>WQNJ02000001.1:60166921-61366921 GCA_016584745.2 Phylloscopus trochilus trochilus | reverse complement strand
AATGATTCCGTGATTCTGTGACTCCATTGTTCTGTTACACACTTTACACCAGCTAAATCCATGCATCATCTTTTGTTGATACTTGAGACACAAATTTTTTTTCTGGCAAAGGAATGTTTGCCAAGGCCGATGACGAATGTGTTATGTATCAGCACTGGAAGAAAATGAGCCCTGAAATTGGCACAATCAAGTGTGTATAAGAGATGTGTTTGCTCATGCCTCCAATCAAGGATCCTCATTAAATAACCATGTGACTCATACAAGAAGCTACAATTAAGCAGCACAGCTCACACTTCTAATATTCATGAGCAGTCCACAGAGCTCAAGTATAAAGGGAATAATTTCCAAATTTGACTGAAAGTTGGTCTGAGGAAATGCTGTTTTCTCACCAATATTAGCACAGTTGGGAAGAGGTGCTGCATTTCTCCAAACAATGCTCATTGATTAGTTCCTCGCCCTTTCAGAAGCATGGAAAGATTTTACTTAAAAGAATTGGCTGGCAAAATTAATTTCTATAAGACTGGACTTTTCTTTTTTTAATTCTTTTAAATTGAATTAAAACTGTTTCAAAGCAAATCAAAAAACACTTGGAACCAAGTGTTAGGTATTTAACATTTCAACTCTTCTTCTCTGATGTCACTCTTACTGCTTTCACTGCTTCATCCCAGGTACATAAGGGACACATTTCACTATCCCAGGTTGCTCCAAGCCTAATCCATCCTGTCCTTGGACACTTCCAGGCTGAGGCAGCCACAGCTTCTCTGGACAACCTGTGCCAGGGTCTCATCACTTTCACAGTGAAAAATTTCTTCTTAGTATCTCGTCTGAATCTCCCCTCTTTTAGTTCACACCCATTCTCCCTTGTCCTATAACTACCTGCCCACATCAAAAGTCACTCTCCCTCTTTTATGTAAGCTCCCATTAAGTACTGGAAGGTCACAATGAGGTCACCCTGGAGTCTTCTGCAGAATGAACAACCCCAAATCTCTCAGCCTGTCTCCCCAGCAGAAGTGTTCCAAGCAGTGCTGGGGTTTTCACTTCACTGAAACCCTGTCAGAAAACAATCAATCTCTGACTGAAGTAAACTATCAAGTTTGTCTTAGTCCACATTTATAAATCAATGATGCACTTTTCCCATTTTCCCTTTACCTTTATGTTTGCAACTAATAAATCAGTTAATCAATACTAATTAAATCAGTTTAATGAGACTGTAGTTGCTGTATCGTTTTCCATTTCCTCCTTCCTTGGATGCAGGCACTATGCTCTTAGTATCCAACTATCACTTCACACTTTATCTTCTATAATTTCTCCCTGCCAAGCCTGCCTTTATTAAAAACCCTGGTTATTCTTTTGTGCTGAAGTTTGCTGTTTGTCCAACTTATTGAATGCTAAGTTGAGATTTGTCTGCAGGAGTCAATTCACCCACTCCCCCTAAGGAAAGCCAGGCTCTCCCTGAAAAAAAAAAAAAAAAACCAACAAAAAACCCCCCCATAAAGCTGTTTTTCTTTTTTAAAAAAATATCTTAAAAAGACACTGAAACACAAAAATATCAGCCATTGCTACTTTTCTGTGACTTGTGGCTGATGCACATTTTCAAAGAGGAAGAGAAGCTGCTGGTTTGTAGCAGGTGGCAACCAAACTAAGAGGGGAAAAGAAAAAAAAATAGTGTATTTCCTGCTGTCATCCCTCAGCTCAGCTTATAGATTCACCAAAAACAGGGCCAGAAAGACCTGAAAGACCTGATTCTATCACTGGCCCCAGGCAGCAGTACCTCCCTTTGCCATCTGTGACATCCCTCTGCACTGCCCACTCCAGCACGTGAGCTGCAGCCACCACCCACACAGCAACCTGTGTTTCTCTGTCCCACAGGCCCACCGTTCTCCAAAGGTTTGTTTCCAGATGTTTAATCTGAATGTTGCAGCTGAAGCCACATCCATTCCTGGAGATCAGCTTGGCTCAGGCTCTTTGCTTGGGCTTTCATGAACTCAAAGCACTGAGAGACTGCTCTTGTTCTGTGCCCCAGCAATTCTCACTTTTAGCCTAAACAAGCCTGGTTCTTTCAATCTTCCCTCCTAGGCTATATTTCCCTGACATCTGATCACTCTGGTCCCTCTCCTCTGGGTTTTCTGCATTGCTCCTGAGGTGCTGTGCTCCAGGCTGGACACCACCACTCATCCCCAGGCCATTTATTGCTTCTTGCACATCAAAAAACCACATCACCACATCTCAGCCCGGCATCTGCTGTGCAAAAACAGCTCAAGATTTGCAGCCTGGGGTGGCTTGGGTTTGGCTTGTGACCCTCAACACCCCAGCCCTTCTCTGATGGATTCATCTGGGGTTTCCCATCCCATGTTTAGGAAGCTGGCTCCTCCTGCTGAGGTGCCCTGTGCCTGCATAACCTCCTCCTGTTCATTCTGAACGTTTATACAGGTGGCCAAGATCATCCTGCTTTTTCATGGTACTCCTTGTGGTTTCCCAGTGCTTGATGTAGGAGCTGGGAGAGCTCAGCCACCCTCCAAGTGTCTGGAGAGTCAACCCAGCACAGGAGGCAGGTCCTGCTGCAGCTCAGCACTCCTCCAGGTACTACTCACGTGGTGAAAGGCTCAAGAGATCTGTCTCTGCTTTGAAGAATGGGGATTTCATGCCCTTTCAATTGACTGAAAGAAATAACTGAGAAACAAAAATGCATTCAAAAGCTTCTTTTTTTTTTTTTTTCAAACGCAATTATGTTAATTGCTCCAACTGAACAAAGGGTGGAGGGAGATGGTTTAGCAGGCAACCTTCGCCTCCAGATCTTGTGAGCACAGGGGGTGCAGACCAAAAGGCATCTGCTGAATTTATGAGCTTTACCCCCATCACTAGATCCCTTCATAAACTGGTGAGAAATCCATCGCTTGAAGAATCCAAACTCTTGAGAGTAGCTGAGATTTCTTTTATAGCTATCCACTTTCCCCTCCATGCTGACTTCCTCTCCTCCCTGGACTGACACTTCTGTGTAATTTACACAATTTTACCCTTCTGCCTACACTGATTTTTAGTGTAGCTCATTTCTACTGTCAGATCACCAAGCACCAGGAGGAAACACCCCTCTCCCTCTCAACTTTATGTTGGACAAGGTCAGAAACCAGCTTCTTTAATTAATCTTCTCAGAAGCTTGTGCCTGGCACAGCAGAGCAGCTGTTACCAGAAATCTGAGCGAGCAGTTCTGCAGATTCTTTGCTGAAAATGGCTTTTTGCTCACATCTGGCTCGTTGTTTCTAAAAGTTACAAAAGCCTGGGATGCCTGGTGCTGTAAGCAGGCAGGAGCAGAAGACTCCTGGTAAGATTTGGATTTTACCTGCTCCAGAAGTTGCTGCCATCCAGCTGAACGGGACGGAAATTGGTTGAAAAACTTCTCAAACAGACTTTTTTTTTTTTTTTTTTTTTTTTTCTTTTTTTTTTTTTCTCCTGACTAAAGCAGCACAGCAAACCTGAGGGAGCAGTTGTTGTTGCAGCTCCAAGTTCAGGATTGGAAAAGGGAACCTGATGGCTCCTAAAGGTTTCACTTCCTGCTCATGGGGAGCTGCATTGCTTTCCTGCTCACACAGAGTGAGAAGGGGAGGGCTTTTCCAAAAGGAAAGTCTGGTATAGAGACTAAGAAGAAAGAGTTTCATTTGCTGTCTTCCCTCACTCTCCTTCCTTTGCTTGGCATCAACAGGCAAGTCACATTTTTAAGTGAGTAAGGAAGGAGCACTACATAATGATGTTGACCTGTTGGAGTGAGTCCAGCAGAGAGCTACCACAGGTCTGGAATACATCTATAAAGACAGGCTGAAACAGCTGGGGCTGCTCAGACTGGAGAAAAGAAGGCTCCAGGGAGATCTTAGAGCCCCTTCCAGTGCCTAAAGGGACTCCAAGGGAGCTGGAGAGGGATTTTGGACAAGGGTATGCAGTGACAGGACAAGGGAGAATGGCCTGCAGCTGAAGGAGGGTAGGTTTAGGTTAGATATTACAAAGAAATTCTTTGCTGTGAGGGTGATGGGGCCCTGGCACAGGTTACCCAGAGAAGCTGTGGCTGCCCCAGAATCCCTGGAAGTGTTCCAGGGCAGGTTGAACAGGGTTTGGAGCAAAGTGGGATAGTGGAGGGTGACCCTGTCCACAGCATGGGAGCTGGAACTGGGTGGTCTTTAAGACCCATTCCAACCCATTCTATGATTTGTGATTCTATGATAATTATTTAAATCCAAGGACCCTGGGCAGCTGCTGGCTTGGGGAACACTTCCTGCCTTCTGCACCACAGTGCTGGCAAAGTCACCTGCCATAAAGAGCAAATAACCTGCTTGGTGTTCCAGCAGCGATGGGACGGGCTGGAGCAGGAGGCAATTTCATTTCCAGTGACAGAGAAGCCAGGTCACAACCCTGCTGACTGCATTAAATAGATGCTCACAAACCCCACTTGCTGTTGCAGTAGCTCTCAGTTTTAATGGGTATTTTCAAGCTGAGGGTAAAGTGTGGTTATGCCGTTATTCTTCAGAGAGAAATGCCAAGGAGTAAGTCATAAATGCAGACTTGAAATTAAGCACACTGATCACAGTGGTTTGTGTTATTCCTGACATTACCTAGAAGCTGAGCTATTGCAAAAGAAATTCTGTCCTGTGGGAAAATTTCATATTATTTTCAATTTTCTTTTCATCTCAAATCAAGGGGAAACAGAAAACCATTCTATGGAAGAGAAAGCTCCACAGGAAAAATGTCTGGAAATGTTGAAACACACTGCTTCAGCAAATCTACCAATGTCAGTAGAGCTGGCAAATAATACATGGTATTCCCTCTATTTTGTTGAGCTGGAAGGGTGAATGCCTTTGTAAAACATAACTGAGGATCCTCAATATTAATTTAAAAGTGATAACATGCAGGGGAAAAAAAAAAAAACCAAACCCAACTATCTTCAGGAGCTAAGTAAAAATAACTGCCCTACATTTATTCAGGGGAGAGGAATGACTTTTTGGAGTTTCAGCCTGAGAGGCTCTGTAAACTGAGTCACTGATGGTGAAACCAAACCTTTTTGGGGAAGCCTGGCACTGCCCATGCCTCATCAGACCCAGATCCAGTTTAAATGCAGCTCCTGGGGGCTGTTTGTAAGACCCTCCACCCTCCTGTGGATCAGATGTTCCACCAAGAAAAGAGTAATAAAGGTACCTGATGCCTCCCCAAAAGGCAACCTGAGGAACAACAGCTTTGTCCTGCATTCTGTGCTTTTTGCCATCTCTTGGAAAGCAAAGGAAGATGTTGGCAGAGAGCTGGCCAAGGGAAAGCAAATAGAAACACAGACATTATGTACAGCAAGACTCCAAGTACAAGTCATGCCAAACTCCTAGTTCCAGTCAGTGCCAAATACCCCAGTGGATTATGGGCAGGGAAGGGGAAAACTTACTCCGAAAGTGCTGGAAGATGTGGCATTTCCATTTCCAAAATGTTGCTGATATGCTGAAAGCTGGAACATTGCAAAAATCAAACCCTCCCTGTGAATTTTTTGTGGGTTTTTTTGGGGGGGGTTGTTTGTTTGTTTTTTGTGGTTTTTTATTGTTGTTGTTTTGGGGTTTTTTTGTTTGTTTGGGGTTTTTTGGTTTAGTTTGGTGGGGTTTTTTTTGGTTTTTTTTCAAATCAGCACATTCTGCAGCTCAGTTTTCTTCCCTTGGAGGGGAGGGAGGTGTCAGGAGTTACCATCCGGCTGTGAATGGCACCTTGTAGGAACAGTCAGAAGAAATTCCTGAAACCTTTACTGCTGAAGCTCAGGCTTTGGCCAGTGACTCAGAGGCACTGTGTCCACTTGTCTGCAGGCTGAGGTGGGAAAAGATGCACCAGATCCCATGCAGATGTCAGACAAAGGGAACAAGTAGCAGAAGAGGGAGTGACTGAAGCTGCACTTCTGGGATCAATCCACAGAACCGTGCAGAAAATTGTTCACCCAGTGCAGATCACATCAGAAGTTATCTTGATGACAAAGGAAAAAAAAAAAAAAGCTATTCTGTGCATCTTCCTACTCTTTAGGGTGCAATCAGGGCACATCTTCAGCATTGCTATTAGCATTCCTCCACCAAAGAAATCCCAGCAAAGCACTGAGCTCTCATTTTCAAAGATGATGCTGGAAAGCTTCCCAGATTATATATTTTCCTCTTTAATTTATACCTCTGAGGATAATGCTAATCAAGGATGCAGCCAAAGTGGTGAGACATCCCTGGACCCAGGCTGATTTCTTAGCAGTGGTTGCATTATTCTCACTTGGAGAAGGATGTTAGCATCCCAAGCTTCCATAAAAAAAAAAAAAAATAAGATCCTGCTAGCTGGTAGGTTATCAAATACAAGCTGACAATGTACTTGCACAGCAGATATGCATAAGTGCATTGCACAGTATGATTCATCTGCAAAACATCCAGCATGCTAGAAGCTCAATTTAAAGTAGGTTAGAAGAACGATTCATTAAAAAGCAAAAGCAAAGAAAGGGGGAAAAAAAAAAAGAAGCCCAAACTCTCAAATCTCCTCCTGGGAAGGGTACATTGACATCTCAGTCTTTGTTCAGCCCCTTCTCCTCACTTTTGAATAGAGTTTGGATGGCACAGGGAGGGACAAGCCTGTAGAAATACATGTAGCTGGACAAATATTACAAATGCCATCTTCAAGGCCTGGCAGATCTACCAAATATTCCAGGGATTATCCATGGTCTGCTTAGCACGTTCAAAGTGGAAGGAGATTGCATACATTTCACACAGCATTAATCCCCAGGCCTGTCTCCTCAGCTCTGACCTGAACTTCTACTACACAGCACCGAATTATAAAAGCTAATGTCAAAAGGACTTTGAGGGGTAAAAAAAAAAAAACAAAAACCCACCAAAATCCCAAAATGGCAACTGGCTTTTACTATGATAACTGCTCAGATAATCCTCCATAATCTCCAGCAGTGTTTTTTTTAGGGTAGGGAAAAAAAAAAACCAAACCAAACCCACACAACAGAAAAAAAAAAAAGAAGTACATGACATGGCAATTCTAAAATAGAGTAAAGAACTTTGCAGGCTGGAATTAGTGCTTCTGAAACGGAATTTATGTATATTTGGAATAAGTGTCTTCCTATAAAAGCAAAGGTAGTTTTCTAAACACTGCTGCCAGCCAAGTAAGGTGAATCATTAATTGATCTGAAAATTATTTGAAAATACATGCACTTATTTCTTAGACTTCACTATTTTTATTAATATTATTTTAGTCCATGTATCTCTTGCAGAAAAAGGGGGGTTTTTTTGCCTGATGCCAAATTTCTAAAAAAATTTAAATTTCAGGATATTCAGTCCTCTCCCCTGGCAGCAGAGGTAGGTATGGATTTCCATAGGCAGAGTTCCTATTTCATCCATGTACAAGTAATCCAGGTTTTACTTAATGACTCCACATCTGTCCAGGCAATCAATTAATTGCTTATTTGACTTTCCAGTCCTGTGTTCAATGTACCCTCATTGAACACTCACAGAACTTTTCATGTAGAAAAAACAGATACCACCTAAAACTCCGAGCATCTACAAAAACCCTCTCATGCAAGCAACAAAGGTGCCACTTACCAGCCAATTTCCATAAGGGTTTCTTAGTTAAAGTGAGAAACAGAGCTCCTGCCCAGAGGTTCCAAACCCATAAACCTATTTTAGTTTAGTTTAGTTTGTTTTATTTTATTTTATTTTATTTTATTTTATTTTATTTTATTTTATTTTATTTTATTTTTTCATTTCATTTTATTTAATTTTTATTTTTTCCCATAAACAATGTGTTCAGAGAAGATGACTCCTCTGGGATTTTAACTCTCACACATCATCCTGGAGTGTCACTCTTGGGCCCAACATCTTTCCTACAAACTAATTACACTCAGAGAATCACAAATTATAAACAGAGGCTTTCAGGATAACCAGGAAATTCTGAGGGATCAATTCTACATTCCACTCCAGTGATAATTTGCTAGAGCAGCAGAGAAATCAGCAACTACATAAATGCTGCATTATGTCTTCTTTTAAAGAACTGCAAAAGCTGCAAAAGAGAGGAATCAGCCTCAGCTTTAGGTTAGCCCTATATCAAAGGCAACTGTCTCAATTAAAATTTAGTGCACAGCAATACTGCAGTTCAGAGCACTTGCTCAGTGATGTTTACCAAAGCTATTTCCTTTTGTAATAAAAGGAAAAAAAACCCCACCAAATAAAAAAAACCCCTGAAGCCAGCAAACTGACAAACATGCTGCATCCTTAGACAGAGACGAGCAGCGAGCGGAAGATGAAGGAACTGCCATACACAACATTTCTGTAACTTTTATGAGGAGCAGGATCAGCAGGCTGATTTTAGAAGGCTGAAATCAGTCTGCAAGTGACAAATGACTGCTGCTGCTGCTATCACACAGCTGCACCTGCACGGAGCAGCTCAGCTCCCAGCTCAGCCCAAGTGCACGCTGAATTTCCAGCCTGCTGCACCCTGCTTCGGTGCTGAAGTCAACAGGGATGAAAACACATCATGAGATGCAAAGCACCTCCTGTGCACATGAGCAGCAAGTGCATCTGCTTTGCCCCTGCATTCAGGACATGGAGGGGGAGGCCCAATTAAGACTGATTGGAATTCAGAGCCCTCCGTGCTCCAGCAGCCAGCAGAGAGCTGGTCAATGCAAAACCTCATCCCCCCCTCCCACAAAGCACATGGAATGCTGCTGCACAGATCAGAGCAGAGCAGAGACACTGATCCCCAGCTCTGCTGGCTGCAGGTTTTCACCTCCCAGCCCTGCTGTGCCTCACACAGGGAGAGGGATGCAGCTGACCTGGATACAGGTGAACACCTGAACGGTGGTGGCAGATTTAGGGCAACCTTTAGGCTGTGCTCAAGATCCAGCCCTTTGGCCTGCCCAGGAGCTTGGCATTAAAATAATTTCCAAGCAGAGCTGCTCTGCTGGTTATGTGTGCACCAAAACCTGTGTGGGGTGAGGGAATCCCCACCTTCCTGAGATGCAAAATGATGTTTGTGGAGGGGTAGGCACCTACTTAGGGGATGGATCAGGCCCATGACTGGCAGAACTCCCTTGCTGATCACAACCCTTAAATGCAGTCTGTCCTCCCCAGCAGCTCTTTCACAGGTGGCCCTGAGTGTTTTGGGAGCTGTGTGGAGGCACCCAGGCTCAGCAGGAGAACATCAGCACCAACTCAGATGGCTCAGGCTGTCTGCAGCCCTTCTCTGCACAGCTGTGCTGCAGAGCCTGCCCAGCGTGAGGATTCCTGTTTGATCGTGCAGCCTGTGACTAATGCAGTGCAGGGAAAGCTGGGGATGTCATTTGGATCTGTAACTTCTGCATTTGTGACTTTGAAATGTCCATGAGTGCTCAGATGGGGTGAGGGATGGCACCCAGGGCTGTGTCTGGGGTACAAAGCCCTGGCCAGACTTGGTGTTTCCTCCCTCTCAGGGCTCACCCAGGGGCACCCACATGTGCACCCAAGACGTGGACTGATAATCTGGACAGAAAAAAAACCCAAAACATCAAAGATGAGAGGCACAAGTTCCTGAGGGACTGGAAGCAGGAAAGTTTCCAGCCTGAGAAGGCTGCCCCATGCATTTGCTTTTTACTGGCCACAGTTAATAAGTCCCTTCAATGTCTTTAAAGCTACCAGCAATAAATCAGCCGCAGTTAATAAATTCAGCACTGCTGAAAAAATAAGACATAACTCATGTCCTGAATGGCACAGAAAAGCCTCGAGCTGACAACGTTTTGCAGGTCTGCAGAGTCACCCCAGTGCAGAAAGCATCTTCCCTGCTGCATCACCTGCACGGGAGCAAACACTGCACCCACTGCAGCACTGCATCCAGGGTGGGAGCCACTGCTGCCTGAGGGAGATGCTGCAGCTGTTCACTGGCAATTGCCATGAAATCATCTCTGAAGGACCAGCTACCTTTTCTCATACAAGGTCTCATGAGAGCAGGAGGCTGCATCAAGGGCAGGCAGCTCACAACAGCAGCAGAGGAAGAAATGTCCAAGCAACTCTTTTACCAGCTGGTACTTAAATAAAGATGGGAAAGCCCGCTCTTAATATTCAAGCACAAAGCCCATGTTTGTGAGGTAACACCTCAATATTTGAAAGTGACAGGCTTATGAAGGATGAAGTAATTTCTAACAATTTTTATTCTCACCTAGACACACGCGACAGATCAAAATAAACAACAGCAATGTGATTATGGCTTTCATTCTACAGTCTCTTTCAAGGTTCATTTTCACAGTGCTGTAATGAGATGGGTAAGTGCTGGTGCTTCCATTTTACATGCAAGTGTCCTGAAGCAGCCTGGCCTAATGGGTAATAAAGCCAATTTACACATGATGTATCTTCTACCTCATTTATCCCTAAATTAAACAAAACATGTTCGCCTTTATGCATATGCTTAAGACCATCCTAATTTTAATAACAGTTAAGTTCCATAAGATTAGACTCTTAAATACTTCATTGAAACAAGGAGGACTGAAATAGGTGATTTAGGTCCTCTCTGTTTCAAGTCTTGTCTTGCAGGTGAGTGCCAAGAATTTATTCTCACTGTTGAAGGTACAAGGTTTCTTGGAGGAACAGACTGACCATAAATCAGAAATGTCTTAAAATATGAGAACACTAAATGTGAGGTGTGCTCCTGAGTGCTGAATCATGCCAACTCTACAGCTTCTCCTAAATTAGAAAACTAATTACAAATAATTCTTCATTGTTTGAAACATGGTTTGCTCTGTGGAGGCCACCTTCTCTTTTGAAAAAAACCCAAACAAACAACAAAAAACCCAAGAAAAATAAGAACCCTCAGAATTTTGTAAACTTTCCTGATTTAGAAGTAAGAGAATAGCACATGAAGAACAGACATAAATGCTACACTAAAATGAAAATCTCAGTCCATACTCGTCCCATTTTACAGGTACCAGCTACCAAGGAGGGAGAGTGAGAGAAATTCCAAAGAAGTCACCCATTTAAAAAACTCCATTCTCTGTTGATGATGTGGACCTGCAGCACAACTCCTTGGTTGTTTCAGGAACTTTGAACTAAAACACTTTTGCACAAAATAATTGGGTCTCAGGGCCAATTCAGGCCTGAGGACAGAAAGCAGAGCCTAACTCTAATCCTAAGCATCCTGGGCCAACCCAGGCCATGCAGCTGTGAAGTTATCCCCTTACCCTCAGCCCCCCGAGACCCGTTGCCAGCTCAGATTTAGGGAGGTTAGGGTGGGGGGAAACTCCAAGATAGGGACATAAAACCAAAGGAGGCTCTTACCCCGAGATGTTGTTCCAAGGTTTATTTCCTGAAGGGATCCCGAGGCCAAAAAGAGGACGACCCCAAAGGGAAAGGGGGTTTTATCCCTTTCAGGGTAAGGGGCGGAGTTACCTATGGCCAAAGGCCATGGGTCAGAGTCAAGGGACAGGTAAAGTTTCACAGGGGAGGGGATACCAAAAGGAATACAACACAGCTGGGCCAGCATCCCTTCATGGCATGGTCTGTGAGGACATGATAAACACACCTGTGGGATCTGCTCAAACTTTTCTGGGAGGGTTGAAACAGAGACAACAGGCAGGCATTTTCTGGGGTTGCTGTCCCCAGACAGACTGATGCCTGCACAATACAGGTTTCTTGGTAAAAATAAGGCATAAGACATGTCATTGAGTGGCATTTCCAGAGCTGAAGAAAAAAAAGGAGACAGATGTGCCTCCTGAGACCCTTGTACCAGTGAGAGATAATGAACCACCCAGCCCAGGGGAGATTCACAGCCCAGAAAATACTGCTACTCACAAAACCCAACACTTACAGTAACTGGGACATCCAAAGCCTCTCCCCTCCACGCCATTCTCCTCCTCCCCAAACTCTCCCCCTCTGTTCCTCACCTATAAATAAAACATTTCATTACTGAGTGATGAAGATTAAAATAAGGCAGGTGAGTCACCCTCCCTGGTACTACTTTGCTCTTTCATCTGCCTCATCCTCTTCCTCAACCCAGTTGCAGCCCTGAAGGCTGAAGAAAATTCATCAGTGTGGCAGTAAAAGCAGACAGAACTATCTGCATCCCTGTGAGGAACAGGGCAAAACCAGCTGCATTTTGATCTGTATGGAGTTGAGAACTACATTGCTGCACAGATTTTATACCTTTTAGGAGTTTTTCTGAGAGCACTCCAAATGCAGAGCATTTCTGGAGAAGCCCAACAGGAGCCATGGCTCTGACTTCACTCAAGTGAAAATGAAGGATGGTAGTTCAACAGGATCTTTTTTTTTTTTTTTTTTTTTTTTTTTTTTTTTTTTTTATGGCTAACTGTGGGCTTAGGCTACTTTTTCAAGCTTCATGAGGATTACAAGAACAGAAAGATCCGAGAAGAAATCCGCTTTGTTTCTGTCCCTCTGCAAAATCTGCTTGCACTAACAAAACACCAGGGAGTGGGGAAAACACCAAATGATCCCTGCCCCCTTCACTCACAGCAGTAGGTAAGAAGGGTTGAGTGGCTAATCCAGACAGCAGAGAGAAACTCAATTCAGTTCTCTAAATCAGGAAGGACTAAAACGTTGACAGTAGAATTGGCATGAATATATACTCTTCCAAAGTGAGACTAAATCTGGCCTCAGGTGGTTCAATCTGAGCAGGACTGCCTGGCAGTTCAGGACATATTTGCAAACACCTGCTGAGGCTCCCCTGTGTCATTCTTAGGCCAGTGAATCCACCATATCGAGACTTTTCTACAGCAACTTGAAAAATTAGGGTTTGGATCTTGTCCTTTCCAGTGTGGTGGCTTTGAGCAGCACATTGCTATAGATGCTTGGGGAGAGGGAGATCCTCCTAGAGCAACAGCTGGGGAGGGGTGGGAAGGCCACAAAAAGCCACTTGTCTTAGGGAATGTGCTGCATTTGTCCATGACCTGACATCCCAAAAAAAAGTGCCAGTGCCAAACCCAAGCAGTGCAGACATTTCATGTCCATGCCTACTTCTCTCCACCCAGGGGAACCACGGGGCTCTCAACCTGCCTGAAGACTATCAGAAATCTCTCTCATGCTGAGGTGCAAAGCTGCCAGCAACTGGAGAGAAACCACAACCTGAGATTCACTGGTGCAGCATTATCAGTGCAAGCTCAGGCTTATGGCAGGACTGCTCACTGCAGTCCCTTGGGGTGGGTTGGTGAGTTAGCTCATGGTGAGAACATACACAGCAGATATCTTCAAACCCAGCCTCTACAAATCATGTGAATTAGAAAGGGCTTTTAAAAAGGTGCTTTACTTAAAGCACTGACATTAGAGATCGTTCTCATCACAGAGCAGTGGGAGCCAACACGGTCTTCTGTGTTACATCTGCACCTATCAGAGCAGGAAACACTCCTGGGATTTGGTCTCCCACTGCTCCTCAGAGGCTGTTCCTCAACTCATCTGCCTCATCCAAGCAGCTCTGAGTCCCTGTGTCCCTCACTGGCACACAGCAAATGGATGCTGTTATTCCCAGCAGCACAGGGCTTCCACCCCACTGAGGCACCCCAGGGGATCCCATCCAACCCCTGGATGCTGTTCCAGAAGGGTTCCCACAGGCCATACTCACCATCCCATTGTGTCCCCAGAGACATGTCCCAGTTATTAATGCCATCCCCCGTGGCACTGGCCTCCTCTCCTTTGGGAAACTAGACCCCCCACATGTGACCTGACTGTGGAGGCAGCTGGAAAGGGGCCAGGATTGCCAGGGATGTCCTGACTGCTGTGGCCTGTCTGAAGGCCTGGAGTGAGCATGAGCTGGCAGCTCTCTCAACCTCAGCTGCATGGACGTGGGGGCATAACACCACTGACTGTATCACCACTGACTGTATTACCCCACAGACTGCCCACCTGTGCACCAGGCTGCATGAAATTTCCCAGGCCCTTACACAGGAACCACCACTTGTATGAGTTCCTGCCCTTTCCTTGCTATTTTTCCCTGAAGAACGTGTCCAGCATGGAGGCACAGTCCATTCCTCCACTTAGCCATTTATTTCTCTGGAGGAAACCATATGTATTTATCCTGGGGAACGCCTGTTAGCCTGTGCAATATTTTTGGAAATGATTCCTGTCAAGGGATTTTAATCACTGTTGGTGCATAAAAATAAAGGAACAGAATCTGTGACCAGATGGTGTGTTGGGTGACATGGGGCTCTCTTCACCAACATGTAACTGCTCACCAGCCCTTCAGGACCGCTTTGCTCATCAGTCCTTGCAGGAGCTGCCTGCAAGGTCCTCTCAACCCTGAACCAAATTCACTTTTTGGGAAGGAAGAAAACTCTGCATATGAGGAAGAGAGACATTTTCAGCAAAATTCAGGGGCCAAGATAAAAGCAAGAGAAACAGCCTTACCCCTGCCCAGAAGCTACTGGAGTTTATCTTCATTGGAGCCCTGCAAGAGGAGAGGCTGATGTTGGGATCTGCAGCTCCCTGTTGGCCCTGGCTTTGCTTGAGAAATCCCTGAGCTTTCCATTCCTCGTGGGAATTTTTTTCTGCAGTCTCAATCACTGCCGATTTTGGTTGATCCGAAGAATGGGGGCTGAAATCCATTGCTTTTCATCATTCAGAAACCACTCACCAGGTTTTGACACAAAGCCAGCTTGGCTCAAAGCCGGGCCCACGGCCAGCTTGAAAATATTCCTGAACCTTTCAACAATCCCTGGCTGGTTTTCAAACTTAAAACAAAAGCCATGATCAGAGGAAAGTTTGCAAATGTTTAGGTTGTATAAGTAAATATCTGCACAACCTGTGATAAATTCCCACCATTTGTTTTCAGTTATTTTCATGCTGAGAGAATCTCCCAGACTCCAAACCTTGCTCTTACCTCGGAGAGCATAACCATGGTTTTCTCAAATAAAAAAAAAAAAAGACCTGTCTGACAGGTGTGGAGAAAGATAGAGGATGTGCTGGGAAGCTACCTGAAAATTATTCTGTCCAGTTCACTCTTGTTTGGATGGATTGCTCCTTGTCTGAATTGTCCCCAGATGGCCCATTGTGTCAGGAGTGTTTGAGTTTACGGCAGACTACGGCAGTGTTGTGAAAAAGCTGGAGTTGTGCATCCTCTGCTGGGTCCATCCCTATGGCTGAGGAACCAGGCAGGAATCTCTCTCCGAGCAGGAGAAATAAAAGAGTTTTCAGAAAAGCTTGACAGCTTCAAACAAAATTCAGCAGCACGACAGCCCTCTTATTCAGAAACTTATGAATACTTAGTCACAGGGAGAGAACAAGGAAATTATTTACTTCCCCCGGTGAAGGGGGCGGGAGTCGTGGCTCTCTAGGTAGCGTGGCACAGAAATACAGCTGCTGCAGCCCCAAACAGAGGGAGGCTGCGTGCACAGGGCTGCGCTGCTCGGGATGCTGCTCTGCCTGCCATGCTCGGCCAGACACGCGCACGGCCACACAACGGCTCTTTATTGAGCAGGGAGAACAAAATGGGAAATGTTCGAAGCGCGGTACTGCTCTTATAGCACTGCTGATTTTGACAGCCTGACGGTCCAACAGCCAGCAAACACCACAAAAAAAAATAACAAAAACAAAAGGTCTGTAGCGCTCACTTTGCCTCCACCTCGCCACGGTTTGACACAAACAAACAAACACATCTAAAGCCCCTTTGCAGAAGGTTCTAAAAGGTGAAAATTTTCTTGGCGTTTCTTTTTCTTTCGTCTTTCTTTCCTTTTTTTCTCTTCTCTTCCCTCTTTTCCTTTTCTTTCTGTCTATCTATCCTGCATTCTCTAAGTGTAAATCTACAGATATGCCAAGCCTGAGGAAGCCTTCATTAAATGTAAGCAGTTTCACAGTGATTCCATTTGATGGTGATTTACACAGTTGAAGAGACCACCCCTCTTTGTTCTGTACACCCAGATTCAGCATGGCCACATTTTTAACCATCAGCGAACCAAAAAAAAAAAAAGCTCACAAGATTCTTTCCCCCAGTTGTTGTATGGTTGAGGCAGCCCAACCTGGAGGCCCCAGTCCTGCCCCTCTCTGCACACACTCCAGCAGCCTGACTGACATTCCCAGCCCTCTGCCTCCAGTAGAAAGTCACGTTCCACAACCCAGCGCTCGGCTCAGCGAATGAGCAGCGCATCAGCAGATGAGCTGCCTTGCCCAGAGCTACGAAACAGCAAAAGCATTTCCCACATCAGCCGAGGGGCGTTGGAGCCTGTTTCACCCCTGAACTCGGTCACTTCAGGCAGACAGACGGGCAGCAGGGGCACATCCACATCGGGGGCACAGGCGGGCACCGCCGCGCACCCAGACCCCGCCACACCAGCCCTGTGGGTATGGGCAGAGCAGCACACGTAGCCACACAGACTCTGCTGTTCCTGGCCAGCTACTCTTTGTGCTGATTGACTGGAGAGGATTAAAAGGGACTCAGCCCAAAAACGCAGTTCCTAATGCTCCTGCAGCTATTGCATAACAGAGATCGATTCCTGTCCCGAGCCCTGACCCTCAACTTACTCAAGACAAGTTTAATACTTCAGGCTCTGTAATGGAAACATTTACTTCCCAGTGGGATGGGATGCATCAGCTCCTCCAGGGCTGGGGTTTCTGGCTGTTTGGGTTCCCTGACAGACAGCAATGAGAAAGAAAGTAGGGAATTGTCACCAAGAAGGAAAGAGAGTCATTTTCCCCCAAACATTCCTACCAGAAGCTATGGGGAGCTGAAGCCTCCTGGAGTTCATTAACACCTGCTATTAATACACCTAGTAAAGAAAGCAACCCTAAACCAAGAGAAATTGAACAGATCCCAAAGATAGACTGAAAATCAGTGAACCTGCAGACCCTAAACTGAATGCACCTGAAGTTGAACACCCCTCGGTGTTCAAAAGGTGGGAAACACGGCAAGCAAGAAGTCCACAAATAAATGAACAAGTCCCAAAAGCATGCACAAAATGTACAAACACTTCAGAATAGGCACTCCATGAAAAGCTGCATGTTGAAATAGCATAAGGGGCCATGCAGGAATTCCAGGTGCATGGGGAATAGCTGAAGTAACTCTGTTGAGATCTGTCACTCCAGATGTGAACAGGTGTATGACAAATGAGGACAGATCCACACCAAGTCAGGTGAAATCAAATGCCTTTCAACATTTGCCCGAAATCTGGCTGTCTCGTGCCTGACAAACTGCTAAGAGCTTTAGGGAACTTGGCTGGCTCCTGCGTCCCCCCCCTCCCCCACATCAGCAAAAAATAACTATTTGCAAAGGCCGCAATCCCTCGTTATTTTCTGTTTCCCTACATGCACTCACTAACTCGTTAGCGACGCTCCCAAGCAGAGCCAGGCTGGGAGAAAAAAAAAAAACCAAAACAGAGGCAGCATCAAGAAACGAGACAACCGGGAGATGCTGCCGCCAGGGCCCCTTTTGTTGAGCATCCCTGGGCACCCCTCGCCTTTTTTACCTGGGGATGCAGTCGCCATGGTAACGGGCGGGTGTTCCCTGGCGGAGCCGAACCCCAGCTGCTCCCGCTGCTGAGCCCCATCTCCATCCCGCAGCGGAGCCCCGTCCGCAGCCCAGTGCATCCCCGAGCCCGCCAGCAGCAGGTCCTGGGGGTCCGGCGGGGCTGACATGCTGCCTGCAAGGCGGCCGCCGGTCTCCGTCTCTCGGGATGCAGCGGGGGCCGCCGGAAAGGCTGCGGGGGCCGGCGGGCTGGCTGCTGGCTGCTGCTGCTGCTGCTGCGGCCGCGCTGGGCTCTGGCCGGCTGCGGGGGGACCGGGAGCCGCCGCCGCCGCTGCCGTATCTCCGCTAGCGCTTATTACGCAGGTGAAAATGGCTTGTTTAGTTGGAGCCTTCCAGCCCTTGCGTCACCCTGTGGCTGGCATATCACAGGGCAGGAAAGCTGCCAGCCGGGCTGCTGCTTCTCTCTCCCGTTTAACTGCTTCAGCAGGGTAGGCATCGGCTGGGGTGGGCAAGGGAAGAAATGCCCCCCTCTGGCAGGCGGGCACACGCCTGCCTCTCCCCTCCCGCAGCCCTCCCCTCCTCCTCCTCCTCCTCTTCCTCCGCATCCCTGCGCTCCCGAGCATCCCGCAGGCGCCGCAGCCGGGCACGGCACCGCGGCCGCCGGGAGAGCCGCCGGCTCCTCCCGCAGCGCCGGGCTCGGCCGAGAGGGCAGAGAGCTCCCGGCGAGCCCACCCGGAGATCGCCCCGTTCCTCCCCCTGCCCGCCAGCCCCTAACCCAGCGGGAGAAGCCGCGCTCTGCCCCTGGGTTTGTTTACCCAGGCGGCTCCTCTCTGTTTGCAGCCGCGCCGGTGGAGACGCGATCGCAGCTTATTGGCACTTGTCAAAATAAACTCACAGCAGGTGTCTGCGTGCTTTTTTTTTTTATTTTTATTTTTTTTATGGTGGCATTATATTTGCTTGCTTACTGCCTCACAAGAGTCGTGTGTGTGTACCGAGGAGATGAGAAATGCCAGGGATTTTTGCTGTCAGTGAGGGCAGCAGCAGCATGAGATACAGCAAAGGTGAAAGCACAGGGCAGGATCTGTGCTTTCACAGAAGCTGTGCCACTTCTGGGGTGAACTAGGAGCAAGTTTCCTTGCTGTCCTTTTACAGATGAGGAAAAAGAGTCAGTTAAAGGGGACGGGATCATCCCTGCATTGCACGGAGTTCTGGCACTACCAGGTCAAGGAAACAAATTCCCTGCCTTGTAGAAGGGCCTCTCTCTTGTCATGTGACAGGTCAGGCTACACAGTGGAGTGTAATTGCCCCAGCCAGCAGATTTAATTCCCCCCTGGCTCTCTGCCTGTTGCAGCAGTGGATCTCCAGCTGGGATCTGTGTGTCACAGCATCCCTGGGCTGGCTTCAGACCCTCTCCAGCTACAGCAAGCTTTTGCTTGGCTTTGAAAACTGAACACGTCTCCACTTTTTCCAGACAAGGGGAGAGGAAATCCAGGGTAAGACCACAGTACAAGAAGAAAAGCCTTCAAAAGTAGCCTCTGGGATTTCCATTTGTGTTATCTTCCCAGGGAACTGCCACATTTATCCTCACTCTATCCTGCTGCTGCTTGAGAATCATAGAATGGTTTGGGATGAAAGGAACCTAAGAGGCCATAGACCATCCAGTTCCAACCCCCTGCCATGGGCAGGGCCACCTTCCACTGTCCCAGGTTGCTCCAAGCCCCATCCAACATGGCCTGGAACTGCAACCCAGGGATGGGGCAACCACAGCTTCTCTGGGCACCCTGTGCCAGGGCCTCAGCCCCCTGACAGTCAAGAACATGCCCAGGCTAATCAGATTTTCTTTATTTCAAGATAGGACATGTTTGCTGCAGATCAGCAGCAATGATTTTCGTCATCATGGTTGTAATGCCAAATCCCATCCCATACCATCAGGTTGCAAAGGAGATTAATTTTCTGAATTCATGGTTCCCCCTTCGACATGTTCAACGTCTGATTATGATTTCAGCAAGACTCTGATGACGTCAACGCTGATATTAATGAAATCAATAACGTACAGTATGTTTTGTTTTTAAAAATGTGTCTTCCCAAGGTTCTTAATGCAGATCCTCGTTCGAGTTTCCCAGTTTTTTTTTGCATCCCCCACTCCCTGGGCTGCCCCACGAGTCTCTCTGTGTCAGTGTGCAGCGGGCTGAAGCGCTCAGGAGCAGCCTGTAAGAGCACAGAGCCCCTGGCAGCTCTGCTGTGTGAGCAATGGGCCATCACAAAGGTCTGCTGATAAGGCAGCCTCATCAGAATGTGTGCACACTGCCACCAGGAATGATTCATTTCCACAGACCAGAGGGGTCAGCAGGCTCTGAGGCCGCTGCCATGAGCACAGCCAGTGTTGCTACAGTAAAAGGCTGAGAAGAAAGAGTGTGGGCTGTGTGCTCTGCTTATTGAATAGAAATGGGGACAAGCAGGAGTCAGCAGTGTGCCCAGGTGGTCGAGAAGGCCAATGGCATCCTGGCCTGTATCAAAAACAGTGTGGCAGCAGGAGCAGGGGAGTGATTGTCCCTCTGTGCTGGGCTGCATCTCAAATCCTGTGATGAGTTTTGAGCCCCTCATGACAACCTTGAGGGGCTGGAGCTCGTGCAGAGAAGGGAAGGGAGCTGGGGAAGATCCTGAAGAACAAATCTGATGAGGAGCAGCTGAGGGAGCTGAGGGGGCTCAGCCTGGAGAAAGGGAGGCTCAGGGGGGACCTTCTCACTCTCCACAACTCCCTGACAGGAGAGTGGAGCCAGGTGGGGGTCAGGCTCTGCTGCCCAGGGAACAGTGACAGGACAAGAGGAAAGGGCCACAAGTTGTACCAGGAGAGGCTCAGGCTGGACATCACAACTTCTTCAAGGAAAGGGTTGTCAAGCATTGGAAGGGGCTGCCCAGGATGGTGGTGGAGTCACCATGCCTTGGAGATGTAATGCAACCCAGGACTTTATTTCACCATTTCCTGTACAGTCCTCAGGTGACCTGGAATCGTCTCGTGCAATACAATCAGATCTGCTCATCACCAGAGCAGTTAACTGCAATATTGCAAGTAATATTGCAAGGGAAAACCAGAGGCCTGGTTTCAAACCTTGGACAGAAACCCTGAGCTCCTACTGACCATCACAGATGTGGTACATCCACTTCTGAGAGCAAAGATTTGGTTTGCCAGGATGACTGAAAAAAAATCCACAAGAGCAACAAGACAATACTCAAAAATCTTGATTAGTTCATTTTTTGTGCTATAGAGAAAACTTTGAACTTGGCACAACCTGGGCTGCCCTGCATGAAGTTAATTTACAGGGTTTTTTTAAGGTCCCCACAGGAAGATCAGGCTGGATGAAGATTTAATCAAATACCTGTTTAAGAGAGGTGTGACTTTAAGTAGCACAAGGAACAAAAATGAATTCTTTCTATTTTCAATACATTTACAAAAGCTCCTTGCAGTTTGTATTGTACTGAGTAACAAACTGACCTGCACGGGGCTCATCTATCTCTGCTTATTGGTATTTAATTATCTTGATCTACCCTTTGGACATTATAAACCTCTGAATGTATGAAGTCTGAAAATGCAGACACACAAATTGCTTCTCTTTCCATTATAGCCCTTTGTGTTCTGGGGATGCTGCACGATGCTGGGACAAAGTGACTTTGAACCTCCAGGGGATTTGTGGTCTCAGATGTAACATTACCAGCAAAGAGCACAGGACCTGGCAGGGTATATCAAGGGATTCAGCTGTGGGAAAAAAAATCATCTCCTCTTCCTTGAGGATTTATTCTTGAGGTTTTAGAATAAATGAATTGCAGTAGGAAAAAGGAAAGGGGGAAAAAAAAAAAGAGGTTTTGACATAAATAGGAAAATGAAGATAAGTAAAACAGCTCCCCTACCCCACAGAAAAGATTTCAACACTGAAGCAGCTCCAGTCTCTTTTTCACTTCATCACATCTGCAGTGCAGCCCACCTGCTTTCCATGTGTCTCACATCCTCCCCTGGCCGTGTGTGACAGCACTGGGCTGGCCAGCAAGCATGAATCCCCTTCTGCAGCATGCAGCCAGATCCCATTTGGGCACAGACAGGTAGGAACCCGGGGAGCCCTGGTGCTGTGGGGTTAGTCTGGCACACACCCACCTTACAAGGCATAGAGAGGTATTGGGGCACCCAAAGAAAGTCTGGAAACCTGGTGAGGATAACAACTCCTCCTGGGCAAGCCAAACCACTCCAAACTGTCACTGCAGAGAGGCAAAAGGCCTGACAGAAAGGGTGACTTGTGGATGCTGCTGGTTCTCCCCACAGCAAAGGCCATTCTTCATCTTTCAGTCCACAGGGATCCTTCCCAGGGAGCCCTTTGGGTCTTTGGTCTGCACACCTTCTCCCTCTCCATCACCACGAGCTCTGGCAATGAAGTGGGGCCAGGCAGCCTCTCCAAAGTCCTTTTCATCTTTTCCTCCCACTGCCACAACTCTGGCAATGCTTCAGGTCTTTCTGGAGTCTGGTACCCCAAATTCCTGAGCTTCAAGGCATCACCCACCTCCCCACCTTCCCCACAGCCCTCCTGGGACCCACCACAGGCTCCTGTTCCAGACTGCTTTGGAATTTGGAGTGTCTGCACCAGCCAGTGGGTCTTAGACCCAACTTTGCTCTGAAGGAACAAACATCTCAGTGCCAGGAAAAGGCCCAAGGCCAGGAAAGACAGAAAGTACAGGTGTGATCCCACCTTTCCAGCTTTCCCAGACAAACAGCTGTGTAGGGAGTGCTACCCTTCGAGATGAACAACTTCAGAGATGAGACAGGTACTGAGTCCAAAACTGCAACTCTCTAAAATGCTCTCCTGGATAGTCCAGCTCTTACCACATGCTGTAAAATGGGGAGGCTGGTTCAGCTTGGATCTTTAGTAAGTGCAATTTCAAAAACACCAGAGTCTAAACAGCAGCATCTTTACCGTGTGTTGTGTAATTCAACCTCCCTTCACTTTCACTGCTCTGAGGTTTGCTGGGTGCACAGAGACCCTGCCTGGCCCTTTAATTCCCACATCATGTGAGAGCTCTCAGCTCCTCCAGCCCTCCAGTTGTAATGCAATGTGATTAAAGGTGGTGCTTTCCCTGGGTAAGCCTGACTGACTGCTCTGTCCTTCATCCCCTGCACATCCACAGCCGCTCCAGGAGCGCTGAGGATTACCTCTGCTTCTCTGGGAAGAGGGTTCTGCAAGGAAACCCAGTGACAGGAGCTTAAACAGCAAAGCTGTGGAAGCTGTGACCTGGCAGAGCTGTGGGGTGGGTGTTTGTCAGGTGTCAGAGAGGAGGAAACCCACCAGGCCTCTGATGAACACGGCCAGCTCTCCCTTCTTCCCAGCTTCAGCCTCTTTGTAGAGACAGAGAGGCTGAGCAGAGTAGACAGGTGAGTAGGTGGGATATCCAGGGTGCATCCAGCAGTGGCCTAGTTTCAGCAGTGCTTGGCAGCTGGATTTACCTCCCAAGTAAAAAAGAAAAGCTCTGCACTCCCCTCTAGAGCACACATCTGTTGAAGTGACTCCTTGTGCTGGAGGGCACTGGCCCAGGAGTCTGAATCTGAATCCATGGTCTTATCTGAGGATTTTGTTTGCAACTACATCCTCCATGTGGCAGCAGGATCTCTGCAGGCCACTGCAAGGGCTGCTCAGCAGCATCTTCAGAGCAATAACCTTTTTCTCCTTTTACAGTGAACTCATCCTGGGAGCCCAGCCCAGGGATACCAAAAGAAGAAGCATTAGAATTTGTCCTGTGGAGGTTCCCAGCTGCATGGAACACAAATTCCTCCTTTGAGTCCTGGCAGAGCAGTTTCAGAGGTCAATCATCACTGAGGAAAATGTTCAGACTGACACCAAAGGTCTGGTGCTATTTAATTGCACTGTTAATGATCCAGCTGAAAGGACAGTATGAGACAAGACAGTCCATGTGAACCCTGAGCAGATCATCCCAGAAGTTTATATGGGCAACTGTTTAGTACTGGTAAAAGGGTGAAAGCAAACAAAAAGATGATTGCAATGAAAATATCCAGAAATTTGCTTAGGGAGAAGCTGAAAAAAGTGAGATGAAGGTCTGGCCAGAATTGTGTTAATCATAGAACAGTTAGCCTGGTACTCCAAAGGTACAGCCAGAGATGCAGAAAGAGGTTTTTTAAATGAATTCTCATTCCCTTGCATTACATCAGGAGGTATTTGTGCACAGAGTGCTCTGTGCACTTACACAGCTCCTCAGCAAGTCCATTAGGGGTTGGCTTCTGAGTCCTGATTTATGCTGATCTGTGCCTTTATCAGGCCCTAAGCGTTGATTATGCACCATTTGCACATCTCCAGAAACCCATGGATACTAAAGCTTACAGCTTGTGAGCTGGAGGAGACTCAGATGGTTTTCATTTATAATGTGTCATGGCACAGAGGGTACAAGAGACTCAGCCTGTGGAGATAAAACCCACAATCCCTTCCAAAACCCCCAAGAGATTCCTCCTTTTGGCATAACTGAGAGGCACAACTTCCATTCCCAGGACCCAGAACTGCTGCAAGGTGAAAAAATTGACAAAACTGCAGGGAAAGGGAACACATGCTTGGTAAAAGCAATGTTTAGTGCCCAGAGATGCCTCTAAGCAATTGTCACCTGAGGATAATCAACAGTGCTTCCAAGAGCTCCTATGAGGATATTGATGTGCAGGACATTGGTTCATCTAAAGTTTCAATGCTCATAGGTAACCTGAGAGATCAAATGTAATTGAATTTAAGTGGTCTGAGGATATGGAAAAAAACTGAACATTGCAATTGCTGCCTCAGTTGTAACCTTGATAGCTGGGAATCAAATTCCCCCAAAGCGCTACATATTTGTCTTTTCTTCCATTTTCATAGCACAGGCCTAATTGTCTTGCTTTGTATACAAATGAGAACCAAGAACAGCTTTACAGCACTCATTGGGGCTAATCCATAAATCAAAATCCAGCTCAGAACTCCCCATTTCTCACTTTTAATTTAAACATTGCTGGTGGGAAGAAGTTATCTGGGGAAGAGGCTGATGCCTGTTGCCCAGTCAAACCTGAGCAAGGCAAGTCTATCTCAAAACAGGAAATTCTGGATGTGTCCAGCTGCCCTTTGGAGCTGGAGGTTGGGTTGTGGTAGCAGAGGATTTGGGAACACTGAACACACCTCATCTCTGAGGTGGGAGCTGTGGAGCTCTGCAGTGCAATGTCAGACACTGTCCTGCAGGATTTGGATGCCAGAGACCCACAGAGGGCTGAGCCAGGCAGGAATTGCACTTTGTCAGTGTGAAGCCAGGCTGGAGCTGTTCTCAGATCTATTTTTTATTAAATTGATGGAATTAAACTCCAGTCAACAGAAGTGCTGTACAACCAGGCTCTATTTTACACTTGTAATTAGTCCCATTGACTTCAAAGAAGCTGTTTTTGTACAATATTTGCAGGGTTGGGATTTGTTTTCCCTGTAATTGATATATCATTTGGCACTTGACATCAGCCCTTCAAAGGGAGCATGAATGTTTTACATTTCAAAATCACTTTGTAGTGCATTCTGTATATCACATTATTCAAACTGGGGAGAACAACCTGCAAATTCTCACCAGCTCTTCTCATCTGTGGCTTTATTTTGTGAATTAAATGCCTGCAATGAACACAAGCCTACGTTCCCCAAATTCTAGCTGATGTCAGTGCTGCAAAAGCAAAACCAGGCAGGATTAATCCCTGATATAAATAACCCCTAAAATCATCATTTTTTATTCTCTGTGTTTTGCAGTGGAGCTGGTAGTTAAGAAAATAAGTCTGATTACTTGTTTTTATAACTTATGCCATGTTCTTTTCTTAATATAACTTAACTTTTACCAAAAAAAAAAAAAATCATCAAAACCTGAACTGAAAGCAAAGCTCAGCTGGTTTCCTGTGAACAGCTCCATTGTATAAGTAAAACAATTTTCTGGAGAAGAGAGAAGAAAAAAGAAAAAAAAAAAAAAAAAAGTGAAATTGGATCCAGGGCCCTCTGCTGGATTGTCAGGAAATCCTTATCTTCCTCAAAGCTCAGAGTTTGCATCAACATAAAACCTTTGGCCTTTAACATTATCTTCATGAAAACAGAACTGCAGATTGCAGCTCATCTCTGTGACAGCTCACCAGCAGCGCTACAGGGAAGGTTTCCCAGAGTAAGGCACAGAGAATCTGTCCTCTTCTGTGTCCAAGAAGCAAAAAAAAACCAAAACAGAACAAAACAACACCCCATTCATTGTAATTTCCTTATCTGAATTCTTATCAGGTCATTGCAGCTGAACATGGTAGAGAAATAGAGAAGAAAACAGAGACAGATCAGAACCAGTGGAAGATGCTGTAAGAAGAGATGAGCTTTTGACCTTCACACAGCTCAGGGAATTGTTGAGAAAAATTCAAGCAAGTGGAAGGAGTTGGATATTTTCTGCACTTTATTCTTTGAGGTCTTATCCACCCTCCCCCAAGGATTCCCCTGCCTTCAAGGGATGCAAAGGCCACATGACTCAGAATCCTGTCATCGACCCCAGGCAGCAGGAGCTTTGTGAGGTCCAGGACCTCAATCAACACAGAAAAATGGAAATGGGCTCTAGGGGCGGGGAAAACCAGTGAGACAACTGGGCTTGCAGAACAGAAAGGCTAAATCCCAGTGGAAGGAGGGTTGTGATGCTAAAAGGAAACATTTCACGTCAGCAGTGTCTCTGTTCAGCTGTTGGTAGAACAGGTTTCACAAGCCCTTTCTGGACAAAATTAGCCTGGAGGCCACAACTGAGTCCTTCCTCCATGTCACAGGACGGAATTCCTCTGCCATTCCCAAAGAGGCTTCTGAAAAAAAAGCAAAATCTTGGCAAGTCTGACTCTCCAGCTAGGGATGATGAATCAAAGTGAGATGAACACATAATAAGTGACTACATGATTCAACATAGAGTTGAAAACCTAAAAGCTGCTTGAGGCTTGACTTGTGAAAACAGGGAGGAATTATTTGCCATTCCATTTTTTTATCTGACTTTTCAGAGCTTCCTTAGCATTTCTTACTTGCAGCTGTACCAAACCATCAGATGGTTTACCTTTGTGCTCATTAATGGTGGACACATGGGGGGGGGGGAGGATTTTCCTGCATTTTTAAATGTTCACTGTTTTAGATACAACAAGTTTGGCAATAATTTTGGTTAATATGATCACTTCTGTGGAAGTTGAATGACACTATCTCAAAGCAGTGGCTTGGACTCTGGATTTGCATTTCCATCTCTCAGCTGAAGCAGTAGGAAGTAATTAATGATTCTGAACCTATATTTTTGGTGGTGAAAGTATTGCTGTCAGAGTTTTATCCAGCTCTGGTATTCTCAGTACTGAAAGCTACATCAAGTGAGATCATGAAAAAGAAATGTGAGAACTTGAAGTCTTTTTTTACTGTAATTATTCATCTGTCAGTGTTGGACGGAGTCCAGAACTTCAATGCTTTTTATTAATTTGGTTGTATATTAAGAATAAAGGGTAATGCCTGGCATCTGATGTGTAAGTGGGCATGGTCAGATAATAAATGCTCCCAGAGCATATTTATTTAATCAAGGAATGTAAGTCTCAAGGGAGTAGATTAAAAGATATCTCTGAGAACAATTAAATGACCTTGTACTGATATGCATGGAAATGAGGCTTACAATGCAAAGAATCAAAACTCGAGTTTTAATTAAAATCACAAAACTCATTGGGAGAGCTTGATTTCCCAAGCATTTCTTCTTTAACTTTGGCTTATGTTCTATTAAAACAGCCAATCAATGAAGGTAGAATGAGTATCTTCATCTTGTTAAAGATCTGTTCTAGTTTGCCAAGAGCACCACTGTGAAGTCATTACCTCCTGACTATTTACCTAAAGCATGCCTTCTCCTAGTGCCACAGTGATATGTTACAAAGGATCCAGGTTATCTCAAAAATGCATTAAAATCTAAGCACCAGTGACTCCTCTTGTAAGAGAAAAACATTCTGACTCGCTCTTCCATCCTATTTTCCACATATTCCAGTCTCCACACCATCATTTGCACCACTGGTCTGGAAAGTTCCATGAGCTCTGAACAGAAATTCTCTGCTGTGTTTGTCATTCTGATGACAGAACACCCTCCTGTGTGCCTGAGAAAGAGGAGAGGGGATCACTGAACATTTCCAACATCATATTTTCCCAAAGTGAAACACAGAGTTAAATGGCAGCTTACTATTAAAAAAAAAAATTTTAAAAAAATTAATAAAACCCAAAACACCCCAAAAAACCGCAAGCCGTCTTCAGAGAGTAGTAAGCTGTTTAAATATAAAACTAAAATTAGTAGCTGATTCTGCAGTCTGCACTGGCCAATCCTTATACCTGAGGTCTGATCTTAAAGGCACTGACTTCCATCACTACTGCCTGAGTTTTGTGAGCTTTTCAGAAGCCACCTGGCCTCAGAATCTGAGGTTCTTCTATGACATTTTGAGCTATGTAGCTGGAATTGGTGGTCCTGGACCTCCTTTTGAAATCATAGAATCAGAGAATAGTTAGGACTGGAAAGGACCCTGCAGATGATCTAGTTCCAATCCTCTCCTGCCATGGGCAGTGACACCTTCCTCTAGACCAGGTTCCTCAGGGTCCATGAGTGTCCTCCACATGAAATGTTTCCTCTCTAGGAGGCAGATCTTGCTCATGCCAACAAAATGGAAACCTGACACCACTTGGGGTGAGCAATCAAGAACCCCCAGCCCAGCATTGATAACTTTTGGCCATCATCTCCTCCTTTTCAGCAGCTTTCAGAGAATCCACCTCCCTGTGTTCTGTACTTTTGCCATTGAGCTCCAGGGTTTGAATCACCAGGGCCCCATGACATGGCTCCTGATGAAGAGTGACAATTAAGACTGACTTGTTCATCATGCTGGCACATCTTGAGATTACCTGGATTGCTGCTTTATTCAGCCTTATTTTAGACAACCCAAATGATGAGTCATCCATGAGTCCCTTTGAGAAAATATTGCATAACCACACTTAGAAGTTTCTCAAGAAAGTAATTCTCTCCCTGCCCTTCAAATGTTTATGATCTCAGATCTACTTTCATCTAATAATACAGAATTGCTTAAAATAAAGATATAAGGGACTTCCTGGCTTGCCAGACACAGTCCTTTTCTATTTCAGGCAACAATATCATATAAGCTGTTCACTGTCATTTGAAAATAGAGTGTTCTGTCTCTCTTGTTTCTACTAAAAAGCAGTTCCGAAAACTCACCCCTCTCAGGGCTAGACAAATTCTTCTAATCTCCAGCCTAAATTTATTCATGGGCAGTTTACAGCCATTTGTTTTTGTGCCAACAGTGTACTTCAGCTTAAACAACTTTTCTCCCTCCTCTTTGCTAATGCATTCATGGCTTTGTTAAAGTCTTTCCCTATTTTCGTTTTGCCGTGGGTTTTTAACTTGGTGCAATTCGCTCTTGTTTTGTTATTAACAGTTTTCTGAAACTAGCTGCAGTGCCACAGATGTGCTTTTACCACGGTTAAATCAAGAGGCTTCTTGACATAATGCCTGTGTATATGCAGATCGAATCGACCACCCCCATTTCCATTTCAATATATCACTGTCATTTCACTTCCCTGCCGCTGTTCACTTAACCTCTGCTTTCCTATGTGCCTGCTTACATTTCTGCCTCCCCTTGAGGATGGGGAAGAGGAAAGGCAGAGCCATTCCCAGATGTATCAGTTTACAAAAGAAGTAATTAAAAAAAATAATTTCCAGAATTCCATTTCCTGGTTGCTCTATTTATTTCCCCCAGTTGGTGTTTGCATCCTGTTCCAGAGCTGCATCATTTACACCTTTTTTTTTTTTTTTTTTTTTTTTTCCAAGTTGTGCTTTTAAGTGCTCTTTTAGATAATGGAAATTCATTAGATTTTTCTCAGCCTAGCTCAGCTCACAGTCATCCCCAGCAGTTAGAACTGTGAATTCAATCCATGGAGTGCCTCAGACATCTGCCCAGTCTTGCCTAGCAGAGTCTTCAAAAACATCTCCGGTGTGCTTCAAGGAAAATTAATTCTATGACTCATGCTCCCAGGAGTTAATTGAAAATCCTCCCTGCTTTTTCCAGGTGCTGAGCATTAAGACAAGGCACAGGTAAACTGTCCAACAACCCCACAAGTCAAAAAGGGTTGTGAAGTCTGCTCAGACAGCAGCTGTGCTACTGAGGGACTTAGTTCATCCAATGGCTTGGTCATAAAAACTGAAGGCAGATAAAGGGAAAGGAGAAATGAAATAAAGAAAGAATTATGAAGAGTCATAGTGAGCCAAGCCAAAGGATTGTTCAGAATCCTGTGTCTGAGACAATCCAGTTTCAGCTGTTCAGAGAACATGCCCAGGGAAAAATCAGGAGTGAAAATGATCCCTTCACAAGGACTGAAAATCCTCTGCCCTCCTGCCTCAGTATATATATTTCCTGCAATCTTTCCTGAAGGACTTCCCAAGTCAGATATTGAAACCACATCCTTCTGTTTAACAGCCTTTGATGGAGGCAGACCCATAAATTTGTCTAATCACATTTTTAATTCATTTATGCTTTCAGCTTCCATGGCATCCTGTAGCAATGAGTTCCACAATTTCATTACAGACTGCTTGAAAAACACTTCCTTCTGTTTGTTCAGGACCTGCTGACGATTTCATGATGTGCTTCTACAGTGAGAAATAATGCCTACAGTTCCCCACTTACATCTTTCATGCCAATATGTGGAGCATGTTTTATGTTTTATATGTTTTATGTATTTTATATGTTTTATATGTCTCTGTGATTTAGTCCTCTGCTTTCCAAGGGGAGCACTTCTATTCGGCCTCTCCTCATACAGAAAATATTCCATGCTGCTGATCATTTTCAGTACTCCTCCCTGGGATTTTTCTAGCTATATTTTTTTTTTTAAATTGTCAATGAAGAAGTGGGAAGAGGTCAAACTGCTTGCACAATATAAGGTGTGGGTACACTGGGGATTTGCTGCTGCAGTGTGATGGTTTTTTGTCTCACCCTTCAGTGGTTATTACATTTTTGTCTGTTTCTTTGCATTTTTTTTTCATTGCTCCCAAATACGGACCTGATATTTTCCTTGAATTATCCACAATGACTCAGATAATTTTTCTTGAGATGTGACAGCTATTTTGGAGCACATTGGTGCCTATCTACTCATGCCTGTTCCTCCTCCAGCTATCAACGTGGAGTTTGATATCTACAGTTTCATGATCCAGTTACTCAGATTTTATGAGATCCCTTTTGCAACTCTTTGCAGACAGCTTTAGTTCTTACTAACCTAATTCCACACAATCTGTAGCCCTTGTCACATCACTGTTCTCTGTTTTCCACATGATTTATGAGTCTGATGAGCAGAGCAAAGCCAGCACTTGTCCCCCCTGATGGTTACTGGGAGGATCCATCCTTTGAACACTCTGCCCTCTCTGCCTCCTCTTTCCAGCCATCATTTCCCACTCTTCTGCAGCTCACTGAGCCTCCCCCCCACTTCCCTCCCTCATGCCCAGCTTGCTGATTCTTCTGACAACTCTGAATCTGTGCTCCAGCTCTGCTGTGACAGAGATCCTTCCAGCCACTCGTGTGCTCTGGTTTTGGAGGCCCCTGCTCTTCAGAGAGTGTGGAGGCTGCCTGGGTTTGTCACAACTGGTTCGGTTGTGAACAGGAGCTTCATCCATCTCCTCCAATCCTGGTGAAACAGCAGACTTAAAAAAAAAAAAAATCAAAACAGGAGCAATAGGATCTAACAGACATAACCATCTTTTGAATCCAACTGCAACCCCAAAACTCTAGAGATTAAAATGGTGTGCAAGCTAATGCTAAAAGAAGTTGTTGCTTTCTGCCTTCTGGACCTCTGGAATCTCCTGTGGTGACTGAGAGTCTAGAGGCATTAAAATCACACAGAAAGACCAAATTGGTTTTCCAAGAGTGCTGTCAATACCAAACCTCACTGCAGTCAGTGAGAAGGGAGTGTTTCGACCACTGAACCAGAATTTAGAAGCACGTTGCACAGTTTGCTGCTTGCCATCCCCACATCACCAATGTCTGATTTGTTTCTCACACCATCATCTCATAAATAATCCCCAGGGACACATGTGGTGCAGGCAGATTAATTTGGCCATAACTTTGAGTGGGAGAGATCAGGACAGAGTGGGCTGTATTTGATGGATCTGAGTAGGGAGATCAGCGTGGCCATTTGTCTTGGTTTTGAAAGAGAGGTATCTGCCAGGGAAAGCTGGAGTTTCCCTTGGAATGGAGAATGTAAACCACTCACCCCCTCCAAATTATAATTTTGCAATTAAGGGCTTTCAGGCAAAGATTTGGGAATAGGAATAACAGTTCTTTACTAGGAATATTAACAATACAAATGTAGTAGTAGAAAACAAAACCAACCAAACAAGCAAACAAACAACAATCCTAGAAACCCTGACTGCTTCCAACAACCTGACACCCTGTTGGTCAGGATGTTGGAAGCAGTCCAAAAGTGAGTCCTCCTGGAGTGGCAGATGTGGTTCTGTTGGAGTAGAGATGATCCTGAGAGAAAAAGGGTCCAGTGATGGTGAGAAGGGTCCAGTGATGGTGAGAAGGGTCCAGTTTTCCTCTGGGAATCCAGTGGAACCAGATCCCTGGTGTTCCTACATTTCAGTTTTTATCCAGGTAGGAATGGTTGGCTCCCTCCACTGGGTGGAGCATCTCCCACTGGGATGATGGAATGTGTCCTGTCCTTGGTGAGCCTTCATGGCCCATTAGCAGCAGAGATCCCCTGGAGGGAGGAGGGGTGGTGACAGAGATAACAAACACTGCCCCACCTGGTTTGAACAGTTGGCCCATTATCAGAAGGCATCCGGCCCCCTCCCCCAGAGTTACAAGAGATAAAGAAAAAACATCTCCCCAGTTGCTTTCAGCAATAGAATACACATTTTTGGTTCCATAACCCCAGACACCATTCCTTCCCCTGCAGCAGGGGAAGCACTCCTGTGCCCTCTGTCACTGATTTGGTTGGGGCAGCACTGCACTGTATTTTCACTAACATCTGTAAAGGCTTCTGAGATATCATTGTTTTGTTGGAAAGCTGAAGACTTCGCTCGATCATGGGTAGTTAATGAAACTAGGGGGTCTCTCACAGGTATTACCAGCCCCACCTCTAAAACCTGTAGAATAAGTTTTGAGATGTTTCAAATACACATTCCATCAAATACAAGGGAAAATTTGGATTCCCTCGTTCCATTACATTTTATAATTCTATTTAAAAAGCAATCAAATTTCCCTGGCAAGAGAGAATCAGTCTAACTTGATCCTAGTTCAATATGCAGACTTTCATTATCATCACCAAATTTAACATCTTTCTCATTCTTTCTCCCCTATTTTTTTTTTTCAGCATGTCCCTAGAAATGTGAGCTAGTTTTGGAAGGGAAAAGCAAACTCCTGAGTCTGCCTTTATTACCTCTGTGGCAGCACAGTCCTAGATCTCTCACACTGCAAGAAGCTGCTGAGGTGTTGGGGGGCTTTTTTTAAATTAACTTTGGGGCTTGAACTGTGCCAACACCAAGCAGTAAATTAATTCACCTCAGGCCTCTACTTTTGTGGTCTTGAGGCTCAGAGCTTGTCTTCCAAACATGCTAAGACAGTCAAAAAGGCTTTATTCACTACATGCCACTATCATTGCAGCACAGTACATGCCTCTGTGGATTTATTCATGGACGTCATAAATCAGAGAATATTTTAGCATCCCATTGTTTTTAAATACCTGAGTGTTTCTGAAATCAGACTTAACGCAAAACTTAGTTCAAGTTTGGCCCTGGCCTAGCACGTCAGCCTCTTTCATGGTTTTCCTAATTGTTTACAAACATTGATTAAACATTCAGCCTGGAAGTTTGGAAGAAATTCCCAGTATGGCTTTGAATTTTTAAAATTACATATCTCATGGTAGTAAATCCACTGTGCTGGGCTGCAAACAGCAGAGTGTTATGACTCTATTTCTTTCAGCACAACTATTTATCATATTTATCTTTTTCCCCTAAACATACAGAACATTTGTCAGGAGATTATGTTATCCTCATAGACAATTGAACATAAACAGTTAAGTTGGGTTTTTTTGGTTTTTTTTTTGGGGGGGGGTGGTTTTTTTCTCTACATTTCACATCTGCTTACATCCTTGTTTTCCATCAAATATTTTCAGTTTTCTTCCTTCAACATATAAACTCTAGGAAAAGCAAATAGATTTTGGCAATTCCTTTTTGCTTTTCTCCTCTCACTGTGGCTCCCCTCAGATTCCTCCTGGTCAGTTCTCCCTCAGTTTCTTGTCTCACAACCCTGACTGTTCTCCATGACCCTGGTAAAAGGGATTTATCTACAATTTGTAACCCTTTCTGTTCCCTCTGTGCTGTTTAATTCCCCAGAGCTGTAATGAGAGAGGGCCCTCATCATTTAGGCACTACATGTAAGTTATATACAATTCATAAATATGGAAGTAAGGACTATACAGGAAAATATCCATCAATCTGAAGCATTTCTCTTCAAACACTGGAAAAAGAGGAACATAATCCTTGCACTGGAAAACAAACTTCAGCCTAAGCCTTATCTAGAAAGCTAATTAGGTTCTGAAGTAGAGAACTGGTTCATAAAAAAAGCTGCTAATTAGCATGTCTTTCCATCTTTTACTCATCTGTTGGAATTAATTTGGTCCGTGGGAAGCACAACAGAGAAAAAAAGTCTCATCAGCTGAATTCATTAAGTCTGCTGTCCCTCGTAACCCCCGAAGGCATTTTCTCTGCTCACATGTGAGTGTGGCTGTCAGCAGCAAACCAGCCTTCCTTATTGTTGCTCCACTGGGGTGTTATAAAGAGTTCAGTTCAGTGAAATAAACTATTTGAAGCGCAGCTGGCCCAAGATGTGCCCAAGAATATGATGCTGTACTACAACCAACATTCTGGGGAGCCACATCTCCCTTTTTCTTCAGGAAGCCAAGCTCCTGATGCTGTCAGTGTTTGTGTTTCTTCCAACAGAGAAATTCTCCCCTTCGTTGTACTGGCTGGAAATGCCTTACAGGGACACACACCCACTCTGGGAATGAATAGTGACTGGCATTGGGCCATGTGGACCTCATGTGTGGGTTTTGCTTTTTCTGCAAGCTTTTTTTGCTTTGTTTTGCTCTTTTTTTTTTTTTTTTTTTTTTTTTTTTTTTTTTTTTTGGGTTGGGGGAGGTGATGGTGATGATGTTTGGTTTCTGCTCTTTTTTCCAGTTGCATCTAAAAGAGCACAAGAGATCCAGGTCCACCTCTGATTCTTGATAGTACAAGGAGAAATGGACTCAAGCTGCACCAAGAGAGGTTCAGGCTAGATATTGGGAAAATTTTCTTCACTTGGTTAAGCATTGGAACAGGCTGTCCTGGAAATGTGGAGCCCCCATGGCTGGAAGTGTTCACAAAGTGAGTGTATGTGGTCACAATATGGTTTAGTGGGAGCTGAAGCTTGATGATCTTGAGGGTCTTTTCCAATGATTTTTTTTATGATTTTGTTCTATTGCTCTATCATATTCTATCCTTTTAATTATTTTATTCTATCATTCTCTTCTATTTTCTTATAAATAATGGGAGAAGTAATAAGATGAAGGTCTGGAAAAGGTGTGTACATGAACTTTTCAACATCAGATGTCACACAAACAACAGAAGCATCAGAGAAAAGCATTTTCTTATTTCCAAAAAATGAAACACTGGAGTGTCCTGAGCCCTAGTATCTAGTTCCTATATTCTGCCCAGAAAGATTGGTGTATTATATTGCTGATACAATTTCCCAGAAATTTGAGTGCAGCCTTTCAGCCACACTTTTGAAATCATAACCCCTCTCCCAGAGCAACTGAGGAGAGTTGTCAGGACTCTTGATACTCAGGGCTCCACTGGCTGAGACCTGTCCTGATGGAATCATTCCCCATTTCAGATGGACTCAGTCGCTTTGCCTTCTCAAAATTCTGCTTTGCCTTGGCAATAGCAGTGCCTCAAGCTATCAGAGCACAGTGTCTTGGTTTGGAAAGACAGGTATCTGACAGGGAAAGCTGGAGTTTCCCTTAGAATGGGGAATGTAAACCCCTCACCCCTGCCAAATTATAATTTTGCAATTAAGGGCTTTCAGGCAAAGATTTGGGAATAGGAATAACAGTTCTTTACTAGGAATATTAGCAATACAAATGTAGTAGAAAACAAAACAAAACCACCCAACCAAACCAGCAAACAAACAACAATTTTGGAAAACCCTGACAGAGTCAGAGCTACAACCTGACACCCTGTTGGTCAGGGTGTTGGAAGCAGTCCAAAAGTGAGTCCTCCTGGAGTGGCAGATGTGGTTCTGGTGGTGTAGAGATGATCCTGTAGAACAAGGGTCTAGGTAGTGATGAGAGGGGGTCCAGTGATGGTGAGATGGGTCCAGTCTTCCTCCAGGAATCAGGTGAAGCCAGATGCCTTCTCATTCCTGTGTCTCAGTTTTATCCAGGTAGGAATGGTTGGCTCCCCCCGCTGGGTGGAGCATCTCACAATAGGATGATGGAATGTGGAATGTACTGCTTTGGGGAGGGTATAGTTTGGGGATGTGTTAGTTTGGGGAGGTGTTAATGGCCCATTAGCAGAAAAAAATCCCCCTGGAGGGAAGACCAGTGGTGAAACAGATAAGAAACACTGCCCTACAGTTGGCCCATTGACAAAAGGCACCTGCCCTCCTCCTCCAAGAGTAAAGAAGAACAGTGCTTTCAGGAGATGAAAATAGAATACACATTTTTGTTTTCCATAACCCAAGACACACAGTCACTTCATAACAGAAACTCAAACATAATCCTTTTGTCCTGGAACATTTTTACCTATGGCTGTACAAGAGGAATCAAAGACACATCTTTGCTGCTCCTTTTCAAAAGAAATACATCAATTGTGGTCCTCAGAGCTGGGCTGGAATTCTTAACTTTCTTTTTTTTTTTTCCAAATTAAGTGGGTTGGGACTTGGAGCAATTTTCTCCAGTGGGAGGTGTCCCTGCCCATGGCAGGGGGTTGGAATGGAATGGTTTTCAAGGACCCTTCCAACACAAACTATTCCATGGTTCTGTGATCCACAAGCCTGTGATGACACCATGTCCCATGGAAGATTTACTTTTGTTCCAGTGAGGCTTGTTCAGGCCTTGGATGAAAAGAAAGATAAACAGGATGGAGACAAAGATGGTGTTGTTTTTCAAAGCACTGGTGCAAGCACAGTTTCTTCTTTCATAAAAATCAGAAATATTCTTCACCAATAAGATGAGAGGAACACTCAAATTCCTATATATGCAGATCCTCTTTAGAAAGCTTGGAGAATTTTGTTCCCGCCCCACCTCACTTGGAGAAATTATTTACTTTACCATTCATACAGTTTGAAAATTTTAAATTGTAATCTTTAAAGGGTTTAGTGCATTGGATATCACTGAATTTCCAAGGAAAGATAAAGCTGAAATCAGTGAAAAGCATTACTTTGCACTTCTTTTTCCAGACTGTCCACAAAAATACCAGGATGAAGATTCACAGGTGCTGATTTCTAAGCTGATCCTGCTGATCCTTAGATCAGATTAATGGTGCAGAAGGACTAATTAATTGTTTAATTATTAATGAATATGATCATTAATATAATTAATATAATAAAACTATAATTTTTATTGTGTGTCTATATATTTATTCTATAATTATAATCAATATAATATAATCATTAATTAATGATTAATGGTGCACTGACACAGCACAACCCCATTGATGCTGACAATACTTCACATGCATTTTTCAGTACATTGGCCAACTTAAAACTGCTGTGCCTGGACATTGCAACACCTTTCCTTGTCATACTCAAAAGCCCTTTGTTACCAGCTGTGATTTTCTGTAGCTTTTTATATGCTCCTATTCAATTAATTTCAGCATCCATCAGTGAGGGTCTGTCAGCAGTGAACAGTCAGGTTTGGTTTCCTGTTCATAGCCAGGATTGTGGCCTCCTTTTCTGGATCTCAGACAAAATAAGTGAACACACCATCACAGAGGCTGTTTTATGAGTGAAAAACTCCTTCTTTGAACCTTTTCTCTGTCTTCTTGATGAACCCGTGGGTCATGTTGGTTAATTTAAGCAGAGCACTACAGCAGGAGCTCAGGCTGAAGTCATTTGCTGTGGATGGCCCTTTATCCCTTCTCTGAGCCAAAGCATTCCAAGATGGGAATACCCATTGACCTGGCTTTTAGCTCTGTTGAAGTCCATATTGCTGGACCATCAGCTTTTAATTAGGTTATTCAAATAATTTTGTGGGCGTAACTTCATTACTTACTACTCAAGAAGTCCGTGCCGTTTGCAGATTTAATTTGCAGGGACCTATGCTCCCGTTTGGAAGGTCAATAAAATGAATAGATAGCTTTATTAAACTGATCAATAATCATTAAAATTATTTTTCCCCATTTCAAGATATGCTTTTAAGTCAGTTTCTTCTACCAATAACTTATGCCCTGCAAATTCTATTTTATTCCACACTGCTTCTTTTCATACATTTGGGTTCATAATTTGTGTGTATGTGTTCTTTTCCCCTTGCAGTCTGTTTATAACAACATTCTTCTGTAGCTACCTAGCTGACAGTTTTCTGAACAATTCCCTGCTTCCATTGACATTTTCCATTTTCAAGCTACTCTCCCCACCAAAATTTATGTCAAAAATTGCTGTGAGCTCTGGGACAGTGACCCTAACAAAAACTTGGCATGCATCCATTACTGCATAGTGATATTTTTTGTTTGCATAAAGCCAGCATGCCAGGACCATGAGTCACCAGGCAACTGCTAATTTATAGATCAATGCTGATCTCATTTCTGCCTGTGAGCACGACACCCAGCCCAGAGCTGGCTGAAGAAGTTACTGCAATAATAAAACATTCTATAAGTGATGTCTCACCTATTGTTTTTAGAAGCACTAGTGAAGCTTTATTGGTTTGTTCAGGGTGGGGGGTTTAATCTCCTTACAGACTCCCAGCAGCTATGGCCAAAATAATTTGAGGCAACCCACCCTTCCTATGTGCTTTTGCAGATACATGAGAAGCAGCCCCATTCTAGCAAGTGACAGACTTGACACAAAACACTTCTACCCCGTTGAATCCTGAAGATGAGGCTGTAACTAGGTTGGGATACTGTCACAGTGCTCCCTAAATAATATCTATTTTTGGCAGTGCCAAAACCAAGCAAGTGCTCTCCTCCCCTGACCACATCCGTGCCCGTGGCTCATGGGACTCCTGTGAACACACTCAGTGCATCACCACTCCTGCATCAAACCCTCAAAGTCTTGTTTTGATGCCTTAGGATTTAGCTTTTATATTTTTCAGATCCTGTACTGCTTTAGTGTATAACTCTAAAACTCCAAAGCCTGTCATCTACTGTTCTCCCCCACATTTTATCCAGGCAAAACAATTCCTCTCTAGGCCTGAAACTTAAAGAGACCTTCTTGTCTTAGGCCCCAAGAGGTGCAAACAGCAGTGAACTGGGGGGGCAAACTTGGAGTAAATTACTTCAGTACCTGAAACAGTTATTGGAGGATTAACCCCTGATATGTAAATGGACCAAACTTGCAACTGTATGAAAAACTGGTGATTATTGTCCAGCTTGGGTGTAGCCCCTTGGGGGCTTTTGGCTGCCCAAGGTGTACCAAGTGAAGGCCTTTAATAAATACCTGTTTTTATTCTCTTCATTTTGTCTGGCCTCTGTTTTAGGTAGCCACTCCACAGCATCAGTTGCAGTGATATTTTTCTCAACCTCAGTGGGAGTAAGGACTCTGCCTTATTAGATGGAGGTATCAGTGTAAGTAATCAGTTTTCCAAACGTTGGCTGTGCTTATCCTGCTTCCAATCGCAGCTGAAGGGGTGACATTACCCAGGTAGTGTCTGTAAATCTATTATTTTAAATGCTTATAAGACATAATCTCATTTCATATCAAAATACTTCTACTGCTAAAATGATTAGGGGAAAAAACCACCCAATCTAACAACTGTCTCACATATCTTACCTGATACTAAAAGCTAAATGATAACAGTTCTATTAAGGCTAAGGCACAGAGAGCCCAGTTTCTGAAATGTAATCTCTCCCAAACATTTACATGAGCTCTATCATGACTGCTTCTTGTCATTTAATCTGACATTTCATCTAAACACACACACTGGTTTGCAGAGAAGATTCCAGAAGCACTTGGATTAATAAATGACAGTCAGAAATACCCCAGCGATACAAAGCAGGAGCAGACAAAGAGCCACACAGAGATTACAAGCAGTATTTTTTCGAGGATGGGGGACCCTTCTACAAAAAAAAAATGCAAGAATGACTGTTTAGCAATGTCAGTGAAACCATCAAATATCAACACCAATAGAAGGCAGAGAGAGAAACACACGTCTGTGACACACGGTGATCCATGAGAATCTGGAGAACATCAGTTTCAAAAGTTTCCATGGCAGTCAGCAAAAGTACAAGGACAATTCCAAAAGTAAATATACAGCAGCAAAGCACCATCAGCACTTACACAGTTGCTTTCACTGCTATGAAATGATTTCAAATTATAGTGAAAGGCATTAGGAGAATTAGAGCAGAATGTGCTGCAGCAGAAGGTGAAAGATAACACTCAAAGTGATTAATTCACTCTGAGATAGGTTTGAAAATCCTTTACATTGAAAGAGAAACCTAGCAACTGCTGGCAGACATTTAAAAAATACTGTACATGCAAATATACATTTTAATGGCTTTATAAACTACCATAAGATTATCTAGCAGTAACATTAGCAAGCTTTTTATGAGCTGGGTTAATGATTAATATTGTAATGCTGCCCTGTATGTTTGCTGCAGCTAAAGAGATTAAGAATATTAGGCTCTCAGATTTGAGGCTGCCAGAGCAGGTCACTGTGAGATGATTCAGTTACCTAGAAAGGGCCAAGGTGTTGATTTGTGCAATAATTCCCTTCTGGTAAGATAGGAGCACTTTCCAGTCAAGCAGAAATCCCTCTACCCAAATTAGATCATTTGGCTTTCCTCACTGCCAGTACTGAGTCATCCCCTCAGACACTCAGAAAGAAAAGCAGTTCCAATTTGCTCCTGCTAGTACCAATGAATCTCTGAATTTGGATGCCATGTCCAGTTCTAATGCTTGCTCATTCGATTACTGTTTAAAAATACCAAACAGATCACAAAATGGCATCAGTTGGCCTTGTTGCATAAACTAATTTAGAGAGAAGGTTGTCCCTAAGGTTCTTTGTCAATGAGAAAGGAAAGAAAAAAGGAGTAAATTGCTGTCAAGGAGAAAGAAAAAAAAAAGAATTTGCTAGACAAGATCCTCTTTCTTGCAAGAGGTGGTGTAAAGGGAACAGAACACTTAAGCAAAATTACATAAAAATATCTCTAAAGAAAGCTCAGTAGATGATTATTTTGGTGCTTTTTTCTTGAATTAGAAAATGTGCATGATTTTAGATTATGAACATCTTCCTCTTTCTTTTTTTTTGTTTTTAGTTTCAAGTTGTTCCATTATGTACTTGCCATGGTATGTTAATTCAGGAGAACATATTTGGACTTACAGACTTGTTACAGACTTCTGCTAAAGGAAGCAGTACACTTCAATATAAATATATATATATTTGTCTTTGTGTAAGTGAAATGAGGCACCTAGAGATGCCAAGTCCAAGATCAAGCCAAAATATCTTTTGCAAGGTAGAAATGTGGAAGGTTCTGCCTTATGTGGACTTGGAGGGACATCTTGTGACAGGAAAAAACAGTGCAAGCAACGAGCTGGAGACAGAGGATCCACCTTGCCAGAACGGCAGAAGCTGCTTGAGCTGTTTTCTCCCTCTCCACCGAAAAATGTTTAAAAAATGTAATGCAAATACTTCAACAAAAATCTTTCCACTTTTCAATAAAGCTAACTTCCCTACTCACAAACCAGAACACCTCTGATGACATTTGTTTCAGTGAGGATCCAATTTTCTGCTGAGCAATCTTACCCCTGGGAAATGTGCAGCTGGTCTCACTGCAAGAAAACGAGGCAGAAAAAAAATCCCCACAAAACACAGTGATTTAATTATAATAGATCTGACATTGATAAAATTATTCCCGTGTAAATGGCTCAGTGAGAACTTCTTTTTTTTTTTGGTTTGACAGTGGCCTGTTTTAGCTGAGGCTCCCCTTGGTCACTGATTTCAGTTTCAATAAACACCTGCAGCTTGGCTCAGTTAATCTCTATTTCCCCTCAAGGATAATCTGCCCCACAGACAGGACACCCTGCCATGGCACAAGGCAGAGGAAAACTCCCTCACCCTCTTTTTTTGATGCTCCACAACCCAGTTTATCAGCCCCACTCCACCACTCTAGGAGGAGATGCCACTGAAGCTCAGATTTGCAGCCCAGAAAAGGGATGGGGAAGGCCTCTAAGGTGTTGCTGTCAAACTTTCAGCCAAGCAAGGCTGAGGAGCTCAAAAACAAAACCAAACCAAACCAAAAAAAACACAAAAAAAAACCACCAAAAAAACCCAAACAAACAAACAAACAAACAAACAAAAAAAAACCACCCACCACACCTAAAAAAACCCAAAAATACACACACACAAAAAAACCTCACCCCACCAAAAAAAAAACCAAAAAACCAGTTTCCACTGCCCCATTAGGGCTGGAGCACTGCTCCCATGGAGAGAGGCTGAAAGAACTTTGAGTGCTTCAGCCTGGAGAGGGCCCCAGGGAGAGCCACATGAATTGGCCAATCTGCAAATGCTGGGTAAAACACGAGGAGGAAGAGTCTGGAAAATGAAAATTCAGTTCATGATAATGAAGATGTAGAGAAGATGTGTCCAGAAATGTGAGACAGGCTTTGAGTAGATTTATCTCTGAATTATTTAGTCTGTTATTTACTGAGTGCAATGGAATGAGAAGTGGGTGCAGCTCCTTGTCCTTCCATGTGAAGGTGGTCAGAAGAGCTTAGAGTAAACAAACCTCTGGATGTTTAGAACCTCCCAACCACCAGCCACCATCATGTCCAACTCCAGGGAGACCTTAAATAACATGTCAGTGTCTCATGGACCTACAGGAGAGCTGGAGATGGACTTTTGACAAGGGCTTGGGGTGACAAGACAAAGGGGAAAGGCTTTAAACTGACGGAGAGCAGGGTTATATTGGATATTAGGAGGAAATTCTTTACTGTCAGGGTGGTGAAGCCCTGGCACAGGCTGCCCAGAGAAGCTGTGGCTGCTCCATCTCTGGAGGTGTTGGAACAACCTGATCTAGTAGAAGGTTTATTCAGGGTGTAGTTTGTCTGTAGTGTGGTTAATACACCGTGTAAGTGGAGCAAAAAGGGAAAAAAAACCCTCTTGCAAGAATCCCACTCATTGCTAATAAGTGTTAATTCTAAAGATCAATCATAGCAGCTGTGTGATTACTTCAAAACATTTTGGCAGAGGTTTTTATATTCTCAGTTATATTCTGGTAGATTTTTTCATACATACAGAGGGGTTTTTATTGAGATTTTTTTTTGGATTATGGTTTGTTTTTACTTCATCTTTATGCTGTGTGTAAATACATCTTACTGAGTCCAAGGATAAGTGAGTGCAATTCCTCACCCTTCCTTATGAAGGCAGTCAAAAGAGTTTGTGCTATATTCTTTCCTGTACCTTTGAAATCTAAGAAAGAAAAAAAAAAAAAAATGTTTATTAAAAAGGCAGCGAATTTGAAAACCAATTTCAAATTTCTTTTATTGCTATCCCCATTGTAATTCTATTAGAAATACGGATCCTACAATGCAATTATTGAAAATTATTTTTTGGAAAAATGCTTCAAAATAATTGTAAAACATTTTATTTTAGATAGAAGGTGCATTTTGTGGCATTGTATAAAGCATTACTCCTGTTACACTTTGCAAATGTGCTGTGGGAGCAGAAGAACTGCTTAATTGCCATAAACTAAACAGGGCCAAAATTGCAAACACTGCACATTTTAGTGCAGAGAAAGTTTTAAAAGACACATCTGATGTTAATCAGCTCCCTTTGATTGGCTGTAATGGCACTAAGACGTTCTACTGCATAATGCATTCTTTACAGCATGGACGTAAATAGAATAATATTTGCATTTCCAGTACAGATGTAATGGATCATGTTATGAGGATAGTAATGAAGAAATCAAGAGGGACTAGAAAGAGAATTGGTTTTCTCAGATTATCCCACGTTTATGTCCACAAAATACTCCTCAAATATATATATATATATATATAAAATATATATTTTTGGATGAAGTATTCCAAAGGTTTTAGACCTGCCTGTTGCTCAAGGAGCTGTGGATTCCTGTGCTGCTTAATGGGACGTTAAAATATGAGTTTCCTTTCCAGAGAAATTTATACAGTTTCCAGCACCTTACATTCAAGAATAATCACATTCTTTCCCAAGCACTCCTTCTTCAAGGAAGAAGGCACAGTTCAAAGCAATCAGGATCTGGCACTTTTTCACTGAAATATTGAAAAATCCCATTTTATATATGGATCAAATATTACTTATTAGAGGGTTCTGTAATTTAGAACCTCTTTTTGGATTTTTTCTCATTTGAAACAATATTTTTAAAAATATCTAAATTGAAATCTTCTGCAGGAAACTGGTTAGATACAAGACAAACAAAAATAATTCTTCATTTTAAAACATATAGTTATTTATCTTGAATTCTTGTAGCTGCTACTACTTTGTTGCCTTGATTGAAAAGCTTTCTCAGAATTCTGCACAGAGGGTGAGATCCCAAATTATTTGGAACTACCCAACAACTTTCTGTGCAAGATATTAACATTTTGATTTAAAAAGTGACATTTTGTTTTCAGTGCTGCAAAGTAATAGTTCTGAGAAAATAGAAAATAGATGGTCTTCAAAAATGTGTAAATTTGCAGAAGATTTATTGTTAGTGCAATGAAATTTCCAGGATTGAAAATCTGGAAGCTCTAAAAAAGTTCAACCTACTTTGGTTGAAAAACAACCTGATGAAGAATTTGGATGTGAGCCTCGTGTCTTTTTTAGGATTTCTTTTCTTCTAACTGGTGTAATGTATGGTATTTAAATAATGTGATACATAAATGTGCCTAATAAGTAGGGAACTTATAGAACTGTTGAACAACAAGGAAAAATTGTCATTTTAATTTATAAGAATTAAGGCTAAAACATTATTTGGATTTGCTTAGCTGTCAAAGTTTTCTGCCTATATGTAAGTAGTTAATTTCCAAATATTTTCTGAGATTCTTCCTAATAAAAAGAGTTGTTCACTTTTCTTATACCTGCAGATTTTTGTCTCAGTTTCAGTATTATGTGAAAGGATTGGTATGTGGCTTTTTGTTGTTGTTGTTTTCATTTTTGGATTTTTGGGTGGTTTTTTTTGTTTGGTTTGTTTTGTTTTGTTTGTTTGTTTTGGTGGTTTTTTTGTTGTTTTGTTTTGTTTTGTTTGTTGGGTTTGGGGGGTTTGGGGGGTTTTTGTGCGTTTGGAATTTTTTTTTATTATTATTCTTGCATAACTTAGAGACATAAACTCCTTTTCAGAAGGAAGTTTTATCCTGTCTTTTTCTTAGGCTCTTATATATGAAATGATCTCCTATGAAGAATTGTTTCCCCCCCATGCTAACCTTAGAATTGGAAGATGGTCCAGAACCAGCAGGAGCTCTGTGATGGAAAATTTGGCAGATAAAGGGAGAAGAAATGTGTGAATGCCTTTTTTCTAGCAGAAGACCATGTGGCTTCCTGGATTCCCTGACTCTTCACACCCCAACAGGGAGATGGAATTGCTGCAGCTTAGTCCATTTTCCCTTGGGAGAGAACGTGGGAAAAAAGGCAGAGGGAGATACTGACACCAAAACAAAAGCAGTCAGAGCAAGAGATGCTGATAAGGGTGAATGAGACCAAATCACTGTGAACCTTCAAACCTGTCAAAGGAAAACAAGGAGAGAGAAATCTGAGCATGATGATAAGTAAGGAAAGGGAAGACTGAGAAATTAGAGCTGACAAAGTACAGGTGTAAAGGGAGCAGAGCATTCCCAGAAATGACTCTTTACTAGCAAGGACAGTACAAACAGAAGTGGCACCTCACTGCGAAGAACTGCAGTGTCATCGTGGAGAGAAATGATTGACATCAGGGATTTAGTGCTCATGAGTTCCCTCAGGCCAAGACATGGGCTGCAGCCAAAAGCTAATGAGCACTCCTGACACCAGGCGTGATCTCTGAGGTTCCTCATGCCCAGCTGTGAAACTGTTTATTTTCATCGCAGTATCATTTACAGAGGCTTTCCAAGCTAATCCCCTCTTGGCAAAATGCATTCTCTCTTTCCATGTCAAAAGAAAGCTGTAGTTCACAACAGAGGCCAACATTGTTTAGACTCCAGTCAAATTTGTTTTTACATTTGAATGATCTGCCTGTTAGCCTGCAGGCTCTTCAGCATTTGCAGTGCTGTATTAGATTAAAACTGTATTGTTTAAAACATTCACAGGGCTTACATACTCTGCAGAATTTGCAAGAGGTCAACCTCCCTGGGAATTTAGGAAAAATAGGAAGGTGGCACCAGTCCCGCATTTTTATCATGATAATTCTCATTATTACCGAGGATTTATGTAAATGGTTTCATTTTCTTCTCAGTCTAATAAAAATTTCCTACCAGTTTGCATGATTTGGAGTCATATCCAAAATATACAACCCTGAGCATCCCAAAGTCTGTGTAAAAACTCCCCAGGGCTCATCTTTGTGTACTCCAGACTCCTTCACACAGATGAAATCACGTCAAAAAGGACAGAAAATACGTATCAGTGGGATTTGTTCATATGCTTATTTTTAATTTTCAGTGCTTTCAGTATAAAGGGCTTATTAATTTATACTTAATTTAAATGTAAATCAAGACTTCAGTCGTAAACGGAAATGTAAATAATGTCTGGATTTCTAAGCAGATTTTAGAGAATCCAATATTTTTTTCTTGGTTTATCTTCATCTGTAGCAAAAAAAATTCCAAATGCTAGGCATACTTTTGGAGTGGAAATAGAAAAAAATTAATAATTATTACATTTATGATGTCACTGTTCCCTATTCTTCAGCAAAATCAAGAACCAAGTTTCTAGAACACTTCATGTGTTGCAGGGGATCCATTTCCAGTTTCAGTTCTGCTGGATTCATAACTGTTTGCATCAAATACCTCAAACCTCAGGTAGGAGCTTTGATCAAGGGGCTCTCAAAAGGAACTGCATCAAAACAGGAGTCTTTGCACATAAAGACACAGAAAACCTTGCTGATTACACAAATAGGACCCCTAAAAGTGCTTTGATCAAGAGTCAACAGATGTTTTTTTGAGTGATGGTGCAAAGACTAAGGACTCTGTTGGTGCAGGCTACTGCCATATCTGGATCAGGTAATATCTAGGAAGCAGAAATGTGCTTCAGTCACCTCATCTCTTTGTCAGAGGTGCCTATAGAAACTGCATATTTGAATATTTCAAATGATATTCACACTGAGAAGTACAGTGGAATCATCTATCACTTTCAGACTTATTAAAAAATGAAAAACAAACAATAAAAATCCAGACAACAAACAAACCTTCCTGTAATCATTACTTTCTCTGAATTTGTAGTGTACAAAAAATCAAATTAAGTCTGTTATCCAGTGGGGGTGGTTTTCCAGGCAGAATGTTAAAATATTTCAAAGTGGAAATGCAGAAAAGTTTTATTTTGGTAGTACATTTCTTGTTGGCATAATTGGAGACAGCAGGAAACTCCCACTTTGAAGAAGACTTATTAAATAATCCACAGTAAACTTTCACAGATACTTCAAAACTAGAAGCTGTTTCTCACGATTCCAAGTTAATAACTTTTAACAAGACAAATTTATTACAAGGTTCTGGAGTGTTTTGAAGCATCAGTGCTCCACAGGCTCCATTTAGAGACAGCTGGCAAGAAAGGAAACACTCCCTCTCCTCGTGGTGGGAGCTGAAGCTTTGAGCCCACAACAACTGATTTCTTGTTGCCTTTTTCTTTTCTTTCTCTATATGAAGGTCTTGATTTTGAAAAGGAAATATAAAAGAAAAAAGCAAGCTCTCCAACTGCTTCGTAACAACAGCAATTTGATTATTCTAAGTTCCTACAAATCCTTTCTTGTAGGGAAGCATTGGAAGTCACTTACATAACCTTTGTATGAACAACCTTGACGCTCGGTTGAGGGGAGATTAAAATTTAGACTGGCAGGATTTCAAGGACTGTTTTCTGCTTGAATACTCCAAGCTTGTCCACCTCAGGTGTGCCTTCTTTCCCTGTTCAGGGATGTTTGTTAGAGCTGCAGGTACTCCTGTACTTGCAGCTTGCATTTGAGGTTGTTTATAAATAGAATTCTGCTTGCTTTTAATGCCACTCTCTCTTGAGCCAAGGATCTTTCTGTTCTGGCAAGGAGAAATTAATAAATCAGCCTTGTAGGGATGAAAGCCAAAGCAAAGGGTTTTGGATGAGTAATCTTAGCACATAGCCATTTTTGAGAAAGAACGTTTTTAATAGCTGCAATAATTATTTTGGCTTTCACAGCCCATTCTTTTTAAGAAAACTTTCCATTAATTGAAAAGCTGGGAAACCTGCTTCTTTTTAAGGATGGTTCTCTTTTTAAGGTGACTGACTACCACAAATTCTTTAAGGAATCTTATAGAATCAGGTGGAAGCATGGGAGTTTTTTTTCTCAAGTTAGATTATAGAAACTACTGTAGGTATTTGCAAACCAAGATGGGTTTAGAAGGATTCAAACAGATTGGAAATACGACACTGCAAAAAGAGAAAAGGAGCACTATGTGATTAGATATTGGTATTTGGTGCTTAATTTGGAATGCAGCCCTTGAATAAAATAGATTTATTTGGCTCCACTCAAGAAAGAAAAGTTATAATGAAATGAAACAGGCTAGGGGTAATGCTTCTGATTCTTTTTTCTGAGAGGGAAAAAGACAAAAATAATGCAGAAAGAACTGAAAAAAATTAGTGCAAAAGGAGAAAAAATGCCATTAACTTCTTCTCTGTATGCATTTCTGCACATGGGTTAAATTCATGTTGTATAATTCAATCATGATTCTCTACTGGAGGCTTCAGAGTAAACAGTAAAATGGAAATGAAAATAAAATGCATATTTAGAGTGGCCAGTCAAATTCTGAGGCTGAAATTTAAGAAGTTTCAAGTATTTCTGTAAAAAGAAGTTTTCAGTGTAACAGAGTAAGTGCCTAAGTCCTACGAGGCATTTAATGTAGCACTGGCCTCTGCTTAACTTTATGATGAGAACAAAAACATTCTGCAAAGCAGCAAGTAACTGAAGAGTATTAAGAAGTTTTACCCAGACAGAGGTGGCTTGAAGCCTCCTGAAGCCCTTGGTGTTTCTATGGCTCTTGGACTTCAGAAATGAGTCAAATCCCATCCAGATATTGTATTTCATTGTATCACAGGACAGCATGTGCATGTCAGGACAATGCAATTAAGTCAGAACATTTTCTATCTAAATCTCAGCTTTGAAGTTTTCATGATTGCACTTATTTATTCAACTGCCTTACAAGAACCATTTTCAGACTGTGATGGAGCCAAGACCTTTGTCATAAGCCCTGCCCTGAGCAGCTCACCAGTGTCACCTGAGCTGCCCTGAGCTGTGTCACCAGTGCTCTGAGGACACCCACTTGCCCACTTGTATCTCTGAGACAGAACTGGTGAATCCATTTCTTCCTTTGCATACTTGATGTTTCTGACTGTATTACTACAATTTTAGTAAAGACAGTGCTTTTCATCTTTTTAAAGTGCATTTACCATAAGCATGTAAAAGTTTATTTTATATGTAAGCTGAGAGCTTGAGGGGAGCAAAAAGACCTTTTCAAGCTCGAAAGCAAATTTGCATCTCCCTGAGGGACAGCAGATTCTGAGCTCAGAACGTTTCAGCTGCCAAGATCAAAACAAATTCCCTGGGCTTCAGAGCATTCCCCTTCAGAGATTCGGAGATTATTTCAGTTAATGGCATAGTTTTGTTTTGGGACTTTTTTAGAGGGTTTTCTTTTGTTTGCTTGGGGATTTGGGGTTGTGAGGCCCTGGTACAGGTTGCCCAGAGAAGCTATATGTGTTCCATCCCTGGCAGTGTTCCAGGCAAGGCTGAATAGGGCTTGGAGCAGTATGGGATAGTGGAAGGTGTCCTGAGGAAAATAACTCAGTTGGGTTTTGTTTTGGGGTCTTTTTTTGGTAATACTGAACATGGACACTTCTCTTACAGACTATAAAGAGGCAAGAGAAAAAGATAAGTCTTACAAGTGCTCTCATGATGACAGAGAAAAACAGTATTACAGATTTTGAGTTAACCACAGTCTGTTGTACTTAGTAAATGCTGTGCTATGTGTGAAGTTTGAATGGTCAGAATGGCTATTCTTGTCTTTTTCTCCTCATTTTCTTCTTTACCCTTCCTTGCCCTTTCTCTTTTTGTTGCAAATTGTCTCTTCACACTCACTTCTCACCAGAAGTGTTTGGGAGGTTTGATGCAGAACTAGTTTGGAAGACCCCACAGTAACATCTGCAGCACCTGTATTTACTGCCCGTGGAACAGATTGGCTCAGCGGTTTCCTGAGCCTTTTTTTAAACAACTTTCATCTGTATTCATTTGAACACAACATCATTTTGCTATTACTTTGTCCTTCCTACCAGTGCTACATAGGTGTTAAATGCTAAATGAGCATACAGGAAAAAGATGCTGTTCCCCAGTTAATGGTCTGATTTTCTTGCACCTGTCTCTCATTCTGTTAGAATAATGACACCACAAACTCTTTTCTTATTCACTGGTCTTTACTTTCCCTGCATGCCAACCCTTAGCATATATTTTATGGTGTATTTTATGTTATTTTATAGTTATATTTTCATGTTGTTTCAATTTTCTTATATATTTAAGATATGGCTTCAGTCAAATAAAGATACCTGGCTGGCCCTTGCTTTAATCTTTGCAGGAGTCTTACAGGAACAAAAAAAAAAAAAAAAAAAAAAAAAAGGTTTTTCTTCCCTGTAGCAATCTAAGCTTATGTGAATAAGCCCCAAAACAGGATTTCTGGAACAGTAAGCTAAAGCAGAAGGCGAAACCAGTCCTGAGAAGTCCTTCAAGCATGGTGAGTCAAAGTTTGGAGAGATCTTGTAAGCTATGTGCTGTCTGGCTGGGATAATTCCTGCCACAGGAAGGACAGTTTGCAGATACTGTAGATGGCCATGGGGTGGCAGATGCAGCCTTGCAAGAAACTCTGAAGTACTGCTGAATTCTTTCCCAGTGGCATTTTGGCACGTTAGGAAACTCCACAAAGGGCTTTGGCTACTGGGAGTAATTCCCAGACAGGAGTTTGAAGAGTGAGAAATAACTAGATGTGTCTGATCTTTTCATGACACCAATCACTTGTGTGACTCTGTCACTGCAGTGGCTTAGGATTGGTCTGACCTCAAGAAAATTTAAAAAATAAAATAAAATAAAATAAAAAATTAAAAAAAAAATAAAATTAAAAAAAAAAAAAAAACTAAGGAAGTCTTAAGGGTAATGAAGAATGTATGACACAAATCCAAAGGATACCTGGCCTAACGGGTTCCAGCCTTTAAGAAATTACTTGTATTTTGGATTACACAGGTTTTAAATATTAGCCAGCTAAAAAAGTCAGATTTCACAGTGCAATCACTTTTTTTTTCTGCCAAAGTATATTTTTAATTAATAAAACAATAAGCCCAGAATCATGATATAGATAAAATATTTATTTTTATTAATGTGCACTACATATATATTAGATTATTAATTCGCCAGACCAAGATGCAGCCTGCCTGTTATTACACTGACATCACTGTTGTGTTATCCTCTCTGCACTCCTGAGCTGGAATTAGAACCATTAACTGTCTTTTCTCCTTCACTTAGGGAAAGTGATAATTGCAAAACTTTTCCTTGGCCACAGTTCTCCAGCTTGTGCAATGAATCAAATCTATCAAGCCAACTACCCAGGAGCTGATTCAGTATTCAGGCCATGGAAATGCCAAGAAAGTGATGCATCTACTTCTGGCAATGGTGTGTATTTGTAGGCACTCGTTAGCATGAAGATAAGGTTAAATTAACATTTGTATTCCAAAGTCATCTTTGACTCCGGGCTGTGTCAGAGTTTTCATTCCTCAGAACACAATCTCTGGTCAGCTGAAGCGCAATTTTTTTTTTCCCAGACAATAACAGGCAAGAAGATTTCTCCTTGAATCTTCTCTGAAAGGTTTGTGCTTGTTTAGTTGACAGAGTGTATGTGAGAGGGGCCACGCTGCTACTGAGCCACGAATCCACACAGAAAGCAGGTTCACACCTACTATTCATGCACTGGGACTGGGTGAGTGCTGCAAAGGGCAATATGCAAATATCACAGAGGAAGTCTTCAGCCTTAAAACCCACAGTTTTTGAGCAAATAAGAACGAGAAATAGAGTTATAAGTAACCAGATTAAATCACTGTCACGATTATCCTCTGATGAATTCTGCTTTACCCTATTTTTTGCAAGAAAACAGAATTAATTTCAGTAATAATTTTAACCTGCTCTGATACACCCTCCAAGCTTTTCAATGCTAACAGGGAGCAACATCTCTCTCTTTAAAGGAACTGGGATTGTTTCTGGTTTCTCAGAAGGGAGGAAATGAAAGCTAATTTGGAAGTGGATCATTCCAGAGTATGGAGTGGTTTTGGACAGCGCAGGAAGAGAAGCACTTCAGGAGACCTGTCCATGCTCTCAGGATCTAAGCCAGACTTTGACAGGCTGAGATCTTCACGCTGAAATCTGATAGTTGTTCATTCTGCACAGGGTATCAGACAGCCAAATTAAACTCCTTTATCCACCTGTCTGAGTCTGTATGGCAAAGAACTCTAATAGTGGAAAGGAATTAAACTGATGGATCTTCATGGAAAAAGACACCTTTGACTCAACATTCTGAAATGATCAGACTTAGTTTAAAAAAAAAAACCAACATATTTACCCTGTTTTGCCAACTTTGGCAACTTCCTTGGGATAGGGGAATTGGGACTGCAGCCACATGCATTGTGAGAGTCTTGTGTTTGACCAAGAGCTGGTCCTGACAGAGTACATTGCTGGATTTGAGTGCCTTACACTGGTATTTGGCACACTTTGATTATGAGAAATTAAACCCAGTTTCTAGAAGGTCAGTGTAACAGAAAGATGATTTCCTGACTTGATCACTATTCATTTCCTAATCGAACTTATCTTACGCTCAGAATTGCATTTATAATTTAATTAAAAATCAGAAAGCTTGCAGATTTCAAATGCATTTTATTTTATTTTATTTTATTTTATATAGCTCAAAAAACAGCATCTGTTTTCTATGTTCAGTATAATTGTGGAAGAAGAAAAGAAAAACAGAGAAAAATTCATTCTGTCTCATGATTTGTAACGTGATGGTGGTGTTTTGAACATGGAACTGACAGTAAAGGTCAGGCCTCAAACTGAAAAGAAAAAAGCCCACAATATTTACAGTGTTTAAGGCAAATATTTGGTCAGGTCCAAGTGAGATATTTTTGTCAAATATTCAGTACAGTGAATGCATTATGTAATTGTTACTTTGTCATTCAGCTTGGCCCAAGACCTAAACCAAACACAAAAGTTAAAAATTATTGTTTACATTTGGACTTTATTCTGATGCTACTTACATTTATTTAACATAACTAGAACTGGTATTTCTCTGCCTATGCAATGTGAATTATAATTATTTTACTTAATCCTAGTTGCATTTCTTATTGTGTAAAGGACATAAAATTTCAAAGAAAAATAGTTTAAAAGCAGTGTGTCTGAAAATAGGACACAACCTAAACTATCAGCCTGTCCTTTGAATTTTATGAAATACATGATTTCATGTCTTTATGTCAGATGTTCCAGAAAATGTTTTCTTTTTTGTGAAATCTGACGTCACCAGAATGCAGCCTGAGGGAAAAAAAAACCAGAAATTTTAGAGGTAATATTCAGGAAGAGGAGAAAGAGGTGATTAACAATTCTCTTCCTATTCTACCAAGGTGCCACCCTTCCAGTGATCCTGTGTTTGCAGGGAGATAATAGCAATTCCCCTCTCTCTTTTCCTGAGGATCTGTTGCCTGTCTGTGCTTGGCTCCATTCTTCCCTTGCTGCTCTTTCATCATGGAAGAGTTGCCAGTTCCTTCATGTCAGCAGCATCTGTTCCCTTCTCTCTGACTCCCCATCTTACCCAGGTCACTTTTATTTCAAGGAGAAGTTAGAGAATAAATCATCTTCAAATAACTGAAGAAGAGTCACCATAGCCTTTGCTGACTTTTCACCATTTCACTCAGAGTGTATTTCCACTTTATAGTCTTTTAATGGTTTAGCAGTAAGACAATATTTTATTAGCACTCCATCAGTTGAATTTTTCTCATTTTAAAGGCAGCCATGGAGCATTAGAGAATTTGGCTGCATGTCTGGAAAGATTGTAATTTCTGATCTACTTTTGGCCTAGGTTCTGAGTTTGAGTAGGAACAGCCTGAGCACACTGCAGGACATCTCTAGACTTAAAAACACTTCTAAAACTTATCATCAGCTATCGTGAATTTACTTCCTTAAATAATATTTATGACCTGGTAAGAAATTAAACTCTAATTCCTTCATAAGGAACATTTGTGAGGTGATCCCACCAGGACAGGACTGAGCCAGGATGCACATGAGAAACAGAACTTGGATCATGAATACTGAGATATTACTAGTAGCCAAAAGCTTTGGTGCCTGCTTATATGACCTCCAATTTGAATCACAGCATCAGTGTGGTATCACTTTATCATCCATCTGACCTTTATGATGGTCATTTCATTTCAACAAATACAGAAATATTCCTGGAACACACTGGGTCTCCCTCAGCAGGCCCGATACCGAGCAAGGGGAGTCCTAGGCTCTGGATCAAGTGAAGTGTACTTCAAGATTAAATTCGTCTAATTACTTTAGCCAAATATTTTGATGTGAATCATAACCGTATGATCACTTTTGAGGGCACCAGAAAAAAGTACACTTTTTCAACCTGAGCTGGAACCAGCTATGAAGGCCCAGGGAAGATCCAAACATTTTACAAAAGCACATTACTAACATAGTCAGTCTTGACATCACACACAACCCATGGCACAAGGTAGGCAGTAGCACTTGCAATTCCTGGGAAAGCATTCTAACACTTGTAAAGGCTTTGAGTCTGGTCCTCCACCTTGTTATTTCTGAGGCTTTTGCGATGGACGAGGCCTTGCGGTCGTGTTCCGGCATTTTGTTCTCGCAGGGCCTCCACTTCTTTTTGGGGGAGTTCTTTTTGCAGTCCCAGCCTAACCAAGTTAATAAAATGCAGCGTTTTTTGCACAGAGACATCTCTGAGGCATAATGGCATAATTGCTTTTTTTTTTTTTTTTTTTTTTTGGTTCCCTTAGGATTTAAATGTATTGGTGCCCTGTGCCAGATATCAAAACCAAGCCCTTGTGTTAATTCTGCTGTCTCAGCTGCCCTGAAGAAGGGGTGGGAGCAGAGAAATTCCCAGCCCTGGGAAGAGACATTCCCAGCCCTGGGGAGGTGTGTGCACACTGTGAGTCCCTGTTCCTGCCTGGATGTGCCTGCAGCAGCACAGCTGTGCTGGCTGCAGCTCTGGTGACAGAGCCAATACTCAGCCCTTTTTCTGACTCTCATTCACCCCTGTTGCCCAACCAGCTTCTGGAACAAATCTTTCTCTCTGTGCTTTATCCCCCTTGAATCGGTACATTTTAGCATTATTTAAAGGGCTCAGTCAGAACTGGCAGATTTAAACATCAAATATTCGAGGCATTGAGACACTCTTTAAAAAATTGGGGGTTTTTTGAACGATGACTTAAATTTAATATTTTGTACTAGTCAGAGTCAGGCCAACCATTTGAACAGAATAACTCTGAAATAATTCAAACAACAAGCCAACAGAGGAAACAGAACTCCATCGAGGCACCCAGGAAACATCCAAAAAGATGCTGCTTTGTCTATTTGTCCTGTCAATTAAGCTCCAATTAATCTCTTCAACACATGCTAAGATACAAACAAAGTAATAAGAGCTACCACTTCTAGTCTCTGGTTCTTTGTTGTTATTCCTTAGGTATTTACCATAATAAACTTCTAATTTTGCTATGTTCTTTGTCACCAGCTCTAGATGTCAACAACTCTTGAGTATTATAGGTCACTAAACCTCATAAGTGACCAGGGGACAGGAACTAGGTGATCTTTAAGGTCCCTTCCAACCCAAAACACTCTATGATTCTATGATTGCTTTTGGCTTACTTGGTTGTTAAAATATATCCATATTTCATTAACCAAAGCATATTTGCTCACGATGTGAGAAGCGTGCATTTCATGTATTATACATCAAATTAGTGGCAGTCCAACATATTCTGTATGTATAAGACAGGTTTGCGGTGATGCTTTGAGGTTTCAGTGTCACATGTAAATCTTTTAAGTATTTCTCATGTGTCCTATGATGCTTTCTTTTTTTGGTATTATTTGGTATTATTTTTGGTATTATTTCTAGGTGATAAATGAAATTCCTAGATGATAAAAACAAATACTAATACAACTTACGTATGAGTGAGCTGTGCTAGATGAGTCAACTTCTGAGTTAGCCCCTGTGATTCCAGAGCAGCTTATTCTGTGACCATCAAGGTCACAGAAAATGGGGACAATCAAAACTGGCCCGAAGGTATCTTGCCCCATGTGTTTTGAGCAAACAACATAGGCATGGATGGCACAGTGGCTCTGTTGGAATCATGGCAAAGCTCTGGCTCTTGTCACCAGCAAGGTGACAGTACACCAAAGGGAAAGGAAATGCAAGTCTATTCCTTGTATGTAAGTTATTTTAGAAATTTTAAAAGATTTTATCTTCAAGCCAGCCACATTTCAGCTGAGTGTCACTGGGCAGTTAAAGGCTCTCACTGACCTGGACTGAGTCCTGATTTCTGATTAAAAGTTTGCAGAAGCATCAAAAAATATTGCAGGATCAAACATGAATGAGGCTTAATGTTCTGTTTTGTTGCAACTTATACCAGGTGATGTTGAAAAGGAAATCTTCAGGAAAAGTTCTGCACCTGTTTTTATAATGTAAATTTCATTTTCTGGGTTTTGTGAATATAGAAGCTTTGTCATTGCCTCTGGCAGTAGGTCAGAAATTAATTATTAAACACTGATCCTACAAAGATCTTGGCTGGCATCTAAAATTTTATTCTAGCATGATCTTGGAAACAGTCACGTTCTAATTCTGCTGAATCCAGAATGCAAGAGTAACTGTGTTTGACAAATAGAAACAATGGAGTGGAAAATCAGAGAATCACAGAGTATTTTGGGTTGGAAGGAACCCTGAAGATCATCTTATTCCAACCCCTGTGGGGACACCTTCCACTGGACCAGGTTGTTCCAAGCCCCATCCAACAGTTCCAGAGATGGGGCAACCACAGCTTCTCTGGGAAACCTGTGCCAGGACCTCACCAATCTCACAGTCAAGAGTTTTTTCCTAATTTCTAATCTAAACCTACTATCTTTCTGTTTAAAGACATTTATCCTCAATATTATTTTCACTTCATGTTTCTCCTAACCTTTTACTTGTTCCCAAGCTTACTACCATTTGTATAAAACAAACTGGAAGTTCTGCAACTGATTCATTAACATCCCTGATTGAAAAATGCCTGTTTTAAAAACATTAGGAAGTCTAGATTCTGTTTAGCTGCAAATGAAATATGAACTATTTTCTCTTACCCATTCAAATTATAAGCATCTCATCATGGTTCTTCCCAAAGGTGTAGAAAAACATTCATTGGAGTTATCTTTCCCTTCTGACTGACTATTTTCATATCCTTAGGCAGGCTCAGTCCTACAGCATTGCTTGAATTTCCTTAGGTCCTGACTGTGATCTGTATGAGCCATCAAATTTTCATTGACATTTTTAGCTTCCATTTTCAGCAATCTCTGTTTCTAACAACTGTTTATTTCTCACTGCTATCACTTTTCCTATTTTTCATTCACTTTTGCTTTAGTGGAATAAAAGGGCCATGACCTGACCCAGCAGGGTTCATGAATATTTGCTTTCATCTGTGAACTTGAGAGGGTGAAGATGTTTTTAATGTAAATGAGTGTGTATTGATGAAGTGTTTATTGTTTCTGCATCTTTGAACATCTCCTAAACAGCCTTCACATTTTTTAGAGCAAGTTTCTGTGTTACTCTGGTGACATTTTGCTTGTGCCTGCTTGCAGCACAAGAAAAATTTCCTTTTTAGAACATTGAGGCTATACAAGGGATGTGCTACTGAGACACACTTGCTTGCTCTTTTAAAGCCAAGATCAAGCAAGCTTAATCTACTTGCTTCATTTAATGATTCCAGGAATTTTAAATGCTTTGGAAGTATTTCAAAGGAGAGTGTCAGTGAAGCCTCAAGAAAACTACGCAATTTTTTTAAGAGAGAGGTCAATGGTGGCAAAGGTAATGACAGAACCAGAGTGACTCAGGAGATTGCAGCCAGATCCTTTGCATTATTCCCCTGATCTGTAGAAATTGGCCCTGAGAATTATTCTCTAGAATATTCAGCAGCTGTGCTCAGTTTATATATTCTGCCAATTCTGAACCCAACCTTTTTCTGATGTCACAGAAGTTTAATGTTGAAACATTAATTCTCCTAGCAAATTCTATAAATATAAATTCTCTACTACATTTATAGCAACACAGTTTTCTAATACTGACCCTTCAAATATACCCTGCCCTAAAATTTAGAGGCTTAGGAATATTTAATGTCTAAAGCCAAATGAGCTTTGCCATGTGCATGTTGAACCCTCCACACTAATCCATTTCTCGTGATCAGGCAGGATTAAAATTTCAGAGTTCTACTGAATACCATTATGAAAAGCAGATTGCAAGGAGAGAGCCAGTACATCTAATTTCAAATCAGCAAATACTGAGAATACTCTGAGCATCACCTCTCACCTTTAAAAGACCACCTAAAATTATAAACTTATTAAATGGTTGGTGATAAGCAGCAAGGCTGTGGGAAACCAGTTTGCTTTAGGAGAGAGCCTTGTCTTTGGATTACCCCAGTGCTTAATCAGGTGTGAGTTCTCAGGGTTCCTTCCTCAGATGAATCACAACAGGTCTCTCCTGGATCCTCCAGTGCCAGGCATTGTATTTGAGCCAATATTGCAGCTGTTTCTTCACAGGGACCATCCGTTTATAACACTTATTCAGCTGCTTATTTTCACAGAATTTGTAGGAAGGCAAGGAATGCTGGTCTGATAAATTGGTCCAAAACTCATCAATAGGTTTGAAAATTAGCAGTAAGGCCAGCAGATGAATATAGAGATAGCATAATCCCATTAGCTTGTTTCCTCAGGAAAGTGACCTAGCAAAAAGCCACAAGACTCAGTGGAGGAAGATCCAAGGTCATCCTAACCTGTTCTGATCCATCAGCTGAAATCATGTTAATCTGCCCAGTATGAAAGGTTAAAAGCTGCTCTGTCAGTTCAATTTGTTATTAGGATATAGAATTGCTAGAGGAAAACACATTTCTGCTGATAACTGTAGCATTTCATTCTGTGTGCATTAGGGAATTCATGTTTAGAAAAATTGCCAGGAAAATTAATGCTTTAGCATATGTCATGTATGGTTTGTGACATCAGAGAGAAGGGACTCATAAAGGGTACAATAGATGCTTAGGAAAATAAAATATTACAGCCAAAAATGTTCCTTAGTCATTAAAAAGCAACCTAATGGTACTGATTATTAAAGAGTTAATGTCTTTCAGACAACTTAGATACAATACTTGATGATTTGGGCCCTGACAATATAATCTGAATTTTTTTTATTGTAACTGTGATCTTTTCTCTGTTGAACAGTGATTGCTAACACACCGTGGTAGAATGGGAAATGGGGAGTCCCAGTCACACAGATTGATTATAGTCAGGATCCCTGACTGCCTTACCTTCCCAGGAAGCTTGCTGCCAAGAGTCCAAAGTCAGATCCTGTCTAAGAAACTCATTTCACAACCAGGATGTGTTTGATATTGACATTTGCCTTCTTTCTGCTCCAATTTGGATTTTTTTTTTGCTTAATTCAGAACTGTGAATGTGATGTTTGCAGACCAGTTTAGAAATGTCTGCAGTGTGAATTTACAGAACAACCATCTTATGTCTTTCATGTTTTATCTTCCTCCCTAATGTCAAGGGGGATTCATAACACGGTCTTGTCTGGGTTTTTTTGTAATAATACTAATGATAAACTAATTTCCTTTGATTGAAAATAGTCTTTAATCTCCTTTAATACCCTGTTGTTTGTGGGTCTTGTAACAACAGCAATCACTCATCACCAAGCTGATTGCAAGGACTCCTTCCATTTCAGGGTACTGTTGCAAGTAATCTGATCCAAAATCAGTGAATTGCACCAAACTTTCTTAAACCAACCAATCCCCTCTCTAAAGATCAAATTCCCGAATCAGGAAAGTGCAACTGGCAGTTTTGCTAATGTGTTAGCAGAGGAACCTTCTGTTTGATTAACTGTGTTTCCTTTTTACATGGATTATGGCTGAGCTACAGTCAGATCGAATCAATACTGCCTGGACAAAAGCTCCCAAATCAGGTAACAAAGAGGGGGCAGCTGTGCTCAGAGGTGGCCTTGTTACCATGGACAGCAAGGACGTGCCAAAAGAAGCAAGTGCCATCAGCTTTTAAAATATACTTTTATCTCTCCTGTACTCCATGGAGGAGGAAGGAGGTGCTTTCAATGTCAGTAGTTTGGATGTCCCTTTTTTTACCTCTTCTGAGCTTGAAGAAACCCAGTAGATTGCTGGGTTTGTTTATTTGTTTTGCACACATACAGCATGTGGGGCATCACCTTGTTGTCTTTTCTTAGTTAAGTTTTTTGTGAAAAGCTTGTTAGGCCACTTCTTCATCCAACCAACTGTACCAGGCTGTCATCATCTATATTTTGGACCCTTCTTTGCATAGGGGGCCAGGCACACAATGAATTTTTTTCACCTTTCTGCAAAGAACTTCATTCTGAGCTAGGGATCCACCTGCCTCTCTGCTGGTTTGATCTGGGAGATTGTGTCCATGTACATCCAATCAGATTGATCATTGGTATTTTGTTTTCCTTCCTAAATTTGTAACACATCACACAACAAAATTTTGGAACTATATATTCAGATGGTGAGAAATATATCGAGATAGTGCTTCAGTCCCTTGAGCCTGACCTGTGAAAATTCAGCTGTCTTACACTGTGTGATGTTCTGATGGCAGTCACAACTCCTTGTTAGAATCAATGAGTTCAGTCAGTTCAGATTACTGCACCTTTTATGAGCATAAAGAAGGCTTTTTTTTTTTTATATATTCATCCAAATTTCTTCTGCAGCACTGTGTGTAGTCTGAGCAATCCTTCATCCTGCCATTAACCCTCCTTCCCTCTGCTCATACCCCATAAGTGAAATTCTTTTCGTCATCCTCTGAAGGAGACGGCCGCACTCCCTTCATCTTCTTTTTCCCATCAACGTTGGATCTGCCTGTGTCCTAAAAAGCATTTTCAAATCACCTTTCAGTTTGCATTTCTCATCTGTGCACTTTTTCAGGGCTGAAACTTCTGGGACCTGTCAGGATTCATTGACTCATTTCTGCATTTAGAAGGCAACATCCATCGTCAAATTCAGCTTCATCAACTCAGACAAGTCTCGCAAAGTCACCACGCAGGATTCCCTCTATACATTGAATTCCCTCTATACATTGGTGGATTTTATAGAAGTAAGAGAGGCAGAGCATCAGAGAACCCCACAGAAGCCAGCTGTTGTGTGCATCCTTCTCAGGACTTCACCCAGCTCTTCTTGCCTTCGTTCTTTTTATATGTTCAGCATCTGGAGGGTGGGAAAAACATGAAGTTGTTTTCAGATTTTCTGGGGAAAAGGGACATTGACAGAAGCACACATGGATATGGGCTGTCTGGCCATTCATCACAAAATCACAAATCTCTGTGCTCCTTTTGTGAGTCTGTTTCCTCATAGGAGAAGAACATTCATTGCATAGACTGGTCTTGAAATAATTGTTCAGTAACTGTAGGAAAACCCCTCTTGTTGATGGAAAATATTTTCTTTTTCACTCTAATACCTTCCAGCTTCCTCTCCTTTCCTTTCTTAAACAATGAGAAAATGCACCTTTCTTAAATGTTCCCAAATTTAGTGTAGGTCAACATGAATATTCTATGATATTTCTCAGCTTCATCAAATATGACTTACTTGGAGTCACTGATTAAAAAACAGCTTTTAACTCAGTAGCTGCTTTTTAACAACACTTAAGTCAATACTGAAATGGAAATTATTTCATTATTACTGTGTGACATGTATAACATCGACATTTTTTCCCCACAAGGCTGCACAAAAGTATTTAGTAAATACCTACACTTCATTTCAGATTTATTGATGCTTCTACCATCTTCAGTTAGTAATAGTATAGTAATATTCTCAAGATTTCTTTTGTTATAGATATAAACTCAAATTGTTTCTCCCTCTCCCCTTTTCTGCATTTGTACTTTCCATCTTTTTGTTTTTAAGTTTTTACTTCTTACAGTCTATTTCTTTATTTTTCCATTTATTCCATTTGCTTTCTATTTCCCACTAGGTGGATACTCTCCTCTTAATGACTGTTGCTTTCTTTCTCAAGTATGAGGTCATTTTGTCTAGGGACAAAAAAAAAATGTGTTAAACACTCCCCAGGATCCTCTTGACACTTTTTTCCAGAAATTGAATTAGCCCTTCATTTTTGCAGCTTTGTTGAAATAAGCCTGTCTGGTAAAGTATGCATAGTACATATTTACACATCCTAACACAAATTAGTATTGCCTATTAACGTACATTTTGGATATTGCTTTGTGTGTGATATATGAATGTCATCATCTCACATCCTCTACCTGCTAAGCATTCTCCAATATTTAGTGGTTTTGTGGAAATTTGGGTTACCAAGCCTATTGTTGCATTAGCTGGCTCATAAGGAAGAAGCAAAGGTGAAATGAGAACTCTTGTTTTCCCTCCACTTTCTGATTAATCTATTAGCTCTTGTTGCCTAATTACAGGTCAGACAGGACATAAAGGAAGCCTTCACAAGCAGATGAGTGGAACAGTGTATATTGATTTGTTTTGCCACACTGTCATTCAGCTGTTGTGAGAATACACACAGAAGTCACCAAATAGGTCCCTTCCAACCCAAACTATTCTATGTTTCTATAAGTATTTTATTAAATTAAGCAGCAGTTTACAGCTGTTTTCTTTTCATATCCTCAGACTTCCATGAACAGAAGGAGAGGTTTGTTTATTTATTTGTTTGATTTGCATGGTCTGGATGCAGAAGATTTAACCCATCCTCCACAGAGCTGGAGTGCACATATGTAATATTTACATCTCCAAGAAATAGGTTTGTTTAATTTTTCAACACATCTATTTTAGAGTGTACAGATATAATTCTTACAAAATCTGTGCCAGTGATTAATCAAATTGCAGTCATCCATATAGACTCTTCATAATTACATATATAAGCAATGCCAATCATAATGATTGACCTAAGCCTTGTTTCTCAAGATGCCCAAATCTTATTTAGGAAGATATTTTAAGTAGAGATGGCAGATAGATGAAATCAAACACATTGTTGTCCACTGTCACTGAAGTGGTTCAAAACAACACACAAGCAATTCAGAAAGCTTATGAGTGGCTTTTGCTGAGGTAGAACTACTGATCATTGCTTGTGTTTTGACAGCCAGCAAATGCACAAGAAAGGATGGGAGCTGCCTAGCAGCCCCTTGAACAAGTAAAATAAGTGTTATTCAGACATCAAGGATAATATTAATGCAATTTATAGTGGGTCCCTAATGCAGTTATCGTAGCATTAAAATAGATTTTTCCCCCTTCTAGATAGAATTTCTATAGCAACTTCAGGATTTGTAAAGTTAGAAAAAATAAAAGATACAGGTTCATTTTTGAGGTTTCATTTTTGCTCTCTTTTTGTTGTCTCCTTTGTCATTAGAATTATGATAACAATATTACATATTTTTTTTAATTTCAATTATTAAAGTGTTCTTATCTCAACCCACAGGTTTTACCTTTTTTCTTACTTCTCTTGTGGATGGGGTGAGGAGATGAATGGTGGCAACTTAGTTGCTGGCTGGGGTTAAACCACAACACACCACCATGCAACTATATCCATGTGGAACAAGAACGGAAGGAGCAGAAATACTCACACTTTCACAGGGTGTCTGATTCTGTTTTTCATAAAAGTTTCAGATGTAACTCACTCTTCTGCCTCATAATGTTACTACATAATGCAGCTTAACAGCATTTCTGCCTGAATGTTTGAAACTGTCATTTCAAGGTGCAATACTCACCCTTGAAATTTCCCTGTCCACCTTTTCTCATTAACTGGGACTTTAGTTTATCTTCTTGGTGATCGTCACTTACATAGTCATTTTTAATTTGATAATGCAAGAACATACTGCCTTCTCTTGAAAGATGCTAGCTTGTCCCATCTTCTTCCACTGGAAATACTTTAACACAGAAAATAGTCTTTATTTATTGCTTTGCCACAAGCCTGTTGGTTTGAGTCAGCTCTCACTGTTCCTCCTCATTAAACTACTTCTCCCCATTACTGTGATTCAGTCCTGCCTTTCCCCATCCTTCTTGTTGAGAGTGAAGTCGTGTCCTACCTCATGCCTTGAGCATGCCACTGGTCATCAACACCCCTTTTTGCTGTATTTCAACCTTTGCTCCCCCTTTTGGTGACAAGGGGCTGCCTGGTCACCTTGTTCTCCTCCAGACTTTTCCCTGAAATTCTCACTGACTGTGAACCTCAAAAGAAAGCTTCCCAACAGTTGGGCATCTGCTGTGATCACTGTCACACTGACCGATTTCATTGCTCATTATCTTCTTGTGCTCACCCATCTGTCAGTCTGTCTGCATTCGTTGGGTGTGCCTCATCTCATTTTACTGTATAAATTCACCGGAACAGAGATTTTTAGAGGGATTCACTGCTAGGTTTCCTGAACACAAGAATAACAGCAACAGAGAGGAGGCCAGCCCAGCACGTGTCTCCTGCAAACAGAAGGGTCATTGTCTCTGGAGTCCCATTTATCACTAAGACCCCACTCAATGAAACAGCTCATTGTCCCACAGCAGACCTGTGTTTTTTGTATCACAGCATGAAACTTCACTGGAGATTTGTTTGATGAGTGGAATTCCTTCCTTCCAGCTCAAAAGCCTGCAGTTGTCATCTGAACATTGGTTTACCCAGAAGGATCCACTGAGTAATGAGGAGATGTGGACTCTGTTCCCACTTTGTGTTCTGCAAGCCTATTCTCTCCTTTTGTCTCAGTTTTGTATGTTTGAAGCACAGAAACAGTTCTTTTACAGATCTGAGACACAAGTATTTAAGATTATGAGAAGCATCAATACAATCAGTTTTATTTTCACATCCTCATCAACCTGTTCAGCTTTTCCTAACACCTCTTTGCTTTATTGATGAAGCTGATATGTCTATACCTGTGTCTTGGGTAATGGAAACCGAAAATGTGTGTTCTATTTCATTTGTTGAAAGCAGCTGGAGAGATGTTTTGTGGTTTGTTGTTTTTTTTTTTCTTTATCTCTTGTAACTCTGGGGGGAGGGGGGCAGATGCCTTCTGATAATGGGCCAGCTGTTCAAAGCAGGTGGGGCAGTGTTTCTTGCCTCTTTCACCCCTTGTCGTCCCTCCAGGGGGATATCTTCTTAGCAGAAGATGGGCCATTAAGACACTCCTAAAAGCACACATCCCCAAACTATACCCTCCCCAAAGCATACCATCCCATTGTGAGATGCTCCACCCAGTGGGAGGAGCCAACCATTCTTACCTGGATAAAAACTGAGACTCAGGAACACCAGGGATCTGGCTTCACTCGATTCCCAGGGGAAGACTGGATCCTTCTCACCATCACTGGACCCTTTTCTACAAGATCATCTCTGCTCTAACAGAACCATGTCTCCCACTCCAGGAGGACTCACTGTGCACTGCTTCCAACACCCTGACCAACAGGGTGTCAGGTTGTAGCTCTGACTCTGTCAGGGTTTTCCAGGATTGTTGATTGTTTGCTTATTTGGTGGATGGTTTTGTTCTCTACTACATTTGTATTGTAAATATTCCTAGTAAAGAACTGTTATTCCTATTCCCAAATCTTTGCCTGAAAGCCCTTAATTGCAAAATTATAATTTGGAGGGGGTGAGGGGTTTACATTCTCCATTCCAAGGGAAACTCCAGCTTTCCCTGGCAGATACCTGTCTTTCCAAACCAAGACAACCTGTATTCACAGATGTAAAGCTGAAAGAGGGAAGGTTTAGATCGGGTATGAGGAAGGAATTCTTGACTGTGAGGGTGGTGAGGCCCTGGCACAGGGTGCCCAGAGAAGCTGTGGCTGCCCCATCCCTGGAGGTGTTCCAGCCAAGGTTGCTGGGCAGCCTGGCCTAGTGGAAGGTGTCCACGACCATGGCAAGGGGTGGAACAAGATGATCTTTAAGGTCCTTTTCAACCCAAACCATTCTTGGATTCCATGGTTCTATGATAAGAAGTTCTACCAGTGTACACCTAAGGGACAAGGATATTCTACTCCAATTGTCTCCTTAAATTTTTTACTGCCAGGATGCTGTCACCATGCTCAACCCACCTAAACTGTTGCTGAGCTGCAAATGCTACCTGATGCACCAAATCTCACTCCTTTGCTTCCCACACCTACATCTTCATTGCCTCCCTGTATAAATTTCCTGCCATAAATATTTTACTGTACAAACAAAGCCCTTTAGCAGGATGTTACCTTCTGGGTCCTACCAGAACAAATGCTGTGATTTGATGCTATTTCACTGCTTTGCCAAACCTCAGTCTTCACATTGATAGTAGGTGGCTGCTGACACCAGGCAGGTTAAAATCCATGTACACTCAGGTTCTGCCTCAGAACTTCATCTGTCAAAAATGTGTTAGCAAACATCTCTGGCTGCATTAATATCTCTGTTTCCAGACTTGGGGCCTTTAGAAGTTAGTGAACCACATCTTCCCACTTGAAGCCGCAATGCTTGTATACAGAGTTCAAGGCACTTTTGGAATGAGTCATTTCACGTGTAAATGTTCTATTTCAAAACTGACCTGTGCTTTTACTCATTGGACATCACTTAAATAAAAACATGGCAGAATGAATGAGTAAAGCAACAGAAGCATGTTCAGACTATATCTTCAGAGAAGTATCTGGTTTATATTCAGGTTCAGTGAAGATGTTATACCTCGTTAGCTACAACAGAACTGAGCCATTTTCTCATTAGATCATCCAAGTGGAACAACACAAAAGATTTCTCCAAGTTTGTCAGTTGCATTTTAGTTGTGCTTTTTAAAGTGCTTGTTCGAAAGAAAGAATTGAAACCGTATGGTGTTGCTTAAGCTTAAAAAGTGCTTTTGATCTTAAGCTTCAAAAGAGATTTTTCCCAGCAGAGAGTAGGCTGGCACTTTATTTAGCACTGGGTTAGGTAGACACCAGAACACTCTGTACATAATAATATTTTCTTGCTTCATGCTATTGATTAAATCTCTTTTAATGTTGTCACGGCTGAATTTGAGATGATTTACAGTTCTTTACTCACAAGAGGTTGATCTTTACTGTTTATATTACTGCAAAACAACAACAAAAAAAGATGTTTCTGTCATAAGGACTATGATACAGAATCTTTATTGTTTGGGGGAGGTTTTTTTTCTTCTCTTATGAAGCATTTTCCAGTTGCAAACTCACCAGGGGACTCTGAATTTCCTGGAGTGCCAGCAAAACTTATAAGACATAATCCTCTCAGAACAAATGGGAACTGAATGAAAACATTTACCATTCATTTGGCTCCAATCTTACATTTGGTTATGAACATCAAGAGTGTCTTCTCAGTAACTCAAATGAAGGCAAACATAAATAAAGAGGATTACAGATTCCTGAATACTTAACACAGTTACACTCCTTCAGGTTGCACTTCTTCATTACCCATTCCCACCCCTGGAAGTTTTCCAGGCCAGGTTGGACAGGGCTTGGAGCAACCTGGGATAGTCAAAGGTGTCCCTGTCATAGCAGAGGGTTGGAACAAGATAATCTTTAAGGTCCCACCCAACCCAAACCCAAACCCAAACCAACCCAAATTCAGTGATTCTGTGATATTCTAAATACTTAACACAGTTATACACCTTCATGCTACATATTACATGGCCATATAGACTATTTTTAACAAGTACAGTTTTATCTTTCCTGGGTATTTAGCAAAACTGTAACTTTTACACAACCTTCCCTGAGTTGGAAAATGTGGTTTCTAGAAAAATATGTATCTTTTTCAGTTCTTCACCCTTGTATGGACCTTCAGATACAAGAATTATCATTTCGGTGCTTTCAAAAGTTTGGGGTTTTGGGGTTTTTTTTTCCTTTTCCTTTTGATTTATTAACCAATTCCAGACTGTAAACTAAAGCTTTAACTATCCTAAGAACTGAAAAGAAATTATGAAAACATTGTTCTGGAGAGGAAAATTAAGAAGAAAAGAAGATGAGTGCTGAACTTGGTGACTGGCAGCTGAGGAGGCCATGCAGGGATAATATCCATGTGCATTTTGGGTTACAGATAGATAAGTCTAAGAACCCAGGAATTACAACAAATAATCTTTGAAGCATCCATGTGGAAAGAGTTCTTGGGCAAGCCAAAGGAGCAGCAGCTAATCTTCTAAACCATTTGGTGCATCACAGTGCTGCAGCTTGAACCAGCCAACTGTACCAGGGCCAGAAAATCCAGGCAGGTGAGGCTCTTACCAGCCCCAAACATTCAGGTTCTGGGGGGTTTTGTTTGTTTGTTTGTTTTCTTTTTGGTTTTTGTTGTTTGCTTGTTTGTTTGGGGGTTTGGGGGTTTTTTTTGGATGGGGGGTGCAGCCGAAGCACTTCTCTTCTTCAAACATTACTTTCCTTCCTCTGTTTTCTTTATCTCATTTTCCAGACCACCAAAAATGTATTTACTCTCTTTCTTCTGATAGAACTCGCAATGCATCTAAGAAAGCATTTAGACAACAATTTAAAATTTTGCAATTAGAACGACGACTGTACTATAAAATGGAGCCAGCTGTTTAACTGAAATAAGCTGGTATCTCCCAAATCCATGCTTAATCCTTTTCTATCCCTAACTTAAGACTTTGCTTTTTTTTTCTGTTTGTTTGTTTTCTGTTGCATGAAATCTAGTTTTGCTTAGCAATTAAAATATTAAGTATGAAAGCAGAAATGCAAGGGTAGAGCTTTTACTGTGGTTAAATATTTATAGTTAAGATTTTAATGTTATAAGCACTATATTAAAGAATATTACTAATAACAATTATGATGCAAACAGCAGTATCTTGCTATTACTGACTGCCAGAGGCTGGAACCAGCACATGGCTGAATGTTACACCCACACTTCTCATCGTATCAGATATTTCTCCACAACAGGGATGTGAACAAATCCAAAACTTGGACTTTTACATTTCCATCTGGATCATTAACATTTATTACCTGAAGACATTTCCTCAAAGCCAGGTGTGCAAGCCAGTGAGGTGATTCCTTCTGCAATCATTCTGCAAAGCTGCTTTTCATGTGAGATTAGTCCCAAACAAACATTTTTCTTAGGTATATTGCATGTATTATTATATTTGTACACCACAGTATAAGCTGTGATTTTTCTTTGTTGTAAAAGCATTTGAAAATTGTCTGTCATGTTTGCCAATGAAAAAGTGATAGTTAAGGGCTTGTTCCCAAGGATGTTTCTCCACAGCCAGCTTCAGCTGCTATTTACACAAGCCCAGTGGTGATGGGAGTAGTTTCCACAGGAACACGACTGATACCACCAAACCGCTGGAGGGGAAACACTTTAAATAAACCTCATTTAAACAAAGGAGGGCCGTGCTGACTCAGATGTGGCAGATGAGAAGGCAATGGTCAGAGGAAGTGACATTACTCAGCATGACTGGTTTACACAGAGCTAAATTCCCCCTGGCCTTGACCTGAGCTGGCCTTTCCAGGGCTGGATTCGACCTTCACTGCACAGGATCCTGTTACAGGTACTTCTCTCAGCTATTTAAAATGTGGGCTTTTCTGGCCTAAAGCAGCATGTATGATTTTTTTTTCCCTATGTTCTAACTGATCTTTACACATAAAAAAAAAAAAAAAAAAAAAAAAAAAAAAAAAAAAACCAACACATGGAGAACACGTATATTTAAGTCATGTAGACATGTAGATGAAGTGCTGCAGCAAGCATCCTCTATCAGTGGTTTTGTTTGCATTTCCTCACATGCCACATGTGCTCTTTGATCTTTTCCCCTATCTCTCAGCCTGCTGCAGCTTTACCATGTTTAGTGTCTGGGTGTTTCCAACTCAACAATGCTAAAATTAGAAGAATACCACAAATGCACCTAGGCAGTAAAAAAAACAAACAAACAAACAAAAAAACCCAACAAAATGTTTGCCTTTGATTAAGCAACACAAGTCACATCATCCCAGACCATACAAAGTGATTGTTTAGGGCAATTGAGACCTTTTCTTTAATCTTTCCCCTCATGGCATCTCTTCAGGCAGAGATGAAGCTATTCAGGTGTCTTTGACAGCCTAAATCCTACTGTGGTTAGATTTTTTTCAAGTATTATCTTGCCTAGATTTATTAACTGACACGATTATTTGTAGCATCTTTTGGTATTTTACAGCTGTTACTGATATTTACTTGTTAATTTCTATTTACAATTGATTTTATTAAAAACGACACACCTTGCACACAACCCTTAAATAAAAATGAAACAAAATTAGTGTTAGTCAACACTGCCCATTGTTTCTGCTTACTGCATCTGTCTTTAATCAGCACTTATTTTGTAAGCTTCAAGGAAGATTCACTGATGTGTCAAAGCAGGAAGACTAAATAATCATTTGAACTAAATTTTTAGTTGCATTCATGCCCCAAAAAACCATATGAACCCATGCATTTCTCTCTTATTCTTTGGTGTAGTTTACTGAATTTTTGTCCTCAGTTTGTGTTGCCTAATTAATCACAACACTTGTTATTTTTAATTAGTAACTTAACATTTTTTGCAAGATAATTAATGCAAGCGAATTCTGTGTATAATATGTAGATTTCCCTTGAAAATTTAAAGTGTTTTCCTTTGCTGTGATCAAAAGAAGCAACTCACACAGGAAGGCAAAGCTTTTAAAAGACAGAATTTCACCTCATTGTATTTCAAAATTCAAAATTCGAATGCTGGAATTTTCCCATTCTATTAGAGAGATGGTAATGAGCTCTTTAATATACAAAGGCTTGCACTGTTTAATGTACAAAAGAAGGAGTCTGGATACTTAATAAGTAAAACAACTTTCTTTTACAACTGGATTCTCCACTACAGTCCTCAACTCAAAAGGAAGCATCACATTTTTCTGTATTTCCAAATGTTAAGAACTTCCAGGCTTCATTTTGTTCGGTTTTAAATATTTTAGTTGTAAATTATATTTCAGTAGAGGGGAAATTCTAGCAAAAAGAGGATTTTTAAAAGGATAACTTGGACTCAAATGGAAACACCTGTGTTTTAAGACTGTTGGGATTTTATCCTTTGATAGCTTCAGGCAGTAGGTTTGGAGTGAGCCACTCCATCCACCAGCTGCCTGTAGATGAGAGGGATAATTTGTTTTTATCTTAGGGGTTTCTTCAGGTCCCCTTCTAGGACACGTGCCCTAGTACAGTGCTGGTTTCATGGTATCACAACTGGAACAGGACTAAAAGCTTTCTTATTAGCCAGAAAAAATCAACAGGTTAGAGCTAAAAATGCAACAGGAACCACCAATGGCACATTCCTCTTTATTCCTGAATCACCTGGTTTAGGGAAGCAAATTCAGTTATTTATCTTATTTCTAAAGAATCTCTTCTCTCTAAAACAAATAAGGTTCTAAAGATGCTTGTAGAGGGTTGTACTGAAGCAGAGGGTGAAACCCTGACTTGTCTGTATTAGCAGTAGAACTCCAAGTTAATTAACAAATTCCTGCTTTCATCCGTGAAGGGAACATAATAAAGTTATTGTCACGGGGGCACATGACAGGACTGAATGTGATGTTACTAATATATTAAGTATTATTATAATTATTACTACTCTAAATTAATAGATATTTTTAAAAACAAAGTCTCTGCAGTGTAATGTGGAGTTGTTTCTCACCTCCCCACCTAAATCAAACCTAAGCGTCAAAAGAACTACAAAAATGAGAGAAATTCTGGAAAAAGAAATTATTCTGAGCATTGCTCCATAGACTTAAGTGGTGTTACCAAAGGGAGAGTTTGGGCATTTGTACTTTCATTTTAATACAGTGATCCTGAATGTATAATGAATATGAAATATCAATTATGTAAAGAAATTATTTAATTCAGTGAAGCAACCATTTACACTTATGTAGAATAGCTGTGGGACTCAGAGATGCCTTGAGTTTGTTCTGTTTTCAGTCACCAGGGTAGAAATCAGCAATAAAATCTAAGAATTTAGCTTACAACAAGTCTGATTTAATATGACTTCTTCAGATTTGCATTGGGAAAAAAATGAAGTTCAGAATCTGATCCCTCCAATTTTACTACATAGTGGGTTGGTCTATTTTCCAAGAGCTTCATGATCTGATTTAATTACTTTTATTTTTTACTGACCTGGTTATGATACAATGAACTTTCATGCAAAGGTGAGGAAGGAAATAAAACAACAGTACACATCAGCTCGAGGTTTTATGCTGGTACATTCACTGTGAAAGATATGGCTTTGCTGTTCAGAAATAGTTTAATCAAAAAAAATGCCACTTTGTTAAAATAGATGGGTTTATTGTATCTGTAGAGTCTTTTTCACATGTATGTGTGTGTGAAGTGATGCCAAGGATAATAACAAAACTACAACTGAATGTAATTACGGAATTTATTATTCCATCTATTTTTTAAAAAATACATTTCACTTTTCATATTATATTTTTTAAAATAAAGTGTTTGGGGTACAGTGTGTAGGATTATATAGGGGTTTAAAATACGTGCTGGTATACAGAACTGTAAACATGTACCTGCTGATTTCTAACAAAACTGTAAGTAGTTTAAAGGCAAATATGAGTAACTTACCACGTTAACTATGAAATTAAAGTTCTAAGAAGATTTTAGAGATCTATAATAGCTTACTTATAGACATGATAAATCTTTAACAGCATTCACTTTACACATCAGATCAAATTATTGAACAGAATTCTTAAGAGGTTTTTTTAATCTACTAATTTGAGTTCCTAAACTTAATTCAGAACATCACATTTCTATTGAGTGCTTTATTCATTCTTCACAATTAACACAATGTACTCAATTTATTAGTATCATTTCTTGTTTCTCCCGGGTGGTTTGAAAGAGGGGTTGGTATTAATCACACTTTGAAGTAGCTGTCAGGGAGTAAGAGTGAAGATTGCCACCGCAGCAGACACTCCCGGCTGGCGAATTCTTTGTCTGCGTGTGGTTTGCAGGGCAGCCACGAGGTGTCTTTGTTGTACCGCAGAATTTCCACATCAGGGATGCCAACACATGCTCGGAGTGCGCTGGGGAACAAGGGCTCACCCCCTTCAGCCGGGTTCTGGCAGATTTGCGCCAGGATAAATCGCAGATTCAGGTCTCATTCTTTAAATTTTGCATTGGTTTGGGCACAGAAAACTTGAATCATGCTGGTCACTGCCTGGCTGTCACCTGGCAGCAGTTTTTAGGTGTTCCTCTGAGCCAGGATGGGAGCGCAGTTTGTACCTCTAAAGGGAACCTGAAGGAGTGAGGTAGAAAAATGTAGCTGAAGTGAGCAGAGGAACAGCACAAAACAACAGAGGACAGTCCCTTGTGAGTGAGCTGGTTGTGGAAGCACTGTGTGGAGGAAAAAGAAGAGTAGAGCTGCTTGTGCAGAGTTTGGTGCCTGTGGCTTTGTGCTACTGATCTCTGTGCAAGGGCAGTTCCAGCCCCACAGAAGAAAAACTGGATTTTAAGGCAAGACTTAACAATTGGCCTTAATTGGGATAAGGGGAGAGGAAAGGGCTGAGTGAGCTCAGTTCTCTGCAGAGATTGCTCAGAGCAGTGCTCTGAGTGTTTTGCTCTTGTGCTCTCTGCATAATTCTGAACCCTTCAGAAAGACCCTTGTATCACCCTGAGTAGAATTTTCCTAAAGCAGCCAAAGTTTCCCAAGGTCTTGGAGTTTCAATGGCCTGCTGCCCCCTCCTGAGAAGGAGAGCACTGCTTGTTTAAGGGGAAGAGCTTCCATCTCCTTGGGCTGCAAAAGCACAATGTAGTAAACATTGTGCACCCCCCGTAGTCTGGCTTCTTTTTGACTCTCTGAATTCATCTATGCTTTAATTCTCTTGAACTTACCTATTGTGCATAATACTCTTTCAATTTTCCATCTCTGCCTATAGCCAGGGCTCTTTTAAGTGCAGAATTTTATAATGGAAACCTATTTCACTTTTGGAGGCTAACTGCACTCCATTAAAACACACTTTCTGTCTCTCTTGATTTAGCAAAAGACTTCCTTTTTGAAAAACAGTGTCATTAACGATAGTTAAATGCTGAAGTGCCATAAATATACAGGGCACTTGCATTACAAAGCTTTTAAAAGAGATGTCTTTATGTCTAGAAGACACAGTTACAACACTGGACCTTGTGTGTGTGTTCCAGGAAATACAGAAGATGTGAGAACTTTCTTAGCACTTGGCTGTGGTCTCCCAAATGAAGTTGAAAGATTGAAAGAAGGGACACGGTGGGCTTGACAGAGCTGGGTAAATGGCTGGATTTGATGGTCTTAAAGGTCTTTTCAGCCTAAATGGTTCTATGATTCTGTGTTTTAACAACATTTTGGTTGCTTTTGAGTCACACTCCCTGCACACAAAGAGTAGCAGGGCAGCAAAGGGGCTGCAACAGGACACAGACAGAAGCCTTGAGGTTGTGGGGCTATTTGTGTTTCTGCCTTATCAAACACTGGTTTGCTGGTATAAAATTCAACATTACTGTAAGATTCTGTAATTGATGTTGGAGCACACAGGATGGCAGATGTGTTCTCACCACCACTGATCTGTTTGTGCTCAGGACAGGCAGCTCCACCACAGCCTTTGCAGTGTGGAGGCATTAGTGGGGTGTCACCACTTGACAGTGCTGACCCAGACATTAGTGCCCACAGACAGTTTAGCAGGAAAACCATCGTGAGCTGACCGACAAGACAAAGGATAAACCTGCAAGTAAAATCCCAGACAAGGATTTAAAGGCTTGCAACAGAGGCACGATCAGTTCTCTGGCTGAATGCACCCAGGATTGTCTGCACTTACTCACCAATCTCTTCTCTGGGAAGAATCTCAGAAGGAAGCAGGACTGAGTTTGGCCCTGTGAAGTACAATGAGGCCACAGCAAAGTTTTGGTACAATATCTGCATTGAAACCAATGTTTTACCTGATAAAAGAAAGCAGAAATGGCCCTTGGTTTCTGTGACTTCTGACTGTAAGGAGCAGTGAAGCCTCTCTTTAGTACAGACACATTGGCATCCAGGCTGGCTGCACACATCCCCTGTAAGGCACAGACTGAGAGCTCAGAGCCTGCAGAGCACAGACAGATCTGCTACGGAGGCCTCTCCTCTCTGTCCTCTGGGGAGAGCCAGGAATGCTGCAGTCTGTGTCTATTCCCACCTTATTTAATCTTGTATAGAGCTGATTGTCAAAAAAAAAAGCAAACAAAGCTTTGACTCTCCCTGTCTGTGCATGCATTTAAAGAGTCCTGGTACTGCACCATTTCAACAGCTTCTGCCCACAAAGTGTCACGCTTTTCATCTACCATTTAATTCTCCTAAATGGATGTTACTCTTCTCCCCATTATGAATCTCCATCGCTTCCATGAAACATTATTTGCATAAAAGGAACTGAATAATTGATAGAGGATGTGAGCAAGAGCCAGCAGACAGCTTGGGAGGGGTTTGCTGGTAATCCCAGCGAGTCCAACACATAGCTCCTGGCTCGTTTAATGGGATGGAAGCTGACAGGGTTTCCTTGTAGCTCTGCAGCAGAACTCAGCACTGCTGCATGACCTCCTTGTACTCAGCTACTTTGCTTGTTGATCTCACTGCTCTCTTCCTCCATTAAGAGGAGAATTCATAAAGCACTGGATACAGCCTTCAAACACCCCTGCAGCCGAGGCCTGGTGGGCTGATTCCATTGCCTTTATAAAAGAAAAAGGAATAAAAGTCTTAAATTCATCATATTATTAAAGGTAAAGTCTGGGAACAGCTGTCATTTACAACTTTGTTTGATCCTGAATTCAAGCCTGAGTTTGATTTTGAGGCTCAAAAAGTGTGGGGCTTTTTCCATATTAAGATTTATTTTTTTAAAGTCCATTAAAACTGTAAAACTCAGCCTAGGCAGATTTTTTGCTCCTATTCTGCAATGTAAGTCTTCTGCATTTTAGATGTCTCCACTTAGTGAGATGACTGTCAAAATGAATATCTATATTTCCGAAAAAGAGAAAAAGCCATAGAAGTGATACATCTTGTAAATAAAATATGTTTGGCAGCTGTCTGAAAAAAAAAAATCTAAAAATAAACCAAAATCAAGTGATTTTTTTTCTTTTAGAGCTTTCTGCATTTCTATAAAGTACATATTTTTTAATGATGAGCAGCAGTATTAGGAGAGCCTGGAAACAGCTGGAACGATTAGTATTTTGTTTGGTGAGGAGCCGCCTCAGCTGCTCTGACAAGCGAGCTGCCATTTTCAATGTAATCACTTTTGATTCTAAAGCACTTGCTTTGCTTTTAACTTTGTGCAAATCCCTCTTGATATTTCTCTTTTTAAAGCAGATGCATTTCCATATGTCCATAAAAGTTTCCTTGACAATTCAGCACGTTGCTCGGAATGACTTCCCTGGTTCCTGGCGGGGGATTTGTGAAATGAGGCTGCTTTGTTCATTAAGGATACGTGTACATAATGTAAAACATACTTAATATCCTCAACTTCTGCACAGATGTTTTTGTTCTGAAGGGCACTCAAAGTTTCACTGCTTTAATTAAACTTTTTTTCCTCATCCGTAAAGAAATTTATTAATAACTCCTCCTATTCCTGATAAATTTGTTATTCCATGGTGCAAATGTTACTCTTAAAGAGTTTTCAGTACTCTCTGAAGAGAAATACTTGAGAGTAAAAAATATTTTTTATAACAGAAAATCATGAAAATAATGTATCCAGATACTTCTGTTCATTTTGCCATTTTCTGTTCTCAGAACTGTGCCTGGTGTTTTTTGGGGGGAAAGGCTTTCTGCAACAACAAGCTACTGCCTGGCACATTTTGTTAAAGTCTCGGTATTTTATTCCTCAAAATGCTTTACACACGCTTTTTTAATTCTTATAAAAATAACCAGCAACCAAATACATATCAGTAGCATTTTTAAATTTCAGTTCTTATTTCTTCCCACCAATTTGGCTGAAAACAGGTATTTGCAAACACTGGTAGCCTAATTTCTTGTGGCCTTTCATTTTTTATGAAGTGTTTTCAAAAGACTTCAATCAACCTTAATGGTGCGTTTTTAGTTAAGGAAACAGAATGGAGAGAAGTCAATTTAAGCTCCCCAATGAACAAGTGTGTACAGAAAAAAAAAAGCCATAAATGGGTTTAGAAAACAGAGCCAGTACAAGCAAAATGCAGCGAGCAGAGCGCTCAGGGAAGCCAAGATATAATGGAAAGAGTAAAATACTGCAGAGCTTTTTAAACTATATACAATTGGAACAATGGGCTGGACCCAGACATCCATGTTAAACTGTTAGGAGATAGGTGAAAAGCAAGCTGCAATTCTGTAACCAGGGCTAGAGAATACGAGAATGGAAGGGCTTAAAGCTGAAGCAAATGAATGTGGGGTAGTTTAGCAGCATAGAAATCAAGTCAAAATTGGCATATTTCATCGTTTAATGTACCATGTGAAGAATCATCTCCTGGCTTTCTGAATCAAAGGACTGTTAGTACCAAGCTCCTTAATGAAGCTGCTTTTATGCCACCTGTGAAATAATAACACCTTTATTTGCACACCTACTTTCACCAAAACACTGTATAAAAGCACGGGGGTAATTAAGTAACGCAGCCTCTGCGAGAATCCAGGATGGATCTACAAAACGTATCCAACAGGAATACACCTGGGGAAACGATCACCCAGCGATCGTTTAATTGTCTCTCATTATTTAAACATGGCGTTAATAATGCATGGGAACACTTTTTTTTTTTTTTTTTTTCCAAAGCATCACAACCTCCCTGGTAAAAGGGTAACTGCATCAATATTAACAAGCCAAAGACTTAAAATAATCCAGCCCTGCTAAAGCGGGGGCCGGCGCTGCTCTCCAACCAACTCCTGCGCGGGGTTCCTGGCGATTATCGCCGCTTGTATCAGTTTATAGGTGCCTTTTATGCCTGCTCCTCGCAGCTGAGTGCAGTTGTTTTTGGGGTTTTTTTTTTTTGTTTTTTTTTTCAGTGTCTGCCTCACGGTATGACTCAATCCATTTGGGTGGCTTAATGCAAAGATTTCGTAATGTACACAGGGATGAGCAGCGCTAAGGCAACGGACATCGTGCTCATTATTCTTTTAACGGGAATGTCAACAAGAGGAGGAATTAGAGAGGAAATCGTTGTAACTCCAAAAGAACATCTGACTAACCGCTACAGATGACATGTTTTTTCCCTTTTTATCCTCTTCATGATCCATAAAGCAGGATTTTTCCAAAACAATTAATTTGGTTGCCAAACCCTTCTTAATTCTAAGGAGATTTAAAACTCATCTACTTGGAGTCTGTCTCATGGAGTTAGACCCACAACCGGATTACAAGCTATTCCATCATATGGCTGGTGTTAGCCCAGTTGCTGCTACGTGGTACATAATTGGACTGTTTAAAAAAAAAAAGAAAGAAGGGATAGAAGTATAAACCTCCAAGTCTTCTTTACGCTAAGCCCACTGGCACCTCTGTCTTTTATTATTTGTGTTACTTTCTCCTCAAAATAAAAGCTCAGCAGCCTGAGAGAAAAAGTTTCCAAAAATTTCTTCTAAGTAACCTTGATATCCTTGATAAACAGACAGGCTCCACAACAAACATTAATGTTCTTTAAACAAGCCAATCAACAGCACTGGGCATCCCAATTTACAGCAAAACAGAGGTTTAAGTGGTAAAAGGGTTCTTCTTTGTGTCTAGTGTTGGAGAGCATATGGCAAATTTCCACTTCACAACAGTCTCTTGATTTGCAACACAAACTAATTCCTGTGTTAATTCTTTTAATTATTAAGTCTGCGTGTTTGTGTGCACACAAGTCTGCGTGTTGTTTTGTTTCTTTAAAGAGAATCAGTGACCTTAAAAAAACTGAGGTGGACTTAAATCCTGATTCACTCCTTTGTAACATCAACTTAGAGCTGGGGTCATGGTGGTAGCTTTGTCCTCTCTGCTGGTGGTGCACAATGATCTGTGCTTGATCTTTGCAGCCAAGATAAGGCCAACAATTAGATAATGTCTCTGCTGTGGTCATGGGCCTCTTGTCATCCAAACATCCTGAATACAACACAAGTACAACCTAGCCTTTGTGCATGTTACCTTTCTGGGGGAACTGCAGTGGCCATGGAATATAGAGGAGTGTCCTGAGATGGCACTAGAAGTGCTGTCCCGAAGAGAGGAACAGAGCAGTAAATCATGACTTCATAATAGGTTTCTAATTTATCAAACCTAAACCAATTCCAAAAACTAGAAGCTTTTGCCCTTCATCAACCTCTTCACTCATTCTGTCCCCTTCTAACTCTGTGACTGGACATGATATTGACTGCACTGGATGCATCATCTTTTTCTGTTGTTCTTTTGTTGTTGTTGGGAGAGAGGTTTTGGGGGAGGGGGTTTCTTGGGTTTGTTTGGTTTTTTTGTGTTGGCCTTTTATGTCTGTTATTCCCAGGATTAAACATCAACTGAGTTCACCAGAGTAACAAAAACAAGAGCAACCTGGAATGACCTGATTGCCCAATATGCATCACACTGGCAAAGAGATATGAGGCAACCCAGGAATTTGAAGTAAATAAGGACTCAATTACAGAAAATGGACTAGAAGAGATGTTTGACATGCAGTTTGGATTGATTATTCGAAAACACAATATGGTGCAGTCCAGATAAAGTATCTGTCTGGGAAAACTCTTCTCCTTTTGCAAACAGAAGGGATAAAATATTCTAAGAAAAAGGGATGATGATACATGTGAGGGCCATCCACTCAAATTCCAATAGGACAGTCCAGTTTTTAGTTACACTTGAATTACTTAATTTAACTGTTTAAAGTTTGCTATCTAAGGACATAAGCTACTTAAAATTAGATATACAGATGAACTCCTCTAAACTATTTTATTCTAAAAAAAGAAATGCACTGGCATCAGATTTTCACCTTTGGGTTTCAGTTTGTAATAAAAATTCAAGTTATCCTATGTCTACCCTTGTCCCAGGAAAGCAGCTGTCCCACTGGGCTTCTACCCTAACACTGATCCTCCTGGGGGAGGAAGGCTGAAGTGTGAGTTTAGGATGAATTCCAGCCTCTGAACCCAGGGTGAGATTTCTCCCCCTCATTTCCAATGTGCAGCTGTGACACTCCTTTCACTGCTCTGCCTGGAAGTGTGTGGGATCTCTTTTGCCCAGTCACAGAAAAACACAGGGAAATTCTATACTCATTTCTCATCCTCACTCTCTCCAGGGCTCCGAGGGAATGCCCTTTTTCACTTCCTTCTCTCTGTGCAGCTCAGGCCATATTTACCAACATTAAATAACAATACCTCACCCTATCTCCGGCTTGTTCAGCGTGTAACATCATCCAGAACCAAACAAACTGCAGCATTTCCTAAAACATGAATTGTTTTTAAAAAATTCAGCGTGGCCAGCTGTTTGGAGCCTCCCAGCTAGGAATTCTGCCTTCAGAACCTCCTCTTGGATGCTCCGGCACGGTCTCTGCTGCTCACCGCCGTGTCCATCTGTCTGCGTGGCGTGTCGCTGATCTTTTATCCAGGGTACCAAAGCAACACGGGTTTGGACTGACAGCCTCAGTAACTGCAAGTGTCACTTCTTCTGCTCCAAGTCCCTCTGCAGTGACAGCATTGCCTTCCTTGCTAGACTGCTATCTCAGGTTGGTGTCTCGCTCCCGTTGGCCTCTCGGCTCTGTTTCAGAGAATGACAGAGGGATATCGATGCAGAGCCATGGAGGTACCAGGAAACATAAAACAATAAATACTGGATTTTTATATACATCATTTTTATGTACATAAGTGTGTTTCTTCTACTTAGGAGTTACATACCTGAGGTACATGAATGTGTAACAAAAGATAATTGCTGTACAGTTTGAAAGCTCAATCACAAAACTCCCCTTGGCCTTATTTTGACAAGAACTTGCCCTAAATGTAATTTTGCTAAAGCAGGTATAAAGCAAGCAGGTTAGGACCCAAATTTGCAAACGTCATTTGAGTAGTACTGTGCTCCAAGAAAGTCCCACCAAAATAAATTAATTTCTGCTAGAGACATTAACCATTGCAGTTCTGGGGACTGGGATAAAGTTCCGAGTGCAGAGAACGTGGGTTTGCAATATTTTTCTTTCTTTTACACAGTTCCATATGTGAATGATCTTGCTGGAGGTGCTTTCTGACCCCACCCTGTGAAAGGCTTCCTCTTGGGGCCATCACAATTAATAATGGCTTCTAAAATCCCTGGTTCAGAAGCAGGCCATTTCCCTCATAAATTCCTCTTAATTTCAGTGGGAATATTTGCTCTACAACCATCACTAGGCAACAAAGCATTAGGGTTTTTTTTCTGAGATATGAGTAGTTTATGTTCTGGATTGAGGACAGCAAGAGCCAGATTGTCACTGTAACAATAATTTATCTTTCAGACAATTTCGTAGAGCAAAGCATAAAAGTTTGAATCTTTAATTTGGAAATAATTGATTTACATTCTGGTTCTCAATGATGACCTCACTTATGCAGAGTTGATTGTATCTGAGAGGAGGACTCTCGGACTAACTTTCTATTAACTGGACTATAAATGAACATTTCCATTTAGAGCTGTCCTATTTTTTCTCACAGGTGATGAGAAGGGGGCACAGCCTGGAGCTCCAAGTCAAATTAAATTGTTTCTGCAACCAGCAAAAGCAAAGACTTCAGTCTGCTGGCTCAGCCCTGGGTGAAAGAGCAAAGAGTTCTGCTGAATACAACAATTAAGTCAAACACTTTGCTAACTTTAATGCAATGATCAGTTTTCATCTGGTCCACCCCATCACATGGGGGTGTATTTTCATGCATGGATCTGATGGCTTTCACAGTTTAGCATTCCTGGAATAGGGGTGATGGATTACTGCGATGTGTGTGATGCCATGTGGCTGCTCAGCACAGGGCTGAAAAAAGCTCCCTGTGTTGAAGGAACTCTCAGGCTGTGGAAGTATCTGCCATTTTGTCTTTATCTCAGTGGCCACATGGAATTGCATCGAGGTAATGGAGCAGCCTTTGTGTGTAAATCACCCTTTTGTACACTGTTTTTAAAACTGTTGTTGCCATTACTGTTTGTTTCTCATCCCATTGCTGCTTGTTGTAAGTAAATTATCTCAACCCAGAGTCTCTGCCTTTGTCCCTTTGTCACCAGAAGGAAACGGGGGAAGGGGAGCAGCTTATTTGGAGTTTGAGTTAAAATCTTTAAAATAAAAAAGTGCCCCGTGCAAAGGAAACAGTAAGATGAGATTGACACAGATACTTCTACGGGAAAATTGCTCTAAGGCAAAGCTTGCATCACTTCCATGGATGCAGCACAGCTCCTCCATTTCACAGCTTCCATGGCAGTGAGCAGAGGCGTCAGGGCTGGTTAAGGGAAGGTTTGTTTGGCACCACAAGGGCAGTCAGATGGATGCAAGGTCCTCCTGCTTCCCTCTGCACTCCAACCCGTGCCAGAGCAGCAGCAGCAGCTGGGCCAGCACTGGCTCCCCCTGAGGAGCCAGGGAGGAGGGCAGAGCTCATTCCTGGGCACCATCACTTATTGTGGCAAACCTAAAGAGCTGAAACAGCTCTGCAAGCTCTCCCCCATCATCTGGGGGGAGAAGGCTGTGAAAGTGGGACCACTTCAACACATCAGGAAATTTCTGAATCATGTACTGGAACACTTCCCATGCTTAACAGAAAGTTCTTTAAAAAGTACTGCTGGTGGGTTGTGCTTTCTGTATAGGGACAAGGTTATAATTAGACATGGAAAACCGTTTTCAAATTTCCTTATTTTAATTCATTGCATTTTTAAGAGGGCTTTTTTGAGCTTGCTTGTATGTTCTGTTGTATTGTTAACAGAGGCTCTGGCTGAGATTCTTCTTTAAGACTAAGCTTTAAGAGAAAACACATGCACAGCATAGAGCATTTTTCTGCAGAGAAGCCACACAAAATCTGCAGCAGCACAGAGCCATCCTCAGCTACTCTCATACTCACACTGGCATTCAGCCCCGCTCAGCCTTCCTCTTATTAGGGCAGCAATAACATTTATAATGGGACCGGGAGACAAAACTGTCAAATTCTTTCCAAGACAATCTTCCAGGCTCATCAGCATAGACAATCATTCCTTTTACTTCTGGAGTAATAGGAAGATTTTAAGCAATATCTTTTGATTTGAGTTGGACTTGAAAAATGACATAGCTGGGGGCCTTCTTTGAAAATGCAATGAGACTGAAATGTAAAGTGCAATTTCCCATGCAGTCTGCGGGGAGAATGAGGCACTTGTCCCAGCTCTCTTAATTGTCTCTGATTGCTGTTTGTGTAGCACAGTCACTTCCTCATCTTTGAAATCACCTTCAAGGGCTCCAAAATTTTTCACTTCGCTGTTTTAAATCAAGAAGGGCTAAACACCCACCCATCCAACTATTATGGCTCTTTCATGTTATTTATGTGGTTTATGCTATTAGGCTTTAAAATTTTGTTTATTTAATAGGCCTTAACAAGTACTTAAGTAACAGGTTTGAGGACACATCAGTGGGGCTTGGCACATGTTGATTAAGGTGTGCTTAACCTGACAGTTAATATTTTGTACCATTTTCCCAGCAGCCGTGACTGTTATGGAAGAAGTGCTAATTTGCCAAAAATGGTTAGAGCTTGATTATTATGTTGGTTCTTTATTCACATGGCTTCATTATTTTGTTGGCGCTGCCCTGTGAGAGATGAAGTAGTGCTATTATTTCTACTCCCAGCTCCTTTCAGTCTTTTGCAATCATTTAGGCACACGTGTGACATTACTCAGATAAGCAATTCTGCTTGCCTTCAGTGAGAGTGGGCAGCAAAAAAGCAGTCCATAAAATGAGCTGCTCAGCTTCAGGAGTGACCACAGGATTTTCTGGCATATACCTGGGGAGGCAGACAAGAAACTGTAAAAATCATAGTCATATGTGCCACTAAACCTTCTTTGTCTACATAAAGAGCTGTCATTCACAAGGGATGTTCTTTCTGTCAGCTGGAAGCCTCCAAAGCCTCTCTCATTTTTTGGGAAGCCCAAAGGAGCTTGGTTATAGTTGGGAAGGAGGGAAAGGTTAGGTATTTGAAATAAGTGGAAACCAGAGAGGCCACTTTGTCCTCAGAACAAGAAAATCCGTTTCTGTCTGTGGCTAGAATATTAGAAGCTGGTACTCCCAAGTTATCCGACACAGCAGAAGTCCAACTTAGCTTTTTACATCAAATTATTCATGAAAGTCAGCAGGAGGTGGAGATAAACTATTCATTCTGTGCATATCTATGTGAAAGGAGCTCTCAGGAGAGATCCTCAAGATCCTGCCAAGAAAACAAGCGAAAACATTTTAAGAATGGGAGGGAACATTCATAATTGAAATCACCAACAGCATATTTTGATTAGTTAATTCTACCAGAACAAAGATGCCACCTTTCCTTAGATGAGGGGGTGGCACAGAGGAGAGCAGAGAGTATGAGGGCAGGAGGGAAAGTGATTGTCACCCCAACATATTCTGCCAACCTGATTTTAAACACCATGGGACCTGTGTGACCTTGATGCTCCAGACATCCTGTCCTGGCCAGGGAACCCAGGCACACCTGACACCTCTCTCCTTCATTTCTTCCATGTTCTCAAGATAATACAACAATGTCATGTGGAGATGCCCCTAAACCAACACCTCCTACCACCTCACACACTCATAGGGTTTCCAAAACCATGTATTGAGTGGCCTCTGATTCCCTAACAGCACAGTGAAAGGCAGAACTGCAGACAAAAGCCTTTTGCCCTTCTTTGCTGAAGAAATAAAAAAGGGAAATAATTATTTAATGTTGTCTTATTTTTCCATGGCTTTTTGTTGTTACTATTTCAATTGCCACAGCAATTCTGTCCAGTCCTGGGCCTGAATGTGCTGCTCCTGGCTCCTGCTGATGACACCAGGGGGAGAAACCACAGATGGACAGGGTTCAATAAAACAAGCCAGGTTAGCATGTGTTTGAGGGGATTCAGAACACCTGAACTTTCACCTTAGAGAAAATAAAACTCCATCAATATTAGAGACAGTGCCAGTTTTAGACCATTTAAGCTTAGGTTTTCTTTCCCCACAAAAAGAAAGTAAATGCCACATAAAATGTGGATTTTCTTCAAAGCTGCTAGTCTAGCAAAAGGGAAGGGAAATAAATGATGATTTAAAAATGAAAGCTTTTGATTTAACTCCAGTATTTAAAATGAAGAGTATTAATTGTTTTTCATTCTTTATCTTTAATTAGATGTTAAGAGGTTTCTTAGTGGCATTTGTGGCAATGGGAATAAGTCAGTGTTAAATTGGCAGAAACCCCAAACCACATTTAGCTGTTCCCTATTGTAACAGTGAACAAAGGTTTTATTAACATCTTACCCCTTGTTGGGCCCAAAAGTCCCTTTTCAACACAACCACAGCCTTGAGTCCTCAATTAGCAGCTCTGTGGAGAGGATTTATGCCTTCACATCCAGCATGTTTTTCAGCATCTGTTTACATTTATCCCCACCAAAAGTTATCTACGTGTAGCAGAGATATTGAGAGAAAGAGTATTTTTAATAAATCAGCACCATAGTGTGCTCATCTCTCAAACTTGATGTCCTTGCCCCAAACACTCAGCATCAACTCTATCCGAGTCCAAACCCAAACTGATTAACTCACTGCCTTTTCAAGACCCAATCTATTGCCAGTCCTTGCTACTTGATGAATTTAAGATGAAGCATTCTCGGAAGGACAATCTGCTGTCACCTGGAAAGAGATATTTCAAGACCATGCATCTAATAGTCACATTTAAACAGAAACTAACAGTTTGTAGTCCTTCACAGTGAGGAGGTGATGACATCCAAGGCTTTTGGCTTCCTCCAGCCTGGAGAGACCAACACCTCACTCACAGACCTCCCTCACAAGCACAGTTTCCTCTGTTTGACTTGAGCCTGAAGGTCAGCCTTCCTTAAGTGTCAAGTTTCTTAATCCACTTTAATATCCAAACACCTCAGCATTTCCTGATGCATTTTGTGCTTTGCCTCAAGGGCACAAGAGCACGTTGTGGGAAATGCATTCCCTTCCTTCATGGAAACAGCCTTTAACCTTGTATGATCTGCTGGTTCATGCTCCAGGGAAATGCAACTTTTTGGCCTCAGGGCACTTCGAAGAAGCATCCCCTGTGCTTTTTGTGTCCTTTCAAGTGCTGGATCTCACAGAAAAGATGAAAACAAAGAGACTAGTGTGCTTTTATAAATGGGAATAAGAAAAAAAAAAACCACAGATTTTGCATGGATTTATAGCACCTTTAATTTGTTTTTTTCACAGCAAACAGCAATTTCTCAGCTTCTTCACCAGCATCTGTGTTTCCAGCTCGTGTTGCAGCTGCAGCTGTAAAAAAGGGAATTAAAGGGGCTGCTCTCCTACCTCGAGAGGGCACCACGAGACAGCTGAAAAAAAAAAGGAATGGAAGCAAACAAGCTTTACCTCAGGCACCAAATATTCCTGTCATGAGGACGTTCAATTACGGTAATTAGCAATAATCACATAAGCAACAGGAGCTTCCCTTACCTCCCTTCACCCCTTGGAAGAATGGAGTCTGCTTCATTAAAACCTCCGCTTCCTGCCTAATCCCAGGGACCCGTTCAGGGGCGCTTCCCTCGGAGACCGGGGGAGCTGGAGTCACCAGCGCCGCTTCCCAGAGCTGCTGCCAAGATGCCGGGACAATGTGTGAACTGCAGAAGGAAAAAAAAAAAAAAAAAAAAAAACACCACCAAACCATATTGTAGTGACTCATCCGACTCCGAAATGGAAGTTTTTAAAAGGAGGGGAAGTGTGAAATATTAACAGGGCCTATTAAAGACTGTGTGACTGTGGCTGCGCTTTCTGAAGCGACTCTGACCTACTTAAAAGAGATGAACTCTGTCCGTGAAGCAGGATTTGTGGGGTTTTTTTTCTAAATAATTATGTTTTCCCTCCTACTCCCTGGTATCCAACTAAGTTAGTTGGACAGTACCTGATTTGCAGGGGGAAAGGCTGAAGTTAGCGGATTTACAGAAGGTCACAAGAAATCACATCTGTTGAAAGAAGACTTTTTTTTTTACTGTTTTAGCCTGGATGCATCTCAGTCCAGTGTCTTAAACTCAAGGCCGTTCTTCCACCCTTCAAACTGAAGCATTCTGGAGGGAAGGCAAAGGGAACTGCCCTTGCAGGGAATGCAGAGAACAAGGCAGCCCCAGGCAAGGCGCTGGGCTACATCCTGCCATGCAAGGAATGGAGCTGAGGGGTTAAAATGTGCTGCCTTGATTTTCATGAACCCAAAGAGATTCACATGACCGTGCCATGAAGACCTTCTACCCTGACCTTTTCCAGCTGTCAAGTTAGGAGTGAGCAGATTAATTGTAAATATCATAAATTAATTTTAGCAACATTTCTACTTCCTTTCTCTGATGCATCCCCTTTATAATGTTGTTATTCTAGTCCCACACCTTTCTGACAAATCTAACTTTTGGTACTATTGGTAAATTTGTAGTATAAAACCTGAAAGAAAACGAAGACATTTCAAATCAGAGAAGTAAAATTAAAGAAGTAAACTATGTTAATATTAAAAATTACTTGGTGAGTTTGGGTAAAGAAAGGTAGGTAGAGGGTTCTGAATGTGCTTAAATTTCTCAGTGTGGACAGAAGAACAGGCCTGGATTTGCCTGATCTCCAAATGCTTGAAAATACAGGCAGCACAAAAGGATTTTCCTTACTGACTTTCCATAAACCAGGATTGTGCTCTCAATGCCTTTAGTCCATTGTCTGAGCCATTCAATAGAGACAGGAAAGTCTGGATTCAAGTTAAAGCACAAGTAACAAATTTCACAGATGGGTGTAAATCCATGTCGTGAATCAATGAGTGTCCCATGTGAATGGCAAAAGCAAAGATAACAAACAGGAATTCTCAGACAGTTCTATTAGGCTTTAGGTTCTTCTACCCCAAAATAGCATGTAACATGATAAAGGCAAAGAACAAATTGTACATATTCAGGACATTTGGCAATCTGATGGCAATTCCAGTCAGTGACGTTTCCCAACCAGCATTTTGCTGTATCCTCTGTACTTAGGAAACCAGATGGACACACTATATTCTCACCATTGGTAAGCTGAGGGCAGAGACAGTGAGGTCTTGTTGTTGGAAAGATCAACCCTGCAGAAAAAAAAAACAAAACCAGTATACAAAGGAAACCATGAATTTCAGTCACATAAATATACAGAAAATAAGTGGTTCATTCAAAACTAAGAGGATTCCATTTACACATGTTTATCTTGGGGCAGTGTTGCCATCATTTAAACAGAAATGCTACAGATACAACAGTTTAGAACTCAACTTACAACACAGAGAAATAAATAACTGCAGTTTCTTGTTTCAGTATAGATCTACACAGGTAATCCTTGTATGGATTGATTTTGTTCTCTTTTCAGACAGCCTCCAGAGCTCAGGATGATGACATCTCACAAGTGTGAGGGCCATGAAGTAAAACATGGTAGGTAAGTTTTGTGGGAACCTCAGATACTTCAATTTCCATCCCTCCAGCTCTATCTCAAGCATTTATTTATAAATACTTCCAAATGGCAAACAGCAATAGAAGTCAACTCAAGGGATTGCAAAGTCACAGAATCACAGAACAGTTTAAGTTAGAAGGGAGCTCTGGAAATCATCAAGTCCAAGCTCTCTGCTGAGGCAGGGCCACCTGGAGCAGGAGACACAGGAATGCATCCAAGCGGGTTTGGGATGTTTCCAGCAAGGAACAATTCATGATCTTCCTGGGCAGCTTGTTCCAGTGCTCTGCCACCCTCAATGTAAAGGTGTTCTTCCTCACATGAGGATGAGCCTTGAGATGAACCGTTTTGTGTTCTAGTTTATGGCCACTGCTCCTTGTCCAGTCACTGGTCATCACCAAAAGAAGCTGGTACCATCCTCTTGGCATCCACCTTTGAGACATTTGTATGCATTGATGAGATCCTCTTGCAGTCTTCTTCTCCCTGGATTAAACAGGCCCAGCTCCCTCATCTCTCCCCATAAGAGGGATGCTCCAGACTCCTGACCATCTCTGTGGCCTCTCCTGGACCTTCTCCAGTAGCTCCTTGTCCTGCACCCACATATTAATATCCTCAAGTACCAGTACAGGATGAGGCCAACAGCTTGGAAAAGAGCTTTGCAAGAAAGGCTCTGGGGATCCTGGTGGACAACAAGCTGACCATGAGCCAGCAAGGTGACCACTCAGCAAAGAGGGCCAGCAGCCTCCAGGGCTGCATTTGTTAAAGTACCTCCAGCAGGTCAAGGGAAATAATCCTTCTCTCTGCAGCACTAGTGGGGGTCACATCTGCAGTGCAGGGTCCAGTCCTGGGCTTTCCAGTACAAAAGAGATGTGGACATACTGGAATGAGTCCAACAAAGGACCATGATGATGATGATGATGATGATGATGATGATGATGATGATGATGATGAAGGGACTGGGGAATCTGTTATATAAGGAGAGACTGAAGGAGCTGGAACAGTTCAGTCTGGAGAAGGTCAGAGAATTATATCAATGTACATAAACCCAGGATGTGAAGGAATAAGAAAACAGAGACCAACTCTCCTCTGTGGTCTCCAGTGAGAAGACAAGAGGCAATGCAATGGACATGCAGTGCAATAGAGGAAACTCCATTTAAATATGAGATATTTATACTGGGAAGGAAATCAAACACTGGAAAAGGTTGCCCAGAGTCATCTTGGAGTCTCCATTCTTGGAGATACTGAAAATCTGAGAGCACATAGCCCTGAGAAACCTGCTGTAAGTTGACTCTGCTCTGAGCAGGCTTGACCAGACAACCTCCAAAGGCCGCTTCCAACCTCAACACTTCTGTGATTCTGTGACTGCCAAACCAGGTTTTTTTTCCAAGTTACTGATGGGTTTGGAAACAGGAAGAGCCACAAGCTGTATCAACAAACTTTTGCGACTGGAAAAGCTGAATTAATTGCTAGAATCACACCAGTCAGCTGGAGAGGACGCAAGTTTCTGTTCGATGGGCTGCCAACGTAAACATTATTGTTGCAGAATCTGAGCTCTAGCCCAGGGCTGGGTGCCAGACTTCTCGATGTGCCTCAGGAACGTCGACTTCGTTAGCCACAGTAGTAGCACTCTGATAAGAGCTGCATGTGATAGCAGTGGGAGGGGCTGGCTGCAATGGGGAATGAGCCTGTGCCACTGGATCTGCTGCACCGAAAGGGGTACGAATGCTTTAGCCCAGCCAGAAAATCACCCCGTGGCAAACAAGTGCCAGATATAGGAAAGAACTACAGAGATGGTTCCAGAGCAGCCAACAGAGAGGCCTGGCAGACCTGGCCTTCTCGTACTCTGGGGGAAACTGCCAGCAGCCCCCAGACCCCCCTGTTCATTTTTAGTCTGCCACCCAGCTCCTGGAGGAGAAGCATTTAATGAACATTCATTTCAGCAGAAATATTGTGCTATTCAATGGCTGTAGGTGGAGTGGGAGTAATGGGCAGGCACTAGAGCAGGAAAAGATAAGGGATAAGCAAGACTGAACACTGCTGAAGGGGTGGGCTGGCAGCCTCTTGGTTCCTCATGGATGGAAAACATCCATCCAAGCCTTCTCATGGATGGAAAACAGGAATAGAGAAAGAATATCCTTCCTTTCCATTTCTGGATTAAATGATTGGGTGTTTGATCGTGATAAGGGAGATTTCGTTGCCAGCTCCGCCTGTTTGGCAGAGGGCTCCTTTAAGCTCCAATTCCTGGAATACATTTAAGCTTTCATTTTTTTTCAGGCCTAATGATTTCAGAAAAAACAATGTAAACATAATTCCTAAAGACACAAACTGAGAAGCAGCACTCCTCACATCTCAAAATCGTTCAGTCTAGTTTTTAAGTCCATCATGCAAGTTAGTGAAGGTCTACCTAATTATTTCATCTACAAAGACAGATGAAAATACAATTTTAAAGTACATCAAGTGTATTCCACAGCCCATTTTTAGATCTAATAGTGTGGTCTGTTACATCAATCATCATATAGTTGTAGGTTCCATAGATTCAATTGCAATGCTTGTCTGCCCCCTTCTATATAGATGGCATGAAATAAAACAAACTGGAGCTAGGTGCCACGGAATTATTTATTTTGAAAAATGATGGCACATTTTTAATCATGTTTGCCATGGCTAATGAAGTAGACCTGCTCAGGAACAAAATTAATCTTTAGGCTGGCTTTATTTTTAATTTTGCAATATACTATGTCTGTATATGTTGAACTATAATTTATTCCCAATTTATACACTGGTGTTTCTGTAGCACACTCAATAAACATCCAACAAAGGACGTCCTCTGCATTTTGTTACTGCTCAGGCAATTTTCACTTCAAACCATGTTATTCTTTACTCTTTGCTTTCTTGTCCAGTTCTGCACATCAGATGTCTATAATTGCCATCCTCCAAATTGCATACACAGCCTGTTTATTTCTCACATCCAAAACAGGAGCACAAGAATAAAGGCTGACTGAGACAAGTATAATTGCTGTTCACTAGAACAATCCTCCGAGATCCAAATATAGAAAAGTTTGTAAGCATATATTTAATTTAAAACACGCTTGTATTTCCATTGCCTTTGAAAAAAAAATGTTTTATGTTAAAGCTTCTACAGAAATTCTCACACTTGAATTAGGCACAAGCTAAAGGCCTTCACTGGACCTCACAAACTGAGCAGATCTACCGCACTAAATGCAACCTTCTTTGTCTTTCAGAAACTAAATTCCTTTATTATCTTTACACTGAAATAGATTCACACTTCAATTTAAGATATAAATGGAGAATAGAAATATGACATACATATTAAGTGAAATTTCAGATATGAGAGTTTCTAATCTGCAAAAAAGCTTCACTGAAAGTGGTTTGTTCTTAGCAAATTACCTGTGACAAGTCAGAATTTCCCTGATCAGCCTCTCAAATACTCAGTGTCTGTTCAGAGGAGTATCTAAAAACTCATCATGCCCAGTCCTTGACGAGGAACAAGAATTCAATTCAAACTGAAAAGAGGCAGTGCTGGGAGAGGTTCTGACATTCAGAAAGGGTAGCGGGATAAAAGAGAGAGAAAAATGACAGACTCAGTCTGCACCATTACTAAAATTAGATCACTTCTTTTGTTCTCCTGAACCTTCTGCTCTATTTGCCAGGAATCATATTAGCAACAGAAACTGTGAGAATCTGTCCAACCTTATTAGACAAGCTGGACACAAAGAAATTTTTAAAATCTCTTCTAAATGGACTTGCACATAAAAAGAAAAAAGGGAGAGTTTCAGAATTCTGCAAGATTAGATCAAAACCCATGTCAGAAAAACTGGACATCAAAGTAACAAAGACTAATTAACAGTATTGCAGTGTGCTGCACATCAGCACAGCACAGGACCTTACCATTTCTGTCTTTTTATATATTGTTTTACTACTTAGGACAGACCTGGACAGGCTCAGAGGTGTGCCCCATGGCTCTTCACAAGAGCAACCAGTTTACCCAAAATGCTGCTCTACTCTCTAAGATACAGTTCAATATTGCCACCCAAAAGAGCTGTGAAGGTCCAGCTTTGCTCTGGGGAGGATTTGGATGATTGGCTGGGAATCCCTCTCCATGTGGAACCTAATAGTCTATAATGCTGTAGGGACAAGAGATGATTCTGCTGTATACCAAGGAATCATGGCTGAACTCCTCAATATTGTGGGAATTTCACAGGAGAGTCTTCACACTGAGACCTTCCCTCCCTGGGTTGCTGTTTTGAAGACACAACTAGAAACAACAGGTAAGGACTAAAGCATTAAGTTGGACATGCAAGGGAAATGTGATTGAGTGATGGGACCAGGCTCCTTCTCTAGTCTGATTTCACTAGAATAGCTGGTAGTGGCTCCTCCTTGTCCATAGCTTCATGTTTGGGACATCTTTTAGGAGTGGCACAGTGAGCTAAGAAGGTCCTTGGCCTCCTTTCTCTTGGGGTGGGCCACTAGCCCCCTCAACAAGGCAGTTCCTGACACCAGACCACTGCTTTTTATTCTTCCTTAAGCAGGTATGTCTTGGTTTGGATACCTGGTTTTAACAGCTGGCCCATTATCAAAAGGCACCCGCCCCCCTCCTCCCAGAGTTACAAGAGGTAAAGAAGAACAATTGTCCAACTGCTTTCAGCAAATGAAATAGAATACACATTTTTGGTTCCATAACCCAAGACAAGGTACCACCCCCAACCAGGGACATCCCAGTTCTGAGTGGATCAAGGCACTTTTTGCACCATCACAAACCAGCAGTTCAGACCTGCTTCTGGGACAGATGTTTCCTAATGACCAATGCAGCTGCTCTACACTTAGTGAACATCCAAGCCCCTCCACAGACACCTCCTCCCTCATTCCCAATATCACACAAATCCCAAATGTTGCACTGAGATCTCTGAATTTTCTTGGTTAAAAATATTTTTTTTAAGTCTTTGAGAAGCTGGATGCTGGAGAGTGGTGACCTGAGCCAAGTTTTAACAAGCAGCAAGTGTGTACACGACCATTTTTAATTGGGTGAAGTGGTCAAGGACACAGGACACGCTCCTTGTCGGTGATTCAAACATTCCTACTCCACTGGAAGCTACAGAGTGTCCCAAAGCTCCAGCTGCAAGAGCTTGTGTGTCGCTGGAGCAAAGATTTTCCCACATGATCTGTCTCTGTTTATATCCACAACATCCGTGTGGCCACGGACTGGGGTATAAATGACAACTGTGAAGGCTGCATGGCCACAGGACTGTTGCACCCTGTCAAACTAAAGATGCAGAATATCCCATAGTCAATCCTGGGCTGTCACTTACGATTCTAGTAGCACAAAAATTTGCGATTTGTAATTCTCTCTCTGTCCCTTTCTCCTCAGATCAGTGACAGATTCTCAAAATACAGCAATTGAAAGAGACTTCCAAGAGAAGTGAGTCTTTCCCAAAACATAAAATATTTAACTAGATTGCTTCCATAATCAAGATGTTTTCAGCAAGAAATGCAAAGAGGAGGGGGAGAAAAAAGGAAAACCTTACTGCGTTAAACAACAAAAAGAATTCAAGAAGCTCAAAGTTCCCGATTTTAAGAATATCCCACACAAATTAACTGGAAATCTGGAAACTCAGTGTTTTATCCTTCATCTGAAGCATACAGTTCTTACAAAATCCAAATCACATTATACACGAAGTTAAATTGATGAGAAATACTCTCATGTTTTAATGTTGCAAAAACCCCCTAGGTAGGAATACTGAAATTACTGGAAGCATATGTTTAGCTGCCACACAGGAAGGGCACCTGAAAGGGAGCTGATACTTCAAGTTGCTAAAACTTATTACATGGATGTCACCCTGGAACTCCTAATGGCTGCTCAGGAACATCAACAAAAGCCTTTCCCTTTGGGAAAACATGGGTATCTGCCACGTGTAGGAATGGGGTACCTTTTCCTACAGTTTATTTTAAAGGGATTTTTCCTAAAGTATATTTTAAAGGAGCTCACTTCTTTCTTTAAAGAAGTGAGCTCCTTTGCGTGTTTTTCCGTCAGCCTACGGCCACGTTGTCAAAAGGCATTACTTCCAAGGGAGCCACAGGAAAGTAGCCATGGATAACACACATCCAGCACACACAGATTTCCAGAAACCTACACACAGACTCAGGATGTCCCCATCCTGTAGGATGAAGGACAAATAGATTGAGTAAAACAAGGAGTCAGATTTCGCTCTGATATCGTCCCTTTGGGAATGCCAGCCTGAAGATTGCAATAAAACAGTAATTAAATTTAGGCATCAGGAAAAAGACAATTCCATAACCTAATTAGAAAGTAAACTTTTTTTTTTCTCTAGCAGTAAATCGCTTTTTAAAAAATCCTACAAGCTCCTCTTTTCTTATAATCAATAACTGCAAGAAAGCATCTGTTTCCCCTACCCTTATAGCTGCACACAAAGATGCACTTCTAAACTGAAAACACTTTTTTGGTTTATCTTTAAAGAGAAGAAAGGTCAGTAAGAAAAATATTTGTACCTGCATTACTCCAAACAAAGTCAACATTAAAAATACTGAAATGTTCGTATTATTATTTAGGGAGTTAGGACTAATGAACTTTTCACAAACCAAAAATAAGCAAGCCAAAAACCAAGTCCCAAATCTGGAAATAGTTCATGTGTGTCATAATTTTAAGAGGATCAGGAGCCCTGTTAAATTCAGTGAGATAGTTCATGTTTCCAGCTATATATTGTGTGATAATCAGAAAAAGAGAGCTGGAGATCAGCAGAATTTCCCTGGAACAGTTTACTCTGTTAGCAGGTTTTATCTTATTTTATATGAACAAGAAAATTTTTAGAACTCTTAAGAGAAATAAATTACTATCCTCCCTTCACCAGTAACTTGGAGTTTGAACTGACTGAAATTCTGATTTATTCTTTTGAGCAAGAGTGAAAATATAGGAAATTATTCCTCAGAGTTTTGAAGGAGTTTTGTAACAGAAGTGGCAGAGCTTGCAAAGAAATAAATCCAGTGTCTGCTCCCCTCATTCTGCTGTTGTTATTTAGGATTTAAATACTCCAGAAGAGAACTGCCATCTTTACAAAGTTGTAACTGAATTGGAAAAGTGGGACAGGATAAAACTTGACAACCAAAAAGTAAATACTTGCTACCAACCTTTAGGGAATGCCTATGAGATATAAATAATTTTAATAGGATTGCAACAGATACATCTGAAAGAGAGGGTGAAAAAATATTAGATCAAGGATAGTGAAAAAAACCATAATTTTTAAAATTTATTATCCAAGAGGCTGGAATCATCTGTGCCATTGAACTACATTTAAAACAAATTCAATAAACACAAACGGTTATTTTCCTCCAGTGGTGGTTCCAAGGTTTTACACTGGATTTCCCAATCCAACTGCCCTTTTATTATTTCTGAAGAATAAAGATTAACAGACCTATAAAAAGGTTATTATGTTTCTGATAAGAACTGCTTACAGTCAATCCTTTGTCTGTCTAAAATTCCAAGCACATGCCTGTGTGTTAAATTAGGCATTCGGATTAAAATGGATATAACTGTTTCTAACTATTTACATGCTGATTGTTAAAAGATATTAAGGTAGACTCATGTGCCCTGGTGTTAATACACTGAATTATACATTTTAGTATTATGAGATATAAATTATGCCTGCTGACTCTGCTAAATATTCTCAATGTTTAATGCGAGTAATTTGAAGTGGTAAGTAGTACTGCAGTATTTGGATATATATTTCAATTTCCCACTGAATGCTCAATTTGACTCAACCTAGAAGAAAACAGCATTTGGTTCTACCTGAGGCTAAAACCAGAGTTCGTGTTTTGAATTCGTTAATACATTAATATTCAAGGTTAAGGGAACTCTTGGGGTATTCTGTTATGATGTCAGAATGCCGGGGGCCTTCTCCCTCTCTACAACTCCCTGACAGGAGGGTGAAGCCAGGTGGGGATCGGGATCTGCTCCCAGGGAACACGGGACAGGATGAGCGGACACGGTCTAAAGATGTGCCAGGGGAGGTAAGTTGGACATTAGAGGAATTTCTTCTAGGAAGGATGACAAGACATGGGAATGGGCTGCCCAGGGAAGCGGTGCAGTCACGGCCGCTGGAGGTGTTGAGACCGGCCGGGCACTCAGCGCCATGGTCGGGCTGGCACGGTGTGTTCGACCACGGGCTGGACTCGATGGTGCCGGAGATCTTTTCCACACGGAGTGATTCTGGGATGCTGCGGGGCGCTGCCCGCCGTGAGGGAGCGGGAGCACCAGAACCCCTCAGCGCTCCGGTACCGACCCCGCCGAGGAGGCGCCGGCAGCAGCGCCGGGACTCGGCGGAGCCATTTCCCGCAGGCAGCGCGTCCCCGCCGCCTGCCTCAGGCGGGCAAAATGGCGGCGGCCGCTGAGGGGCGGGAAAAAGGGGCGGGCAGACAGCGGTAGCGCTCCGCCATCCTCCTCCTCCTCCTCCTCCTCCTCCTCCTCCTTCTCCCACCGCCGGCTCGGCCCCGTGCCCCGCCGGCCCCTGCCCCGCTCCGAGCCCCGGCCACAGGTAGGTGCCATCCCCGCCGAGGCTCCCTGCCGCGGGTTTGCCCCCCCGGCCCTTCCCCTCCGGAGACCGCAGAGGTGTTCTTTGTAGTCGCTTGGTGTTTGGGTGTTTTTATTTAGTGTCTGCAGAAGAGATGAGGGGAGGTGGCTGGCTGGGTAGCGTGGTGGCCCAGGTGGGAGCCCCGCTGGTCAGGGGCAGAGGTGCCTCGGGAGGAGGTGGCCAGCGACCCTTCCCACAGGTAACCCCGGGATGCTCATCCCAAAACTGGATGGGGTGTGTTGTCCTAAAATGCTGTGTCCCCGCTCTCGCTGGGGAACGGAATGGAATCAGCGCTGCTGAGCAGGGGCTGCCAGCCTGTTCTGCCTGGCTCCTGGCTGGAAGCTGGCCTGCAGCACCCTGGGGTCTTTAGCCATGGATATTCGTCCGGGGAATCTTTAACCTGGTGTGCGGGCACACAGGTGGGGCACGGGGCGCATCTGGATTTGGTGGGGCAGAGGATGCCACAGCCTCCCCTTCACCTCCCACCTGTTCCTCCAGCCTGGCTAGCAGGCGGTTTGTAACCCTTACTCACCCTCTCATGAAAACACCTGTACGAGGTGAGGATTTTTATATGTGTTTCAGCTGCTTAAATGGCAGACAAGCCGTACACATAATCTGTAATCTGCTAAAAATAAAAGCAAGCCAAACTCAGCTGATCCAGCATCAGCCCACGTGAAGGATGGTGTTCATTTAGACGAAAATTCGTGCCTTCCTGTGAATTCCTGCCTGAATCTGTGGCAAGGTTTGCTTTGTTGCCCTTTGCAATAAGGGCATAGCGAGATTATTGCAGGGAAGACTTGTGAGGTGACTTTATGGTGTTAAAGCCCTTTTTCCGTCCTTGCAGCGGCAGTGGCACGGATCCCCCCGATGGTGACAGACTGTTGTGCTGGGGGTTGTTTGGGTATCCAGGCAAGCTGTCGAAGTGGGGCCGGGCCCGTATGTCAGGAATGTGTATTGAAGCCAGGTCCTGTAAACACTCACAAATGTGTGAAGCCTTGTTGCTAGGGCTTTGCACAGGAGTGAGACATGGGTGAGTCCCTCTTTGAAGTCCTGATGTGCTACCTGACTAGTTGGAAGGCAGGAGGACAGCAGAGGGAAGAGTTTCCATAGTTGGCGAGCTTCAGCAAATAAATTCACCTCTTTTTTTTATGGCTCGTTTTGGAGCAGAGCCAAGTGGAACTATATTGTTTATGTGCATAGATTCTTGTGTTTCACACAAAGATGCCTATTGTTTACACAGAAACTGTAAGAGGACTGTTTTGTTAACATTTGGTTAGCAATATAAACTGACAAACATAAATGCAGACTGGAACTTGAAACAAAAATAGCCCCTCTCAGAGCAGAAAAACACAGCTGCCCAAAAACTGTTTTCCAAGGAAAACTCTGCACCTATTTGTTCTCTATTTTCTTTTTAAACTTGGCTTCTGTCGTTTCCATGCCTATAAATCTTCTACTGCATGTAACTATCCCAGCAACTTAAGCTCCACACCCATGTACCCTCTAAACACTGCTTATTTTTCTAAAGAAGATTGACTGAATTCTGATATTTTATAATTACATTTGAAATATTTTTTTTTAGTTGGGTGTGTCACTGTTACATTTTCAAATTCCTGAGCTGACTGGGATGAATTCCCCTCTCCATTGCCAACATGTGTCTTTTCCATTAGTTCCAGTAGGACTGACTGCTGCCTTCTCCTTATTTTTAAGAAGTATTTAGTGGCTTGAAATGCTATGACAAAAAAACCCTGTGTTTTTATTTAAAAAACAAACAAATAAAAGAACCCCACAGCCTACATAAAGAGTAGTTACAGAGCCTATGGGGTCCTGCTTTCCATGGTTCAGTGTATTGAGTTAGTGGATGCAGAATGCAAAATTTCAGTCATGGTAATGCATAAAATCTCTTTTGAACTGTTTCCAAATTCATTCCCCAATGAGCAGCATCTACCAACAGTCAAGTGACTGATACCTGTTTAAATAAATGGGGTGAATTGTTCTCTGAAGGGCTCAGAAATGTTTGGTGTTGTAGAAAAAAGGGATCACAGTAGTTTGAGGAGTCTGTGGCAGCCAAATGTTTAATTTTTAATGTCTCACCAATGATGGCAATGGGTATTCATCAGATTGTACAGTTACAGTGGAAGAAAGTCAGTCAGAATTTCAGTCCTTGCACATCTCCTAATGCACACCACCTCTTTTTTAGAATTATTATTAATGACACTGGCACTGCTTTTTTGTGCTGTTTTTTTCTCCCTGTTTCTTAGCTTGAGTGTTTCTATCTGTCACTCATAGATCCTTGCTTTCAGGATCAGTAGCATAGAATTATATTTGAATATCATAGTTACTGCCTTACATTCATTGTTTCTACATTGCCTGATCCTCTCTAAGAGAGTATTCAAACCTATTTCTATTTAATGGGTCATTGTAAATGTCAACAGGTATCTTTTGCTTTCTTTTCTTTCAGCTTTTTCTATTGGCACAAAGAAGAGTATATGCTGATTCTGCTACAACTCACAAGTATTGTGTTTATTTTTTTATTTTTTATGTGTTTTAGGAAGCAGAAAGTGAACTGTTTTATATTACAGTGAAATTCTGTCCTGCAGCTGGGCTGTGTAAGGAGGACGGTAACAATGCTGATGTGGAAAACAATTTGTAATACTTCTACTTACGTTCTGTAACATATTTATGTAGAAAAAGCTTTATTCCATAAAGCTTTGATTTTTTTTTTACAGGGACCTCTGTGTGCCTGTGTCCCTGTACTTGTGTGGCTGTTCACTGAAATCACAGACTCTGTATGCAGAGATCCTTAATAGGATTTGCAATTGGAGGTCTGTGGCAAGGTGTGATTGGAATCACAGATTGGGTGGGAAGAATGTCAGGTTTAGGAAGGTATTCTCATGGGGTGATGGGTTGGTTTTATCATCTCTCAAGAACAGGTTATATATATATATATATATATTCATTTGCAACCTTCAGATGAAAGAATGTGTTCAGTTTTTAATATAGATGTTTGCTTAGTAGTTGTATTCTGGGAAATTCTAACAGCAGCATGTCAGAATTCCATTGTAACTTGGTAAATAAAAAGAAGACACAAGAAGTTCCCTGGGTCCTGAGTTCCAGAATCAGTAATGTGTCCCTGTATTCCTTTCTGCTCTCTGACAGGAAAGATGATCCCCAGCCAGCATTCCTGAGCCATGAGGATGGGGCCAGATGTACCCCTGCTCAATGACTACAAACAGGAGTTCTTCTTGAAGCGCTTCCCTCAGACTGTGCTGGGAGGTCCCCGGTTCAAATTAGGCTACTGTGCCCCTCCTTACATCTACGTGAACCAGATCATCCTTTTCCTGACACCATGGCTTTGGGGAGGAGTGGGAACACTCCTGTACCAGCTGGGAGTGATGAAGGATTTCTGCACCGCGGCGCTGTCAGGAGGACTCATGTTTGTTACTGCACTTGCTCTCCAGATGACAAACCTCTATGCAAAGCAGAAAACAGTGACAGTAGAAAGAATGCAAATTCAGAATACCCTGACAGATGAAGATGAGTTTGAATTTTCCAGCTGTGTAGGTTCAGAGACAGTAAAGTTTATTATTCCTGGCAAGAAGTACATAATCAACACTGTATTCCATTCCCTTCTGGCAGGGGTATTGTGTGGGCTGGGAACTTGGTATTTGCTGCCAAACAGAATAACCTTGTTATATAGCAACATTGGAGGAACTGTTGTGATCTTTGTGTTTGGATGGGTGACCATCTGTATAGGAGAGTATTCCTTAATCATAAACACAGCCACCGAAACAGCCACTTTCCAAGCACTGGATACTTATGAAATCACTGCTCTGATGAGACCTTTCTACATTTTTGTCTTTATTGCAGTGGATCTTGCACACAGGTAAACGTAATAATGCATTTAGGGGCTTAAAGTGATGGTTACTCTGTGTATTTTTGATGGGAAAGCTTAAATTATTCTTCGGAGGAAAAATTATTTTGAGATTCTAATCAACTGTACTAACTTCAAAGAAAGAAGATTGATGCATATACGATAAAAATTGAGGTTCTGTGCTGTGTATAAAAGGTTCTTAAATTTTTATAGCATTCCATGTAACTAGGAAGAGCAGTTTCTAAGTAAGAGGTAGTTTTACCTATCTTCTACCATGTCATTTTTCATATTTTTGTATTGGAGCATTTGCATCTATATCATTTGAAAAGATGTGTTTTGAAAACACATGTTCCTGACCTGGAATCATAAATCTAAACACTACAAGATTCACAATTACTGGATTTATGTCCAGATTTCATCCTGGAATACTTTCTGATTTAAGCTCTGTAAAGTGATAGCAGAGGCTTTTATACAACAGGCATTTAAAAAAACCAAAAAAAAAAAAAACCCAACAAAAAAACCCCCACCAAAAAACAAAACAAAAAAACCCCACAACCAAAATGAAAACAAAACAAACCAAAAAAACCCTCTGAATCTGGTTTTAATGAATGGGTAAGCAAATGGGAATATTGCTGTGGCTTTGTTACATGGATTTTAAACTTGGATTTTTAAATGCTTTTGCAATACAAAAGAGCTGTGTCAGTCTACAAGTTAGGAGAGTCACTTTTCTGTTTTTCAGATGAGTGTCTTAGCTGAAGTATTTGTAACATCAGGCTCCTAAAACAAGATGCTTTTAGATTTACTCTCTGCATTCTTTTTCTGTATTGGGTGATATTTATAGCACTTTGTCACATGTACGTATTTTATGGTTGAGGTACTTCAGATACATTAAAACCACCAATGTTTGAATTTGCTAGTTCTGCACTGTGAGATGTCTTTGTTAATGATTTACCCTAATTGCCACGTCAGGTGAGGTGTGAGTATTGTAGATGTGGTCTTGGACTCCAAATTCTTCTATTCAATTTCCTGAGGAGAAGATTAAGACATTGTCGAAATTCCTGATAAAATTTCTCTGAAGCTGCTTACTTATTAATAAGTAGAGAGAAAGCAAATATCCTGGCAGTCTGCTGCCTTTAACTGGTGAAGTATATATGGGTTAGAATTTATGCAGATTTCTAATGCTGATCTTGGTGTTTTTGCGGGAAGGTTTTGACACTTTTGTGTAGAAATAAACTCTTTTTAGGAATATACAATATTACCTGTGGGTATACAGGCAACATGCCAGTTCTTCCAGTGTTAAAGCTTAAATCTTGGGCCTTGAAGTTGCATAAAATTTTGCTTTTATGTTTCTGAAAAAAAATACTTTACAATTTTTTGTTAAACAGTTGAGGCCTTGGAGCCTGTGGGTCTTTCTTTTTTGTGCAATTATTTTTTTAGTGTATTATCACAACAGTAACAAAAATAATCGGGATACTTGCATCCCTGTATTATTCAATCTGTGTTCTGGTGTTCTAATTAATGTGTCACTGTCCCAAGCATAAATATATGTCCTTATTTTTCCTTTTAAAAAATACTCATTAGGTTTTATAGGTTGAAAGTGTAATGTTTCTACTTTAGGATTTGCTGTAGTAATTAAACAGGAAGTCTTCTCATGTGGAAGTTATTTTTCCCTTCACAGAAGTCAAATCCATTTCTTCTTTTATCCAGGTTTGCTGTCAACGCACCCGTTCTAGAGCAGACAAACCAGATTTTGCACATCCTGTTTCTTTTTCTGCCGTTCTTGTGGGCAATGGGAATCCTGCCCCCACTTGATGCACTTTTTCTCTGGGGAATGGAACAACTCTTGGAGTTTGGACTAGGAGGTTCACCTATGTCAAGTAACACAAAGTAAATGTTTCTACAATTGTAAAATATATCAGTGTTGTTTAGAACCTTTTTCTTTTCAAGCAAATCTTCTCTATTTTCTCCTTCGCAGGTTGTTAGTAATGTTTCTCATTTCTGCTGGAACAGCAATAGCATCGTATTTCATTCCCAGCCCCCTCGGTGTGATCCTCTTCATGACTGGATTTGGGTTCATACTGAGTCTTAACCTAAGTGAGATTGGGTTTGCCTTCAAACACGCCATGATCAGCCATTTAGGCTCCAGCAAATCTAAAAATACACACAGAGGTCTTAGAGTACAATTGGGGTGGAGGGAATTTATTTTCTATGTGACTGTGTTGACATTTGCTCTCACAGAAGCCAGCCTGCTGCATCAATTTGCAGGCTCCTCATCGTTTTCCCAAGCCAGTCCCCAGGCCGTAGCAAGTTACATTCTGATCCTGTTACTTGTAACGATGTGGATTCTTAGAGAGATTCAGAGAGTGTACTTGTTTGGAGTCTTCCGAAACCCCTTTTACCCAAAGGATGTCAGGACTGTGGATGTGTTCATGGAGAAGCAAAGAAGGCTAATGAAAATTGGTGTTGTCAGGAGGATTTTACTAACACTAGGTAGGAATATACTGCTTTCTGTTGTTTGTTAGACGATGCTTGTAGGGAGGTGGAAACTCTAGAATTGCTGTGTTGGCAAGATCCTGTGAATGAACCAAGGGAAGCCAAGTGGCTGGAAATACTTGTTGATGTCTTCTAAATTGTGCATTGAGGTCAAAGCTACTGGTTCAGCATATTTGAAAGTGATTGAATTTGAAAGTGATTTTATTTATTTCTTTTGTAGGGGTGAACCTAAAAAATTGAGCCTTTTAAAAGCCCAGCTGAGAAAGCAGGGCCTTTTAAAGGATTTTAGTTACAACTGCAGTACCCACTTTTGAAAAGATGTACTTGGAATCAAAATGAATTGAAAGTCTTCAAGCTGACTAAATATTTGGTTCTTAGAGCTTGCTAGTAAAGGGAAGAGCCTCCTTTCTGGTAGGTTAGAGAAAAATGCATCTACTTTGAGGGAATAAAAAATTGATTTAAATTATGTCCTTTCACAAAGAAGCGTTAGTTTGGGAAAATAGATTGATGACTGCTATTCCATGTTGATTTTTATTTATTTGAGTTTTCTCTTGGGGAAACAAATAAAGGACAAAAGAACTAATAGCAAGTAAGAACTAAGCATTGAAGTAAATGTTTGTTGTCCTGGGCCATTAGTGCAAATAAATTGTTCAATATCGTGGGAGTGTATTACAAAGAGGATTGTACTACAATCCTTGTGATGATGAAGGGAAGGCTTCTCTTTTTATGCTGGGATTTCCATCCTGCCATAAGACTGCTTACTTCTGTTGACTTTTGTTATGATTTTGGAAGGAGGTCGGTGATTCTTTTGTTTCAATTGCAGTGTCTCCGTTTGCCATGATAGCATTCCTGTCACTTGACCCTTCGCTACAAAACCCACATTCCGTGTCTGTTTCCATTGGATTCACAAGGATATTTAGGATGGTAATTGGAATTTTAAATATGTTAGCCACAGAAATGCTCTTCTGCATGATTTGAGAACCAAGGTGACCTGGAAGAAATATTCCAGGTCATGAAAGCAGAGATAAATAGATATAGTTTTTAACGTATTTCTAACATATCTCTATTTTAGGTCTGGCAGAATACAGAAAATGCCCTACTAGACGTGGTGGTTGTGTCAGCAGCACAAATGTTGGTGCTTAATCCAGACCTCTGGTGGAACAGGAGCCTTGATACAGGAATCAAACTCTTGCTGGTAATGGTCATAATGTAAAATTAAGCAGATAGTTATTACCTGAAGTCTCTGTTCCCTTGCCCTCTGCTCCTGGAGAATTACAGAGCCCAGAACCCAGCAGACAGAAGCTAACAACCGTACTAAGCTATACTCTAACACCAACGATAGTCATTGTCTTCAAATTACTGCAGCTGTGCTGAGTGTGCTCCAGGCTGCAAACCCCGTGCTCCCTGCCTGTCTGCTGCAGGTCGGTCTGCTGCGGGATCGGCTCTTCCAGTTCCTCTCCAAGCTGCACTTCGCCATCGCCGTCCTGCTGACCTCGTGGACGGAGAAGAAGCAGCGCCGCAGATCCAGCGCCGCCCTGATCGCCCTCAACGTCGCCTTCTTCCCCGTCCTGCTGGCCCTGGTGGCCGTCTCGGCGCTGCTCTCCTCGCCCCTGCTGCCGCTCTTCACCCTGCCCGTCTTCCTGGTGGGCTTCCCCCGGCCGCTGCGCAGCTGGCCGGGCCCCGTGGGCGGCAGCGCCTGCGTGTGCTCCGACACCGTCTACTACCGGCAGCTGGTGCCCAGCCTGGCCGCGGCGCTGCAGTCCACGCTGGCGGCCGGCGGCCTGGGTACGTACGGGCAGCTCTCCTCCTCTCTCACAGGAACGGCGTGGCCAGCAGGAGCAGGGAGGGCGTTCTTCTCCTGAACTCGGCACTGGTGAGGCCACACCTCATCCAGTTCTGGGCCCCTCAGTTTAGGATGGACAGTGAGTGCTGTGTCCAGTTCTGGCCCCTCAGTTTAGGATGGACAGTGAGTGCTGTGTCCAGTTCTGGGCTCTTCAGTCGAGATGCTTGAGCACATCCAGAGGAGGCAACGAGGCTGGTGAGGGGCTTGGAACACAAACCCTGTGAGGAACGACTGAGGGAGCTGGGGTTGTTTAGCCTGGAGAAAAGGAGACTCAGAGGTGATCTTATCACTCTCCACAGCCTCCTGAAAGGTGTTTGTGGTCAGCTGGGGGTTGGTCTCTTTCTCCAGGCAGCAACTGACAGAACAAAGGGACACAGTCTTAAGCTGCACCAGGGGAAATATAGGTTGGATACTAGGATAAGGTTTTCTATAGAAGGAGTAATAAAGTACTGGAATGGTCTGCCCAGGGAGGTGGTGGAGTCACCATCCCTGGATGTGTTTAAACAAAGGCTGGATGTGGCACTCGGTGCCATGGTTTAGTTGAGGTGTTAGGGCTGGGTTGGACTTGATAATCTTGAAGGTCTCTTCCAACCTGGTCATTCTGTGATATACTGCAGCTCAGTACTTCAGAAAACATGGTTTTGCTGGAGAACAGGAGAATCTGGGGTTGAAAACCACGTTTCACACTGTGGGTTAAGTCTGATATTCAGAGATTGCTCAGGAAAAGGTGGTTGCTTTTATCCTTGTACAACCAATGATGGGACAAAGGGGAACAACCACAAGTTGCACCAGGGGAGGTTCAGGATATTGGGAAATATTGGATATTGGGAAATATTTCTTTCTGGAAGGGAGGGTTAAGCATTGGAATGGGCTCCCCAGGGAAGTGGTGGAGTCATCATCCCTGGGGGCATTCAAGGAACAAGTAGATGTAGCAGTTTGTGATATGATTTCATGGACATGGTGGTATTTAGAGGCTGGCCTTGATGATCTAGGACATCTTTGCCAGCTAATGAGTCTACAATGTCTCTTTGTTACAATCCTGTAAAAAAATAACTCTGTTTTGTTACCTTTAAGGAGATACTAAATGGTGATGAAACAATATCAATCCTAATCTTTCTATACTGAACAAAAAGTGTGGAGTGCATTGATCCCACCTAACTGGAGGCTGTAAATTGGGTTCTTCAGCCAGACAGCATAGAGAAGGATGTGTGTCAGACTGCTCTCTGTAGGTCTGTCTGTCTCTGCATCAATCCCATTACTCAGCATCCAGAAGGTGACTGTGCTAATTTGGCTGTGTTAATTGGTTATGGTGGCTGTTGACTGGATGTTTGTGAAGTACATGATGTAGCCTAAGTAGCAGTAAACAGCTGAGAACAAACCCATTGATGAGATTTAATGTCTTGTGCAGGCAGTTGGGGTAGGATTGGAGCAGCACTTGTGGGTTTACAAGCCTGTGGAAGGCATTGTGATGGGGTTTTCACACAGAATTACGGAGACAGAGGTGAAGAAACGCCCAGTCTTTTTCCCAGCTGGAGACAGAGTAACTGTTTTAAAATTGCAAGGTCATTTTCTTGAGAAACAGCCTTTGTGTAACCTAAATAATCAAAAGATTGTAGCCCTTAGACAAGAGGTAAATATTTACATAAGCCTCTTAGAAAATGGCTTATGGCTGGAAAAAGTGGCTTAATATTTGAATGCAGTGGAGGTTAACCTTAATCATGCTTTTCTGAAGAATATATCCAGGTGCTTTACTAGGAAACATGTGCTGCACTTTCATCACTGGTTAGAGAGAGGTACTAAATAAAACTAGGAAGTCTTTTTTGCCTAAAGAAGTATACTTCAGTTTGTCTATTGCATTAGTCCATCTATGTTTTATATGTGCAATAGATATATTTATTATATCATTATAATATCTATTGATCTGTCCTATATATATGTCATCTATCTCTTATATCTATCTATATTATATATAGATGCATATTTTAATAGGGGTTTTTTCCCCATTCCCATAATGACTGTGATGGCATGTATGCCTCAGAATAAATAATTTAAAAGATTAGTCTTGAGGGGTAAAAAGTCTCTTCTTTAATGGGAAAATCTGTGAATGAATGTCTTGAAGCAAGAAAAACTGTGCTGTTCTCAGATGAGCTCAAAAGGAAGCAGTGCCACTTTGTGTGTCACTAATTTAAACCCATAGTTTTTTCTGTGTAAAGGAGTTTTAGTAGCTTTAACAGCTAGCAAGGAAGGAATTAAAATCTTTGTAAAATGTTAGCAAGAAAATGCACTTCATTAGCTCAGTGGGATAGAAAAGGTTACTTAAATTTTAACTACAGCTTAATGGTTGGTTTCACTGATTTCATCTTACAACGTTTTAAAACTAAAATTCTCTGCAAGTGAGTGGTCACCAGACATGAATGACAGCAGAAGCAGGTCATAAACTGGCAGCAAATGTCATGCTTAATAATAGAACCATTGTGTTAGGAGGATTGACATTAGGCTGTAGTTCAAATGCAGGATAAGCACCAGTTCTTAGGAAATTTGGCATTGGTCTTTTTGTGACATAGGTAAAAAAGAGAAAAAGTTTGGGTGGGTTTTGGGGGTTTTTTTGAGTACTAATTTGCTGTTGTTTAGGACCTGATTTTCAAATTCCAGTTCAGTTGTGTTTTTATTTCTCTGATAACAAATGGACTTCCTACTCCACAGCAAATTGGGCCATTAGGAAGCTCCTGTGCTAATCATGATTCTTTAATATATTCTCAGTAAGAAGGATTTTAGGTCTCCAGAGAGCATCAGTGGGAACTGTGTGGTTGAGAATGCAGCCACATTATCATTAAGATCATTAAGAATGATCTTTAATCATGAAAGTCATCTCTGCAAGGGGAGTTGAGGGTGGAGTTGTTGTTTACACCTGGTCTGAATAATGTACTCCTGCAGTTGTGTGATATTTTCCAACTTTCCACAGCTTATTCAAAGCTGCAATTGCAGCCAGTTTCTTCAAGATTCTAAGGTGCTATTTAGCCAGTGTTAACTGATTGTGATGTTGATGCAGAAACAGTTTGTGTTTGCTGTTGACTCCTTTCATTGGCATGCAGGAAAGGTAATGTGTAGTTTTTGTCTGGCTTTTTTTTTCTTGCCTAGGTCTCTCTCTGCCTGGCTCACATTACTTGTGCCGCTTTCAGGACAGGCTGATGTGGGTATTGGTGCTGGAAAAAGGCTTCACATACTGTGGTGTTAACATTAAGGTAACTGCAAGCTGAGCACACTGAGATGCTGATGTCTGGAAATGGTGCAAATGTTTTGCTGTGTAACATTTCAGCAGTGTAACTGATTTACATTTAATTCTCTAAAATGAGTGTTATACTAATAGTCTTGCAATTTACATGAATAGCAGATGTGAATTTTTTTTATCATTTAGCTTGTGACACAATATATTTAATAAGCTAGCTATTATTATATATTATTATGCATCAGGCAAAGATTTATTTAAGTCATTGATCTGTGCCTAATATTGGAGTGAGTGCTTTTTTATGGCTGTTATCTCTGGAAAGATTTGTAGATTCAGTTGTGGAAATACTGACAATCATCTTGTTCAGAATAATTCTCTTGCAAGCAAACAGCTTGCTAGCATTTAAAGTTTCATCGTGGTGAAGACTAACAGGAAGCTGTTTTCTTGTGTGCTTTAGGGGCTAGAACTGCAGGAAACATCCTGCCATGCTGCTGAAGCTCACAGAGTGGATGAAATTTTTGAAATGGCCTTTGAACATCAGGAGCACACAAGGCTTCTGTCTCCCAATCCCCATTTTGGACACATCCTGACTCCCTGTACTGTTGTTCCTGTGCGGCTGTATTCTGATGCCAGGAATGTGTTATCTGGAATAATTGATTCCCACGAGAATTTAAAGCACCTGAAAGATGATTTTGTTAAAGTGCTTGTATGGATGCTTGTCCAATATTGTTATAAAAAATCAAAGACGTGGAAAAGCCCAGGCAGTGCCAACAAGAGCAAACAAGAGTCATTTCCAGAAAATCAGCAGAGTGGTGCAGTGAAAGGATCCAGAGCTCTGAGGGAAGAAGACAGCTTTAGTGTTGATACAGTGGAGGACTGGACTGATGATAGTGACATTTTTGATTTTGAACCCAGTAGCAGAACAAGAGACAGGAAAGAATTTGGACAGTTGGGACTGACACCAAAAGTGCACCTGTCCATTCCAGGGTCTGTAGAAACACAGAGCCAAGATCTCCCACAAGAAATGTCACCAGAAGATAAGTTAAACAGGGCTGTGGTGCTTGGGCTGCCTGCTGTGGACAAAGGGAAACAGCCAGAAGTTTTACCTCGTGTAGAATTCAGTTGCTCTTACTCGGAGCTGCTGAGCATCCCTGAAGAATGGAGAACAGCACCAGTGCCTTCTTCCAAAGTCAGTGAAATGAGGCAGAGGTTTCCAGAGGAATGGTACCACTTTGTTTTGAGCCAACTGGACTTTTTTCATCTGAAAGAGAAGCCTTCCAGTTTACTCACAGACCTTATGAAAGATAAAGCTTTGAAAGACCTGTACATCCACGGGGTGCTGTCGTGTTGCTTTGGTCTGTTTGGCCTGGATAACGCCGTGCCTGCCCCTCGCCACGTGTTCAGGGCCTACACTGGTGGCATTCCCTGGTCTGCTGGCTTGGACTGGCTGACAGGCAAACCAGAGCTCTTCCAGCTGGCATTAAAAGCGTTCAGGTAAAAGAAAACCATTTCCTGAGATCAGAAAAATGATATAGGGAAGTGTCACTTCAGTAATGTTTTGGTAAACCCATGTAGTTTAAATGTATTTGTAGGTTTTTCCTACGGAAATATTGCCCATGACTCCAGGCACTGAAGCCTGTGGTATGGAGTTTTCTTCTTTCGTGTCTTTTCCACAGCAGCTGCCTCCAATCTGCTGTGTTAAGAGAAAAACAACCTATTTTCATTATCCCCAGATCTCAACAGTTGTGCTGGATTTAGATGTTTGGCACTCTCCATTCTCAGGCAGTGGGCAGGTGTTGGAGGTGAATGAGAGATGTTTAAGCTGATGTGTTTCACATGTGGGTGAGCTAAAAGCTCACCCAGACTGACTGGCAGTGACACAGCTGACAAGCAGTGACTGACAGAGTTGGTGGAGCCTCTCCACCCTCTGTGGCCTGAAGAGCCTTTCTCCTTCCTGTCTCGGCCACACAACTGACTGTGTCATGTTCTGCACCTTTCAGATACACCTTTAAACTTATGCTGGACAAAGCCAGCCTGGGCCCAGTAGAGGACTTCAAAGAGCTGGTGAGTTACCTGGAGGAATACGAAAGCGATTGGTACATTGGGCTGGTGTCAGACCTGGAGTGGCAGCAAGCAGTCCTGCAGGAAAAGCCATACCTCTTCTCACTGGGGCATGACCCAAGCATGGTAAGGAGAAACATTACTAGGTCAAAGTTTGGTTTTCTTTTTCACTGTTCTTTTTTTTTCCCCCTTGTAACTGTGTTCTAAAACACGAAGGCTCTGCAAGGTTGGTTTGTACTGAGGAGGAACTGGCACCACTGGTGTTGAAAACCCCACTGCACTGTTCTTCAGATGCAGCAATATTTCCTGATTATATTCCAGTGGAGGAATTGAACTGAGGGGACTGGTTTATACTTTGCTGTGTTTAAAGTGTTCACAGAGCGTGGTCCCAAAGTGTTGTATCCCTCTGGGGAATGGTTTACCCCAAAAGGACCCCCAAAGCCTGTAACTATGTAGTTTGACCCTACCTTCCCCCTATCTCTGACCAATTGGTCAGTGCCAGCTATCTGTCCTGGGACAGAGGGTCTAGATAAACCCCTGCTCTTCCTTGTTCGCTCTCTTTGCCCCTGGGACCCCTTCAAGAATGAAGCCTTGGAACATCCTGAGGTAAGGAGCCTCTTTTGGGTCTCTTTTCCCTATCTTGAAGTCTTCCTCGCCCAAAGCCCCCCAGAATCTGAGCTAGCAGCCCAGCCAGGAGGGCAGAGGGAGGGAAAACACTTCACCAAAGCTTCCCTCAGTGCTTTGTAACCAAAATGCCCTTGTCTCCTCTCGTACTGGACACATTGATCTGTTTGTTCTCGTAGGGAATTTACACGGGGCGAGTCCTCACCCTGCAGGAGTTGTTAGTCCAGGTGGGAAAGCTCAACGCTGAGGCCGTGCGAGGCCAGTGGGCCAACCTGTCCTGGGAGCTGCTCTATGCCACCAACGACGACGAGGAGCGCTACAGCATCCAGGCGCACCCGGCCCTGCTGCGCAACCTGACCGTGCAGGCGGCCGACCCGCCCCTGGGCTACCCCGTGTACTCCTCGCAGCTCCTGCAGCTGCCTCTGCTCTAGGCTGCCCTTTTGCTCCGTTTCGGCTGTTTCTGGTTTGGTTTTTTTTCCCTTCCCGCGCGTTGGGAATCAAATGTCAGCGCTCCCTCCCCGCGCTACAGCTCGGGTGTTGCTCTCAGGGTGGCGCTGCACGTCCTGAGCTCAGAGATGGTGCTGGCCAGAGCCTTCAGCAGGCAGGAGCTTGGGGATTGGTTTCCTGCTGCTGGAACAGAGACACCATTGCCTGTGTGGCTGATGAGCCAGCCACGTGATGAAATTCTCTTCTCCAGTTTAGAGAAGAGCAACATAATTCTGATCATGAACTATTTTTGGTGCATTCTGATTTATTTTTACTTTTTTTTTTTTTCTCCTTGGACAGGTGACTTGCACTGCCAGTCAGGTTACGGCTTCTTGTAGTGTTGTCAACCCCAGAATTGGCAACCAAAGTGTACATAGGACTATTTATATGATTTTTTTTTTATTATCCTGGCCATATTATATTGGACTGAATTCAGTCCTGGCATTTGTTATACAACTTTCACTGGTCTTCCTTATGTGTAGTAAGTTATCAGCCATGCTTTAACTAAAGTAAATTCTAAGGGACAATTTTTACCAAACTACTTGTTTTGGTAAAAAGAATTTATATAAACCAGTGTGTGCTCTGACACATTGATAGCCTGGGTGACTTTACTGATGAGAGAATAAATATATATAATTTGGGAAAAGAGGAAATTTTAAGAACCAATGGTATGATTTTATCTTCTTCTTCCAGTATCCATATAAATGATATATATTATATCATATATATATAAATGATATATATTATGTTGTTACTTGCAACCTCTGCCCACCTCCCTAACCAGTCTTCCACAAGTGCAGTGAGAGCTTGATGATGGACAGGTGATGAAAATCCAGCTGTCTGTGGCAGAAGTAATTTATTTTGTTTAACCTCACTACAGGCTGGATCAGACTCAGGCAGCTGGTTTGTAACATTACAGGTCACCTTGAAAACAGGTCCAGGTGCAGTTTGCAGTGGCACATTTATCCTGTTCACTCCCACCAGTCTTAGCACATAGCTGTGTTTTCTCAGCAGGGCAGTGGTTAACTGTGGGCAAATGCTGAGCAGGGAGTAGGTAATTGTATTTCCTAGTCCTGCAGAATCAATTTAAATCAGACCTGCTCCATAACTGAAGCAGTACTGGTTTGGAACACCCAGCCTTGTCTGATTGTGAGCACATTCATTACTTTTACTCCTCACTTTTAAGACCTTTTGTCTCAGATTAAATTTGCCACAGAACCTTGTATTTGGCTGCTGGCTGTTCCTTTTGAGAGTGGCCAGAAATGATTTTTAAAAACTATGCAAGTGGTGTGTGGATTAACAAAGCAGGTTGGTGCCACACTGGGCCCTGAGTTGCATCTGGAAGTGATGTGGAAGGGGCTTGTAGAGAGCACCCATTTCAGCTCCATCTCAGAAGGAACTACCCTGGCAGATGTTTACTCTGATTTAAAACTTCCAATGCAAGGAGTGTCATAAACTCCTCAAGCAGTTCACTCCAGTTCTTTGCTGTTCTTGCAGCAGCTGGAAAGTTGGAGTTATTTCCTAAATCTAATTAACCCTCCCTTGCCTCATTGTAAATCTCTTACTACTTGTCTTCCATATGGTCACAGAAAATTTAATTATCTTTTTTTTGCAGCAGTACTCACTCGAAGATGGCTGCAATTTCTGCCCTCGTCCTTTGTCTTTTGTAAACTGAATAAACCAGTTGAGAAAAAAACTGAAGAGAGCTGTGATCCTTTTCCCTTCATTTCTCTGTGTTCTCTCCATCTGGTCCCCAGCCTTGAGGAGAGCTGCTGATAACTGGGCCCAGTGTTCCAGCAGAGATCCTGATTGGCACCAGATGGAGCAGCACAATTAGCGACGGGCAGAGTTCCTGCTGGAGCACAGGAATGTGGAGCAGGGCTGTGCTGCCCTGCCACATCCTGTCCCCTGCTGGCACAGGCAGCTTGTCCCACACCCCCACCCACTGCTCATGGAGCCCCTGGGCACAGCCCAGGGTGTTCACAGCCCTGAGACCCTGAGTCACAGTCCCTCACCTTAAACCTGTCTGCGTTCTGGTGTTGGCAGGAACAGGAGTTAAAGCTTCTTGTTCTGTCCCACAAATCTGTGCAGCCGAGTGCTCCTGTTCAGCTGCTGGTTTCTTTGTGTGCTCTTGAACCATGGCCTGTTTGGTTTGGAACATTTCTTTGATTTATCTGGAATTCAGGAGTTGGAGCACCCTCAACCCTGGCCTTGCCTGTGTTCCCAGGCTGCTGTTGAGATTACTGATGGCATCTTCATACTGCTCCCAGCAATGGGACTGAGCTTGGGGCAGGCCATCCCATTGTTATCCCATGTGTACCCTGAACTGCTCTGTTTTTTAACCAGGTGTGTGCAGGTTTTAATTCTTCCCAACACCTCCTTGCTTTAGATTTGAGATGTTGATCACACACAGTGAAGTGTAAGGGCAGCAGAGCTGGGAAAGGGGCCAGTTCTGATGTGTCAGAAATGAAGGGATTTCACCCTGAACACACATTTTGCTCAAGCAACACATCCCAAGCACAGACCAGACACCTTTGCCCTCTATACCACACCCTTCTTGTGGATTTTGTTTAATCATCATGAATTAGGAATGAAAGTGAGGGAAACAGGATCCTGGGGTCTCTAATTTTAGGCTGCTCACCTGGGATTTGCCTGTGTCAGAGCAGCAGCCCAGACTCGTTTTAAGCTTGTAAGCTTACAAATTCAGCCTGTGGGAGTTCAGCATGAAACAGGTATGTTTAGAAAGAGATTTTTATTTAGTCAAGTCTGTCATCAGCTTGATAGATCTGTCAAGTTACGGGATGACAAAGACATAACAAAACCAAAAAAAAAAGCTGTTGTTTGCAGTCACACACTAGGAAAAGTTTCTCAGCCTTAGCACAAGTAGAGCAGGATTTTGTACACAGTCGTCCTTATTTCTTCTTCCTTGAGTAAGAGGCATCAGCATCCTGGAGGGAGAGGACATTAAATCAGTATTTCTCCACCCAGCTTTCTGTTGCATTAAAAACAACACTGTGAGTGAAAGACTTTGAAACAGCTTGTGGCCATGGGCAGTCACGCGGTGAAATCACAAAGTTTTGAGCTGCATGTGCCACCCTTACTTTTGTATTTCCTGTTCTCGCAGTACTTTAAGATGGGAGGGGTTTTCTGCACCAAAAGAACAAATAGCATCGAGCAGGGAGCGCCGCAGGAATGGAACAGCAGGGTATCGCTGTGGGGGACACAGGAACGAGGCAGGGAGTGCATCAAAGAGGCTGCATGGAGCTCTTGTAAGCAAGAGACCCCTCCTTTATTTTCTTAACTCTTTCTGTACATTTACAGATGTGCCCACCCCAGAGGTGGGACCCTTAAGAACCACTGGTCGTTTTCCAGAGATTATCACCGAAGCCCCTCCTCTGGGAACAGATGTGGGAACTTCAGTAGTTTACAGAACATAACTTTGTGCATCAAGACCGTGCCTGGGAATGGAATTCCCAAAACTCAAACATGCAGGCACGAGCATAGCAACAGCAGGGCTCAAAGTGTGAGCGAGGAGCAACGTCAGCAGAGTGAAACCAGCAAGCAGGGCAGAGAGAGAGAGAGGGGCACCCTGCACACTCACAATCCCGCTCTTGAAGTTCTGTATCCTCCTCTTGCCCATCCTGTTCATGAGCCACCAGGCCCAGGTGGGCGCGTACTGCCACAGGTAGCACACGGCCAGGTAGGGGTGGTCGCTGATCCAGGCCTCCTTCACGTCGTTGGCCACGCTCACCAGGGTCAGGCGGGCACAGCGGTCTGTGGGCATCTTGTGGGACTGGTCCCCGCTGTTCTCGATGGACTGAGGGGGGTGACAGAGCATGGAGGGGTTAGAAATGGGTCCCTGGGAGTGACATGGGGCAGGAAAAGGGCCACTCTCCGTGTGACAGACACACCCCTCCCAGTTTCCCTCACCCAGAGACTGGGGCAGGGGAGCCCATCCCTCACTGCCCTCTGGTTTTCAGTGTGGGAACACTTTCCACCTTCCTTTGGCTCCCATAAAGCACCTTTTTAATTAATGCCTCTATTAATGGGTCAAAGGTTAAAAGAAATGGATCTCCAAGCTGTGTCCTGCTTCAGGAGGGCTTCCACTTGATGGGGATTATTGAACAAGTTCACCCATCTGCACCTCTGAGGAACAGGAGCTCCCCAGTTCCCAGCTGTGCCTGCCCCATTCCAGGCTACAAGTTACTCAAGTAGGCACCTTAGCAGGTGAGGTCACATTCCCCATTAACTTAAATATTCCTGCCAGTTCTCTCCATCTCAACCAAGAGAAAAGCAGCCAGCTGCTTTGGAGCAGGGACATCAGCCTGAGGCCTTGTCCCTGTGTATCATGTAGTGAACCTAAACCACAGCCCTGTGAACTTGTGCACATTTCACTCCAGCAATAACAGGCTGCTCTAGCAATCTGTCCTTCTGTTTCACAGGGCAAAGGCAGTTCTGGTAGAGATTTGCTCCTCCTCCCTGGTCTTCAGCCACACCGAAATCTGAGGAATGTGTTTTGCAACTTTCACCATTGTTCAAAAAGTACATCTTTTCTTTCACGCAAGTCAGACGTTTTGCAACACAAAAATCATTCCAGAACTCGATTCAGCAATGAGAGATCCCCTCCCTCTCACTGGTGGGTCGTCCTGAGCTTCAAATCGATTGAATTTAGGGCAGATTACAGTTCCATGTATCACAGTAGCAATTTTTGCCTGCTGCTTTGTCAGACAGCCTTTACTAAAAGCCATTGTGCTGTTGGAAAGTTTTGCTTTCCCTCCTGGAACAATCCCTAACAGGAAAGGAATGCACAGCTCATGTCAGCTGAGCCGGGGCTGTGCCAGCAGCAGCGTCACCCACCAGGGCACAGCGTGAGCAGGGCAAACAAAACCCTACCTGTGCAGCAAGGACAGCACTCCCCAGGCAGGGCTGTGTCCAGAAAATCCTGGCTCTCCCCCCCAAAAACTGCAGCACAGTGGCTGTACAGTACATTTTACTAGACTTGTGTTTTTTGTGTTGGAAGAGAGAAGGAGTAGCAATTATCAAACTCAATTTTCATCTGGCACCACCAAGAATTACAAGAGTATACACAGCTCTGCAGCACTCAAAGCATTTCTTGGTAAGAAGACGAGGTTAGTGTTTGCAAGGAGGACAAAACCAGACAAAAGTAACCCCCACAACAGCATCACTGGCCCCACAGCAAAAGTTGGGCTTGTCAAAACAGAACTGAGTCCTTACCTTTGCAAGATTCTCAGTAAAGACATTTTGGATGATCTGGGACTGTACAGGCCCTGGGCAGATCTGGATGACACTTATCTCAGGGTAGTCAGTCAGCTCAGTCCGCAGAGAATTAAAGAATCCCTAGAAGACAAAAACATAGTGAAATCTTCCTTTTTCGTGGGTTGTTTTTTTGTTGTTGTTTTTTTTTTGCAAGGTTTAGCTGATGACATCTTGTTATACAAATTTATACTGTAAAGATGACAAGATTCTACTACGAGCAAATCCTACTACTTTGACTTTTCACCATCAATGGCTAATTCAGCATTTTATCTGCAACTACAGACATTGATATATAAACCAGTGAGGAATCTATCCTCATCCTACCAAATACACAGTAACTTCTCTACATTACAGCCAGATTCTGCTGTCCCTGTACTGAGGACAAGTCTTGCTGTTTGGCAGTGGAAATGCCACCAACCCTAAGAATTACAATATCATGGAAATTTCCTTTTGCAGGTCAGTTGTTGTTTGGGGTGACAATAAACAGTTTATGTGGTTTCTACGAAGTAAGTGGCACTGGTTTATATAAGAAAAGGAGGAAAATTTTCAGTGTAGCAAAGTCAAAAATGCTCCCTGACACTTTAGGGGGTTAATTTGCAGTGCTGAATTTGCTACAGAGTTTGAAATTGGCATCCACATAGATACAAATCTTCTTTCAGCTCAGGATTATGCTACCAGTGTATCCAAGTTAAACCAAAATTAGAGAAATTGCGAGTACTTCTTTTCTTTGAGCTAAGAGGATACAAGGCTTTCTGAATCTCTGTAGCAATCCATATTTAGACAGCAACTATTATGGGAAACATGGCCAGTTCAGAAGGGTGTATTCCACCAAAGCTGCTGGCCAAGCACTGTGGAGAATGATTTAGCCAACACCCCATCGTGCCTTATCTTTGACCTGGCTACCAACAGTCCCCTGTATCTATTCCAACGCGTAATTTTGTGTCACAACAGAGACACGGAGTGAGCACAGGCTGATAAACTTCTCCCACTGTAGTAAAATGTTATCACTTTACTCCCATCCAGCTTGGGAGGAGGGCTGGCTGACACAGAGCTCTTCCCCCAGCTGCAGCACAGGCTAAAAGCAGCCAGATGTGGGCCTGTGGTGACACAGAACCAGCAGCTGGGACCAGCCACCAAAGCCCAGCACACTCTGACCAAGAACAGAGGCTCCAATATCCCAGTTGCTGGTGGCTAATTCCAGTTTATGGGTTCCATACAGGCTTTGCAGCTCGCTTCCCTAAAAACACTGAGTGTGAATTTAAAGTCATGAGTACCTCTGCAGGGCCCATATCTGGGCCTGGATCTTCACAGCATGTGAGCAAAGCCTGCAGAGGGCTAAGTTCTAATACTGGACACCCAAGTGCCCAGAAATCTGCTCCTGGACAGATGGGAATCTGCTCCTGGACACCCAGTTGTTCTGGTTTAAAAAGCCAGGCCCTGCCCTGGCTCCTCCACCCTCGTGTGCACAAACAGGGCTGTGTTTTAGCCACCACTCCAGGCTAATGCTACATCCCAACCTGCACTTTCCTCATCCCCTTCCCTCCCTGAAGGGTCCCTGAGCCCAATTCTTTCAGAAAAATCACAAATAAAAAGACACCTGGACCTCCACTTGCCCACCTCTCCCTGTCCATTTGAGGTGAGGAACAGAACTGGCTCCCATTTTGCCTGAAGGGAACACACTCAAGAGGCACTGCCAGGAGTCAAGGAGGTGGAAAGGTGTGTGTCTGGGAATGCTGTGAAAGAAGGGAAGCCAGACCATGGCTCAGTCACTTCTGACAAAGCTCCCACACCTGCTCAGATGCTGGGAGGCTCCTAGCATCCAAGCTGTACCTAAAACTGGGCATCTGAGCAGCCACACAAAGGCACACAGCAGCAGCAGGCAGGTCTGTGGGCACTGTCAAAGCCAGGGTGATTCCATTAGAGGCTGCACAGCCTGTAAACACGAAATGCAAGGAGCCAGAGATGCCAGCGAGCTCCTGTTCCTGCTCTGCAGCCATTCTGCTGTCCCACATCCTTCCCTCATGCTGCAGCTCCAAGGTTTACACCAGAGAAGAGGCACAGGAGGGCCAGGACACTCGCCCACCCTAAATCCTGGCTGATACACACTGATGAAGGCCTCTTGAAAACCAGAATCTGACACAGACTCAGTCCCCTCTGGGGGCTCTGTGTACAGTATGCACATGTTTTCTCTAATTCCAGCACTTATCCTTGATATTCAAAGATAGCTGGTATGAAATTCCTCTACTTCCTCCCAGAAGAGAAGCTTTAAATTCCTCAGCAAGAAAAATAAGTGCTTTCTCTTATTGAAATGCAGGCAGGGACAGACCCAGATTTGGGAGCAGTAAAGGAGCTCCAGTGCAAGAGGAAGAACCTGAGTGTTTCCACCAAACCCAGACTGAAGCCAGCTCTGACATCCAGGCAGGGTGTGTGGGACAGGAACTTCTTTCAGCCACCTCTGGGTCTTTCTTTCCAGCTTAGTGACCAAATCCTAGAAGATGCTGAACAAGGCAAGGCTGAAACAACTGCTACCCTGACAGAAATATTTAGAAATTCCATTATTGACCAGATACTGAACAAAAAAGGAGCTGTTGCTGCTCAATCCATGTGCTTCTTACACAGGTTTCTGATGAAGGAACACTTTGAAGGGCACCATCCCTGATCCACTCCCCATGCCACCAATTAGATGAATTACAACTGATCTCCATGAGCATCATCCCTCCAGGAGGGAAGCTGCACCAGGCAGATGCAGACTGCCATGGGCTTGACTCATGCTCTTACAGCACTGAAATAAAGGGTAATTTCATCAGTGGAACATTGTTATGAAGAATTCCAGTTGGCATGAATCAAAGCATGATTGTCTCAAGAACAGATTCTAATTCCAGGCAGAATTCCTTCCTTCCTCCTACAACTGCCATTTAAAGGGATTAAAAAAAAAAGAAAAAAAGAAAAACACACAAGAAAAACGAATTCAAAAAGAGGTGTAATTAAGTTTGCAGCATTAAGTGTGCCAGTTGTGATAGACTCCAAGGCATAAATTAGGAAAAAAAACCCCAACCAACCAAAAAACAAACAAACAAAATCAAAACAAGCCAAAAACCACAACAGATGAATTCATGTCATATGGGCTCACATACTTAGTAACTGGTGGCCAAAACACAACCTTCAAGAAGATCTCAGAATACTGGTGGATACATGCTGGGAAACCTGAACAGGAAAAGCATTTCTTTTTGTTTTGGCTTATTTGTCCCCAGTCTCCCTCTTCCAGTCTCCATTTCTTCTTGGTCACCACCAGGGATGGGCTACAGGGTTATCTAAGGAAGGCTGCCATTCCTATAGAATTCCTTTATCTGAGATGTACTGGTGAAGTTTGCTATTTCAAAAAAAGCTTTCCCTGGTTTTGGGGGCTTCATGCCCACATCTGGCCATAACTCCAGAACAATCAAAGACTCTCAGGCAGAGTATTTCCAAAATCAGTATTGCAAGTCCTGTTTCAACACCTGCAATTAGTATTTGTAAAATTACTGTGAAAGAAACAAGGAAGGAGGTTTGGAGTCTGGCCTGATTATTGAGCAGAGGTAGAAGCTAATAAAGATAGAAGCAGCTCAGTCAGCTTATTTTAATTAATTTTAGTAAACCATCCCTTCAAAGCTTTGTCTGTGCTCCCAATCTTAACATGAGCTTCAGAATTCTGAGCATTTTTGAAGCAACACATGAATTCCTCGTGCTCTGCAATTAATTAGCTGTGCTTAGTCCAACTGCACCACACCCAAAGATAATTCAACCGAAAGAACATTCAATAAATAAAGGAGCATGAAGGGAAGTCAGGCTTTGCTCGTTGCACTCTTCTAATTTAAATCTACCAGGCTTAACCCAAAAGCTGGCCTGTAATGGGCAATTCCAGCATTGCCTCTCCAATGAAGAGCAGCAGATCTCTCCCCATCACTAATTGAATTTTTTTTTTTTTTGGCAGAGATCTGTCACGTTTTATATCTTCATCTTTTCAAGAGGCTTTGCCTCTGTCAGCCACTTGTTACATTTTTGTTGTTGCTGGTCAAATTGTGAAAAAAGATATTGATCCCTTGGCTTAAGCAGTTGTTTGTTCTGTTCACGTGCTGAAATGCAGCAGGGAGTAAGAAGATGCCAGTTTTTAAACCATCACTGAGCACAGCTGAAGTTTGTTTTACTGAGATCAAAATGTACATTAGCAGGAGGCCAAACAGTGGTGAAAGACAAATATGTTCAAACAAATTTACTAGGTAAACAAGAGATTCCTCAATGATACAGGCAGAAACTTTTCTGAGCCCCTCTTTTATGTTTCTCTACTCAAGTGACACTGCTTTCAAAAACTTTTTCCAGGCAATGTTGAGTGCTGAGTGTCAGGCAGAAGATAACTTCCTATAGCACTGTGAGCTGCCAGTTCTTCACACCACAGAAAGACACAGAACTCTTGGGAAGAATCATTCAGCTGCTCCCAGATGGATCAGGAACTCTGATCTCAGAGTACTCTGCCTTACCACTCACTGTTCTCAAGATTTCCTCAAGTCTTAAAACTCTCACCAGTGACTCTTTCTCCCTAAGTGAATTGAGAGCATTAGGGCTCTATATGCAACAGAATAATGCTCTCACAGAGGTATTCCCTCATCTGAAGGCCAGAGGCCAAGGTTTTGTGTTTCACACTGAAATTTAACCATGTAGTGGTTAGAGCCAACTCCGCTGGCACTTGAATTCCAGTCAGGAAAAAAAAAATCTACAGTGGGAGCTATTTAACATTTCAGAGCAAATGAATTCCAAAGGACTTCCAATACCTGAGGATGTTGCATGTGCTGTGTGAAACTTCAGGTGAGACTTGTGTTTTCTGCACAGAACAAAGCCCTCTGCTACAGCACTGGTGCTGGCCCACTTAATCAACTTCATTAACTTCATTAACTTGCAGACTGTAACTCACCTGCAGAGCGTGCTTGCTGGCACAGTAGCCGGTGGCAAGAGGAGCCCCCATGATGCCCATCACACTGCTGACAGTGACAATCTTCCCTTTCTTCCTCTGGATCATGTGGTTCAGGACATACTTTGTCAGCGAGATGGTGCCCAGGTAGTTGAGCTCAATGATGGCACTGTAGACATCCAGGTTCGTGTCCACGAACAAGGAGCGCTGCGAGCGCCCACCGTTGTTGACCAAAACATCGATCTTGGGAAAGGTACAAAGGTAAATTAATATCAACACAAGTCTTGGGTTATGGAACCAAAAATGTCTATTCTATTTCATCTTCTGAAAGCAGTTGGGGAGATGTTTCTCTTTATCTCTTGTAACTCTGGGGGGAGGGGTCGGGTGCCTTCTGATAATGGGCCAGCTGTTCAAACCAGGTGGGGCAGTGTTTGTTATCTCTGTCACCACCCATCCTCCCTCCAGGGGGATATCTGCTGCTAATGGGCCATGAAGGCTCACCAAGGACAGGACACATTCCATCCTCCCAGTGGGAGATGCTCCACCCTGTGGGGGGGGAGCCAACCATTCCTACCTGGATAAAAACTGAAATGTAGGAACACCAGGGATCTGGTTCCACTGGATTCCTGGAGGAAGACTGGACCCTTCTCACCATCACTGGACCCTTCTCACCATCACTGGACCCTTTTCTCTCAGTATCATCTCTGCTCAAACAGAACCACATCTGCCACTCCAGGAGGACTCACTTTGGACTGTTTCCAACACCCTGACCAACAGGGTGTCAGGTTGTAGCTCTGACTCTGTCAGGGTTTCTAGGATTGTTGTTTGTTTGCTTGTTTGGTTGGTTTTGTTTTCTACTACTACATTTGTATTGTTAATATTCCTAGTAAAGAACTGTTATTCCTATTCCCAAATCTTTGCCTGAAAGCCCTTAATTGCAAAATTATAATTTGGAGGGAGTGAAGGGTTTACATTCTCCATTCCAAAGAAAACTCCAGCTTTCCCTGCCAGATACCTGTCTTTCCAAACAAAGACAACACAGCTTCCTTCAGTATTTCTGCTTCCTCAGGCAATTCAGTGTTTAATCCTTGGGAAGGACCAGTGATTATTTGTTTGTTGCTGAAAACCAGAAGCAAGCAACAGAAGGGATAAAAACGCAGGTACTCTTTGGCAAGTTTAATACTGAAGCATGAAGGGAAGTTGTAGGAATACTGAAGCTGAAGGAATATGTAGGCACTGCTGAGTTTATCATACAGTAAAATGAAAGTGAAGTATGAACATAAATGCAGGTCTAGGAGACCAAGAAAAAAAAAAAGAAAGAAGTTCAACCCCAGAAGCACATCTTACCTTGCCAAAATGCTTGAGCACACTGTTGGTTGCAGCTTCATGGGAGGATCTGTCAGTCAAGTCGAGACGCAGAACAAGGATATCATTTTCACTCAGGCTGCTAATCTCTAAAAAACAACCATAAAGGGAATGGGAGCTGATAAGATCCCCAACGTCAGAACTGTGGGAAACATAACGTGCTTTAAACACCACATTTTCACAAAGAAGAATCAAGAAGTCATAACATCAAGTTGGAAGTAAAATGCCTGCTTTGTTTCCATTTTGACCCCCACACAGAATCTATTTTTAACCTGGTCCTACCAAGTGTTTTTCTCATTATGTTTTTCAATATGAAAAGCCTGACTTTATTAAACAGGCTTTGCAGCACAATACAGAAGTTTCACTTCTACAAATAAATTGCAATAGTAAGGAGTAAAATCCAACTGAAACTTTTCACAGAGGGATTCAGAAGCACATTGGGAGCCCTGACACTTTGTTGGATGTCAACAGGCCAAGCATGTTTATTCCTGACAACAGGACTTGTACAATTCACACCCAAAACACAACATACATACCTGAGTAGCTACAAGGCAAAGTCTATAGAAGCTGAATTATTGGGGGCTTTCTGGGAGGAGGTAAAAGGCTTTTGTTTAACTGACAGCTTTTAACATATCCATGCCCTGAAATAAAAGTCAGCTGCCATCAAGTTCCAGCCTTTTTGTCATGTTTTTCCCCCCACTGTCTCTTCAGAACAACTGACCTTTTCCATAGAAGGCATTTCTTGAGCAGTGATTTGTTACCCTGGGGTTTTGGGGCAGATGACTCACAAGAACAACATCTTCATCATTTCAATTTTTCAATCATTTTTAAAAACCAAACCTAACAAGAATTTTTGTATTATTTATATTACTTTGTTACTCCTATTTTTTTCCCTACATCAATTCCTAGGCACATCTAAGTGTGGCTGGTCCCTTTTAAGCAGCTGCTCTCTTCAGAGAGCCTCAGGCTTTGACTTTTTAATTACTACTTCTTGCAAATACAGGGAAAGTTGAACTTTGTCTTAATGGTGATATAAAGAGGTTACTTAAACCCACGAGTTGCCTCTGTTCAAAGGTCATTAGTATTTAAGTCACTAGTTAAAATAAACCAAACTGCCTTGGTCTAATGCTAGTAGTATTTCCATTTATTGCTCCCTCCCATCCCTCCACGTGCATTTTCTCCTCCATTTCTTCCAGAAATACAGCAGTAAAATGTAGTTAAAGCTGCCCTCTCAGGGACACACCTCTACCTCGTGCTGCCTGAAGCAATTTGCACAGCTGAAACCTGTTGGGGTGTGGATGTTTCTGTCATGGGTTAGCAAGACCACAGGCTCAGCCCAGCTGTGAAAGCTACACAGGGGAGAAAGCAAAGAGCAGAGGAAGAGACACAGACTGCTGGCAAGGAAGGAAATGCTCTGTTTATGAGATGTAAGAAACGTCTGACATCAGGAAATTTTAAACCAGAAACCTTGTACAGGATTTCCACCCTCCATAGCATCTCCAGCAGCTTTCTTAGCTATCTTCTAGGGTGAGGGATCCTTAGTTCAGGCACTCCTCACAGACAGTTTTTACAAAACCCAAGCACTCCTGCTACTCTTTTCTAAACTCCTTCTGGCATTCACTGTCCCATTGCTTTTCTGGCTGATGACCACCACTGTGCCCAGTGTAAAGACACATATATGTCCCAGCTTATATACTGTGTTCCTCCTCATTGCTGTTACTAACAAACCCCATACTCCACTGCCCCTTTTGCCTGCTACCAAAGTGATGTTTCTAAGGGGACAATGATGATATCCAGAAAAAGCACGTGGTCCCAAGTGGGAGACCTTAGTTTAAAGTTCATTGCTTGGGTCTCAGGTCAACAACTCTTTTCAATACATGTTAAGCTCAGGTAGCAGTTTCATATAATGTGATCAACCCTACAGCTCAGAGTAATATTTTCCAGCTCCTCTGTGTTTCCTCTTCTGTCTTTTATTTCTCCTTTGTATAAATGCCCTTCAGCAGAGGTTGAGCTTTCAGCAGAGGCTGATCAACATGACCTCCTGGGGTCCATTTCAACCTCAATTACTGTATAATTCTTGAACTTATAGATTGCCTGTCACTCATTTGGCCTATCCATAATTAAATCATATTTGACCTTTGCCAAACCGAGAAACATCCCCCCACACACTTTTTTTTTTTAATCATTATTTTTAGGTATTTTGAGACAAAACAGCCTCCAACACTTCTGACAAAAGAAAGAGTGGCTGGGGGAAATAGAGGAGCCTCTTGCAGGAGCCCAGTGAGTTATACAAGTTGTTTTCTCTCCCTCCTGCCCAAGTGCAGTGAAGTGTTGAGTTGGCATATGTATGACTCAACAGGGATTACCTTTCCCTCTCTCTCTCTCTCTGCTTTTAAGCAGCATAGAATGCACAAACCTGTACCACAGGGTGGTGTCACTAAACTTTGAACAAGATCTATGTGCTTGCTTCTGACACAGTTCAGTTGCTGCTGCGTTCAACCCCTGCAGCAGGCGTGTTGCAGCAGGTGAGCTCCAATTACCCCCCCAAAAATCAGCCAAATTTACACTGATGCTGCACATTGCTGCTCAGGCCTCATCCAGCCTGTGCTACTCAAACCTCACAGGACAGTCTTGAACCCAGCTGCCAAGAGAAAACATGCAGGTGGAAGCAGGGACAGGCCACTCAGGAAGTACATGGACCCACTGGCCAGGCGTGCAGAGATGGAATCAGGAAGATCAATGCCCAGGTGGAGCTGAAACTCAAATTTCCACTGGAGTTGAGGAATGTGAAAGGCAGCAAAGGCTACACAAGTAGAGCAGCCACAAAAGGGAGGCCAAAGACAGAGTGAGCTCACTGCTGGACAGGGATGGTGAGGAAGAAATTATGAAATGCACAGAAAAACAAGAGGTACTTAATGCCTTTCCTGCCCCAGCCTTCTCTGGCAAGATCTCCTCTAAGGTCTCCCACACTCCTGAGGCTACCACTACCAGAGTCAGACAAATTAGGGACAAAATTCATGTACAAGCAGGGCAATATATTCATCCATGATTGACAAGAGCTAACCAGTGTCACTCTTTTTTGGGATTTTCTTCTAAGCAGAGTAGCTCCCCAGGGACAGGAAGAAAACAAATGTCACAAAACCTAACCTCATCCTCGGGAAAATTACGTGGCAATTCCTCCTGAAAGCAATTTCCAAGTAAGTGAAGGACAAGAAGGTGTGTGGGAAAAGCCCCTATGGATTTAGCGCAGCCATATACTGCCTGACCAACTCAATTGCTTTTTGTTATCAGCTGTGGCATCCTTCCATGATCAATATGTTTGAACATCTTCACTAATGACCCAGATGATGGGAAAAAACTACAGATTTTCATAAAATTTTAATTTAACATCAAGTTCTGAGGAGTAGTCCTGCTGCAGGGCTGGACCACCATGCAGAGGCATCTTAAGAAGCTCTAAGAATAGTCTGACAAAACTGGTTGAGCTTAATAAATCAAAATGCAGATTTTCACAGCTGGGACAGGATATTGCTCTGCAGTACTGCAGGCCAACATCCAAAGGGTCACATCTCCAAACACATCTCTGGGTCCTGATGGAAGGACAGCAGCAAGCTGAGTGCAAGCCAGCAACTGGCTGTGGTAATAACAAATGCTAATGGGCTGCACTAATAAAAGCACACTGAGAGAAAGTGGTTTTTAAGAGCTTCTACACAGCATTCTAAGGCTGCACCTAGAGCACTGTGTCTAATTTTGGGTCCCCTAGTTCAAAACAAATGCTGATAAACTGGAGATGGTGGAGCATAGGGCCATGAAGTTGGCTGGGGGGGCTGGCACACATAACAGTCAAGGAAAGGGGAGGAAGCTGGATTTACACAGCCTTCAGAAGCAAAGGATGAGACTGGAAGTGGGTGCAATTACTTCCTTCCACTACTTAGAAGCTGGCTGTAGAAAACATGAACTATCATAGAATCAGAGAATAGTTTAGGTTGGAAGGCACCTTAAATATCACCTCATTCTAAATCCCTGCCACTACCCCAGCTTGCTCAAAGCCTCATCCATCCTGGCATTGGATGCTTCCAGGGATGGGCCAGCCATAGCTACTCTGGGTAACCTCCCCCAGGGCCTCACCAGCCTCAAAAGCAAGAATTTCTTCAAAAATATCTAATCCAAACCTGCTTTCTGTCAGTTTAAAGCCACTCCCCCTTGTCCTGTCACTTCCTGCCCTGGTTGTTTCTGAAGAGTTTCCAATATTCCTGCTAATCAGACTTTCAGTTAAAGCAAAGTTCAGTGGCAAATATTTGCAAAGCACAGGGCTTTCATAAGCTACACCAGACTTTCAAGGTTGTCTGTGGCACAGCTCAGACATTCACAGGGGCCACCGAAATTTGGCAGCGGCAGAAATCAGGTGAATCGATGCTCTTGGCCCACTTTACTTGAAATAATATTTCTGAACACTCTTTAGCACATCAGACAAGTGTGTTTCCTGAAAATGCCTACCCAGGACTGCAGCTGCTGCCAGCCTGTCTCGTGTTATCAATTTTGCAATCACAACAAACAGCCACGGACGCAAGTGGTGTTGCAGCCTCCTGCTGAGCAGGGACCATTGCGCCACACGGCACGGGGGATGTTGTCATCACTGCCACCTGGCCACACTGCCATCACGTGTCCCCTGCCTCTTTTTAAACATCCAGCTCTTCCAGTGACCGCTTTTTTGGAGCCCTCAGAAAGTAAAACTAAGGAGTTGTGGATTTCTGAAGAGTTCCTTGAAAGCTTTTCTGAGTAGGCTGCTGCAGCTTTCAGCTTTCTAGACATGTTTAGGTGCTAATCCAAGAAAAACATCTGATTATTCCCTAGCACACATTCCAAGTAGACTGTGGACATTCTGTCAACATTACTAAGACTGAACTCTTGGTGTGATAACACATTCCACATAAAATACTCCATCCTGAGCTATAGAGGATAAATAGTCTGAAAAAATGCATAAGGTTAATCATGTTCAAACCCTCTATCTATCAGTGTGAATTCACAGCCTATTCCTCTTGCTACCAAGCCAGAAAACAGGAGTGGAAAAGAGAAGCAGGAGAGGAATGAAGCCAGACTACTGAGTCATCAGGCATATGAAAGCTAAATGGAAGATAACTGGACTAGTTAAAATTTTTGCTTCACATTTTTTCCTCTTGATTACAGGAGACCCTCCTTCTTCCACATTCTTAGAACAGCTCTTTCTGAGCATTTTATTAGTCCATTTTCCAAATAGCAAAGTCAGTTGTCTCTCTGCCTGTCTCTCTTTCTTCAGTCCACAAACTTGAAGAAAGAATATTTCTTACCAAGCAAGCAGCTACGTGGTTTGGTTCTTTACAGGATGATACCCCTGGGATTGTTTCCTCCATTTCTTAATCTAGTAACTAACAAGAGCACTCGTAACTGATAATGAGATTTTTAGGCAACAGTGGCTTATGTAGGAAGTTGAAATGCATGTATACAGAGGCTTCTCACTCACAAAAAGAAGATACCAGCTCTGTATAAAGTTGAGTTTCATCACTAGATTTATTCTTGTGATACGTGTGGTAGTGTTCCTGTGGCAATTCCAGCCCAGCCAGGGTGGAACTTCTTGCATGAAGTGCTAAGTTGTACTTACGAAGGCATTTCTTTTTCACTCTCTGCAGCTCATCCTCCCTCCTGGCAGAGATGGCAAGCAAGGCTCCCAGCTTTGCCAGCTGGTAAGTCAATTCTTCTCCGATGCCACTTGAGGCTCCTGTCACCCAGACAACCTTGCCACGCAGTTCATGTTCTAGCAAAAGAATCAAGACAGCAGTTCACACATTGCCAATGCTAGGATAAGCATCTAACTCACTGCAGGGGTGTAATCTGCTGCTGTTTTTAAGAAATATGCTCATTTGGGGGGGTATTACAAAACCCTGGCTTTTTTATTTTTTAGTCACATGCCGTTGTGAAATGGTTCATAGTTGTTCTGTTGCCATTTGAACTTTGTTCCAAGGCTAATCTGAATAAACATGGGTTATTTACCTGATGGAGGATATCTGATTGCATTTCTGCAGGCTAGCCACACATAACAATTCCACTAACCTTATCAAAAAGCAGCTTCAGAGAAAAAGGGAGAAGGGAATTCTTGGAATTGACAGGAAACAGTTACTATATTGCAAATACAAACAAAAGCCTGAGCAGATCTTTCCAAATAATGTTTCATCCCCAAAAAAGTTCCAGAATAATTGCTGACTGAGTAAAATTCTCTGAACAAAGACAACTAATCACAAAAATCCAAATGGGTGTTCATCCACTTTGTTCTGTATCTGATGCAGGTTAGCTCCTGCACTGGCCAGGACACAGTACACAGAGCTCCCAAGGTGTAAATTCACATGTGGATTCCCCAGCTCCTGCCCTGACACGCTTTTTTTAACCTGTAGTAAAATTAAGAGCATCTTGCTCTGTTTACTCCTCTGCTGATAATGCCTGTTCCCACTTGTCCACAACCATTCCCACTCCGTGGTACACCTGGGCACTGGGAAAAGCCTTCGTTTTCCTGACATAGATCCAAAATCATCAAATACCACAGATGGCTGAAAATTCACTCGATTCATTCCAGAACATGATTTAGGGATGAAAGATCACAAGTATCAGAGCCCTTTCCAGAAGGAATCGTTGCCTGGGACGTGTCTGTGTTCCTCAAGATCACCCGTGGTGAATTTCAGTCTTGGGGAAAATCTGACTCACTCAGAGCACCGCTGACAGGAGCTCTTCCCTCTGTTTCTAAAGTTTGTGCATTCCAGCATCTAGCCAACCAAGACAGATTTCATGGCATAACTCAAATATCAGAGCCAAATACAGTTCCTGAGACTTAAAGCCAGTTCCATTCTGAAAAAAGGTCAGAGAAGCATTTTTCAGCTTGCTGAAATTTAACCCTAATTTAATTTAGAAAAAATAGTGCTTTTTCACTGTGGCTGCCACTGCTTTTACTTCCTGCTCTCTCCAGTGATCAGTTCCTGGTTCTCTCTACACCACACTGTGTTTCAGATTTCTACTTTTGGAGTTTTAATGACACAAATCCCACAAAGAGACCAGAACCCTTTACCCTTCAGACAAAAGCAGCAAGCACTCAAGACTGACTATCAGAGCTCAGCCTGACTTTGTGGGGCTGGCAGTAAGTATTATTTGTCTTTTCTTAAGCTGACTGCATTTCAGCCCAAAAAAATCCCTCCTAAACCCAGGCTGCTGTGGCTTGCAGTTAATCAGAGTTTTTTGCTTCTAAAAACACTAACAACAGCAACAGAAGTCACTTCCCAAAGGAGAGATGTATCCTAAGGTCATGAACTAGGGAGATGGAAAGAAATGTTGACGTTGTAGGAATATCCCCTGTGTTTACTGTTAAAACAAATGGCTGCTGTCTGTAAAGCTTATTCACACCCTTTTTCTACAGTTCTATCCCAATGTATTCCAAATGTATTGAATTAAACACAGTAAACATGGGAGTTTGCCTCTCCTACTGCGTTGTTTTTTCTGCAGAAAACCCAAGCAGACAAACACTACATGGACAAAACGACACATGGAGGGAATTTCAACCCTGCTTACCACACTCATTCCTCTGGCTACTGAAAACAAGTCCGCTTCCTCCTACCACTTAGTTTCCCTGTTCCCAACCTGTCCTGGGCAGCTTCACAGCAGTTATTCAGGATCTTGTTCTGTGAACAGAATAATCAGCTGAGATAAGGAAAGTTTTCCCACCCATTCCCCAGAGCTGATCTTTACCAAGCACTGAGCTACTGAGAGTTAACACAATGGGAAACCTCAAGTGCTGGTGCAGAACAAGCACCAAACCATCAGCTTTGCTCCAGAGTAAACGTCCTGTTGTGGCTGGAATAAGTTTAAAAATTAACTGTGCCAAATTAAAAAATAAAAGTAGATTATTATGCCATTACTAACCATTAACTACTGTGCTACAAGGCATAACAAATGACTGAACTGACTAGCACTGCAAGTAACCCAAAAAGTTGTTTTGTAGTTCTACTTAAGAGTTTTTCCTGACATTTTATAGCTCTTCTAGCACAAGGCTGCCATGTCATTTCTTTCAGGAAAAATATCAGAGGCTGAAAAGATTAAAAGAGAACACCTGAAGAATCATCCCATTATTCCTAAATTTAAGAGCAGGGTTTTTATACATGGAAGGTTCTCCCTTAGCTTGATAATATTAAGCTGCCTGTGAAAAGCATAGGGTGACTTCTGTGCACCCAGCAAAACACAACACAGAAGGAAAGGCATCCAGTACTCAAAAATCCTTCTCTCCTGACCACACACATATTCAGAGGATGGGAAGCAATCCAGCACCTGCCAATGAATAAATCCAATTTCTCTATAGAATTGAATCACTCAATTGGAACCAGTCTTATCTATATTAAGGCCTTCCTTTGTAATTACAGTTATAGCACAAGAAACACAGGAGTTCAATCCACTTTCTGCTAAATACTTTCATCTCCAACTTCAACATCCATAATAATGTTGTAGAAGTGATAACACAGTGTAATGACTGCAAGAGTGATAGTTCTAATAACACCTGTAATTAAAAATTAAGGGACACATGCATATTTTACCTAGGCACCCTACATTACATGTAATATGGGGAGAAGGAGAAGGGAGAAGTGATTTAAGGAAACATCTTTTCTAGTGTTTGTCCCTTCTGTTCTCCTGCCTAGTTTTCTAAATGTTACCATTTCAGTTATATGTTTTACTTAATTACAAGCACAGAGGCTGGGGGCAAAGGGGAGGTGGCCAAAACACAGCTGACCCCTTATGTTGATGGATTTTTGCCTGATTCTTCTTGTATTACATGTTAAAACAACTCCATCACAAAATTGCTACACTGGTCTTTGCATGTGAATTTTTAGAGACTACTTAAAGGGTTTCCAGGCCTTCAGTAATTCTGAAGGCTACATTCAAGTAGCACTTTGTCTATCCAAGAGAGTTCCTACATCTTGATGTGTACTGTACATAGATTCCTCAGGACAAAACTTCAGTTCTGTTCATATTTATCAAGATTTATCTCACTTCTCTGCCCTGATTCTTTCCATGTTCTTTACAAAGTCCACATACTAAGATTTTTTTGAGTTTTCTTACAGCAAGAGAACGTTCTGATGGAATTCATCCAAAACTTTGGGCTAAGTACCCAAACAGCTACAGGAGATTGTTCACACTGATTTAAAGTAAAAACTTTTTAGAGCTTTATTACCTGTGCTAGTCCATCTAATGGAGAACAGAAAAGAATGCACATCTGCAGGAAGCTTCTACTGAGAGCAAGGGACAAGGATGTCCCAAGTCTGTCCTACTCTTCTCTCCAGCCATTCCTAACACCAAACTTCAGCTGCACCACCACCCCCTAAGGAATCATGGTCTCAAGCTCAATCCACCACTCCTGATCCATCCTCATTCAGTGCAGTCCTTCCTACCCATCTCAACCCAACAGCCCATTTCAATTCCCACATGGAATATCTTATGGTGTCTCTCATCCCACCTTCTGCCTGAGCAGCTTCTGTCCCCAGTCTCCAACTCCACCCAAAGCACCCACCTCCAGCAGCTCACAGCAGCCACAAATCACCCCAGCAGGCTAAACTAAGGGGGCACAGTCACAAATTTGTGCCTTTTCTGACCAAAAGCCTCTATTAAACAAACAAAACCAGTGGTTTCTAGAGATCTTTGTCCAGAAACAGGAAGAATTGCAGTCAGAATAGAAAGTTCAACACAGGCAAGAACTGAAAGTGATATCTGACAGCATTTCATTGAACTTTTGTCCCCTGGGTGACCAAGGCAGCACCTTACAGAGGTGCAGGGTACAGTCCCCCGAACAGCATCGCGTGTCAGGGCTGGTCCCTGGCGCCGTTCAGGGCACAATTCACGGAACAGGAAACCCAGTTAGCCCCAACATTAATCAAACTCATGTTTACTTCACCGTAAACACTTTCGACACCCGTGTGAACACAATAATCTGCTTGAAGATGTTAGAACAGGCTGGACCAGCAGGCTACAAAGCCACTCGTCCCGGCCACACCGGCCAGGCATCCTGGTCCCTTCCCGAGCCTTCCCTCCACACTGTCCCTGTGCCCAGCGCTCGCCACAGCCTCAGCTGCTCCGCGGGGCCGGCCAGGACCGGGAACCCGCCCAGAAACCCTGCAAAACAAAGAGTTTCGGGCCAAACCAGCCGGCAGCTCACGGCACCGACCCGCGGGTGCCCGAAGCGGCTTTTGGGGAGCGGCTTTGCCGGCACGAGGGGCACCACGCGCCTTGCCCAGGTAAGGGACAGGTAAATCACACTCTTGGGGTACGCTCATGGATAACCCCAGGGGACAGCTGGTGCCACCAGCACCCCCGTGCCCCCCGCCACCCCTTTTTTTTTTGCGGAGCGCCCGGCGCCCCCCGCGGGTCCCCTGGCGGGGCTGCTGGCGGGCGGCAGCATTACCTGGCTTCTTCCCCCACCTCTCGGCCCAGAGCAGCGTGAGGTCCCCGTCGGCCCTGAGCCAGCGCAGCAGCTGCAGCAGCAGGGCCAGCAGGGCCCCTCCCGCCAGCGCCAGGCACAGCGCGCACCCCCAGGCCATCGCCGCCGCACCGCCGCCCACCCGCACGGCGCCCCTTTATCGGGAGCCGCCCCCGCTGCCCGCAGCCAGCGCCGGCCTCCCTCCCCGCCTCCCGCCTGCCTTCCCTTCCCTTCCCTTCCAGCCCCGTCCCCTCCCTTCCCTTCCCCGGCCGTCCCGCTCCGCTGCGCTGGGCCGCGCTCCCCCCGAGGCTGCGGCGATAAGCGCCGGCTCTGTGGGGCAGAGGCCGAACGTGCGGGTGAAGGTGAAGGTCGGGCTGCGGGGAGCGGAGCGCTTTGTTTCCCCTGCCCGCCGTGCCCTCAAGGGCGGCCAGGGCTGCCCGGCCTTTCCCCGCTGCGAAGAGCGCTGCCCACCGCACGTCCCGGCATCCAGGGCTTGGCTTCTGTGTGCAAGAGACCGAAGGCTGCTCAGAGAACAAAAAGCAGCGCCCGTTTGCCTGGAGAGCCTCTGGCGGCTGTCCCCACGAGATAACGGCGATTCCTTTCCCTTCTGGGGTTCTCCGAGGGATTCCAGCCCGACTGCAGCCACCCCCTGCCCCTGTGACAGGTCACATCCTTTCCCGGCCAGGTTCCTGCAGGAATGCTGCCCTTGGACACGGCTACTGCTTCCCAACCTGTGAATGCCAATACAGTTCTCACACGTACCCACTCTGGGCAACGTTTCAGAGCTTGGGCTTCAAAATTTCGTGGTGGTGGATACCCACAAGTGCTAAAAACACCAGGGACTGCAGCATTTCTGGTCATCACATCACTCACCTACAGCTCTTAATGACAGATTTATTAGTGCTTATGTGCAGAGGTGAAAAACTCTGTTCTTACTGCTTTGATGTACTAAAGTATTCCAGGAGAGGAGGTACAGATGCAAAAAGAAGGCTGGAGAGGATGTACAGTGATAGGACAAGCAGGAATGGCCTTAAGTTAAAGGAGGGTAGGTTGGAATTTGGTATTAGAAAGAATTTCTTCCCTGTGAGGGTGGTGAGGCCCTGGCACAGGGTGCCCAGAGAAGCTGTGGCTGCCCCATCCCTGGCAGTGTTCCAGGCCAGGTTGGATGGGGCTTGGAGCAACCTAGGACAGTGGAAGGTGTCCCTGCCCATGGCAGCTGGGTTGGAACAAGATGGTTTTTGAGGTCCCTTTCAACCCAAACTGTTCCACAATTCTATAAAAAGGGTAACCCAAAGCAATTCCTGGCTCCTAACCAGACATGACACAAATGCATGCAGAGCTTATGTGGGACAGGACATACATCCTGTTCCCAAAATCTCACAGGCTCAGGCCCCTGATCTGTCAGCAGATGCAGCACAGGATGGCTCTTTACCACACGCAGCTGCTCAGTCTGTTCCAGCTCCACCAGTGAGCAAAGAATTCATGAATCACCTCCTGAATTACCATAAAATTTGCATTACAGCGTTTTTGAGGCGAAATACAGTCATGGTCTACCTTTGAACCTTTGGGCTCTTATTGATTTTTCAGCATATCAGTCCAAGCCTAATCCATGTGACAAAGGAAATGTGACAGAAAATAAAACTACACCATCAACATACTTTGTTTCTGCAAATAGCCCCAGTCATCAACCATGTCCAAACTAATGATTGTAAATTAAATGGTTGTGGTAGTTCACAATAGAAACAGGCCTCTGAAGGTCATAAAGAAAGTCAGAGAACTATGACTGTTTACAGTTACAGTTATGGCTAACAGCTATTCTTTATACTCCTCTGTTTTCTCCTGTTTTACTGAGTTGAGAACTATTTATCTCGTTTTAATGCAATGCATAGTGTAATGGAACCCTAATGTCATAGAAAATATAAATAGTATAAATAAATAGCAAGTAATTTAAAGTGTTCTCTGGGTCTCAGTTCCTCCTTTTGCTAAATGCAGGGGGTGCACAGACACAATTGTGGAGCTTTGTACCACAACACACCCAAACAGGCAGTATAAAGCTGGAAAAGGATGTAAACTGCAGCTGCACAGTGAATTCCCAGTGGGGATTTTCCCAGCTATCCCCAAAGACATAGGAATGCAGCAGCTGGGGCTGAGCACAGAAAAGATGAGTGGGAGAAACTCACAAACATCTTGTGATGAAGTTCCAGCATCTTGTGATTGGTTAGTGGTGAGAATTTATCATGTTAACTCTGTGCTTCAGCCCTTCTTTTACAACAAAACAGAGTAAAATGTATTTCTCTTGTTAAAAAAAAAAAAAAAAAAAAAAAAAAAAAAAAAAAAAAGAAGGTTAACTCGGGGAGGTTTTTTGCATTTGTACACCTGCACAGTCTCCATCAGTGGAAATTTCATGTCCTGCCCTGAGACAGGCATGAAGCTCTGGCTTGGTGTCAACCTGAACTTGGGAAGGAGAGCACTGGGGAAACTTAAAACATCCTTTACAAGGTAATGTCCATTCTTGATATTTTACAACTTATAAAAAGTAAATACACTCATTTTGTTAGTATTCTCTTAGTGATAGGTAAGCACTTGAGGAATTTTCTATTCAAGTCTATTCTATGATTTCTGATAGGATCACATCGTAATGATGATGTGGATTGTGGGAGGAATGGAGCCCTTGGATTTGACCAATATCTTAGTTTCCAAGGAAGAAAATTTCTCGTTATAATGCCTGAACTTAGTTTCCACATGAGAAGTTAATTTTCACTTTCTGAAGAGGCCATCACTGCTACCAGCTTCTAAAAGTCAACCAAAGTCAACCTGAACATCAGCAGCATGAATGACAGCTCTGCTGCACTTTGCCCTGTGGCTGAAGCAGATGGCACTTTGGAGCTCAGCAAACACGTTCTGATATCTGCACAACGTGCTTCGCTGCAGCTGGGAAGTGCAAGAGCCAAGGTAAAGCTGGAGTGCAAGACTCTGAACACAAAATCACAAGCAGTTACTGATGTGGGAGGTTGCAGTCTTGCTCTGCAGCCTGCGTGAGCCTTGCTGAGGTTCCTGTGCTGTGTCGGTGGCAGCAGATAACAGGTCAATTAAACTCAGCACATCATATGATAACGAGCCTGATTCTCAAGAGTCACACAAATTATATTGACATGCTTAGTGTAAATAAAAGCAAGATAAGCAGCCTTCTGTCTCTAAAACAATATGGCAGAAATATATATTTTATTAGATTCTCTTTCTATGTATTTTTTTTCTCCAGCTGTGCAGTTTTGAGGAGACTTTGTGCAGAAGTAGAACTGAGGGATGCAAGGACTGAGAGCTGTCCTATGGAGGAAGACTTGGGGATACTGATGGGTGAAAAATTGGACAGGAGCTAGCAGCCCACATTTTCCACCTCTACTCTGCACTGGTGAGACCTCAGCTGAGGATCTGTGTCCTGCTCTGGATTTCTGGGACAAAAAAGGTGTGGACCTGTTGGAGTAGTTCAGAGGAGGGCCATGAAAATGGTCAATGGGCTGGGGCATCTCTCCCGTGCCAAAAGGCTGAGGGAGTTGCAGTTGTTCAGCTGGGAGAAGTCTCCATGGAGACCTTATTGTGGCCTTTTAATATATAAAGGGACTTACAAGAAACACAAAGGCTACAAAAGATGTAGTGACAGGACAAGGGGCAACAGTTTTAAACTGGTAAAAAGGGCAGGGTTAGATTAGATATTAAGAAGAAATTCTTCCCTGTGAGGATGGTGAGGTTGCCCAGAGAAGCTGTGGCTGCCCCATCCCTGAAAGTGTCCAAGGCCAGGTTGGATGGCACTTGGAGCAACCTGGGATAGTGGAAGGTATCCCTGCCCATGGCAGGGGATTGAAACTAGATAACCTTTAGAGTTTCTTCCAACCCAAACCATTCTGGGACTCCATAATATGAGTAAATTTGCACAGATTTATGGGTGAAGTTCTTCCTCTTGGAATGTTCACAAGGTGGGCCTCACATGACTTGCTGCCAGCCCTGCTGATAATACTGTGACAGCATGGGTATTTTCCACAGTGCTGTGATGCAATTTCTTTGATTCACATTAGAGTGAATAAAGCTCCAGAGCAATTATCTGAGATTATTTCAATGTCTGTGTAAAACATAGATTTGAAAAACTCTCCTACTTCACTCAATTATTTATGAGAGTACAATAACACTCAAATGAACAGCAGTAAGTAGAGCACCCTCTTCTTCTATTTTCTCTTTCACCATGAGCAAAACAGAACACTTTATAAGGAGAAAAACTCTTTGCTTTGTTTAGGAAAACAAAACTTTAGGGAGAACCTGTCATAAAATGAATGCAAGTGAAGTAAGGCCATGTCTCCACTCTGTCTGCTTCGGAATGTTATCCGTGCTGTATGGTTTAGTGGTGCCTGAAGAGGAGACAAACAAACACACATCCAGGTAAAGACAGTCCCATGTAAATGTAACAGAGTGCCAAAAATACTTCTTACATACATCTGTTTGATCAGACAATGGATATGTGCCTTCCTTCTATTGATTTTATCTTATACCTTGTTTAACCACAAATTACTATTTCAGAAAGTGTCATCCCTTTTGTAATAGCATTTACTGAAAAGCTAAAATTGTATCCCAGGTAAGAAGCATCCATTTGAGCCATTTAAATGTGGCAATCATTGTGATCTGATGTTGATTCCAGGTACAATTCTGCTGACAGCACATCAATGAAGTTTTTCCTCTTGCTTACAAACAGCACAAACTCCTCTGCTTTCTGCGTCCAAGTTACCTTCTTGAGTTCAAGTCTCTGAGGTTTTCAGCACTTAAGCCTCTGCATTCCTATCTCCCCTAATTGCCTCTCATTTCAGCTTTTAGCAGCATGTTGTTCCACCTTCATCTTTTTTCACACATACCCCCTTTGGCCTGCTGCCTTTCTCAGGCAATTTAGAGATGTGAAGAGAATAACTCCCATCTCCTCTTCCTTCAAATCATTCCTTAATTTTGCTTATGACTTGCATCCATTTCACTTCACTTTGTTTAGTTAAACTTCTGTCTGAGCTCCCATCAAATTAAAATTTGAAGTCTAGTTCTAATTATCATAGAATCATAGAACAGTTTGGGTTGGAAAGGACCTTAAAGATCATCCAGTTCCAACCCCTCTGCCATGGGCAGGGACACTTTCCAGTATCCCAGGTTGCTCCAAGCCCCATCCAACCTAGCTTGGAAGACTTCCAGGGATGGAGCAGCCACAGCTTCTCTGGGTAACCTGTGCCAGGGTCTCACCATCCTCACAGGGAAGAATTTCTTCCTAAATTCTAAACTAACCTCAGTCAGTTTAAAGCCGTTCCCCTCTGTCCTGTCACTCCGGGCCCTTGTCCAAAGTTCCTCTCCAGCTCTCTTAGAGCCTCTTTAGGCACTGGACGGTGCTCCACAGTCTTCCTGAAGCCTTCCCTTCTCCAGGCTGAACAATTAGGACAAGATGAAACACTGTGTCTTCTATCCTTTTGTAAAACAGTAAATACAGCTGTGAGCCACTGTTTTACAGCTGAATAAAGCCTGTTCCCAAGCAGTAAACTAGAGACATTGCACTTTTTTTTGCCAGAGTAAGCTGCATCTGTACAGTCAGTCAAACAGGGCCAGGGTGTGGAGTTGTACACTGGCATCTGGTCCATCCATACTTTCAATCTGTTACTGAGGCTCCTGATATGGCTTTGCACCCAAACACTGTCCCCAGGAATGTGGGGCATGTCTGAGGGACATCAGCTACACACATAGCCAGGTCAGTCCAGCTGATCACAGCACTAGAAAGCTCAAAGATTGCTTTACTTGCTAGCAAAGACAGAGCAAATGTGATTACACAAGTCTTTGCAACTGTTAAGTGTAACTCATTCTTTATAAGAGTAAATCATTCTCTCCTCCTCTCCCCTCCTTACACCTATTTGCTCCTTCAGAAACAAAACCAGAAAAAAATATAGAAAAGTGTCTTATAACAACAGAGCATGAGAGAAAAATACAAAATAGCAATATAAAATACACAGGGGTAAGACAATGCTCATTCAGACAGCCAGGACAAAAATAGGAGCGTGTTCAGGCACAGAAGATGATTCCTGGTTGTTGGTCAGTGACTTTTTGTGGCATACCCTGGGCAGGATTTCCTCAGTATAACAAGCAAGAGCCATTTCCTACCTTGTAGCAGGTGAGACATTTGTGTTTGAAGCAGTAAAGCTCTGCAGTGATCCCAGCCACCTGCAGCTCCACTTGGCCCTGCCCTTCTTCCCAATCTCACATCCATGACTTTTCAGTTTGGTTATAAACTGCTTGGCTTTGGGATTTGTTTGCAAAGTGCTCTGTGAGCATTCACGCACACCTTCATTAACTGTCTTTGTTTAAAAGAGGCACATTACTTCTAAAGGACAATGTTTGCCTCCAGACAAAGAACTCCTGCACATCAAGTCTCTCCCCCTGACCTCACCGGATATTTCATTGTGGCTGAAGTGATCCAGATGTGTCCTTCACATAAGAGTGAACTCTAGTCAGGACTGCCTGAGACCTGCACATGCCTCCAGGCCACTCTATTTTGACTTCTCTTCCTGTTTATTGACATTAAAAGCACTTCTACTTGGAGAAATAATAAAAAGAGAAATCCAGAAAAACTTCAGCCTTTTTTGCAGGCGATGGGCCATCTATATGAAGATAAGATTTGTTTATTATGATGGGACAGTGATGGAACCCAGAGTCCTTGAGTCATATTATCCATTTCCTTTTCATAACACGCTTTTTTTAGTTTACATTAGGGGTGTGACTAAATCACCTGTGTTTATTTAAATAACAGAAAGAGAGAACATGTTCAGGTAAATTGAAGAAAATCCCATTTGATGATAATGGCATTTTGCTTGTGTGACATTACTTCTACATAATTATTTATGATTATTCAAAGGGAACATTAGAAGAACTCAAGATAGAAGTTGTTGATTCTGTTTTGCTTTAAAGGAACAGCTTTCTTGCTTTCTTGCTACAGAACAAACCATCTTCTCATGGTGAAGAGGCAGACAATATCATTGTTATTTACATTCTGATTCTTAGATCCCTGCTTTGTGTCTATCACCTTGGGGTGGTTTTTCCAAGGTCACCAAATTCAATGGAAATATTTGCATTCCCTTTGCACATCTGGAATTTTATATATGTATGTATCTCTACATATGTGTATACATACGATATTTATTCCATTTCAATCTGCTGTGATGAATCTAGAAGGGTTTCTTTCCATGTGGGCTCTCTCAGTGCACTAGAACTGAAAGGATTACTCAAAGGGAACAGGGAAAACTTTCTCTCTTGCAACATTGAATATTGTGAGTGAGGGGCAGGAGGAGGAAAGGAAGTATTTCCAAAGGCTGATTCTGGAGAGTTTTGCCCGAAATAGTCAGCAGAAACAAACTCCACCGTGGGGGTGGCCAGGGAACATAAATTGGGAGTTTGCTCTAATTTTTCTTCCTCCATCTCCTAACACAGAGGTAACTTAAGGAGTAGCTTGTGGAGGGAATGTCTTCCAAAAACCATTAAAAGATACTTCAAGGAATCAATCCTCTAGTAGCTGTTAGCCAATGACAGAATCATATAATGAAAACTTCTTTCCTAATTGCCAATCTTTCCCCCCCTTAACAATTAGTACTACTTTTTGGACAGGCTCTTAATAGTGCAGTTTTCCTAAGACATCTACCTCCCCTTCCTTTTCATGGGTGTATTCTTCTTTGGTTTTAATAGAGAACTAAAATAAAGTGAGACTGTTTGGGGTTTTTTTACACTGATATTGTTCACAACTCCAGCACAAATCTGGGACGGGGTTTGCTCTCTGGTTTAGGCCCCCTCTGCTGGTCTTCCCAAAGCAAAACACAAAATACCAGGGATTTTTCATTACTAATGAAACTTTTTAAGAGAAAAATCCAGATTTCTCTTTCTTAACCTTTTACTATCAGAATATAAATCACAAGGAAGATCAGCTTTGGGGCTGTGAACTCAGCACAGGGGCAGTTTTTTTTAAATTAATTCAAGAAAATAATTGCATAATCAAGCATGTGAACCTGTGGAATTTCTCAGGCAAAAAGTCCAAAAGTGAACATGGCCTACAAAGCTGATCCCAGCCTGATCTGGCTCTTAGCAGCACCCTGTGATTGGCATTTTAATGAAGATATTATGTAAGGAGCTCAAGAAGCATAGGCTGCTGGGGATGGGGTTTTTCTGTGTACCTCAGCTAACAAAATCCAGAGGCAGTAGTCCTGCTCGGACAGCACATATTTGAAGGAGATAAACAGGTAAGGGAGGTAGAGTGGCTAAATATTAGCACCCATTCCACCAACACTGTAAAATAGAGATCTAATTATCTGGGCAAATCCCTGATGTCAGAGAAGTGAGTTGAAGCACAGTGCTTTCTTAACCAAGTGAAGGACAGGAGACACTGGCAGTGGGAGAAGGGAAGTTTGGTGCACCTGATACTCCAGGAGCTCCTTTCTGCTATCCAAAACAGAGAAGAAGAAGCTCCAAGACTGCTCTAACTAATACCAACACCTAAAAATGTTTCCTGCATAGCCCAGGATCAGGCAGAAAAGGGTGGTAGCACAGGTGTCAACCCAAAGATGTTCAGGAGAGTCACAAAAGATAATAATGGTTTATTTTTCATGGGTGGGATTCTTAATGATGTTAAAAAGCATTTTACATGTCACAGGCACAGGCAAGATCCTGGCCACGGGTATTTAAATCAAAGCTCTGTGAGCAGCCTCCTGTTATCTACCTTGAGTAAGTAAATTCTTGAATGTACTGCAGAAAGTGCAGTGGTGGCCAGTCAAGGTGGAGAGAGACTTAGAGAACTGTCTTTGCTCAGCTGTAAGGGGAGAAGGATAGGAAGTTTTATTGCTGCCTTTAATCACAGGCTTTTTCAGAGATACATAGTGATAAAAGATGACACAAATTGTAACAGATTATATGAATTCTGATGGGAAACATAAAACCAAGTGCCCAGTCAGGTGAGATTTCCTTTCTCAAAGATACTTGGGTTGGATATTAGGAAAAGGTTCTTCACCCAGAGGGTGTTGGCACTGGAACAAGCTCCCCAGGGCAGTGGGCACAGCACCAAGGCTGACAGAGCTCAAGGAGTGTTTGGGCAATGCTCTCAGGCACAAGGTGGGATTCCTGGGGTTGTTCTGTGCAGGGCCAGGATCTGGATTCCATGATCCTTCCAACTCAGGATACTCCATGATCCTATGGCTCAGCTGGACAAAAACCTAAGCAACTCCTCGTTGGACCTGCTTTGAGCCAGGAACTGAACTAGGTGACCTCCAGAAATCCCTTCCAACCAAAATTATTCCATGATTTTATGGTAAGTGACTACTTGATCATTAATCCAACTTAACCTGATGGAAGTTACTTTGACAGTTCTAATGCTTCCCCAAGCGTGTAAGAAATTTAAACCCAATCCAGACTTGCTGAAGTCAGTGGGAATCTTGAGCTTAACTTGAAAGGCACTGGATCAACTTCAATGCTTTTAGGATTCATGTTCAGTAAAGATACTAAACTTTAGTTTTGTAGGTGTCACTAGAAATTGCTGCTTTTTTTCTTTTTTTTTTTAAATTACGAGTATCTCAATAGATTGTTTCTGCAGTTAGATGAAAACTGCTCTCTCTTGAGTAGTAACAAATCCTGCCCAGAGAGTCACCAGCAGAGTCACCAGGAGTTTGCTCGGTGCTCTGGGGGGTTGTAACTCCACTTTTCAGTCTGCACTTGCAGGAAAATTCCCATTTGCAGAGTGTTATTGGTAATGAGCTTCTTGTCTAACGTGGGTTCAGCTCAGGTCAACTGCTGCTTTTGTGTTGAGACACTGTCCATAATAATTGAAATTTATGTCATAGAATGGCAATCCTGTGACCTCTGTAGAGTGAGCTAATGGTTCCAGTCCTGTTTTCAGCAGATTGCTGTGAATTAACATGGCCACTGCTTTCCCTTTTTCACCTCATCATTTTTCTTTGTAAGACAAGCTTTTCCCCTCTTCCTTTTCTTGTCTCTTACAAGGGATGCTATTATTTATCTTCAACATGAAACAGAGCAAAACAACACAAGGGAGTAATTACAACACAATAAATGTCAAGTACTAGCCAATTATTTTGATTATTCCTATGAAGGTTAAAATGAAAAAGAACCCATGACTTCGTAAAAAATATAGTGAATGCCTTTACACACACAAAGACAATGGAAACATAGATTTATCTTAATAAATATGGGACTCATATACTACAAAGAAAAAAAACAAGCAAGGAAACAAACATGTTTCAAATCCTTAGAAGAAATCACAATTCACAATCCCTCAAGAAGTAGCTGTCCTAGTCCCTTGGATTAACTGAAATTTCCTGAGAAGGAAGGACACCTTTCTGGTTAGGGTGGAGACTTGGATTATCTCCAAGTAGCATCCATGCTTTGAGTAATCCTCTGATATGAAGCTACACCTATGTTACTTGCACTTAAGTGTTCTCCAAAAGAACATATGCTAATGTGACCTGCAATACGAGATCTTCCTTTCCTGATACATTCCTCCTCTGCAGACTCTGGGCTTGAACTCTGGGCACAACGAGCACTTTCTTTTTATAATGGCCCCTGTTACTCTGCTAATATTTTGTTCTGCACCACCCCCAACAAAATAGAACACCATCACTGCAGGGTGAGTGTTGTCATAAAATGCTAAAAATCCAAACTGCTGCCTGTTTTGCTTTCCTAAGAAAGCCAACACGTGGAACTTGTGATCTCATATCCATTCTCACCATGTCCCTTATGCCAGCAAACGTGAAACAATGTCTTTACTTCTTTACTTCTTAGTCATACCCCATCAGCACCTATGTAATGAAACTAAATTTAAACTTTGGTTATACTATCAAATAAAAAAACACATAGGTGGCAAAAATCCAGCTCCAGACCAGGATTATCCTGTAAATCCGGGACTCTCCAGAATCCTTGGTACGATGGAAAACTTATTTTGCAAAATACTGAGTAATGTTTAGATTTAAAATATCTCCATGCCTTGGTTGTTTGATTTTGATGGGTTGCTTTTAGCTTAATTTAACTGTTTAATTGACACAAAAAAAATTCATCTGCTCAGTTGTGTCCTTAGCTTAATTTAACTGTTTAATTGACACAAAAAAATTCATCTGCTCAGTTGCATCCCAGCTCACAGCTTGTTAAAAGAGGCAACTGATTAGACAATATATGTGAATGAATGTAGCAAAGCCTAAGTTGTGTGTGGTTGTACAAAGAAGATGGCTTTATGGCTATTGAAAGAAGAAAAGGACTGGTAAGACTAAAGGGGGGAAAAGGGAGCTTACAGGATATAAATCCTATCCTCTCATCCAAACTAATCTCCCTCACATCTGGAAATTCCAATCTTTATCAAATTTCAGAGTTTCTTGCCTGGACGTTAATAATCATAAACCCCTTAGGAGCATCATAAGACCCTTGATGAGTCAGGATGAAGCATTCTTACGCATCGCCACTCTCTCATGTAATTTCAGCTGTGATTGCTAAGCTAATTCTTAGGTTCAACAACCGGCAGTTGTGGGCAGGCCCATTACAATCGGCTGGGCAAGAGCGATTTTTACAACGCGCTAATGACTGGGGGATTGATCCTGCCGCGCTGAGGTCAGTGGCAGCTTTGTCACCGGCAGCTTTGTCCTCAGTGAGGACACGGTGAAGCCTCTTTGCGTGGACCAAGAGCAAACAAAACCAGCAACTTCCACGCGCCCTCACATTTTCAAAAGAGAAGAGCGTCCAATGAATAGATTAGGTGAAAGCATGGCTGATAAAATATTCTGGGTGTTCTCCACTTCACAGCTTGTCTTGTAGCGAAAGGAGATCTTGTCAAGAGAATCAGACTTTGAGATATTGAATACCAAGACAGGCATTTCTTGGTGTCCAGTGTTGAAGATTAAACAAAGTGTACCCCTCCATGCTGGAAAGAACTGTATAAGGTATCTCTGTTGGAGTCCTGGTGTGTATTAATCTGCCCCAGCCTTTTAAATACTTCAAATCAACTTAGGTTGTCTCCTAATGTGGATTTAAGCTGATTGATGGTTTCTGTGCTGCGGAGAAGCACAGATGGTCCCAAAGAGACCATATGCATTGTACTGCTGAGACTCTGGTGGAGAGCTCAGGGACAGGGGCCAAAATGAATTGGCATAGCCAGGCAAGCCATGCCAGCACTTCTTCAGGCCTCAGACATGATTATTTTGTCCCTTTTTCCATAACACGTTCAAGACACACAGGTTTTCTAGCAAGACTTTTCCATTTCAACTACCGAGGCAGCAGAGGTTCTAAAGGGAGGGAGGGAGGAGGAAAAAGAACTGTTTAAATGTTTTTCTTCTTTCCCCTCGATTTTCATTTTCTTTAAAATTCCTGTAGATTATATTGATATTCCTTTTTAATTTCCCCATGCCACAGGAAAAGCAAATTTTCCTAGCCATTGGGCCTTCAGTGACATTTTGCTACAGATAGAAGGAACCATGTGAAATGCAGGTGCTTTGCAGATGAGTTCCAAAAACCTTAACAAACTACATTTCTTTTCCTGAGCTGCCTGGACTTTTGTCATGTTTGGCCTTTCGAAGAAATTGGGAAATGCCACGCTTTTCCCATATTTGATACACAAAAAAGAGAAAAATGGAGGGATGACCCCTCCCTAATATTTTAGAATATTAGTAATAGTTTTATATACCAATTTACATTAATGGTAAATATGTTACCTTTATTCTCCTTCTTATATTTTATTAATTTATAGTATATATTTTACATGCTTGCATTTTATATGCTTTATTTTGTATTATGCTTATATTTATTACACTTTGATTTTTATTGTGCTTATTTTTACAAGCTTTGTATTTTTATTATGTTTCTATATTGAATATGTTTTATACTAATTTTCAGCATAAAACAATTTTGCTTCTGTTGATATTTTGGTCTTTATTGTACTTTGCTTTTGCTGATTTTCTTGAATTATAGGTTATTTCCATCAGCAAATTCTCCCTGGAAAAATAAAACTCATGACTGAGCATCACTTGCTTTCTCTTACAGCTAAAATAAGAAAACCACACTCTGATGCCCTAATGATTTTGTACCTAATTTTGTAGTTTGAAAATTACCAGCATTTGGTTTTTAAATGAGGTCATAACTGTTGTTTTTTTTTAAAGCGATCAGCAGAGCATGAATCTGGCCACAGAGGCAACCAAGTATGGCAGGCTGGGAAGAAGAACTTTCCAAGAGTCCAGCAGAAAGGGGATTAAAGCAAAAGTGCTGCATCTCAAGAATGCAGGAGGTTTGCACAGGACGACCAAAATCTTTGTGACATCCTTCAGAGAAATTCAGTTTGGATGCAGGATACACCCTAGGTGTGTGCTTTTGATGATTTAAACATCATGTGATTATTAATCATCGTTACAGTACCGGCATTTTATGGAGCTCCTAATGGCACAGCTGCCTGAGCAGATCCCTACAGGTGTCATCACACCGGGGTGCTGCAGGAATAGCACCAGGAAGATGGAAAGCCTGCAGGGTAATCATCCATCTGGCTTTGGGATAACAAAAATAGTTGCAGCCCCGTGGAGAAGGGATGAGGTAGGGTATCAGTGCTTCCCAAGCCAAACATGAAGTTATGGCAACATCCCACTATTGCAGGTCGCACATATTATTAATATGAAGATTTCTGTAGATAACCTCTAAGCATCTCTAAGGTAATGAATTAATTTTAGCTATCTAAAAATTAAGGATCTAGTCTAAGTAGTCATGTCAGTGTCTTCTGAACTCACAGAAACTACAGACAAGAAAAAAGCCACCTTCAAAGGACTCACCCAACCTGCTCCAGACACTGGTGAAAACATGACAGTAATGATCACCTGTCTCCTTCCACCAAACCAAGGCAGCCTGGACAACAGCTTGATTATACATCTAATATTTAGATGACTATTAACAGGTGATACAAATCCTTTTCCAAACAAAACAAAGCCCCATGCTTTACCTACTTTTTTAGGCTGCAGAGTAACTTGAAATGTATTATTTCCCGCCTACATCAGATATTCATGGCAGACCATAAAAGAGAGGAGGAACAGGGACAGTAAGGGAAGCTGAGACTAATGTTTCAGATGAGAGAAGCTCAGATTTTTTCTCTGAGAAGTCAAGAAATCTAAATGGTGCAATACAGCAGTTCACAGTTACAACAGTGATCCTCCACCTCTACTCTGCCCTGGTGAGGCCACATGTGGAGCTCTGTGCTCAATTCTGGTCAGTTCTGGTCTCCTTAGTTCAAGGTGTACGAAGAGCTGCTGGAGAGGGTCCAGCAGAGGCCACAAGGATGATCAGGAGTCTGGAGCATCCCTCTTATGAGGAGAGGTGAGGGAGCTGCGCCTGTTTAGCCCAGAGGAGAGAGAGGAGATCTCATCAATGTATACAAATACCTCAGAGGTGGATGCCATGAGAATGGTGCCAATTCTTTTTGGTGGTTCCCAGAGACAGGACGAGGAGAAAAGACCATGAGCTAAAACACAAGGTTCACCACCACGTGAGCAAGAACTTCTTACACTGACAGAGCCACTGGAACAGGCTGCCCAGGAAGGTTGTGGAGTCTCCCTCTCTGGAGACATTCCCAACCCACCTGGATGCATTCCTGTGTCACTGCTCCAGGTGACCCTGCCTTGGTAGGGGGTTGGACTGGGTGATCTCCAGAGGTTCTTTCCTACCTGGCTGTGATTCTGTGATCCTGTGATTCTGTGATCTTGGTACTAAAAGTCCCTTGCTTGAGTAAAACACAGACAAAACTCCGATACTCCATTACATAATAAAATATATATAATAAAAGAAGTTTAATCCTTGGTATTAAACCAGAAAGAGTTAAAAGGGGTGTTGGGCAATAGAGTGTGCAGAGATCACAGCAGGCTGGTGCGGAACACGGCCACTGCCATGGAAGCTGATTCCAAAGTGCAGTTAAATTGCCATGTGATCCCAGGAGCAACTGCGGCCCCATTTTCTCTTTTTATGGGAAATGATGTCATTGGGAACAGCTTCATCCGGCTAAGTGTGGAATTTTCTAAATTGAGTTTTAATGAACAGACTGGACAAAGTCATCCTTCTGCCTGCAATAACTGAATGTGCATTGGTGACAAAAAGCTGTTTATTTAGATACACAGGGTTTTATTTATTTTTTTTTTTTAGAAATACTCTTGGCAATTACCATCCATCTAAAGACTTTTAAAAAGCTGTAACATGAAACAGAATTAAAATTGTCCAAAATAATATTTTCTAAAAATAGGCTGGGGAGCAGCACATTATTTTAAATATGACTATAATGCTAAAAGAATTTTCTTGTTCCAAACAGTGAAATATGATCCTTCTCAATAACTCATAAATTATTTCTGATACAGAGTTGAGTTTCACAATGGTTCTTGTTACTGTGGTGGTAATGACTGTGGTGACTACAAGTCCCAACTGTGTGTATCACAACTTGATGTACAGCTAAAGAGAAAATAAACAGTTGTACACTGGGAGATGTAGTCTCATCAACTACAAATACATTTAGTAGAGGGATATGATATACACAACCGTTTAATCCTAATTAAAAGTGATGCTTGAATTTCTTGTAAATATTTATTACTATTGTCAGTGCAACAGGCCAAGCAAATCTAGGGAACTAAATAAAAGTTATGCTTTAAGAAGATATTGTAGTAACTAGACTTAGTCCAATTTGCCCTGAAAAATGTATAAATAGCAAATGAGAGCAGCAAACTCTCTGCTGTCATTACATTCTTGCAGCTTAAAATGAGGGCATCACCAAAAAGATACAGGGCCATGTTTTCATTCAATTTTATTTAAAAAAACCCACTCAAAACATGGATATGGGTAACATAGAATCTAAATGAAATCCATAATTGTATATAATTCAAAGTGCTAGGAGAGCTTTATTAAAGTGGAAAAGGGAGGTTAAAAATTAAATTTATTTTTAAATGAATAGGGTAAAGAAACATGGTACAGGCCTGCAGGAAAAATTCTGTGTAATCTTGGGAAGGGAAGGGTTAGGGCTTGCATTTAAATCTCTCTAAAGGTCTGTTTCTGCCAACAAATTTTACTGCATTTAAATACAAAGCCCCAAAATTTCTAAACTAAAGGCCCTTAATAGTTACCAGAACATTAAGCACAACTGAGCAGTGCTCAGTGTCATGACAAGGATCACAATTAGGGTGAATACAGAAGATCGGCTCCAAACATTCCATCCAGCCACAGGCAGCAATGGGAAATGGACTTTCTGCAATTGAACAGAAAGATGGTCAGTTTATCTGTCACAGGAAAGCCAAACAGCAATGAGGTTTTGTTCTATTTTTCACAGCTCTTTTAGCTCTCTTCGGCAGGGTTTTGCTGTAAACTGCCCTCTGGGTCACTGATGAATTGCACTAACAGTTGTCAACAGAGGGAACATAACCTGCAATTGGCGGCCTCTCCGAACGTTCAGTTTAGGGAATGCTTTGGTTTGGAAAGGACCTTATAGACCACCCAGTTCCAACCTCCTGCAATGGGCAGGGACACTTCCACTACCCCAGGTTGCTTCAAGCTCCATCCAACCTGGCCTTGGACACTTCCAGGGATGGGACAGCCACAGCTTCTCCGGGCAACCTGTGCCAGGACCTCACCATCCTTGCAGTAAAGAGTTTCTTCATAATTTCCAATCTAAAACTACTCTCAGTTTAAAGCCATTAACATACAGCTATTTGCTGTAATTACTATTGAAGACATGGAAACTATCTAGACAACCTTGCCAAGCACCCACTTCACCTTTCCCAGTCCTCAGCATCTCTCCCTCTGTATTCAATTCCTTCTTCACATCCTCAGAGCTACTGTGGATTCCTAATCCTCCCTCCTGGCACGCACTCCACCTCAGAAATCCCCAGCTACGAGGTTTAACTCCGGCTTGCTGGAATAAGCCATTCCTCCCAGAATCACCCCTCTCCCATCGCAGCCTCCTTGAGCATCCTCCTCCCCTCCTCGAGACAAAAGAGAGGTTTGTCTAAAAGCTTCTCATCTCAATTTGTTCCCTGCAGACTGGTGGGGGAATCGCTTCTACGAGCACACTCCCATGTCTTTTGTCCACAGGCCAGCCTTCATCAAAGGGGGCTGAAACCCGTGGGATTATTAAACCCATTATGCGTTCATTACTGGTAATCCGCTGCTGATTTTGCCAGCGGTTGTGCTTCCAACGGGAAATCCTGCGGAGCTCCGATTCAGGCGACTGGGAGTCCCTCGGGAGCAGAGGACATAGTCACAAGCTGTGCCAGGGGACGTCCAGGTTGGACATCAGGAGGAATTTCTCCACATAAAGGGTGATTAGACATTGGAAGGGGCTGCCCAGGGAGGTGATGGAATCACCTGGAGGTGTTTAGGGAATGACTGGACATGGCAGTCGGTGCCGTGGTCTGGTTGACACGGTGGTGTTGGGTCGTAGCTAGGACTCGATGGTCCCAGAGATCTTTTCCAACCTAATTGATTCTGTGATTAAGGGAGACGAGGCTGATCCCGACAGCGCCTCGGGACCCACTGTGCACTCCACCGTCCTCAGGCGGGCTCAGCTGCTGCCGCCACCACACCGGAACCGGGATCCGGACTGGAATCGGAACAGGACCGGGATGGGGATTTGGATTCGAGATTTGGACCGAGATTGGGATCGCGATTTCCAAATCGGGATGGAGAACACCCGCCCCCAGCTCTCGCGCCAGCCTCTCCCCCTCAGGGGCAGGGGCGGCGCCGATGACGTCACCGCCCCGCGCGGCGCGGGGCCCGGGGCGGAGGGTGATGTAATACCCGTAACGGCCCCGCTCCGTGCGACATCCGGGTACCCTGCCGGGGTGCTGCTTTTTTTTTTTTTTCCGCCTTTTTTTTTTTATTTTTTAAACTCTTTCTTTTTTTTTTTTTTTTTTAATCCGAAAAGCTCCATTCCCCGCTTTTTTTTTTTTTTTTTAGGGGGGAGTGTTTTAATTATGTGATTTTTTTTTATTTTTTTTTTTAAACGGGGGAGGGAGACGAGGCGAGGAGGGAAAGGGCGCGGGGGCGCGCGCGCGCGCTCCCGCCTCCCCTCCCCTGCGGCGTGCGCGCCTGCGCAGAGGGGCGGCGGCGGCGGCAGCGCAGTGCGAGTGTGTCCGTGTGTCCGCCCGTCCGTCCGTCCGTCCGCGGCCGGCGCTCCGCGCGGCGCTGCGCGGGTGGGCGCGGAGCAGCTCGGGCGGGGGACGGGGACGGGGGGGGGGGGCCGGCGGCGGCGGCGGCGGGGGCGAGATGAGCGCTGGGCTCCCCCTGGGCACAGAGCCGCCCTGTGAATGAGCTGAGGCGAGGCCGCCAGCCGCGTGCCCCCCTCCTTCTCCTCCTCCTCCTCCTCCTCCTTGTCCCCCCCTCCTTCCCCTTCTCCCCCGCGCACCGCCGGGAGCGCGGCCCTGCCCGCACAGCCGGCGCCGACGCCGCGGCCGGGGGGGTAAGTGGCGCTGCGCAGTGCGGGGCCGGGGCGGGGTGAGGGGGCGGCGGGGCCGGGGCGCTGCGGGGCCCCGGGGCCTGTAAACAACCGGGGGCGGCGGAGAGCGCGGGAGCTCGGCGCCATCCCCGGCGGCACAGCTGGGAGCGGGTCGGGCGGCCGGAGGGAGGGAGGGAGGGAGATGGATGGGGAAGGGGAAAGGGGGAGCGATCCCCCTGGGATGCGGCTGCCGGGAGCCCCCCCTGCGCAGCCCCTGCATTGCAGGCGCCTGCTGAGGGTGGGGGGTGTCCCCGCAGCCCCCCGGGCACGGCGGGAGGAGGGTGAGCAGCGGGGTCTGGGCCTGGCTCAGGTAGGAGCAGCAGCTTTCCCTTTCTCCCTGCCCCCTCCTTTCCTCGCCCAGAGTTCATTTAATAAAGGCTATAAACAGCCTCCTTCCCATCGCCACCCAAACGCTCGGGGCACAGCACCGACTGGGAGAAAAAAAAAAAAAAAAAAAAAAAGGGCAACAAAAAAAAAAACCAACCCAACAACCAACACGCATCTATTTATAAAGCACCCCACCCTGGCGAGGGTCGGAGCATCAAGCGCTCCCCAAATAGTGACATTATGATGCAGCGGGCGGCTTTCCCTCGCCAACGCCTTTCGGGCGTTTAAAGTTTGTGAGAGATTTCGGTGCCTTTGAAAACAATGTCGCGAGCAAAGGTTGCGCTGACGATCTGTGATCTGTCACGGCGTGCGTGGTAAAAGTCCGGGGAAGAAAATGCTGTGCTCGGTGAGAAAGTTGTGCGGGGATGTGCTGGGTAATTGGGCTTGCGTGTGAAATGCCAGAGGTTCTGAGCCTGTGTCTAACCTTTTTGTTATATTAGATTGTATTCTAGTAGCTGTGAGACAACGTTAAGACAGGCTGGAGATTGACAGTTTCAGGAGAATTGATTTTGCAGACATCTGTTCGATATGTATTTGTATTTATTTGGCACGATTGAAGTATTTCTTAGTGTTGCCGTGTGGATGGCAACATTTTTTGGTTACGGAACTGATGTTTAAGTTTACAGTAGCACTTGGGAAGAACTGAATTTTTTTTGAGCTGTACCTTCTGTCAGATGGGAGAGTGCTGTGCATTGGGCTGGTCTCTGTGGTAGCCTTAAGGTTTAAAGTCCTTAAGGTATTTCATCCAAAGGAAATTTTTATTTTTTTAAGCAGAAGACAGTTTTAGATCACGAGAGCAGGAGCTGGAAAGAAGGTACGTGGTATGTTTTCCTTAGATTGTGATATTTAGCATCAGAGTAAGCAGAATCAATTTATGAAGTAGAAGTTCTAACTCTTGCGATTCTAGGAAATGAATTTCTGAATATGAGCCCTTGTAGCACTTTCCTGAGCTGTTTCAGTGATTAGGTGGCTCTAGCAGGTTTTGTGAAGTACTGGTGGCATTAAGGCTGGATGGCTGCTGTTACTCAGGACCCTGAGTTGCCAGATGACCAAGAATTGTGCAACTTTTAACCATATTTCTTCTCTGATAGCTTCCCATCTGTTGCTATTCATAGTTTCTTCTATGAATTACATCAGAGAGAACGTGGGCCAGGGAAGTTTTGCACTCTACCTATGCAATCACAGTAGTGTTCAAAGGGAAGGTGTTACAGGACAGCAGCTTGGCTTGGTGCACTGGCATTGGCTGCTCCTAAAGTTTTCATTCCCAGGCCTTTCTGGGTCTCCCTTTTGTATATGAGACTGGGCTAAAAGACTTGCTGATGCATCATGACAGTTTTCCTCACAGAGATCTCTGATAAAATCTAAAATCCTCGGATAAACATGGAGAGCGTTTGTCTGTCCTCACACTCTCTTCTGGCATAGCCAGGTTTTTCTCATAGGCAGGGCCTAGCTCTGGTTTACAAGTTTAGTCCTCTGCTTGGTTCTTGTCAGGTAAATCTCTCCCCTGGAGGTACAGTAGAAAACCATACCTGTTTTCCAAGTATTTCCCTAACTGTCTATAGGTATGCTCGGGATACTTTTGTTAAAGCGAGGAGAGATGGAAATGCCAAATGACTGGTGAAGCTTGCAGGTCCAAACAAGCAGAACTCACTCAGAGCAATTTGAATTAAAGCAGAATACTAAAAAGTTGTTGGGTTTTTTTTGTGTTGGTTTTTTCTTTTTTGGTTTTTTTTTCTTTTTTGGTTTTTTTTTTCTTCTATAAAATCAAGCTGGTTGCTCCTTATCTGGAATGCAGCTTATAGAGTGGAGTTGAGTCATTCTTGCTGAGGTAGCATTTTGAGAACTGTTGTTAAAATGCTTAGATATTTAACTCTGGCACAGTATAATTTGCAAACTTATGTAACTGGTATGTTTTTGAATGCAGCTGTCAATAAGAGATCTTATTGCACTTTTCATTTTTATTGGAACTAGGGAATGTAAAGCAGCTGCTTTTACAAGATGGTCCAAATATAAATAATTTAAGAATAGCATGTTTCTTACTAGGATGTTGATGTTACTCTTGGCTTAATTTTCATGTGTTCAGGTCTATTCTGATGTACAAAATACTTACGTAATTGGCTAAGCAGAACGTCATTGCAATTAAGTGATGGAATGATGCAGGTTGTGCTAATAAATAAAGAAATTTTAAAAGGGGAAGTACTGTAAAATAACTGTTTTCATTTTGCCTCTGCAAACCAGAGACATTTTAAAGACTTGAATGGTAGTAAATTTTGAAGTCAAGACAATAGTGGTTTATCATAGTTAAATCTGAGCCAAACTGAATTTATTCTTACTACAGCATGTGGACCGTTGTAATTTTTGCTCCCCTTTTCTCATAAATCATACTTGACTTTTAGTTTTTTATTAAAAAAAAATTGATCTGTCGTCTGTTTCTTTCTAAATGATGCAACTTGTAGTCTCATTTGTTCTTTTGGAAATTAATCTCTTTTTGGATAATACTTGGTTGCTGAACTTTTACTTGTTTCTGTAGTTTTAGTCACATGATCCAAATTTCGGTTTAGAATACTAGGATAAGAAATAAACTTCTATAACATTTACACATGCTTAACTGCAATCCTCTTTGCCGAATGAATGGCAAATGCAAAGTATCAAGTCTGTGTATACAATATGTAATCCCTGAAAAAATGACAGTGTTCTTAGGATATTTAGATCCTCGGAATGTGCATAAATGCACATTTTATGGCATTTTATGTACATTCCATTCACCAGAGCTAAAAGATATTTTTAAAGGAGGATTCATATATTTGAGCCATGATGTGATGCAGATCACAGTGGAGATAACATTTTTCTACTTGTAGCTTCTTTATGTTGCTCTCTGTCTCTGAAGGAACAATTTAGCATTTATTAAGGTTTAATATTTCTAGAGTAAATCACTTGACTCTTAAGACTGGGAAGAATGTTTGGACCAAGGGAATTGTAATCAGGGCAGGAGGAGAAAGCAAGTGTGATACCATGGGAGTGAATAGGTTGTTTTTTGTTCCAGGGTAGAGGCAGTAACCACTGAGTGTTACTGGTGTTAAACCACTGCTGCAAGGTCTGCTTTTCTGTATTTGTCTGCTAAACTCTGCTCTGTGTTAAACCACATACTGAGTTACAGATTTGTCAAGTTGCTATCTTTTTTTCTTTTTTCTTTTGTTTGTGTTTAAACACAAATACCAGTACAAATCACTAATGGATATTTCAGCTGCCTGTTGGAGTCTACAGAACAGAGTGTGTTTATAAATACATGAAACAGTTGCTCAGATTTTTTTAACAGCTCTTCTCAAAAGGTGTCTATATGTGACTAAACCAGCAGAATAAAAACTTCTTTCACTGACAGAGAGTTCCAATGAAGTATACTTCTACTGTTTAGCATGTAGACTTTATAGAAATATATATCTGTACATATCAAAAGAGCATCCAAGAGTGCTACAAAGGAAAAAGCAAAATTACCTAACTATGTTTCAATATTGAAATGTAGAGAAATGCAGTTTTCCAGAGAGAGGAAAAAGTGCATTAGCCTCTTCATTACCAACAGGTTAATTCTCAAAAGTAAGAATACTCTAGTAGATAAAAAGGCCTCTGAAGTCTTCTAAGATAACAATTTACAAACCCAACAAACTCAAGTGTAACATGACTTGTATTTTGATAGCTGCAGTTTAAATAAAGCAAAGCACTTCAGTGTGCTTACGGTGATACGCCACGTGCAGCTGAATTATGTGGGACTAGTCAGATTTGTGATGTTGCTCTCATCTTAAATGTCTTGCTGGATTGTGACCTAGAGAATGAAATGTGCTCTCATGTTTGGGTCTCAGCTGTAACTTGAAGGATTTTCTGTATCTATGTGTGCAATTCATTTTTACTGCCAACTGTCCTTGTCATCTGAAATTCGAATGGTAGCCTGTATTCTTCTTGACCGTGTGTCATAGCTGTTTGTCCATTAAATTCTGTGCTATTTTTTTCCTTAGAAATGCCCTAAAATGCAGTAGCCACAAGAACTGTGTAAACTGTGCCTGAGCTCTTTGTGTTTAGAGATGAGTTTAAGGAATTCTCCAGCTGTTAAGTAAAACCCAGCCTTTGGAAAGGAGTGCAGAATGTGGAAAAATGTGGGCGGTTAAGCAGCGAGCATTAAATTGTAGGAAAATTTAATGAAGAAAGACTCAGTTGCTGTCAGTAAATAATTTTCTAGTTCCCTCAGTCAATTACAGCAAGTATTTGGACAGACCCTTGTTAAAAATCAACTGCTGCTGCTCTCTATAAAAAACCATTCTGAGGCTGCAGAGCAAGGCCCTGTAAGCTTAGGAAATGCTGGCATTGGCACTGCTGTGATTTCAGAAGAACAGGTGAATTAGACAGTGCCTCATTAAGTGACCAAAATGTTTAGAGCTGTCATGAACTCTGGTTTGGAGTGAAAGGAACACCTTTACTGCCTTGTTTATCGTGGGGAAATCACCTTCTTTGCTGGTAGTGATAGAAGTGAACTTGGCAATCAGTGTGCCCCTCAGAGGAAAGCCTTCTGTCCTGAAGTCTTCTGTCTGCATAAAAGGCTAAGAACAATAGGGTTGTTTTTCTCATTGGTTTCTTTTTTATATTTTTATGTAGTCTTGAGTGAAAAATCTATTTTATTGCAGTAGTCATCCTCTGTCCTTGTTCTTTTAATGAGATAGGAATGTTGGGGACATGAGGGAAAAATAGCTTTGTAAATAAAAGCTCTGTGTGTGTACAAATGAGCAAACTCCAGCTTTTCCTAAGCTTTGAGGATTTGACTTCCAGGTCTTAATGTGCTTCTGGCAGAGTTTTGATGTCATTTCCTTGCAAGCAAAGCCAGGTTACAGCTGTAACTTCAGAACATTTCCTATTTTATTGCCATTTTATTCCCTTGTGTAGTCATCAGGTTTCAAGTCTCTCCTGTATGTTGCTTTTCCTATATCCTCACCAGAATAGTGTTAATGTTGCTGAGATTAGAACCCCACAAATGTTTTCATGTAAAGTGAAGGGTGTGGGAAATTGCTCGTGTATTATTTCATAATATTGAGTACTTGACTAAACAGGAAGTTTTGAGGCCTTCATGCAAACACCATCTTCTAATTATTGGGCACATGCATACTGGTTGTGTTTCCTTAAAATGGTTTATATTTATTTTATTCCCAGGCTCTATCTGTATAAACTTTATTTTCACTTGGGTTTCATTCTGCCATATTGTTAAAATAAATTGCCCATAAGACAAACCATAAACAGTTGGCCAGTGCTTCTTGTTGAAGTTGGGAAGATCTGAAGTTTGAAACCTGTAAATAATTTGTTTTTAGAAGGAGCAGTGGCATTGGTGAGCAACTAGAAACATGGAGAGGAGAAATGAAATAGCAGATAGAGGGGTTATTCCAGGTGTTCTGCTTTATTAGAACATATAGGACTGTATTAACTAAATTTTTAAGATGTTTATGGTGAAGTTATCAGAGAAACAGTACAGCAGAGGGATGGTGGGGTTCTCTAAGAGTTTGTACACATTACCACAGGCAACAAACAGTATCAACTGTAACAAAATGTCAGTTTCCTGACTTGAGAGTGACACTGTGTGAGTGTAAATTTTCCCCCATATTTCAGGAATAGTTCAGTTAATACAGTTGCTGTTCTGTTGGTTTTTAAATTATTGTTATTTGAGTCTCCCTTTGTTTTTGGAGTCTCAGCGAATAATCCCACTGGGACCTTTTTCCATGGAGCATCTTTTTCCTGGTTTATTTTAACACTTAGCTAAAACACTGACAAAGACAAATTGGCAGTAGCTGGACTTCACTCCAGTTGCATTTGAACAACCAGAACAGTCGTGGACAAAAGCCATTCAGGTCTAGAGGCTCTTTACCCAATATTTTCACTCTTTTGGGTAGGGGCAGCATGGGCTGGAACTCCCCAGTTGTCTTGGTTTTTCTGAAGAGGTTTAGCTGAACTTGATAAAAAAAGTAAATGCTTTTCGTTTGGTTAGGTTTGTTTTTTCCTTTGACACAGAAATGGCATTGCAATTATGTGAGCCTTCCTCTAAAGAAAACATTGCTCTGTGAATCTTTAACTTTTTTTTTGTGGCAGGTATTGTTTGATTGGTAAAACTGACAGTTAACGAAGATATTGAGGCTTCAAGCTGAAAATAAGAGATTAAAAAATAAATTTAGAGAAAAGGGGGGTTTAATCTTTTACTTGATTTATTTGATATGTTCAGATTTATTAAACTCATGCACTCTTAAGTGGCTTGTACTCAAGTAAGAATATTCAGTTGGTCCCACAATGTTTAGGAGTGGGGAAATGATCTGCTGTGATGAGAAATGACAGTAACAGAGCACTCGTGGTATTACAAATACTGGAAAAATTTGTAATTCAACTTTTATGACTTACTATAGCTCCATTCTTCTGGGTTGTCTCTTTCTGTTTCTTTTTCACCCATGTTTTCTTTGTGGTGAAACTCTTGCTGTGTGGAGTTCTGTTGGAATGGCTGTGTAGCACTGTGTATTCCTTCTGTCATGAGCAGCTTGGTTGGAATCCTTAAATTTACTTGTTTGCCTTGCTTTTTCAAAAAATTTGAATCTCATTGCATCTCATTGATATATAAACTGAAGCAAGGCCTTTCTTTCTCACAAATTCTGTCTACACAGACTGCAGCTTCCTTGGATCTTCCAGTTCTTTTTTTTTTCTGTTGCTTCAATGGGGCTCTGAATTTTGGCTGGAGCCTGCAGGAATTTCTGCACTGTTAACAAAGCAGTTGTCTAAGCTTTTTGTCTAAAATGGGTGTCTTTTGTTTATCTTCCAACACTTCTAAGTAGGAAATCTGTGGAAAATGAAGTATAACCAGAAAGGTGCTGAACTCAGCACCAGCATGGGCATGTTTTCTGCTTATTAATGCTTTCAAGCAAGGACCTTGGCGTTTTCATTCTCATGCTGTTCAGACAGCAGCACATGATTTTATGCAGGGCTACCTCATTGATTTTTATGGTTCTTGTTTAGTGCCATTTTGGTTGTCTACATAGTTTTTCATAGTGATTGGGTTCCTCATACTTTGATGCTGCTGTGGGTTTTTTTTGCTCTTATGCCTGCCCACTTCTAATTTGTAGTACAGATATTTAGAAAGAAGCAAGAATTCTGTCTGGGCCAAGGAATACTCATTTAATCGTGTTCTGAGGGTGTCAGTTGTGTTAGGATCCTGATGAGTGGCTGGCACTCATGGATGCAAGTTGTATTTCCTCTTAGAATCAATGTGGTGATTTTTCATTCCCAGCAGGGGTCTTGATGATTCTGGAAAGAATTTAGTTTCTTCCATAACTGACTAGATTGCAAAATGAACTCCAAAATGAATTCTGGAAACTACATCACCACTTCAAACTTCTGAAGGAACAGTTTGTTAGAGGTGAATTACCTATTTCAATGTCCAGGGCTTTCTTTTGCAAAAATCAGATTACACATGTCTCTGCTGGAGAGAGTTTGAACCTCAGCCAAAACACACTCATACTGAGAACCTTCTCATTTAACCTTGGAACAGGTTTAGTTGTCTGCAGGAAAGGTAGGTAGGAGCAGAAAATAATGTTTTAAGAAGAAGCTGAAACATGTTGTTGGAGGGAGGGTGTTAACTTAGAAATGGTTACCTTCTGTGTTCCAGAAGGCTTTAGTAATCCTCTCCTAAATCCTACCTGCCCTGCCATCCACACCACGTGGGATAAAATATTTTGCTGCTTAGTACAGGAAGGAATTTGGAAAGGCTGTCAGCTCCTAGCAAGGAGAAGGGATTTTAAGCAGAAATTATGTTTAAAAAAACCCCAACTCTCTGAACAACTTAGCTCAGTGAAATGGCAGTGCCTGTGGACCAGCTCTTAAGAGGCCAGAGCTCATAGGTGTGTTTGTATCAGAGGAGCAGTGATTTAGTATTTTCTGCTGTGCTGTGAAGTTGTAATAGCCATCACTGTTGCATATTAATTACTGGGAGAGAGGGAGAGTATGTTGGGGAACTTTGGAACAGTTCATACTTTCCTTCATACACACAGAGTTAAATTTGCTTCCTCTTTGGTTGTTTTGTTGGGGTTTTTTTGCCTGCCGCAAGCCATACCTCCTACATATGTCCTAAACCAAAAGTTCTTAATGTTATTAGAAATTTTCTTACCCATATGGAGAGTTTATGTTCTTCCTTTTGTAGTTGTCTTACTGAAACATAACACAGACTACAGCTGCATCCCCAAGAAGCAAATATTCTGGTGGGGAAATGATGAGTTAGTCTGTGTTTATTGAAAGAGCCCCACTTCTGTATTTTATTTCTTTTACATCTTTTTCATAAACAGTTCACGTCTCGTAGCTGGCCATGTATTCCTCTGTCTGAAAGTCCACATTCAGAAACATCAACACCAATTTTTTGGTGTTTTATTGATGTTTTGAACCGTGAGTGCCAGAACTCAGTCATATAGCCTCCAATAGTTTTTAAATAGTTTCATTGGCAAGAAGCTTTTTCATGACTTCATTCAGCCCATGACTGTGGTGTAATTATGTCTCCTCATCTGCGTGTTCTGTTTTATTTTAGTCATTCTTCCAATCCCTGGGATGTTCTCTGACATGTTGATTGTTAAAATTAATTGATTTGGGGCATCCAGTATGTGCTGTCAGTTTTTCATTCAAGAGGCTGTAACTTCTGAAAATGTTTCCACGTTTGCACAATTACATGCTGTCTGCTACTGCATCCAGCCCGCTTAAGGCAGAGGGAAAAGTACTGCAGATCAGGCTGGAGCTGAAGTGAACAAACGCCCTTTTTCTAGTCAGTAGCAGTCTGTATAATTTGGTGACTTGCTCTGTGTCCTGTAGTTCAAGTAGAGGTTGTAATCTTTCTCTGTGGTCCTCATTACAACACACGGGGTGTAATGTCACTGAGAGAATTGTTCCAGGAAATTGGAGTGTGGGGGTATTTCTGAGCTTAGTTAGAACAAGTGCCTGTGACTTCAGTGTGGTTCATGTAAGCAGCTTATCCTAGTGGAATGAGTACAACTTGAGCATTGTTTAAAAAGGATTATTAATTTGCATATTGTCCAAGTGAAAGTTTCAGATGGGGGTGGCTAGTTTTCTTGAAGAAAACGAGCAAATCTTTGTCCAAATTCCTTGGAAAAATAAATTTGTATTTCTGTAGGGGTATGTGGAGTTGCATTAACTGTCCTTTTTGAACAATTTAGCACTTATCTTCATTTGAACCTTCAGGCCAATGAACAAGCAAATAGCAAAACAGTAAAATTTATTTTCCTGTGTAGCAGAAAGCATTACAGTTGTGCTGCCTGGGCAGCACAATTTGAGGAACAAATGAAGGGGCAAAGAGATTTCATGCATTCCAGTGATGTATCTGTGGTTGTCCGTGGTTGTCCATGGCCTGGTATACTAATTACCCTCCTTTTTCTTTGCCACTCTGTTCTCCAGTTGCATCTACTTTCAAGGAGTTTAGCTACTGACTCTTTGGCATGCTCCATTCATTATTTCAGTTTTGTTTCTAATGCTGCAGTCCTTTGAATTTTGGCACTCTTGTGTTTTATCCAAGATCTTGTTATTTGTGTTGATTTTTCTAGGCTGTGTACAGTATTCTTACTTTTCTGTCTGCAAACCACAACTTGAGTTTTCTGTGCACTTGCTGGAGAGGCTGTCCTTCAGTTTGACCTCCACAAAATCAGTGCTTCAGAAATCGTGGTTAAAATGCACTTGTAGATGCAGAGATGCACCCCCTGCACATTCATTTCTGTTCACAGGGGTCCATTCTCACATCCAGATTTGTTCAGATGCTTCTCTGTTCTTCAGAGCCAAAGTCCAGAAACTTTGACTGCAGAGAGGTCTTCTCTTTTAGGACCTAAAACTAATGGAAGTCACTGATTCGGAAATGGTGATCAGGAATCATCTTAGATTAAAATTGCTTGCTTGTTTGCTTGGCTGATGCTGTGCAGTTGTAGCACCAGATGACATGTAAGGGTCACAATTACAAAGAAAATGTTGCACCTCTGACCTTTTTCCAAGGCACCACCCTTACAGCACTGTTCAAAATGGTCCTTCTTTAAGGAAAAAAAAAGATGGTGTATGTTTGCCACTAAACTTCATGATTAAAGTGCCTTTTCTCTTACTCTGCCTTTAATAAGAAGAGGAAAAATGTCTGTCACCTTCAGTACATAAGTGCATCGTTCAATCATCCCAAAAGTTGAGGCTTCCAGAGTAAGGCACTGGTTCTGTCTCCTGCCATACAGTTTTCTGACATGATTGTAGAAATGTGTGACTGGATTAAGACAGTAAAATTATTTGGAGACTAAAGATCAGAAAATGAGGGCTTCTCTTAAGATGACTGAAGATAGAAAGAGAGGTTGAGTTAAGCCATGTTCAGGGTCTGGTTTATGTATTGCACACAGTCTGTTCTGGGTCTGTGCTTTTACATAACAAAGTCATGCTGTAACTTGGACACTTGCACTGCTATAGGTTAATCAGATTTGCCTACAGAGTTATGTGCTTAACCAAAGGTGTCATTCCAATTCAGTCAGTGTAGTGCACAAAACACCTCATCAAAGAATGACAAATGTGCTCATAATTTAAGTAGACACCAGTGTTTGAAAGATGTTTCCATAGATAGGGACTCAAAAACAGGTCTAAAAGGTATTTTTAGTAGGAAGGAGGCATGGCTTTCCTATGTCAGCACTTCTCTGTGTGTGTCCATCCCTTCTTGTAAAACTAAGATTCTTTTTGTTCACAGCTAAAACTCTTGAAATTTTTGGTTTTAACTAATCATTAATGGTATGGGGGGAGAAGTAGCAGATGTCTCCAATTCATCAGAATTCAGATTGGTCAGTTTTAACTGAAATTTTTCTGAATGAGAATTGAAATTCAGGAAAAAGCTAAAGATCTGGCACATTCATCCTTTCCGTAAGTAAACAATGCTTTTTCTGCAGATACAGTGAGGATTTTGAAAACCTGGCCTATTCCCCTGCAGGTTTAGACTGCTGTCCTGTTGAAAGTCTGGTTAGCTGGAGTGTGGCAGGGAAGACAGCTGCAGTCTGTTATTGCAGTTTTATGGGGGGGATCACCTCATGCTGTGGGCAATTTCTGAAGGAGTTGTTCCATGGCCACATTGTGGTTTTCCTTTTGCCTGGCTGTATTCTCATCCGTGGTGGGCAACTCTCACCCCTGGAGAATCCTGGAACAACATCTCACCTACAAAGCTCAGCTTAAAAGAGCACCAGCTTTCAGGTTGCCTTCTGGGAAGGGATAAGGCAATTTGGTATTTAAATGGAGAGTGATTTGTTACTTTAGGAGGTGTGCTAGCAGTTCTGAAGTTGCTAGAACTTCATTCAGACTGTCTGTAGGTATTTCTAATTTACATGATAAACTACTGAGCAGGACAAACAGTTTACAAAGCACAGCTCTGAATGTTGTGTACATAGTAAGGTGAGAGATTAGAAGAAAAACGGCCCTTATTAGTCCAGATTTCAACAGTGTTTGTGGTCAGTGTAACTGTACCCTGTTGTTAATGTTTTTCTGTTTTATTTTAAATAGCAGTAATGTCAAATACCTCACAAAAGTGTATTTGCCAGTGCAGTTTCTGCTTTTTGAGCTCTAAATTAAGGTGAAAACGTTGAATATCTGCATTCTGTTTAACGATCTCCTCAACAAAGAGAACATTCAGTGTTATACTCTGCTCCTATCACAGAATGAATAAAAAGTATTATTCAGCAAAATAATTCCCCGTGTGATTTATAGCAGCATTCTGTAATTATTTTGATCACTCTGACTTCACTAGAGTTGCATGTGAAGATAAAAAAGTCTTAAGTCATATTTTTTTCCTAGCAACTGCAGTAATGTGAACCTCCTGCATGTGCTTGGGACACAAGACACACACCATGCATACTCTGTTTTGTTGGTTAGTTACAGCTTGCTTGGGTATCAATATTTTGTGTTCACTTGAGAAGAGACAGAACTCCAGAGCAGGGTTTGGGGTGAGGGGAAGCAGAGGTGAATTGCTGCTGCCATCCCCATACAGCTGAAGTATGTGTTTTGTTTTTGTTAACAAAGCATGTGAGCCAAAGAGTGCATAACCAGTCCCCGTGCCTCACATTTGAATCACTGTTGTGGTGAGATCAAATATAAACATTTCTTGGCTGTTTATTCTAACACAGATGTTTCAGAAAGGTTGACAGTGTCTGGGAGAAACAGTGTGAAGAGCTTTGTTGGATATATGGTGTCACTAATGGCTGGTGCTGTATTGCAATGAAAGCATGTTATAAAAACGTGATGTTGTCGCTTAGAAAAGGGGTCAAATATATTCCATGGTCAAGTTAAATGTTTCTAAAACCCCTGGTGGACTGATTTTCCTGAGTGCAGTGCAGCTGTTAGTTGGGGCCTCAGGTAAAATCTGTTTCTGAGGTTCTTTTCACAGCTAATTTTTGTCCACTGTCTTCAAATAGAAAACCTCATAGTTTTGTTCCATTACCTTGTATTGTATAACAGTGATTTGCAGACTCTTTGATGCTTCCCTAGGCATAATTTGCAAGTATGTAAAATGTGTGACCTATTTTGTACGATTTTTTAATAATGAATGCACAAATAAAGCGATGTGGATTAGAAGGGTGGGTTGGATGGTTAGGGTGTGAAAACCATGAAGATAAACCAGTCAGTTTACACTGCCTGCAAATATAACTCTTACTCTCTTAAGCATGAATATTTGCTGCATCACATCCCAAGAAGGAGGTGAAGGAGGAGAGGGTGTGCAGTGTATGGGTCTGGCTTGAATTTTGATTCACACAAGAATATACAATACATGTGATTTTATTTCCAAACAGATTTCCTCAGGCTTGTCAGGGGCAGTTGTCTTTCAGTGAAGCATGAATACGTGAGGGTTTTAAGTAAATCTGCAGCACAGACATCTGAGAAGCTGCTGCGTAATTTAACCGAAAATCTAAGGATGAGCTTTCACAAGATGGCTGAGCCAAACTAATGGCTTGCTGCTGCCTAAAGGGACAGCTGCTCTGTTCCTTCCCCGTCCTGCTGCTAGCTTACCCAGTGTAGCTTTTTCCTTTATGCAGACTCTGGCATCCTCTTGGTCATTCTTATAATTTCTCTCTTTAAAAAAAAACAAGTAACAGTCAAACCCAAAAAACCCTGAAACTCCCTTCTTAAAAAAAAAAAAAAAACAACAACAAAACAACAAAAACCTCATCAGTTTACTTACATTTCCCCATCACTACCAGAAAAGCAGTGTTAGCAAGAATTTGTGGCCAGCAGGTAGGGATCTAGGGAATGCCAGTGTCCTGGAAACATTGAACTCTTTCATGGCTCAGTAGTTGCAGAGAACAGCCATTCAGATGTGTGCCGGTTAACAAGTCCTCTTTGAAACTGATTGCATACATAGTTCTATTAGAGGCTTTTGTCAGAACCATGAATGACAGTGAATATAAATTTTTCAAGTAAAACAGCTGAAAAAACAAAAATATGAAAAGTGCAGTTCAGCTAGTAGTAGTGTCCTTGTTTAAATTAGATGAAAGCAATGCAAATTTGACTGGAGACACAGAAAAATCAGCTTTTATAGCTGTGTGTTTTGGTCGTCTTAGCATCACTTGTACCATTATTTAATATCTTCCAACCGGATTTTTAAACGAGACGTTGAAGAAATACCTTAATAATTTTTTTTTATTTTTTTTTTCCTTTTGTAGAACTGAAGGAAGGTCACCATGGGAGCATTTTTAGACAAGCCAAAGATGGAGAAGCATAATGCCCAGGGGCAGGGGAATGGGCTGCGTTACGGTCTGAGCAGCATGCAAGGCTGGCGCGTGGAAATGGAGGATGCACACACGGCTGTGATTGGTTTGCCAAATGGACTTGATGGATGGTCCTTTTTTGCTGTCTATGATGGGCACGCTGGATCACAGGTTGCCAAGTACTGCTGCGAGCATTTATTAGATCACATCACGAGCAACCAGGATTTTAAAGGGCCAGATGGGCCACCATCTGTGGAAAGTGTAAAGAGCGGCATCAGAACAGGTTTTCTGCAAATTGATGAGCACATGAGAGTCATCTCCGAGAAGAAGCATGGCGCAGACAGAAGTGGGTCAACAGCTGTGGGTGTCATGATTTCTCCCCAACACACATACTTCATCAACTGTGGAGACTCGAGAGGTTTGCTCTGTCGAAACAGGAAGGTTCACTTCTTCACACAGGATCACAAACCAAGTAACCCGCTGGAGAAGGAGCGTATACAGAATGCAGGTGGCTCCGTCATGATTCAGCGTGTGAATGGCTCCCTTGCTGTTTCAAGGGCGCTTGGGGACTTTGATTACAAATGTGTCCATGGGAAAGGTCCTACAGAACAGCTGGTCTCACCCGAGCCTGAAGTTTATGAAATTGAGAGATCAGAAGAAGATGATCAGTTCATCATCCTGGCTTGCGACGGTATCTGGGATGTTATGGGAAACGAAGAGCTGTGTGACTTTGTAAGATCCAGACTTGAAGTCACTGATGACCTTGAGAAAGTTTGCAATGAGATAGTTGACACCTGCTTGTACAAGGTAGACAGACTTGAGAGAAGGAGTTTACTGTGTTTTCACTATTAGAAGTTTATGAACAAGTTATTAATAACTTTGCTTCCAGTCTATAAATATTCAATGGTTTATGGTAACATGACTTTGACAGTGATGACCATGTTTCCTACAAAAATGGTGATAGAGGGGGACCAAACACAACAGAAAAAGTGTTTTTCTGGGTGGTTTTGGTTAATTAAGAGGTTATGACCATCTACAGATACACTGTGATCAGTGGAAAACTAGAAGCTGATGGGAATTTATGGGCAAGCTAAAGACAATAACTGCCCTTTTCTGTTTCATAACTTACTTTACAAAATCTTAACTCTTAATCAGGCTAGAGAGTATTTTTCCCCTTCCTTTCCCCTTCTTCTCCTGCTTTCTTGGGCACACAGTAGTAACATTACTGTCATAATTACATCAAGATAAATACAGAATCAATGAACCTTGACTTCTTCATTTGAAGACCTAACTTCCTAAGTTAATTTTTATGTTGGTTTAATTACTGTATTTCTTACTCACTCTCGTGTGATACAGCTCTGAAACCAGCTCAAGTAGAAGACAAGACAATTTTGTTTAACAAAACTATGTAACTTTGTCTGCATTAACTTCTACTTTGTGTTAATAAGTTGCAGTGTCATGCAGTTACTGAGTTTTGTAGCTTGATGCTTATTTTGCAAAGGCAAACTGGAAGTCATAGAGTAAAAAGCCAACTTTTTTCTAAAGGAACAAGACAACATCCCTGCTTTTCCCACATGACTAACAGAATAATTGTTTCCCATCTGGAAAACTGTAACTGTTTTCCAGCACCTTGGCAGATTGATAATGGTTATATTTTTGTTTACTATTTTTGTTTGGTAATGCTAAAAACAAATACCAAGAAAAAACAGTGGCTTGTGGATGGTGTAAGCTTTGCAGGAGGCAACTCCCCATACCCATATACTGTTGTTCTGGACACTGGCTTGTTCTTGATCTTGCTGACATCAGTGAGGTTAATTAGTGTTAAAAATTAAGCCTATGGATGCATGTTTGCAGGCCAAAGCACAGGGGTATTGAAAGTAAACCAAACAGTTACTTTGCATAAGAAGAATGTGTTTGTATTTTTAGATATTCAAGTATTGGGGTTCCTTTATTTGGAGTTTTAAATGTAAACACTTTTTGCACTGGGTATCTTACAGCTGGTTTTCTAACAAATTCTCTCACTTGCAACTTTTCTTGTCTTAAATGAAAAGGAAAAGAAAAAAACCTAATAGCTGTGATTTTTGGTGGAAGCACTGTGTGAATTCAGCACCTTCCTGCTAAGTGCTTTTGAGCAGAAATGGTTTTCTTCACCCATTCAGCTGTTTTCCCAAAATGATTGGATGGTACTTAAAACAGGATAGAACACAACTTTGTAATTATGCATCACTTATTACTAATGTCAGTTTTTAGATGACAATGGGATGTCTGTAACTGGCTCCAGGTAGTCTTCAGACCATAAAAGAGGAAAAAAACAATGACTTAAGTGTTGTACTGAATGAATGGGCCTGGAATTCTGTAAGGGGTACAGGGAGATTAATTCTAATGATAATATTAATTCATAATAATGAAAGTTGGATTCTGATACCATATGATTTGTGAGTTTCTGTGTTTAAAATGCTTTGATGGTATGCTGGTATGTATACATTTCTCAAATCATTTTTTCTTTTCCACCAGGGAAGTCGAGACAACATGAGTGTGATATTGATCTGTTTTCCGAATGCACCAAAGGTATCACCAGAGGCGGTGAAAAGAGAGGCAGAATTGGACAAGTACCTGGAAAGCAGAGTAGAAGGTGGATCATTTAAAAAAAAATAAGTAACTTTGTTTCTAAACAGACCCCTGGCCCCCTTCCCCTTCCAACAACTAAACCCTTAACACATACAGGCTTTTTAATAGACCTTCAAGTGCCATTGGCCATCCTGTGTACCTCTGAAAAAGGCACTCATATATGTCCTGAAAAAGTTCTGCTAAGAAAGTGCAGCAGCCTGTAGCCCTGAAAATCATTCAGGATGGCAGAGAATTCATTTATGCTCAGTGTTCTTCCTGAGTCTGCTGACAGCACTAACTTCAGACCAGAGACTCCTGGTTCCTGTTACGTGGAGTTAAATGAAATAATCAGAATATCTTACAAAGTGTCCGTGGAGGTGGTAATTTTAGTGCCATTTTTCCATATAGTTAAATACAAATCAGTTAGCTGTGATATTTTATTATCCAGTATAGTAGGGCTACAATTTAATTACTGTAATCTTTAATACCTGCTTACGTATTTACTTATTTGAAAGTACGTGAGAAATTTGTCAAAACTAATCTTTGAGCATTCATGACAAAATCTGGGAACTCATCTTACTCTGATAGTAAGTTAAAAATTTTTCTTTAAATTTGTATTTCAGGAATTCTTAAACTTTAAACTGAAATTGTGAGTCTGGGGCTTTTTGGATCACATAAAAATACTTGAAATCAATTTGATTCAAATAATTTCTGATTAAAACTGCATTTATAGTGCCTTTTGATATTTAAAACCAACTACAGCTTGGAGTTTGTTTCTGAAATCTAAGACATGCTGTATGCATTATTTGCATAGGTTAAGTCTATTTTTGAAGTGGACTCCTCTATATGTTACAAGTCTAGTTACGTGTGTGTATGCTCCCGAGAATCCTTAATAGCACACAGGGCACGAAAGGCAGAGCTCTCCACAGCTATGGTAGCAGTCATTAGTAAGTTAGAGGAGTACACAATGCACTTTTTTCCTCCTTAACTTGCATGAAGGTAACACAGTGCAGCTCCAGAAATTTCACAGAGGACTTGCCTGCATGGGATTTGTGGGCTCAGACAAATCCATGTGCAATTTTCAAAGCGCTTACAACTTGTGTAGGTGCTCCCGCAGAAAGTGCTACGTTCTTCAAAGGCCTGCCTCGCCAGGTCTTGGCAAACTGCATCTGTTCTGCCCCTGAACAAATGGCCAGGCAGACATTTCTGTATTTTAATCTCCATACTTGCCTGAGAGGAGAGGCTGGTGCACAGTCAGTGCTGGTGTGAATCTCCCTGACAGCATGGCAGGAATATCCCAGTGCAGTCACACTGCAGGAGGGAAGTGTCAGATGGCTCCCCCTGTGCAGAGCAGGGAGCATGTGAGGAGCTCGCTGTGTGTGTGTCCACCCACAGATTGGGTGAAGAACAAGTGTGCTGTAGATTCACACATTGATTCACAGCGTGGTAACTCTCCTTATCTGGGCAAGTAGTGCCTCCATATCTTAGATATTGTGTCTGAGTTCAGACAAACCCGTGACCTAGAATATGAAAATACGATGAAGCCAAGGCTGCATCTTCAGCTGGCTTCATCATACCCCAAGAATATTAGGGTCAGGAAAGCTGGCATTTTTGTACAGCTGCTTCATGTTATAAAGGAAGAGCCTAAACACTGGACCTGCATGTGATTATGGTACATAAAAGGAATTTGGCTGCTGGTACTTTGCATTTATACAAATAGGAAATTTGCAGGAATGAGCAAAGTGTGATTAATTGCATAGAGGCAGAAGGATTCTGTATGTAGTTATAAAGCACTTTAATACTAATTTAATGGGATGATCTCTGAACAACTTGAGGAAATATATTGTACTTCCCCTCAAGGGTATTTGCTTAATTTTTTAGAGTTATAATCAATCTTTTGTCTATTGTTGCACAAAAATATTATTTAATGAATATTTAGTAAACACTACTCAACCCAGCAGTGATTTGTATCAGCTGTTTGCAGAATTTGGCCTTTTAGAACTTATGCATGAGGAAAGTTGGAAGGCCTGAACTAAAGCAGAATTGCAAGAACAGGAGTTGATAACTTTGTTATATTTAACTTAATTCCTGTGCCACTGCATTGTTTCTGAGGTAAATGGATAATGCCTTATTGACTAGTAAGGTAGGACTGCTGCAGCATCTGAAACATTATACACTACAGTGAATAATCTTGCTCTTGTCTTAGGATACTGTAAGAGTGGCAGTGCTTAACTTTAAAAGTCTGATTTTTGGCTGAAGGAACTAAAAAATATAAAGAGTACTTTTAGAATGATCTTACTAATCTGTAATATCAATTTAAATATAAAGTTCATGAAAATGGTAACTTGGTCAAAATGCATATTACGTATTTTTATGCACTTCAGTACTCAGTGAAGTCCAACAATGAGAGTCAATCCTTTCTAATGTGCATTTTTTTCTGGTTGTACTTTTATCCCCTCGGCCCAGAATATACCTTTATACTGCTAAAAACTAGTGCAAATTTTAAGACTGAATAGGATTTAAAAATTATGGTCATCTTGAACAAGGAGAGATGATTCAGATTTTAAAATATGTAGAAACTTTTCTACTTACTATGTCACTGAAGACTCTCCTGATGTGTTTGTGGTCCAGATTTGTAGCTGCAACAAATAATGGAAGAAGCAGCAAGTGTGGAGAAGCATCCTTGTGCCATTACTTGCAATAAATCAATGTTACTCCTAAAGTATCATGTGAACTTCATGGTAGAAGTAATCAGTCATTCCAAAATGTGTTGCTATGATTTGCACTAATATGTGTTATTGATGTGTTGACTCTACAAAGAAACTTGTCTAAGCTTTTTCTTTTTCTGTTCTCATTTTTTTTTTACATAAAACCATTCCGTAATAGATAATCCCTGCAATATTTATACCTATGTAGAGATAAATAATTTTAAGTTAGCTGTTCTATGTTCCTTCCCTAATTTTCACATAAACAAAGTTCTGACTTTTTCTTAAACTTTGTATGGAATTCCCATTTTTGAATCCTTTATTTTAGGGTTGTAAGTACATTTTTCCAGTACTTGATGCCATGACAATGTGTAGAAGGTTTAAAAGCAAATTAAAGATTGGGGGTGGGTTGAAGGTGTATTGAAACAAGATAATTCCAATAAATTAAACACAGCTAGCAGACCGACTCCATTTGTTGTGTCTTCAGTGTTCATTCAGTCTGTATCTATAGTTTTATCAAAATATAAATGTATTCATTTAGTGGAGACTGTATGTTAAATGTACTGCAGTTACAGGTTGTGAAACTGTGTAGTATAGGTCAACTATAAATTCCTTATTTTTGTACAGCAGAACTTTAGCACTAGCACAATGTAGCATATTCTAGATGTTCAAAATTGCACAATAAAGGAACTTGGCAAACCAAATCTGAGATCTTGGCTTCTTATTCAGATTTAAGATTCATAGATTATTTCTTTGCTAAATGTTAGATGGTAAAAACGACCTTTGGCTGTAGATTTTGAGGAAATGGCAAGTTTTTGAGGTGTCTCTGGTGTGCGGTGTCATTTATTTAAAATTTAGGTTTTGAAGTAAACAGCTTATAGCTTTGTGCCTCAGAGTTTGCTGCTGGTTGAGGACTAGGCAGTGTTTCCACTATACCTTGCAAATAATTTACACAGCCTGACTGCAAAACAGAGCTGCTGGTTTTTGTAGACACACACAGCCCTGAAAGCCATTACATACACAAAAAGTAATTCACAACTGTTGTTTTTTTAGGTTTTGTTTTAACTAAAAAGGACTGGATACACGTTGGTTTTAAAAGCTTTCAATGTGCCTAATCTCACAAATTATAAAATGGAAACTTGGTATGTTCTTCTGGAAATTTAGGGCAAAATCTGAATGCTTGAGTGTTTTTCAAAAGTGGTACTGATGAATTCCAACTACTTTCAAACTGTGTAAATGCTTTGTTACATGAAGAGTAGTTTGCATGTATGTACATGCATGTCTAGATGTGCACATATGTACACATTATTGTATGCATGTTGCAGTATTCACTTGAAGATGAACAGCACCAGGTCTTAATAATTCATGTGTTTTGCAATTCCTGAGAGCTCATGTTTACAGAGAAATGAATGAGATGCATTTTTAAAAATGTTCTTGTTCTTTAAACTTCAGAAAATCGCTATTTTAAGAGTGACTGTTCACAGGTGGTATGGTCTGAAATGTCTTGAATTCAAATAAAATTGTGTGCTTTTGACTTGAGGAGAAAAGTGAAAAAAGTAAACACCAAAAAAAAAAAAATAAACCACCAAAAAACAACACCACAAAAAAAAAAACCTCTAAAAAAAACCAAACCCCAAACCAACCAGGCCTAAGAATAAACTTAAAGAATGAATGTCTTGACAAACGTGGCTGTGGCTACAATACAGATTCTCTTCACCCAGAGGCTGGAGTGGATCAGCTTTAAGTTTCTGCCCTGTATTTAAATATCTCCTGAGCTGAGGATGAAACTGTCAATTAGATGTGATGTCCCTGGCTTTTAATTTATGTGTAATAGTTCTTAAAATTTGCATGTTGCTGTAATGCAGTGAGGTACAAGTATTGGTTAATACACATGCAGCCATGGGAATTACTTTTGACATGTCTAACCTTTTGTTTTTTGCAAGTATTATGTTTTCTGTGATGGCAATAATATTTTATCTTGTGTTGCAGCAATAAAGCTGATGTTAATATCTGCCCCATGCCTTGGGCATATTCTGGGAAGATATTACATCTTCTATGTAATGTATAGCAGGAAAGCCATTAAAGATTATTTCTTTTTCCCACTGTTGCTAGGTAGCTGTGCATTTCTGAAACCAAGTCAGCATGTTAACAGCAGTAAATCTGTGTCAAATCTGTTACAGGTTTTTCCTTATGGGACCAAAGTTAACAATTACCATGTTAAGTACGGTCTGTCGCTTTAATTTTTTTTTTTTTTTTTTTTTTAATGTTAAGCTGCCTTTTTATAAAACTGAGTGTTTCAATCTTTTTAAGTTAAATTTGGACTGCACTTACAAAAAAAGTACTTCTGATTCCCAGAGATCATAAAGAAGCAGGGTGAAGGAGTGCCAGACTTAGTCCACGTGATGCGTACGTTAGCAACTGAGAGCATCCCAAACCTCCCGCCGGGGGGGGAGTTGGCAAGCAAGTGAGTTCACATCAGTGTACATGTGGGGTTTGATTTAAATCACTTCTTAACTGCAAGGCCACTCTTAAAAGTTGGGGGGCAGGGAGGGAGGAAGGGTACAGGACAAAAGGTGATGATCTGTTCTCCAGTTTTTTATTGCTCAGTTGTTCTGGGTGAAAAGGATGAGCTTAAGAATGGAGTTGGCTATGAAGCATTGCAAAAGTTAAATGTCAAACCATAGTTTTGGGAAGGAATGAGGGGTTTTTAAGGGTGGCCTGAGTGTCTGTTTTTTGTAATTAACTGGGGTTTCTGGGGGGATGTTACATTTGAACATGTGAAAATAATGCCCTGACTTTAATTACTTGGATTGAAGTGTTATACACTTATGAACGAGAAGTGATATGCTTAAAATGTTTTGCTTGGCAGCTTTCTTTTCTTGTCTGTAGCTATGTTGTAATTGCTTAAAAATTTGCTTTTGTTTCTCTCTGCTTGTGACAAATCTGAAAGCGAGATAGAAGTCTATCAAAAAAGAAAAGTGGAAAGTTAAATTCATAGCTTTATATAGCTGACTTTGTCCTTGAAGGGTGCAGTGGTGATGCTCTGTGGTTTCTCAAATATTCAGTCTTTAATGAAGCATTGTGCTTAGCTTCTTTGCTCCCCAAACCAAATGCTTTTTGGTTCAAAAGATTCTTCATGAGCCTGTGCTGTGTTAAAATGGATTGGGCACATAAGATACAGAGTATTTTTGACATTTCAGAGTATGGTATTTGTATTTGTTACACCAAAAACATCAGGACTTTAGACATGTAATTGAATAAATTACACATTAATAAATTGGATAAATTATAAAGTGATAACTGTAAAGGTGGCTTCTAGAAAACAGTATTGTTCCTATAGGAACTGTTTGACTAGGAGAAGAAGAGATGGCAATTTAAAGGATGATAGCATCTGTTTAGCATGGTAGTGGTGGGGCTGCTGTAGTGGTGAGGTATAAGTGAGTCAGTTATCATGAAATGCAGCATACAAATTGATTTTTCTTAATCTCCTTTGGCTAGAAGTAGCATCATGGTTGTGAAGAAATGCTGAATTGATGTGACTTCAGTGGGATTTTGTGTCTCAGTGATGCTAGTTTGAATAGGAATGTAGAGAAATAATGATTTAATTGAGTGTTGATGTAACTTAAAGCACTATTGCCAATTTGGAAGGAAAATAATGCTTTCCAAGAAACCTGCCTGTATTTAGAATCAAAGATACCTGTTTCTTGAAAGACATGGGAAGCTTTCCAATCCATATATGCAATGTATTTTGTGTGTAATTGCTTGTTTTTATTGCTTTAAATCCAACCTCCTCTTTCATGCCCTATAATCATTCACTATGATGTTTATACATGGCACTTCCTGACTCTTCAGTGTTGCAGGATGATTACAAAGCTTGTCATCTGCTTTTTTTCTTCTCTTGCACTCCTTTGTGATTGCTCTGCATGCATTCATCAGCAGTTTAAAGGTTGTTCTTTGAAGTTTGTTTTATATCACAATAAGTCTGCTACTTCATCTTACTTGGTTCTGCAGAAGGGGATCCAAAACAAAATTGCATTTAAAGTTTGATCTATCATTTCTGCTTTTTTACTCATTCCTTCCTGTTCTCCCTCCAAAGCTTTTTTCTTATATACTGGGAAGGGCAAAGGCAGCTTCTTCCTTCAGCCTCGCACTGGATTGTGTTTGTTTTGTTTTGTTTTTTATTACCAGTTTTCAAGGGTTTTTTGGACTCTGTTTTTCACCCTATCTTAAAAGAAATAAATAAAAATCATGTTGCTCATTTGCATGTTGATTGCAAATGTTGTATTCATATTTTATCAATCTATTTCTTATCAATTATCTATCAGTATTAGAAAAGTCAAGAATCCCAGAGATAAAGGTTAATTTCGAGCTATCTTAAATATGCTAAGCATGGGCATTTTTAAAGGGAGGTAACTGTCAAATGCTTCAATTAATTTTTTGATATTTTTTTACCAGACAAAATTTTTCTCAGTCTGAAGATACAATGCACAAAACTGCAATTTACTTTTTTTAATTTTTTTTTTAAAGAAAAAAATGCAGGAGAGTATTGGGCATGTCATTGTAGAAGAGTACTGTTCTAGAACCATTTTTTCATGTTTGCACATGGAAAGTACATTTTGGGATGTAAAACAAACTAAAATGTACTTCATAATGTAATTTTTAGGTGTTTAGAAAATAACACAACACTCTTCCCCTATGGAAGTAATACATAATACATGCCATAATAGCTGAGGCAGTGGTTTTTGGGCACACAAATGACCATGACATTCAGTGTCCACTGAGGTTTCTGCTGCCCTTTTTCAAAGTGAAGACCTGACTGTCAGGTTGTGCCCTTCTCCTGCTGAACTCTGAGGGATATTCAGCCTTGTTTATCTTGAGCCTAAATGTTTTAAAGGATGTGGAATGTTTAAGGACACTTAGTGCTAACTTGCAGTAAGCACAGGTCAGCAAATTTGGTATCTTCTAAAGTTGGCATTTAAAATTAAAATTGGGAATTTGACTTGGGGAAAAAAAACAAAAGAACACAGCTTTAAAATCTTGTGGGTTTGTTTGTTTTTTTTTTTTGCTCTAGACGGAGTGTGATTGAAGCTGTGTATAACAGACTGAACCCTTACAGGAACGATGATGCTGTAAGTATCTTTTCTCTTACATTCTCTTTCCCCACACCCCAATTATTTTAGCTGTTTTGTAAAGAAAGATACTGTGAATTTCTGTTAAAGACCCCTTCCCCCAAGAAAGGAGTGACACTGTTGTGCTTTTTGGACTGTGGTTTATAATTGTTTTCTGCTGTCTTTTACTGATCATCTTCTGAGAACTCCAGTAGGGTTGATTCATTTGTCCTCTGGAATTTCATTCTTTCAATCCTGCTTGGGTTTCCAAGTGTTGTTAAATGGTGGAAAGAGTCATGGGGGGGGTGGGGCTTTTTTGCCCCTTCTTAATAGGAGACATTTTTCCCTAAATATCAAGAAGAAAAATGCTCTATCTAAAAGTTAAACAGATGTGTTAAGACTATATTAGTTTACCAAATGGACTGTGTAAACACTTTTATTCTTAAGCATAGAGCATCTTACAGCAAGCAAACTCTTTGTGTTCTTATGTGTCAATGCTGAGAGAGACATACATCCACTGTCAGGATGGGGGGAAGAAAAACCAAACACTGAACATGAGCATGATTCCAGTGGCAGTTTGACCATCAAAACCAACATTCTGTCCCTGAAAATGCAGTGTCCTATAGAGCAGTTAAACTGATCCTTTAACTATCAGCAGAAATTACTCACATGCTTGGATGTGACATAAGTGAAATGCAGCCAGACATGAAGATTGTGCGTTGGCTTTACAACTATGCACTAGTTTCATTTGGCAGCCTTCAGTCTATTTTTAGCATAAAAAATCCTAAATAGGGATGAAAGAGGATGCTTTACCTTCAAAATACATTCTGTAGTATGTTGCTGTTCTACAAATGTACAGTACACAAACTTTGTGATCATGTTGGCAGCTGGGATACAGAAATTTGCATATGGAATAGTTGGCAAGCAGCTCCTGCATTTTTACTCACGCTGCTTTTATTCTTCATTCTTGAAACAGCCATTTTGCTCTTTCATATAATTGCTCTCCTTTGCTACTTCTGGTCTTGAAGGAAAAGCTGGAGGTGGTACTTTTGCAAAGGGCAATTTCAGTTTGTTTTTTTTAATTACACCTCCGTGCCAACTGTTCCTCTCTGGTTTGTAATGGATTCTGTGAGCAAGTTTGAATGAAGGGTGCAGAACTTCAGTGCTAAGAAATTATCATGTGTGGCATTGCTCGAGACTTAATTAGCCTCTTTCCTCTCCAAGGAACCACTAAAGCAGTGCTTTTGAAGAGGAGTAATATTTCTACCTCCTGCAGCCTCAGTAATGATGGGGAGGTGTAGCTGTGGAAGCACCACGATGTGCTGTTGTAAAAGCCCATCCTGCCCCTTAATTGCTTAGGGGAAAGGAGCATTTGATGCTGAAACCAACGAAGGTGGTGCACAGGAGCAGTTTGCTCTGATTCCTGTGCTGCTGATCGAGCTGTCACTTCAGCTGCAGAGCTGTGGCCCCATTGCTCCTGGTTAACCTGTGAGCCCACCTGATGAGGCTGGCAGAGAAAGCTGAACACAGAGCATTCTGAGCAAGGGGGAAGGAAAACAGGCCCGACACAAAGGCAGATGGATTAAAACAACGCTTGGTAAAATTAAACTATGATTAAACCTGGAATTGGTTAAACGTTTGTCAGGCTTGTGGTAGTTACACAAAATCTGCTGCTGCCTGTGGGTCTAAATGGAACGAATTTTTGGGATACTCAGGTATTTAGATAGGTTGAAATACCAAGTAGTACGTCCATGCAATTATGATTTGGAGCACAGCATGAATCTACTTTCAGTTTTCTTTTTGTTATATACACTTCTTTTTTTTCCCCTTGCAGTTTTATTACCATCCAAAATTACGATTTCCTTCGGTTGCCTAAACTACCCTTCTGTAACCTTAAATTAAAAGTGTTAAAATAGCTCTGAGTTATAACAGGGTGTCAGTTGATGTCTGTATCTTCCCATGCAGCGAGAGAGGGCTGAGAACACAAAAGATGATAATGGTGATAACACATGGCATGAGCACATCCTGCTCTTTTCTCACACCTGTGAGCTGAGTGTATCCATTTTGTATCACTTCTAACTACTCAGGAAATAGCTGGAAAAGTTCTGGAAATGCTTTTGAGTAACATTCCTAGGATCTTATCTTCAGGATTGATGAAACACTTGGTCAATGTTTTGAAATTTCTCAGTTCTAATATTTCGTTAATTAAGAGTATGTGGGGTTTAGATACTTTTTTAAAGCTGTGTCTGAAAGGGGAGAGAAAACAGACTCCTGAAATGATTTAAGTCTTTACCCTTTTCAGTCTGGATTATCCAGAAACTGCCGCAAGGATGGGCACTCCAGACTTTAAAGGGTTCCTTCTTTTTTCTTTAAGGATTCTGCCTCAACTGATGATATGTGGTAAAACTGCTCATCTAGCTGTGGAGTTCACGTTTCATCCTGCAAATGAAAGTGCAGCCCAACCTCAGTGACCCTTCTTAACATCCATCCTCAACCTTAATTAAAGAAGGGAAAATGATGTGTTGGTGAGAGTGACTACAGCAGTACGACATCTAGCCCAGGAACTGATCTTTTTTTTGTAAAACAGACTTCTGTAAACGTGATTTCAAACCATAAATTCATGTTGTAAATCAGACTCCAGCAATTTATGTTGTATGATTTTGTTTTTGTAAAGTGCAATTGTCTTTGTACAAAATGCTCATATTTAATTATGAACCGCTTTAAATCACTATAAAGGTTAGAAGAAATGTTTTGGCTTGTGTGATGCAACAATATATATCCCTTTTAAAAAATCATGTTGTGGTTTTGGATTGCAAGGAGCAGCAGCCTAGCCAGCTAGGTGCTCAAGAGGTGCACAAAACTGTTAAAGATAACTTTTTGGTTTAAATGAAAGCTGAACTCGTGGGCAGGGTACCAGAAATTGCAGTGTGTGAATCTCACTTGGTAATGGAGAAACAACTTAGGAGTAGTGCACAATCTTCAACCAACGTATATCATTTTCTTGGATGCACTCCTTCTCTCGTGTTGAGTCGAAGGGATTTGTGATTTTGAGTTCAGTGGGAGTTAAATCATGCCCTGTTTAACAGCATCCTGTTCGTACATGTACCAATCTTGGGATTAGAACACCTTGGTTCTTTGCACCTCTTTTTTCATTAACCCTTACATGAAACTACTAATCCTTGAGCACGAAGACAACTTTCTACATCAAGTAGGAGTCTGCAGCATTTTTACAATCCTGATTGGCTGGGTCTGCTGCTGTTCCAAGTAAAATACTCTGAATTCCATTTTATCAATAAAGCTTGATTTAACAAACAAGACATTTACCCATAAACGTGTAATTCCTTCTTTTCCTGCCTTTTAAAATGTCAGTGCCATTGTAAATTATATTTTACTTGTGGAAGAATATTTTTCTTAATTGGTAGCCCATTTTTAAAATGGGAAGGATTTTGATTATTGCCCAAGACATAGCCATATGCTAGAGGATGATGTGGGATTAATCCGTTACCCTATTTTTTACAAATGTGGTTTTTTCAGGCTTTTTGGTGTTGCTTTCCCCCCCCCCCCCACTCCCTACTGAAGATGTGCATTGGTTTGAATTTGCCTACTGTTTGATAAAAATACATTTGTCAAAGCCTGACAATCTTTAACATTTTATGGTGTGTGTTTTTAATTGACCCACTTACTTAGAATGAGAGACTAGTGGTTAAACAGTACTTGTGATTTGAGGTATAGCATGTTGACAATATTTAACTGTTTGTTGTTTAAAATTCTAATTTAAAATTTTATAAGATAATGAACTAATTTGATTTTAAGCTTAGCTTTCTCCCATTGAGCATACGAAAATTAAGTTTTCAAGTCAGTCGTGTTTGCAAAACTGCTGTTTTGTGCACCTTGTATTGTCTTTTTGGTTGAGAATATTGTATTTAATATGTAGTTTACTCATTTAGTAGGCAGATTCCTCAAAAGGAAAATCAGTAAAACAAGTAGATTGTAACATTTACTGCAGTTAAACAGAATCAGAACTTGGTGTATAATTACTTTTTGATAGGAAAATGTAGTACAATGCATTTTGCTATATTTGTCTTTCCCTAACTTTGACATATACATATTTGTATATATAGCCTTAAAACTAATGCAGAGTTAGGGAACACTGAACAGTGAAAAAGTAACTTATAGTGTCTTGGAACTAAGTATAGTATATACCAGCAAACTTTTCTTTTATCCCTCTTGTCTATGTGGGGTGCTTAAACGTAACTTCATTGTATTCAGTTTGTAATCTGTTCAAGCATGAATGAAGAAAACATAAGCACTATTTGTATTTATAAATTTATAGCAATTTTTGCTTAAACAACCAGTTCCTTACCTACCTATGAATAAATGCTTAAAATGTCTAATTTTGTTGTAGAGTGCAAAACTATAATGATGTTAAGTTATAGCTTCACAGGCACCTAATTAATGAGCATATTTAATGATACATGGCGTATTAGTGCGAAAAGCTAAACTTAATTTAGGACTAGGCAGATGAAGTTCTGTCCTTTTTTTTCATAGAGACTGAAGTTTAGTTTTGGAAACTGCAAAACCTTGAACTGGACTGTGGAACCTTTTGAGTTTTAAACTTTAAAAGTCGGAAGCAAAACTGTGGTGTGAAAAGCCATACTTCAAACCATAATCACTTAAAACTGTCTCAGTGACAAAGGAGATTTTTGAAGCCTCTTCTGACGAGGTCTCCTGAAGGTTAGAAAGGAAATAATCCTGCTGTTGCTACAGGCGATGTGAGTAGGCTTGAGGGTAGTGACAGAAAGCCCGTTTCAGGCCTTTCTCTCTCCCGCCTACGTTCAGCGCTTCGATGAGCTCAGAGCACTGAATTGTGATGTATGCATAAACACTGCCATTTTAGATACAGACTTTGATTACAGAGTAAATGAGTTAAGTATATATAAAGCATCCTAGAAAAGAGGCAAGCTGTACTTTTTTCACTGCTCTGAAAAGAAAAAAAGGCACTTTTGCACCTTTGTGCATCTCCTTCTTGCACCAGAAACTTTTTTTTTTTTTTTTTTAAATGCTAAAAGACATTAGCACCTCAGGGGCAAGGCAGAAATTTTTATTTTGAAATATTGTGTGCTATTTATTTCCCTCTTGGAAAAAGATTCCTGTGTGACAAAAAATGAAAATTGTGTGATGTTAACAGATGTATTTTTAAATACATGTTCAAATAGGATGGTCCCGATTTGCTTGTTTTTAAAAGGAAATGACATTTGTAAAGCTACTTTGCTTCGTATGCCATGCGACTTTGTTTTCCTTCTACATTTGACAGCTTCACTGGCTACAGTTTCTGTGAGTTTTGTTATAGTCAGATTAAATGTTTCGCTGATCGTTCTGGGAGAATACCTGTAACTGCTTTATGGACAACTGTTCCAAACAATTCTCGCTAATTCAGCATTGAAAATATGTTCAAGACAGAGGCTTCTAAAACGTGCTTTAAACCAAGGTTGGATGAACTAAATGCAGTGGCATTAAGTAGGATCCTAGTTTTGGAAGGCTCTGTAACCCCTCTGTATCCGTAGAGTCCCAGGTGCTCGCGCTGGGGCAGAAACAGAGCCTGAGCCTTTCAGCTGGGCTTCCTTTCAGCTGGGCTTGCTCCCAGCTGGGCTTGCTCCCAGCTGGCCCAGGAGCAGCCCCACCACGACCTTGAGGCATGGCCATCATTCAGTTAAACCTGGAGCTGGAGTCAGAATTGGAGAGAGGAGTTTCATCAGCTTGTTAAACTGCTCTGAACTGCAGCAGTCGTAGGTTGTGTCAGCGAGGTGCCTGGTGAATACTGAGCAGCAGATGAGTCATGGGAGCGCTTACCTTGAGAGTTCCTGCAGGTGCCAAAGCTGATCTTTTCAACATTTACTGGTAGCAATTTGACTTCAAGGTCCATTGCAGTATTTATTCCAAAGCTGGTGCTGTCACTATATAGGTTCATGTCTGAGCCATTTTGCTCAGTTCAGGAGTTGGAAGCTTAAGATGATTTAGCAAAATTAGGGATCAGTTTTCCCTTCAGTTGATTCCCTGATAAGAATCCCGCCTTAATTTTATACACTGGGATAGGAAACACTTCCTATTGCATTCCATTTTTAGTAGTTTATGGTCTAAGGATATGGTTTCATGATCTTACACCAAGACTAAACCATTGCTCCTAGTTTGCCCCTACTGCCTTTTTTTGTGCCAGTGCTTGTCCTTACGTGGGTGTTCAGTTAGGAGAAAGAACAAAACTGTCCTCTTGAGCTGGGTCAATTGATAATCCAGCTGTGGGGTGCTGGTGCTAGGGAAAAATGGAGAGTGGGGAGACAGGACTGAGAGCAAAGGAATGGTCGCCCCACCCCTCCTGCCACAGTTTGGGAAACCACACCCAGATAAATGATGGCCTGTGTAAGGAGCATCGAAGCCTTTGCAGATCTTTCCCCACTTAAGACAAACATTTTGCTTTGATAAACATTTCTTTAAACTGGAATCATCGAACTTTGGTCTCAGTGTCTTGTGTGTGAGTTCTGTGCTGACAACCTTCCTCTGTGTTCGTATTCTCTAGAGGGTTGGAGCTCTCTGCTGTGGGAGAGACAGCACGGCTGCCACAATTAGATTAATGATATGGTTGTTACAGTTTACCTTAGTTCGATGTGCATCAGGATTTCATCATGCCAAGATCTTCACCTCCATCTCTCCCTGCACCTTCTTGAACTGTTTTTGTGCACAAATGACTTGGTGTATTTCGATTCCTTGGTACTTAATCTTGGCCATGTCTGAAAGGGGCTGACCTTTAGGAAAGCAGTGCCCTTTTCCTCATCCTTTGACAAATACAGCATTGGATACAAACCTGATGTACCTCGCAGAGGTTCAGAAACAGCAAAACTGTAGAGCTACAGGGCTGTGCCTGGCATTCTTGTGTAGAAAATGAATTGTTACTTGGTGCCAAGCTTCACCAAATAGGAAAATAATGTTTCCTAGATAATGAGTGTGGCTCCTTGTTACTACACCTCCCTGTGTCTGAGGTGATCATACCTGAGCCTTTATAGACCAGGTCAGGGTGTAAACTCTCCATCTGGCTGGAGAGGCTTTTTGACCCTTTAAGTGGTGAAAAGAGGCTCCAGGCGTGAATTTCCAGGATGCTAGCACAAAAAAATGAATGTGATTCCTGCTATAAGCTGTAAAAAAGGAGCAGAATTTAAAAGTATCACTCTGTGGCTAAATAATTTTGACTGACCTGTCTGAAATACTGATCAGAAAATCCAATCTTTTGTGAGCTTTTTCTGTGGAGTGCTTGCACAGTCTGCAGCTTTCTGCAGACCTAGGTGTGCACATCTGAAGCACTCTGTGGCCTTATTTTGCCTAATAATGTTGCTTGGTAAATGAGATAGCAGCCACCTGGGCTGTGGCACAGGAGGTCAGGAAGCTGTAGGAAAACTTGAAGCTTCTCTTTAGTATCATGGACCACTAAATGCATTCAAGTAGAAAAAAATTAGACACGTTAAAAGTTGAGTTTACACTGTCTCCCATTGACAATTTGTTTCTAGAAAAATGACAAGTACTACTTCCTACCATTTATTTAATATGTGAAAAAAATGTCTGCAGCTTTAATCTCCTGATTGTGTCAGAGTTGTTGACCTGTAGTTACTTAGGCTTTGTGCATATTCCTCATGTTTTCTGTGTTTTTGTTTGATGTTCCTTTTGAGCAGCAGTAAAACAGTTCTTTTTTTCCCCCATCTCTTATACACCTTCTTCTGAAGTCTTTGCTTCCAGGCCAAGGGAACAGGAGTGATAATGATGTTTGAGGAAAGTGTTTTGGGAGAGGCTTGCTTTAAATGCAATGACTACAAAACCCCTTAACTTTTGCACCACAAAAGGTGGGAAAGTGGGCTTAACTTCAAAAATGCCTTTTATAGAACCAGGAAAACCTGAAAGTGTCAAAACTTGGGTAGGAGTGGGATGACAGGTCAGGTTTCTAGAGTGGTTTATGCATAGCCAGATTTTTACACATAGCAAACCGATTCCTGCCCAAGTGTTTTTTAAAATATAGCTAGGCACCTGCTTTCTTCTTTTTTCTTCTTTTTTTTTTTTCTTTTTTTTTTTTTCCAAAGTGGGAAGAATAAAACCAGTGGTCCTTACTACTGTATAACCAGCCATTTACCTGAAGGGTTGGTGCTATGTCAGGCAGTACCATTGTCCTTTAGGAGCATGCACTTCTCAGCTTGCTCAGTAACGTTGAGGCAAAGCTGAAATTCCTTTTTGTGTCCTTGAAGTGTTGGCTCTGAGGAGCTTGGTTGGAGTGTGGGGTTTTTACACGTGGACAGGACTCCCCATGTATGTTGTGAGGAGGCCTCTGGAGTTGAAGGAGTTATTTATTTTGAGAAATACTTTTAAGAAAAACGAGAAAACAGACTGGCAGGTCCTAAAACATTCAACACTTTTATTCTATTGATGCCTGTAGACGAAGGTCCAGAGTTGCATTTCAGCTGTTACTGAATTCCAGCCAGTCTGAGCAGTGCCAATACTGGGTAGCCAATTTCATTTTCACTGTTGGGATTTCAGGCTGGATCACAGTATTTTTGTTCACACTAGAGGGGGAAATCAGAGTCAGGCTTGGGAAAATCAGGCAAAAACTTAACCTTACATCCTGCTGATGTTGATGGAGCTTTTGCTCACAAGGTACAAATTTTGGATGGGGTGTTGGGGCCTTAACTGTCCCACTTCTCTTGGAGTGAAAAACAAATGTAATCTTTATTCAGTTTAGGTTTTAAAAAAGCTTTTCAAAGCCAAAGGGAAGACAGTGGTAATGTTAAAATGTTTGATTAATCTGAGATAATTTCTTAATTCTTTAAACATCTAAGAATTTTTTGCTTTTAAAACCTCAGAAGAGCACAGTTTAAGAGGTTTGATCTTTAATGCAGGGCTTTTAGGTGCAAATAAATTAAATCCAGAATGACAAATCCAGGATGGAAAGACAATGAGACCCTGAAAATGTAGGAATAAATGTCCTGAATTCACACAGAATTATATCCATGTCCAGTGATGGACTCCTAAAAGGTTGGAACTCAATGATCTTTAGGGCTCTTCCAACCCTAAACCATTCTGTGGACCATTCTGTGAAAGGATCTTTGACAGTGTTTGTAGGGGAACTTTTTATTCTTGCTGAGTGATGCCAGACTGAGAAGTCTGCTGCAATTTGGAATTTCCAGCCTCTTAAATTGGGAACTGGGCATTGCACACCAGAGTCCCCAGTGTTGGGATGCTGTTACCCCACGTTCTGTGGGTTAATGCCCTGCAGCCCAAGGGAATTGGGAATTGGGGTTTCCCAGCCTGTTCTTGCTGATGACCTTGGGCACCAAGAGTTAAATTGTGTTCCTTAACCTGATCTAACTCTTTGGTGCCAGGAATCCACTTTTTGGAGGAAGTGCTGAGTTATGCAAATATCCTTGGCAAACGGCGCCAGGTATTTCACTGCTCGGAAAACTCAATTATTTGACAGGAGACAAGCTGAGGTTCTCCCAGCCAGGGAGTGCTGGATATCTGAAGAGCGTGAGCTTTGACTTCCAGGACTGGCTATTTCATAAACCTTTATAAGCAGAGATTTTGGGTTCTAGCATCTGTCTTGTTCCTAAGACCACGTACAAACATGCTGAATTAGAGAGTTTTCACCTGTCTTCTCACAGAATTGACTCCACACCGTACCATAAGAGTCTCGTTTGTGGTGACATGCTGTGCCTGTCTTTTTAGAAAATTCATGACCTCTTTATATCTATTTTGTGGAAAGTGTAACTTTTTTTCATTGATGACCTGTATAAATGTGTGTTACGAATGGAGAGATTTAAGCTTGAAAAGCATGTTTGCAGATTACACAGCTTCATTATGGAATTTATAAATTTAACAGAGTAATATACAAGAGCATAACTATTTTCCTTAAGTAGAATGTATAACAATATATAATAAATTATTCTCCACGTAGTTCACCCACTATTTACAGTTTTACACAATTCAAACTGTGTGTTTACAGAAAGTTCAATAAATGTATATTTTGTACTATGTACAGATTCCTGGTCCCAAAGAAAATGTGTGAATTTAGTTTCTAACTTAACTTTTGAGATTGTACTTTTTTTTTCTTTTCCTTTCCTTTTTTTTGGGGGGTTGTTTTTTTTTTTGTTTGTTTGTTTGTTTGGAATCAGTTGAACAAACTGCGTTATGCCTGTCGATGGTGGAGGCTTGCATTGGAGTAAACGGGAATTGGAAATATTTCTAATCTACAAAAAAATGATTCCACTAAATAAAACAGGCAATTACATCGTGTGTGTGTATTTGAGTGCCATGCTACACAAACCCTCCTCACATCTCTTTTGTTGTCCCTGATTTACAAACTGCCCAGGCTTCCTTCAGTTTCCTGGCTCAAGGGAGTTAGATTAAAATGAAATACTGAGGGCTTATCGTGATCACTTTTAGTTACAAATTTAGTTATAAAACTCCCTTCTTTTTGCTGGTTTTTTCTTCCCTTTCATGTTGAAATTCCAAGATAAAGCTGCATGTGCTTGGCTCCAGCCCCAGCATTCCCCAGAGGCCGCCTGGTCTGGGGCTTTCAAGAGAACTGGGGATGGATTAGGATGCCCAGCTTCTGGAATACTACATCACACAGGAGCAAAATACATTTTGTATCTTTTGCCCTGTTACAAAGCTAGACCTTTGTAATATCATTCCTAAGATTATAAGGATGCTAAAGGCTAAAATAAATATGGTTTTAGCCTTTATGGTTTTGAAGCGAAAATGAGCCTTGTATGTAACCAGCTCACATTTGTCATCTTTGTGGAAATCTTTATAGGCAGAGCTGGAAGGATTCTGACATGGACTAAATAAATTAAACCTGGGGTGGGGGCAGGAGGGGATTCTGCTGTCACCTGAGACCTGGAGCAAACTTGTGTGTTAAAAGAAAGATATCAGTCCCATCCCTTTAAGGATTAAAAAACTCAGAACCACTGAATTGCCTAGAAAAATAACAGAATATTTTTTGTGGATTAAAAAAAATGGAACTGCTATGATAAGATTGACTATTAGCCTTGGTTCACATTAATGGAACAGACATGGGATGGGAGACAAAATAGATTCTTTTGTTTTCCAGCTCAGAGTGTATAAAGAGACTGTTTTATCCTATCTAACTGGAAAATATGCATTTTAATATATTTTTCCTCAAAGCTAAAGAATAATATACCTCTGAATAGCATTGTTGGTTTGTTTAAATGGGTTTTTTCAATCCTGACATATAACAATAAATTTGAATTCCATCCAAGCTGTTTAGATAGAAATATTAAGCCAACTGCAGATGTTCATTGTGGCTGAATTTCATGAGGCTGCATTTATGTGAGCTAATTTAAAAGAGGCAGAACCCTGAAGCCTGGTTTAGTCATTTATCTCGTTTCAGTTTTAGTTTTTAGCAATTTTTAAGAACATAGGAGATTATTCTAACAAGTTCTGAAGGAACAGAGGTAAATTTGACAAAAAATAGCAAGAAGATCTTATATTTACTGAAGATTTGACTCCATCTCAAAGGTCTTTTCCAACCTTCATGAGTCTGTGATAGAAATGAGTAAGACAATTATCCCTGTAAATACACAGGAGGGGCTCTGGGACTTGGGTGAGTGTGGTGCTTGGCTCTCATTTGTGAGCTTGCAGGGCTGGAAGTTCACCAATATAATGAGAATTCCTATATTGATGAAGTTAATTTGTACATACTGACTTTAGTGCAAACTTTCCAGTGTTTTTACTGGAAGTGGGAGAGCTTAAAATGATCTGTGGCCTTTCAAAGGTCCTGCTTAGCCACAGCTGTGGGAGAGATTTATTCTCCTCTCCCAATTAGCAGGTTTTTCTGGGGTACGTGCTCTACTTGAAGAAAATGCTTACTACAGGTTTTTAATTGTATTAAATAGGACTGAAAACTTCATGACCTACAACTTAGACTTGCCTTAGTCTAAGGTTTGCTGAACAGACATTTGAAACAGAGAGTTTATTTTTACAGTAGGGCAGATATGAAGATAATAGAATTAGCTTTGTGTTTTCTTGTCTTTACCTCTGCTCCTTAGCAGTAGAAGTGTTTGTGACACTGTCCAGTGTCCTGCTGATTCTCTTTAGTAGGAATCACCTTGCTGAAGCTGGATCATGGCTCTTCCCTCTTACTCTGAACAGAACATGAGAATTTCTTCTGGCTCGTGAACAGCAAGTGGAACTCGGTGAGAACACTCACCTTCCTCTGAAATTTGAGTCCTGTCCCATACTGTAAGAAGGTAACAAACAATTCAGGATATATTACAAGCATGCAGTAAAACATTTTTTAAAGGCTTTTAAGGAAACAAAGCATTTTCTGGTCTGTTTTTAAAACAATCTGGGAGTCCCTGGGCCAAGAGGAATAGGATTATTTGGACAAGCCTGTCCTCCAAGTCTTTTGAGCTGTGCTTTTTTTTTTTTTTTTCCTGCATTTCCTGCTTATCCAAATTACCTTTTCCAAAATGCCAGAAGCCTTTTGAAGTTTTCATTTAGAAAAGTAATTTATTCTTCTGGTGATCATCCCTGTCAGGGGTGCAGTAGGAGTCTGTTACCTAAAGAATATGAGGTGACACTGTCAACTTAAATCAGTCTTAATCCTGAGAGTGTTTTAGTTCAGTTGTAAGTACCTGGAAGTGTGCACTTCAGAGTGGGTTTTGGATCTTTGTATTTGCAGTTGTTACAAAGTTTTTTTTATTTGGGGGGTTTTAATGGTCACCTTCAGCTATTTTAGTAAACTATATATAACTAGAATAGGAAAGCAAGTGAAGTCACCCCCAGCAGGTTGTTGTTAACTCCCAGTGAAGAACTGGAGACTGGTCAGATGTCAGGAATCAGTTGCAGGGAGAAATAAAAACAAAGCAGCTGATTTAGAAGGCTTTTAGTGATAGTAATACCAATTAAATGTGCAGCATGGATTAAAACAATGTAAATGTTTAATTGCAGAAATATATTAACTTAATGTTTCTACACTCCTAAAGCTCATGGCAATTTCAGTATGAAAACTTTATTGTTCTGTAAGGAAATATTGATAGGTGCCAGCCTGAGGGACTGAAGCTTGCCCTTTTTCAGGTTTTTAGGCTGATGGTCTCAGTTTGCCTGCACCCAAAAACCTCAGCATGGGCATGAGTTCAGTGCCAGAATAAACCTGCCCCAGGCCACAGCCCAGCTTTTATTGTCTAATAGCTAATACAGAGCTTTCATATTAGCATTTGATAAGGGGCTGTGCTCACCTTATCACCTGGTTTCTAGATAGACTGTAGCCTTTAGCCTGATTTTTATATTCCCTTTACCCAGGGATCAGCTGGGTCTTGTCCTGTGGCTGCCTCTTGCTCTGCCTGCAGTAAAGCACATTCCTTCTGCCACCTCTCCCGTGCACCTGAACCCTTTGATTCTTCTCCCTTCTCCATCTCTTTTTGGCCTGAAGCTGCCAGACTATTCTGTGAAAGTCTGAAAATCCCCTCAGTGTTGGGAACTGCGTCCCTTCTCTGCATTTTCTAGGTTTTCCCACATTAGGAGCAGTATCACTGTACATGGCCCCACCTGGCTGCACCCTCCCTCAAGTAGTTGTGGAGCATGAGAAGGTTCTCTCCTCCTTTTCTGCAGGCTGGACCCTCTCCCAGGGTTGGAGGCACTGCTGAAAAGCCAGACTCTTCCTGCAGGCAGGTAACTCGTGCCATGGTGTGAGCACCTCACCTCGTGTGTCCATTCCCCCTGGGTGGATCCCGTGCTGGCAGAGCCCGGCAGCATGTGCTGAACATGCAGCCCCAGCTGAGGCCAGGCAGCTCCTTGCGTGCTCAGGAGTAAGCCCCTTCAGATGTTTGTGTGGCACAGAACTCACAATTCATTTCCTCTGCTGCTTCTGCTGCTGTGGGGGAGTTTCTGAGAGAAGAAAGAGAAACAACAGGAGACACAGTTGCACAGTCTGTGTTAGCTGACGCAAACAAAATTAATGGAGCTACTTCTGACCCTTTTTGATTTTTTTTAAATTTTTTTTTATTTTGTACTGCTTGACTTCAAAAGGTTTTTGCACCATTTCCTGGAAAATGTGCTTAGTCTGGTGAACTGGTGCTGCTGTATCATGTACTCAGTGTTTGAAGAGTGTGTGTTTTTAAGTGATGTAATCCCTGTGCTCCAGTTTATGAGTTCTGTGGAAGTAATGCTCTCCAACCCGATTCCCAATGCTTTGGATCATAGAATCGTTTACATTGGAAAAGATTATTAAGTCCAGCTGTTAATCCAGCACTGCCAAGGCCACCACTAACCCATGTCCCCAAGTGCCACATTCACACATCTTTTAAACAACCTCGGTGTTGGTGACTCCACCCCTTCCCTGGGCAGCCTGTTCCAGAGTGCTTGACAACCCTTCTGATGAAATTTTTCTCTAAAACCCAATCTAAATCTCACCTGGCACAACTTCAGGTAATTTCCTCTTGTCCTGTCCCTTGTTCCCTGGGAGCAGAGCCCGACCCCCACCTGGCTGCTCCACCCTCCAAGGGGGTTGTAGAGAGTGAGAAGGTTCCCCCTGAGTCTCCAGGCTGAGCACACCCAGCTCCCTCATCAGACTTGTTCTCCAGACCCTTCCCCAGCTCTGTTGCTCTTCCCTGGACAGACTCCAGCCCCTCAATGTCCTTCTTGTCCTGAGGGGCCCAAAACTGACCCCCAGGATTTGAGGTGCAGCACTGATGGAGAGAGCAGCCTCAGTGCAAGTCACTGAACCAAAAACTTCACCAGTCCTACTCTAATGAGGATGATGGAAACAATTATCAGAAGCAGAGTATCTGCCCACCAGTAACACAACCAAACTCATTTTTCTGTCTGTTGGGAGCACCAAGAGTCTAAGAGTTGCCACTTCTTTGCTACCCAAATCACCATTCTATTCTCCCCAGAGAAGGACTCAGTGGTTCTCTCCTGTGTCTGACTGCTCTGCTCCCTGGCACCAAACCTCATCACTCTGTGTTGGTCACAGCTTTCACTGTCTGAGCAGAGCAGCTGTAACTGGGCAGGAGTTACAAATCCTGTAAATGCAAAAAAAGGGGACTCTGGCAATTGGACATACCAGCTAAAACTCACCCCATTTCACCAGTCCCAATCCAAATTCTCCTGTACTTGTAGCCAGAGAAAACCTTAAGACAAAGGCACAGGGCAGCCCAAGCCTTCGGGCCAGCTGTCTCTTTTGACATATATTTCACTAGGCAGTTGTAGTTCCTGAATTACACACGTTCTTTGTCTATTACATCCTGACCCCCCAGCACAGCTGGTGATGTTTTTCCAAAGGGGAACAGGAAAACTGGGGCTCATCTATTTAGATCTCATGGAAATCAAACCTTTTTGAAAAGAAAGTTCTCCTCTCCTGGTCTGAGGAAGAGTAGCTGGAAGGGGCTGTTCCCATCGTCGTCCTTGCCACCACGAGGATCTTGGGCTGGGACCCCTTGTCTGTATGAGCTCAGAGAAGATGTGGCTGTTTTCTGTTGCCATGCAGGGAGAGGGTCATTGACTCCATTCAGCTGAAGGCCTTCTGTAATCGATTTTCAAAACAGTCTGAGGTCGTTGCATACTGTGCCCTACGGCATCGCAAGGATTTGTGTATTGTGTGCTTTGACCTGATTCTTTTTCCCCTCTCTCCCAGCATCCTGAGGTAGAGCTGCCATGCTTTGTTGTCCCTAGCATGCGTCTGGAGGGGGTGGGGTGGCAGTGATTTGATTTGATTTTTTAATTAATGCCTAGAAATGTACATGCAGCATCAGCTTTTGACTTTGCACCGCCCAAGCTTTGGTGTCATTGCCCTGAAGTGCAACCCTGGTGGGGCCTTTTTCTCGATGCTTGGACCTGTTCTGGAGCACAGTCACAAAAAATATTTATGAAGCCACAAGCCATGGTATGTAAAAAAAAATACGAATTTTGAGTTGTGCTCCTTAGTTCATTGCAAGACCCAGAGATACAGCTTTGCTTTGTGCAGATCCTTGGTCTCAGCCAATTTACTGAGCCTCCAGGAGAGCTTTCTTCATCACTGCAGTCAGCTCAGAATATTTTAATTTGATACCTGGAGGAGTTAAAATGCTTATATGGATCTGCCCATACATGTGGCTGGTGCTGTACAGTCAGACATAAACAGGAGATACCAACCCAGGACTTCTCACAGCAGAAATTTAGAAACAAAAGAACTTTGCTCAATGTTAAGCGTAGGGAAAAACTGGCAGTGAAAAGAACCTTAGAACAGCAAAAGATGATGTTATTTCTCTAGATTAAATGTTAATTAGTTAGATTAATATTTGCACATATTGCATACTTATGGCTAATATTTGATTAAAGTATGAAAGCAGGATAAATACTTCTTTTAATAAAGTTTGGCAAACAGGCTCTGCCCTGTATTATAAATGTCAAATACAGTCTGTGTTTGAATGAAGTCACTGCTGTCAAAAACAGACATAAAAAGTCTCAAGACATTACCCAAGCAAATCCTTGCCTACATTCCAGTCTCGTTTAGGAGCACAAGCAATCTCTAATTGCAAAAGTGCTTTTGAAAACTGTATTAGGAATTTTCTCCACTGGCAAATCAGCGATTTTCTTTGCAGAAGCAAACAATGGAGAAGTGACCTAAATACACACAATTATGCAGGAGATTTTGCTTTGGGGCACAAAATGGAATTGTAGGCCGGGTATGAAAGTTAATTTGAATTTCAGACTGAGTCCCAACTGTTGCAGAAGGGAGAGTCAAAGGAAACCATATTTGAGGGGTTTTTCCAGCCGGCTGTGAAGGCTGAACTTTCCTGCAGTAATCTCCTGTTTATTAACGAGACTTGTAAATGCTTGTGGAACAGCCTCTCTCTCACTACTGAACTTTTCTCATCCCTTTCCCTCCTGTGCTTCAAATAATTGTCTGTGTGTTCTCGGGGAGGTGTCCTAGAATAGGATGGCCTCGTTCTCCTGGTCAGTGAGGAATGCTGGATCTGGGATGTTGCCACAAAGTCTGGCTGCTGCAGAGCTGAGCAGTAGAAAAAGCAGCCAGTGTGAAGACAAGGTCCAGGCATCTCAGGAATAAAAAACTGGAGAGAAATCTAAAGGTCAAAATGCTGTACTTGCCTTCTCTTTCTCTTTGCAGACAGGGTATGATTTCCAGAACAAAAAGAGAGAAACAAGGGAATGAAAACCAAAACAGTCCCATGTAATCAATGGGAAGAGGCCAGAACTGTCTGTTCATTTCAGCTGATTGTAACTGGAATGATGAAAAAGTAGCAGAGGAAATGAAACAGAAAATCAAAATAGAAAAACTAATAGAAAGATTACAGAAAAACTAATAGAAAGATTATAGAAAAACAAACAGAATTAATAAAAAGTTAATAGAAAATCAGAAGTAATAAATAGAAAATTAATAGAGAATCCAAAGCTGGTAATCTATTTTTACACATGCAAAACCCATAGTCTCTGATAAAAAATACCCTTGCATTTTCAGTGTACTCCAAAAGCCAGGCTGTTGCAATATGGCAAACCCACACCTGTGGTATGCAATGCTTTTTAGGGAGCAAATTCCTTCACGTAGAGATGTCAAAGCCTTTCCATGGGAACAATGTCTCCAATTCTGCTCCTGGGCTGGAAAAATCCTCTTCTGGGAGAGCCAGGCACAGTGAGGCAGTGGGGTGGGACAAGCAGACAGGCTGTTGTCATGTCTGGGATCCAGGTGAACCTGAAAGCTCCAAGAATGCTGCAGTGCAGCCTCTTACCCATTTCTGTGCTCCTCTTTTCAGCAGCTGAGGGAAATTTCTAAGGGTAACTGTGGGCTGACCTGGGCAAACCATGGAGAAACAGGCAAAAACCTGGTGAGGGCTTGATATGGAATAGGATCCTCATCCCTCTGGTGAGCCCATTTCCTACAGTGCTTGGAATCAAGTCCAGTTTGGAGATAGGCAGGTTTTATTACTTTTTTTATGCTCTTCCTTTCCAGTTTAGAATAACTCATCCATGGGAGAAATACTTACTGCATCAAGTGGCAAGGCTGAGACTGCTGTTTCAAATAAGAAGTGTCCCTCAAGGGATTTATTTCCCAGTGCTCTTGGTTTTAAGTCACACCAGTCTCAGTGAGTGCACAGATGGTCCTGGGCATGGCCAGGTGTCCTGGGAGCTGTACAGGTAGCTGCAGGTTTGTAGGGAAGAGGTGGAGGTGGTAGGAAGGAGAGACAGATCATCATTTGGCCCAGAGGGAAGCCAACTTGGGAAGATTTCCGTATTGGGATCTCCACCTTGACGCTCGTGCCTTAATTTCTTTAGGAATAATTACACTTGGCTCCACTTCGTCTTACAGTTCATACAGATGGAGAATATATAAAAAAAAAAATGGTGATGTAATGTCTCCGTTAAAAATATCTGCCCACTTCCTCCTCCAGCCCATGGGTCAGAGGGAGCCATGGAAAAAAGGACATTCCTCCTGCCTCTGTCTGATTTCAGCCTTGATAGGGCTCAGACCAATGTTGCTTCAATTAATTTATTTTCTTTTATAACACATGTTTCAGAGCACTTCAAAAGCTGGATTCTCTAATCTTTAGGAGATCAGCATGAGTCAGAAGCATCTGCAGGAAGAGCAGGAAGGTGCCTGAGCTGAGTTTTCCAGAGCCAGCAGCGGGCATGCTCCTGTCAGGGGGAGCAGAGCTCTGGCAGGGGTAACTGAGGCAGCAGCAGGGGCTTTAGGAGGAGGCTGTGCTGAGCTCAGAAGAGCTGCTGCCCTGCTGCTCTCCTCATCTGCTGTGAGCTGCTGCCTTAGGGATGTTCAGAGAAAGCAACTTCAGCACTGCTGCCCTCCCCTGGATCACAGAACCACGGAATTATCAAATGGTTTGGCTTGGAAGGGACTTTAAAGATCACCTCATTCAAACCCTCCTGCCACGGGCATGGGCACCTTCCACCATCCCAGGTTGCTCCAAGCCCCATCCAACCTTGGCCTGGAACACTGCCAGGGATGGGGCAGCCACAGCTTCTGTGAGCAAACCTGTGCCAGCACCTCACCATCCTCACAGGGAAGAATTTCTTCCCAATATCCCATCTAAACCTACTCTCTTTCAGCTTAAGGGCTTTGGGATTTTTGTTGGAATGTTTCTGGGGGGGAAAGACAGGACACACCTTTGATTCAGGTGAGTGCAAAGAGATTGTAAAAATCTTGCAAGAAATCTCCCATGCAGTGGAATGGCCAGGCTGGATGGGGCCCTGGGCAACCTGGTCTAGGGGAAGATGTCCCTGCCCATGGTAGGTGCTGGAGATGATCTTTAAAGTCCTTTCCAGCATAAACCACCTATGATTCTATGTGGGCTAAGAGGGGAGCACAAAGCCAGGGCTAAGAGGGGAGCACTTCATCCCTTCATCCCTGGTTCATCCGTGCCTGGACTTGCTGCATCAAACCAAATCAAAGGACAGAGCTGCAAGCCTTGACCATCTCAGTTCTCACTCTCCTGGGATCATCATTGTCACTGTTAATTTGTTTTAGAGCAGAGCCCAGGGGCACCAGTCATGGATCAGCCCTGGCTGAGGAGAGTTCCTGCCACAGACAAAGGGATGGGTCCTGCCCCGTGTGGAAAATTCTGGGAGCTTCAGCAGAGCAAAGAGGCAGCGTCATGGGTGCCACCAGCCCCTCTGTGTTTTCACAGCACCTCTGCTCCTGCACCTGAAACCAAACGCAGCCATCAGCAGAGCCTGGGGCCACTCCGTGCCCAAAGGGCCACACCACAGGGTGTGAGGCATCCAGAGATGGGAAACCCTGCTGTCAGGGGCTGGGGAGGGAGAGGGTGAACGCTGCCTGGGCTGGACACCCTCCATCAGCACCAGCTATCCCACCAGCTGAAATACTTCAGCCTTGAAACCTGGAATAGGAGTGGCAGTGTTTGCCCACAGCAATGGCACAAAGGGCTGTGGGTGGTGCTGCTGCAGGTGTAGCTGCCTGCCAGCCCTGCTGCCGTGGGTTTTACATGTCCCAAATGATGCCTCACTGTCCCTTCGTGGTCACCAGAAACTGATGTCTCAGGAAAGGCTGACCTGAAACAGAGACTGGACAGAGCTAAAGATAAAGTAGAGATTTATTGAAAGGCCCCTGGGACACACCTTGGGCAGGACAAGAGCCTGGCCAGGGCTACACCCAAGGTGGATTTAGAATGGTCACAAAATGGACAACTGGTCATGAGGTTTTACACTTTTATAAGTTTTAGTCCATTTGCATATTAGGGTTTAATTATCCAATTACAGATTCAGGTTGGGAGATCTCATCCTTCTTGTTTTCTCTCTTCAGCCCACTGTTGTTTGTGCTGTTGAGCCTGAAAGTTGTCCTTGGTCTTCAGCAGGAAAAGGATTTATTTTGCCTACCTGCTCTGTGAAGAGAGCTGAGTGACCCTGAATGTGAGGCTCAGAACTGCACCCCCGGGCAGCACAGAATCTGAAAAACACGAAAGCTAAAACTCAAGGCATCAGAGCCTGCGGTCACTCACCAGAGAGCCTGCAGGCAGCTCTGCGGGTCACCTGGGCCAGGAGGCGGGCAGCACTAATGCCCTTTGTTCCCCCGGAGAATTCCATTTCCCTCCCCTTTGTGCCGTCAATGCAGCGCTACCCCCGGGCAGGAGGCTGGGACAAAGCCCTTCAGGGGAGGCTGGCAAATTGCAACCCTCCTCTGGTGAATGGGGACGGCACCAGGGATGGGCTGGAGCGATGCACCTGGTGTCAGTAATTACGGGCTTGAAATGGGGGGAAAGGGCTGAAGGCAAGCGGGAGGTCAGGTGGTGGTTGTGGATGGCAAAGGAAGGGCTTTTCCTGCGGGAAGAACAAATGGGCTGCTCAGGAGTCTGCTGGTGATGGAATGATTAATCTTCCCTCTTCTCCTCCTCATTCTTTCCCTGACTTTCAGGGTGTTTTGTTCATCGTCTGCTGCCTCCCCCTTTTGTTTGCATTCCCAGAGCAACGACTGGAGGTAGGGAACCCCACAGTGGCTTATTCCAACCCAGATTGTATTTCAAGTAACCTGGGCTTTAGTTTTCACCAAGACCCCTTTGATCTGCAAACTGACTGAATGACTGAAGCAGGAATTTGCTTTGCCAGCCACCCAGGCTGGATTTCTTGGACCTGCAGCAGCTGTGTGGCACCAAACTAATGCTGTAAGGGATGGTGGTGATTCTCTGCTAACCAGAGATGTGCATGGTCAAAACTCTCTTTTGGCAGTTCTTTGTACTTTCTGCCACTGCAGGAATCAAAGGAGCTCATGTGGGTGAAATACAAAATGAGGAAACATCTTTAACTGGGAGGGTAACACTGTGCTCTTCCTTTTGAGGAGGAAAGCAGGGTGGGAGTTCTAGGGGCCTCTGCACCAACACTGGGGCTTGGAAATCTGTGTAGAGAGAGATGTTCATTCAAATTTAGTCTCTCATCTCCACACAGGTGGGAAGAGTCATGGAATCAGGGAACGGTTTGGGTTGGAAGGGAGCTTAAAGATGCACTGGCACAGTTACCAGGGAAGCTGTGGCTGCCCCATCCCTGGGAGTGCTCCAGGCCAGGTTGGGTGGGGCCTGCTCTACTGGAAGGTGTCCCTGTCTGTAGCAGGGGAGTTGGAACAGGATAATGGGATCACCCACAGCTTCTCTGGGCAAATTTTGCCAGGGTCTCACCACCCTCACAGGGAAGAATTTTTTCCTAACATCCTGTCTAACCCTGTCCTCTGTCAGTTTGAAGCCATTCCTCCTTGTCCTATCCCTCCATGCCTTTGTAAGCAGTCCCTCTCCAGATCTCCTGGAGCCTGTTTAGGCACTGGAGGGGGCTTTAAGATCTCCCTGGAAACTTTGCTTCTCCAGGCTGAGCAGCCCCAGCTTTCTCAGGCTGTCTCCTCAGCAGGGAGGCTCCAGCCCTTGGATCACCTTTGTGGGCTCCCTGGACAATGATGTCCTTGTACTCACCATTCTCCTGTCCTGGGACTTGTGCTGCAGTGAGAGTCCCCTCTTCTTCCCAAATCTTGTTTTCAGTCATACCAATTCAACAATATATGTACTGAAACACCAGCTATTGATCCTTGGACAGCAACTCTCATCTCCAGAATAGGCCATGAAGAGCTGTTAGTTCACTTCCATGCTACTTCCAGACACAGTGATCCAGGGAAAATCACCCTGAGGCCAAACACACACAGCCTCAGTTGGTTTCCCAGAGCTGGAATAGTGTAAGGGCTGGTAAACAAGCCTCCCTGCTTGGATCTCAAGGAAATCTGCTGTGTGCTGCTGGCTTTCCAAGGTGAATTTTTTTGACCCTGAAATGAACGTGATAGAAAAGGCATTGTGGAGATAAGACTAATGAAGGGAGGTAACTCAGCCCTTTAGGAGGGATTTATAACTCCTTAAACCAGAAAAAGGTAAACTCTGAAGCAAACCCTAATTTTTATCTTGTCTTCTTTTTCTTCATGTGCCTCATTTTCCAAATTTTATTATAAACCACCAGAATGACAATAGTCAGGGTACATTTTACCACTGCGTGTGGTTTGTTTTTATTTTTTTTATCCACCTCTTTATCTATTATAGTTCTTCCCTCTCCCTTCCCCCTTCCCCTCTCCCCCAGTAATCACCATATCTCGAGGGGAAAGAGTCAGGATTCTGGCAAAACCTGTTTCTGACTGAACAAGTGAAATCCTGCCCCCACTGACACCACGGGCACATTCAATTTGCCCTCGTTGAGGCCGGAGTTTCAACTCTTATTTTTGTTGATCATTTTGCAGAGGGCATCAGGGAAGAAAAGAGGAGAAGAAGAATTCAATTAGCAGGGATCTCTTGCCCCAGAGCACGTGTAAGAGCACGCAGAGGCTGAGGACTGGAGTTAAACATGGGAGAGCAGCTAAACCTGAGCCACCACCCATGGGTGGGTTTTTTTTCTCATCGTGACACATCCACCTCTAAAAAAACCCACTAATTTAAAAAAAAAAAAAAAAAAAGAGCTGTTTCAAAGGCAAAATAAGCCCCCTTTAAAAGCATTTCGTTGCTTTCCACATTTCAAAAAAAAAAGTCTGGGAGAGCAGAGGGGCAGGGGGAAGGAAACCTGGCCCTTTCCCCACTCTGATGTTATTTAGCTCTTGTCATGCTCTGTTTCTTCTCGTGGCCATTACCAGCGAATAATGCGGCACCACAGCGGCGGGCAGGGCTCTCCCTGGGGCTGGGGATCTCATGTCAGGAGGGGTACGATCCAATTCACGTTCAGATGGGCACATTAAATCTTTTTACTCCCCGCCTTGTCAGGAGAAGCCGATCTCTCAGCGCGGAGAACGCCCCAGCCCACGAGCAGCAGTTTCGTGTGCTCGTTGATACAGAAGGGATTGTCACTAAACCTTTCAGGCATTGTTGTCAAGGTCAATAATACTGATCTATTTTAGCACAACAGGGGGGTAGGAAGGGGAATTTCTGTCAAGATATGACCTTTAAAGGACCTCGTCTTCGGAGAATCAAAATTACAAAATAAAATAAAATAAAATGTGGGAAGGATGTTATTTTGGTGCATTTTTGCTTATCTGAGCTGGGAGTAATTATCTGTGTCAGCAAGGGAACAGCTTGAGAAATTGCATGATCCATCCAATGAGGCAACCAGGGCACCAATTTGGTGAGTTCACCTGAGGATGTTTAAACTTCGTTTTTCCAGTGGTCGTTTTTAGCAACATTCATAGAATCGTGGAGTAATTAAAGTTGGAAAAGACTTTTAAAATTATGGAGTCCAACCATTAACACAGCACCACCGTGGTCACCACAAAACCATGTCTCCAAGTGCCACATCCACACTTTTTTTTTTTGAGCCCTTCCAAGGGTGGTGATTCTACCACTGTCCTGAGAAGCCTGTTCCAAGCCCAACTTCCTTTTCAGTAAATTCCTTTTCATAAATTTTTTCCTAATATGTATTTCAAACCTCCCCTGGTGCAAACTGAGGCTTCTTCCTCTCCTCCTGCCCCTGGTTACCTTTCCCTTAGTAGGGCAGAGAGGATACATCTCACCCCTCCCTCCTGCCCCAGGTTACCCTACACTTCAGTTCTGCAGGTTTTAAACCAGCCAGCTGGTCTTCACAGCAAGGGTTGTGCCTGCCCTGCACAGCCCCTGGGTCTCAAGTGGTGACATGGAGCACTTGTTGGGGTCACACACACGTCTGCAAGTCAGACAAAGTCTTCAGCCACAGGGGAGGAAAAGCAGAGGCAAGGCCAGGAGCTGGACTTTGATGATCCTTGTGGGTCCCCTCCAGTTCAGGATACTCTGGTTCTGTGACTCTGTGAGATATGGATCAGAACACAGCCTTTCTTTGGGCACACACTTTCATCACTGCTTTTCCTCCCTTTATCAGAGTGATAACTGGGGATGTGTTACATGTCTGAAATCACTTGGCAGCGAATCACTGGTTAACTCACACATCCAGCACCTGCAAACATTACCAGCAAAAAACGATCTGATATGCAAAATTACCAGTCTGGTTACCCTCACCTGGGGAGAGCTGTAGGTATGAGGAAAGCAAGTGTGTAGAACAAGCAATTTTTCCAGCCAGCATAAATAAGTCGTTGCCTACTTTGCTCCAGGGAGCTAATTTTTCATGTGCCACCAACACTGGCTTTTTCGCTTGACTTGATCTGTATTGTGGCATATGCAGCAAGCCTTTCTCCCTTCCTCTGTGTTACATTTATTTTAGGCCAGCATAAATACATCTCTGGAAATCTGGAGAGAGTCTAAAGGTGCTCTGTGCACCGTCTGAAAAAGCTGGGTTCGTGGAGTGTGCTCAGAGCTGCCACCCTGCAGCCTGCAAGCAGAAATCCCTCCTGATCTGGGGTTTGGTGTTTACCTCAACAGCAGCCCACCCCACTTGCCTTGGCTGCTCTCTTCCAGTCTCATCCTCAGCAGCAGCAAACACAGGTCTCATGTCCCTAGGGACCAGACAGAGGATTAAAGCCTCTGTTCCCTGAAGTTCATTTTTAAGAAGTTTCCCAGAGAGGTGGCACGTGACATTTCTAACTGACTTTAAATGTGGGCAGTGCTGGGGCTTCAGAAGTGCTGGCAGAATCCATCTAGAAGGTGATGGAAGTTCCTTTCACCATGCCAGTGAGAGTTACTGGGAGCAGCTCTATCTGTGTCTCACCTGCACACAAACTGAGAGAGTTTTTTTCTGAACAGTTCCCCTCCTTCTGGCTGTGCCAACCAAGGCCTCCATCCAGTGTGAGATGGGGGATGACTGAGCATGGAACTCCCTCAGAGTGTGGAAGTTTAACTGTGCAAAAAAGGGAGTTTTAGTCGTTATTTTATCTGGAAGTTATCAATTTCCTGCCAGTGGTAGCAGACATCAAGGATGGCAGCTGTTGAATTCCTGCTTGGATGACAGGACCTTTGGGACACTAAAGTCAGTGAGGACCTTCCCTGTTGTATGAGGAGCAAAGTCCTGCCTTGACAGAGTTCTCTGGAGTGGTGAATTCCCTCCCACTTCCCCACCTCATGGTAGAATTGGGAGATACTGAGTATGTAGGGCTCTGTCTATTGAGAAATTTGCCTTTTTGAATAGTTAGGCAGTACTGAATGTTTCCAGCAAGAAAGTGGCTTGGAAATCCCTGTACCACTCCTGAATCTGAGGCTGAAATGAATTTCCATCGCAAGTCCTTTGCTCTTGGTCACTTAAACCTCTCCTGGAAAAGATGGACTCAAACTCATTGCTACTGATGCTTTACAGCTCTTCACCTTGGCCTTATCCCAGCAACAAAATCCCTAGCCCAGGATTGTCCCATGCAAGGCTGAGTTCTGGGCTGTCCTGTGAAATTCCTCTGTCTTACCTTTTGGAGCAGGGCAATGGCAGAACTCAACTGGAAAGTATTTCTTGAGTCACTGAGCTAAACTTTCCACCATGGGGACCCAAGTGCTGTAATCCCTCTGACAGACAAAGGCACACACAAGGAGTGCAATGGCTTTTAGTCTCGTTGGATTATCTCCTGGAGTATAAATACACAGGCATATAAATGGATGACTCAGTCAGAGCAGTGAGTAAGCACAAGATAGCAACATTTCCATAGCTTGGGGAAGTCCAGACTGTGTGTGCTGCTTGGTGTCAGCTGAGATGAAAAATGGTGGGTTTAGCTAAAATCCATCTGCACAGGAACATGGCTTTTCATAAAGCAGGCAAACACATGCAGTGCTGCCTAGAGAGAGATGCTCCATCAATCCCATGCATTATACTTTCAAAAGAGGGACCATATGTACAATTTTGTGATAAAGTTTAACAGAATCTGTGAGCTCTGCCAGTGTCCTGAACCATGAAAGCTGCAGATATTTATAAATGTCAGCGAGATCTCCAGTGAAACCGTCACATTGGTATTTACTTCGGGACTTCATTACTATTTATTAATGTATAAGATCATAGATTTGAAAGTATAAATAGATGGAGGAGTTTTCTGTGGACAGCAAAAGCATGATTTGGAATGTATGCATCTGGGAGGCAAGTGGAATATCTGATGCATAGGAAACATTAAACAAAGGCTTTTTCTTGGAAATCTTTTTATACGCTCTAGTTCAGTTTATATTTCCACCATCACAAGCAAGGCCCAAGCACAGGCAAGGAGGAATTACATAACTTCTGTTTATATTTCTGTTATTTTAGTTGATGCATTTAGAACAGCTTGATAAATTAATCATGACTCATGGTCCAATTCACAAAAGTTTGTCGGCCAGTTTGTATTCCTGTGTTTACAGAACCTAAAACGTGATGCACTTAAACTTGGGACACTCAGCAAGTCCTCTCTTTGTTAAACTAACCTGTGCCCTAAAACACCTTCTCACAGAGGGCTATGAACCAGGAATTCAATGGAAAGAAAGGAATTACCTTAGGTTTATGCAAAATGAAAGATTTTCAGGGAAGCTGCTTCCTGACTGCTGTTTCCTTCCTGCCCCATGTATGCTAAAAAATCCCAGGGTGACAGTCGTGTCACTGAGAGAATTACACTTCAGATCTAGTCATGCTTGAATGCATCTGGCTGTATTGTTGGGGGTTTTGAACAATTTTTTTTTTTAAAATCTTCTGCAATTTTTTTTTAAATCAAACTAAAAACTCTAGTAGCATTGATCTCAGATGCAAAATTATCCTTGCCTCTTTTCCCTCTGTTACTTGTTACCCACGTTCCTAAAGGGATGCTCTCTTACTCTCCTGGAATTTCTACCTTAGCCACGGGTGTGTATCAGTCCTTCTGACGATCTGTCCCCAGAAGTAAATAAGGTTCAGCTTCAAAAAGTGCAAAAGAACTTGTCATTTTTCTCTCCAGGTTTCCAGCTGCTTTAGCTCCTTCAGATTATCCCCCTGACCTCACTGTCAATTCTCATGAATTCTCCAGGGCCCCAAGAGCAGCAGCAACCTGTGACATTGCAGCGCAGTGTCACAGCTGCCCTTGCCCCCACGCCAGCCCCTGCTGCCTTCCCATCCCACCATTCCCATTGCAGAGGGCTCCTGGAGCAGCAGAAGGCTGGGAGAAGCTGGGCACTGCCCCACCACGGGCTCTGGGGGTGGTTGTCCTTTTCAGCTTCACATCCCATGGCATGGCATCCTGTGATGGGTGACCTGTGACCCCCTGCACCCCTCAAGAGAGGCAGGAAAGTCAGACACAGAGCTCCTCTTAGTTTGCCACAGTCAGCAGGTTTCAGCAGCCTGTTCATCAACACTGATCTTCTCAAGACAAGAGTTACCCATTTGCAGTCCCCAGAGACAACCCCCAGCTGTTAAATCAGAATCACAGACTCAAAGGGTTTGGGTTGGAAAGGACTTTGAAGATCATCTCATTCCAGCCCCCCTGCCATGGGCAGGTGTAGCCCTGATTCATACCTGAGATGTTTTTGTTTTCTGAAACTCTTTTCCCAGAGAGTTTTCTGTCAACAAGGGACATGTTTTTCTAACTGTAACCTTTGTTTACATTCCTTTCCCTAGGAGGGACTTCTTCTTGATGTCCCTCTGGTTTGACCAATGTGATTGAAGAAATTTGTCTTTCTTCCACCAACTGGGTTGTTCTCTGTAGAATAGTATAAAAAAAATTTGCCAAAATTAAACACAGTAATTACTACCCTTCTGAAGTCAGAGTCTGTGTCATTGTAGTCTTTAACAATGTCAGGCAGGGACAACTTCCACTATCCCAGGTGGCTCCAAGCCCCATCCAACCTGGCCTTGAACACTCCCAGGAATGGAACAGCTTCTGTGGACAGCCTGGTGGAAGGTGTCCCTGCCCTTGACAGGAGTTGGAATGAGATGATCTTTAAGGTTCCCTCCAACCCAAATAATTCTATCATTGTGTGAGATGCAGCTCTGAGCAGCAAAGCTCAGCAGCGTACCCAGGTGAAAAAGGGAGAAAGATTTAGCTTCAAAATGTCTTGGCCAAGATGAGTAAACGAATGTCTAATGAGTAAACAAATAATCACTGGTTCAAGTATTTCAGAAAGTTGTGAATCATACTGATGCAATTAAGCTGTTCATAAAAGCCATTTGCCATTAGTAATATCGAACATTTTGATTTCTATGAGAATTCTTCATTTCAAGATTCCTTAATTTTAAGGAAAATTGCATCAAGGAACTTGGAAGAAAACAGAGGCTTCCCATTTCGAGTTAAGCACAAGATTAAATTAAAACTACAAATGACATTTGCAGCTTAAGGAAACCATGACTTTTTATAAATGCAGGCTGCAATGTGAGTGGATGGAAGGGATGGGAGGAGGATCAGGCCCTAATTCTCCTCTGGCCCAAGACCAGCAGTGCAGGGACTGAGCAGGAGCAGCTCCATCAGCTTCCCACAGGACAGACACCTACAGCCCCTGGCCCATTGGTGATGAAATCAACCATGATTTAATAAAGTGAAGGTGGTGGAGGGAGGCATTTGGGACAGGGACTGTGCAGCAGCAGGAGGAGGAATGGATGCTCTCATCTGGATGTGAAAGGAGAGGCTGAATTGCAAAGGGTGTTTGAAGAACAAAGGGCTGCAGAGGTCAGGGGAGCAGCAGGGTGTGCACATTTAATGTGTACATTCAATGTGTACATTCAATGTGTACATTCAGTGTGTACATTTAATGTGTACATTTAATGTGTACATTATCATCACATCCATCCCAGGCTGTTGTTCTGACTCAGCTGGAACACAAGTGCTCTCCAGGGCCTGTGTGGAACACAGGTTATGGTGCTCTGCAGCCATGAGTATGTACAGTTATTAATATCAGCCTTTTTTTTTCCCATTATGAATGGGTAATAAAGCATGTTTATTGCTCTAACAACTACAAACCCAAGCGTTAGCTCTTCCCTGAGATCAGCAGTGCTGCCTACAAGTGACAGGTGACTTTGTGCTGACCTTGGGCTTGGGACAAGCATTTCACTGCAGAAGATGCATCCAAGAGGTAAACGATGGGAATGCAGCTGCAAAGCTTGTTCTGAGCTGTCAGGTTTCCGCCAAGGGACAAAGTTTCTATGCACCCTTTTTAAATTTTCAAGAATAAAATAAATGGAAAAATACTGTAATGTGGGCGTGTTGGCTTGTCTCAAATTATATTGAGTGCAGATATCTTAAATACAGAGTTGTAAATAGGGTCATGGCACACAGCAAGGAGACTGTGGAGTGTTTAACATGCTACTTTATTCAAATCAGCAAGTCCCATTAGAGTACATTACCATAATGTCTTCTGTCAGAGCCTTCCCTCTTTGCCTTGGCTAGACACTCAGCTGCTGTTGGCAGGAGGTATTAAGGACTCCCTCTCAGTTAAAGGTACCATCAGCATCAATTATTTCCATTTCAGCTGTGCTGGGCTGGGACTCAGCCACTGCTCACTGCAGTTCAGGCCCTGATGGCTCTGAAAGCCAGAGCAGAAAAGCTGAAATACCTACCAGCCACCTCTTGCAGCTGCTGCCACGGCAGACCTGAACTGTAAAAGATCATTTTGCCTGTAGGTGTTGTGTTTAACCACAGGCAGAGGAAATGCATCATCTGCCAAAGATGCTTTTGTGGCAGATTATTATCAAGGGCTTTGACATGGGGTGAGAACCAGGAGGCAAAATGGAGAAAGATCAAATATGACCTTCACCTGTACTGAATTTATCTATGTTTCCAACCAAATGCAGACAGATTTTGTTCTAGTGATTAATGTTTGGGGGCATTTTTATCTTTTTTTTTTTTTTCATGAATAAACAACTGGAAGTATCTTTAAAAGCCTGAATTTTGGGAGGAGTGGTCATAGAAAGCCACATCCCTGTGTTGTCCTATCAAAAAGCTCCAAGTGCTGCAGAGAATCTTTTATCAGAAGGGTATTACAACAAATATAAGTATCTCCAAACATGCAAGCCTAAAGCAAAAATCATCCCAGGTTTTCCCCAACTTTGAACAAATAACATAATTGTGGTTGCTGAAGTAATTTATCCTCAAAATAAGATCCTGATGCTTTTATTTGAAGTGGATTTCAATATCAGCTTTCACTGTCAAGCTGATACTACTAAAGGAGGCAGAAAAGCATTATTTATGCATAAAAATAATGAAAAGTAGCACCAAATTTGCATCAGTTTCCAATAATCTCCGAAATTCTCAGCCATCAAGGTGCTGCCCCTTCTCAAGTCTGCTGTTCTACTGCAGCCACAAACTGGAAGATCAGGTTTAGTCAAACTGAGTGGAAATCAGTGGAAATGAGTCATGTTGCACAGCTCTGTAGCAGGTGTGAGCAGATTGATTTATCCCATGCACCTTTGCAATCCTACGGTCATCTTTCTGACAAATGCTCCCTACCTGTTTGGTGCACACTGTATCCTATTAATTAAACAGCAAGGATTTAAAAAGTGGACCTGCTGGAGCAAATCCAGAGGAGGCCATGAAGATTCACAGAGGGCTGGAGCTCCTTTGCTCTCCAGACAGGCTGAGAGAGCTGGGGGTGTTCAGCCTGGGAAAGAGAAGGTTCTGGGGAGACCTTGAAGCCCCTTCCAGTGCCTAAAGGGGCTCCAGGAGATCTGGAGGGACTTTGGACAAGAGCATGGAGTGGCAGGACAAGGGAGAATGGCTTCACACTGATAGAGGGCAGAGTTAGATTAGATTTTAGGAAGAAATTCTTCCCTGTGAGGGTGGTGAGGCCCTGGCACAGCTTGCTCAGAGGAGCTGTGGCTGCCCCATCCCTGGCAGTGTTCAAGGCCACATTGGATGAGATTTGGAGCAACCTGGGATAGTGGAAGGTTGCTCCAAATGTCAGGGGTGGAACTGGATGAGGTTTAATATTTCTTCCAACCCAAACCATCCTGCGATTCTCTGAGTCTATGAAAAAAACCCACATTTTTCACAAGCCAAGATTAGAGTAGAAGGGCTTGAAACCATAAGATTTTTATTTATCTTTTTATAACTAAACACGCGTCTTTTGAAGCTGAAATCCATTTCCTGCCATTATTACGTGCAATGTTGCTACAGCAGCAAAGACAAGCAGTGCAGATGGGTTCCTATTAATAGCAGCTCGCCTGCAGCATCCCGGTGAAGCCGGGCCGGCTCCATCCGAAGGGATTTCCGAAGGCATCGCTGCACTCTGCAGAACTCAACACAAGAGGGCTCCAGCTCCTTTTGTCAGGGGAGGGGAAAAAAAATAAAAAAATAATAAAAATCAATCCCAGCTGGTGAAAAGAGCACGGCGAGGCTGAGAGCAGCAGTCCCTGCCGGGCAGCGCTGTGCCGAGGAGCTGGCAGGAGATGCCGCCTCTGTCTGTGCCCGGCTCCCCAAGGGGATGGCAGCAGGAACACCTGGAACAACCCGCAGCGGGAAAGGCAGCTGTGAGACTGAATGAAAGCCTACGACAGCCTCGGGGTTTGTGCTCCAGCACCGCAGAGGCCAGCAGAAGTTCTCCCCGGCAGTTCTCCCAGCCTGACCCAGCCTGACCCAGCTCCCTGTGCTCCCCAGGTGCTGCCAGCAGCCCTGTCCCAAAACAGCAGGGCAGCTGGCTGTGGGGCTCGCTGCGACCAGGCTCCCAGCTCAGCAAGACACAGAATCCCTCTGTCAAACCGGGGGTGCTGCTCAGCAGTGGCTGAACATCAGCTCAGGTGTGCCCAGGTGGGTCAGAAGGCCACGGACACCTGGCCTGGGTCTGGAATGGTGTGGCAGCAGGAGCAGGGCAGTGATTGTGCCCCTGTGCTGGGCACTGGGGAGGCTGCACCTCACATCCTGGGGTCAGGGCTGGGTTCCTCACTACAAGAAGGACATTGAGGGGCTGGAGCGTGTCCAGAGAATGGGAACGGAGCTGGGGAAGGGCCTGGAGCACCAGGAGAGGCTGAGGGATAGAGGGAGCTCAGCCTGGAGAAAAGGAGGCTCAGAGGGAACCTTCTCACTCTGCACAACTCCCTGACAGGAGGGGGCAGCCAGGTGGGGGTCAGTCTTTGCTCCCAGGGAACAAACAACAGGACAGGAGAAAACAGCCTCAGGTGGTGCCAGGATAGTTTTACTTTGGCTATTAGGAGTAATTTTTTCACTGAAGGGTTTGTCAAGCACTGGCACAGGCTGCCCCAGGGCAGTGGTGGAGTCACCATCCCTGGAGAGGTTTAAAACTTGTGTGGGTGTGGCACTGGGGACATGGGCCAGTGGTGGCCTTGGCCATGCCAGGTTAATGACTGGGCTCAGTGGTCTTAGAGGTCTTGAAAAACCAAAACAATTCTGCTGTTCTGTGACTCTGAATTTACTGGAGTGGACTTCAGAGGAAGCAAGGGAAGGCATTGTCGTCCATGTTTAAAAATAGCCCACAACAGAAGGAAGGAAACAGATGTCAGTCATTTCTGCTGCTCATCTCTCATTTCCCCTTGGAAAATTTTATTCCACATTCATTACAAGGTAAATCTGCTTTCTGGAGGAGGTATTTAGAGCCTTCCACTGCTTTTCTGTGCTCTAAAGCATTTGAACTAAATGTTTTGATTGACACCAGCATTTAAACTATTTCCCTTGTGGTGTGTTTCTAGCCTGTGTGTCCAGGACAACAAACATCCCATGGAAATGCTGTGTTCCAGCAAGGAAACTCAGTGCACCCAGTGGGGGGAAAAAAGCAGCATTTCCCTCTGTGTTTGCTGGCAAGTGACAGTTATCTGCAAAAGGTTTCATTGGGCTAAAAACTGTAGTGAGCTGGAATAAAATCATACAGCATTTTATTTACAGATCATGAGAGTATGATAACGCTGGATATCAGCAGGGATTATAATAATAATAATAGTAGTAGCAATAATATACCTAATAGAATTAGATATTAATTATTAATTTGAAGTACTGCATGAAACATGACCATGGTACTTAGAAGGTGACAGAGATGGACTCATGCTCACTGCTGCATTTGAGGCAACACAGATTTTAAATACTTTCTGCATATTCTAAACCATGAGGAAACCCCCAACTCAACTTGTATTTGAATGAGCTCTCTAAGTTGTCTTAATTAGCACTCAGCTTTGTTCAGGGGTTTGCCTCTTTATGTCCTGTATTCTGCACACCCTCAGCACCAGAATTTTCTTTGGAAGGTGAAAGCCCTGCCACTTCTTGCTGTCTCCACTGCAGGAACCACCTTCCTGCTCTTAACAGAGCTTCCCAAACCCTTTTCCTGTGGCTCTGACCCTTCAGTGCACAGAAAAACCCAGAGAAGTGGGTGGGGGGAGGGCTGAGGGAAGGGCCTCTCGCCCCAGATGCATCCCCCTGACATGACTCAATGTACAGATGAGTGTTGGCACAAGGCAGTGGATATTCTCGGGGTTTTAACATGCTTTTTACAAGGAGGCAGCCCCCGTGCCCCTGGTGGGAGGGACGATGTGCACTTAGCAGGTTGCTGGTGTTATGACAGGGACATGTACACATGAAGCTTGCATGGCTGAGCGTGTTATGTCACAGGCCATCTCCTCAGCTGTGTAAGCAACTGCAGAGCCACTTCACCGTCAGGCCCATTAGCACTTCATTCCTTAAGAGCTTAATCTTTCAATCCTTCCTACTGCTAGTAGCCCTTACTCGTGTGAGTAAGCAGATCTTCCACTTCAGCCCTTGCAGCCTGTAAGCTGCTCCCTGTTCCTAGAAAATCCTCGGTGCCAGGAGGCTTTCCGGCCGTGGCGTTGTTGCTGTCATGTTCTTTACAACTATAATATTTATTTCCTAAAAGCTGCCTCATCCCATCCACTCTGGGCTGGCTCCTCAGTGGAGATGGTGGCACAGAGCCTGCAGGCTTCAGTCCCGTGGGCTCAGGGGCTTTGTCTAAGGAGCTGCATCCTGCCAAGTGCTGAACATCTTTGTCAGGTCCAGGCAGGGGCTAAAGCGTGGGCCAAAAGGGGAATCACACACAGGGACTCCAGTGCCACCCCCTGAAAATCAGGCCCATGCTGAATTCCTGCAGACAGCTTGGTATCATCCAGGCTTAGCTCTGGTCATCAATAATTTGCAGGATTTCTAAACACAAGCTATGAACCTTCCCCATTTAGTTGTTCTGTGCAGTCCCAAGTCCCTTAAACATCACCTCTGTATAAACCACATGCTCCAACCCTCTGAAAATTCACATTCTTAGTGAAATCCAGCTTTAGAAAGTGCAGGTGTTACAACACCTGTTTTTACTCGGGGAACACATTAATGCAATTTACTTCCCAAAGCTTTACTGTATGGGGAAGAGTGTGCATGAGAGCTGTGAGCAACAAGTGCCTCTTTTTCTTCTGGTGTCAGAATTAGGGGACAAAAAAGTTCCATGGGTGGTCCACAGGGAAGAGAGGAATCTTTTCCTTTCTTTTTCTCTTCCCTCCTCCACAAACAAGGAGTAAAGAATACACTGCCTTCAGCAGGCAGAATGTCCCTATTTGCTTTTAATTGCACCTTTCAGCAATTATACCAACTGCTCCTTTGCCATTTATTTGCCAGGGACTGGGGTGTGAAAGGTGGTTATCCAAAGTGAGCTCTGGGAGGGTGGTGATATCCAACCCTGGGGTTTATTTGGTTACATCCATGCCCTGTCTAAGAGGGATGTTTTAGCCCTGGAAAGAAAATGAAGCCAGGAAGCCATATGAGGTTTTGTTTTCTTGGCTCTTAGAGAAAGCAGCTGCCCACATTTGGTTGGGTTTGAAGGGAATTTAGTGTTTTGTGCCTGCAATGCGAGGTCACAGGTTCGCAGACCTGGATGTTTAATTGATGCCTTCCCATCCGCAGGCCGTATTTCCAGGCAGGTTATCAGTGATCACACCAGTGATATTCCCAGTGCCAGCCCCTTTAGCTGTCCCCCTGGAGCTGGATCCCCACTGGAACATGCTGCTGGAGGACCTGGGGACCGTGGGAAAGGTCTCTGTTGGGCTCTGATGTTTCAGAGTGTTCCTGTGAACAGTGGATGTCTGTGCCCAAGCCCAGGCGGAATTTCTCTCTACGTGAGGAGAGGAGCAGCTGGCCCTGTGGCCAACCAGTGCTGCCCTGTGGCTGGCACAGATGTGGATTGTGAACAGAGATGGAGTTTCAGGAAGCTGGTTCATCCTTGGCCTTGCTGCAGGCTTCCTTTGGGGTCTTGCCCGTGGCACAGAGGTGCCTCTGCTGTCTCTGAGTGTCAGGCACTCCAGCCATCTCTGGGACATTTTGTGTAATCACTTCTTTAGAATGAGGTGTGGGCAGATGGGAGAGGTTCCTGCTTCCCCTTCCTCTGATGTTCATCCCATCACAGACACCAGAGGGGAGTGAGATCCCTCTCTCCCAGTTCTGTAGCAGAAGCAGGTCCAGAGCCCCAGGGCTTGTCCTGGTTTGGGGACAGTGTGACACCCCGGACAGACAGTGTGACACCCTGGACAGACAGTGTGACACCCTGGAGAGTGTGACACCCTGGAGACCCACTCTGCTTGCCTTGCTCACAGCCTTCAGAAGAAGGAACCTCTGCCCCGTTCAGACATAACACTGAACCCTGCAAACCACAGCTGAGGATGGGGATTGGACCTTTAAAGGTCCCTTCCAACCCAAACTATTCAGTAATCCTGTGAAACCCAACCTTATGGGAGTGGAACCTGCTCAGAGGGGTAGCTCAGGTCTGAAATCTTTCTACACATGAAGCAATTGCCATTAACTTTGCAACCATTTTGAAAGGGAATTTGCTGTTTGCTGCAGTGTTGGATTAGCAACACCCTCAGGACTTGTGCTCCCAGGCTGAGTATGACTTGGACTACACCTAAAAAAAGTTATTTAAGAAAGTAGAAAAGAGTTGACAGGCTAAACTTTTTTTTTTTTTTTTTTTTTTTTTTTTTTTTTTACCACCAGATCAGCTGGATATTAGTGTTGAAAATGTTTTCAGGTGTGTATTTTTTCCTTGGAAAGTTAAACAGGTACAGGTGAGACTTCAGCATAGCTAGTCAGAGATCCAAGGTGGGTTCAGTGCCAAAAAAAGGTTTCAAGGGGACTGCACAGCCCCTGCCAGTGCCTTCACCAGGACTGAGAGTGCATCTCTGAGTGAGCATCTCCAATAGAGCTGGAAGTCCAGGGGTGCCCTGGCAATCTGCCATCCTTCTGGAGCCTCACTTATACCCTTACCTGAGAGACAGCTGCTTAAAACCCTTCCCTGCCTTCTTTTCATACTCCTCCAATGCTACAAAATACAGCTTCCCTGGCAAATTTTTTTATATATGCTGCAATTCCATTTTAAAAATGGTCAATTTAAATACTTACAAATACAGGATTTTATTTCATACATAGCTAGTTTTTAGTAGTGTTGTGTTTTCAATACTTTTCTTTTTTTTTTTTTCTCCTGCCCTGGATGTGTGCTCAGATGTGTCATTTCCTCCCGAGGACTGTAAATTTTGCACTGTGGGCAAAGAAGCCTCAGAAGAATGAGGTTTTTCAGACAAAATATCCAGGGGACAATATCTGCTTTCATAAAGCTCTGAACATGCTGTTTGCCATCTCCTAATCTTATTCCTGGTGGGGTTTTTTTGTTTTGGTTTTTTGTTTTATTTTTTTTTATTATTATTAATGCTGCTGGAGACCAGCTTCTGGTGGCAAAGTCCTTGTACAGAAAAAAGTGACTATTTTAACCAATAGCCTGAAATCACACATTCTTTCATTGAAAACAGTTAATTAGGAATTGAGCTCTGAAGTTAATTTCACCAAGGTCATTCCCTGCTCTATTGGGCCCAGTGACCCTGTCTTAAGTAATCACAGCATTAACATACAAGGTTATAGCTTTCTTTTCAGTTGATGACATAATCTCTTTAATTGGTGTCAGGAGGCCTGCTTATGAAAGAACCACGGAAAACACCTATAGACTAATAATTTTACTTTCCCCATTCACAGAGCAAATGAAACAAGCCTTAAGAATGTACTAGAGGCTCATTACATCTCCCAGCCTGTCAACACAAAGCCCCTCCGTTCCAGCCGAGGCATTAGGAATGATCAATTCTGTTTACCCCTAACTCCAGCCCGTGAACTATTAACCTCTTCAGCAAAACTGGTGAATAGTAAATGTCAGATAATCCTCTCTGAGAAAGTTAAGAGGGTGGATAATGCATTTTAATTGATTAAAACTCGCATGGACAAAAGTTTGAAATATCAACAGGAGCATCCCCTCGCGATTCCTATTTTTGGTAGGACGTGATCCAACTATTCCAGGCTGACCCCGGTGCCCACTCTGATTTTAGCTTTTCTGAGGGAAAACTTCTCAAAAAACTATACCTGAAAATTAATATCCTGCTCAGCAGAAATTCTGCTTTTAGGAGACAAGGTCCCCTTTGCAGCTGGTGTGCTCAGGCTACCCAGGGCTAAGCCAGGGCAAGATTTACACTGGTTGTTATTGGAGGTAGCTTTCAACAAATATCCCTGCAGACTATATTTTAAAAGCTCCAGAAACTGGATGGAAATACTTTTTTGTGTGATCTTTTAATTATTTATTACTGGGAGCTACTGCTTAGGGGGGGTTGTTTGTTTGTTTGTTTGTTTGTGCTTTCTTTTCTTTTTTCTTTTTTTCAGTAGTTCGGACTCCTCCATATTCTATGACTGATCCAGCTCCCTCACAGGGAATTTTCTTTGTCATGTCTATGAAATCTGTCTGAAGCACTCTCTGAGTGACAGAGAGTCTTAAATTCTATAGAAACCAACTATATTGTTTATGGAGAAAACAAGATGTATTCACATCTCTTTTTTTTTTTTTTTTCCCCTATTGCATTCCTCTAAACCTTTGACTATTTCAGGTTTTTATTTTTAGCATCTCTTGAGGGGGTTCACAAAACCTCCTTTCCTACTGCTGCACATTACCTTCCAAACATTCCCAGCCCCTAAAGAACCTCCCTTAAGTTTATATTCATTGGTTGAAATCAGTTCTTGTATAATTTATATTTTCTGATTTAAAATAGGTTTCTGTTTTGTTTAAAAAGGGGAGGAAAAAATGTAAACAATTTGATTGTGTCCAAAGGAACAAAGCCTTTTAAGAGAGAGAACTTTAAAAATAAAAGTCTATTTTTTCTTGGTTGTGGCTGAATAACACATTCATGCCAGCCCTTCCCAATCCTTTCACTTGAACAGGCTTTGTTACAGTCTGTGTTACATTCGGGGGGGTTGTAGGTACAAGTGGGGAATGTGTTTTACCATCCCTGGAAACACACATTGGGTAAATTATGGCCTTTGCCCTTCATCCCTTCCCTTTCTAGGAGAGCTGAGGGTGGAAACTGCTGAGCTTGAGCAAAATCCAAGTGGGTTTGTTTTCCTGGGATGAAGTTTTGTCCCCACCAGCCTTACCCTGGCCTGCTACCATCTCCAAGTGATGCTGTTCTGTGAGCTTTGTGTCATAAATCACACAATCACCTTTCCATTTTCCCTCAGCTGGGGCACCAAGGTGTTTTTTTTAGTCTTTTGTGCAGCTTTTTGGAGGAGAAATTGCCCTGCTGCATTTCCTGGTGCACAGCCCCCCCTCTTTTTTTTATCCTGTGAACCATAGGATGGGGACAACAATTTTTACCGGCGACAGTTTTAAACTAAAGGAGGATCAAGTGAGACTGAATATAAGAAAGAAGTTTTTACAATGAGGATGGTGAAACACTGGCACAGGCTGCCCAGAGAAGCTGTGGCTGCCCCTTCCCTGGGAATGTTCAAGGCCAGGTTGGATGGGGCTCAGAGCAACATGATCTGGTGGAAGCTGGAAGAACTCCAGATGATTTTGGGCATTATCACTGGTTCATCTGGAGTTGCACAGTTTCAGACTCAGCTGGTTGATGTCAGCAGAAAAGCTTGACACGAGTTATTGTCATTTTCTGCGCTTGTGGAGCTCCCAGGATGCTGATCCTTGGCTGTGTTAAAGTGCTCTACAGACTGGACAAACTGCACCCACTTCCACCCCAAAGAGCTGAGTGTGCCAATGGGACTCAGACCCCTCTTCAGGGGTCTCTCTGAAAACCCCTCTTGTTTTCTTCTGCTGAGTTTGCTGTGGGCTTCTGTGTGGGCTGCATGGAGCTTTAGTTTCTCTGGCATTACCTTCTCTCATTCTGCTTCCTTCTGGACTCCAGATAAGACCTAACAATTAGTCTTAGGAAGGCACTGCTGGTCCCTCAGCTCTCCTGCTGGAGCAGCCACTCTGTGAGGAGCACTCACCCAAACTTCTGCCATGGGCCACAGTAGAGTTTGTTGTGTCAAAATTCAAGTCTTTTAATTCCCTTTTTTATTCTTTGTATTTAGATAATTATTATCTCAGAGCAGGTTCCTGAGTTGGATGCAGAGGTAGGGATGTGTGTGTCTGGGAATGCAGTCAGGGAGCCAGAGTAGGTTTAGCTTGGATATGAGGAAGAAGTTATTGACTGTGAGGGGGGCAAGGCACTGGCAAAGGTTGCTCAGAAAAGCTGTGGCTGCCCCATCCCTGGGATAGTTCCAGGCCAGCCTGGATGGGGCTTGGAGCAGCCTGAACTACTGGGTGACATCCCTGCCCTTGGCAGGGGGCTTGGAAAGAAACGATCCTTAAGATCCCTTCAAACCCAGACCATTCTGTGATTCTGTGACACTTGAGTTTGCTGGTAACTTACTGCTTGGATTTGGGAATAAAACAACTCATTTCCTCAGATGGTGCTGCTCCTTAGTCAGCCAGAACAATTCTAAAATACATTCTGCCCTCCCTTGTCGCTGTTGGACACGAAAGAAAGACACAGACTCGTGATTTCAGAAGGTTGATGCTCCAAAAAAAGGGGCTGGTTTTTTCTCAGAACTTATTTTTATACCTTTTTACAATGTGCCCACCTAAGAGGTGGGATCCTTTGAACCATTGGTCACACCAAGGGTCAACAAGCAAAGTCCCTCCTTAGGAGAGAAATGTGAAAAACAACAGAGTTTAAAGAGTATGACCTTGTTTACCAGTTTTGGTCCCTGGGAAAGAACTTCAAAAAACCCAAACATGACAAGCAGTTCTGTCCTGAGAACAGAACTTCCAGAAACCAAAACATGGCAGGCACAAACCGTGGCAACACTCCCTACCTCAGCTTCCATTCAGAAGTAAGGCAGCTTCCCCTCGACACAGAAACACTCCACGATTTTCTTATTTGTCTCCTCTTTTTTTTTTTTTTTTTTTTTTCTCTTTTCCAAACTTGTTTAAGTCTTCAGGAGCCCGTCTTGCCCATTTAGCCACAAAATGCGTGTGCGTGCATGCGTGCGCGTGTGTGCTCCCGCTGAAAGGAAGGGAAAAAACACACAGGTTTGAGTTTGTACAATGTTTGCCCCTTTTCCCAGCAGGGATGGGTTTTGAGAGCCAGGAGACAAAAAGCATGGCCTCAACAAGCTGAATTTAAAAAAGAACATCATTTTCGTTATGTAGTCAATCTCAATTACAAGCAAATGTTTTCTCTGTTGAGACTTTTCTCTTTTCAGAGCATTATGCAAGGCTCTTTTGTGGGTTGAGAGAAAGGATCAGTGGTCAATAGGGAGCAGAGTGTTGTGTACAGTGGATTTTTGTATCCTTTAGTCTGCTACATAATGCGTTTTGTCAGGAGAACAGCCCAACATCCTGAGCAGATTTGCTGAATTAAAGAGCACAGCAGGGATAGGAAACTTGTTGCTAGGTGACTGACAACTGCTGCATGTCACTATCTCTGTGCCGGAGGTTACTCTTCCCTTTTCTTCCACCACTCAGTCTTGCCTTTTAATCTGCATCTATAATTAACTCTCTTAATACCGTGCAGCCATTTCTCTCCCTTTTGCCTCACACGGTTTCTCTCGATGTTATTTAAACTCGAACGGGGAGGATAAAAACTATTAAATGTTTGTGCTTTTGCTTGGCTGGGAGAAGTTGGGAGGCACAACAGCTCCTGGCCGGGCTGGGATGAGATGGCTCTTAAAAGGCATTTCAGGAGATGTATGCTCTTTGTTCCTCTTAATGCTCCGTCAAACATCGCTGTGTTTACCGTCCTCTCTAAAGCCTGTTTGTTTCAATTCATCTTAATTGAAACGTGATTGCTTTTAACTGTTTAGGTTTGGTGACCTTCCAAGCTCTTTTCACTTGTGCGTTTTTTGCAAAATAGATTTTCTTTATACGAGGTTCTTTCTTCAATGACTGGAAACCCAGGGCTGCATCTGGCCTAGATTTGTAGTGGCAGAAGTCAACGAAACAGCAAGTGTTTTACCCTGCTTTTTTTTCACTCTCATTTTTGCTCTTATTTTTTCACCTGCTGATCAGCCATTAGTTGTATTTGTGAAGGTCTGTGTTGTTCCAAGGATGGATCTGTGTTTGAGAATTACACCCCCAGTTTACACCCATCAGTCTCTCTAGAAATACATTTATTTTAATTCTGTTTTTTTTTATTCCAACAGCTAATTCAAAATACAGGGTATTTGACGAATGTTCTAACTGCCCATTTGTGATTATTTGCTTGGGTTTTTTATTAAAAAAAAAAAAAAAGATAAGAAAACATGTTCCACTGCTTATTCCTTGCACTCTTTCAAACACCACCTTTTTTCTTCATTTTCTGTGCATGTGTTTTGGGGAAGCTCAATTCAGAAGTTCCAAGGAATTAAACCAACAAAAGCTCTTTTTTTCTTCTCACAGGTTTGTAATAATGCTGCCATCATGGGAAGTGTGCACCTTAGACACTCTTTATGCTGAAAATTAGACAGCAATTTGAGAAGAATGGCCAGGCAGATGGGAGAAGTGCTGCTGGTGAAATTAGGTGGCAGTTGTTCCTTCTGGGGGACTGTCCCCTCTTGTTCAGTGGAGTCCTTGACTCGAGCAATTTAAAGGAAAAGGAAGAAAAAAAAAATCCCAAAGACTGTTAAGTAGCTGCTTCTAAGCAGGAGCTCTTTCCTCACCGGTGCAAAAAGGTTTTACTGACACCAGGAACTGTAAATTGTATCAGTCTCTATCAGCTTCTCTGAAAAGGGTCCTCTGAGGGCAGCCTCAGTCACAGGAGTGGGTGGATTAATGAGCACTGCCTGATTAATGTCCATGAGGAAGATGTTTTTACAAAGGCATGGAGTGATAGGACAAGGGAAAATGGCTTTAAGCAGACAGAGGACAGGGTTAGATTGGATATTAGGAAGGAATTCTTGACTGTGAGGGTGGGGAGGCCCCAGCACAGGTTGCCCAGAGAAGCTGGGACTGCCCCATCCCTTAAGGCGTTCAAGGCCAGGTGGGATGAGGCTTGGAACAACCCGGGATAGTGGAAGGTTGCAGAGATCATCCAGCAGGGATCACCTAGATCCAGCCATCCACCCAAATGATCCCCCCAGATCGTCTATTTCTGACCCTCCTGTTGGAACTGGTGATCTCTCAGGCCCCTTCCAGCCAAACCAGTCCACACTTCTATGGTTCCTTGAGCCTGGACTTCAAGTTTGTAGCCTGGGGACGTGAGTGGAGCAACTTTCACACGTAACTGTGGTGGAGCCTGAGTGGAAATATTCTCAATCATAGACCAATATTGAAAACCTGGTGATTTGAGTTACATTCTGTTAGTGACAGGGTCAAGCTCATGGCACCACCCCAGCCTTGGGCTCATGCTCTGAGCACAGAACAAGTTCTTGCCTTTCTCTTCTTGACTCTGAGGGTGATGGACACACAAGTGCTCTGACAAAGTAGAGGGAAGTTCCTGCAAAGTAACTAATAGGCTGTAATTTTCCTGAGTGCAGAGAAAGCCACTGCAGCATCCATTCATGTTTACCTTCACCAGCTCCTGAAGAAGTACATCACTGCAGGAAAACAGGCTCTCCAGCAGGACAAGGTACAAGCCACCCCCATTGTCACCTGATGCCTTTTCCTCCTCACACCCTCAGCTTCCAGCTCCCTCTTAGCTTTTTCAGTTCTTAATGCAGCCCCTGTCACAGATGCAGCTGTTGCCACAATCTGTCTCTGCAAAGCAGAGCCCTTTTCAGGCACCAATCCCCAGGCATGAATGGGAGAAGAGTAGGGAAGATGAAAGGAGATGGTGGGGGAGAAAGGTGACAGAGAGGGGCAGCTCCAAGAAAATGCCTGGTCCTTCTCACAACACTCACCAGTCTCTGGACACAAGGTCTGCCCAAAGTTTTTTTTTTTCCCAGGTGTTACACATAAAAGTGTGATGAAATCTGTGACCCCACTGGCTGTAGCTGTGTTGCCAGTGCAGGAGTTCATTGTATGGGCAGGAGGATCACGAGAGAAATGGGAAATGTCTCTCAGGGCCAGGTCTTGTGTGCAATGCCTGGAGAAACTTCCAGGCTTCCTCAGGAAGGTTCTTGTCATGCCTTGCCTGTGAAGTACAAGGAGATGATGAAGAGCAGGAGGACAGATTATGGCATTAACTGCTCTGAGGTGACACCTGCTTGTCTGTTCTCCTCCCCAGGAGGATGAGATTCAGTTCCTTTCTCCAGTGAGGGGTGTGGATTCCCTTCCAATCCCACCTCTTTCCTTTCCCACCTTTCCACACAATGGATCTTTAATTGGCTGTACCCTTCTTTGTGCAGCACTGGAGACAGATCACTTGCTCTTGCTGTGGGTTTGTTTTCTAACCTGGAAGAACGTGTGAGGTACCTTCATACCATACCTGAGAGAGAAAGTTAGGAATTGTGTGAGGAATGTGACTGAGCATCAGCCACCACACCTGCTTTGCACAAAAATGCAGATGCCAGTGTGGGGTTCAAATACACTCCCAGGGACTCCTTTGCCAGGGAACACAAAGCAAATACTACTTATAAAAGATAAAATAGAGAGAGAGAGAAATTTAGAAATACTACTTATACCCTCTCTCTGTTGGATAAGGCAGGAATCCTAAGGGTAGAAGTGTGGAGTCACAGGTCTGGAATGAGCAGCCCCTCAGCAGGGGAAGTTTTTCTTCCTCCATGCAGTTTTTTTTACAGTCAAGAGAATAAATCCAGACTTAGACATGTAAATTGCAGAGTACAATGTTTGTTCCATACCCCAAACTATCCCTGACCCAGTAAAAGGAGAGGCAGGTCTGCATCTCAGGGATTGTTTCCTGACTCCTCTTGATCTCACTTATTAATAAATTTATGGATTCTGAGATGACTTGCCCAGACTGTATTCCTGTCTAAATTTAGCAGTCAATTTGGTTTATTGCTTCAAGGCTTCATTGAAGAAGAATCAACAAAAAACCATCCCCCCCCCCCCGCTTTTTTTTTTTATCACTGGAGTTAAAAGTGCATTTGTGTGAAAATGGATCTGAGCTTGGAAAGAACAGCAATTAATTATTTATTAGTGCACATTGGGGATGGACTTAAAAAAAAATAAATAAAAAAACACCACAAAACAAAACAAACCCACCACATTGCACCTCTTTCCCTCAGGGTCTCTTATTCCTCCTTTGACTGTTTGATGTCTATATTTTGCACTGAATTTGCCAACACCATTCCCTGGACCCAAAAAGTGCTTCTGGAGACTGTGGGGAGGAAGGGGATGTCTCTGAGCTGAGGAAAAGAAAAGTGATTTTGGTGAGGGACTGATGCTGGAGCTTCTTCAGGGCAGGTTTCTGTCATTTCAGGGGCCTATAAAGCATCTCACATATTTTAATCTGCTCTGCTGAGAAATAAAATTAAATCGTGCAGTGAAATCAATAGGACCAAGTAAAACATATCTGGAGCCATCTGCTGCCTAGTTAGAGCACAAAGAGAGACAGTTTCCCAAATTACTCTTTCAATGGAAAATGAGCAGCAGGTTTTATAACAGAATTTCATCTTGTGGGAAGCCAATCAGAAATGCTTTTGTATCCAAACTTAGTCACTGGCTGCATCCCTCATAATCTCTCACTGAGGCTCCAGCTCTGGCAACTGTGAAAGAGTCTGCTGTTTTGTTTTGTTTTGTTGAAGGAAAAGAAAACCCAGTGGGAATTAGGTTAAGATCTCCCCTCCTTGCCCCAGTTCTCAGTCATGTGAAGAGCTGTTGGTTCAGTGTCTTATTTTAACTCATTTTCAAGGCTCAGGTCTGTGGGAGTGATGAAAACTCTCCCTGTGTCTTCCCTGCAGTCTCTGGTCCCTCTTTTTGAGCAGCCAGGTTGCTCAAAGACCCATCCAGATGGGGCTTGGACTCTTCCAGGGATGGGGCAGCCACAGCTTCTCTGGGCAACCTGTGCCAGGGCCTCAGCACCCCACAGGGGAAAAATTTCCTAATATTTAATCTAAACCTGCCATTTGTCAGGTTAAACCCTGCCATTTCCCCTTGGCCCATCACTCCACACCTTCTTTGGAAGTCCCTCTCCAGCTCTCCTGGAGCTTTTCAAGGTACTGGAAGGAGTTCTAAGGTCTCCTCAGGGCCTGGAATGTTCTGTTGAACTCAGGTTTTTTCTTGCTCTTTATTTCAAAGCACTCAAGAATGACAGAAATGCAGAAAATAGTCAAAACTGGAATTTCCATTCATTATTTTCCTGATCAAACATTGAATTCTTTAGAAATGTAACCAAACTTGTGTTTGTTTATGGAGTAGGGAGCTCTGCTGCCCTTAAATTAGTTGTGACATTTTAATGTAATTAGACAACATTAGTGTCAGATAAGATTCATTAATGGACCTTGATCTTTGGTGGTTGTTCAAAATTGATTTTTGCAATGGAAATCTATGTTGGATGGAGGGAAAAAAAAAATCATAAATTCACCTTTCTGCTAAAATGCTCAGCTAATTGACATAAGTACATTAATGAGAGCAACACACTAATAGGATTATATCAATATTCCCCCTGCATCAGTTAGAGACCCAGCAGCAATGGTCATTAATTATTGCTTTACAGTAATCCTTGGCAGCTTTTGTAGGAGGTGGATGGCCCTTCCTTCAGAAGATCTTTCTGCTTTGTTATTTTCCCCAGATTTGGGGCTTTGCTTTTGTTTCTACCAATGTAATCCCATTGGTCAAACCTTCAAGGCTGGGTGCCTAAAATGAGTCTCTTAAATCTATGCTTTGATAACTCTCCAAAACAGGGCTGTAGTTTTTCCTCTCAGAACTGAAATTCCAAGACATCAGGTGAAACCTTTAAAATACTGATGTGTCTAAAGTCAGAATGTGACTAGGTTTGAAGGGGATTTGCAAGACCAGGAAAGACAATGGTTCAATTCTCACTAAAATTCAGATTTTCTAAAGAAATACATATAAATGTTCAAGCTGAAAATTTTAGCAGAGCTAAAGATTTTAGCAGAATTACTTCTAATTTCTGCTAACACTTTTATATCCCTTGTTTGGCTGTGTTAAACCAAGAGAAAATGTTAAAACTACTGAGTTTTAGCTACAAGCCAAAAGTGATGAAACCTTCCTGATATTTTAGAATGAACTAAAAAACAACTTTTTAGAATGAACTAAAAAGCAACAGAGATATTTAATCTTTGAACAACATGGGTTTAGGGATCCTTGTTTATTTCCTATGCCAGGTTTTGTTTATCATGTCATTCTATTTATTTTTTACTCCAAATAGTGTAAAATAAAGCAGCCAGCACACAGGGCTGCTCACAGTGCAGCGTTTTTAGCCACATTTCTTCTGCTGGGGTTTCCTGAACAGAGAGTATCTATATTGATATAATACTATATTTATATCATTTATATAAAAACAGCAGAGACAATAATCCCACTGCTGTGTACAAGGATCTGTAACAGAAATGTGCAGTCCATTGCTCTCCACAGCTCCCAGAAAGGACATCCCTTCTTCCATGTGACAAGGGACAGGATAAGAAGAAACAGCCTCAGGTGGTGCCAGGGGAGGTTTGGATTGGATATTCAGGAAAATTTCTTCACCCAAGGGGTTGTCAAGCACTGGAACAGGGAAGTGATAGAGTCATGTCTTGGGTTGTGGAACCAAAAATGTGTATTCTATTCCATCTGCTGAAAGCAGTTGGGGAGATGTTTTTCTTCATCTCTTGTAACTCTGGGGGAAGGGGGTGGGTGCCTTTTGATAATGGGCCAGCTGTTAAACCAGGTGGGGCAGTGTTTCTTATCTCTTTCACAATGGGCCACTAAGACTCCCCAAAGCAGTACATCCACAATACCCTCCCCAAAGTATTGCATTCACATTCCATTGTGAGATGCTCCACCCAGTGGGGGAGCCAACCATTCCTACCTGGATAAAAACTGAGACGTAGGAACACCAGGGATCCAGCTTCACCCAGTTCCTGGAGGAAGACTGGACCCTTCTCACCATCACTGGACCCTTTGCTACAGGATCATCTCTGCTCCAACAGACCCACATCTGCCACTCCAGGAGGACTCACTTTTGGACTGCTTCCAACCCCCTGACCAACAGGGTGTCAGGTTGTAGCTCTGACTCTGTCAGGGTTCTCCAAAATTGTTGTTTGTTTGTTTCCTTGGTTTGGTTGGGTGGTTTTGTTTTCTACTACATTTGTATTGTTAATATTCCTAGTAAAGAACTGTTATTCCTATTCCCAAATCTTTGCCTGAAAGCCCTTAATTATAATTTGGAGGGGGTGAGGGGTTTACATTCTCCATTCTAAGGGAAACTCCAGCTTTGCCTGGCTGATACCTGTCTTTCCAAACCACGACAAGTCACCACCACTGGAGGTGTTTAAAAGGGGTGTTGATGTGGCACTTGGGGACATGGGTCAGTGGTGGCCTTGGCAGTGCTGGGGTAACAGCTGGACTTGATGATCTCACGTGGCTTTTCCAAGCTAAATCATTCATTCTGTGATTCACAATCCAAGGATCATGCGGTGGTTTGTTCATGCAAATGCACAAGCCAATTAAATGCAGATAGAAATGCAGCACAGGACAATGAAGTGATGCTGTAACATGGAGTAGTGATGTCCCAGCTGCAGTGGGGGTCTGTTCTTTGGCCCCCAAATTTCTGCCCCCAGCTGCCTCCCCTGCCTCAGCTCAGCTGCTGCTGCTTGGCCAAATGTTCACATCTGGACACAGGGAAAACAGCTGTACCCGGCCTGTCCTTCCTTCACCTGCCTCTCTTCTGCTCCTCCCCGGGAGAACTGCAAAGAAATCAACATTTCAGACGTGACTGAAAACAGCCAGTGAGGTCCAGAGGCTGGGCCAAGCATGGTGTGGTTCCCTCAAAAACAAACCCAATGAAAAGGTGAGGTTTTTCCTTCAAAATATAATGGTGAAGGGTCAGGCATGCCCAAACATCAGCTACACTGCTGAGCTTTTTTACATAACCAGCTCAGGGGCTGACTGTGCTCAGCCCTGAACATGAGCTTCAGGTGCTGCTAATGATACAAGTTCAGATCTAAAAGAGTGCCAAACTGAGAGAAGGGAGGAGGAAAGCAAAACTTTGCTGCATTCTCAGTCTGCAAAAGACTTGGTGTGCAACAAATGTCTGGGTGGGCAGGTACCCAGAAAGCCAGGGGAGCCTGAGGGCTGAGAGCCAAAAAGGTTTTCTGCTAAGTGTGCATAGATAGTTACTTTCTGTCTGGTTTGGGGTGATGATTCTAGTTAGAGCATCATCTCTGCAACCAATATAATGGCCAGTGGGGGCTTTTTGTTGTTTTATAGCTCACACAGGCATCTTGCATGCATGCAAGGGAGCATGAGGAGCAGCTCTCTGGATTTACAACAATTCAAAATCCCCGTGCAGGGGAGAGCTCTGCTCGTTGCTGCCTCCAGAGCACACCCTCAGCTCCCACAAACACCTCTGCTCAGGTAGCTTCAATAATTTGCCTGGTCAGAGGAAGCCAGGGAGTGGTGAGTGGTAAACACTCTCCCACCAGTGGCCTGCAGATCCTCAGGGACTCGTGTGTGATGCCTCAGAGACCCACCAAGGGCAGTTAAGAAAAGCCAGCCTTTAAAAGGCATGAAATACTGGTGCTTGCTCCTGCTGGGGAAGAGACATTTATCAGTCAAAACAAGCTGAAAGTGGTTCTGCTGAGATAGCTTAGCTTAGGGGTGTCCCTGACCTTATGAGCCACATCCCCAAATTCTCCTGTGTCCAGGACACACAAATCCTGTCTGTGGGCAGCTGATGAGACATCAACGGCTTCTTGCTGTGGGCAGGAGAGCAGCAATGATCCCAGGCTGTCCCAAGAACAGAGAATCATGGAATCAGAGTGGTATGGGTTGGAAGAGACCTCAAAGACCATCTAATCCCACCCCCTTTCCATGGGCAGGCACAGCTTCCAGCAGATCCACGTTGCCCAGAGCCTCGTTCAGCCTGGCTTTGAGCACTCCCAGGGATGGGGCAGCCACAGCTTCTCTGGGCAGGCTGTGCCAGGGCCTCACACCCTCACAGGGAAAGAAGGATTTCTTCCTAAGTCCTAAATCATGGCTACCCCTCACCCTTTCCTAGCCTGATCACTGCTGCAGGGCCACAGCTGGAATCAAAAATACCCAAATCTATGATTTTCCTCACAGGGCAGGTGGGACTGATGCCTTAAGTTTCAGCTTTCATATTTGCAGATTCTGTGCTGCCTAGGGGTGCAATTCTGAGCCTCATATTTTTTAGGTGTTAGTAAGCTCTCTTCACACAGCAAGTAGACAAAACAAATCCATTTCCTGCTGAGGACCAAGGACAACTTTCAGCCCAACAGCACAATCTATGGTGGACTGAAGAGAGAAAACAAGAAGGGTGAAACCTCACAACCTGAAGCTGTAATTGGACAATTAAATCCCAATATGCAAACGGACCAAAATTTATAAAAATGTAAGATCTCATGACCTGTCAGCCATTTTGTGACCATTCTTGGTCCTCCTTGGGTGCAGCCTTGGTCAGGCTCCTACTGACCTGAATAAATCTCTACTTTATTCTCTAGCTCTGTCCAGTCTCTGTTTCAAGTCAGCCTTCCAAGGCCATCAGGACCTCTCTGCATCTTACCATTCCCATCCCACAGAGCTCAGAATGACTCCACAGCAGGCACAGGAGGTGGACAGGGCTGGGCAAGCAGGGACAAACACACCAGCACTGAAGATCCACATTTGGAGAGGCTGATGCAGAGGAGGAGCAAGAGTCCCTGGTTGTCATGTGGTGAGTGGATGAAGGGACCAAGGGTTGTGTTTATTTAAGGTCATGGAAGAAAAGGATCTTCAAAAACTATTGGAAGTCAGTGAGGAGATGGCTTTGTGAAGCACCTGGGGAGGGCTGTGAGTGGTGGCAGGAGGGGAAAGTGCAGAGGAGCTGGTACGTGGGGCATGGAAAACGCTGGGGAGAGCTGGAATTATGCAGGGCACAGAGGCAAGGACAAGGAGCTCGAGTGAGATGCAGCAGGGAGAGGGGGAGTTGGTGAGTGGTTGTAAAAGGCTGGGCTGATCTTGGCAAAGACAGGAGAGGATTTCCACAGCTCTGTTCTGACTGGCTGTCAGGGAGGATGGAGAAAAGGAAGTTTTATTTAATAACTAATAAGCAGATAAACAGCGTGGGTTTTTATGAGTGCAGTTTGAAAGGCAGAATTGAGCCCCTTCCTTTGCTTTCTTCACACAGAGAGATTTTGATTCTGTCATTTCTGGGAGCAGCTCTGGCATTTTATTCAGCTTTGCTGGCAGTTGTATTGAATTTTCCTTCTCTGCCACATGCATGGTAAATGTTTTCATTTCATCTTGACTCAGAAATGCTCAGGACCCACTCTGAGCTCTCTTACTCCAGCTCTGTGTCACTGCAAATCCATCAGTAACATTGTGGTCGCCCCCAGTTTTTTACAGATGTAAATGAAAGAAGAGTCAAACCTTGTATTTGGATCAGGAGGTCTGACTGCCTTTTAATAGAAGCATAATGAAACCATCAAGAGTTTTCATTCAATTAGACTTTTTCTCCCTCTGGCAAATGATTATAACACATTTATAGCATAATGGGCAATTGCTTTATACTCCTTGTCTGTTGACATCCTATTAAGCCTACATTTTCTGTCCCTAACAAAGAGATCAGATATAATTGTTAGGAACCACAAGGAATACATAAGAACTACCAGAATACATTTAAGCACAATGAATATGGATCTGTTAGTGAGATGCATGACGTGCAGTGGCAGATTCCTCCACTCCTTCCTGCTCTGAGGAAATCTCAATTACATATTCTTCTATTCCTTCAGACATTAACTTCTTCTCTGGTGTCAAGAATTATCTTTGTGCTGAGTGGGTGTTGATTATACATTGAATCCTGTACTTGTGCAAGCCTATATATGAGCCTGAGAGGTGCCATGAGAGCTGCAGAGGAAAGTTTTGCCCCTGGAAGCTTTGAAGATAAGTGTATTGGTGGAGGCTTTTTAAACCTGCAGCTGGGAGGCAGGGAAGGCAGGGCAGGGCCAGGAACTGATGGAGTCATCTCTCTTGTGAAGCACCATGGGTGGTTGTGATGTTTTCTTTAGCTCAATGACATTTCTTATCCAGCCTGTCAAGGACATGGAGCTCCTTGCAGTGCTCTACCACCTTGGGATGTCCTGTCAGGCAACAGGCAAATGAGTTCAGCTGAGTGGGTGTTGATGGGAGCTGTGAGTACAAATCCCTGAGAGCACAGTCAGCAAAGCTTTTACAGGGGGATTTCAACAGGAGAAATCCAACAGATTCTCACTCTGGAGCAGCAGCCTGCAGGATCCACTCTGCTTGCACAAAAACTGCTGGTGCTCTGGGACTCACCTGTCTCTGCACCAGAGATCTCATGGGCATGGCAACAATTCCCTAACCCTTCTCATGCTGCTGCAGGGCTCAGCTCTCAGGGATGCTGTTTGGTGGGAGGCCAAGAAGCATCTCCAAGTTGCACTACCCCTGATTGTGGTCATCACTGCAGAATTACTCAGCCTGGAGATGCATTATACAAGTGTTGGTTTTGACAAATGGTGTGAAATTGTGTGGGACATGTACAGGTGTCTTGGGTTATGGAACCAAAAATGTGTATTATATTTCATCTGTTGAAAGCAGGTGGGAAGATGTTCTTCTTTATCTCTTGTAACTCTGGGGGGAGGGGGGCAGATGCCTTCTGATAATGGGCCAGCTGTTCAAACCAGGTGGGGCAGTGTTTCTTATCTCTATTCACCACCCATCCTCCCTCCAGGGGATATCTGCTGCTAATGGGCCATGAAGGCTCACCAAGGACAGGACACATTCCATCATCCCAGTGGGAGATGCTCCACCCAGTGGGGGGAGCCAACCATTCCTACCTGGATAAAAACTGAGACGTAGGAACACCAGGGATCTGGTTCCACTGGATTTCTGGAGGAAGACTGGGCCCTTCTCACCATCACTCGACCCTTCTCACCATCACTGGACCCCTTCTCACCATCACTGGACCCTTTGCTGCAGGATCATCTCTGCTCCACCAGAACCGCATCTGCCACTCCAGGAGGACTCACTGTGCACTGCTTCCAACACCCTGACCAACAGGGTGTCAGGTGGTAGCTCTGACTCTGTCAGGGTGTCCAGGATTTTTGTTTGCTTCCTTGTTTTTTTGTACTACTACATTTGTATTTTTTTTTAATATTCTTAGTAAAGAACTGTTATTCCTATTCCCATATCTTAGCCTGAAAGCCCTTAATTACAAAATTATAATAATTTGGAGGGGTGAGTGGTTTACATTCTCCATTCCAAGGGAAACTCCAGCTTTCCTTGGCAGATACCTGTCTTTCCAAACCAAGACCACAGGATTTTGGAGACTTTGGATCTTCACCTAAATGCTTCTCTCCCAGCCCTCGTGGTGTTCCAGGTCATTTCAGCTCCTGGCAGCAGCAGCAGCAAGGCTGTCCAGTCACTTACACTTTAAAGGGTGACAAACTGCACACAGAGACCTTCTTCACCTGCCTGGCTCTGTGCTCTGGCATTGCCCTCTGTGGTCACACACCCTTGAGTGGTACAGGAGAAGTGATGCCACATCCTGACAGGGTCACCTGGGAACTGGAGCACACGCTGGTGATTCCTGCCTGGCTGTGCAACAGGATCAGTTCACAGCTCAGGAGTCACCTTACAAAAAGCAGCTCTGAGGACCAGGGACGGAGGAGTCACCCTGAAAGAGACATTACTCAGGTGCTCCATCCACAGGGTCAGGGGAGGGGGACAGAGCTTGGCCTGTGACAATTTCCATGGCAGCAGAGGCCATGTCAGGACTATGTGAGATCTGAAGAAGGTGGTGAAATCAGCAGGTAAGACAAAAACCACTTAACCTGCTGGTCTGAAAGACCGTTTACAATACTCTGAGAAGACTTTTTTTCCCACAATTATTGACAGTTTTGGGGTTTGGGGAGGCTTATCCCCAGCTTCTTTTGAAACATCCACATGTGGATGGATTTTCATGCAAGTTGAGTTGTTGCCTCTGCTGATCTCCAGAAAGCTCTCAAGCAGTGGGTGACTTATCACAAAGTCAGGGTTAAACTGATGACAGGCTTGGGGCAAAGAAGGAATCTGCATAAATCAGGCAGATATGTGCCATTAATTTAGGGCTACAACTTTTAACTTTTACCCACAGAGTGGGGTAAAATATCCTCCTCAATGTCACCCAAGTCCTCACTGCCACACAATAAAGGTGTAAAATATGCAGAAGGTGCAAATTTAACACACCAGGGGTGTTGAAATCACTATCAATGTCAGAAAGGCAGGCAGGGACACATCACTGGCATGTGGGAACTGGCACTTGTGCTGTCCTGGGAGCCCCTCTGAGCCTGAATCTGTCACCACACTATTTGTCATCCCAGTGGTGGACTTTGCTGAAGTGGGGATCCCTTTCCATGCTTTTTTCCCCACGTTTCTATCCACTTCTCTATAGAATAAGAGTGCAAACATCTGTGCTTCTTCCTACTGTTGCCTCTTGTCTCTCTTCCCAAAGGTTTAAGCATTACTTTTTTTCATGTTCTACCTAAATCATCCATTCTGCAGCCATCTGTCACAGATTTCATTTCTAAGTCAATTACCTGGGTTTTCTGAAGTCAAATACTTGTGTACCTTCTGTTTTCAGAGTAAATACGGATTTCATTGTATTTTATTATTGTTTAATAGCACCAGGGACACAATGTTTGGAGGCAGCCTGAATTTTGATTCAAAGTGTCAGTTCTTTTTCTGAATAGCTCCATCAACAGGAGATCTTCCCCATCAGCTCTTTCATAAAGCAAAAGGAGACAAATGGGCAGATAAGCTAACTAGGGAAAAAAGAGATATTCCTTCCCTTGACCTAGAAGCCTGGCAGGACCTTTTTTCAATGCATTGTATTATGTAGTGGTTTTCACTATTATGCATATATTTAACAACAGCCATTCACCAACCTGCAAGGGAGGAAAGAAACACCAGGGATGTTTTGCCTCTGCTTTTGTATTTCAAAGATTGCACTGGAATATACAAGAGAATTTCTCTCCATTGTAACGTAGATTTCTCTCCATTTTAATACCTTTGGCATCTCGCCATTAATATACTTCCTGTGACATTTCTGTCACAGGAAAACCCACTTCAAACTGCTGTCAAGACCAATCCCAAATCAGCTCTAATTACAAGCAAAAGTAAAAAAAAGCACCACAGAGCAATGAGGAATGAAGGCACATACAGCTGGAGAACATACATCTAAACAGTCTCAGCCTCCATCTGGAGAAAGATCGGGAAAGACTTTGCCCAGAAGCTGGATTTTGTCACCTTTTAGGCAGGTTATTTTTTGCTGGGTTCCTACTTTGCAGTATTCTGGCTTACAAAGAACTTTCTGACATCTCAAGTGCTTGGTACCTGCTGGTGTTTAGATTCTCTGCTTTGAAGACCTGCTGGGGAAAAGCACCTATAGCTGTCCATGTGTTGTCCTTTTCTTTCAGCTCCCATCTGGCCAAAGGCAGTTCATTCTGCATATTGAAGTTTTTGGTATCAGGGAATTATTCCTTGGATTAATCTGAACCTTCAGGGAGTTTTTGATCTTCAATCATCATCCTTCACCCCAGTCCTGACCTGGCAGAGCCCTTCTGCAACTCCAGCATGAATTCCTGTGCATGAGGGTTGGAACTGCAGTTTCTGGACACAGAGGAGCTGGCATTCCTGTGGCTTAAGACCAAACACAGGAGTCAGCCCTCAACCAGCCAGAGTCAGAGAGCAGCTGAAGTAGAGCCACATGAAAAGTTGGCATTTGTGGTGTCTCTTCACTGCATTCAGCCCTGCACATGTCACAGCAGATGAACGTTCCTGTGAAAACACCAATAAATGGAATAAACCAAGGTCTTAGCAGGTGCCTACCACAGACCCTCTCTGTGTTCTTGTATTGTCCAAACCCTGAGTAGTGAGGAAAAGCCTCCAGCTGAGCCTCACACGCCCCCCAAGTTCCACAGCTCCAACTGACATTGTTTCTTCAAGGACATTTTTATATTACAAAGAAAGCCCAAGTCATTGACAAGGTGTTCAGTCTCCTTTAAAGGCTTTTAGAAGCAAGAGGTGTGGCTCAAGTTAATTCTGTCCTTGGCTCTGTACTAATCCCAGAAATCAGACCATTCCTTGGTTATCTACCAGTCATTGCAAGCCCTGTTTCAGAGTGGACACTGAAGTGACTGGGAAATCCAGAGCACTTGGTAGATGGAGCATTCAGAGCCCAACCTTTCCACTGGGGGAGGGAAAAAAAAAAAATCCAAATATATTTTTCTTTGTCAAAGTGATTATTGATTGGCTTAAGGCAAAGCTGGGACTAACCATATGGGGATGTCTGTTATACGATTGGATTAGTGTTTGGACCCAACCCCACTCCAGCTCTATCTCCAGGATCAATAGAAGATGCTAAAGAATGATTAGCCTTGCAGCTGCCTTGTGTGTTGTGATTCTTCAGTCATAGAGGGAAAGAAAAGAAAAAAAAAAAAAAAGATAAACTGATCAGGGGATTTAGAAAAACTAACATCATGTCTATAAAATACCATTTTATTACTTCCTATACTGGTAATATTCAGCAGTAATCAGCTGCACAGAAATATCAAACATAGGTTCTTATTTAGTTCAGCTTGCTGCTCCAGCCTAGCAGATGCAAAATCTTAAATGTTTTGGCTGTAGCTTTGCTTGTAAAAATTATCAGAGAATTAGATCAGAGTAATTTATTTTTAAAAGGATGGAGATGCACTGATTTCACTCAAAACCACAAATTCATGAGGATATTATGAAGCTTTGTCTACATTTTTTTTTCAAAAATATACTACCTTCCCTTTATTCTGCTTTTAGAATATAACAGAGGGCTTTTCTGCTTTGAGATGAATGTGGAAAAATAGGGTTTAGTACAAAAGGACCCCCTACCTTCTAATGCTAGAGATGGCTTGGGTTACTAATCCCTATTTCTAGGAGCAGATGCTGATTGTCCTATTAATCAAAGCAAATCATTAGGCATTAATTACACTTAGTAACAGAATAATTGCTTGGTTTACCTAAACTGTGGTAGGAATGTTTTTTTTTTCTTTCTGAGCAGGATAAGCTTATTTAAATGATGTCACAGGCACACACACAAAGCACAATGAAAGTAGAGCAGAATCTGGTTTGTTTTCCACATGCATGAGGTGAGCTGGTCTTGGAAACAGCACCTGTGGGGCTAAGGAAAGACCAGTTCAGAGATGTGCTGGCACAAGGGATGATTGTTGAGATATAAATGAAAATAGTAAATAAATCTTGTATCTTGATGGGTGAAAGTGCTGGGAATTGGGGGTTTTTCTGCCTCCCCAGCTGAGGTCTGGGTGCTGGTCCTTCCATTAGAGCATGGGAAGGTGAGTGGCTCAAATACACCCCCAGTGTTAGCACTTCCCTGATCAGATGAAGGAAACAAAGACACAAGGGTATGGTCTAACAGTGATTATCACCTTTAGTGTGTTCTACTGATCAGAGTTTATTTGCTGGGAAGAGGGGGGCCCCTTTCTGTCAGTCTGGTGCTGTAACAAAAAGCTGATGTGACCAGCCTCATGCCCACAGCACCCACAGCAGCTCCCAGAGCTCAGAAAGGAAAGGGCTCCAGCATGAATGCACACCTTGGATTAAACATCCAAGTGAACAGTGTTGTCTTTTCCTGCCAACAGCTTTAGAAAAACCATGTCTTCCCTTCCCAAGAAGAACAGTTCACTCCTGGTGAATAAAAATAAAACCCAAAACATTTTTCTCAACCGAAACTTAGAATTGCTTGCACCAGGTTTTCACCTGAAACTCCTGGAGCTAAAAGCTCAGCACAGCTTCACAGTATTTATTCCCAATAAATGTTCTATGATGGTGACATTTCAGTGGCATATGGGTCTGTTTTCAGTGGGAATCCTGGGGTGAATCACGTTTGTGCATTATTAAGATCATAATTCAGCTTTATCAGAATCATGACTTCATGCTCAGAGGATAAGCCTTTATGTAAGAGACACCCAGCTTGCTTCCAGGAAAATATTAATTGTACCCTGCTCAATATGCAGCTCAAACAACCAAAATATCCACCATCACAACTGAAATTAAATCAAATTAACCAACTTAGCTTTTTCTCCCACTTGTTCAGTCTAATAAAAATATTGCAACAGCCTGCCTGGGGAAGTAGTGGAATCACCATCCCTGGAACTGTTCACAAAATGTGTGGACCTTGTAGCACACAAAAATAACAATGATGGTGACAAAGTCATTATTAACATGTTAATTTTTACACCCTTTGAAAACAAGAGATACTGGGAGACTGTCCAGAGACAGGCCCAGCTCTCCAGAGGTTACATAAAACAAATAAATTTAGAGATTTGTCATTGACATAAATAAAATAAGACTGGCCCCAGAAATGGTGGCATGGTGTTTACAGCTGTTCTAATTAGATGTTTATTTAATGGCACTAGCACACCAGGATGTCAATGCCCCATCCCTTGACGTGTTCCAGGACAAGCTGGACAGGACTTTCAACAACCTGGTCTAGTGGAAGGTGCTAGAATCATCTTTAGGTCATCTTTAAGGTCTCTTCCAACCCAAGCCATTCTGGGGTTGTGATAGTGGCTTAAATCCCTCAGCAGTTTATTTGGACTCTGCACTGACTCCACACCTTTCTATACCCACATGTGCTTTGGGGAGCAGGAGGCTGACAGCTGAAGCTGGGTGTGGAAGAGGGATCGTGCTGCTTTCATGTGCACACACCTCTGCTTGCACTTACTCAGTTTGTGAGATCAAGGTTCTCATGATCATAAGGACACAAACAGCCTGATCTGCCAGCCACAGGAGCGTGTGAGTGGTGCTTATACCAGGCTGCAAGTACCAGCAAGAGGAACAAAGCTGAAAAGCAGTATGTGCTCTGTCCTTGCTTTGCATTCCCTGGCTCTAGAGTGAAACCGCTTAGTTAACACTTGACTTCTTATTAAACAAACCCTTCACGCAAAACAAATTTATCCCATGGTAAATATGGCCACTTATGGACAACTGTCTCAAAAAAATCATTTGTTGAAGTCCAGCAGGTGCCTCTGGCTGTCACAAGGAGATGGAGAAAGGAGTGAGCTGAGAGTTCAGGGCTTTGGCTCCATCCCACCCCAGCGACAGGGGCATCTGTTGTCAGGGTTTTTGCTGTTCTCCTCTGTCTCTTTAAGAAGTTTTTCTGTAGTTCTATTTCAGCCTTCTGTGTTTACCTTTTGCAATAGAGTCAGACATGATTTTACATGAACAATTTTCTTGTTATTGTAACAATATAACCACGTTTACATTCTTCTCATAAGGAGACTGTTGATGGACTGTTGGGTTGCCCAGTGTGGTTGAAGAGGAAGATTTTCTTCCTCCAATCCACAGTCACTGTGGGGGTGGGCAGAGCCCCAGCCACCTTGCCCTGGAGAGAATCAAACTGAGGAGCTAAGAAAGAATTTCGCAATTTCACCCAGAGCCCCTAAGACAAAATACAAACCTTCTAGTCACAGTGACCTGTCCAGAGACCCACAAGCCCCCTCGGGATCTTATGTAGATCTGTTACAATCAATTGGTTTTGTACTCTTTCCCTCCCACCCTGGTGTCCCATAAAAACCCCTGGGTTTCCCCTGGTTGGCAGAGGGTACCTCGTCCCTGGACCCCTTTTGCTGGTACCTTTGCAATAAAGTTACCACCTGCGGAAACTCCACACCAGACTCCCTCTCTCTCTCTCTCATCAGGGCCGGCCAAGAGAGGGGCAGCTCACAAGGGCAGGAGCTGAGAACACTGAGCTGAAATCACTGAGCTGAAAAATCACTGCTCTGCCCTCCTGCTGAGAAGCCCCTCTGCCAGCTGAGGAGCGCCCTGAGCCCCCAAGAAGCTGTCTTTAGCGAGACACCTTTTGGGGGTGAGTGTGGATCTCTGGGTCCTGAGCAGTGGACCCCACTACCAGCTGGAATAAGTCACTGCTAGAATTCTATAAATGCTGAAGTTTGTAAATAAGCTGCCTCTTTTCTGCCTTGGACATCTCAACGTGTGGGTGTCATTTCTTCGTGTCATGTGCAACAGGCATCTTCCATTTGTAGTGCTCTAGGTGTCCTTGCATTCCCAAGAGTGTATCCCAGAAGCTGGCCAGCCACAGGTCCTGCTCTGCAGCGTGTGGGCAGCTCAGGGGCAGCCATCCATTCCTGTGCAGCCTGCAGGGCTGGAGCAGTGCCTGGATTAAGTGCAGCCCACTTCACAAATGAGGAGCGGCCGCTTTGGCCTGCCCAGGTCAGCACTGCAGAACAACGGGGCACATTGTCAGCAGGCACCAAATGAAAAGATACTTTATGCCTCTGTCAGGCCGGGCCAGTGTGGCAGCTGAGTGCCAGGGCTGGCACTTTGCACGGTGGGGCAGTTACGTAAGTGGGAGCACACAGACCCTCGGGCACTTCTGCACCAGGGTTTCCACATTTCTGTGCTGCTGTCTGTCTCAGCAATGGTTTTACATGCTGGGTCTCTTACTTCAGCGTCTCCTCAGATCACTGCCCATCTAAGTTGATGCAATCAGCCACTGAGGCCCTCACAATAAGCTACAAAAGCAGTAGGGAAGCAGAGGTCCCTGCCTGGCAGGATTTGGCCACGTCCTCAGAGCGGTGCCCAGCGCACAGCAGGGAGGAGACACTGAGGAGATAAAGCATTTGGGTCAAAGAACAGTGACTCAGCTGGAATTAACAGGACCCATTTGAGGATCTATTTTCCCACCCAGTGTTCCCTCTTCACGCTCCATGATCCTGCTCTTTTTCTCATATCCTGCTTTCTTGCTTATTTTGTGTTCTCCTGCTCGTCCTCCCCTGCTTGAACCTCTGTCTCAATGCCCCTGCCTTCACTTCGTGTCTGTCATTCTGCTCCAGATCTTACAACACATGCAGGAGCTAAGGCTGCATCTAGCCAAGTGACACTGCCAGCATCCTGAGAGCTCAGCAGCAGTGAGACTGGAGGTGGCAACAGTAAGTTTAGTAACACACATCTTCTTCCCCAGAATTTGTTTTTTCTCCCGGAGGAGGGAAAAAATGAAACAGGAGCCTAAAGCAGTGGCCCAAAGCTGCCTTCCTGCAGGTCCACCCTGGCTTCAGTCCCATTGTTTTGGGAGAGCAGGTGACAGCAGCATATGACCCCGTGTTTTTCACAGTATCCTGTGCACATCTGTGACACTGCGTATAACGTAATACAAACAGAATTACCAGGGATTAAGGTTTTGTTTCTGCTCCTACTAATAAATGCCAAAATCCCTATTGACTTTGCTGGAATAAAATCAGGCCTTAAGTGACCCAGCAGTGACATTTGTGGGGATCTTCCCAAACGCCAAGGCACCTTTGGTACGATGCGCTCGCCATATGGGCGGCCTCCTTTCCACCTCCCTCAGCAGCTGCCAGAAGCTGCAGTGCTGACTGGAGCAATGACAATAAAAATGGCCCCAGCAGAGCCAGGATTTATGATAGGAAAAACAAGGCTGGTTTCCCAGGCCACCGACCTGGCATCTTGAGGCTGCCTGGAGTTCTTCATGCTGACTGGCACTGCCCTGCACTGGAGTTGTTGTTGCTGGAGCCCCTGATAAATGGAAACATGCCAAGGGCTGGGGATGTGCAACTGTGCCACAGATCCACCTTGCTCTGCTTGAATCCACCTCTGAAAGCACTGAAACATGCAGACATTGATCAATCCTGCCTAAAGTCTTACTACAATCTTGGGATAAGCAGGAGGAAGTGTGTTACATCTCAGGCACTAATTGTCTCTTTTTCCCGCTACAACTTTTTCCTTCTTGCCATTTGCCTCTCTTTCCCTCATCAGATTTGTTCTTTCATCATCTTCCTAGACTGACAAGAACTTGAAAGGACATTCAACACTTTGAAAGCTGCTGTTTTTCAGATTTTATAAATTTCTCCCAGCTTAAGTTCCTGATGACAACTTTGCTCAGAGCACGGCTCGTCAGGAACATTGATCTAGTGGAAATGGCTTGTTTTGAATTTGGTACACAGTGCCTTCCTGAGATATCCTGGCAAAACCTGGCCAAGGAGAGGAATTCCATTTTATTTCCAAGTAGCACAATTTCCAAAGGCTTAGAATTCAGTTTGTGACTTTCTCCCTCCTGCAAATGCTGTGAAATTGGTGGGAATTGTTTATTCTTTACTATTTTAGTTGATACTTTCTTTTTAATGGGTTCTACATAAGTCAGACTGACTGGTACTGCAAGGCACTGATCAGATTTGATTTCCAGTCAAGTTGCTTAGAACTTTTGGGAAGCACTCAGCATTTTATCATCCAGCCCTTCATTGTCTGCCAGTCTTTTTAAATTGTAAAATGTTTAAGGTCTGGACTCCTTCATGGTGTGTAACACAATGAGGCCTTAAACGAAGCTGTGCCCTGTGGGCACTCTAATATAAATGATAATTGCTGCACGGCTCTCCCAGCTATAACTACACTGTAATTCAGACACATCCTTGCTTTCACTGATGGGGAATGGGAAGGATTGCTCACAAAACTATCTGCCAAGTCATAACAGCAGTGATGTTTTCCCAACTAGGACTATGTACACAAAATTTATCCAATTTTTAATTATAGTGATTAAAAAAGTCAGCTGATTATTGTATTATTGATTATTGTTTTTAGGAGCAGCTGATTGCATAAAACAAGGTTTTATTTAGTTTATCATTTGTAGTTTATTTACTACATGATTCTTGAAATCTCAGCCACAATTATCAACAGGATTCAGCAGTGCCTATTGTTTTCTCTTGCCCAGACCTAGTCACACTGACTACACTTTACAGCTCCACAGGTCTACATTCCAAATACAGCACAAGGTAGTTGTGTGCCTTGATATTTATTTATCATTTTGTTATGTGAGTGAACAGCTAATTTTGGCTTCAATATTTAAAATTTTCTGTTCCCTCTCCCTATTTTTTGTTTTCAGTATAGAATCACAGAATCACAGAATCACAGAATCACAGAATCACAGAATTTCTAGGTTGCAAGAGACCTTCAAGATCAAGTCCAACCCAGCTCTAACACCTCAACTAAACCATGGCACTGAGTGCCACATCCAGTCTTTTCTTAAACACATCCAGGGATGGTGATTCCACCACTTCCCCAGGCAGGGCATTCCAATACTTTATCACTCTTTCTGTGAAAAACTTTTTCATAGAATAATGGGATGGTTTGGCTTGGAAGGAATCTTAAAGACCATCTAGTTCCAATCCCCTGCCATGGGCAGGGACACCTTCCACTAGACCAGGTAAGTCCCATCCAACCTGGCCTCAAGCAGCTCCATGGATATGAGTCCAAGCTGCTTCAGGTAACCTGTTCCAGCGCCTCACTAGCCTTAGGGCAAAGAATTTCTTCCTAATATCTAATCTAAATCCACTCCTTCAGCTTAAGGCCACTCCTCCTTGTCCCATCACTATGTGCCCCTGCAGTACGCTGGTACATTGATTAAACTGTATCCATGGTACAACCCTCAGTAACAGAAATGTCTGTATAAGGGCCAGTGCTTCAGCTGGGGATATTTCATGTATAGTTAAATGTTACCTGTGTGGATCATTAGGCTGTAAAGCTACATTGGTGACAGAGTCACTGTACTGTGACACGTGGCAAAAACAGAAAACAGAAGCCCTCACCTGTCTTAGAAACAGCTTCCACTCAGGAACTTGTAGAGACCTAAGTATTTCCATAACATTACAAGCCTTCAAGAGATATGCTCAGTGTAGAACTTTTATCTTCCCTGCCTAAAATACTAAAACAATAAAAACCTAAACAAACTAAAAACCGCCCATCAAACCCAAACAATACCTTACCTGGAGTCGTTCTGCACAACTTAACTACTACCAAGAGTTTTACCAAGTCTGGATATAAGTAGATGGCAAATAACCCCATGGAATTAGCCTTATAAAAGTGGAGAGCTGCATTTGCTGCTCCTAACTTCACTTTGTAATTTTACAAAGACAATATGTAAGCACTGATCATCAACTGTCAGCCTTGATTTGATGATGATACCAGATAGCTTCACTATTTCTGAAGCTCTGGAAGAAATCACTAACCCAGCAGCACTCCCTTGTCAAAAGCATCACTGTAACTGACAGAGTAATCCACAAAAGACAGAAAGCAGAAATCTGAATCATTATTTTACTCTATGCCAATACTTGCAAATGATAAAAGCACTCTGCCCAGGCTTTGACAATCTACTTTATTCCAGTAATGTCAGCTCAGATAAAACTCAGCAGAGGAATCTGAAACATATACAGCATCCTTCTTTCTTTTTTTTTTCCCCTTTTTGTGTTGTAAAGTGTTCTCTGATAAAATATTGACACTGCAATATGTGAGCTAGCTGTGATAAACATGCAGGGCAGTGTATGCTGCTGCCAGCCCTACACTGCTGGAAACAAGGCATTCACACACCAAAAAAAGGCTTGTGCCTCAGCACTCTGACCCTCTGCTTCTGCTCTGCACCACAGAGACTCCCAAGGTAAAGCCAAGGAAGTTCTGGCAACAGAGAAATTTTTTCTCTTTGGAACGATCTGACCCCAAACTCTGTTCATTGCTATGTTAATGAGGATTGTGGATGCTCAATGACTGTGATAATGAGGCAAAACTCACCTAAGGACCAGATATATTTCCTATGCAACACAAGAAAAATAATCCAAATATCATGTTGATAAGCAATGAGACAGTCTCTGCACTGTTTGAAAGAAAGAGCTGGAGAATTCATCTCTTCTGTCTATCCAAGTGTTGGCTCTTTTAACAGTGCTTCAAAAACTTGTCACTACAATTGGTAATCTTGACACAACTCTGTCTACAAGTGATAGAGCAGAAAAATCTACCCAAACATTGATCCCCCTGTTTATGGGATCAGAATGCTTCTCCTGTGCTAGAAATTTATTAAAGATCTATTTTTTGGAAAGCTGGGAAGAGCACAATCCAAGATGAAGTGGAGGTTTACATGACCTACTTCATAGAACCAGCTTCTTTTAAATGGTCTTGGCTGGATGGCCAACCTGGGTTCAAAAGCACCCTTGAAGTTCAGTGGTGATTTCTATGTAATCTGTGATTTATATATATATATATATATATTTTTTTTTTTTCAGAATTCTACTGCTCTATAGTGTCTGATGATGAGTCACAAGTATTAGGTCAAGATGAAAAATTTTTACAAATCTAAGAAGCCATGGCTCTGCATTGCTCTCCTTCAACAAAACAGCAGCAGTGGCAGCACTGGGTCTGCAGAGAGCAGAGGTGGTCAGGCCTTGGTTTAACACTCAAGATCATACTGGTAACAACTTGCATGTTTTTCAAGAGCCTTTTCCAACTGTGAGGGAGAAAAATGAATAAGCAGCTGCCTATGATAGCTCCTTCAATGTATGTAGAATGAAATACACCAGTGGTGGTGTTCATTGCCAAGGGAAAAAAAATCACCTTGAAGAATGTGTTGTGCCCAGGGATTTTTTTTTTTAAGCCAATGTGGCACGATTTGAAATTGTATTGTACAGCTTGGGTAATGGCTAGAGTGCTTCAGAGGCTTGGCATCTCCCTGGAATGCAGTGGAAACAGAGCTTCCAGGGCTTTTGTAATTGTTCAGGAACATTTAAAACCAGTTTTTACTCATAACTTCTGGACAGGAGCCCTTTGCAGCCACGGCAGTGAGCAACATCACTGATCACAGCATCAGGAATTTTGTGGAAACAGTTAAAACTTGGCCACACATGTGCCTCAAGAAAAAGAAAAGAGCAGCAAGAGACCACACTTAGCTCAAGGCAGTCCTGCTCTGGCAGAAAGGAGCAGATAAGAAATGCAAGCTCAAAACTGAGTTTCAGTACGGACTGTCAGCTTCCAAGCTTCCCACCAGTCAGAACAGCTGGTTCCCCACTAGCAAGAACTTCCTGTGACTTGATCCTCTACTTCTTTCCCTTCCCCAAGCCAAGCCTCAAAGGACTATGGATCAAGTCCTGCGCTGTATGAAGTGATTTTGTGGATGCTTTGTGGACTGTGGTATGATACAGAAAATTAAGTTCATGTTATTAAAACTTTTGACACTATTTCTCCTGTGGAGTCATAACAGTCAAAGTATTTTCCTTTTGTGTATGTCTAAACACACTATTAGCTTGGTAATGTCCATCTTTTGATATTTCTTTCATACCCTTGCTTAATTTGAATGAAACCAAATAGAAGCTACCTGTTATTGCTGAATTCAAGTGATTCCTGAGAAGAAAAAAATCTGGGATGTAGCAAGGTGGGGGGGAAAGATTTACCTTTCCAAAGGTAACATGTTGCAAGTGCTAAAAAGAGCATCATCTTCACATCAAATCAAGCAAGGTACAGGATCCAAGAAACAAACGTGCCAAGAGGCGATTTCTCAGCAAGATGTTAGCATCAGAACACAAAGTGATGTGTCTGGAAGCAGAACTGCTGAGCTGCAAACAACCTGGGTGTGAGTCAGAGAGTATTAGGACAGTGCCTGTCCACCAGGAATACAGACTTGATTGCATGTGACTTGTGTCAACTCTGGAGACATCAAGAGCAGAACATAAAAGCAAGGCAACAGAGATATTTCTAAATGAGCCATTCAGCCTCTAAGGCAACGAATCTGGCAACAACTCAAGTTTCAGGAGGAAAAAAGCCAGCATTCCAGGTTTGTGTTCCACGCTTATATCCTTCATTCATTTTTTCTCAGGCAAAAGGTCACCAAAACATCATGTTTTAAATCATTAAAAGGCACAATCAATCTCCTTTCAAACTAGCCCATAACTTTGAAACCAGAATCCAATTGCCTGTTCAGGCTCATTAGTGTCTTTGGATCCTAATGACCCACTCAGTTTGCAGTAAATGAAAAACTAATCCTTGTTTTATGCCATTGGCCCAAAAGGATTAGCCAACTCTTGCTACCCCTGCAATCAGCCTTGCACTGGGGGGATTACGACCATCTAATACTGTAAGTCTACACATTCCAATCTGTTACAATATGTAGCACTTAAAGCTTATTTCCTTGAAATACTTAAACGTATTAATGCTGTAGTGTAAGATTGTTTTCTGAGGATGCAGTGATTCACCTGCCCCCGCCCCCAAAGCCTGCATTTACCCACATACATGCAGAGAAGCCCTGTTGCTCCCAACACGAAGTTTTAATTATGTTTATGGTCTTGAAATGAAGAATTAAAACTATTTTTTTTTCTTTACATAGAGCCCAGACTGGGGATGAAATGATGTACAGAACCTCTATGGGGTTCAGTGCTGTAATAAAAAAAAAACTAGAAATAAAGCCACTACTTATATACAATGTTCTCTGATCTACTCTGTGGGTTGCAGCTCCAGGTTTGTACCACTTGTACCACTGCAGTTTTTCCAACTCAGAATTCTGGTTGTTCTTGTTATATTACACATAAAATCAGTGAGCAATTAGATGAGCCTACAAAGTTATGACACAAACGTTTTGTTTTCCTCAAAGCATTCACATGTTGCCATTGACAATTCAGTGTGGTTAAGGAGACACTTTTAACACTCTCAGTTGCCCTATTCATACGGTTTTTCTGCTAGAAAAGATAAATAACTCTTGTGGTTTTATCACCTTAAGTATTGTACATAGCAGCACAACAAAATCTGTCTGCAGTATGTTATGCTGGGCACATGCACTTTAGAATGATATTCTTGGAGTGAAGTTACAGAGAATTCATAAATTGCTCTGAACATGAAACTTGATTTTTGAGTGGGAACAGTTCGCTGAATGTCTTATTTCCTACTAAAAGCGGTGTCTGAAGGCATGAAACAGTAGTATGTGAAAATAAATCTTACATTCCACAACCCCTGAAAGCCATTACATTAGTCTCTATCTCATAGTTTCTAAATTTATTTTTTAGTGTCAAACTTATACAGCAGTTGCTTATTTGTCAGCCAAATATCCCTAACTGTTTATAAACATGCTTTACATTTATATATCAGTAAAATTATCAGTAAAATAGTAGATGGTGCTCCAGTCATGATGTTAGGTTACTTTAGAAATTAAAACAAATTTTTTTACTGGAAGACCACTTTGCAGAACAAGGCAGATGTGCGGAAATGCTCTCTGTGTTATTTCTGATCAGAAAAATGGCATTTCCATACAGCTGTTATTTCTGTGGGAGAGAGAAAACCAAGGCATCAGTCTTCCTCACCACAGCAGCAGATAAAAGTGTAAATTTCATTAGTCAACTTCTTCAAAGTTTTTTACTCAACAAATTATAGAAAAAATCTATTTATTCAGGTATCATTCTATTTCCCACAAGGTTGGTGAGACAACATATTTATTATAAATATTTCTTCGACCTAATGGAGTGTGGCACATGAGCTTTTGCAAGCAGTATTTCACAAGTGAAGTGGTTTCCTGTCAAAAACTCCATTAAAAACCTAAGTGGAACAATAAAGGTATCAGGGCTCTAAATAAACATTTACCTTCTAGTTAAGACACTCTTATAATCAAATCCCTGCCCTGCTCATTTAAGAGGGTTTTTTTCTGTTGGTACTTTTGGGCTTGGCTGTGAGTCTGAACTCTGTTTTACTTGCTGCAATCCAAGGAGAGAACAAAAAGGCACCCCCACCTCCAAGGGCTCACAGCACAAGTGCACAGTGTCACCACATTGCCACTCTACTGACAGCTGCACAGCTTTGAAGGGATTGCAGCTCCCAGCTGCTGCTGCTTCTGGAGGTTCCTGGGCTCCAGTTCAGTTGCAGGCACAACTGTGGGATACCTGCAGCACCTGGTTTTTGCTCTCAAGCAGCCCTTGCTATACTGACAAGAGAATCTCTCTCTGCTCAGCTTTCAGGCTAGAAATGGGTGTAGCATGTGAGTGTGTAAAGGGCAAACCAAAATGACACTGGGCAGTGGGAGATGTACCAGTGTCAGCAATCCATGGATTTTACAGGCATAACCAGGCACCATTTCTAGGTGGAATTTGACAGGTACCAGTGAAAAAATCCCAGTGTGTGTTTATGAGCAGTTCATGGTCTTCAACCTCAGGAAAGCATCCCAAATGCTGAGAGGTTGCCTCTTCTGAAGCAGCTTTCTCTGCTTTGTTATTAATCAGGCTATCCAATTTGTGTCAGTAAGCATCCAGCAAGACCTAGGACTGTGGTTTCTCCCACTTCAAACTGCAGCCTTGAGTTCTACACTGTAACATCTTAGGCAAGGATAACAGAATTCATCAGGAAAGATCTTCGGTTATGGAATAACTGGGCAAACAAAATTAAACTTTTGGCTTTCTAAATTATCTCAGAATATCTGTCAGCAGTGTACCATAAACACCACCCCAAATAAAAGGTAGAGACTCAAACTTCCTTCTACCTTAGGTAGGGGAAGGGAAGGGAAGGGAAGGGAAGGGAAGGGAAGGGAAGGGAAGGGAAGGGAAGGGAAGGGAAGGGAAGGGAAGGGAAGGGAAGGGAAGGGAAGGGAAGGATTACAATTGCAACATTGTTCCACTTCAGATATTAAGAAATACCTACAAAACCTTACACAAAATGAGCAAAAATGTTTATTTCAAATACTTTATAAATCAGCTGTTATACACAGAATACTCAAGAACATTGTCTTTAATTCAAATTCAGCTTTAACTGCTACAACCGTCATTCTTATTAACACAAGTAATTTAGTTTATATCAGAAGCTGAAAGTTCTCCTCTTTATGTTTAAATGCTGTCACAGACATTGAATTAACACTCTACCCTAAAAGGATATTTCTGATTGTGAGTGCCAATTTAGCAAGAGCATACAGTAATAATTTACGAAGAAACATTTCAAAGATAAATAAACAAATCCCAAAATGTGTGGCTGATGAACACACATCCTAGCAATTGCAATAATGTATTCTTACAAGAAATGGAAAGAGAAGAAATGCTTTGTACTTTAACTCAAGAAACTGGAAACATTTGTCAAGGCTAAGTAGGAAAACAATTTAAAAAGAAGTCAAAGGTATTCAAAAGAGTGTAAATGACTTTGAATTTTGTATGGCAGAATGAAAACCTCCCATAGAAGGAGACGGTGATGATCTCTGATCCTGACCAAATGCAAATGAAAAACTAACGTCATCTTTTCCATCTCCAAATGCATGAGAAGTTGATTCTGAGGGGAAGGGAAAGACAAATGCATCTTCATTTTCTGGTTTCCCAAAGAAGCCACCTATATGGAACACATATAATATTTGTTATTAGATTAAATCTGAGAGAATACTGCACTCAGCACATGCTTCTTTATTAATATATTGTAGCAAATATCCCACTGAGCATCACCCTACAGTTGTGTGTTTATTGCTGCACCAGAGATGGTATTTCCAGAGGGTTGTTATAAGAATTGACATTGAAGGAAGTGTGGAGCAATTAAAGGGTTTAGAACAACAAAACACTTCTGCATGACACATTTTGCACCAGAGATACCTGTAAACAGAACCTGCAGAAGTGTTTGTTTAGAGAAAAATGTGATCAATCATTGAAATACTTGGACTTTTTCTTCTCCTTTGCAAGTCCTCTCATTTTGCTTCAAACACATCTAACACTATCCCTATTTCTTTCCTTCTCACACCTCTTTTTTTCCATGATACATCAGGCATTTGGAGCCCAACAGGCAAGGGAGGATTTAAGCTAGATTTAGTTAAAACACAAATTAGCACAATAAACCACTGAGCTACATTATCACAACTGAACATCCCTTCAGACAGCCAAAGGAGCTCTGTTAAGCTGGACCATGAGCCTTTCAGTCATAGCAGCACAAGCAGAAGAGAGCTGATACACACAAATACATCTGAGTTTCAGACTTACCAATATCTTTGTGTAGGGACAGAGAGTTCAGGTTTCCCACAGGAAAATTTTCCTCTGTCTGAAGTATAAACAAGTTTTTAATTTAACAAATGAGAAAGGCAAAAAGTAAATATTATTGCTGATATGTAATATGTTCATTTGCTTTTTCAGTGTGAAAAACACTGTCTCAGTGAATGTTACCAGCCTTTACAAAATCTGGATTTAAAGGTATTTATCAGTCCCTAATGTTGCAAGGTAAGTTCTTTGATCAGATGGGTTTTATCATATTTTCATGCAGCTGCAAACATCCTTCCTCCATTCTTCTAGGAAAAAAAAAAATCAGCCAGATAACAGTCCAAAAACTGACCTGACTTACTGCTGGTTTTTTAAGCCAAAAACATTCAAAATTGTTCAAGTCTGTGACATTGTAAAAAATCTCCAAGCAACAACACAAATACTTCCTTCTGAGTAGGGCCTCATATTGCCAGAAAGAGTAGCAGGATAAGCACTTGTCACTCTTAAAATGTGTTCTTAGACTAGATTTAAAATAGATACTGAAGTCCTTCAAAACTCCCATCTGCCTTTAAAAAATCCCAAATCTGCTAGAGCCTGATAAATTCTTGGTTTCTGCTGCTGAGCAGGCACAAAATAATGTGGGTTCTGACAGCACTGGGTGACTTAAACCCCACCTAATTCCTAAACAATTCACAAACCACACACCAGTGTGTTCTCTCCTACACACAGTTCATGCTATCAGATACCAAACCCAGAATGAAATGCTGCTTTCTCTCATCCCTGCCTCAGCTCCCACCTGCAACAGCAGCTACCTGGGCTCAGATCCCTTATTTGCATAATGGAGCTTGGATCTGCACTGCCAAGTGATACCTAAGCCCTGTCTGATGCACACATCTATCCTGGATTCCCAATTACCAACCTAATAGCCCAGGAGAAGAAAAATTACTCTAGAGCACTGGAGCTAGGGAATCTGCAACCTGGATTCCATTCCTTGTTCCATTTTGTTGCCTACCCAGCTCCTCCATTTGAGTACAGCTAATCCATATTTGCTGTTCAGTAACCCAAATAGACTGTCCTTTCTTCCCTTCTCACTGTTCTTCACTTCATCAAGACAAAAACCACACTGGAGAAGCATGTGAGCTGTGAAGTCTGCTAGAGAACTTGAATTTTGCACTGTAACACTGAACCAGAATTGTGAATTGTATATTTGCACATGATCCATATGAGAGAGATTCATACTTGGTTAGAAGCCATCACAGGGGGATTGCCAGGAAAGGAATTAAACATTTTCAAAGAATATCAAACATAAAAGTAACCAATATATAAAAAAAAAAAAAAAAAGGAAAAGTTTGCTACAAAGATAACCAGCCTGAAAAATCTCATTCAGTGTCAATGCTGTTTTGTTCAACACATTTTGCTTTGTGGAAATTTAATGTTCACAATTAATCATTTTTACCTCATCAGATGAATTTTGTGCTCCAAACAGAGAAGAACCAAATAAATTAAAGCCAGGTGATTTCTGGGAGAAGTTCATGAGAGAAAAGAAAGCAGGAGATTTTGATGTTCCCTCTTCACAACCTAAATTTTGAATGCTGTAAATACAGAAAGGTAGAAACTATATTAAAAGTTTTTAAGTGATGTAGATGGGGTTTTTCCCTCCTATTTTTTTCCTTTTCCTCTTTTTTCACTTTTTAACATCCCCATAGCTTTCATCAATAACTGCTTTTTGCATCACAGGACAGATAACACAATTCTTCAGAGTAAAGGGAGGTGGTGTTCTTACCAACTCCCTGCCCTCTTAATAAAAAAAAATGCCAAAAAGCCTATTTAAAGATAGAAATCAGAGTAACAAATATTACTGCAGGAAAAGACAATGTGTCTCATATATTTCTAGGCAAAGTACTCATCTTTCAAAACAGCCTGATATTGTAAGAAGAAAACTTAATAAATACCAAGCATAACTCAATAAAAAGAAATCTGAACATTTTCAGAAGAGCTTTCTAGAAAATTCTTTCTCTAGTATCTTTCAAAAAGAGCAGAAATGCTTATACAATAAACATGAGTACAACTTTTTGCTCAGATCAAGATAGAAGTTGAAATCATACAAGTCAAATGGAGGTGTTTTTGAGAAGTGTGGCGTTTTCCCCTTTAAGTCAGGTGTTTTAGGTGCTCTTAAGAGAGGTTCTGCACTTTCTTCTGCTATGTTAGGATTATCTTCATTTGGCTTAAAACCTCTGTGCACATCCTATTAAAAAGAAATAAACAATGATGTTTATAACAAATAATTTTTCCAAAATATCATTAGTCCTTTTAACTATAAATATGTTCTCAGTGGAGCCAGCACTGAGCCTGTTTGTTTATAGTTCTGTGCAAGAAATGAGTTTTAAATGCAGACTTTTTTCAAAATGTTTCATCAGCTGACATTAATGTAAAGGTTATGCACCAGTTGATAGTTTAGCAATTTCTAAGACTTGCCTCTTGCTAAATTGAATGAACTATGACAAAATACTTTGACTATTCTAAATCTACTTCTTACTTATGACATAAGAAATGCTTTTCTTACTTGAGGTACATACAAACAGTCCATGTGCTCATCTGTTTCTTCATCAACACGTTTGGCCCCTTGGCTTGCTGCACAGAAAAGACAGCACTGCCTGTATTATAACAGCATTTTAAACAGACACATAAAAATGACAGGGTGGGAAAGAATCCATGAGAGGAGTTCCCTAGCTTGGCATTGCTATTGGTAAGGAAGTGTTCTGACTGTGGTTTTCTCAACAACCCACTTTGTGGCTCTGTCCATAACAATTGCCTCTTGTTCTGCCACTTGCTGTTGTCAAAGCATTACTCAGGCTGCCGCGTGTGGTTTGGTGTGTTCTTCGAACCTGCCCATTGTTCCCTGAGAGTGCTGTGTTTGTATCCTCCAGCTATTGCCCTCTGAGTGCTAATAGTCAATAGAAACCAGGTGGGAGCAAGATAAAAAGCACATCCATGTGACAGTGATGAAGTGTAGTTTAAAGAACTGGGCAAGAGGCAGGATGAGAAATGAGAAGAAACATTATCAGACTTTCTGCTATCAGAGTTTCTGCTTTAAGCTTCAGACTGTGCTACGCCTCAGGCACTGTGGGTTATGATCCTATGCTTCAGTATTCTCTTTGTAAAAAAATCTAGGCTATAATCACTTACATGCATCTAAATTAGCAGTACAATTAGACAAAGAAATACTTAAACTGAAGTTCAGTTCCTTGTGATTTCAAAAGCTCCAAATGTATTTGTAACGACTCTGGTTTTTTTTCTGTAAGCATTCTGCATGTTTTTCCTCAGTTAATTTTCATCTTTAATAATCTTGCTCTGATTCTTCAAGATACCTAAATGACTGGGTTTATTATATCCCTTTTCTTTGCATTTTCTCATGCCTTCTGGCTGGATGTTAAGACTGGATTTCATTTTACCCAAGTAATTTGAGACTTAAGTGTGAATTTACAAGAGATGTTGGACAGATCCTTTCATTCACAATGGTCAGTGCAGACTAAATCTCACTGAGCAGTTAAGTCTCTATTTAAATTAGGACTCTGCCTGTCTGCTATACTCAAATTTTAAGCTAAACAATGAAGGTGGAAAAGAAATGCAAATGGTGGCCCTATTAATGCCAGAATGAAAATGTCCCTAGAATTTTCTGGTGTATAATTATATGATCCAACCTTATCAAAAAAATTATGGTAGTACTTTACCCATTACTGCATTTTCACTCTCAAAGTGTTGATTGGAAGTCAACTGCTTTGGAAGATCTGACAGTCTAAAAGACAAAGTTTAATGTTTGTCTAAATGTGAATTATTTTGACAAACCCCAGCCTCAAGAATGAAAGCTATTTTATTAAAGAAATGTTACCTGAATTTCACTTGGTTTTGTATGCTTACTATTGATGGAACTTGGGCAATTTGTGGGTTATTAGTCCCTGCAGTGCCAATAACCATCTAAAAGATAGAAAAAATTCAAATGAGGCAGCAAGTGAAATTATCACTTCAACAATATTGTTCTGATTTCTCTTAGACTATAGAAATCCCTTCTTTTAATTGGAACTTAAGGATCAGACAATGCAAAAACATTTTCTTTGTTTTACCTACCTTTTGACAGCATAATACCCAAAACCACTTCTGTAATTTTTTAACAAAGCCTTAGCCACAGCACTGATAGCTAGATGCAATTAGCTAACTTTTCTGTGACACAAATAATGCTATGTCATTTACAAACTTCATGTAGGTTTTTCTGCTGCTTCAGCCTGGTTGCTTGTGCTTGTCAACACAAAAAAGGGCTGGGGCCAGGCCTGGCTCTGCCTCTGAAGGCCAACTGAGCATCCACATCAGTCTCAGTCAGCACAGGTCTCATGTGGGGATTGAAAAGCTGCAGAAAACATGGAAATACTCCCACCTCACAGATTTTCATCAGAGCAGAAGCCATCACTCTTCTATGTAGTACGTATTTGTGCCTTAAGGGCAGGGTGAGCAATCTATGCCTCAGCACCAAATAACACATTATTTTACAGGGAGTGTCTAGTTCTTGTTTATTTTTAATTAACAAAATGTATCAAACTGAATTCTATTCAGGGCAGGGGACAAAAGAGCTGGTTCTGCAGAATCTGCCTGCCACTCAACTTCAGTAGTGTACAGCACACCTTTCCTGAAGCATAGCAACCTTCTTTCTTCCAGTCTTTTTGTTTTTCCTCAGACTCCATCTTCTTTTCCTTGTTGCCATCACCCTTTCTTAAAGTTCTCTTAACCTTGACTTACTGCTTCCTGCAATTGTCTAAGTGCAATTCTAGGTCCCAGACTCCCAGCCTCATCTCTAGATTACCCTGGCAACAGCCCTTCCATCATCCTCCTGATCATGTCCAACTCCCTAAGCCAGTCACAAATCAGAATTGCTTGAAATTTCTTCTGGTCTTGTCCCACTCAGTCGTGTCACTGTCCTTCATCTTGTCTTGTGCTATGAAGGCTTTGTCTTCTCACACAGGCTTCACTCTAAACCATTTAGTGATTCACTCATCTCCTTCTTCAGTTCCCTTGAAATTCTTCAGAAAATCACAATTGGCTATGATGACTTTTTTTACCTGATTTTCTGTTGTTCATTAAATTTTGATTTTAAATAGATCCAGTGAGATGTCCCTTAGAAAGATGATTTAGAGCTAGAAACTATCCCAAGCTCCTGCCCAGCAAACACAGATTCCTCTCCCCTTATGGCCTTACCTCCTCTGATTTCTCCTTTTAATATTTTAACAATGTCTTGCTCCTATGAATGGTCTTGCATTCCATGAACTACAGGTGGTTTGCACAACTTTGGAAGTTGTACCTCCAGCTTTCTTCTGGATTAGTTTATTATATTTGAATAAAAAATATTCTATCTGAATAAAGCTGCAATTCACTCCACCATTTCAAAAATGTCATAGTAACTTTATTCTTACGTGTGAGAGTTAGAAAATGGAGTTGTGGGCTCCTGTAGTGCACCAAGGAGTGTTGTTCATGGTTTTATTCCTCTCAGCCCAGATTTGTTTCTGATTAAACCCCAGAATGGAGCTGTTAACTGTGGGCCGTCCTGTACATTCAGTCCTTTATTAAATCCTTCATTATGGAGTAGATGGCTCATGATTCATCAGTATCAGAAGATTCTGATCGTCCTTTAGAGTTTCAAATATTTGCTACATACAGAATCCACAGTGGTTATTTTAAATGCTAAAAGCTGTTACACAAAATGAGTTGGTAAGATGGTCCACCTTGATTTTGGCATTGGAATGCACTTTGTAAGAACATAGACACGTTTAGAATGAAAAGGCACCAAAGAAAGATTTTTGTTGTGATTACCAAGCAATTGTAAATCATCATGATTAGCAATTCACAGTGCTAACAGGTTTTATGTAAGACATAATACCATGAGGTATATTTGAAGTATTTTAAATGTAAACAAATACATAAAACAGATTATATAACTTAACTTTTTACCAGTGGGAGAGCAACACACCTGTGATAGATTTTCTGCAAGGCTGGAGGAAGTGCTGGTGGCCACTGAAGATTCCACCGGTTTCTCTTTTTCTTTTCTCCCTGGATTTACAAGTATTACATAATATTATCAATAAGATAAAGCACCCAAAGTATGGCACTGTTAAACAGAACATGGGAATAAGCCTTATAAATTTTCCTTTTAATAGAGAGCAAAAAGAAACATCACAAAATACGAAAGCATCAAACAAATAACAGTTGTGTAGTATTTATTGTGCTAATGCAAACAGTTCTGAAGGTATTTTAGATTTGGAATTAAATTATTTTCAGATGTTTCTGACACTATGCACCAGGTGTATGTCATGTTACTTTACTCATTGCACAGATAAGGGAGAAATCAGACACACAAGATTTCCAGCATATAAAAAAGGTAAGCACCCAACTTCCATTGAAAGCCTGGCTTCAGCTATAAGCAGTTGAGCAGTTCACTGAATTTGTTATCATCACTTACCCATTCTTTTGCACAAAAATAACCCAAAATGTTCACTGAAGTCATTAAACACACTACACCTGTTTCTGTTCGTTGCTTTGAGAATCTAAAACTCTGTACAGACTGGACAAACTTCCGAGGAATGCATGGGACATGCAATGTTTTAAACAGCTGATGTTTCTTCTTTGGCAAAGATGAGTGGTCACGCTCTTCAAACACCCTAAAAAATTTAAATTAAAAAAAACAAACTAATCATTGCAAAAGATAAGAAACCATATAAATATAACTACCTAAAATGTAACTGCTTCAAATAAGTGGAATTCTCAAGGGCATTGGATGTTGTCAAGGAAGTTCTACTACTTTCAGCACCAGTAGTTGATAAAAATGATTTTTTTTTTAAATAATATCAGAGAGATAGTATCTCTGAGAAAGAAGCCATAAAGGACTAATAAGCCAATCATAAGAACATTGATGGCTTAAATTTTGTCAGTACCAAAGACAAGTATTAGTATCGTGGAGTTTTACACTCTGGTGAAAATGCCTCATTATTGTAGTTCTGAAATCACATTTTCACATTTAAAACCACTTTCTCTCTCTCTCTCTCTCTGAGATTGTCTGGAATACTCACACTACACATACACAAAAGAGAAAACATCAGCAAGTGTTTTCACTTGTGGGGTAATTATCTTTGTAGGATAAATAGCCCTTTACAGTGCAGAAAGACAAAGGTTAGCAGAACAATGAAGAGTAAAGTGGCTGTTTGGCACAGGAACATTTACTATTTTTTAGAATAATGAGTTCTATTTTATTTTCTCTCTGGCATTCCTGCTCAGTGCTTCTGTGCTTCTAGCTACAACATCTGGCTTGTAGCTGACTGAACAATGCTGTTCAGAACAAATGAAGAACTGAGACAGTCTTTTTACTCTTCTTGAAATTCTCCATGAACAAAAACAAGATAAAACATAAGATACACCTGATAAGATGGTGTGTAGTAAAATCAGCAACACTAATAAAAAAATACCACTGAGAAGCACTGGCTAAGTACAAGGGCCTAACACATTAAACTCATATAAATACATGTGAATTGTGTGAACTGTGCTCACACAAAACCCTGAAAGCAGCTCAGCCAAGTATCTCTGATGAAAAGGATGATTTTCTCTTGCAGTTACATTTATACCTGGTGCTGTGCTGGACTGAGACTGAACAAACTGTGCAAAACATCTACCACCTAAAAAACTAAAAACCAAAGGAAATTTTTCTGCTACATTAGCTCACGATAAACCTGTGTCAAGAATGAATACAGAAAACAAGATGTGTGTGGCTGGTTTATCTTTAAATTCAGGTGCAGGGAGCTCAAAAGCAAGGAGAAATCAAAACAGAGCTAAGCACAGAACTCTGGCTAAAATTGTTTCACTTTGTTCCAAATGGCTCATCTTACCACAATTATCATTCAAATAGCAGTTGAACAAGGCTACTGTGCCTGAGGTCATCAGTTACACTGCCATAAATAGGGGAGGATTTGTGGTTGGGGGTTTTTTTGGTTGGTTGTTGGTTGTTGGTTTGGCTTTTTTCAGAACTAAAAGTTCCTGGAGTCAGTTTCCTTGTGCTCCTGTAAAACCTAGCAGACGACTCTATATTTCTAAAGATTTACTACTCTCCAATAAAGAAAAAATCATCTTACAATGCATATCTATGTAGAAGAATGTCTCAAAGGCAGAGTTACAAACCAAACTCAGAAGTTCTTAAGCTCTTCATTCTTAAAGCAATAAAACCTTCCAAAAAGAGCCTGCAGTTAAACTCTGTGCATATGCAGTACACCTGCTCTCTTCCCTCCACAAAAGCAGTATTGGAATATAAACCATGCAGATCTTCTCTGACATTAATTAATACCACTGGAAGAAAAATAAAACTGCATCACGAAGCTCAAAACAATCCAAATTGCAGCAACAAGAAGAGTCATTTGTCTCCTTTCTCTACTTCATTGCTAGTAGACATCTGAGTAGATAAAAACTCTTTATCTTGATCCATACTGCAGGGTTTTTTTTAAAGTGCAAAGAGAAAAACAGATATTCTTAAGCCAAAATAAATTGCCATTTCCTTAGTAGTATTTTCTTCTTTGCAGCATAAAGAAACCCAAGGATTAATATTAATTTCCACTAGAGGAATCAAGTGTATCTCATTATACATATGAAGAACCACACCTGCTTCTGCATTTACAGCTACTGAAATGTTCAGCATTCTCCTCAGGAGCATTCTTTTGAGTTGGCTCCTCATATATGCTTACATTAGAAATCCAGCAACAACTTCATAAGTACTTTTCTAAGATTCATGTTATCAAGTTTTTTTCTTTGATCAGTAAAAGTCAATCACTTCTGATGCAAGGATGCTGAGAGAACTGCAGTAATCCACCATGGAATCTCCTTTGTGTGAAGATGTAGCAAAAAACTCTCATTTGGAATGTAGGAGATGGAATTAATACATGATCAAATTGGAAAGAAAAAGAAATGAAGAATTACAGAGTCATGGAATTAAATCTCTCCCAACCATTTTACAAAAGCAGAGAGAATGGGCACTATCAATGCCATGGCCCAATTCAAGACACCAGCCTTTCCATGTAATGAATAGAATGTCTAATTGAGAAATCAAGATCAGGGCTTCAAAAGAGTTGAGTCCTGTTTGGTCATTGATGAGAACCCTTGCTTTGGAAATTAAACTGTGACACTTGTCAGTGGAACAGCTGAGCTGTGAATCAGAGACAAGAGCTGGTAAGAGCAGAGGAATCTTGTGTTTTACACTCCTAACCAAAAACTGGCCCAGACCTAAGGGATTCAAACAACAGTGTTCCAGGCTTTTTAAAAGAACACTTCCCACTGCCATCCTGCTGTCCAGAGCAGAATATATATATCAGCACCTATTAATTGGTTTGCTTCTTGTCTTGAAGCCTTCTAAAGCTTTTCATGGGTATTAGTCTGTACATTGTTCTGCCCAGTGCCTTCACTGCTCTCTTTAGTTCTTTCCCTTGATGCTGCTGGTTTCATGCTGGTCTGAACCAGTTCATGGAGATTCACAGTTCAATTCCTTTTTATTTCTTCTTCTTTTGTGGCAGAAGATGAAGATATCTCCTTTCTTCACAAAGATCTTCTTTGCTCAGTAGTAACTTTGTAGTGTCTGCAGGACAGCTTGAAAGAAACTCCTGCCTTTGGTACCCATATTCTGCTGTTCTATTTTTGTACATTGCTTTGAGTCTGCAAAGGTTTTATTTCCTGTGTTTCCTAAAGCTCATTTTCTCAGCACACAGTTTCTGTTTGGGGTTTTTTGTTTGTTTGTTTGTTTGTTTGTTTGTTTGTTTTCCCAGAGTTTTCTTTTGGGGTGTCGTTTTTGATTTTTTGTTTTGGTGGGTTTTGGGTTTTTTTTGGTTTGTTTTATTTTTTACAGCTTCATAATAGACCAATAGTTACTTAAGCAGTCACTTCCACGCTTTCTAGTGAAGACTTTTTTAACACACTAATGTCAGATAAAGATGCCATTTTCTACAAGACTTTATGTTGTGGAACATACACAACTTCAGGTGAAGGTACAAGCAGACTCCATGACAGGTAAAATAATGTACAAATGGCAGGTCTGGCAGTGCAACCTATGGGTTCCTAACCATGAGGAGCCTCACTGAGGGATTCTTACACCTCCACACCCAGAGCATGGATCTGTGCCTCTTACAGCAAGTCTTTAACTTGTATTTTGTCTTCTGCAGACTGAACACACGGGGGTTTCTTTGAAAATTCAAAGACAGTGCTTCCCTTTTTTTTTTTTTTTTAATTTTTTTTACTTTGTCTTAAAACCAAGGGGATTTCTTGCTTCCCCAATTTTCTGTTCTTGCCAATAACAAAAATCTTACACGAGAAGGTAAAATGGGTGCAAAGGCTACACCACAAATAATCATCTGAATGATTCATAGGTCTGTTAGAAGACACTAAATCTTAAAAGGTCCCTGTGAAAAGAATCTTAGGAATTACTAAAATGACACTTTTTATAGGTATGTTACAGTAAATGCCTATTTAAAGTCCTAAAAGGAATCTTTTTCAAGCACATCATAATATAAAATCACATTGCCTAAGTCTTTCAGACATATTTTCACTTTAAAATGGATTTTGGTCTAAAAGTGTCAGCTTAACAGAAGATGTTTCAACATTCACAAGGACTCCAGGTAAGTGCAAGATAGTCCTCATGGTGATTTTCAGTCATTGTAATTGAGCTCAAATTAAAGTGAGTCCCAGCTGTAAATGATTGCTGACTAATTTACTAAGCCATTAATCCTGTCTATGAAACTTTCACTCATGCTTATTTTTAAGAACTAAATTAAGAGTTAAATTTCTTAAGTAGTTCAGAGGTGAAGACAACTGACCTGTGGAACCCTGACTCCTTTTCCAAATATATATTTAGTAGAGTTAATGTTATTTTATCTCTGACTGCACAGTCACTGTAGTTGCATTCAAAACTACTTAGATCTCTCAGCAGTAGCTGAGGAGAAAATGCTTCTACAAAATATTTTTATAGCATGTTTCTGGATACATCGGGCTTCTAAGAATCAAACGTTGTCACTATCTTAACCCTCAGAAACAGAAAACTTTTAAAATTACATAATTAAATCACATGACCAGAATTAGAGAAGCTTGCCAGTCCTTATGTAAAAAAATAAAAAAAATAAAAAAATAAATCTGTGGTTTGTAGCAGTCTTTATGTAATTCTGAGATACTATTCTGGATAAAAGCAAGAGGAAAAATAATTTTGAAGTGTACCTTTCTTTAAACTCTTCTGGCTTCTCAAAAATCTTCTGATTTTTTCCTTCAATATTTTTGGAATTATTTAGGTCTTCTTTAGTCTCTTTGAAGGTCTTAAAAGATAAAGGACAAATGGCATAAAAACTGACAGAACTTGAACTGTTTTAGCTACATGCTGCGAAAGTTTTCTACACCTGATGAATGAGTGCTCAGTAGTAAATTTTGTAGCCAAGAAGTTCTGACGAAATAAAGAGAACAAGGTTAAAAAGAGGCAATATCTTTTGTTGGATCAACTCTAACAACTGGAATAAACACAGAAATTTTGGAGCATGAACCTAAATGTCAGAACCTGGAGCTCCTTACATGCTCTCCTTCATAGCTATAAATAAATTCACCACCTCCCTCCTCCTGTACGCTTACACAGCACAAACCACATTGGGAATTTCAGTCTGGAACTGGGAGTGTCAAACAGGATCACAGCATATAAAGAGAAAAAAACACATGCAAAACGTGCTGCTATCAGCACAAGGCAGTAAATGGAGTCCTTGTCCAGACAGGTGAAAGCACCCAGATGCAATGCCAGAAAAAGTTACTAAACCTTTACAAAATTGGGCTACTCAGGCTTAGAAGAGACCTTTTACAGAGGAGTAGGTCCAAATTCTGTATTGATAAAGTCCCACTGATTTTATTTTTTTTTTTTTTAAGATTCTCTCTTTGGAATCAGTGCTTCTCCTAGTCCATCAGCCAGTTTTACTGCTGGGTATTATATACCCACACATGTATTTTGGGGAAAAAAAAAGAAGAAGAAGAGAAGGAATTTCCATTATTCTTATTGTGAAGCATATTTAGTTCAATATAAACCCTTCAAAACTCAGTAGGTCCTGTGAAAGCTGCACACTCAAGCCCTGGGGCTCACTGAGGAGTGGCCCTGATCTATTTTCAAGTGAGCTGACACCGAAGTCATCATCACATGGTGCCTTAGCAGAAACTGTGGCACAAACTGAGGTCAGCAGAAAGCAAGCTTTAAGAACCTTTATATTCATGGGCCCCTCTTCTCTTAGGAAACATATGTGATGCTATAGAAACATAATGATAAGGCTGGAATCATCCTGTTGGCCTGTGAGCTTGAAAACACACTATTCTCTTGATGTCTCAGAAAATGTAACGGTGCTATGCCTGATCACATATATAACACATATCTACATAAAATAAAATTAAGACACAGTCACCTTTTTCAAGTAGTCAATTTTCATTTGGAATTCTTCTGCTTCTTTTTCCAGTTTGATCTTTTCCTGTGCAGCAGCTTCAGCAAGCTGCAAGGTTTCCCGGGTTTTTTTCCTTGTAGAGGCACTTCCATGTCATGGAAGATACTTTACAATATTTTTTTTAAGCAAGGGATGCCATCAGATCCCTGACCCCTCCATGCTATAACAAATACTAGAGGTGCAGGAAGCTCTGATAAATCTGTATTTCCTTGGCAAATCTTCAACTCTAACTTGAATTAAGCTTCTCCAAAATGAAGCATTTTGATGGATCTGTTATTAAATTAAATTTTATTTTCTTTCCCCAAAATGCTCCCATAAATCTAAACTGAATAGCTGAATTTGACCTTCTGTTTTCTCACGGAGAAATGCCAATGCTGCCACTCTAAACATAAATATATAAATAATTATTTTCCAACAGAAAGTTGTGAAAGGTAAATATAAAACTTCTTTCCTGTCAACTGAACAAACACTAGAAATCAAGGATACATGTGTATAGCCCAAGCATTTATGGATGCAAAAAGAGCAGCCTCTGAAAAAATAAAATCTGCTTTCAGATCATTAAATAACAAATCCATTTTCTTAGCAAGTACAAGATAAATTAATAAATCAGGAGCATTTATCTTGGATTAGTATAGATAACAAAAATTGCAGTATAACAGTAATAGTATTAAAAAACAGCACTAAAAAGTTATGAAAATTAAATTTAAAATTTTGAGAGGCTTGATCTAAAGAAATCTTAGAACTTTTTTACTCCAAGAAGTTCAACAACAAATCTCTCCCCATTACATTTATGGATTGGAGGAAGGAATATTAGTATGTATAATCTAAATTGTTATTTGCTACACATTTTTTTTCTAAAAATTATGTAATAAAGAGAACACATTTTATTAGCTTAACTAACTTTGGAAAACAAGAGGTTTTCTGTATGGCACCTTTAATGTGCAGTGCACTGCCAAAAGGCTTCATTGTAAAAGCATTGACAACAGCAGTATCCAAGAGAGCATCCAAGCCAGTATCTTCTTTCCATTTGTATTTTTCAAGGAGTTTCAAAACTCTCTTTTGGATTTCCTCGACTTCTGCCTTTTTTTTGTAATACTTCTGGGCAAGAGGAGTTTCTGTACGCTTTTTGTGGTGTTCCTCCAAGGTCTTTCCACACTGGGCTATGGAATCCTCGTACATTTCCCTGTAAAATACATGTCATTTAATTTATTTTTTTTTATATATAGGAAACCACTGTTTATGAGGAAAACAAACCTATAAATTCATGGCATCAGCTCAGTTAATTTGCTGCTATCACAGGAAGAAAAGTCAGGTTATATTTAATATGGCAATATTTGGCTTTATTTTTTTCTTTTGTTTTCCAGCTACATTCAAGGAAGACTATGCTGTATGTAACGAAGAATAGCCATGATGTAAAAACCAGCCAAACCTCCCTGTTCTGAAGGGAATTTAGACCATGCCATATTCAAAGGTAGCCTGGCAGAGGACAAATGTGTTTTTCTCTGTGTAATTATCATGAAACTCACTGCAGGCCAAAGTCTCTGCTGGTGCACGTTGGTACAATTCATCAGTTTCGGTGGAGCTGGATCAAAGCTACAGTAGAAGAGAATTTGGCCAAACCTCCCATATTCAGAGCAGCCTGGTGCACCACTGGACTAAGAGCTGCCTCCAAGGATATGCTGAGTAATCTCTGTGTGACTCAGGGAAGCCTTAAACACACACATCAGTCACACTGAAACAACAGGACTATTCATACTTAAGGTTAAGCAAACACTTAAATGTTTAAGTGGCAAAGAGCCAGAGTGCTCAGCTTCTTGTGGGGCTGCCCTGTAAATTCATGTTACACTAAATGTAACTTCACTGACATCATGTGAGCACATAGTTATGAATTACTGAAGGAGGTAAGATCAATTCATGCAGGAAAAGCTTATGTGAACAATGGAGAGGCAAATTTAAAAAAAGTATTAAGTTATTAGTACACCTAAAGATTAACAAGAAATTCCTTTATGGGAAAAACTATGGTGCATAAAAGCAATTAAAACAAGAAGCCTCCCTCTTAACCTGCCCCTACCTTAAGGAACAGCTCTCACTGCCTGCAAAGCACACCAGACTTCTCTTTAAGGAACACTTTTTTTATTTCAAACTGCTATTAATCATTTAAATGCAGCATGACTGAAAGGCTGCATTTGACAGTCCTGGCTGCCCACTGGTTGTGCCAGGCAATGGGAGAGAGAAAAACTTATGTCCAGATTCAATCTTACAAATGGAAAACAAATTCACAAGGCAAAACACAGTCAGATCCTAATTTTCAAATCAAACTACACTCCAGGCAAGAGTTCCTGTTAAACTGTCTGTTAAGCTTTAGGGGAGAGAAGTTGTAGGTCAACACTGTGAGTCAAACCTAGGAATTGATATTTTCCAAACTTCACATAGAAAATGCCACTAATCTACTTACTTTTCTACACAGGTGGTTTTGATTTACTTAATATTTCTGTACAAAATTTCTGAGGGATGAAACATGAAAAATATTCAGTCCTATTTAATTAAATAGATGTTACAACAATAGCTGATCAAAAATAAATTTGCTAATAAACTTAGAATGCATTACAAATAAATTTAAATAATATAAATAAGTAAAATTGTTGCAACTGATACACTTCAAGCTTGTGAATATAATCCTAAAACTTTATATTCTTTTCCCAAAATCTATTTTTCATAGATAATATTTATGGCCATAGACAGTACAGTAGTCTTGAGTAATTATCACAATTTTTTGATATTTTTTCCAAGTAATTTACATTATCCAGTTCATGCAAATAACACAGACTATTTAGAATTCACCACTGTTCACATTAATTAGAAAAAGTTTTCATCTAATTGCAACAGGAAAAGGGCAGCACTCACAACCCCCTGAACATTATGTGGATAGCAATTTATTACTTTTTCCTTCTTCATATCACTTATTTTCAGGATTAACTTCCAGTTCATACATGCATTCTTATATGTTCTTGAAACCAATAACAACAAAAAAACGTGGAACATTTCATAAACCTCCATTATAAGTGCCTAATTAAACATGAACTGATCTGCCCATCTTTTAAAAACATCTTTCCATCTAAAGCAGCATGTCCTCAGTGCCCCCAAATGCCAGGATAAAAAAGAACATTCAGCTCATAAAGCTCTAAAGACACTTATTTTTCTTCCTAATTTAAATATTTAGTATTTGCTGACTAGAACATACCAAATGCTTTGGTGCAGAGAGACTATATTCGGGGCACGGTTTTGAAAAATACACGAATTCAATTTATTTTGTGATTTGTATTCACGACGTCTCATAATTCAGCTCAGGAAAACAGATCAAACACTTTCATGTTGGAATTGAAACTAGTTATCTAAAGAGGCAATTTAAAAGTAATGCTTCTTTGGCTTGTCAGCTCAAATTAGTGAAAGCCAAAATGGCTTAATCATATACTCATAGAAAGCCAATTTAGCCTTATTTTTCACCAAATTTAGAGCTCTGAACAGGAAGAAGAAAGATAAGCCACTAAGTGAGTTAATTAAAGGCTCTCAGGCATGCTGTTTCTGCTGTCTTGGACAACTGGCCAAAAGAATGATTACAAAAGACTCAGAGCCAATGTTTTAAATTACCTAAATTTACAACTCTAAACTGGTATTTAGCTATCTGGAGGGGTCTGCCTCGACTTTTGCACCAGAGGGCCAAGCAGCCCCTCACAGACAGAGCAGTGCAGGTGAGCAGCCTCTCCAAAATGGAGATTAGTTCTACTTTATTCAATAGAATTTTGGAGGGTTACCTTGGCACAGCACATTTGGTACATTTCAGTGAGAATCTTCAGGGTCTGTTCTTTATTTCATTGACTCTAGGCAGCTACATCACACAATTAACAATTTCTTTTAAATGCTGAGTCTAACAAATGAAGGTGAAACAGCTGAGATGCCACTCACTGAACAGAACTGAATTTGCAATTCATGCTGACTAGGAGCTTGTCCACAACTGGTCTTAAAATGGTTTTAGGCCAGGCTTTTCTGAGCCACATACTCATTTTTCAGGACCTAAGAGTGAATTTGCATGCTTTGTGGTTATTTTGAAGAATATACAACAGTATACAAAAACTTGATTTGTATATTCTGATAATCCTATGCAATTCATGTTCAAAAATAAGGAAAAGCATAAAATCATCTGAATGCTTCTAACTGTTACCTAAAAACATTAATTGGTTTTATTTATTGGGGTGGGTTTTTTTGATACAGTAGGCAATCGTATGATGTTCTGAAAAATTAATAATAGGCATTTGGGAAGCAACTGAATTTCAAGAATTCAAACTTTATCATATTTCTTTGGCAACTACAAAATAACATACGGGTTCATAGTAATGTAAATAAAAAAATATTTTAATTATTCAGTCACTTATAAGTGACTATAAACTCCTGAAAAGTTTGCAACAATTTTTTCAACAGACAGCACAAGTTTTGCTGATCAGTTTAGTCAAGTACTACTGCTGGAAACTTCATCTCATGTGATCATAGGTACCTCTCATTTTCTGTGGCTTCCTCTAAAGCTTTAATTTCATTTTTCAAACATTCTCCATGCTTTTTAAGAATTGCATAGGTGGGCTTCCAGCTGTGGACAAGGTAAACAAAAAAAAACCAAAAGGCTATTAGTGGTCTTTCTTAGTAGAAAAACAAAACAAAACACAAACAAACAAACAAACAAAAAACCAACCCCCAAAAAATTTAGAAGACACCAAGTTACTTTAGCTGGCTTACAAATTATTAATAATTTTTTTTTAAGTTAAACATAAATGGATTTAGTGTAGAAATCTTTTGCAGGCTGTCCTGGTTTGGGACAGGTTTGGGAGGAATACATTGATTTTGTTAATATTTTAAACCTGCAAATTCAAGACAGGAGAAAATATATACATTTAGAATTAAGAAGGATTATAAAGTACTTTTTAAGGAATAAATGGAATGAACTCCACACATTTTTGGAGCTAATGCTAAGTAATGAGGCATCTAAATCCACATTTTGGATCCTCAACACATCACCATCAGTAAATCCCTTAGATATGTTGAATCCTCTTGCAGGAGATACCCACAACTTCATTCTCACCAGTATCACCAGCACCCATCTCACACCTAAATGCAAGTAGCAGTTAAAAACTCAGAATTTCCTCCATTTCTAAGCAAGTCCTGCTCAGAAGGCATCAAAGTGACTTTCCCACAGCAGGATTCTGTAGATGGCACTGAGAACAGAGCAGCTTCACAGAATACTTAGAGCTATTGAAAGAGCACAACTTTCTCAACACCCAGGCACTAGAGATACCTCTGCCTTGGACATGGGAATACTAGAAAAACAGGAGGATAGACTTTCTGATTCAAGTGAAATTCAGATGTGATCCTTAGAAGAGGCATATAAAAAAGGTTTTGAAAAGAAAGTATCCTGTCTGGAAAAAAAAATAGTATAAGAAGAATGAACTAGCCAGCACTCCTGGCACAAATTGCTGGACACCACTGGTGATTAAAAGTGGAACTACAAAATGTTATTTCTCTGCATCTACTGCAAATTCAGCAGAAAGCTGAATTTCAAAAGGGTCAGATTTTTTCAAAAGCAGAAACCAACATACTTATATATAAAAATGTGCTTGCACACCAGACACTGTGATGTTCTTTTACTCAGAAAACTCCATTACTTTCTTTGGAGGAAAAAAAAAACCAACCCTGAGCAGTAATCATAGAGACCTTATTAATCAGAGTACAATGTTTTAATTAATTTGATTAATGTATTAATTAAGCTGATGTTGTGAGTCACATTTTTCATTCAGATCTGTAAAAAACATGTGGTACAAGAGCAGTGGTTTGTGAACACAAGCAGGTATGCAGGATTCAAGTAGCTCGTTTTCTTGTTTGCTAAATGCATCACTGTCTCATGAATGTCCTTGGTAGCCATCACATTTATTTGTCCTTCCTTTCATCAGCCAGGGTACAGAAAAGATCTCTATCCACACTACTCTGAAAGCAATAAAATTATCCTGCAGTTTGGCTAGTGGGACAAGACAACAATTTCTTTTCAGAACTAACAACATTCAGAGTTCATGTGGCTTTTTAAAAATTATCTTCTATTTCCATGAAATCCCACCATCCTTGCATCCAAATTTAAAAATTGTAGGAGAAACACTAAAATTGGAATAGATTGCATCAGCAGCATTTCATTACCTCTTACTGCTCTGGGGTCAACTTTTCTAGTTTGGATCCTTCAAGAAACTAAATATTAGCAAAATGCCATCACTTGTCTAAAAATACGTTTCATTTGGGTCATTTTCCGTCTTCAGGTCTTTTTTTACATGGACCAACATGGATTTCTTCAGAAAGCACAATATTATCCCCATACACCTATCACATGCATCATATTTTCTCTAGACTTGTTGAATGTAAGAACCTTGTGTTTTGTTCAAAGTCTTCAAATCTGCTTCAATATACTGATAATGTCTGGTAACCCAGACAAAACGTCGTTTCTCTGAGAGCTCTATTGAGCTCTATCACTGGCAATTAGTCAGCTGTGAGGGTGATTGTGACTCCAAAACAGTATCTGAATTTACAAAACCAACATTAGAATCATGTCCAGTATAGATGGAGTGTCAGCTAGAATAAATTTTAGAAGTTTGGGGTGATTCTACTGTGTAAGTGCTCTAATTGTCTGATCTTATAGCCAGGGCTTGTTTATTGAAGTTTTCAGTCTGTCGTTAAATGACATTTCCAATAATTTAAGACACAAAGTCTCTACTCTTCTGCAAGCATTGTCCTTCTATGAATACATGTATTCATTAATGAGTCACTTCTCATTTTCAGTCTCTTTACACTAATGCCATTAATTATTCTTCGTAGGACTTGAGCCAAAACCCATTGAATTCAATGATTAAAATTTAGATCAGATCGTTAGTTCTACCCTTAATTTTTTACTCCTTCATTTGCATCACTTAACAGTTTGTCATTTGCAAGCAGATTTGCAGCTTCAAAAAGGTATCAAAGGAAGCAGTGTGGATAGTTTCATAAACTTGTGTGAGTGTTCATTTTATACTACATAGGAGGCAAGAATTTAATGTAATGGAAAAACAGAATTTTTTACCAAGGTCAGATCTTTTCCCAAGACTTTCAATGGTAAAGCTACAAATCAGTATTGAATGGCAATTCATTCAGATAAGCCAGCCACTATACCCACTTTATTCACTAATGATTCCATTCTTTTTTTTTCTTTCTGAGAGTTAAAAATAAACCTAGAAAGAACCCCAATGCCATCTTTACTTCCCTCGTTATTCTCAGAAATACCCCCACTATCCAGCCACATCGTAAAACAAAAAAAAAAAATTCAAATGCATTTAAATGGATATTTTTATTGAAGTACTTACCTGTAGATATAAATTGTAAGAAAACAAAACAGAATTTGGCAACAAATCCTCACTCCAGATGCTGAGAAACTAGTCAGATTGGGGAGAAATGGAACACTCTGATGGATTTTATCACCTAGGACAAACTCTCTGCAATGTCAAATATAGATTTGCCTTTTCAGCTACCCTTGCAAATAAGCTGAGGTTTTAATTTTTATAAATTACACGTCAGGGAGATAAGACTCCTTGTAGCTAAATTGTCTTGAAAAGCTTCTAATTACTAAGATCCAAAAGCAATCAGCAAATTGGTCAAATTTGACAAAACTCAGATGCATCCAAGTGTAGAAAAATTATGCTTCTATTACCTTAATACATGAATACTTCAGCATGCTGCAAAGATAGCACCTCTGATCTTCTGAAAACTGGGGATTTTAATAAAAAAACAACTCAAAATTAAATGTAGTCTGCTTTTCTACAAATCTTCTTCAGCAGATGGGTGGTACTGTAATTTTTATACTTAAAGATTTGCATTTAAAAAAACCAAACAAACAGGAGAATACTAATGTTTTCTTTAACATCACTGCTGTCAGAACACACCCACATATATTTTTCCCTTCCTTCCTCACTGGCTTCCTTAATGCCAGCCACAACTCTGAGTTCAGGTTCTTTTATACTCACACATCACAGCTCCTCTTGCTGCTCTCATTCTGCTTTTGCACATCAGTAAGTTCCTCATTGCTTTTTCTTGCATTTTCCTCCAACCGAGCTATTTCATTATTTTTTTCTGTGATTTTTGCAGTGCACACTGAAATTCAAAAAAAAAAAAAATTTAAAGTATATTCAAGTATTTTCAACAAATCCATGAAATAAAAAGTCTACATTCAGAATTATTAAAAATTCCTTCCAAAAATACTAATTTCCATAACGCCAGGTGAGTGGACAGCCTGCAATAAAGCAAAGTAACAACAAGTCAAAACATGGAGATTTTCAGCTGTGGGGTGAGCACCTTAATTATAATTTAATTTTGTCAGACTGCCATGATTTGTGCTGTTTCTGACTCCCAGTCTGTATAGAACTGCAGTAACTATAAATGGTATTGCCCAGTTCAGTGTTCCCACTGAAATACTCCAAACCATGCACTGCTCACTCACTGTCTAGCCAGAACCAGGACTCTCTTTCAAATTTGTATTCTTTTGCAGAAGCCCAGAAAGTCAAATGTTCTGAGTGGGAAAGTCGACTACAATAAAGGAAAAATAAAAACATCACAAAAGCTATATAAGCAATTGGTGGAAAACAGAGAGAGGAAAAAAAATAAAAAGGAATTTTACTCAATGTAGGAATGTGTAATGTATGATAAATTAATATAGGACACAGGTTAATTAATTAAAAAGTGCATTATAATGACGGATTCTCAAGGACTATGATATTTGTGGCGATTTTTAAGGCAAACTTTTAATTCTGCCTTTTCTGACAGCAGACAGCTGATAACACTTTCTGAAGGAGTGGTTAGAGGAGAATCCATGTTGTTGAACGTGATCAGTGTTCTCCACAAGTAAAAGCTGTGAGAGCTATCATGTGCATGCTCACCTTGCAGTGCAATAAGCACAACTTGGTGATTTTTCTTTTTCTCTGCATTTTTTAATTCTTTTTTTCTATGAAAGACTTCAGATTTATCAGTGCTGAATCACCCCTTACTATCACTGCTGCCCTGAAGCACTAAATGCCAGAGTAGGTGGCCCTACACAGAAGTCAATCACATCCTGCCACATCCTCATCAACTGGGAAGAGCATTTTAGTGATGCAAGATGGGTTGGAATTATTGCTCTGGAACTTCATCCTGAAGTTTGGCTCTGGTTTTGCACTACTTGCTGTATACTAATTTTCAGCAGCATCTGCATTTATAGCAGAAAATAAACCATTTCTCACAGAGAAATGTCAGTCAGTGAAAAGCAAAATTTCTCAATGTAATTTAATATCTTGGGTTATCCTGGGGTTATCTTAAGTCCCTTAATATTTTCAGAATCTAAAGTCAGTAACTTGCCTGTACTCAGCATGAAGCATAAATATTGAACAACTGACATAGTTTCATTTCTGTAAATGAACAGCTGAATGTGGCAGAACCCTGAAGACGACTTTTTGAGATTTACCAAAATGTAACATAATGCTATTCACAATATATACACTTCACATCTCATTTAGTATTTTTTTTTACAGATAAGCACTTCTGTGAGCTGTTCAACCCACCCTGTGCTTTCACAAGGACCTGTGGGTGAGATCCATCTCACCCAATGTTAGTGCAGGGACTCTCTTCAGTACAACACACCCATGGGGTAGCTGTAGCCAGCTGAGACAAGCTGACAAATTTAAAGTTTACTTTATCTAACCCACTTCAAACTGTTTCTTCAGGATAAGGTAAATCACACCCTAAAAGTGCCTATTTCCCTCCACTGGTAAGAAAGGGACTGTAGCCAAAAGGCCTGATGAATCTCACACCAAAAGTCCAAGGCTGAATGCTACAGCTGTTCATCTGCCAAGTAATACTCACACAGAGGCAAAATTACATCAGTGTTGCTATTTTTTGTTAAGTTTTTGAAAGACTTAACCCAAACTGCTAAAAGCCTGAGTGTTGGCTGTGTGTTTACACATCTTGAGGTATCTCTGAACTGAACACAAAAGCAGCTATACCACATTACTACACAGGCTTTGGATTTTCCCCAAGAGCATTTAGCCTAAGCCTGCATAAATGTTAAGAAAAGCCTCATCTCTAAGGTTCAGTTGTGTGACTGGAGAGTTAAACCAGAGTCCAAGGTGTGCCAGATTTAGTGTTACAGATGTTTTCATGTTTAAGATGCTTCAATTCAATTGTGATAATCTTCTTAATGAATAAGTACTTGCTTGGACATATCAGTGAAGATTATTTGAAATGTTATAATCAGAAAGAACACCAATTAGACCAGAATATTCTCTTGTTCCTTTTTTTTTCTTTTTTAATGGAGGTTATGTGCTTGATATCTACCCATGAAGTACCAGAGGTGAGCACAGATGTTCTAAAATGGTAAGTGGTAGAGAAACTATTCTTCAGACATTCTTATGAGGGATTCCACACAGTAGCATGATTAAAAAAATCAGTCCAGACATAAGTCCATAGTATTGTGTTGTCTGTAAGCCCTGGGGGAGAACAAATTTGATGCAGAGCAAGACTTTCTCTTTGGGTTTACTGTTTTGAATTTCAAATAAAGTAACCAGCTGCTTGATTGCAAAAAAAGAAGAACCAGGCTTGAGTATGTAGCAGCAACTGAGAGAACTTTCATTATTTTAAGAAAACAGAAAGAGAGAAGATGCAGTGAGGCAGAGGTCCAAATCTGGAAAGAACAAAAAACATGAAGAAAGGGAGGCAAGTGGCAGATGTATTGAGCAAGCACAGCTGAATCAAAGGGCTGCCAGTGACTGTGAGGAGCTGCAGAGTCCGAGCAGGAAATGGCGCAGCATGAAACTGGCTGTCCATGAGGCAGCTGAACAGCCTCAGCTAAAAGTCGCCAGCAAAAGCAAAGTCTGCTGGGGAGAATGAGCAAGTATTGATGGCTAAAGATGAGGCAGGGTGAGAGCAGGACACGGGACAGCTTCCATTGTTCATCCTGCTTCCGCCCCCGAGTCACGGAACATGTCCCCCAGGATTAATGAAACAAAATCAGTGTTCAGCACCCAATCAAACGGTAATTTATCACTACTCACAATTTATCTGATGATCCACATGTTTCTTAGCGCTGCGAATTTTTTCTATCTCGGAAGCTTAAGAAGAAAATTGACCCTTCGTTATATACATATACGTGAGTGGAGCTGTGAAACAAACATAGGCTGTGCAGCATCAATTGCACAAACTCTGATTAACCATTACTTGAGCAAAATACCTAAACAGAAACTTTACTATTAAATAGCTGTCAGGACCCCTCTCCACAACCTCCCAGCTCACAAAACATTACGTAGGCAAAGAACAAAAGCTGAATATTATACATTTATTTGAAGTTAATATAACTGTTTAAAGCAGAAAATATCACTGAATGCAGTGCATAAGTAATTGTTAACAAAAAAAAAAAAAAAAAAAATAGAATAGAATGACCTACCAAGCTTGACCAGAATTTTGTCCAAGTTGATCAAAACCTCGCCATTCATTGTTTAAACTTGTAAAAAGAAAAATGCAGTTCAAGGATTTACACAGTCAAAAGCCTTGTTGATACAATAAACAAGTCAAAATGGCAAGACAATACCACACATTTTAACATAAAAGGGAGAAAAGTAGTTTTAACTGCATTTGAATTGCTATCTAGTGGAACCGAATTTCTCACTAATGGTGGTGAGGGACTTGTAAGCGTCTACATCCCAGTTAGGAAAAAAGGAGATTTATAACTTAGGTAAAGCGTTGCTCCTGGAGCAGTTCTGTTTGAGAGGTTTAATGTTGTCAGAAGGTTAATGAAGAATGCAAGGAGAGATGTTTGCGTACAAAATGTGTAGCCTGTACTCCAGCTGCTAACTCACTCAGCCTCCGGACTGCAGTGCTGCTGATGGAAAAGTCCCTTCAGCATCCTGCACACTCCTCCCGTACAACCACCGAGTCCACTTAAATCAAAGGTGTATGAACGCTAAGCGTGATTAAAGACAGAATGCTCATCAAAGGGAAAACGGATTGTTATCAATTCTTTTTTCTGTTTGCACCGTGCTGCTATGCGCAGAAATTCAGTGATGAGCTTTTAAAGAGAAGGGGGATGATGGAGATCTCTGCAAGGGATGCAAACACCGCTCAGCAGAACGCTCTGGACACAGCTCCGGTGCATTAACAGTGAGCGAAACTGTCCGGGCTTTAACTGTCCCACAGTGGCTTCCCCATCACACTGCGAGAGAAGCAAAGCCACGACAAATCGGTGGCGAGGATGAGACCCTAATCCAGGATAAAGCGGAATAGAAAACAACTGCAGAATTTAACTAAAGTGGCATTAAGGCTGCATCCTGCAGCACTGAGGCTGTGGGAGCGGGAGGGGGCGGAGGCAGCGTTTCAAACGCTGGGTGTTTGACAGAAATGAATTTGTCTCATCAGGGAGTTAGGGGACGGTCAGAACACCTAATCCAAGTGCATGGATTAGCACAGGCTGTGATAAAAACTCCGAGAAAGAGATAATAGTTTTACCAAATGTATTTAAAAGATTGAAATCCTAGTTCCTGGAAACACTTCAGGTAGCAATTTTTTTTTTTTTTTTCAATCTTCTGAAAATACTAAGAAAAATACCAGGAAATACTACCTCCAGACACAGATTAAGGCAGAATATTTTTGCTTTCACACTACGTGAAAAAAAAATCCAAAGTAATTCCTTACTATTTAAAAAAATAGTTTGGAGCATGTATTAAAAAGCTGTTCTTGAGAAACAATTTTTATTTACCTGTGTTTATTACCTGGTTTTCTGAAACTTCCCATAAAAACTGCAAGATACTGGGGGCAAAAAAAAAATTATTTATTGTTTTATAAATTGCAACACAAAGTTCATCAATAGAGCAGACTGCGTAGCTGTATATTAATAAGATAGATACTACTCTATTATCACATAAAAATACAAATAATTTTACCTTTTGAATATTTTTTTGTAGAAGAGTACTAATGCTTTTGCAGAGAGAACTAAAGAGTTTATTTTCTTTTACTGTAGTTTCTACTGTAGTTTTTACTGTCGTTTTTTACTGCAGTTTTACAATAAAATTTATGAAAAGGTTAAAGTTCCAGAAAAAGTGCTTCTGAAAGCACGCATATGTAAAATACTTGTTATTCTGCTATTGTTAAAATGAAGTAGTGTAACTACAAATGTCAAATGCTATTCTGTGCTGTGAATTAAGAGGATACAGGTGTCACTTAGCAGAAAGGGCTGAGAGATGCAATTACACTGGTAATATATACGGTGTTCGCAGACTTTAAAAACAGTAGATAACACCAGCCTGCAACAGACTTTTGACATCTGATGTCTTCCAGGATATGACAATATAGCAAAGACTGATTCTTGGACATACTGCAGAAAAGTAGCATCAAACCATCAGCCAACTGAGGATGAGAGATTCAGAGGAAACTCTCCTATGCAGCTGATATTTTTGTTAAATATGTGACACACGCGCCTGGGTAAACCAGCTTCAGCCTGCATCTCTTCTTTCTAATGGGGCTATTCAGAATGTTGCCAGGGGAAAAAAAGTATTATTATGCATTTTGCATTTTTGCACGGCATTAATGTAATTATATGGAATTCAATCGCGGCAATAAAGTTTCATATATTAGAAGATTGCACTGGGTGCAGAACCCACAAGCAAACTGCCTGATGTGGTCTCAAGCCTCTATAGCTTTATAACATTAAAAACGCCACTTCTCAGTAACCCATGTGACAACAGTCAAGTTCTTCATTAAAAGGTGGAAAATACCCATAACCTGTGAGGTAAATATCTTCTTTAAAATCCACATCTCGATTCCACCAGTTGTAGGCTTGAAACAGTATTAATTCCAGTTGGCTCTATATGAATAATTTTCATTTTGGGGAGGCTCCTTTGGGGGGCAAACCTGTGCTTCTCCCATGCTATTCATTACTGTTTATGACTGTAAAGGGACTGGTTGGTTGAATCTTCTTGAAATTTAGAAGAGCTTACGTTTCGTGGCTTTTTTATCTCTGTTGATAAAATAAAATAAAAATGTGCCTCTCATCGTGTTGTTTATGTTCTTCTGCCCTTCTTTTACCACAGTGTTGTAGGCAACCCTGGAGAAGACCTGAACCCCGTGAGAAGACCTGAACCAAGCACCCACTGGATTGCCGCATTTTACTTAGTCCGGCACATACCAAACAAAAGGCTTTTGTTTGCCGATTATTCCTTAAAATCCTGGGATTTAAAAATTAAAACTATTTTCGTCAAAAGAGAAAAAAGCTGGGGGGAACCCCCCCATCCTGTGGGACACCACAGGGGCTGCGGAAGAGCGCCGCAAAATGGCGGCGTGAGAAACGGGGCCCGAGTCCCTGAGGGCGGAGAGCGGGGCCGGGGCGCTCAGGGGACCCTCTGTCTTTAGGGGGCCATCAGCACTGGGAAAGCGACCAGAAGGCGGCGGCCCCGCATGGACCCGGGCGCTGCCAGAAGGGAAAGGGCGAGGAGCCGTCCAGAGACTCACCCAAGGACGAAGGAGCCACAACCCCCTTCGCGGCCGGACGCTGCCCCTCAGCGCCGGCCACGCCCCGCGGAGCGGCCCCCGCGCCCCGGGGCACCTCAGCCCCGCCGAAGGGTGCGGAGAGGGCGGCAGGTGCCGCCTGCCCGCAGCGCTCCGTGCCGGGGCTGCTGAGAGCCGGGGCAGTCGGGCAAGCCCGAAGCAGCTTCGGCGGTCGGGAGAAGGGGCTGAGCCCGTTCACCCAGCGGAACAACCGCAGCTCCGGCCGGGCGGGCTTATCGCCAGCGGCCGCGGCGCTCCGCTCCCCCAAGGACACGGCGGCGGGGCGCGTGTGCCCCCCAAACCACCCGTTTGCCTGAACAGTGGGACTTATGAGGGGAAGACCAACATTTCTGAGGGCGAAAAGCGATGAGGATGCTCCATCTACCGGGGGCAGCGCGCAGGCGGGCGGTGGCCGGGCGGGGAGAGGAGGCAGCGCCGCTAGAACGGGACATGGTCTGGAAGCCTGCTGGGGATTAATTACACACATACACGCTCCGAGATGTGGCACAAAAATAAGGAGCTGCAGAGTGCAAGGTGCTTTAGTCAACCCTCCAGATCCCACTCGTGTTGCTGACCCAGCTGGTGGAAATCAGCCTAAATCCTCCTTCCCTCAATCCCTCACGAGCCGGGCCCTCAGATAGTTTTAAAAGGCATTAAAGCATCTCCCTTCTCATCCCGGAGCAGTGCATCACACTAAGGATGCTGTGGAATGCCGCTGCTGGCCTCAACGCAAGTTGTGCTCACGAAATTGTGTGCGTTTGTTTATGGGAGTGCAGCGTTACAAGGCAAAAATGCACAGCCCGGGCGTGCGAGAAACTAGAACACGATGCTTCCCTCTACACTTGGTTGGTTTTTTACTCCCAATTGAGATTTCTGCGGCAGAGGATGGATTTAAGATTATCAATAAGCAAAGCAAAATGAATTGGGGGTAGGGTGCAAGCTGGAGGGGGAAAAAACATCAGCCTACGAAAGAAGGGATAAAGAAATAGAAACAGGACTGAAGAGAGAGATACACAGAAAATTCTCTCTGCCAACTTCAGCCCTGGCATCAATCAGATGCGATGCTGCTTTCAGAACAGTCAATCCAACCAAACGAGAAATGCAGCTTCAGAAATAGCTGATCTACCTGGCTTCAGGTCAGACATGAGGAAGGGAAATAAAACCACAGAGGGGTATGAAAATAGGCATGTTCTTTTGGAAGGTAGATATCTGCGGCCTCTGCTCCGTGGTGAGGCTCTGTCCTTTCCAGGAACGTCTCCCACCAATCTCCCCGCCTGTCCCGAAGGGTGAGAGCCGCCTCCTTGCCCTGCTCCCCAGGGACGCTTTAATTCCTAGATGCCCCGTTAAATGTTTCCCCAAGGAGAAATGGCTTCAAAGCTTTGTCCTGCCTTAAGCAATTCCTTAAAGACCCTCTAAACTTCTCGAAATGGGAATTTAACAGCGGAGTAGCGGGTAACTTCAATGATGCTCATTAACACCTCGCCGTGTCCCGGTAGTTTAAGCAGCGGTGCCAAGGGAGGCTGAAGTTCCCTCAGATCCAAGGACCCCGGTTCAGCCGGAAGGTGGTCAGTCGGTTCAACAGGCTTTGGATAAAGCCGGCAGGGACTTCCTGGTTAATTCTCCTTAGGGCCTGTTCCCACCGGCCCTTGGCAGGGCCCGGGAGCTCCTTTGCCCATCTATTTGTTATAAGGACTCCCAAGCGGAGGTTATCATTCCGTACCCACCAAAAAAAAAAAAAAAAAAAAAAAAAAAACAAAAAAAAAAAACCACCCACACAAAAAACACCCCATCGCCTTCTGAAGCTGCAGAAAAGGGAATTTTGTCCGCCGCTGGTTCTGACTTGTTTGTTTTCTCTTGTTTCCCAGCAGAATCCCTCTGAAAAGTCCCCAAGTAACCCCAAAGCGATAAACAACCACTTTCATTACCAATGGCAAGAAGGAAGGGCTCTTTCACAGGATCATCTCTAATCAATGATGAATGGGTTGCATTACTCTGAAAAGAAATGTAGTCAAGTCAGGGCTCAGTAAAGGCTCCCGAACCTTCTCCCCACTGCTGGCAGACCCCCAAACCCATCATCCTGTCAGCGGACGGCCCCGGTGCTGTCTCTCGTTGAGCTCCGTGTCCTTCTCCCGTGTTCTGACGGCTCCCCCCGGTCCTGATTGCTGGCTCTTCCAGCTGATGGAACCTCAGGGTCTCGCACAGAGAGCACAGGGTACCCAGTGCCCCTAGCACTATGATCGAGTTTGGGAAGGTCTCTGGCAACACCGACCAAATACTCCCAAAAGAAGGCAGGGAAGTGTCGCTGCTTGATTTATCGGGATAAGGGATTGAAGGTTCCTGTCCTCATGAAGCTGCTCCGGGATGAATTTTCTCTTTGAAGCAGCGCTGTAATGCCGGAGCTCAGGCAGGTGCTCACCTTCAGCCACGGCCCCAAACCTGTTTCCAAGGCCGGGGTGGTGCCTGATTCCCACATGGTACCCAAAGCTGCGGAGGAGCTCTCTCCCAACAAAAGAGGGATCCCGGTTCCTGAGCAGCCTTCAACCACAGCGAGTCACCCCCAGGAAGAGCTGGAGTCCAGTTCAGTGCCAGGCCAGCCGGGACACAGGATTTCTCCCGGGCTCAGCCTCAGAAACATTTAGACATCTCAGGGTATCTGATCGTGGTTCTTCACCTCCCCCAAACCAGCGAATTGTCCTCATTCCTGCTCTCTGCTAAATAAGTGTTTTCGTGACAAGCCTCGTCCGAATCCTGGGAGGAGAGGAGAGGAGAGGAGAGGAGAGGAGAGGAGAGGAGAGGAGAGGAGAGGAGAGGAGAGGAGAGGAGAGGAGAGGAGAGGAGAGGAGAGGAGAGGAGAGGAGAGGAGAGGAGAGGAGAACACCATCAATAAAAAAATCTATTTGAATACTTCGTGATTTTGTTGCTTTTGTTGAAATTTTCAGTGAAATCCCGATGGAAGCAGATGGAAGATTGTACAGGAACATCTCATTGCAGAAGGAGATTTGACAGTGTGTGTATTTACCTGCAGGTGAAGGCAGCAGCCAAACAAATCCCAAAGGATTCGAAACTTTAAAACCAGGTTCATAGCTACACCAGAAAGAAAATTAAAGATTAATCTTGGGTGTTAGATCCTTTCTGTCTGCAGCCATGGCCTTGACCAGGGGCCTGTATAAGGAATGTCTTTCCTTATGAATATATATTTTAAAAATTAGATATTTTGAGCTTTCAGTGCATCTTTATTGTAACTTCAGAGATACCAGCCATGGCCTGATACTTCTTTCGACAGCTCTAATAATACACCGAAGAACAAAGATTTAATGAATATATTGTGTGAGAGTAGAAAGTGGGTGAACATCTCTCCCTGTCCAACAGCATTTTAGGGACTCTTCATGGCTTTCAACAGGTATCAGGGGCTTAAGTGCAGATCCAACTCGCCCACTCTCTTTAACATTAAGCAGATTACAGCTTTAAATGTAACTTCATTTTTAGGAGGAAATGGAACGATTGATAGATGTTATTTCAACAATTATGGCACTCTTAACAACGATGAGGCAAGCACGTGAAACACATGGAAACACAGGTCATTTCCCCACCGAGCATCCCCCACTCCAGCACCCTGAGCTTGAAGTCCTCCATCAAAGCTCCAGGATGACTCTCTGGGAAACGCTCCCGAAAACCCCGTCCCCGCTCCCTGAGGGGGGCTGACATTTCCAGTAACCTTTTCTATCCGCGACAGCGGGCACTGTCCTCGGGCTGAGCATCCCCCGCCTGCTCCGAGGGAGAGAGGAGGGCAGGGAGCCCCCTGCTCTCTCCAGCCCCACCCGTCCCGCAGCGCTCCACGGCACCAGCCCGGGTCCTGCCGAGACCCATCCAAGGCCGGGGAATCCCGGCTGGTTTCCCAGAGATCCGCCCGAGGGACTGCCCGCGCTCCAGTTCTCCCGGTCAGCATCCCTTAATGAACTCCCACGTCTCTGAACAATCCTAGCGAGACTTTAAAGTGAGGCTTGTCCTTCCCGAGGGTATTTTTTATTACAATACTTAACGCCAATCAAGGGCTTTAAAAAGGAATTCGCACCTCTGCTGCGTTTGGAAGCTCCGTCTAGATAAATGATCTAGATAAAGTGACTGAGATTCTAGGACCCCGGCTAGCTGAGAAATGCTAATGCGAGGGTGTGTAAATATGCTACTCTGCGTATTTTTGCTTTAAGGCTCCGAGGAGAGGGGAATATGTCCTATCCTGAGGCCAGAACCCCCGTATCCATGCAGGCCGTCGAAATGCTAGAGATGTCTGGTCGTATTTTTGATAAATATATTTTTTTCTTGTACAATTTTATTTCTTGGTCTCCAGTGGGTTTGTCCCTGAAGTGACGCTACCTGTAGCAAGGGTCAAAGCTGTCAACTAAATAAAAGTAGCAATCATTGCCTGCTATTAATTATTATTGATGTCACGGGTAGTGTTTCTATGATATGGGAGGAGGGAGGAGGACAGAAGCAAATGGGGGGAAAGGGCCGAAAAGAAGAGGGCACGGCCAAGTGCACCCCCAGCTCTAATAAGGCGTGGGGGCTGAGCCGGGAGCTTGGGCACCGCAGGAATCTCCGCTTCCCCATCGCGTCCCACGGGGATGGGGATCATCCTGGGGTCGCTGCCATCGCTGTGGGTCCGGCCCGGCGGCAGAGCTCCTGCGGAGCGGCGGGGCAAAGGGGAACCTGTTGTGGTGCCGGCCACGGATAAAATTCCGAGAGCTGGGAAAGGGCTCGAGGGGCCCCCTTGAAGTTGATCTCTCTCGGCCCTGGTGGCCCAAAGCAAGGAGCCCCAAGAACCTTTCCCACACAGGGACAATCCGGTCCCACCGGACCGTGCCGCTTCCCAAAACCAGAACCCATCTTTTTCAGCTGGAGAGGGTGCAAAACTACGGGAGCTGGGCTGGTTTTCCGCCTTGGGTGACCCTTTAAATGGTTAACACAAGGTTCCTGGGTCCATTTCGGTGTCGCTTTTCTTTCTTTTCCTCTCCCCTCCCAGCAGAGCTGCCAGCATCGCCCCATCCGGACCGGTTTCTGGGGAACAAAGGCTGGGGACCTGGGGGACAGCCCCTCGCCCCTGCGAGCTGCTCTTAATGAGGATTCATTTCTTTAGCCTACAGTCCTGGCTTTCATTACGCAGCCTGTCTAGCTCTGTTCATGGTCATTAGGCTGCAGCCCAGTAACTCCCTCGCCAGATCATGTGCATGATTTTAAAAAACAGGAAAAAAAAAAAACCACAAAACCAAAAAACATCAAACCCCTTCAGTAATACTAGCAATCATCATCACCATCATAATCTGGCCATTCTGAATTAGCTACCCATTAATAAACATGCTTTCTATCCTTGCACGTCTCTCCCAGCAGAGGTTTTTCCTGCATCAGCCCTGTCCCGGGACGCTGCCGGGGGCTCGGCGGGGTGAGCTGGGGGGCGGCGGGGCAGCTCCTGCCCGCGGGGACGCGCCCGGAGCCGCCGAGGTCGCCGCCTTCTCACCCGCTGGCTGGGGAAGCCCGATGCTCATACCGAGGAGGTCTGGAGGCTTTTTAAATCCCTGCCCGAAAAGGGTTATTTAGGATCTTTCGTTGACTTGGTGGAATTATTGTTTTTTCCCTAGCGGAGAGGACAGTGGTGGGGTGGAAGGCTGGAAGAGGACTCTCGGTAATATTTGTAGATTATATTCTCCTCTTCTTTATTTTTTCCTCCCCTCCCCCCTCCCTTTTTTTTTTTTTTCCTTTTTCCTCTAAACAGATCAGCAAATCAAACCTGGGTGAAGGTGAAGCCGAAAAGTCGCTTCTTTTATTTTTTTTTTTAAGTTTCTGTGGAGTGTCTCTGAACTCGTGAGTTTTGTGTGCGCTTTTATGTCTCCCTAGCTCTGTCGGGTTTTATGAAAATGAGCAGTATTGAAAGCTTTTCCATCCCGCTAGCTGTGAGCCTCACATAAATGATGTAAATGGCTCCAAGGGTTTTTTTCAAGTGAACTGTGTAGATCTGTGAAAATAATATCAGGGTTTTCCGTCAGAATGAGCTTAGCACTGTACTGAGGCGTACGATAATCTGACCCGACACCTCCGACCATCTGCGCTATCTATCTGCCTTCTGATTTACCAAATCTTCACAAGCAAAAGACAAATTGTACTTGATACTAAAGAAAAGACGGCGAGCCTCAGTCCAGCTCCATTTCTGCGGAGAAATGATTGGAGAAAATGTAAATCTGTTTAATTTCGGTCTACAGGCAACTAGCAAAGCAGCTTTCTTAAAGAAGGGAAGAAAGGAGAACAAAAACAATAGAAAAAAATAATAAGGGAGGGAAGAGACAATAACTAGACATCAAATTAAGAAGGGATTTTTTTGACAAGCATTCTAGAAAAAAAAATACATCGCAAAGAGCAGAGAGGAGAACATATTGAGCTTAATTCAAAATACATGCTGCCTTTCCGAGCATAGTCCCTAATATTCCCGGGAAGAAATTACCACCGAGCAGCTATTTGTAGAATAAAGAGTGGCTTCTTGATCATCCTCCCGTTCTCTACGGAAAATAAATCGTATCCTCGCAGCTCACAAAGTGACTTCATCCCACCCCGAGACGTCTGGGGTTGGCCCCGCTCATCCGCAGGGGCGGCCGGGGCTCACCTCGCACCCAGCCCCGCGATCGCTCTCTCGGGGCACCGAGGGGCGAAAAAACCCGCGGGGAATGATTACTACGAGGTGATCGATTTGGCAAAAGATTCCCGAAATCTGCTTTAAGTCGCTTTCCTGACCTACAAATGACTTCTCACTCCTCGCTACTATTCTCGGCGTCTATTCAGGACCATTCAGCCGAAAACAATAAGGGGTTTAAATGTTTTAAAAAAATAGAAATAAAAAAAAATGCTTTGGTAGAGCAGGAAAGGGCGTTGGGCTCTTTGCAGATATTTCTTCGTCTTAATCGAAGTGGGAAGTCACCTACAGGGGGAAAGGGGAGAGTTTTCCCTAAATCTCTGCTATTCCTGCGGTCCTCCCGGTGCATCCATTGTCAGTGACACTCCCAGCATCACTGTCACTGCTACGCAGCCAATTTTTTTTTATCTGATTTCTGTGCTCTGTCTTATCCCCCTCTCCGCCCTCGGGTGGGTGAAGCTCCGTGCGAGCATCACCGGGCCGGACCCCGCAGCTTTCCCGGGGAGGATGTGGGGGTCCCGGCCGTCCTATTGCTGGGACCACTCCCTCCAACCTGCCGCCTGCACCCTGAAGCGGGAGCCCCCCTCCCTCCCTCCCTCCCTCCCTCCCCTCAGCCTGCCTTCCCCAGGGCGGCAGGGCGGCTCTGCCCTGCCCGGGTCGGCGGGGCAGGGCGGCGGGGTCGCGGTGCCCGGGGAGCGGCCGGGGAGCCGCGGGGAGCGGGGCGGGGAGAGCGGGGCGGGCAGCGGGGCGGTGCGGAGCCTTCCGCCGTGATTGGCAGCGGCTGACAGTGAGTGGCAGCCCCGCCATGGAAACTCGGGAGCCAATCTGCCGAGCCCGCAGCAAATCAGCCGCTCCCGCAGCAGCGCGGCGGCGGCGGGGAGCTGTGCTTGTGCCTTTTCTAGTTTCCTTTTTTTTCCTTCTTTTTTTTTTTTTTTTTTTTTTTTTTACCTCCTTTTTTTTTTTTTTCCTTCCCTCCCTCCCCCCGCCCTCCCTCCCCGCTCCATCCTCCTCCGCCTCGCCCCTGCCCACCGCCCCCAGTCGCCGGAGCTGCCGAGCGGTCCCCATCGCCTCTCCGCCCTCCGCCGTCCCTCCCGCGGCAGCTCCGCCGGCGCCGGCGGAGGCAGCAGCGGAGCGAGGGGCGGCCCGGAGCCGCTGCCCCTTCCCCGCCGCGGGGCTGTGCGCGGTGGCGGCGGGCATCGCCGGGGGTGCGCGGAGCGCGGAGCGGAGCCCGGCGCCGCCTCCATGTTCCAGCTGCCCATCCTCAATTTCAGCCCGCAGCAGGTGGCCGGGGTATGCGAGACCCTGGAGGAGAGCGGGGACATCGAGCGCCTGGGGCGCTTCCTCTGGTCCCTGCCCGTGGCCCCTGCGGCCTGCGAGGCGCTCAACAAGAACGAGTCGGTGCTGAGAGCCCGGGCCATCGTGGCCTTCCACACGGGGAACTACCGGGAGCTCTACCACATCCTGGAGAACCACAAGTTCACCAAGGAGTCCCACGCCAAACTGCAAGCCCTCTGGCTGGAAGCGCACTACCAGGAGGCGGAGAAGCTGCGGGGCCGACCCCTGGGACCGGTGGACAAGTACCGGGTGAGGAAGAAGTTCCCGCTGCCCCGCACCATCTGGGACGGCGAGCAGAAGACACATTGCTTCAAGGAGCGGACGAGGCATTTGCTGCGGGAGTGGTACCTGCAGGACCCTTACCCTAATCCCAGCAAAAAGAGGGAACTGGCTCAGGCCACGGGACTTACCCCCACGCAAGTGGGCAACTGGTTCAAAAACCGCAGGCAAAGGGACAGGGCAGCAGCCGCTAAGAACAGGTAAGGGGCTGCCCGTCCCGTCGGAGCACAGGTTCCCCCTTAGCGAGGCTTCGCTCCCGCCCGCCGAGGCCGGAGGCTGCGGGGGAGGCGGTGCGAGACTGCCGGCAGAGGATGGGGGAAACGAGCCCGGCAGATTTCTCCCCGGGAAATGCAGCCAGATAAAGCAGCAGCAGCAGCAGCAGCGGGAAAACGCTAAGGCTTTTTAATTACTTGGATTTAATAGGGGAGGATCCCCGCCCTGGGCTCCCTCTTGGCTGCCCTGTGGGGGAGCGGGACAGGGGGAGCGGGAGAGGGGCCGCCCGGAGCCGCCGCCTGGAGCTGGCGGCAGAAGGGCCGCGTTCAGGGGCTGAGCAGAGACAAACGCCCTTCAAAGTTTTGCCCGGACATGTAAATACCGGGTTTAGAAATGTCCATCCTGAGAAGAGCCGGCCATGCCCTCTGCAGGCCCTGCCACAGCTGCCGTGCCTTGTACCTCCGCCGGAGCCATCCGGGAACATTCCTTGTTCTTGGTTCTATTTTATATATAGAAATATATAATAGAAATACAACATAGACACGTGCATATATGTTACAGAACAAAACCACGGCTCTAAACGAGCAGCGTTATCCCAATGCTAGTGACACAAGCAGACGCCCCGGCAAGCAGGGGAAGGAGCAGAGTTCCCCCTTTATCTCCTCCCCAGCATCCCGGGGATGGGGAAAATTCCTCTTGTCACCCCTCAGCCGGGTTGTCACACATCGGGGACACCGGTACTGTCACCCGGAGCCCTTTTTTATCGGCTGAGGGAAGACGTAAGGCCTACTGGACGGGGAACGCCGCCTGGGAGCTGCTGCAGGGCATTGCTGACCCCTAAGACGAGGCCCGGTTTGGGGACAGGCTGGAGAGGAGGGGGACAACCTTCCCCCGGGTGTACCAGCCGAGGCGTGGGGCTGACCCCGGGGTGGGCACCAGCTTTCTGCGACAGAGCTGAGGAACTGGGAGCCCACCCAGCTTCTCCTCGCTCCTATCACTGGTGTAACCGGTGAGAGCCGGAGGTCGGGGGCAGCGGAGGGGGTGCCGGTCGGGGGGAGCCCCTGGCGGGGGGGACACAGGGGCTGTCGGCGGGTACCGGGGTGCGGAGGGCGGGCGGTGACGCCGTGTGTGCCGCTTCCTTGCAGGCTACAGCAGCAGGTCCTAACGCAGGGCTCGGTGCGCTCGCTGCAAGCCGAGGAGGAGAGCGGCGGGGAGGCGGTGGGGGCCGCCTCCAGCCCCGCAGCCAGCCTCTCCAGCAAAGCGGCCACCTCCGCCATCTCCATCACATCCAGCGACAGTGAATGTGACATCTGACAACCACCGCCACGGCAAAGCTGGGGGTGGGACGGGGGGGAGCGGGAGGCCCGGCTCACCGGTGCCTGCCGGAGCGGCGGGGCTGGCAGTGCCCGGCGCGGGCGCCGAACGCGGGGTAACGGGGCGCTCCCCGCCCGCGCCTCCCTCCCAGCCCCGCAGCAGACTGCATTAAAAAAAAAAAAAAAAAAAAAAAAAAAAGGTCATAAAAATCGTTGTCGCCTTTATTTTGAAGGATTTGCAGAATCGATGCCTAAAAAGAAATAATTCAAGAAAGCCCAGGAAACGTAAAAAAAAAAAATAAATAAATAAATAAATAAAAAAAAAATTAAAAACCGAATGCCAAGTTGCAAAATGTCTGAGCCCCTGCCCTTATCCCGCGGGGTTGTTTCATGTTGAAAAGGCGCTGTTCTTTTGGTTGGGTTTTGCTTTACTTTAAAGGGTTTTTTATATATATATATAATGTTTATTTACTTATTTAAGGGATTGCTATGGTAGATTTTTTCTATTATTATTATTAATTATTATTATTATTATTTTTGGCTTGTTCTCTATGTGCACAGGTGACTTGTAGAGCATGTGCAGGACGAAAACTGTATGAAGCAGCCTAAAACCATAATAAAAAATATTTGGTGAACGACCCTCGCATCTGCTTTGAAATGACGGTGTCGCTCTCAAGCCCGCCAGTTTTACGCAGAGCAGATCTCCGAGGCCACGGGTATTTCAGCAGCAGCTCGGCAGGAACCGAAGTAGCCGGTCCTCGGGACCGGGGGTGATGTCTGTGCCAGGCAGGGAGCTGGGAGGAGCCGGCATGAGGCGAGAGGAGCGGGAACGGGGCTGGCGGGGGATGCGGGTGCCCGAGGAAGGGAAGAAGGCGTCACCGCCGCAGCTTCTTCTCTCCCAAGGGCTGGAGCTTTGGGGATTATAGGAGGCGAATTTTCTGAGAGGAACGAGGGCGGAAATAAAATAAAAAATAAAAAATAAATTTAAAAAAAAAATAAAAAAAAGGAAAAATATAATATTATGGAGAGGAATGGTTGGGGCACAGCCCCGCCGGGGACACTAAGCTGCCTCTCTCACCTGGCAAAGGCAAGGAGAAGATGGGGCATTAACAGTTCTCCATGCCAGTGAAAGGCCATAAGGGGGGCGAAATTACCCCAAATCGCGACCCCTGCGATGTGCCCGTGGCCGTCCCCACCATCCGGCTCCCTCGCTTTGCTTTGCGGCGGTTTCGCTGGAGGACACCAAACGCCAGGTCCAAGAAGCGTGCTAAGCTTTTTTTTTTTTTTTTTCCCCAGCAGAAGGATTTTATATTATACAATTTGACATTGATCTTTAAATCGCCTGAGCTGTGCTTTTTTTGTCTTCTCGGTCTCATCGCGTTTACTTCCCTGTCCTCAGAGAGATGCCTCCCCGGTAAGCTGATTGCTTGGCTCGTTTTATTTAGCAGCCGAAGCCTGGCGCTGGGGGAAGCCGGGCAGCGCTGCCAGCGGGAGATGCCCCGGCGCCCGCTCGGCTCCGGCTGCCTGCAAGGACAGCGGCCGGAGGGGCACAGGGACATTTCAGCTCCGTGATAGTTTAATTCAGTCTTGCTGCCTTTTATCGGGAGGTGTATTCCCGTCTCGGCGGTCTCTTGTCTAAGTTTGAATTTAGAACCTGGATTTAAAGCCTTTACACTCCCTATGCCTAAATATCCGCCTTCCGTCACCAAATGCATGCGCCGTGGTTTTGCTTAGAGAGTATTCCAGGGATGGGGCAGGTAGCAGGAATTTTTTTTAGCTGTTTTTTTTTCAGGCCAATTTACAGGCAGCTCTTTCCCTGGTGGGCTGTGACAGGCGAATAATCTGCATTTCAGGAGTGCGGGAGGGTCAGGTCGCAGGGCGCGGAGGGAGGGCAGAGTAGGGGTCTCCACCTGCCTTTGGGATACCCACCTCCAGGAGGGTCCGGAGAGCACTTTGCACCCCAAACCCTGAGGTTTGTTGCCCCCCGAACCCCGCCGGATTTAAGCCGTGCAAGAAGAGCCCGGCTGCGCTGTTTAGGCGTCAAAGGAGGTTGGGGTTTTACCTTGGGTTTGGGCTTCGCACTTCCCACCCGCGAGGTTGTTTTGGGAGCAAAAGCGGTGTTCGCCCTCAAAACGGAATCTGCTGAAATACATCGTGCTCTTTCTTTATTTCTTTTTCTTCCCCGAGAAATCGGTGAATTGGAGTCAATTTCTCCGTCGGCTTCTGCGGGCAGAGTAGCAGCGCTTATTGTGGGGAATTAAAGATATAAAGAGAGTGGAGAGCACATGCGCTCAGCCTCTGGTAACGTGGGATTTCCTTTCCTAAAAAAAAAAAAAAAACCAACCCACCTGGAATTTGTTCAATAGGCAGCGGGGATGATTATTGTCTCTTTCGACAAAGGGTTCTGAGTGCTGTGAAGGATGCGGGATCTCCCGAGTGAGTGGGCAGTGGAGGGACCCTCCCGCGGATGCAGGAGGCAAGAGCACGAACCAACCCCTTCGGGAAGAGTGGCCGGGGTGGGGAAAGGAGCACGGAGCCCCCGTGGGAAGAGCAGCCCCTCTGCCCGGCCTCGCTTGCTGTGGGAGAAGGCGAGAAGCGAGCGTCTCCCAGCTCCGCTTCTTCCCCGCCGGAGCTCTGCAGGGCCCGGGGCCGTGGGGCCGCGCCGGCGCCTTTAGTTCCACCAAGAAGACCCAAAATAATAATAAAAAACAACCCAAAACGCCGTTTCCCCACCCCGTCCTCCCCTCGTTTGTTTTTTTTTCCAGCTGCCCTTTCTCTTCCCTTGTTGGAAGTGGATGTCCTTCCCCAGGCTTTTTCAGCGATTTTTTTTTTCCCCCTAAAGATCAGCCCAAGCCGTCGCCCTCCGGAGCCTCTGGTTGTTTTAAAAATAATAATAATTATAAACGGATAAGAGTGAAGGAGCTTGTATTTACATTAAACAAAACGCTCCGAAAAGGGTCACTGAAAAGTCTGCCTTGACCCCTCTCTCTCCGGTTTAACAAAGAAAGAAAATATTGTATCAAAAGTGAAGTGAATGGGGAAGGCGGAGAAGAGAAACAGCTTTTCCTCTCTTCAGATGGGAAGGGGGGAGAAATGTTTGAATATTTCCGTTTCTTTTGAGAAGCGGGGCAGCCTCGGGCAGGGCTGAATGGGAAAGTCTTGTAAGCGGGCTGGGAGGCTGTCAAACTGCTCAGAGGTAATCACTGCTAATGAAGGGGTCTCCAGCCCTCCCTGGGACAAAGGATGCTTAGGAGTGCTAGTCGGGACTGAATACCTAATAAGTTTGCAAGAGGGGGGGAAATGAGTGAGCTGTCCTTAAATTGATTTTGCAAGAGAAAAACAAAACAAAACAAAACCACAAAAAAACAAAACCACCAAAAAAAACCAAAAAACAAACAAAAAAAAAAAAAAACCAACCACAAAAAAACAAAACAAACCCAAACCGAAAAAAACCCTTGGGAAAAAAAAAAAAAAAAAAAAAAAGCTTGCAGGTTGAGGAGAGAGCCTGGCTCTGGTGCAGCTGGAGACAGAAGGCCCCACTTATCCAGGGAGTATTGTCCCAGTCCCACACTGCACAGGAGGACTGCTGCTGCTTGCAGTGGAAACTGAGGTGGAGGGAGGGCTGGGGGATGCAAGAGCTTTGGAAAAGCCACATCAGCCTCTCCAGGCCGGGGTTACTGCCCCAGCTGCTGCCTGTGCCTGCTCCCTGCAACTGCTCCCTGCATGTCCATCCTCCCTCTCCAGTTTGCACAGCCCTTGCAGGGCCTTCACCCCATTCCCCATCCCACAGCCCAGCCCCACAAAGGAGACTGATCCCGATTTGTTCTGCCACTGCCTTTTGCCTCTTGTCTAACCAAGGTGTTCCCTTTGCAGAAAAAGGGGATGTCTGGAAATCTGCTGAATATTGCACCACCAGCAGCACTTCTCTGGGGTGGGAGGGCTCCTGGACAAAGGCTCAGCTTTAGCTTGCTGGCCCGGAGCCGGGTGCTGGGAGATGTAGGAGGGGGCTGGGTTCAGGGGGAAGCACCCTTGTGTGACCAGAGGAGCGTCTGTGTGTCACAGCTGCGGGAAGCAGGAGAGTGAGCCGCGTTTTGGGCGTTCCACGCATCCAATTAACGGCTTGGGAGGATCAGACTCTCGCAGATCCAGTTACCCCTGGCTGCTGCGGGGGTAATACCGTGAGAGAGAGCGTAATACTCCCCGGCCGTGTCTGCCCCCGCCTCCCAGCAGTGCCAGGCACCGGCTTTTCCCTGTTTCTGTTATTCCTTCTTTCCTTCCCCAGGAGAAGAGCCACGTGTGTTTGCTGGAGAGGAGGATGGAGGCGTCAGAGGCCAAAGGGAAAGGGCACTGTGGGGTGCTGGAGCTGCCAAACTTTGACCTGTCCTGTCCCTTCCCTTCCCCAAGGCTGTCCTGCACCCCCAGCACCTCAAAGGAGCCTGAACCCTGGGCTGACCTTGGTGTGCCCCCACAAGGGTGAGACCTAGCTGAGGATCCAGGGAAGAAACATTTCATCTTAGATCCTCTGAGGCTTACAGCACTTTGCACTCTATCAGCATTTATTCTTGGCACCAGGGTGACAGAAAAAGCCCGTGGATGTACATTCCCTTCTGCCAGGACTGGCTGCAAAACCCCCAGTCAAAGGCCAGGAAAAGGCTTCCCTTCCTTCATCACGAGCTGCATCCAGTCTAAACTCCACCAAATTGCAGAAATTCCCCAGAAAACTCATTTTAACCCTGCTGCCTTCTGATCTATGACATAGGCCTCTCTGGCACACCTTTTCCCGAGCAAGAAATACAGTTTGGAAGGAAATTTCCAGCTTCAAAGCTTGTAAAAGCCAAGTGGGTTCACGTGTTTGTCATCTGCCTCTTCCCAGAGGTGGGAGAGAGGCGCTGTTGCCCCATAATCCTCCACACTTTGTTAATTTTCTCCTTACACTTAGCAGAGCTGGTGCTATTCCATCCCACTGAAGTCAGCCCAGAGCATCAGCCCTCACCACTGTTTCCACTATTTCTGTCCCAAAAATCTTAAAAATTGTGCAAGTCACCCAGTGCTCTCCCTTTACGGGCTCTTCTCTCACTGTATGGAGTAAAGCCCAGGGGACTTGTCTTTTACCTTGGGATTGTCTGACAGTGCTGAGCTAAACCCACTTCTGTGGGTGACCCTCACACCCAGCATGGGCAGGATGGGGCCCCCACCCTGCTGAGGGAAAAGCATCTCCTTTCCAGCAATGCCTAAGGAGGGGCTTGGTGGGACCTCCAGAACTTCCTCCCCAGTGGGCAGCCAAATAAATGGTGTCAGACAAGACTTGCAGCTCACTATCCCCAAAATCTGGATTTGCAGCTCATTTTCAGACAACCAGCCTTATCAGGACAGCGTCCATATGGAGACCAGACTTATGGGGTGGTGTGTCTTTTCCCTATCTCACCTTCACCCATTGCTGACTGGAAAACACCTGGCAGGGTTTTATCTCTTTGCTGTCACAGTACAGACTTGCCGTGGAGCAGGAAGATACTCTGCCATGCCTGAGCTGTCAGGTGACTTGTCCTGATACTGCTGCTGGCTGCTGGGGTCACTGCTCCGTGATTTTCAGCCCCCTCACCCTCCCAAAGAGGCTGTGTCCATGGGAAAGACTCTGCATGCCATGCTAGCTGTTGAGCTCTTTCCCTAGGGATCGTGTGAGACAGCTCTGCCTGGTCTGAGGCAAACCTGAGCCAGGGACTCTTCTAACGTTTTAATAGGATAAGTGGTGAACCTCAGTGCCCTCATATGCTTTAATGTACAGATACAGCCAGACTAAATCACTTGAGACATCCCAAACAGCCTAAAGGATTTAGACACATCTCTTTATTTCCATTTAAAGCTGTTCCTCTTGATACCCCCTTTTTTTTCTCTCCTTTTTTTTTTTAACAGTCTAATATAAAACAAAGATGTGAGAAGAGAGGTTATAATAATCTAGAAGTAGGAGCAGAATGGAGGCATCCATTTGTCCTGAGCAGCCACATCGTATTTGCACTGGCCTCAGAAGTTCAACCCCTTTGAAAACTCCACAAAAGCTGGATAAAGGTTTCAGAGTGGAGCCTCTAAGAGACAAACAGCCACTGCTGAGGTCTGCATGCACATTCAGGTATTGATCAGCAGAACAAGCTTCTCAGCCTTTATTCAATAACTCCATAGTAACCCAAATGGCCCACTATCTGGGGCTTCTCTAGGACAAGCAGGAAGCATTAACCCAACACTACCTTCTCTTTTTCAAGACCTGTTGATTTCAACAGAGAGCTCTACAACAGGAGAGCAAGACTTGTTTTTTTTTTTCATCTGGAAGCCTTTCGCTGCTCTGAATCTTCTTTCAATGCCATTAGTGGTTCCATTCAGCACAAAGCCATACCATTCCTCCCAATTTCTCAGGCTGAAAATACCTGTGCTTCTTCAGAAGCAATTCTTGAAGTGCTTTCATAGCACGTAGTTGTAATACCAAGGTAACTGGGGGTGGAGTGAGAGCTCTTCTTTGGAGCTCTGCATGGGAGGGTAATTCTCCATTAAATGTACAGTGAACCAGCCACACAGGGACACACAGCTCCAAGTGTCTTCCAGGCACCTCGAAGAAACCCCACAACCCCACAACCATTCCTCAGGGAACCGATCACCGTGTCTGCAGTCTGGGGAAAAAACCTTCTCATAAACGTCTCTATCAGGACATCTATGTTGGAAACTGCTCCTCAGGCCAGGTCATTTCTTAAGTCAATTTGAAGGCTTTATGGTTTGCTTTTCAAAATTACCTTGGCTTGCAACCACTTTCCCTACCACACCTTCCACTGGCGCGGGTCAGCAGCCAGCCCCTGGAGTCACCCTGGGGACAGATGTCCCCAAAACCGAGGTGGAGGGAGGGGGTTGATCTCCAGGTGCTGCCGTGTGGTCAGTGGGAGAGAGCAGTGCTCAGGTAGGTGACTCAGGGCACCTAATCCCGCTCTGGTTACGCTGGAGCAGTAATCCAGCCCCGTCAATCAGGCTGTGTTGCCTGGAGAGCCGGCCCCAGCCTCCTCCCCCTCGGTCCTTAGCAGCAAGGAGATCTAGGCAGTTTTAACCAAGATCATCTCTCTAATCAAGTTCACTGTCTGCCAAGGCTCGTCTCTGCCTATTGACCGCAGAGTGAGAGGAGACTCCTGAGGCCAGAGTTGATTTCTGTGAGTATTGTTCCCTCTCAGTCGGTGATCCTTTTTATCCCCTGAGAGCCCCAAGTGCTGAAGGAGCGATGCAAACCAATTTGGTGGTTAAGCTTAAACTGCTGGAGTGTTTCCTGGCAGACTCATGTGGCGGGTCACTCGTGGGTCAGAGGGACTTCAGGGCTCCAGAGGTGGGATGTCTTCTGCAAGGAATGGTTCTTGAAGCAACACTAGAGCCACATTGCTACTTAAGAGCACAAAGCTCATGGCTCCTTGGTGGATCTCATTATTTTTCAATTTCTTTAAAGCTATTTTCCTCAGAAATATCGCAATTTATTACTAATTAATGCTAACAAACATTCCTATTGCAGTATTTTAGCTGGTTTCCACCATTTTCTTTAAGCTTTGCTTCTGATGGAAAATCATTGTCTCTTTGCTAAAGAGGTGAGCCACAGGAACTCTGCTAAAAATCTCCCCCACAGCGGCATCCTTGGTGTGCACCAGACTCGATGGATATGGTTGTTTACAGGCATCAGGTCTTGCCTTTTACCCTTCCTTCATCACACGTTGTCTTTCAAGTGTCTCATCTCAAAATTAAGTGCTTGTAGGACTGAGGCTTTAAGCAGATGAAATATTAAAAATTCAGGTTTTTAGCGCAGTCTCAGAGTAAAGTGAATGAGCTGCTCTGCCTGCGGCTTGTTTTTTTAGAGACAAAGTATTTGTTCTATTACTTATTGATGTTGCTAATTGCCATCTGAGGGTTTGGAGGGACAGGGCAGCAGGCTGCGTTGCTGGATGTGGAGCCCTTCAGAGATAAATGAGCTCTGAGAAGCAAAGAATTTGCTGTAGCAGCCCTGGAATATGTGCTGCATTTTGCAGTGTGTGCTGCATTTTTGCAAAGGCACCCAGTGCTCTCCATCTCCTTGCAAAGAGAGAACTGCTGGTACTCAGCTCTTTTATTTAGGAAGCCATAAAATGCAGTTGCCTCATTTTAAAAGCCTGAATTTGAAAATGCTGACCCAAGAACTTAGGTTTGGGCCATGCTTGAATGCTTGCATATTCGCTTTCCTGAACCAAAACCAGATTCTTCTCCCTCCCTCATGCCCACGCACACACCACACACATCCACAGAGGGAGGAGAGGCAGGAGGCTGTGATGGAAAAAGCTCTTAGTGTTCTGTCTAAACTAAATGTCCATTATGGAAATAAACATGCTCAAGGAAGAAAAAAAAAAACCCATTGCATCCACATTAGCCATTGAATAGGTTATTACTTTACATGTACAGTATACAACTTTTCATACAGCTGATATCTCTTGTATTGGAGCATGAACATTAACCTTCTACGGTTCACCTTGGTTTGCAAACTGCAAGCATCAATTCTCCTAAGATGGATGTTCACATCTAGTTAGCTTTCTGCATTATCTCAGCTGGAGAGGTCACTAAAAATAGTTGTATAGCACTTTAAATTTTCAACAGGGAGACTTTATTATCGTTTAGATCCATCATCGCTGCTTTACCTACCACGGTTCTTCCAGCTGAAATAATGCAAAGAGCTGGTAGTGGCTAAGTGTTTTCAGAGTTCATGCACTGATGAGCAGGACAGCTTGGACAATATCTGAATTGCTAGCAACAGGAAACTGAGCAAGCTGCATGGACAGTGTAACACTGGTTCAGTAAATCCCCACTGCTTCAACTATTTCATCAAAAATGCCTCTTTTTTTTTTTTTCTTTCTGCTCTCCTGCACTGCAGGACTGATCTGTCACTGTGTGCTGCCCTGATCCTGCACAGTCACCTTCATGATCAGCAGTGCCCAGCCTCCCTGCAGTCCTGCTGCTGTCAGTGGGATGTTTGTGGTGCCAGGAAGCATCCAGGGGCTGCAGAATCATACCCACATTGTGTGGGACAGGGTGACAGAAGAAAGGCTGTTCTTAGCAGTGCTGCAGCGTGGTTTTCACTTGATATCTTTATTGCTTTTAACAATTTCCTGTGCTTTGTTACGAATAAGTCACCTTGCCAAGGCCCTCACGGCCTTCCAGGCATTACAGCTGGCTGTTCATGTGTCACCTCTATGTGTCACTCCATACATGGGCTTGTAGGGATATATTTTCTCTGCTCAGGTTTGTTTGTGTTACAGGACTGGCCCAGTCATTGTGAGGTTTCTGAGTTTCACCTTCCAAGTACACACACGTGAGAGCACGGTGCCTTGGCCCAGGGCCTTGGTCCAGCTGCTCACACTGGCATTGCTGATCTTGTTTGCACTTACAGAATATTTATTTAAGCCAGGAGGACAATGCTCAGGGAAGAATCACAGAATCACAGAATTTCTAGGTTGGAAGAGACCTTCAAGATCATCAAGTCCAACCCAGCCCTAACACCTCAACTAAACCATGGCACCAAGTGCCACATCCAGCCTTTGTTTAAACACATCCAGGGATGGTGACTCCACCACCTCCCCTGGGCAGGCCATTCCAGTACTTTATCACTTTTTCTGTAAAAATATTTTCCTGATATCCAACCTACATTTCCCTTGGCACAGGAGACTGTGTCCTCTCATTCTGTCCGTTTTTGCCTGGAGAAAGAGACCAACCCCCAGCTGAGTGCACCCACCTTTCAGGAGGTTGTAGAGAGTGATAAGATCACCTTTAAGTCTCCTTTTCTCCAGGCTGAACAACCCCAGCTCCCTCAGTCGTTCCTCACAAGGTTTGTGTTCCAAGCCCCTCACCAGCCTTGTTGCCTCCTCTGGATGTGCTCAAACATCTCAATGTCCTTCCTAAACTGAGGGGCCCAAAACTGGACACAATACCCAAGACATGAAATGCCTGGCAGCACAAGCAAAGTATCTTGCTTGTGCTGCCAGGACATCAAGAGTGATGGAGCAGAGTGATTCCTTCAAAGTTACATTGCAAAGTACATGTAATTAATGAATTGCTTTCATTTCTTTAATAGAATGGTGTTCATTATTTGTGGCATAACTAAATAAACTATATTTCCTTTAGTATTAATTGCTGAGATCTACATTGCATCTCGCTGTCAATTCAAGCCAGAACCAAACACATCTTAGGAAGACAGGTTCTTGGTGACATCCATGGCCATTAGATCAAATTCTTCTATGACAGCATGAGAATACAACTCTCAGGGCTTTAATTACCTGGACATTAAAAACCTTGTAACAAGCTGCAAACAGAACCTAAGAGAAGAGTTTTCCCACCCTTGCAATTCTGCAGCGTATCTCCAGAAGAGGCTGTGCTGCTGGGCATTAAGAAAATCCAGAGAGTTCCCTCTCACTGCCTTGGACCTTGGCGAGATGGACTACAGCTTCCCTTTTGGAGCTAGAAGGAAACTCTTGTGATGGGTATCAAAGTGGATAAAATCCTAGAGTCATAGAATGGTTTGATTTGGAAGGGACTTAAAGACCATCCAGTTCCAACCTGCTGCCATGGCCAGGGACATCTTCCACTATCCCAGGTTGCTCCAAGACTTGTCCAACCTGGCCTGGAACATTGTCAGGGATGGGACAGCTACAGCCCCAGCTAAATTAAAATCAGCCATTGTGCTGAAGTCTGGGTTTATTTTCAACTGCCAATCTTTTCATCTTTGTGAGGGATGGAAGAAGTACACAGCTCTGGGTGTTGTGTGGTGTCATTCCTGCCTCTCATCTCTGCCTCAGAGAAGTTTCAGGAACTGTCTTGGAAAAATGACCTGCCTGTATTTTTCATCTTGCAAATTTTTATTCACAAGGAGAGTCCTTCAATGGGTGCTGTCCTTAACAACTCAGGACTGATCACATCCAGCTGGCATTTCCTAGCAACCCAGGATGAAAGCTCCAGGTTCCAAGGAAGATGGTGGACCTTTAAGTCAGGGATACACCAAATTAACAAATATTTTTTTGACTAAAAGTCAGCCAATGCAGAAATCTGTGAGCTGAGGGCTATGCTGACATGGTGGGTCAGTCATGACTCTGGTGTCATGAGGACAAAGCACACAGACATCCTGACATTGCCCACGCTCATGGGACAAATGTGGCCCTGCCACAGCCCTATCCCATACCCTCACACCCTCAGAGTGCCACCCACCCCAGGGCACTGGGATCCCTGCAGCACTGAAGCATTAGAGACGCCAGATCCCAAAACCAACAGGATTTGGAGCAAGTCTGAAGCACTTGGAGGGAGTACTTGGATGTTCTCATGGTGGATCCTCTGCCCTGCAATGTCTGCTCATCACAAACCCTCCCTTGTGCATGTACTCTTTGCTTCAGCATCTTTCCAACCCCTGTGGTCCCCTCCTTTCTGCTCCTCCTCTTTTCCAGCCCTCTCCCACCACCCTTGGACAGGCTCTCTCCCCAAATTTCTCTGGAGTTTATCTAATCCCCACTGAGGCTCATGGAAAGACCTGGCACCAACGTGGGCCCCTCTACTAACAAGACACATCTTTTCCACAGCTCCTACCTGTCCTTGTCACACCAAGCCCAGAGGTGAACGTGGTCTGGCAGCAGGAGGAGGTGCCAGAAAAGAGCAGAACACTGCGGTTCTGGGAGTATCCCCAGAGTGAGGGACTTTTTGAGACAGAAAAGGATTTCCCACCTGTAGCCCTGGTTCGTGCCTGAAATGTTTTAGTTTTCTGAAACTCTTTTCCCAGAGAGTTTTCTGTCAACAAAAGACACGTTTTTCTAATTGTAACCTTTGTTTACATTCCTTTCCCTAAGAAGAACTTCTTGGTGTCCCTCTAGTTTGACCAATGTAATGTAAAAAATTCATCTTTTTTTCAACAATTGAGTTGTTCTCTGTAAAATAGTATAAAAAAATTTTGCCAAAAATAAACAAAGTCATTGTCAGCCTTCTAAAGTCAAAGTCTGTGTCGTTGTAGTCTTTAACAATGTCACCCACCCATGAACACCCCTTTGAATTGTGAAAGCTTTTTCCATCTAGAGCATCTCATATCTTAGCACACCTAAATATGGTGCCAATGGTCACAGCCAATGGTCACCTGTCTAGAAGCTCTGCTGTGAGCATCTTTTCTTGCATTTACGTAAGAAAAAAAAAAAATAAGCATTTTGTTTCTCTCTTGCTGCAGCAGTCACCCATCTCTTGGAAGCATGTTGAGTTCTTGAATATTAATTCAAAGATTTTTCCCATTCAATTATTAACAATGAAAGCATTGATTGTTTTCCTTATGGATGTCCTCTGGGTGTAAAATTTACAAACATGCAAAGGCTGCCACACATGAGAGGGATCCAATGTTGATTAAATTGTGTTATTCACAGAGTTTATGGGCATACTGGGACATATGTCCATGGACAATGCATTTTTATCTTAGATGTTTAGGGCTGAAGGTGAAAGGTTTAACCAGCTGGAGAAGACCCCACTGAAAGGGACAGAGGATTTCAAAGGAGAGGAGACATTTTCCTAACAGGTTTTCAGTCTCTACCCTCATTCTACTGAAATACTCCAATTTTTGTGTCTTTTCTCAGAAGAGCACTTCCACATTGAATAGCCAGCAAAGTGAGCGTGGGACTGCAGGTGTCCCAGCCCATGCTGAGTGCAGAGCATAGCAGAGCCCTGAGGGTGGCCTTGGTGGCACAGAGGAATGGACATGATGGTGAGCAAGGTGTGGAGGAGCCTCTGCCTGGTGTCCAAACCTTAGCAGGCACTGTGGCACATTCAGATGTGTTTGCACCCCCCTTTCCATCCACAGTCCTCTGGGAGCCCCTCTGGGTGTGCCCAGGGGAAGAGGTTGGCACTGCCCAAGCCTGTGCAGCTGATTTCAGAGCCCAAAGCCAAGTGTTCCATTTCCCTACTGACATGAGCAGGCCCCCTGGTGCTACTGCTGGGGCAAAAATGGGTAAATTCAGGCTGAGGAGAGGAGGTGGTGCTGGGCCACACAAAAACCAGCCCCCAAGGATCCCCTTTGCCTTTTGGGAAGGGGCAGCAGCCTGGATTAGGGCTAAACGGATTTGTGCTTGCAGGACCCTGGGTCTCTAATTGGGTTGGTTTTTTGTTGGTGTTTTTTTTTTTTTTTTTTAATTCCTGTAATCCTGGATGATTTGGAGCAGATGCTTCAAGATTACTGCCAGGGCCCAAAAGTGACTGCAGGAAAAAGAACCAGTCAAGCCTGGCTGAGCAGCGCAGTGGGCTGGGGGTGCTGCTGTCCTCGGGGGGCTTCTCCCCTGCTCAGAGGGGCTACAGCACCAGCAGGGGTTGGCCTGAGCTGGGTTTTGGACCTGCTCCAGCATTTGGAGTTACTGGAAGTTGCTTTTGCTCTCCTAGCAGCCTGCAGGTGGGGGAGGATGGAGCCCATTTCCCAGGAGACGGCTGATGGGAAAGACAAAACCATACGGAGTTGCCAGAGAGAGTTCATTTTTCCTGCCTGCTCCTCAGCATGTGTGAAAATCCTCTGGGTGTTGGCAGCAGCCCTCACACCTGAGAGCCCAATGTGAAGCTGTGAAGGTGCCCTACCAGCCAGCCATGGCTCCAGCTGATCCCATGAGCCAGATCTTCCTGTGCAACCCACCAAAGGATGAGGATCCAGCTGCTGTTGAATTTAACACTTCAGATACTGGTGGAGACAGACTTTCTAAAAGGCAAAAAGACAAATGGCAATGATTTTAAACTAATGGAGAGTACATATGAGGAAAAAAATTGTTTTTGGTGAGGATGGTGAGGTGCTGGCACAGGTTACCCAGAAGTGGTGAATGCCCCATTCCTGGAAACATTTAAGGCCAGATTGGAGAGGTCTCTGAGCAACCTGGTCTGGTTGAAGGCATCTCTGATTGCTGCAGAGGGGTGGCTAGATGGCCTTGAAATGTCACTTCTAGCCCAAATTATTCTATGACTCTGTGAAAACCTGCTAAACACAGGCTTGGTCTTGGCTTGGCTCCATCCCACAGCTCTTCCCCAGGGAGAAGCAAGACCAGAGAGACAGCAAGAGGCAGGGGACAGAACAGCAAGGAGTTTGGTCCAGGGGATAAGCCAAGGGGTTGCCCAGCCTGGAGAAAAAGAGGCTCAGGGGGGACCTTCTCACTCTCCACAACTCCCTGACAGGAGGGTGCAGCCAGGTGGAGGTCGGGCTCTTCTCTTGAGTAACAAGTGGGAATGGCCTCCAGCTGCACCAGGGTAGGTTTAGATTTAATATTAGATAAAATTTCTTCACTGAAAAGGTGGTCAGGCATTGGAACAGGCAGCCCAGGGCAATAGTGGAGACACCACCCCTGACATGTTCAGAAGGTGTTGTGGATGTGGCACTTTGGGACATAATTTATTGATGAACATGCCTGTGCTGGGTTATCAGTTGGACTTGATGGTCTTAAAGGTCTTTTCTAACCTTAACAATTCTATGATTCTGTGAAAATTAACTTTCTTCTTCACCAGCTCAGGCAATTCTGAGGATATTTCAAAAAAAACCAGTCTATAGCCACCTTCTGCACAATGTAAAAATTCATTGAGGATGATGCCCAAGAACACTTGGATTCTCTTGGCCCAACAGGACTCTGCTGTCCATTTATTATCTCTTCTTTCCTCTGTCTCTTCACAGCTCCAGGTAGGATGAGCTGGAACCTGTGCTTGATCTTTGGGAAACAGCTGCCTAACCTATACAAAATGCTAAGAGACTGGATCCAAAAGCAAACCTGTGTTTATGGGTCCCAGCAATAATTTTGCAACTCTCTAGTGCTGCAACTTCAAGCAGCCATTTAGGCTAAAATCTCTCCCTCCAGCTCAATTATTTAACAAATACCATACAAAGACATGTAATATCTGCAATATTCATGGCCTTGGCAGCAGGCTGCAAACACTTGGATTTGCACGGGGTTATTCAAGGTTTTTCTTTGAAGACCAGTAGATTTCCTTTGCTCCTCTGTCACTGAACATTGCCATACAACATTAATAGCACATAACTGACTATTCATAGGCCATTTGTGAGAAAATGATGGCTCAGAGGTGGTTGCAGTAAACAAAAGCACATCTTAAAAGGCTTAAACAAGACAGTGTGTGCAGGCTGACTTGTATGAGGCAGAGATTAACTATGATTATTAGTAAATACAAGCCCCAAGCCAGGGAAGCACTTAAGCACAATCTCCTGCCCCGTTGGCTTCCCAGAGAAGCTTCTCAAAAATTGCCTGGGATATTTCAGGGTGCTCCCAGGCTCAGTGCTGGCCCATGTGTGTGTGCAGGGGGTGGGACTGTGGTGCCAGGGCTGCAATGACCCCCTCCCACAAAAGCTGCTGTGCAGGTGGATGGCAGCAGTGCCTTCCTCATGGGACAGATATCATCTTCCTCCATGGCTTGGAAAAGAAGGGGAGAGTTTGTCTGGTAATGTTAACATTAAATGTTTGGATAGAACAGCTTATAGCCAGGCACTTTTGTTGCTGCTTGGCAGAGCCAGCTGCTTAGAGAGGCTTTGGGTCAGGCTATTTAAAGGTGTCATTGATCCCCAGCCTACTCCCTGCAGCTACAACTCTGTGGCTGGAAAGGGGTGAGACCCCAGACCTGCTGAGGGTGGCAGGGAAAAAAGGGGCCCAGAACACCCCAGCTCCAGGAAAGCATGCAGGTGTGGGTGAGGATGGAAGGTGTGTGTGATGAAGGATGAACAGAGTCGTGTCTGTGTCACCACGTGCAGTGTCAGGCTCTGGAGCTGTCCTGGTGTCAGGGCAGGGCTCCCCAGGCTGGCCCCAGCCATCACTGCCCAGATCAGCCACACAAGAGCTCCCTGTACCCATCCTGAGCTGCTCAAGGCCTGGGCCAGCTGAGGTGGCAGCAGGGACAGGCAGCAGGAGCAGGGGGTCCCTGTGCCCAGGGACAGGAGTCCATTGGGAGAGCTGGAGGAGCAGCTGGAACCTTTGGGATTTTCCAAATTTTTATTTTTCTCTAGATAGTAATGTGTTGTTTTTTTTTCCTGGATAGTAACAGAATTATCATAGAATGGTGGTCATTTGGGTTGAAAGGGATATTAAAGACTGTTTTGTTCCAATCACCCTGCCAGGGACACCTTCCACTATCCCAGGTTGCTCCAAGCCCCATCCAACCTGGCCTTGAACATTGCCAGGGATGGAGCAGCCACAGCTTCTCTGGGCAACCTGTGCCAGCACCTCACCACCCTCACAGGGAAGGAATTCTCCCTAATATCTAATCTAATTATCTTTTAGTTCTAATAATCTTTTAATTTAAAACTGCTCCCACTTTTCCTGTCACTACCTGCTTGTGTAAAAAGTGATTTTCCCACTTTATTATAAGCCTGCTCCAGGTATTAGAAGGCTCCAATAGGGTTTCCCTTTCCCCTCTCCAGGCTGAGCATCCCCAGCTCTCTCAGCCTGTCCCCACAGAGAGCTGCTCCAGCCCTCTGAGCATCTTCATGGCCTCTCTGGACCCACTCCAACAGGTCCAAGGATACCTGAGGCAAAGTTCAGGGGAAGATCTGACCTCCATCCCCTCTCTGCCTGATTAAAGCCCCTTCCCTTACTCCAAAAAAAAAACCACCCCACCTTAAATTTGGGCGGTGCTTCGGCTACACCCGTGCTGGCTGTCGTGTCCCACAGCCGAATTCCAACTTTTTGAGGGAAAAGCCAGCTCCTGGCTGTCGGGGCTCCTGCGCTGCCGCGGAGCAACAGCTCCACCGTGTGAGAGCCGGGAGCCGCCGAGGGCACCGACCGCCCACAGCCACAGCTGCGCCTTTAGTTGCTGATTAATCATCATTATTGGTCTCTTTTTTAAGATTAAAAATATTTTAAAAAGCAAACCAACACACCACCGGCACCACCACCCCCCAGCCGCTGCTCCGCGGGGCAGCTTCTCCCGGGCTCTGACAGAAGGCCAATGGATCCTGGCCTGGATCAGGAATGGTGTGGCCAGCAGGAGCAGGCAGGGCATTCTGCCCCTGGACTCGGCGCTGGTGAGGCCACACCTTGAGTGCTGTGTCCAGTTTTGGGCTCCTCAGTTTAGGAAGGACATTGAGATGCTTGAGCGTGTCCAGAGGAGGCAACGAGGCTGGTGAGGGGCTTGGAACACAAACCTTGTGAGGAATGACTGAGGGGGCTGGGGTTGTTTAGCCTGGAGAAAAGGAGACTCAAGGGTGATCTTATCACTCTCTACAACCTCCTGAAAGGTGGGTGCACTCAGCTGTGGGTTGGTCTCTTTCTCCAGGCAGCAACTGACAGAACAAGGGGACACACTCTCCTGCACCAAGGGAAATGTAGGTTGGATTTCAGGAAAAAGTTTTTCACAGAAAAAGTGATAAAGTATTGGAAAGGCCTGCCCAGGGAGGTGGTGGAGTCACCATCCCTGGATGTGTTTAAACAAAGGCTGGATGTGGCACTTGGTGCCATGGTTTAGTTGAGGTGTTAGAGCATGGGTTGGACTTGATGATCTTGAAGGTCTCTTCCAACCTAAAAATTCTGTGATTCTGTGAAGGACACGCTGATTTTGGCAGGAGTGAGCAGCATGCTGTTGTTAAATGTTGCCCGAAGTGCAGCCGGCTGCTCTGCAGCTCCTGGGAGCCTGTGGTCATTCCCCTGGGCCCCGCTGCTGGCTTCACCCCGTGTGTGACAGCTCCCTGTGGGACTCAGCCTCCCTCCCCCCTTCCCTGCCTCTGCCGAAGGGGAGAGCTCACCGATTTGTCCTTTTTTTTTTTTTTTTGGTTTGGTTTGTGATCTCTCTGAGGGCTGCAATGGTTTGATAGTCCCACTGGAGCCTGCCTCTTGCCCAAACAGCCCCAACACAACAAACCCCAGAGCCGTGTTTTGTGCTTACTCAAACACTCTTACTCAAGGTCCCATCCCATCCTTCTGGTGCCCTGCTCATCTCAGTGCCAAGCCCGGCCAGGGCTCACCCAAGAGCGGTGAGGAGCTGAGTGTCACCTCCAAAAAGCTTAGCAGGAGCTGGGGCACACCCCAGGGATGATATCTGTGGGATAAAGGCTGGCAAACCTCATCTTCCAGCCTGCTAAATAAAACCACGGGGTTGTTGTTCTAGAGCTGTGTAAAAAGAAGGAGCTCTGGGTGCCCTCACAGGTTGTTTTTGGGAGAGAGAATCCCTGGAGATTCTCTTTGACTTTGCTGCACTGTAAAAAACCAACCTGCCTCATCAGGATACGTCAGTCCTAGGTCAAGCTAGGATGTCATTCTTTCCTAGGGTTTTTGGTGCCATTCCCCATTGCTCACTGCTCCTTTTCCCTCTCCACAATCCCCTCGCTGCAGGTTTTCTGCACGGAGGGGAGCACACTGAATTCCTTAGTGATCCCTCCAAGTGTCTGCTGCCCGTGCCCGCCCTTCCCCGATGAGATGTGATGGACAAACCCCCCTGCAGCCCCGGGAGGGCCGTGCTGTGTGTCCCCTAAAGGACAAATCCCACAGCCTCCCCTCTTCCCTCTCCCCAGAGAGGGCTCTGACTGCAGCGGATGCCGAGCCATCCCACGAAAACCCCGAGCCCTGTGGGATCTGAGCTCTGCCAGAGCGAGCCCAGGTCTTTTGATGCCACCTTGTGGAAACCTCGCTCTGCTGCCGGCACCAGCGCCAGGGTCACCTCAGGGATGAGGTGGGCAGCAGGCTGCAGTGCGGCTGGCTGGGGAATGTTTTGGGGTGAGGCTGGGTGCAAGGGATCTCATTCAGGCTCAGGTATGCCCAGAAAAGCCGCTCTGGAGGGACGAGGATCCGTGTGAGGGCAGTCCAGGAGGTGCTCTGCCTGTCGGTGTCACTTGTGTTGTCACCACAGCAGTGGCAAGAGGCGACAGGAGGATCATGAGTCTGGTGTCACATCAAATGATACAGCCAGGGGAGAACAGATCAGCTGCTGGGCGTGCGAGTGCCTGCTCTGGCTTGTGCTCCATCCTCCTGTGGCAAGAGGTGCAGCAAGAAAAAGCAGCTGCTCTCAAAGGGATGGAGAGAGCTGGAGCCAGCCTTGGACAAGCTTTAGGAGTGTAAACCCCAAGCTGCAGGGCAAATTCATGTCAGCTCAGCAGCCAGCCAGCCAGAAAGGTGAAAATTCCTGCCCACACTGCCTGGAACAGAAAATCCTCCTTGCTTGCACTGCTGGCCAAGCCTGCACCAGGCAAGTCCTCTCCCATGGAAAAGGGTAACCAGGTAATTCTCGTGTCTCCAGGTGTGCCCTTGGCATTTTAATACCTGGACAAGATCAAGGTCCTTATGAAATGGACTTACAGATGTTTTGTGTTCAGAAAAAACACCCAAAAAAGAGGATCTGTGCCTGCCCCATCCAGTGCAGCTGTAAGCACTCGGAATGCATCCTTCCCAGGAGAGCATCCTTACCAGCAGGCTACAGGCTGCAGGCTCATGGATTTATTGGAGGATGCCAGAGGGAGCTCCTTCCTCATGTTGAATCTGGACAACAGCAAGGTCAAGAATTTTGCTCTACTCCTGATTCATCAGCCTCCTGCTTCACAGCCTCCGGCAGGAAAAGCCTTTGGCTAATCTGACAGATAAATTAGCACCTGAGTGGCACCTCTCTGAAAGACAGGCAGAGCCCTTCCCTGACATCACACAGCATCAGGCATCCCACAGAATACAAAATTTACACAATCTGTGCCTTAAATCTTTCTGAATATCTTCCTTTAACCCTGATTTCAGCCCGTGTCAGTATCTTCTGATACCCAATCCAAGCATCTTGATGTTGTTTTAATTTGGGAAGTGTGGGCAATGAACAAGTACCTTTAAAATCTGAAAATAAATAGAAATACTATGTCTCTTGGTGTATTGTTCTGTATTTAAATTTGTATTCACCTTACGTTGGTTCTAAACTGGCTTACAGTTTAGAAATCACAGTAACTTCTAAAACAGCAAAAGCTGCAAATTAAATGAGCCTGAATCAGGTACCCACATTAAATACAGTCAGTGGGATTCATATCCAAGTTGTATTTCAGGATACTGGCACTTTCAAGGTGCTCTTGCAAGCTTGTATTACCACCTGGGGTACTTAGAAGGAGTAAAACTCACAGAGGAGGTCTGCAGCAAAGTAGTGCTTCTTTACCAGATGCACCACCACTGCTTTGGGAGGGGTGTCCCAGGGGTGCTGCTCTGCCATTTGCATGGTTGAAAAAAGGATTTATTGAAGGAATGAGGAAATATTTGCCAAACTGTGTCCTGAACCATAAAATTTCTGTTTGGATACCAGCAAGTGTGAAACCCCAGGGAAGGAGTCATAACCAACGCCAAGACAAAAGCTGTGAAAATGTGACCCTCTGAAAAGTCAGGTTAGGAATTTTTTCCTAGCAGCAGTTTTCAGCTTGATATAAATGTTATCACTCAAACATTCCTTGGTTTGGACCATTGGGATTGCCTTTGAAAAGGCAGGGCATGCTCTCATGTTTCCCTTTCCTTTAAAAACCTTTAGGATTGAACCACAAATGGTATTTTCCCGTGAAATCCAGCTCCTCTGCCCAAGAGGCTGCATAGATGAGCAGCAGTACAACTTTCCTTCCCAGGTCTGAGGGAAATGCCTCTGCATTCATAAATTTAAACATCTGGCACCACTGCAAAGTAGGTCAGAGCTCATCTGTCAGAGAAGGATTTGTCAGAGATACAGGGAATTGTATTTTGCCCCTCCTGTGCCATTTATACAGCAACAAAATCAGAGCAGCTGTTTGTTCCCTCCATAGGTGCTGGGAGGAGGTGGCTGTGCCCCGAGGGTGTAAATGTTCCCCTGCAGGGGAATTCGTGTGACTGATCCCTCCCCTGTGTGTGCTGTACAGGGGGAATGTGGCAGGTCGGTCTGTGATGCCACAGGGATCTGCACCAGTCTGTCCCTGAGCCTTGGCAGGCCAATGGGAGCAAGAAAATGTGGGAGAAAGAAAGAGGGAATGTGTTTCAGGCAGTGCTGTAGCTGCTGCTGGGTGTTTGCAGAAGTGCTCCAGGCAAAGGTGACACCCCAAGGTTTAGGTGGCATCAGGTATGACCATGGCCAACTCTGTGCTGACCATCTCTGTCACTCCTCTCTCTTTAACCTGAGCACCATTCCAGCCTGGGGAAAAAAGCCTTTCCAAAATGTGTATATCTACAGAAAAGGACAAGAACAGTTTATTGCAACAACATCTGCTGGAAAGTCTCTCTGTCAGACTGCCCTGGCCCAGGTGTCACCTCCACATCTCCTCGGTGCTGGCTGAACACCTGGTCAGCACTGTGGCGCCAGCCTGGTCACGTCCTGCCCCAGCAGCACCAGCAGATCCCACCCTCCCCGAGGCACAGCCGAGGGTCTCCTGGCCAGAAAGGCTCAGAGGGAATGTTTCAGGCCCTGCCCTGGGATGTCCCAGCCCCACAGCACTGCCCCACCCCAGGCAGCTCCAGCCGCTGGTCCTGCCCTGCACGTTTGTACCCGTGCCCTGAGCTGGGATCTGTTCCCAGCCACCCTCCAGACACGTCCCAGCCCGAGGAAATGCCTGAAGCACACGCTCAGGCCCGGAGGTAGCACAGCGGGGCCGCTGCTGCCTCCCGGCCTTGCCAAAACCCCCGGTAATTAAATTCCTTCGCCCGCGGTCAGCAAAGAGCGCTGCGGTTCCCAGCGGGAACGGCCTCGGGAGGAGATGGGAGCGCTGGGACAGGGACAGGGACAGGGACACGGACACGGACACGGACAGGGACAGGGACAGGGACAGGGACAGGGACAGGGACAGGGACACGGACAGGGACAGGGACAGGGACACGGACAGGGACAGGGACAGGGGGCTGCTGACAAAACACCAGAGAAACAGCCCCGACAGCCGCTCCCCTCTGGAAACAGCCAGCCCGGGAAGGGCTGATCTCCTTCTGGGACAGTGTCAATCCCTTCGAGAGCTCCCAGTTTGCATCCCTGGGCTGGAGCTGGGGCAGAGCTCGGCAGCAGGGGGGTTAGCGCGGGTTTGGATCCGGAGCAGAGCATGAGCCACTGGTTCAGCCCCAGAGACACAGAAATCGGCAGGGAACAGCTCCAGTTCCTGCTTTCCAAGAAGGCGTTATCCAGGTAAAACCGGAGCAACAGGGTGTGAAGGATCCCAGGATCTCAACAAAGGGTTAATGACGGAAGAAAAAAACGGGGGAATGTTTAAAGGGGCAGGGATAGCCATGAAATGGCAGAGGTCAATAAGCAGTAATTTTATTTCCCTTTACAATTAAAAGAGGTGAAAAGCAAAGTGTGGAGCTGAGCCTGGCTGTCACACCATCCATCTCACTCATACCACAAACAGGATGGGCTGCCAGGCCCATTTCCAGCACCATCACTCCTCTTTGAGACTTCATTTGAATATTTTTCCAAGGATTCTGGCACTGTCTCCATTCTCCTCACCATACCAGAGGCTCCCTGTGCCTGCAGGAAGAGACAGAGGACACTGTTTCTTCTGCAAACACAGCTGGCACAGGACTCCTGGAATTGCTTCCTTGGGTTTATTTCCACTCACTGAAATACCCTGGGAGGAGAACAGCTGGCTCTGCCCTCAGCCCTGCCCTGGCTCTCTCTCTCTCTCTCTCCTGTGCAGGACAGAGCAGGCAGGATGAAAAGTCCATGGAACATCTACAGGCACCTGTGGGTCTTGCTTAAGGATGGGAAGGGGCCTGTTTGGATCAAAGTGTCCATGGAGCCAGCAGGCAGGGATGCCCTTTTAGGGGCTGAACCCCACAGTGATGGGTTGGAAACCAGAGAAGGGAAAGATCAGAACAAAAAGCACAAGACTTCCCGAGATGACCCTCTGCAGGTGTGACATTTGCACCCCTCAGCTGCAATGAGTGGGTGCATCCCCACCTGGAGATGAGGGAAAATTCAGGTCCCTGGTGTGGACATCTGCATGTGCATGTGTGCCCATATGCCATGGAGTCAAAAGGGATTGCAGAGAAACCAGGGAGTCAGACAAATGAGCCTTTTTTTGTCCTGAGGAAGGGCAGGGAAGGATGTCTGTGAGCACGCTGCCAGAGATGTCCTGCGCTGCTTGTGATTTCCTGGAGGAGGCTTTTTCTGAATGCAGAAGACCCAAATTTCCCCAGGTTAAAACATGAATGAAATGTTTCCCATGGTTTTCCAACACTTGCTTTCACCCCAAGCCACAAGCAAGCTACAAAGAATCAGCTCTGCCTGTAGAATCAAAAATCCAGGAGAAAACCCCACGCATGCAGAAAGCTCAGATTTATTGCCAAGTTTTGATGCAGGAGGGACAGGAGTCAGTGCCTGTGTAGCAAAACATTAACATTTCTTCTGCTGAATCAAATTCAGGCTGGATGTGACCCTCAGGAGCCCAGTCCTTGGGGACAGACCCACCCTGCCCCCCATCCCTGTGCATGGTCTCCAAGGGCAGCTGCTCACAGTGCACAGAGATGGGACCTGGAGCTGATGCCCCCAGCACCCAGACTCCACCTCTCACAAAGCCCTGCAGGCTTTGGCCTCAAGCTGATCAAAAATTGCCATGTTTTGGTTCCTTTCAGCCAACTGAGTGCTTTTCATTTTGATTTCTCCCCCACACCCCCCCACCCTCCCAAAGCTAAAAGATCCTGACAGCTTGGGCCATTGTGTCAGCTGACTTTTCCTTCCAAAAATAATACTATTTCTGATGCAAACTCCTCAGCCTGCTCTGTTTTAACTCCCTCCAGAGCCCTGTAACTCTGTGTGTGCAGGGATGCCTGTGTGTCCTCTGGCATGCTTTTGCACATGGAAAGAAAGAGCTTTTCCCTACCTGAGCGCTCGTTCCCGTTATTGCACCCCTTTGAAGTCCAGCAATAAAAAGTCCCCGTGCCCAGAGCAGAGCTCCAGAGCAGCCCTTTAATGTCTCAGATGCAAATTTCACTGTAACTGTACTGAAATGGTGGCAGGCTGCTCCAGATTATTGCATTGGTCTCATGTCTAAGTCGTTCTTCAAACAAATGCCTCCAGATCAGAGAATGTCCTCGTCCCATCCACAAGCTGAGAGCATCTCCTTGCTGGGAGCTTCCTTGCCCCATGGCCATGTGGCTCGGGGCACCTTACTGTCAGAAAGGCTGTAGGATGGGAAGAGGAAGACAGAGGATCACCAAAAGCATAAAATACCTAAAAATCTGTGTCCTTGCACTGGAATAAATAATTTAACAAGGGAATCCAGGACATTTCTGGCAGCAAACTCAGTGTATGCTGTGTTTATCTGCAGTTCAGCAATAAAATACCCAGAGCCATCACGGCTCTTTGATGTGAGATATTGCAGTGCCTTTTTCACACTGCATCACTTTTCCTCCCAGTGAGAGAGAAAATAAAGCAAAAGCCAGAGGTGTTCTTAGCCCGTGGGCCCACAAAGCAACAGTCCATTCCACCTACTCCATGGGGATGTGTCTTAGCTGGAGTCCCAAAACACCTGGAAATCACTTCTGGATGAGCAGAGAGAAAACACACAGAGAAATCCGTGCATGAGAGAGGGCTGAGCATGGAAGAAACAGAGCCAGGTTTGGGTGTACTTGTCCTCAAAAGGAAAGCTTTTTGAGTTTTAGTAGGCAGAGGCACTGGCTGGCCCAGCCTGGTTTTTGAGACACCTCAAGGCAGGACCACACTGGCAAGGAGGTGATGTGGACATGTGGGTGAGGCAGCTCCCAGGGCTGCTGGAGATCCTCTGTGTGACCTTGGCTACATCATTAATGTCCCCTGGAGTTCCTTAGAGATGGGATAACTCCTTTTTTCCCCACTCCCTTCACCCTGCTGCCAGCTCTTCTGTTCCACGAGCTGCCACATTCCTGCAGCAGCCACGTTCCTACTCTGAGCAAACACAATGTCCAAGACTTCTCCCCTCCTGGACCTGGTGTCTCCAGATGATGGTCTGGTCCCAGCCCAGCTATGTGAGAGCCCTTGCCCAGTCCAAACACAGACCTCTGCCCAGCTACAACCAGGAGGCACCTCGGGAAAGCAGAAAAACAAGCAGGGAGAATAAACATCCGGATGAGGGCTGAGGAGGGAAAGCAAAACACTGAGGGAAGCCAGGAATAATAAGAAGCAAAAACAAATAGAAAAGAGCTAACAGGAGCAATGGATCTAAAAATAAAATGAAAGAACAGCAGCAGGGTGGAGGGGCTGGGATATTTTGGGGTCTGGCAAAGCACGTAGGGCTCAGTTTTGCTGTGGTGGGGCTCAGCCCTGGGGCAGAGCTGGGTTCTCCTCTCACTGCCTTCTCTCCCTGATGTGGGGGAGGGTGGAGGGTGTAGGCTGGGACTCCCAGCAGCTGTTTGGGTGGCAGTGATGACAGCAGGCTGCTCTTCAACCCTGCCACATCTCCCCTGGGGGCAAAAGTGTTTGCTGCAGATGCTATCCTAGGAGGAGATGTCCCTCCCAAACCCCTCCTCAGCTCCCAGCAGAAGTTGTCCATCCCTCCAACCTGCCTCTGTGGTGGCTCATGGTCTCTGTGAGGCAGCAGCCACATCTGCTCAAGGGCTGGGGGGAGAAGATGTGTCTCCTGGACATCCCAAATCAATGATGTCCTTCCAGGAAGTGACCCCTGGTTATCACAGGAACCACCCCAGTATGGGTCTGCAAATCCTGTCAACCCAGAGCCATTCACCTGCTCCAACATTTATATCCAGAGGTGAAACCACTGAAAATCAGGACACTAAAAACCCATTTGTTGGTTCCCATTCCCTGAACCCCTCAGGTCCAGATCATACAAAATCAGTAGGGAGATTTTTTTTTTTTCTTTTTTTTCCCCAAGGAATTAACTCTCAGAGGGAAGGTTGTGCAGGACTCAGGACCTGGCTGTCCCAGGTGGACAGGGAGCATGGGGTGCACAAACCCTCAGCAGTTTGGAGATAGGCAGGAGGACATCAGAGGTGGGTCTAAATCTCCTCCTGGGAAGCCACAGCCAGGAAGGGACTGACCTCTACCTTCTCCAAGCTGACCACGGGGTTTCTCTGCATAAGCAACTTCTTTCACATTTCAGACATTTGCTTTTTCTTTGTGATTTCTCTTGTTATTTCTGTTCTTAGGACTGGGAATTTGCCCCCATCTTCTTTCTCTGCCACCAATGCTCTCCTCACCCTGGCACCTCCTCGAGGTGGCATTTCCTTGGTGGGATCGAGGAGCTACAGGGAGTCTGGGAGCCTGCTGGAATTAAAAAAAAAAAAAAAAACCCCTTTGGCCACCTCTTGGCCCCTGACTCAGAGCAGTTCCTGTCACAATATGATACGAATGAATGACACTCACACACTGAGATGTTCAAGGCATAAAAGGGGCAGTTTATTTACAGACCTGAACATTTATGGAATTCCAACAGTGACCACGGATTGGAGGATGAAAATTGTCCTCTCCAACCACACTGGTCAAACCAACAGTCCATCAGTTCTCTCCTCCCCCAGAAAGGAATGCAAAACAATCATTATTTACATGAAAAGTGCGTGAGAAACTCCATCACAAAAGTAAAACATCAGAAGGCTGGAAAGAACTTTAGAAAAACTTTAGAAGAACAGGGTGGCAGCTCCCCTCTCTCAAAAGCAAGATAAGCTGGGTTGAGGCACTGCTGCCACCAGACCCACCACGTCAGACCTCCCCTTTCCCGTCCTTGGAAGCCCAAGGGCTCCAAGTCCACAGCCACCTAATCAAAACCAAGGGTGGATTTTAAAGATGAGGAAAAAAAATACGACCATAAAATTAAAAGAAATCAGTCTGGATGGAAAGCCAAGGAGGCCACGTGCCAGGAAAGCGAGCCGCCTGCCAGTTTGGCACGGAGTGAATGCTTGGCCTGTTGAGGCGGAATGCCGGAGCTGGGCACGCTGGAGAGGCACTCAGCATCTCCAGGGGGAAAGGAGAGGCAGGGAACGGGACAGGGATGAGGACCAGACAGAGCCTGAATGGCAGAGGAGTCCCAAACACCCGCTTGAGCATGAGGATGGGTGTGGGGGAGGATTTAGGCAGGTCCCCACCAGGGGCTTGGCTGGTGTTTGTCAGCACAGCCTCATAAATGACAATGGTGCTGCTGCTGTGGACAGGCTCCTGCTGAAACCAGAGCTGGAGCTGCACACAGCAAGGGACAGTCCCCAGAAGCAGCATTGAGGGCACTGGGCTGTGGAGCAGCCAGGAAAGGGCTCCCAGCAATCCAGGGAGCACAGCAACTGGGCAAGGAAGAGAGGGATGCAGCCCAGAGCAGCATGTGATGCACCAACCCTAAGAGTCAGATGTTCAAAGGGTGGTGAAGGCCCCAGACCTCTTTCCCTGTGCAGGAAAGGGACACCCAAACAATCACTGGTGCAGGAAAGGGACACCCAAACCATCACTGGTGCAGGAAAGGGACACCCAAACCATCACTGAGTGCTGAGCTGGAGGGTGCAGGAAAGGGACACTCAAACCATCACTGAGTGCTGAAATGGGGGTGCAGGAAAGGGACACCCAAACCATCACTGAGTGCTGAAATGAGGGTGCAGGAAAGGGACACCCAAACCATCACTGAGTGCTGAAATGGAGGTGCAGGAAAGGGACACCCAAACCATCACTGAGTGCTGAGCTGGGGGGTGCAGGAAAGGGACACCCAAACCATCACTGAGTGCTGAGCTGGGGGGTGCAGGAAAGGGACACCCAAACCATCACTGAGAGCTGAAATGGGGGTGCAGGCTGTACCCAGAAGGGCAGTAACACCCGGGAGGGACAGGAGGTGGGGAGCCCATGCCTGGCTTTCCCTGCTTCCCCCCAGCCCCGACAGCCTGTGCTGGCAGAGGGCACGGGCTGCTCTCCAGGACCCAGCCTCTCCCTGGCTCCTTTCCCGGCTCCCCAGGACACAGCAGAGAGCAAACCAGCCCCTCTCCGTGGGCTGCCTTCTCAAGACCCAGAGCAAGCAGCCTGTGAAAGGAGCAGCCGCAGCCAAGTTTCCCCCTGTTTTCACTTTCCCCGTTTCATTTCGTCCCCGTCCAAGCGGTGGGTTTCGCTCCCTGCCGCGGCTCCCCCCGCTGCTCCCGGCAGTGCTGTAAGAAAACCTCCGGTCCCGGGCAGTCGGCACCTCCCTGCCTCTGAAAGCTGCACCCGGCAGATTTCCTGGCTGCATCCTGGGATGGGGATTGCAGGGGCTGGTGGAAATGTGGGAATGTGCTGCTGCTTCGTGTCTTTGCTGAGGAAAAAAAAAATAAATTGGATCATTTGAGCATGAACCTATTCTATCAAAGATGAGGCTTGTCCTCCTAGAAGTCTCACGTTTTTGTCCACACATTTCTGGAGGCCAAGGCCGGACCTGGTGAGCTTTTCCAGCAGGTTTCTCCTAAAATCCCCAGCAGGCTCCTCCACTGGCCCCTGCACATCCCAATCTCTGTCCATATCCTGCTGCAGCTGCTCCCTGCTCAGGCCTTTGCAGCCCTCCCTCCCAAAACTGGGTTGCCTGTGAGGAATAAATGCACTTCATGCACATAACCCACACAGGTAGAAGATTAAAAAGGCAAACAGGGGCTCAGTGCTCGGTCCCAGATCTGCTGGGTCCTCTGGGCACTGCCTGCCCAGCTGCACAGCATCCCAGCTCAGGAGCTGACAGGACAAGTGAAGGGTAAACAGAGCTTTTCCATGGAAACGTTTGTTCAACAAAGAATTGCAAATTTTCATGGTGAGTATCTGGTTTCCTCCAAACTTAATTGTTGTTGTTTCTGAAAGCTGCCCAGCCAGTCTGGATCTGGCTTTCATGAGCATTTTCCCCCCTCTAATGCTTAATTTTCAGCAACTAGGATGTCCCTGCTCTTTTTTTTAATTATTATTTTTAATTTTTTTTTCTTTTCTTTTTATTTTTTCTTTGGTCTTCTATCCTTTTTTTCAACATAAATGGAGGCAATGGCAGACCTCCCCTTTCCCATCCTTGGAAGCCCAAGGGCTGCAAATCCACAGCCACCTAATCAAAACCAAGGGTGAATTTTAAAGATGAGGAAAAAATACAACCATAAAATTAAAAATCTTGGGATTTTCTGCAGGGCACCAATTTTCTTTCCCACTGAGAGGTTAATGGTAATGATTACAGAATCACAGAAGGGTTTGGGTTGGGAGGGACCTTAAAGGTCATCCAGCTCCAACCCCCTGCCATGGGCAGGGACACTTTCCAGTATCCCAGGCTGCTCCAAGCCCTGTCCAACCTGGCCTGGAACATTTCCAGGAGTAGGACATGCACAGCTCACAGTCACCACCCTCACAGTCAAGAATTTCTTCCTAATATCCAACCTAAATCTCCCCTCTTTTGATGATGGCTGGCCCAGGAAGGGATCCTTAGGTTTTTAGGTAAAGAGCTTGAATTGGACGGGTGGGACAGAGCAGCTGCACATGGACACGGGGGAAATTCCAGGCTTTTCACTGGGCCAGCAAGAAGTGGTGATAAATCGGGGTGAAGCTCCTGAAGGACACATTCAGGCACAGAAGGGAGGAAAAGATCACACCTGACCATCCATAAGGAGAGAAGAGGTAATTCCTGCGGGGATCTTTGGTCCACCCGGGGTGCTGGGGCTGCGGGATGTCCGTGTGTCCGCGGAGCCCCGCGGGCTCATCTCACTCCACCCCTGTGACCCAGCGCTGCCTTTTCCCCGCTGGGGTTCTCTTGCCTATCTCCAGGTGTCCGAGCAGTGTCACGCCGTGTCCCCGGAGTGTCCCTGCCTGGCCGTGCCCGGGGAGCCGGCGGTGACAGCAGGTGGCACTGCAGCCCCAGGAACCAGCTGCTCCCGCTCCCGTTCCCACATCCACACACTCTCCCACCTCCATCCTCCTCCTCCTCCTGTATTCCCACCTCTGCGCTCCCGCTCCCAGCTCCCAGAGCAGCACAGAAGCCTCCCTGGCACTCCACAGCTCATCCCCCAGCTGGGACCCCCCCCCCCACCACCACCACCAAGCAGCAGGATTTGGGGTTTTGTTTCTAACCCACGCCAGAGCAGGGTGTCCAGGGAAATCCTGTGCACGGAAAGGTTTTGGTGCAGGGATGAGACCTGGAGCAGAGGAGCCTCATCCTCACTCTGGCAGCACTGGTTTTTTGGGATGCAGGAGGCTGGACATGCCTGTTGTTTGTGCAGAGGGAAAGCAGTCTGGGAAATCAAGGTAGCCTGGATAAAGGGCAATCACAAGCCACTGCAAACCTGGGGCATTTAGGCAAATCTGTAAAACTGTCAATGTGAACACAGCATTTAAAGAAAACCCAACATCCTTCCATGAACTGTACTGCTCTATGCCAGTAAATTCATACCCATCTCTCCAGTTGTGCCTGCTAAGAATAAAACCAGGGATGCACCATAGCCTCTGTTCCCATCCTATAACTCCTCGGTGAGTTCAGGCTTTATTTTTAGCCCGGCTTCCTCGGGGCTCTGTCTGATCTAATTTCTCCAGGGAGAACATTTTTTTTTCTGCTAGATGCCACCCTCCTGCTGGAAACCCCCATTCTCCCCAGCACTGCTGAAGAGCTTGACCTTTTCAAGGAAACTAGAAAGATAAATGGGTCAAATCTGGAAAAAAAAAAAAATAAAAAATAAAAAATAAAAAATAAAAAATAAAAAAATAAAAATAAAAAATAAAAAATAAAAAAATAAAAATAAAAAATAAAAAATAAAAAATAAAAAATAAAAAATAAAAAATAAAAAATAAAAAAATAAAAAATAAAAAATTGGCAGCCAAACAGAGCAAGACCTAAAGGAGCACCATGAGGTGAGATAGACAAGTGGGACACAGACACTAGAGCAGCCAGTCAGTGGCTCTAGGAAAGGCAGGGTTACTGGGGGAGGAAGGAAAATGGATGTTTTCCTCTTTACTTGCTTTGATTTGGCTGGTGTGTCGCTGCCAAGCTCTTGGTGACAGACTCCCAGGCAGCTTTCTGCGAGGGCTCAGTGCTGGTTCCTGCTGTTGGGTCCTGTGATGTTGTTTCTGGCCAGCAGTGGGTTGAGCTCATGTCTTGTAATTATTGGGTGGGCTTGAGGAGACCACTGCGGCTTCCCATCTCTCGGGGAACGAGAGAAAATAAGCAGGATTAAGGAATTTCAGAAAATTACAGGCATTCTCAGTTCACATAAGCTCTGCCAGGAACACCAAGCCCCAGAGAAGGATGGCCACTGCAGGACACGCTACCCATGGGCAGGACTAAAGGGCTTTGTTTCTCATCAGCCACCCAAAAAACTGGGAGTGTGTGTTTTTCTCTGTGTGTGTGTGTGCACATGCAGCCTCTCCTGGGCTGGCAGTGGCCCTGGGAACACAGCACCTCTGCAAGGCTAAAGGGATGTATTCCATCTGCAAGCACAGTTTTACACAGGTTTCTCTCTCATAGCAGGGTTGCTGTAACTGGAGGGACCTGAGGGATGAGATGGCAGAGCAGGGGGAGCACTGGCTCTTGCTCATTCTTAGCCAAGTCTGCCTGGTGAGGTGATAATGCCACATGTGCAGCCCAGCCCACCCTGGCTGTTGAGCTAATCCCCTCCTAGCTCACATGGGTTTTCCTGTAGCAGGGAGAGACAGAGAGTCAGCCACGAATTGCCCTGGAAAATGCCAATTGTGAAGCTGCAGCAACTGAGCAGGAGTGCACACAGCACTTGGAACTGCTTTTTACCAGGATTTTTACCCTTGGTGTAGGAGCTTGGCAAGGGGTTGGGAGCCCAGCTCCCCAGCCTGTCTCATCCACTCCCTCCACCGTGGACATTTCTGCTGTTTATATTCACTCTGCAGCATTTAAAACTTGTCAACAGTCAGTACGTGGTGCTAAATGCACAAAATAAACACAAATGCTTTCATTTGGTTTCAGGTGGTCGTGTATTGTCCTGCTTGTGCTTCAGGGTACAGGATCCCAGCATCCCACTCCCATCTGAGTGAAAGGAGGTTCCATTTCCAGCATCACCAGGCAATCCCTTGCTGACATTTATCCCAAATAATTTTTTTTTTCCTTGAGATAAGGACTGACACTCAGAGCAGGTGGGATCTAATCAGGTGTTACTGAGGCACATGCCCCAAATCCTGGCTTTTAGAACTACAATAGAGACAAAACCCCCCCACTATCTACTTTATAAGTGCAAACAAGGATCTAATCCTGCACATCTTGCTCCTGGGAATGGCTTATCAGGTGAGTTGTTCTACACAGTGGCCCTATCAGGTGCATTTATCTCTCTATGTACATGTACATGTATAGGAGATGTTTATGTGTTCTGTCTCCCGCTCAGTAAAGGCATTAATCATGTGCTCCACCCAAAAAAAAACTTAAAAGTGGCCATGGCCGCTTCCACTGTCGCTCCTGTGAGTCTTATTTGAGGGTTTATTGCACCACAGCTGCCAATTGCAAGTCCCCGGACATAAAAAAAAAAAAAAAAAAAAAAAAAAAAAAAAAAAAAACGCAGCTGTTCTCACAAAAAAACCAGAGAGGTGTTGCTTTTTCTACGATTGCTTCAGGCAACAATCGCCATGCCACGGGGCCATCTCACCCCCGGGCTGGTGGCCTTTGCTGGGTCCCTGCCGTGCTGCAGACATCCAGCACCCACCTCCCAAACCCGCCCAGCGCCTCTCTCTCTCTCTCTCCCCAGCTCCCTACTCCAGCCAAACAACCGTGCGATTATTTTTCCACATGAAAGTGCCCCGGTGTTCAGGTGGACAATCTGACTCCGGCTGAGCCGCCTGGAATCCCTGCGGTTTTGATTTCCAGCGGGGAACAATCTTATCAGCCCAGATCGTACACAGAGATAGGGAGCCCTCGGGTAGGGTTGCACAAGCACAGATTGCCTCAGCCGGGATGGGGAAGGCTCTGCTGGCCCCGTATTTATTTGTTTTCCCCACCGCGGGTTTCAGGTTCTCCCGGTGACCATCATTTCAGCTTTCCTTCCCCTGCTCATTGTTCGAGCACCCGAGCCTTCCTCATGGATCACTGGGCAGGAGGTTCGGTTTGAATCTGCCCTCAGCCCCCCGGCCCCTCTCGCCTGTTGCCTTGAGAGATTTCTTGCCAAGAGGGTTTTTATTTATCCCGTCTGGCTGTGGTCCTTCTCTGTGCCAGGATGGGGTGGGCCCCTGTTTGGGGATGGATGTGATTTGGATGTGATTCCCCCCCGTCCCTCGGCACACCCATTTTGGCCTCTTCCCCTGCTGCCAGCTCCCCTTTCAGCTCTGGCAGCTGCGTGGGCACCGGCTCTCCGGTTGCAGGGGCAGGATATCCAGCTTTCCGTGGAGGCCACCGGCGAACAGCTGTGGCTACGTAACCCTGGCAGAGGCCGGCGATGAGGACAGAGAGAGACACCCTGAGCAAAGCCAAGCCCCCAGAACGTCACCCGGAGGAGCACAGGGGGGTGCAGACCCGGATCCCGGGGCAGCCAAGGACAGCACATCCTGCAGTCCCATCCCATGCCATACTGCTGCCAGGACAGTCCCCTCCTGTGCTGCCCGAGGGCAGGGGCTGAATGCACCCATCAGAGATCCATGCTCCTGGGTTTCTGGGATGTTGCTGGGGCACGGCACAAAAAAAAACCCAAAAAACAAACACCATGCAAGTCAGGGTTTTTCCTTTAGAAAATGTTTTAGGTTTGAAGCTAACCCTGCAGCTGCTGAGGAGCTGTTGTGGTGTGCACCTTGGACTCTCCTTTGCTGGGGGGAATATGTTGTGTCTCAGTCCTATTCACAGCTTTGGCTCCTTTTGCCTCTTTTCCTCCTGGTTTAGAGGGTTTTAACAAATCCCCCTCGTACTGGTGCCTTCAGATCATGCAACATCACCTCTTTTTCTTATCTAGGGCAGACTAGCAAATTTGACATATCCATAAACTAGAAGGGACCCCTGTGATGAGCTGGTTGGACATTTGGTGTGCTGTGAGCCTGGACCAAGGGCTAAACACCCCCCTGAAAGTCATCACCTTGTAGGGAGGGACTGGATTCTCCTCCATCCCAAAACTTCCCTGCTAGGCTTCAGTTCAGCCCTGAGTGGGAGCAGACTGGAGTGGGGTGGTGGGGGTGACCAGCTGCTGACCATCCTCATCATGATCATCACCACACCACTGTCCCCCACCAGCCCAGTGCCACGTTCCCATGGGCTGATGCAAGTCACACAGGCCAGCAGCAGAGCCCCAAAGCCCCTCTGCTGAAGGCTCCCTGCAGCCCAGCCCTGCCTGTTGGGGAGTTCAGAGGCAGAGCAGAGGTGGGGGTCTCTGAGCAAGCCTCCTGCAGTTCCCCATTCTCAAGCCCTGCTTTGCCTTTGCCCTCCTGAGGGCTTTTTGAACCCAGTCCAAGTCACCCTTGGGATCTGGTGGGCTCAGAAGCAGATCCTGCACACAAGGGATGCAGCTGGTACAGCCCCAGGTGGCATCAGCCTCTGGGCCAGCTTGCCAGGTATGTCTGTTCACTTCAGTAGGCACCGTGTCTCCTGGGAATAGCACAGCTTCAGCATCCCCACATCCTTTCCCTGGGCTGTTCCCCCAAGAAATAATCCCACCTCCTGGTCAAGAACCTCCTTGGCTTTTGGAGATGTTGCCTCAAGGGGCACTTCCAAAAATAGAAATTCATAGAACCACAGAAATTCAGAATGGTTTGGGTTGGAAGGGTCTTTAAAGACCATCCCATGGGCAGGGACACCTTCCCCTAGACCAGGTTGCACAGAACCCCATCCAGCCTGGCCCTGAACACTTCCAGGGCTGGGAGATTCCTTCAGGCTCAAGCCTGAGCCTCTCCCCCTCCCCCAGGGCAGCAGTGATGTGTGTCCCAGCCCGAGCTGTCCCAGCAGTGTAAAACCATGTGCTTCCCTCCCTGCTCACCCAACAGACACCAAACACACAGGGCTGGCTGGAGCAGGGCACAGCATCCCCATCCCAGACCCACTGAGAAGGGCACGTGGTGTAAGCCCCCAGGGTCCTGCTTGCTGACAGGGCTGGAAGCCACCACAACAAGGGACAGAGCTGCCCCCTGCAATGAGCCTTGCTGAGCCTGCACAGCATTCCCAGCTCCTGCTCACTCTGGTGCTGCTCCTGCAGCAAAGCCCTGCTGGGTGGGCAGAGGGCAGCTGCTGGCTGTGGAGACCCAAGCAGGCCCTGGCAGGACTCCTGGGTGAGTTCTGCAGTTCCTTTGTGCCAGTGCCTCTGCCCAGCCTCAGAGGGTTCCCAGGAAATTCATAAGTTTATGCACTCCTAGCAGCACTCCTAAACTGGAGTTCTTTCCCTCTTAAACTCTTTCTCTCTGTGTTTCCCTGCCAGCTCCAAGACATTAGGCATAGGAAGATCTTAATTCCCTGAATACATCTCTGACCTGCTCTAGGATGATGCTGCCCTTCTGTTGAATGAAACATGCACCAAGGCTATGCCTGCCAGCATCCCTGGCACTGCCACAAAATCCCTCCTGTGCCCTCATGGACAGAGCTGCAGGTCCCTGTGACACCCACCACCCCACACAGGGCAGTGGGAGCAGGGACAGGGGGACAGAGGCTCCCTTTGGGGCTCAGGAGAAGCACCCTGGTAATTTGGAGATGTGATTTCATTTTTCAATTGTTTCTAATTCACTTGGGGTTTTTTGTTTGGTGAGGTTTTGTTGTTTGCTGGGTTGTTTTTTTTTTCAGTTCTAGAAAAGAGAGCATTTCTTCAGGGAGTGTTAGCCACAAGCCTCATTTGGCATTGTTTTTTAGTCAATTGGTTTTGTCTGGTATTATTAGGAATATTGTGTTACATAATGATAAGCTGTGGTGACTTATTATGGGGACTATAAAGGGAGGCAGCGTGGGAGTGCAGAGCCCCATCACCTGCCCTTGCTCTGACCTTCAGCAGCTCTGTCATCTCCCCAGGTCTCAATTTCCCCTCCTGTAAAACAGGGCTGATCCATGCTCCAGCTATTATCTTAAAAGCTTTTCCATCCTGAAGTCAGAAAAAGAAGAGTCTCTCCCCTTTCTCCCACCCTGAGATGCAGGCGTGAGGATTTCCCACACCTTTTCTAGCACAGCTGAAATTCCTCTCTGTCCCTGCAGATGCCAAAGCATCTCTCTGCAGAACTAAGCTGTGGATGAGAAGCTAAGACAGGAATGAGGAGTCGTCTGCCCACAGAGGTATTTTCCAAAAGCACTGGACAAATGAAAACAGGAAACCGTAATTGAACTAAATCTGCCTCCTTAACCTCATTATTAGGATTGGGATTATATGCCTCAGAGGAAGCTCAACCTCTGTTTAAAACTTGAGGAGATGTGGATGAGTGCTGTAAACCACAGGGAGAGAGGGAATGTCCCTGCACTTGGTGAAAAGTGCCACTGGAAGGAAATACAGGGTGGCACGGGAGGGGGCTTCAGCCTGGTGCCCTCCTTCCAGGCAGGGGTGCTGGAACCTTGGGGTGAGCACTAAAATTCTCTGGGAAGCCTGGTCATTTGCTCTCTCTGCCTGAAGACTAAGGCAAATTTCCCTTCATTTCCATATTTAAAACTGTGCCCACATCCAGCTGGGAAAGACGACCGTGTCTCAGGTTACTTTGTACACTGCCCCCCAGCCCCTGCAGATCCGGCCTCTGCCACCTCTGCTCTCCCCACACAGCACCTGGTGCCCTCAGAAAACCTGACAGCTTCGGCCCCAGCAGGAACAGCTAAATCCATCCTTGGACACGGGTTGCCACAGCCAGGATGTGCAAGCTCTTTGCTCTGCTGCTGCTCGTGGCGTGGGGCAGGTTGCAGCACCTGCCCTGAAGGCTGCTTGTGCAGAGATCCACCTGCAGTGGTGTCACCCCGCAGCAAACTCCTCCTGGGCTGCAAAGTGACTGACAGCAAAGCACACTGGGTGGGCAGACAGAGAGATTTTCCACATGTGCAGCATTCATGAGCTGCAGCCCGGAGAAAAGCAGGAGCAAGGGAGAAGCTCAGAGGTGAAGAGTTATCTCAGGGCGTGTGCTGTTTCTTTTAGAGAGCCTGCAGCTCCAGAAGCACTTCAGGAGTAGTTAAACAATTGTTAAATAGTGCTTTATCTTCAGGCTGGGTAACAGCACACAGTGCTGCCTAGTGACAAGCAGCTCCATAAAACCACCTACCCAGGAGAGAGGGAGCTGGGATGCCTTGGCCTAATCCTGACAGCACCATGCACCTGGACTCACTCCAGCTTCTGACATTCCCAAACCCGCGTGCTTAAAATGAAACTTGGACTTTCTGGCTGTTCAGGCCTGGTTTGCAAAGACACAGAGCACAAATGTGCCACATCCTGGCTCTGGGCTCCTGGAATGGCAGCTGGGGACATGCAAGCTTTAGGGAGCCAGGCCTAGAAATGTTGGACTTAAATCCATGGGCTGGGCGAGCATCCACTCCTCACCAGCAGCTTCCGTGGAGGATTTGCCAGCAAGTGGCCCAGGACTGTGGGGGCAGAGAGTGGCTCTCTACCTGCCCCCCTGGGGGGCTGGTGGGGAGGGGGAGTGGGCAGGAGCTGCAGCAGGACAGGGGCAGAGCAGACGTGAGGTTTGTGGACAGGGCAGCGCTGCCGCCGAGTGACCCAGGAAATTAAACGAGGGGAGAGCAGGGGGCTGGCTTTCTCCTTGGGTGTTTGCTTTTACACACTGAATTTCCTGCTTGGGGGATCTAAGTGCACCCCACAGCCCTCCCCAGGCTGCCCCAAAGGTGGAGAAGGGCTGGGGAGCAGCGGGCTGCCCCTCTGACTCTGAGGGAGGAAGAAGCGCTTACAGTAGAGGTGACCTTTCTAAATCCCTGCTTTGGACAGACATTTCCAATAAGTGCTGAAGAAAAGCCTGCCAGTTCCAGCTTTTCTCAGCCTGCTCTCCATTTTCCTTCCATCCTCTCCAGGCTGAATTTAATCCGAGAAGGTTCCTTTGAGCTTTTGTGTGTTGCTGGGGGAGATGTGGGCGCACGAGGGATCGCGTTACAACTTTCATTTCCTGAAATGTTTGAGGGAACATCCAGGGTTTTATCCACACATCAGGCAAAGTTGAGGGCTCGGGTTTCAGGTCTTGTCACTCAGCTGTCACCAAACAAATGAGCCTCTCAGAGCTGGAGACGGAGAGAGCTACCTGCTATTCATGACCCCGAAAGCAGGTGATCACTCATGGGAAAAGCAGGTAGAATTAATCATTCTGCTGTTCTCCGTTTCCTCCCCTTTTTTTGGCTGACCTGGACACAGTGTGAAATCTGTCCTGGGGGGTGATCGGGAGTGGAGGGGTGGCGAATTAACTCCTTCCTGCCGGTGGAAACACAAAGCAGAGCCAGGTGAGAAAGAGCCTCAGGCTGCCTCCCCAGGCTGGCTCTGCTGTGAAAAGCTTGCTGCGAGGTCAAGCCTAATCGAGGAGAGCTCAGCAACCTGTGCCTGGCTCAGCTCCAGGGCCTCCCTGCTCCTACCTGACGGCTGGCCAGGGAGTTATTTCCAGGGGGATGCCCTCAGCACCCTCCATCCCTCCTTTCCACCTCCCGCCTGTTGCCAACCTCGTTCCTCTTCCTTTTGGGGAAATGGAGAGCCGGGGGTGGGTAGGGCTCTGAGGCCGGGGGACCCGAGACTACCCCGGGTCTGCAGGTGTGTGCTGGAAAGGGGGATTTGGGCAAGGGGAGCATCCCACGGCATCTTCCCCAACCCTCCGACAATCAACCCTGTCCCTGCTTACATGCGGGAAGCGCCTCTGAGCTGTTTGCTTTGAGAATAACTCCGGGTTTGCGAGTCCTTCCTTGGCTTTCCCGCCGCGCAGGGCTCGAGCCCCGGCCAATATTTATCCTTCCTCTTCACCGAGCCCGTGGTTTGGGGAAAAAAAAAAAAAAAAAAAAATCCAACAAAACAAACGGCGCTGGAGCTCACCCATCCTCGAGGCGTAGAGCCCGCAGCTGCTGAGCCGAAAAACATCCTTCATTTCCCCGGGGCTTCCCCTTTCCTGCCCGAGGGAACGGGAGCGGCCGCGCTGCTTTGGGCCGGGAGATCACGGTGGAACCGGATGAGATCCCCGGGGAAGGGTGATGAGGGTCCCCGGAAAGGGAGGAGAGGGCGAGCCCGGACCGGGGGGCACGGACCGTCGCGTCCTGTCCCCTAAGGGACACGGTAGGAGGCAGCAGGACCCGCCTCGGGTCCCCTTCCCCAAGCGCGCAGCCGAGCTCGGGGCCGCGGCACACCAGGAGAGCGGGGTCTGTGCTCCCCCCACACAAGGCCGGGTCTTGCCCCGGCTTCCCACGGAGCCAGGCGGTGTCCCGGCCGGCCGGGGGGTCCCCCACGGCCCTGGCCGTGTCCCCTCAAAGGGTCGTGGTCGCAGGAAGCCCGGCGGGATCTGGGCCGGCTCCCCCGAGGGGGCGGCCGGGACCCGTCCGGAGGGAGGAGGGAATCAATCCCGGTATCCCGGGCCTGGCTCCCCCTCAGCCGGAGCCCGGGAGGGCCAGGGCTGGGCACGGATCCGCTGCCCCGCGGGTGGGGGCTCCGTGAGGGGCTGAGGAGCGGGGCCGGGGCCGGCGGGCCCGCCGGGGATGGAGCGGGAGGGACGCGCAGCGCTCCGGCCGGGCAAGACCCTCCTGCAGAGGGTGACATTTCTCCACGGCCCAAGGACCCCGAGCACAAACACGGCAGCGACCTTAAATAAACACGCACTTAATGATGCAAAACGCTAACAGGGAGCTCCGGCACCAGCGAGGCCCCGACGGGGCGGGCGGCGGGGCAGGGCGCTCCCTCCCGGCCGGGTGCCCGGCTCCCTCGGGGGACAGCGGGGTCGTCTGTCCCCGTCCTTGCTCCCTCGCAAAGCCACCGCCTTCCCCGCAGCCCCGAACCTCCCGTGGGGAGGGGGCGAGGGTGGGCAGAGTGGCGGGGGCTGGCCCCTGCAAAGAAAAGCGCAGCCTGGGTGTTCTGCCATCAGCGTTGTTTAATTTAGACTGTTCAGGTACAATAGAAAATAAACCCGAAAGCACATGCGATTTTTTGGTAACAAATACTGGAGACGGGCAGCGTCATCCGCGGGCTCTCTGCAAGGCGGAGGAGAGAGGCGGCGAGCGGGCACAGAGCGGGGGAAGGCAGCGGGGAACCGCCGGGGCAGTTGAGGAGGGGAGATGGCCGCCGACTTTTATTATGAATATTATTATCCTAATTTTTAGCCACATCGATGCATTTCACCACCGAAGAGGAGAAAGGTGGGGGACGCGGGTCCACGGGAGCCCACTCGGTATCTGCCTCGCACGGCCGCGGTCAGACACAGGCACTTGGTAAAACTCTAATACTGCAGCTTTTGAAATTTTAATTTTTTTCCCCACTCCTTTTTTTCTATTTTTTTTTTTTTTAATTTAAACTACATCGAAATCTTTTCGGTAAGGCTAAATATGAAAAATGTAAACGTAACTTCCCCTCCCTCCTCCCACTCCGACACAGGGCTCAGGACAGCGGTTCTCTCCCTCTGTCCCCGTCCCGGCTCCTCGGGGACAGGGCCAGGCAGCAGCAGGGATGCGCCGGCCGACGCTGCCCCACCGCGCCCGCGGCGCTGGGATTTGTTTGGGTGGAATCGGATCCAGCAAGGGTTGGGGTTTTTATTTTCTTTTTTTTTTCCCTTTCCCTCCCCCCACCCCCTTTTTTTTTTTTTTTTTTCATTTTTCGTAATTCCCGTTGGGACCAAGTCGTTTGAACTCGAAGGGCTGCTGAGGGTTATTGCCGCTCTCTGCGTTTGGCTACGTAGGAAAAAAAAAAAAAAAATCGTGGTGATAGTGGGAGACGCTGAGGGGGAACTGGAGCAAGAGCCGGTGTAGGGTTGTGTGAAAAGAGCCGAGAGTCCCGTTAAGAATCAGCGGGTGAGCTGTAAAACCGGGTGCTGTCCTCTATGTACAACCCAGAGCCTCTGTCCCCGAGCAGAACCTCCTCTCCCGATCCTCCGGCGGCCCGCCGAGGGCCTTTAGGATCCCAGATCCACCAGGCTGGATGTGAGGGGTCCCAGCAGCGAGTCCTGGAGCTGGTGGCCTTGGAGGCTGTGAGGGGTCTGGGATGCGGCTAAGCCGCTCAGGGAATAGCCGGAGCTCCTGGCGTGGCTGAGGTTCCCCTGCAAGAGCAGGACCGAGTTCTGATCCGGGCTTTGGGGAGGAGAAAACTCTTCCTCGGAGCTGGACATGAGGGGTTTGCTCCCATCCAGAGGCGAGAGCTGGTTGGGTTTGTTGGTGGCCGCGTTGTTGTTTTCCGTGTTCTCTCTGTGGAAAAAAAAAAAAAAAAATATATATATACATATATATATATATATAAAATCCCACAACGGGGATGTTAGGGCGGGCATGAGGCGTCGGGGACGGGCATTGTGCTAATGCCCACCCTAAACCCTTCGCGTTTAGTTCCAGCGTGCGAGCAGATGCTTCTCGAGGGGGGAAAAAAATAATCCGAATAATTTCATAACGGATCGTCCCTATTTCTTTTACCCCTCCTACAAATCAGCACACTGAGCAGCCCGGTAATTTAGGTGAGGAGGGAAAATTGGAGGAAGGGAATTTTTCAGGGGCGGTTTTTTGTTTTCTTTTTAATTAAAAATGAAAACGCGGCCCGGGGACGAGCTGAGTGACGGGTTTTTCCTCAGGAGGGCTCGGTGGGGAGGTGGCTGGAGGAGATGTCCTCCGTGGCTCTCTGCCTCTCCAGGCCGAGCGGCCGCCCAGCACCGAGGCCACCCCGGCAGGCGACGCGGTGGCCTCGGAACGGGGCGGCGGCCCGGCCCGGCCCGGCCAGCGCGTCCTCCTCCTGGTCTCCCTCTGCTTCCCCCCTCCTCTCCATCCCGGAGCTGCATCTCTCTCCTCCGAGCTTCAGAGCTCCCCTGCCCGAGCCCCGGCAGCACAGGAGCCGGCATCCCGGAGGCTCCGGCTCCGCATCGCTCCCGGTTTGCTCGGGAAGGCAGGCGGCAAACAAAGGCGGCGGAGCGGCCTGGAACAGGACGACGAGGGCTCGTTGTTCCCCCAGGGCAGGTGAGGTGGAGCGGATCTCGGGTAAAGAACCCGTTTGGGTTTCCACGGAAGGGAAAAACGCAACGCGGTTTACGAAAAAAAAAAAAAAAAAAAAAAAAAAAAAAAAAAAAAAAAAAAAAAGGAAAGGGAAAAAAAAAATCCGGGGATTTGTAGGGAACCGTGTGTTTTCGTCGCTCCCATCCCATCCGGCTCCGGGTACTCGCCGAGCTCCCGGAGCAGCTCCCGGGGTTCCCAAGCGCCCCCCGCCCGGTGGGGCAGGGAGCAAAGCGGGGCACGGCGGGGGGCACGTACCTCTCCTTCGCCTCCGCCGCTCGGTCCCGTTGCCTCCTGTTCTTGAACCAGTTGCTGACCTGGGTGGTGGTGAGACCGGTGGCTTCCGCCAGCTCCCGCTTCTCCCGGGGGGACGGGTAGGGGTTGTGGGCGTACCATTCCCGCAGCACGCCCCGGGATTTCTCCTTGAAGCAGTAGCTGGTTTCCTCGCCGTCCCAGATGGTGCGGGGCAAAGGGAATTTTCGGCGGACGCGGTATTTGCCGACGGCGCCCAAGGGTCTGCCCCGCAGCTTCTCGGCTTCCACGTAGTGCGCCTTCAGCCAGAGCTGCTGCAGCTTGGGGTGGTTGTGCGGGGAGAACTGGTGGCTCTCCAGGATCTTGTAGAGCTCGCGGAAGTTGCCGCGGTGGAAGGCCACCACCGCCTTGGCCTTGAGGACGCTCTCGTTCTTGTGCAGGTGGTCGCAGGCCGGCAGCGACCAGAGGAACCGGCCCAGCCTCTCCAGGTTCCCCCCTTGCTGCAGCACCTCGCAGACGCAGGCGACCTGCTCCTGCGTGAAGCCAAACGACGGCAGCATCGACATGGCCGAGCGCGGCGGCGGCCGCAGCAGGACGAGGAGAAGGAGGAGAAGGAGGAGGACGAGGAGGACGAGGAGGCGACGGGCACTCCGCCGGAGCGCGGCGGCGGAGGGGCGCGGGGTAGGCGCCCGCCGGGCCCGGGCCCGCTGCTGATCCCGATCCCGGTGCCGGTCCCGGCCCCAGAGCGGGGAGGCGCTGCGGCAGCCTTGGGCGGCGTGTCGGGCGAGCGGGGATGCTCGTCGCGGGCGCCGGGGGGGAACTTTGTCCCCGCTCCGCCGCCGCCGCGCTTAAAGCGCCCGAGCCCCCGCGCCGCGCTGATTGGGCACCCCCGGCCCGGCCCGGCCCAGCCCGGACAGCCCAGCCCAGCCCAGCCCAGCCCGGCCCGGCGGGCAGAGCCTCGGCACGGGCGGGCGGGGCCTGGCGGCGGGGACACGGCCCCGGACACGGCCCCGGCCGCGGCTGCGCGTCCCTCCCGCCGCCGCCTCTGCGCGGGTGCGGCCCCGGCGGCTGCGGGGGGAGCCCCGCCGCCCGCTCCCCCCGGCGCATCCCCGGGAAAGCCGCCGCTGCCGCCGGGCTCCCGTCTTTTCTTCCTTTCTTTCTTCCTTCCGTCTTTTTTTTTTTTTTTTTTCAGCCCCAAAACTCCTGCCCTCCCCCCGTCAGCCCGCTGGCCGTCCCGCTGCCAAGGCAGCCCGTGTTTGATGACCTTAGAGCTGGGGATGAATAAATAATGTTTCGGTGAAGAGCTGGGTGAGGCGCGGGGCCCGTGCGCCCCTTCCTGCCCCTCGCTCTGCCCCGTTGGCCCCGGCGGGTCGGGGCAGCCCCGTGCAGACCGCGGGCAGCAGCGCTGCACCCACCGGCGGAGCTTTAATTAGCCTAATCCTCATTTGCACACACCACCCCCCCCGCCCGCTCCAAAGCAATTATTTAAAAAAAATTAGAAAACAATTAGGCTCCCTAAGCAAAGATAATCTATTGTCAGCAGGGAGGTGAGGACAATGCGGTGAGATAAGGGCAGGGCGCGGGGGGCTGGGGGTGTCTTTATGGCTGTGTTTATCTTTGATTAGATAAGCCGAAGCCCGTATTTTAAGCACACTCCAGAAACGCTTCGGATTCAGGAGCGAGCTCGTTCCGCGGGTGCTAAGAGCCGTCGCGGGGCTCTTTAAAACCTGTTTGTCCTCACTGAGACAGTCGGGTTTATCTGAGCTACCAAGTGGGATTTGAGTTCCCTGCTCGCAGGGAAGGGAGCGGAGCCCGCTCCCGGCCGCGGGGCTCGGAGCCGGGGCCGGCGGCGCTCCCGCTGCCCGCTCCCTGCCCGCAGCCTCTGCCCGCGCCACGACGTGGGAAAGGCCGATCTTTTCCTAAATCCGCATTGCTGTTGTTTTTCCCACGTACTTCGCGTCTCGGGGCCGTTTAAATTAAGCCCCTGCCACCCAGTCTGCGCAGCGACTGTTCTATGTCCGCTGGAGTCAGGGCGCTTCCATATCCCATGACCGTGTGTCTGGTAATTTTCCCTTGCCATTTTATTTTAGTACTTATGATGTTGCAGATGAAGTCTTAAAGAGCTGCAATGTCCTCCCAGAAGGAATGTCTACTTGGAACAGATCCTTATTGACAAGGCAGCTGTGTGGGGACCGGAACGAAGCCTTAAACCCGGCTCTAAAATCAACTAATACCCTAAAGTCTGGAGCAAGTGCGCAGAATTACAAGGCATGGGCTCGCCCCGCGGCCGCGTCCTGGAGGAGCAGCGCCCTGCCCAGCCTGGGGGTGGGTTCCCCCATCCCTCATTCCTATTGTTATTCATTTTAAATTGTATTTTCCTCTTTCTAATGAGGGGCTCAGCTCGTGAAGAGCGCGGACCTGAGGGTTTGTAACTTCTCAATTCAGGGATGCGGAGGAGAGAAAGGCAACGCGGGACCGGAGAAGCCCTTGGGCATTGTAACGAGAGCGGGCTCCTCTTGCCCTCACAGTTCTCTCTCTCTCTCTTTTTTTTCCCTTTTTATTTTTTTTTCTTTTTTCTTTTTTCCTTTTTTTTTTTTCCTCCTGTGAAAGGCCGACCAAAACAAACACCGCTCTTGCTGGGAATAAGCAAATTATCCCGATGCGGCCGGCGGAAGAGCTGACAGCCACGGGCGAGGGCTGAGCGGAGGCTTCCTCGTGATTCTTGAGCGGGACTTAATTCTTCCGTCTCATCAAAATCCGCATAAGGAGGGGACAGACCCGCCGAGATCTACCTGGGAGCTTCTGCAGGCAAAGACCGCTGAGCATCAATCTTCGTTAAGGCTCCGCGGCTGGTTTTCCTAAAAAATTTGGAACCTTTCATTTCGAACCACGGAAAGAGGCAAACGTATTTCCAGAACACCCCATCCCGCTTAGCCCTTGAAAAAAAAATAAAAAAAAAAATAATCACAAAAGCAACAACAACAAGAGAGTTTCGAGCCGCTCAAAAAAACACCAAAAAACATAAACAAGGCGGATGCAAATAAGCAAAAAAAAAAAAAAAGCCACCGAACGGCGAGGAGCTGCCGCCGGCCCCTCTCGGTCCTTCCTTTGCCGGCGGAGCGGGAGCAGCCGGGCAGCATCGCCCCGGCAGCCTCGCCCCGCTCCCCGCCCGGCCGGAGCTGCCCCCGCCGCCGGGGCCTGGCTCCTCCGCGCCCGCGGAGCCTCGGTGGCCGAACGAGGGGGCCTCCTCTGCTCGCCCCCATTGCCCGGGCACCCATCGGCTCTGTTCGTACGAGAAATTCATTTATTCCCTTGTTTATTCGATGTATTTGTACAAGGCAGGGCGGGGATGAAGACGGAGCCCACGCAACGCGCTGAGGGGTTTTTCCCTCGATTTCGCCAGAAAAATCAAAACAAAGCAGAAAAAAACCAAAACCAAATACCTCCCCCCATCTTCTCCCTAGCCTAGAAATAAAGCTCTTCCCCAATCAAAAGTAAAAATATATATTTTTTTTTTCTTTCAGTTTGAGGGTCTGGAGGAAACAAATAGCTCAACCAAATAAAAGCAGCAGCGGGTTTTTGGGAGCCGCTTCTCGTCGGGATGAGAACCGGGGCTGGAGGCTGGGAGCCGGCGGGGCAGAAACACAACGCTGCCTGCTCGCCGAACATTTCGAAGGCGAAATCCAAAACCGACCCATTAAGTCAATGAGGTTTGTGTTGTAGAGGCTCCTTTCCCATCCACTTGCTGTTCTGAAAAATAGATCGCATTTCGTTATCTCGAGTGAGGATCTGCAACGTGATACCGGATCCGCGCCGCCTTCCCTGCCGAATGCGAGGCGCAGGGAGACAGCCAGCTTCCCGGCTTATTCCCCAACAATAAAGGATTTGTATTTTCTTTCTCCCCCTCTCTCTCTTCCCCCCCCCCCCTCCCGCCCCCCATCCTTTATTATTCTATTTTCTAACGAGGAAGAACAAACCCCTCTCCATATGCACCGCTCTTCTCTTTGCGGGAGCCTCTGGCCCGCCTCGCCTGCAAACCGGGGCGACCTTTAATTACTCGTTAGTAAATTGCCCTCCCGACACCTGTAAAAACAAAGCCGCTGGCCCAGGGGCGGGGGCCGTGTCCCTGCCCGGGCCCCGCGCCCCGGGGGTGCCGGCCCAGGGGGTCCCCCCGCACCCAGCGGGGTCAGGCCGGGCCGGGGCTGCCGGAGGAGGGCCGGCCCGGGATGCTGGGGCAGGATAAGGATGAGGATAAGGCCTTCCCGATGTGGCCGATCCCCAGGGCACAAAGGGCTCTTTCTTCGCGCACTTACCGGGACATTTTTCAAAGGATTAGAGGTGATCACGCGTTGGTTTTGGTTTTTTGGTTTGTTTTTTTTTTTTTCCCTCCGAGGGCGGATACGTCTTTCTGTCCCTGTCCCCCCCCCACCTCCACCCTTATTTCCTCCTGCTTTTGCCACGGGACCCCCAGATCCCGTCCCCCCCTTCCCTCTTCGCTAATGTACCTCCTGGACGCTGATTCTTTTAAGCTACGAAGAATTTCCTTTTGGGAGGTGAAACCCTCCAGCTCCTCCTGTTCAGAGGAAAGTGCTAGTGATGGTAATACGGGGTGACACTAAATAAACAGTTAAAGCAGGGCTGGAAAGATGGAGTTAATTATCCAGTGAGCTACATTTAAACCGAGACCAGGAGGGGCTGATTTGTTTTGGCGCAGGGAACTGAGAAGGAGACGAGCCACCGAGGTCTCCTTGCTCCTCTTTGGTGGCTCTTTAACTTGTCCTTGCTGTCGCCAGCTCGGGGACCGGCGTCTTTTAGCCCGGGTGGGGGAAACCCCGGCTGGGACCTCGGAACCGTGGCCGGCCCGGCCCCGTGGCCGCAGCGCCGGGAGTGTCTGTGCGAGCCGTGCATGGGAGCAGGCGATTTCAGTGGGTCCAGAGGTGATTTTTTTCCCCCCCATGTTTGTTTGCTTTTCTTTTCCCCAGAAGTCAGATAAATCCTCGTCCGTGCGGCTCGCCGATGCCTGTGCTCTCAGGTAAGTCTGCATCCGAGCAGCAACCCCGCGATGTGCTTTTGGTTTTTAAATTTTCCCTCCTGCTTCTTCCCGCTTTTCCTCCTTTTTCTCGCCCCTCTTTTTTTTTTTTTTTTTTTTTTTTTTTTTTTTCTTCTTTCCTTTTTTTTTCTTTTTTTCTTTTTATTTTTTTTTCTTCCTTTCCCCTTTGAGAAGTCTGATATTAATAATCCCCGTATGCCCCGCTTTCCGGGTCATTACGGTACTGCTGGTCTCTAATCAATCCTAATGCGATGGCAATTGGAGTCTCTGATGAATGCATCTCAGGTTTCTTGTAATGGCTCTACCACATTTTCCTGGACCTCCTTCTTTAACCTGAGATGCCAGGGGGACGTCTCCGTTCTCAGCTGCTGATTACTTCAAGATGTTTGGGCTGGTGTGGGGAGAGAAGGGAGCGAGCGAGGCAGCCTGCCCCTGAATAATCTGGAGCTGAATTGGATGAGCCATTTCCTAAATCAAAGGACAACGGCGGGGTTTAACTCCTTTTCTGCACGGGAGCCTGCCGGCTCGCCTTCCAGCCCGGCACGGGCTGCGCTGCCTCGCCCCCCGCGTGTTCGTGTCCCTGACACGGCCCTCGGGTACCCGGCCTGCGCAGCTCCCCCCACCAGCTGCAGCCCCCCATTGAAAGGGGGAGACCCCCACCCTCCATCAGCTGCTCACACCGCCCCAAAGCGCGGCCGAGAGGCTCCGCAGCCCCTCCACGGGGGTGGGATCCCCACGCCGATGGGGGAAGGGGTGGTGGGACCCCCCCCCCCCCGGCTCTCCATTAGCGCTGCGATTCGCTCGTTCACATTCGCTTGTTGACGTTGTTTTCCTGCCTTTTCCCAGCGTAACAGCGTTTGCCGTAACACGACGCGATGTTAGCGGCAGCTTCTGCCTCTTTCTTCTTTTTTTTTTTTTTTTTGATTTTTTTTTTTTTAAATAAGATACTGCAGCGGGAATTTGGCTGCGGCCAAAGCGGGCGCGGGGCTGCCGCGGGTTCGAGCGCTGCTTGCCCGCAGCCGGCAGGATGTTCCCTCGGGATGCGGCTCCTCCGTGGGAGCAAAACACGCCTCAGCTGCCCTTCTGCAGCCATTCCTCGGCTGGCAGCGGGATACATCCCAGAGCCACCCAACACGCGTGGGCAGCTTCGTCTGCTGCCCCTGTCAGATGAGGGTGTGCCGAGAGCGAGGGGCAGAATAACATTTGAAACGAATGATCGAATCTCTCGGCGCCGGATGGGATGTGAGAATGAATCCCCGGCAGGAGAGCAGCGAGGGGTAAACCCAGCCCCTTCCCCGCGGGGTCTGGCCCCGCGTGGGGAGGCAGCAGCACGGTCGCGGGTGGGGTTTTTGTACTGAGGGCAGATGGGTGGGTCCCCGCTGCACCTCAGCGGTGCCACATCTGCCAGGAGTGAGTCACTCGCAGAACCGAAACAAACCACGGGAGCCTTCTCCTTCCTCGCCGTGCGGCTCGGGGAGGCGGCTCCAGCCCGGCCGGTCCCCCCGGGCTGCCGGGGCTGAGCTGGGGCTGCGGGGCACCCACCCGTGTGTCACCCCGCACACACCGCGTGTGCTCTCCCACACACCCCCAAATCCACCCGTGGGCGCCTCCCAACCAGGTGTGCGACACTCCCTCCCCCGAAGGCGCCCTCCTGAAGTGGCACAGACACCCTGCCCGGCTCCCAGGGCACACACACCGCTCACCTGCGCTGTGCTCACACCCAGCCACGGCAACGCTCCCGCACCCACGCGGGTTCCGCGCCCCATCCCACCCACGCGTGCACCCCCTGCCCGCCTCTGTGACCCCCCACCCATGCTCACACGGCCCCTCCCCACACGTGTCTGGGGCAGGGGGGTCAGGGCTGGCAGGCGGGTCTGTCCCTGCCTTAGGTGATGGCTAGGACGGGGGCGCTGGACACCGGGAAAACTGCAGAAAAATACCCCCAACCCCCCTTTTAAAAAAAGGAACAACAACAACAACAGCAAAAAAAAAAAAAAAGGCAGCAAGGGTAATGGTTTGTCGGGGCTTTGTTTGTTTGTTTTTCCTGCAATACGTTATTGTAATGATTTCCGTGCAAAATACTTGGGAAAAAAAAAGGCAAAAAACCCAACCAAATTAGATTTTGGGTCCTCCCCGGATTGAGGCAGGCACTTGGAGGGTTCTCCTCCCTCTGTGCCACCTCCCCAGCACAAATCCTTCTCCCCACCTGGCCAAGGCATGATTCACACTGCGAGAGGAAGCTGCTGCCCAGGGGTGCGAGGGTGGCAGCTGGATTGGGGTCAGGATTTACATCCCAGGCTCTGTTTGCCCCTGCGCTTTGCATTCGGGTACTGAGCAAACATTTCCCTTGCTGGGGGACTGTGCTGCTTTCAGCTGGGCCAAGGGAAGAGGCACCACCACCCTCTGGGCTGGGTGTGTGTCCCTGTGGTGGCTCAGTGGGCACCCACGTGTGGGAATGGGGCAGTGGGGTCCTGCCTGCAGCCACCCAGGGCTGGGGGGCCCATCCCGCACCCTCCACCCCGGTGGGTTTCCAAGCTGGCTGCGAGGAGGGGACCTTTCACCTCTCATTAGTGATGCCATCAGTGGCTTGGCAGAGCAGAGCTGAGGTCATGTTACATATGGCACACAGTCTGCTCAGCGCCGGCAACGCCAGCTTTGAAATTTTAGAGAGGGGAAAGGTCACCTTGCGTAAGCCGAGGTCTGGGGGTCCTCCGGTCTGTCTGCGCCCTGGGTGGGTCTCCCTGTGCCTCTGTCTGGCCCTGAGAGGTGCTCAGCCCTGTCTTCTCTTCCATCTCCTGAATTTGCAGGGAATCCTTTCCTTTTCCCTTACAGAAATCCTCTCCCTCCGCTGGTTTTTTCCCTCCTTTCTCTTCCCGGCACCAACCTGTCTCTCTAACAACTGATTTTTATTTTTATTTTTTTTTCAAACAGCATATAATGCAGCTTTCCAGGAGAAAATGAGTTGTCTCTGTTTATCAGCAGATCTACCCAGACGGATAAGTTTACTCTGCTCAGACCTGGGTGTATAATTTCATAGACCTTCAAAAGTGTCCTGCTTCCATGGTGATTAAAACTCGCTCCTGAATCTTGCTGGGGCATTTCAGGTTTCATGCCCCTGGATCTTAGAAAAGCACATCTGTACAGCTGTATGTCTTTCATCTGAAGGGCTTAAAGAAAAAAAAAAAAAAAAAAGGAAAAAAAATCAACCCAAATATATTTTGTATTCGGAAAAATATGACAGATTGCAATAAATTAATTCCTGGCGTAACTCATCACTTTGAATTTCAGCAGGATCCTGTTGGAGCTTCATCTGGAGTGGTTCTGGAGGTGGTGACTGCAGGGAAGAAGTTACCAGTTTCCCACGTATCACGACTGACAGGTAAGTTCATGCCCCTTCTCAGCCCTGCTGCAGAACCTTATTTTGCACTTTATTTCTTTTGAATACGTGGGGCATGATCCTTAAGCTCTTCAAGTAACTTGGCCGGGAGTCTCTGGCATGCAGCTGTTGCAGGGAGATCTTCAAAAGGACATTTGCTTCTTCACAGGTCATAACTAAAAAGGCTCTAAATGAAATAGATGCTTATCTTGGGGAAGCTGGAGCTGAACCAACATGCAGTGGATTCGGGATGCACCTTTCTGTCTGCTCCAGTGAGGCATACAAACAGCCAGTTAAAGGGAGCTCGATCTGATTTCCTACAAACAGGGCTGCCTGCACGGATTTTTGATTTTTAAGTAGGAATATCCTGCCTTTCAAAGAGGGAGTTTGGGAGCAGAGGTATGAGAAGGCTTACTTTCAGAGATGGAGGTGCTGCAATCTGTTTATGGTTTTTGTCATAAACAGTGTTTTCCTAGCATGGGGCTAAACTGTGCCCTTGGTTATTGAATGCAGATCTGCAGATTTAAATGGAGTTCATTGCAAGTGGGAACAGGACCTTAGCCATCATTCTCCTCTGCTGTCTAATCGCTTGCAGTCTGAAGAAAAGCAACATATGTATAATGGTAGCTGAGATGCAGGAGGGGTGGAAGCTTTCTACCAATGAGAAGCACATTAAATAATTAATTCCCAATTGCCTTTCTACATTAGTGCTTTCGGCTGTAAAAGCTGGTCAGCTTTGTCAGGCCCCAGGCAATGAAACATTTGGTGCATTGTCAGTCCAAAAGTGGAGGTAATAGATATCCAGCCTGGCTGGAAAAGTGCTACTCTCCATCCTGCCATTCACATATCCCAGCTGCACAGCCTCATTCCTCATCCCTTCCTTTGCCTCACTGAAGTTTGACAGGACAGCATCTCGTCCGAGGTGGCTGCTGAAGCAGCCAAAAGCCGATTTATTTTATCAAAAAAGAGAGGAACTTGGTGTCTGAGTCTAAAAACGGAGCGTGCAAAGCTGGTCTCTCTTATCAGCAGACAAATCTGACAGGTTGATAGGGAAAGGACTGAATTTCCCCCTCCTTTCCCATTTGCCCCCCTCCCTGCCCCATCTGCTGGTCCCCCAGTCCCAGCCTGTCACCTCAGGTCAGGATGGGATCTTCGGGGCTCCTACGTCATTCACAAGAAAGGTCTTGCCATGAGAAATGGCTTCACAAAGCCTTTTGATGTGCAAGGCATCCGCTCACCTTCTGAGACAAAGATACCCCTGCCTGTGTGTATGAAGCTGAAGAAGAAAAGGAAGTGTTGGAATAAATTGCCTGGGGAGGTGGGAGATTCTCTGTTCCAAAACAGGTCTAGACAAACATCTGTCAGAAAATACCGACGTCTACTTGATCTTGTCTTGGAGCTGGGGGAAAGACTGAATGGTGCTGTCAAGTCCTTTTCAGCCCTGAGAGAACACAGATACACACACACATTTGTATCTGCTCAGGTGTGTGTATAAATGTATATATTTCCACACTTTCAGGGACAAGCTCCTGGCCTCTGTGATAATTCATGCCCGTGAATCTTGTAGGTTCACTACACCCAGCTTTGCTCTCTCATGGCTTCATCAAATTAGAGTTTCAGTTCTATTTTGATGTCCATTGTGCCCCAAGTAGATCAGATCACAGTGTCTAATCTATTGTGTTTTTCTCCCCTTCCCTTTTTTCTCATGTTCAAGTGAAGTTCCCTCAATTCTGGGAGATTTCCAGCAGTTCCACTTAACTCCCAAAGCACATCTGTGAGTGCACATAGAGTTCCACCTCCTGAGGTAAGGCTGTGGTAGTAGAAACTTATCATCAGTTGTAATAGATGGGTGCTTGGAGGAGGTGTTAGGCTGAGCATGAGGATGGTATGAAAAATTTGGGGGTTCTTATGATTATTTTTGTACACAACCAGTTTCCATTTTTTTTCAAGGCAACGTGGTCCTGGTTGCTGCTGGCACCTCTATAATTTCTTCCCAAGCATGCAGACCTCAATGGGATCACTGAGCTGCAGGATGCAGCTTTGAGGAGGGTGTTGGCAGCTCATTTGTGTTCGTGTGTGGAGGACTGGGAGACACCGAGGGCCAGGATCCTTTACACAGCTTCCAATATTAATTACAAATACTTCCATTGAAATTCATTTGAAAGGGAGTTTTATGACTCTGATGCTTCCCTAAAGATGGGGTCCTGTACAACTCAGGATTGGAGATAGAGGGGAGTGATAGAGAACTTCCATTCCAGGGAGGTGAGAAAGGGTTTTGCAGGGCTGATGTGGAGGAAACTGTACAGCAATTCTTCTGTGGCTGCCCCCAGAGCACAATTACACCAGGCAATTCCCTTGACATCCTGGTGTGTGGAAGCAGGAGGTGCTGCAGCAAGCTGCAGAAATCAAACACTACAGTTTTTTAGCAGAGATGGAGCTCTGAATTCCTGAAGCCAAAAGCTGGGATGAGCCAGGCTGCAAAGGCTGATCTAGGATTTCAGCCTCCACGAGGTTTCAGAGGTGACTTCTCTTGCTTATCCAACTTATCCTTCCAAAAGATCTTTGTCCCCCTGCAGTAGAACCCTTTGTAACCACATTTGTCACCTGATGTCCTGGCTAAAGTCACCTGCTCCTGCAGAGTGTGTTGGTGCAGCAGGTTGAACTCTGCAGTGGGCATGGAGGGGACACGTCACTGCTTCTTCCAAGACCACAGAGAGGCAGAAACTTTTGTCCTGGGGACAGGCAGGGACAGAAAGGCCTGATAGTGCCTGAGAATGAGCAGCCAGAGCTCCTGAGTGTGTCCTTGGGCAGGGTTTGAGGAGCAGCTGTGCGTTAAGTTCCCATTTTGGAGGCACCTTCCTGGCAGAGCTGAGCTCTCCTGCGTGTTCATTCAAGGACTGTGAGCAGCAGGGAGGAGAAGGTGAATTAAGAGCTCCTGGGGTGCAGGGAACCAGAGGGGCTCTTGCAGGGTGTGCTGTGTCCCAGCTGATGATGGGTGTGGTGCAGGTTTTGACATCAGGACAGGGAACTCTTTGCAGGCCAAGCTCTGGCAGAGCTTGGTCAGGCTGTGCGGTAAAGGCAGGGTGAGAGACGGGCTGTGGCTGTCCCCTAGAGCCACATCCAAGAGGAAAGAGCTGTTTCAGAGGAGAAAATGAGCACAGGCTGGCTGTGAGCACACACGAAGCTTGATGTAGGGACAAGGTCTCCAGCACATGATGCTCTGCAGCAAGGGTGATAGAAATCACACTCATTTTACAAAGGAGCCCTGTGGAAGTACAAAGGGCTGAGATGGGCTGTTCCCCTCCTCTTATCTCACCCTTTAGTATTTTAAACACCACTTTTCCTAAGGTCTGCCTGCAGAGGGTGGGGCAGGCAGGACACCAAAGGCAAAATTCCTGTCCTGCGAGTGCCTGTTTGTCCCTCCCAAGTGGCACATTTGCATGTGCCGGAGGCATCAGCCGTGTCCGCTGGTCTTTTGGGGGTAAGGCAGAGGAGGAAGGGGAAAATCTTTCCCCCCGTTTTGTTTCCTACATTCCTTTTGCTGGTGAACCCTTACCACCGATGCTGGGGAGGTTTTTCTGATGCCTCTTGGGTTTGTCCTGCAGCCAGCACTCCTGATTCTGTCTGGCCACGTATTGTATTTGGCTGGTTGTCTCTCTCACTCTGAAAATTCCTCAATTTTTTTTTTCCCCTCTGTGGCATTTTAATATCTCATAACTGGCACCTTTACCAAGAGATTAAAGGTCTGTAAACAAACAACTGTTCTACAGGCAAGCTTTAACACAGGTAACAAGTAAGAACCCCTTGTAAAAGAGAATTTGGGGAAAATTTCTTGAGTGTGGGTAACGCTTTTAAAATATATCTTCCACAAAGCTAAGGTATTACAAACAATTCCTGAGCTAACACTCAAGTAAACCACCAGCAATTATTCAGGTAATTAAACCTTTAAAACCATTCCAGGTGAAACTAGGAGAGAGTGAAGCATTATTCACCTTGAAAAGTATCTACAGCAATGAGAAAAAATTCATGTGCTTTTGGATGGGTGGTAGAGGCAGTCCAGTCATAGGGAAGGAAAGAGAAGAGCCACAAATCTTTGATGCTGATAATTTGTTTCACATTCTGGTAGGAAAACCGTTGGAAATGTATCCAGGGTCGTGCTGGAGTTGCCTTGGCACTGTAGGTCTGGCCTTTTTATTGAGGTTGGTGAAAGCCCTTCAGAGCTTGGCCCTGGGAACTGGGGAGAGCAGGGTGGTGGGGACCATGCAGCCAACAGACTCATACAGGGAGCAGGGATCTCTTGGCAGGGAGACCCACAGAGTGGGTTTGTCCTACTGTGAACTTGTGTAAAAGCAGTTTTAGCTCAAATCCTTTCCTTTCGACAATCTAGAGTAGAACTTTTTCCCTTCATCACCTGAGAGTTTCCATGTTCTGTTCTCTACTAAAACCTTCCATCTGGTAACTTTTGGGGAGCTTCTTTCCTGGCAGGGCATCTTCCTATCCTGCATCCACCCTCTCCTGCCTGGCACGTGGAGTGGGATGTGTTAGCAGGTGCTGGAAGAGTGCAAGGGCACAAGTCAGGAGTGACAGCAGCTCAGAGCCCTTCCCAAGGGCTGGTTTTGGCAAATTCCAGCCTGGCCAGAGGGCAAGGAGTCCTCAGCTCAATGGAAGAGCGTGGTCCTGGCTCTGCATGGAGCTGGTATGCCGTGGGCTGGGGCTGTGGAAGGTGCTCAGCTAGAAGGACTTCAGGACAGTGGTGAAATGAAGTGCAAGGGGCAGCAGCATGGAGGTGGATTAGCTAATTAATGCACAGCTTGATTAGAAAGTTGGAGCCAGGTGTGCCAGCCCCTGCTCTCCTCCTCTCCTGCTTCAGACCCCTCTCACTGTGACTGTGGCACAGGGAGCCACTGGAGCCCACGATAGGAAAAGTGAATACTGACGTTTCAAACAGAGAATGGTTGATTCTGCAGCAGAGCAGAGGCTGCGTTCTCTTTGAGAGCCCACACTGAGCTTGGGGGGTTGGAGCCCACCCAGCTGCCAGTGAGGCTGCTCCTTCTGGCAGGCACAAGCCCAGGTGCCAGGTGTGCCACCCTAAACCCACAGGTGGTGAGGGGGTGTGTGCAGGGCTGCTGTGAACACGTCCAGTGGCTCCAGAGATGATCCATCACCTCCTCCCTGCAAGCAGCTCCTTTGCTGGTGTTTGGGCCAGGTGCCCAGGGCAGGATGGAGTCTCCGAGGTGCCAGTGGAGCTGAGGGGCAGGATGCAGCTGGAGCAGGCACAGAAGCCAGCGATGCTGGGGGAGAGGAGGGTACAAGCTCTGCCCTTCCCCTCTGGAGCTGTGTGATCCCTTGCATAATCCCTTTAGCTTCGATGGCACCATGGTGATTTACAGCACTAATGCTTTGATCCAGGACATGATGGACCATGGGACACAAATTAAAACATGAGAGGTGACTGCAAAGCACACGTTTCCATTTGTGGCCAGCTATTTTGTGAAGACGTGACTGCAACCAGGTGTGAGGATCCTGCAGGAGATGAGGGGAAACCAAGGCAGTCCAAGCAGATTTGTTAGGATGTGAATGGGAGCACAGCAGCGTAAGTGCTATTAATAGGATTTACACAGATTAGTAAACTAATCTGTGCATTTCAGATTGGATTTCATATTATGGAAAGGAAAATTAAGCCACATACCACACAGACTTCCCAGGCAGTGATTTGTGAGTGTGATCTATTTGCTGGTAGAAGTGGCTGCTCAGAAAAGTTGTGACAGCTCTGTTGGGTGGGTCAGTGACACCCACTGGGAGCCCAGGAGGGGGGACAGTGTTATAGGATGCAGAGCTGTGCTGCTGGATTTGAGAGACAGAGAGTGAAAGGAGCAGCTTGTTTAAGGAATGGCTCTTAAAATGCATTGCCAGGAGGTAAAGCAGTGTCCAGCCTTGGCTGCATCACCACTGGTGAAGAGTTGTCCTCCTGACTCTACTGAAATGAGAAGCTGTGGCTGCCTCATCTGGGGCAGTGTTCCTGGATGGGGCTTGGAGCTACCTGGTCTGGTGGAAAATGTCCCCACCTATGGGATGAGTTTTAAGGTCCCTTCCAACCCAAACCATTCTACGTTTCTCTGAAAAAATAACTTTCCCTTCTCTGTACGTGGACTGAAGAGGAACAGAACTGATCAAATGTCCCTGAGGTGGAGAGGTAAAGGGCTGCTCAAAGGGAAGGGCAGAGTTCTATTGCTGTGCCCTGCTCCTGGTGCCAGTGTGCAGGAGGTGGGCAGGGACAGGGAGGTGGGAGGCATTGACACAGCTTAGGGGGAGGTTGAGCACCCAGGACAGTTCTGAGCAGTCATCTGTGTAAGCTGAGAAGTTTTGTAGCACCCAACAATCCATTCTATATATTATGTATATGTAGTATAAAACAATGCATTTAGATTATATAACATGAATATATGTTACGTACAAAAATGTAATCTATAACATATGTAGATACACACTTAAATATGTATTATATATAAATAAATAAATATATTTGATCAGTAGGGTTTGCCCTCAGTACTTTGACAGTGCCATCCCAGATGAGTGAACCCCAGCCTGGCTGGACCTCTTGGCCTGGAGGAGGGAATTGCTGTTACTGTCCTTGTACTGATGGGGAGATGGAAATCCAGATGCTTAGGGACTGCAGTTTTGGTTGCCAGTGGTTAACATCCACTAATCTTGGGATAGTTACAGTTCAAGCTGCCTCTGCGTAGGGCTTGAAAAATAAAATCTTTCTCTCTGTGCTTCCTGTTATTAAGCAAAAATTACAAGTATTAGGAACATTTTAATGCCCATTATAGTCAGGACTGAAAGAAGACCAACACTAGCCTTTCAAATTTCTGTTTTAGGCCAAGGCTTTAAGAAGCAGAGTGAGCTGAGCAGCCCAGTGATTTTTTGTTCTTGCAACACCTTGTTAGTTTAGAACAAATAAAAATCTCCAAATTGATTTGGTTTATCTGGGAGAACAAACAACGTGGATTTTTCCTGGGCCAGGGCTGAGGGTGGCAGCTAATACAAGGCACATCAGGAAGGTTTCTCTCCCTTTTCTACCTCCTTTCCCACAGTCCTTCAAGGTTCCTCTGGTCCTTGCCATGGGTGATGATAACTGAGCTGAAAACCATTTGTTACAACTGGGAGCCATTTGCTCTGTGATAATTATGGATACACCAAAATGCAGTTTGTATGCAGACATGTATTGAGCTGGGGTCTCCAGTAACCTGCCATGGCCTGTGCTGCCAGCCTTGAGAGCTGCCAGGAAGGAGCAGGATGCTCTGGAAATCCTGCCTGTGTTATACAGGGATGTTGAATGAATTTGCTTGAATTCTTTAAAAACAGAGCTGCTTTTACAGAGCTGATTTTTGGACATGTATTTGTATGCTGTTTTTAGGGGGTTGTTTTTAGGTCAGTGAAATGTGTCTCCAACTTGAGTTATACTGAGTTTTTTCTTTTTAATCAGCTTTACTTTACTGATTATATATACTACCTTTACTGATTATACTGCAATAGTCTAGAAAATAAATTCAGAAGCCTGCTTTTAAGTTTATGGAAATTCGTGCCCAGAGGCAGCTTTAACAAACATTCTTTTGAATTGTAGACCATTTATTAATTTTATTTCTAAAATGGCACCTATTTTATACCCTTGTTTATTTTCCTGTCTTGTTGCACACAGTGCTATCAGACCCAAAGGCTTGGAGAGCGTGAGGCAACACCAGATTTGAGATAAAATGCAGATAGATAGACAGATAGATGTGAAACACCCACATTTATGTGTATTCTGGCTTGGAGACCTTCAGTAGTATCTCCAAGTTTATTTCTGTATTTTAAAACCAGGAACTTAAGAATGAAGTTGAACAGGAAGCTGCGGCCGTAACCCCTTTGCCTGTTTCCCCTCTCTCACCATCTACTAAATATTGCAAAGCCCATAAATTGTGAAAGTGGACAAATCAGAGCGTTGCTTAAGCATAAGGCTGAGACTTGGGGCCAGGAGGTTTCAGCCCTGCCTTACCTGGAATATATCATCACTGACAGACTTGCTGGGGTTCGATTTCTACCGGCTATGAAGCGGGATTCTCAAATGATGTCCTGCCAGCCTCCTTGCCTTTGATGACATGATACTGTGCTTGGAAAGGGGAGAGCCATCAGATGTGACACAGCTTGGCATCTGCCAGCCTTTGGTGCTGTTCCATGCCCCGGTGAACCGGGGAAATGCGATCTGTAGGGTGGATGGGAAGTTATTCTGAAATGGTGATTGTCTTGTGGCTGCAGGTCAGAAGAGCACCAGCTCTTGAGCAAGTGTTTCTACTCAGCATGGCCTTAGGCTGTGTTTGCAGGGACATCTTGGGTGTTGGAAGAGGCTGTGCTTATTAAATACAGGTGAACCGATGGTTCTGCACAGGGTTTCACAGGGTGGAGACCTGGATCCTGAAATATGGGATCTTGTGGTGCTTGTGCTGGAAGTAGAGCTTGCAGGACAGGAGGCACTTCTCCCACTGGACTTGGCCCTGGTAAAACCTAAGGAGGAGTGTTGTCTAGTTTTAGGCTAAGGTATAGCTCTCCTACTGCTTTCCAGTGTTATGAGTATGTTCAAAACAGCTGCTTATTTCACATTCATTTATTATGGCTCCTAAAAAGACCCTAATTATTGAGAATAGTTAAGAGCTGAAGAGAGGTAGGCTCTACCCTGTACTTTAATCTGAGGGTCTGGTCCTCCAGGCCACCAGCAAATGGCTATTCCTTGTTTGTCATGAGCATCATTCACCTGAAACAAGACTTGCTTTCGTAACCCAAACTGATCCAAAACAAAAGTGAAAAAAGATTCAGATCTTGTTGAAGAAATCCGTAAGGAACAGGAGCACTTCTCACCATGTACAGGTGAGAAATGCTTGCTGCCATTACTGGGTAACAAACACAAACTGTGAGCAACTGGTTTCATTTGCTGGGCCTGACTTTTCCAAGGGAATGGGATGAAGCTCTCCTGGCTTGAGGCTCAGGTTAAATCTGCCTTTGGTTTGCACAAGAAAAAAAAAAAAAAAAACAAAAAAAACCCACAATAGCTACAAGGAACTGAGGCCAGAAGGGGTTTACTGAGTGCAGCAGGAGGTGCCAAATGTCCTCCTGGCACCTCTGTACTGGGCCAGTGAGCTGTCCTGGAGCCATGGAGGGCTGGCTGGTGCTGTGTGATCTCTGTCCTGGGACCAGGCATCCTGCAGCACTGCTGGTCAGTGCAAGGCAACTGTGCCTGGAATGTGCAGCATGCCCTGTGCTCCTGGGAGCACTTCCAGGCCCTCCCTGATAAAGCCAGACCTCGAAATAGGCTGCTATCAACAGCCTGCTGCCAGGTACTGCTGTTTTTGGAAGTCCTGGGTCCCACCTCGTATCAAGAGGTCTGCAGGGCTGAGGGGAAGATGACAAATGAGAGCAGCTCCTGAAACCTCCCTTGGAATTTATCTGGCAGGTCCTGGGGAGGTCACAAGAAAGAATGACCTGGAGACTGGGCTTGCTGTGATCTTGCACCCAGTCCTTGTCCTCGTGGGTGGATGTCTAAAAGTGAGTCTTACTTTTCTGGCCTGGAGTTCATTGCTTTCTTGGCACAGCTGGGGGACACCAAACCCTGAGGGTGATGTGAGAACTAAAAACACCTCAGTGTTTTGAAGCTCTGGGGAGAACACCACTACATTAGTAGGAAAGAGAAATGCTATAGCAGCCCTCAGAGGCTGATGTGACTCCCCACACAGGGGTGTGATGTCCCTGAATCCCCCTGCATGCAGGTGGTGTCACTTCCCTAGAGTTTGCAGCTCTCTTACTGATACTGCTTGAGTCTGCCTCTCCTGCAAGAACAGCACTGACAGGGCAGTCAGCCCCTGCTGCCTCTGCTGCTCTTCTGCCACAGGCTCTGAGCAAGGGGACAACATGTTTAGCAGCAGCAGTTCAGAAATCTGAACCTGTCTGTGGAGTTTTGGGGCTGGGCTCTAATGTATGTCAAGGAGAGACAAGAGGCTGCACCTCTTGCACAGCTCCACAGTGGACCTCAAAATAAAGGTGTTTTTTTGTTTTTTTTTTTGTCTTAATCTGGTCAGTGCTCACTTCCACCTGCGTGCATACAACACAACAGATAATGTTTTGTAATACAGAGAACTTTTGCATTGTAAATGTGCTTGGGATGATACTGAGTGTTGCCTTTCAGAACTGCCTTCTGATCCCCAGGCCTGCCTTGGTTTGATTAAGCAGCAGTAAATACCAAATCCCCAGCATCTCCCTAGTGTTGCCACGGTTTGTGCCTGTCATGTTTGGGTTTTTGGGAGTTCTGGTCCCAAGACAAAATTCTTGGACAAGGTCACGCTGTTTGTAAACTTGTTTTCCACACGCTTTCCCATGGGAGGGACTTGGCGTGATGGTCTCTGCAGGTGACCAGTGGTTCCAGGGGTCCCACCTCTAAGGTGGGCACATTTGGAAAAGGTATAAAATAGGTTTGGAAAATAAACCTAGGGGCTCCTCCTTAGGAGTCCACACAGCCTTCTGAACGAGTCTGCGTCTCCTTCCTTGTGTCCCACAGCGACATCCCAGGACATGAGTAACATCTGAATTGTCATTTGTTCTCAATGTACTCTTTTAAGAAACCACTGACTTAGGACATGCAAGAGCATGCACAGCTCGGGCTCTGGACTAACCCCTCCTCATTCCCCTGAGCATTTCTCCCCCTCAGCTCCTTGGACTTTGTGGGAGACGAGTCAAACCTTTCTCAGGTTGCCTTGATCTGGAAGTGGGTGTCTTTGGAGTCCTCCAGGGCCTGCATGTGCATCACCCTGAGCTGATGATGCAGGCAGGAACAGTTTTTTTGGAGGCTGAGTGCTTGGAGGCTCAGGGATGCTGCTCCAGGGCCAGTCTCGTTACCAACAGGGCTGTTGGTCGGCAGGAGAAGGCGGCTGTAAACACAACAAACAAACGAAAGAAGCGAGCTCAGCTTTGGCCTCAGCAGCAACTCCTCAAGGGACATCCCAGCGGGATCGGGCTCCCGAGGAGGCGGCGTCAGCCAGTGGGCAAAAGCAACAGGGGGAGTCAGAGACCTGGCTTTGCAACCTGCCTGTGCCACCCACCGCCTGCACCGCGGCGGGCACAGCGCCTCGCCTCCCTCCCCTGCCCTCCTGTCCCCTCCTGTCCCCTCCTGTCCCCTCCCAGCCGCTTCCATCCCTGTCAGCGCCTCAGGGGAGGGGCTGCGTCTGCAGCTGCAGGCGCTGTAAGGGACACCAACGCCGGCTCCGCTGCCCGGCAGCCCGCAGGAGAGAAAAGAAAATGATGCGGTGTAACATTCTGGGAGTCCTCTCCTAACGCTAAGGTCTACTGCGAAGCACTTTGGCTGCCACAGCAAAGCTTATTGATCAGCCTCGACTGTTCCAAATTGTGTCTTTCTTCTGCCCGAGAAGTAGCAGGATGAAGGATTAAAGCACTTACACGGGAGAATATCGTACATGAGTTATTGAGTAACCATCAGCGCTGCTCCAGGGCTGCTCCGTTCCTCTGGACTGTGTGCAACTTCTGAACATTTTATCTCTTTCCTTCGGCTTTTGTAGGCGAGTGCCAGCTTCTGTAGCATATAAACTAGGTGCTATTTTTATTGAAGCTGGCTTTAATGCTGTAGGTTTTTCACACGTGTGCTGTTTTTTTTATTGTTGGTCTCATTCCTGAACTTTCTGGCACCTCTAAGTGTGAAATCGGTTATGTGCACATTGCTTGGCAGATGAATTCCTATTTCTGGGAATCATTTTCCTTCTAAAATGTATTTTTATATTAAAAATGTGATCTATATCCATATACCGGCCTAAGATTCCAGCCCAGCGATTTCTGCAGCCAGAGATCACCACAACAGGGGATGCAGCCTGGAAGGAGACCTCTGCTTTCCAAGCTGTGAGTACTCACATCAAAATCTTGTTTTACTGACCCAACCTCTGCCTCTTGGAGCAGCACAATCCCCTTCTGATCTGGCACCAGGGAAAAATCAAGACAAGTACAGAGGGTAATAAGTGCTCTCTTCCAGCATTGTCTCCCTTTCCAGCTTGTCTCCCTGCTAGATCAAGAGAAACCACCCATCTCCCCGAGCCCTTCCTGCTATCAGCTCCATCCCAGCTACTGCCTTGGCAGCCCCCCCTTCCTCCCTGCAGCATCCCCAGGCCCCGTGTGAAAGGCAGGGGCTCTCGGGGAGCCAGGAGGGTCCTGTCCCCTCTTTCTCCATCTGTGCACAGGCTGCCAGGGAAGAAGGAACCGTGGCTGTGTGTGGTTTTTCTCGCCCAGGGTGACCTGGAACACATCTGCGAAGCCCTCCAAAGTAGCAGGAATGCGCTCCGTTAGGACATGATTCATCCTGCATACCGCATGGGTGGCTGCTCGGGGAGAATTTGGACATTTGCATACGCTGCTGAGACCTTCCGCTTCTCGCTCGCTCTCAAACCCCTGCACAGCCAGAAATCCCTTCCCGGGGGATGGGCTGGAGCCAGCCCAGCAGCGGTGGTCCTGCAGCTCCCGTCTGCATCGCGAGGCACAAAGGAGAGAAGCTGCTCCCAGCCAGCTTGAAGGATAAGGATGGCTTTTAGGTTTTAGAAACCCATCCCTTAATGTCTCCCCTGCAGGGATCAGATGAGTAATTGGGAACTTGCCCTAGTACACCTTTAGCTCTCGATGTCCTTTAACTTCAAGAGAGCATCTTCTGCTAAGCCTGAACACAGACAACTTCACCTGAGTGCAAGTAAGATTTTTTTTTTTTTTTTTTTTGCTGCAAGCAAAGCTGGGACAGAGCTGCTGCTTGCTCGGGGATCGATTCGGAATTCGGTGTCCGCAGGGCAGGAAAACACCATCCCAGACGCAGTGCTCAGGCAGAAGCAAAGCACGGCACAGGGAAAGCGGACTGAGCCAAGCGCGCTGCTTCTGGGAAGGAAACAGGAATTGGGCAACGAGGCAGCTGCCTCTGCCTTGGGGCTGCTCCCGGGGAGCTGCATTCACTTTGGCAGCCGCAGAGTGGGATCCGCCTCAAGCAGAGAAGGGAGATGCTCCCCGGGCTGGGAGGTGACTTTGTCCTCCCTCTGCTGTGCCACCGAGCTGCGAGGAGCCAGCGGGACGCGGCTGCGATGAATGGGAAAGGCGGAGGAAGGGTGAGAAGCACCAAGGTAACGTCTTAGTGAGTAAAAAAAAAATTATTCATGTTTTTAACTCTATCCATTAAAAAAAATCAAACCCTCTCAGACCTCGCCTTGCTTTCTATGGCCTAGACACAGTTTAAGGGGATGGAAGGTGTTTCCCTGCTGGCGTGTGCAGGCTGTTAATTCTCTCTAATGCACATATAACTTCAGTGAGGGAAACGATTTCACCTGCACACAGATTAGCCCATTCGGATTTACTGTCGTTCATTTTGGCATCAAAATCGTAACCAGGCAATGCTGGTGCTTGGAACACAGATCTGAGGTAATATGGTAATGTGTTTAAATCCTTTAATATCAGGGGAACATAACATTTCAAGCTGTTCTCAAAGGGCTGCCAAAACCAAGTCTGACACTATGTGAAACATTTTAAAGAAAAATTTCAACAAACAGGAATTCAGCAAATAGGAGTACACCTACCCCCCCAAAAAGCCCCTGACATAGAAAGCATGCCAGTGTCATGGGAACCACAAGCAAATACTGACTAGTCCTAACTAGCAGGTGGAAATAGATTTTAACAGTATCTAACTAATTATGGTATAATTCTGTTTGAGACACAAATAGCTTCAATATGAGGCATAAGATTTATATTTTTTAATATAGTATTTCGGAATTCCAACAAAACCCCCTCAAGTCAACAGAAAGTCCCATTCTTGCTTAAATAGGGTTTAGATCAAATCCCTGGCAAGCACAGGCGTTCCTAGTTGCCATCACCTTTCATGATGAGTCATGAGAAGCCAAGTTCCTACTTCAGACTGCTCTTCCAACTCAAAATTCACATGACATCCAAACAGAAAAAAATATTTACACAAGATGTGTATAAATATAAAGTTTATTCAGTATAGTGTTTAGAAAAATAAGTTCACATCATCTCAGAATACAAATAAAACACTTAATTGTCCAGGCACAAACCCCTATTACAGTACAACAAACATACATACTTTAGATCTCTTTGGTTGGGTAATTAAGCACAGATATGTTTGATGATACACTCTGGGGCAGCATCACCTAACAGTGCAGCAAAGTCTTCTTGATTATTCCCTCCTCTAACGCGTACATTCCGCTTAAATTTAACATTTGTTGTAAGGCACAATAAAACCCATACTGGAGAAATAACTGGTTAGTTCTGGACAAACAGTACATGCAGCAAAAGAACAAACATCCTCTGAATGTGAATCCTGAAAGCCAGAAGATTCACACCCCTGCCCCCTCCTTGAGTTCAGAAATTTAAGAAGCAAGTTTTAAATTATATGAAACATACAACTAAGGTATAAAATATCCTTCAAGATAATAACTGCTAGGAGATACAGGAAGACTTCAGGCATCCTTGCTTTTAAAAATACCATTATTTTTTGTTTTCAGAATTATAAAATTACTATTCTTTTTGATGATTTGACATTCTTCTCGACCACAAGGACTGGGCAGCTCATGTCCCCAGAGTCCTGCATGCATATTCCACTTGATACTGGAGGGATGCACCCTCTTGTTCATCTGCCCTTGCTAAGGAAAGTGCACAGACACTGGATGCACATGAAAAGCTCCTGTGCACACAGGGCCAAATTCCACCCTGATTTCTTTAACTGAAAACCACCACTGAGGTGATTTTGCACGATCTGAAGCCAGAACCTGTCCATTATTATCATCAGTCTCAGACTGAGAGTAGTGACGACAGTTCCAGCCTCACTTCTGGGTGAAGTCACTTTCTGAATGAGTCTTCCTGAATCCACAGGTGGGGGAAAGCAGTAAAAGGGAAGAGGTATATGCTTTGATAGACTGTGACTGTTTGGTTCTACCCAAGTGTCAGCCTTGTGCTCTGGTTTGTGCTGCCACTGTGTACCGGGCCAAATCCATCCCTGACCTAACAGCAGTGAAATGAATGGACCATATTCCCAGCTGGCAATGAAAGGACATTAAAACTCAATGGAAACGTGCTAGTTCAGCCCAGCTGAGGACCTGGCCAATAGATGTCTGTGATTTACATTGCTGAAATGTCCTTGCAGGTAAGACCACAGGGATAAAGCTGCAAATAGTCCACACAGAGCATTCAACTCAACGTGCTCCTGGTTTTCTGTAAAACTCTGGGTGAAACAGAGGCAGCTTTAATCAAAAGTAGTAAAGAAGAGAGGGGTTTTTAACATCGTGCTTTGTAAGAATTTGATTGAACTTCAGGCATATTTTTCAAAGCTGAGTCTGGGACTAGTAAAGCAGTAGAATTTGGCAATGTTTTCTGTAAGATTTCCAGTGGACCTCGAAGTTACAAACATATGTGAAGTTGAAATGATCCTTTATTCCCGTCCATAACGGAGAGGGAGAGAAGAGAAGGAATGTGTATGCCAGGTAGACATACCTTCCACTTAAACAACAGAATGTGATAATAAGGGCTGTCTGAGGGGCTTGGACACTCACTGCCTCCCCATGTGTGGGAGACCAGCATCCAAATCCCCTAAACACCATGTAAAAATCCTCGGTTTGGGAATCAGTGGAGCAATGCCTTATTTACAGCAGCCAAAGATCTGGCCCTGGACACTTTTTGGGGCTTTGAGTACTGTCTACTGAGAGCAGTGAGCCTGCCTGCCTGAGGGCCACGAAATAAAAACTTACTCTTGTAAGGAATAAAACTACTTATTTAAATTTCTATTTTAAACACATTGTACCGTGCAATGAGTCTTTATATTGTGCATATGTACCCGCAGAAAACATGAGGTTACAACTACGTTATCTGGAGGGAATGACACTTACTTTCAATGGGAGAAAGAAAGAAAGAGTAAAAGATAATAAAGAAGTTACTTGATATCTGGAAGACTAGAAGAGATTAATCTTACTTTGTGCCAAAACACTGCTTTTATGTACATCCTCCACTCCCACTGGAGAGTGGGAAGTCTCCTATTAGAAGTACCAGACACTCCAAGAAATGTGCCACTGTAACAACATACACAGCTTCTCACATCAACTGTGCAGCAAAGCCAGGGAACTCAGAGCCTCAGTAACACGACGAAGGCAAAGAAGGAAAAATTAAAAACAAAGTAACAGGTACTGTTGTAACACCACAGTCTCCTCAGTTATGAGAGATGATCACACCAACAACTGCTCTGAAATATTCCTTAGCTTGCCTCCAAATATAGTCTGAACTTCACAGACCAAATGTTAATCCACCATCAACTCCTTCAGAGCCAAGTACACGTTCTCCATTAAAATGACAGCGATACAGGGTATTCCTAATTTTCCAAATGGCTGAATGATTTCATGCAAAGCATATACAGCTACAGCTACTGTCATCACCATCTTAGTTACATGGGTGAAGAAGAGGTGGGAAACAGATTGCTCATGCTGGGGCCCAGCAAACAGATAAACAAGCAGAGTGGTTAGGAGAACTCTGGACTATCCGATTCCCTGCTCACGCGGAGCTCCCGGGAACGTCAGGGAGAGTTGTGCCAGGGGAACATACAGCTCCATGCCCTGCTTGTGATAATCTCTGCTTTAAAGCACTTGCCTCAAACACCCTGTTTGCCTGGGAGCACGTGGGGACAGCCAACTGCTGATGGGCTGCTCCTGCCTGCAGAGCCTCAGCGACTCGGTACAGCTGCAAGTGCTCCCCTTGCACGCTCGTTTCTCCCCTTTTCCTGCACTTTTCCCTGCAGCTCTGGAGACTTCAGTGCTCACCAACAGAGCCCAGCCTCGAGGTTCCACAGAAAACCTTGCAGAACACGCAATATAGTGCAAAACTACAACGAGAATGCTGATGCCGTGCTCACAGCGCACGGAGAAACCTTCATTCCCCAAAAGCTTTCCATGGAACCACTTAAAACCAAGACAAACACACTGGGATAATGCCACCTCAATTATCTTTCCTTTCCATTTTTTTTTTTTTTTGTCCTTTACGAGTGATCTTGCTTTGTCCTGAGCCTGATTCAGAGCCCACAGAAGCTTATGAAAACATTTCCCATTGCCTTCCAAAGGCTTCGGACGAGGATGAACACATGCTTTAGTTACTGTATATATTCACATTAGGATAAAACATAACAAAACCAAACCCACGATGATTAACAGCATGTCATTTTTGTACATCTGAATTCTTACTGTTTTAAAGCTTAAAGGATGTGCTTTTTCCATGCTACAAAAACTCCTCTGGAGGAAAGGTTAAGATCTGTTCCATCTGCCCAGAGCCCACCTGCTTCTGCTGTCCCCAGGGAGAAAGGTGTGGACACCCATCCTCAGCCAGGCACGGCTGCTGCAGAGCCCACCATCATCCCCCAGGCTGCTTCTCCTGGGAGGATTTATATAAATACACACTCAGCTGCACCCCTGGATGGGGGCTTTGCTCGACCAGCAGCTGAAGCCTTCCCACACGGGCTGTTTGGCCAATGGGTCCATGCAAACATGGGGTTCCCTTCCTTATCTTGCACATCCAACCTTTCCTGCTCATCTGCCTGAGGCTGGAGCCAAGAGCTCCCCCTCAGCACAACCCTGTGGTCCCTCTGCAGACCCCTCCTGCCCTGCTGACGTGGTGCAGAAGGACCCACCCTCGGCTCTCTGCGCTGCCAGGAAATGTCACGATGTCCAAAATCACCCACCATGTCCAAAAGACTCCCAAACCTCTTCTTACTCGTGCAAGCAGGGCCCCCCCCCGAGTCAGTGGGTCTACTTGCAGAAGTAAGGCATCAGGATTTGGCCCTGAGGACGGATATTTGCAAATCAGTGTTTTTATTCCTCCTGCCACTGTGCTTTAGTAACAAAGATAAGGCCACTAGGAAGAAAGGCACATGGAATTCTGTAAAAAATACACGAAAGGGTTCAACTAATTCGCAAATTACTAACAAAACAAACAAAAAAAACCCTGAACACAAAGACAGAGGGGGTAGAAACAGTGACCTGCTGGGTTTGTGAGACTGGGAATTAATTTCCTAGTTTCAGTGTGATTAACATTTTACTTTTACAGTCTATTGCTTGAAAAAAAAAAACAACCTACAAAAAAGTAAAACCTTGTCAGAAATAACTACGCTTACTTCCTGCTCAAACAATAAAATAAATTAAAAAGCCAGAAAATGTTTTCCTTTTCAATGCATTGTGTCTAAAGTGAAAGGGAACATAAACCATAAATAAAATCCATTGTACTAATTAAAAAAAAAGTCTCCTTTATAAGAACTGAAACAATATTTACATTCATACTGGATAGAAAGCTTTTGAATTGCATAATTAAAAGTTTCAAATGATGCCTTTTCTGGTGCACTGACAAAATGCTAGCTGTAGCATTTAGAAACCTGTACATGATTGATGTGAGATTTTTGGTTTGAATGCAAGTCTGCTGGAAAAAAAAGCAAACATACCAGTAACAATATTATGATTTTGTTTTGTTTCTTAACCTCAAACAACATAAAAGTAGCCGAAGAGGTATCGTCTGAAGTTCCTTAGAAATCTCTCAATGCCCATGGACTGTTAAGTAAACAAACAAAAAAAAAGGTCTGCATTGTTTCTACCATTTTGGAGTGAGATTTTTGTTTTCTGAAGCTAGGAGTGTATACTTACTGTTAAGAGTATGTTGTACTATGGAGAGTCAAGTTAAATTTTCAGGGTAGTATCTGGTAGCCAAACCTGTACCCATTCCTCAGTACTTGCCCTGGCCATTTCCTTTCTCCTTTACTCTGCTTAAAGGAGAATACTGCATGCAAACCAAGTGTGGCAACCTAATTCCATTGTTGGAGATTCCTCTGTACATTGATTCAGACCACTTAAATGTTCTTCTGGTTTCTTTAAATGAAAAAAAACCCCACCAAACAAAAAAACCCACAAACACCCCACGAGGTGCTCGTTAGGGCCTCAACAGGAGACTTATCTATTAAAACAGAAAGCAAGGAAAAAAGTTACAAGTCTTGCATAACTTCATCCATCTGAACTGTCTGCAGTTTGGCAAGTTCTTTTTTGTCCGTTTCCAGTTCTTCACACACCGTGTCAACCATGTTACTCATAACATACTTAGATTTGGAATCCAGCATCATTAAATTGCCAGTTGACTTACTCTCAGAATTAGGCAAGAAATTCTCTTTGACATCGGGTACAGCTTGCAGAACCAACCTGTGCTCTCTGCCAAAATCCTGGTGCACTTGTGCAGGGGGGTGGCTGACACGGTCTCCGCTCGTCGAAACGATTTCCCCGAGCACGGGCTGTGCTGTGGAAATGGACAACAGATCCTGACTGGTGATGAGGGGACAGTTCTGAAGGGTTGCATAGTTAGTGTTGCTGATAGAGATCACCGTAGAGGTACTGGTCACGGGTGAAGACATGGACTGGCTCTCTGAGATACCAGAGCTCAGTTCTGCAGCATTTAAAAGAGTTGGTGGTGTGAGGGAAAAATTAGGTGAGGGCGTTACATTCACTAACGAGGAGGCCAGGGACTGGAGCCCTGCACTGGATATATTTTCAGAGGACATGTTGACGTTCAGTTGCGTGTTCTGACTGACTGGCATCAACTGAGAAAACACCAGGCTTCTTTCCAGTCCTTCTTGCTTGACAGATCCTACTGCCTGGCCCGAGTTGGGAACTGTATAAACCACTGCACTCGGAGCAAGGGGGCTGAAGAAAACCTTTCCTTGCTGCACCGTTGAAGATTCAGTTGTAAAAGTTCCTCCATCAGATGTGCCGGGGCTTACTGAAACGTTACCTAGGGAAAGGGAAACAAAAGAAAAGAAAACAGAGATTACAGCTGGCAGAGAATTATGCAGTCCTGGTCTTTTTTTCACCTTTGCAGTATACACATATGCTAATATTTCATGCAACACTGAAAAGCAATTTTTATAACAGGTGAGAGAGAACTTGGTGTAAAGAAACCAATGCTGTTAATAAAAGTTGCTTCTAGAAAGTTTAAAAAAAAATAGTTTCTGGTATATTAGATTAGGTATCTTTCAGGCTCTCATTAAGGGGCAAACAGTCCCCAGCCATGTGACTAAAATGAATGTGCTTTGGCCTTCACTAGTTGCCACCACTCAATTTCTATCTAAGAATAGAAGCATGAAAAGCTATTAAAGATAGTTCAGTGACAGACTACAGCTTGTGTGTGGGAACTGGAGACACGTCACATGAGATCCACTATTGCTGGGCACAACCTGCCCCAGCCAACCCGCACAGAAAACACGAAAAACCGGTCACTTCCATCAGTCTAACTAAGCTAATCCTCAAGCACTCAGCTCTATTCCCTTTCACCTTGCTCTATCGTGTTTTTCTAAAATCCTAACCCTACCACATCCACAGCGCTGTGAAAAGTCACCCAGCACTGCCTGCCCTTGCTGAAAGCCATGGCACTGCTCGTGTGATGTCGTAGTGAGCCAAAGTAAGAGGAGGTGGCCAGAGATGACCTGAAGTTGTTTTCACTGGATGTGCCATGTCAGTTGTCATTAGGGTAATTCCTAAAATAAGAAATACTGGCTCTTGGGGCTGAGTCCCACTTGGAACACCTCTCTTTCTCATGAGCAGTTTAATTATAAGAGACTACAGTTGGACGCAGCTGAATATTTTAAAACAGCACTGAAGATTAATTTCTCACATGAGGACTCTTTTAGTTCTCCATTAATTTCAGTTAATCGATGACAAGTTTTTGGAAGTTGTTATGCATACAGGTAAACTAGAATAATAGAGCCAGGTAACTTGAAGTTACCTGTCAGTATTATTTACTGGCTTACTTGAAATAGCCTGCAGCATGCTTCACTTGGAATAGGCAGCCAGCTATCCACCCAGGAAAACCAGAACTTTTCTCTGCACCAAAGATATGATGGATCACTCTCCAGTGGGCAGTCCGTATTTTAAACAATGGGGAAAATGGTCAGAGAAGAGCTTATTATGAATCTTTAGGACTATCAAATACAATAGTCCTAAATACTGAAAAGGACAGAACTTTCTTTCTCACCTTTGCTGGCTGTGAGTTTATGCCTTGGAGCATGTGGATTAACTGGCTTTAGTAATTACAGGTGGCATTCAGACTAAATGTCTTCTCTCTCTAATCTTGGTTAAACTATGTGCCAATAACTTACAGTGCCTGTGAGTGCCACATTTTGGGACCTCATAATTGTGCACCCATTTGAAATGTGGTTGCACAGCTCCAGCGTTCCTCCCTGTGCTTCAGCAAGAACAATTCACCCCCTATAAACATTAAATTCAAAGAAGCACACGAGCACAATTTGACTTTCATTACAGTATTCACAGCTCCTGAAACTAGAGAGAATCATTCCAGTTTAATCATTTTCATAACCAAAGATAAAGTGGCCAGTGAGTACCAAAGATGTTCGACTGTGCTTTTTAACTGACATGCTTCAAAAAAGGGATCCAGAACTAGGTTTGTGCTCCCTGGGATTCTTCCTGGCCAGCTGCAAGATTCAGACTACAGTATATTAAGACCAGCTCTAAAGCAAACTTGGGGAGGAGCCTGCACACTTGGCACATGAACCTGTGATGACATATTTACCTTGGACTGAGGGCAGTTTTATCCAAAGAGTCTCACATTTTATATCTACGAGCTAGTGCTTACTTCTATTGTTTCCCTCAAGTTTAATCTTTCTTAATTATGGAACAGAAAATGTACAAGCAACTGCTTAGTCTTGTTGTGTCTACAGTAATTCAAAATGTATTTTTGTGCAATGCCTTCGGTAAGAAAACAAAAAACCAAAACAACCACCACAAGAACAACAACGGTAACAATTTCCAGCTGCCATAATTTTCATTTTTATGAACCTTCTCATTAAAAGAATTCAGTGGCAAATGGGAAATATTTTGAATTACTGAAACACGTAAAATTTACAGATATTTGTGAAGACTTGTATCACAGACTTCTGTGAACAGCATGAGATGAAAGGGGTGTAAATTACCAGACCTCCTTCCATGCTCTTAACAGAGGAGCTCAGCCTCATCTAAGAGTCTGCCCACGAGCATAACCCACTATAAAGGGAGGCAAACGGTATTATTTGATGTTCCACGTGTGGCCACGGCTGAGATACCATGTTGGTACCTTGGAATAAAAGGACCACAGCTTCTGAAATGCTAAGTGTGCCTGAGTCCAGCTTTTTCTCATACCTCTTACTGCAAGAGGCAAAGCTTTTACCTTGTGAAGCTGCCACAGAAACTGGAGGCAGCTGCAGAGAAGAAAAACCAATGCTTCCGTTCAGCAGCTGGCCATTTGTTCCTGAATTGGGGATCTGGACAATGCCATACTGGTTTATTTGGACAGGAGCAGTAAAAGTAACTACGGAGCCTCCATCCTGGGAAGCAGCAGTTTCTACGCCTTCCCTTTTCACCTCTGAGCTCGGTATCAATCCTGGGAAAGTGACTGGGATGTTGCCAGGGCTGAAGGCTGCTGTGGCATTGGGGACCGAAGCCTGAAGGAGTTTGAAGTCTTTAACATCTTCTGACGATGATGAGGACAGTATGTCAGTGATGGACACCCCGTTGCTCACGACACTCGACGCGGTTTTGGGCGAATTTAAGGTAACAGTCTGCGAAGTGCCCACACTGAGTCCATTGAGGATGACGCTGTTGGGTCCCTGAAGAAACGAGCTACCATTGAGGAAGACAGGAGAGGTACTGGCAGGCATGAGGTTCCCATTCAACAAGACACCAGAGGAGCTCAAGGCTATTTTAGTGTTTCCAAGCTGCTGCATGTAGACAGGCTCCATGTGGCCGGGAAGGCTGAGGCTGGTAACGCCGTCGGATGAGCTGGAGAGTGGATGGGGAGATAAATCCTCACGGCCCTTACTGGATTCATCCTCTGTGCTAGGGTTGCCATCTGACTCGCTATGGGAAAAGATGCAGACATGACATTGCATTACCACGGCGTGCCAGGAGCTCTGCACCAAGGGCCACTTCTTGCTTTAACACAAGCATGTGAGAGCTTCCACGAACCATTTTTTTTCTGTGTTTTGCCTTTACAAGGCACTTTAAACCAATATGCAAGCCAAGGGAGGAGGTTTCTTAGAATAGAACACATCAAACCAAACACTCGCCAAAGGAGAAACTTTACAGACTGGCTTATGGAGTTGTAAATAAATTCCTCCAGCCTGGCGACCGAAGGAGGCTGCCTGGGCCCCCCTCCGCCGGCCCGGGGTGTCCACACGTGTGAGACCGGCCGCGGCCATTTGGCAAAGCGCTGGGAGGTGAGGCAAGGCCGGGAAGCGCCGGCGGACCCTCCGGGCTCAGCCTGCCGCCCCCGGTCCGGGGGAAGGGGCAGAGCCCGGCCCGCGCTGCCCCCGGTGCCGGCGGAGGCACCGCCGGCCGTGCCCGGCAGCCGGGGGGAGGGACGGAGGGATGGCGGGGGGGCGGCCTTTGTGCCTCCGCCCGGGGCTGCGCCGGGTTTTTTTCGCTGACTGGTCCGCCCTCGGCTGCATTTTTCGGTCGCTCTCCCCTCCCTCCCCCTCGCCCTTTGATGTGTCCCGCGGAGAGGGGCCGCGGCGGCACAATCGCGCCCTTGGTTGAGAAATGCCTTGGGGCCCCCTCCGCCGGCCGCTTTCCCTCCTTCTCTCCCCGCTCCCTTCCTCCCTCCCTCCCCTCCTCCCCGCGCTTTCTCCCCCCTTCCCGTCCCTTCCCGGAGGAAGGCGGGGGGCGGGAGCGGGGAGGTCACCTCCACCTGCCCGCGCCCCCGCCGCGGGGCGGGGGGAGCCGAGCCCGAGCCGCGGGCGGAGCGGGGCCGGGGCCGCTCTCCCGCCCCGCGGCGCGGCCGGGAGCCCCGGGAACCGGCCCCGCTCCCCCGCTGAAACCCGAGCCCGGCCCGCTCCCGAGTCAGGTTTCAAAACAGAGGGAGCGCCGGGACCCCGCGCGTCCTCCGGCCGTCAATGATTAACTCTGTCAGGCGCGACAATTGAATAAAAACAAGGAGCGGGGGGGAACAAACACCCCCGTCCCGTCCCCTCCCGGGAGTCCGCCCCGCGGCTCCCCCGTGCCGGGAGCTCCCCCGGGAGCGCCGGGCGGCGGGTCCGGGAAGTTTCCCCGCGCCACCTCGCACGCCCGGGCCGGGTGGGTGTGTTGGGAACGAGGGAGCGGGGAGGAGGAAGGAGGGGAGGACGAGGCGCACCGAAGGTAAGCGCCATGTTTGCAAGGGAAGAAAGAGCCGGGAGAGGGAAAGGCAGGCGGGAGAGGGGGCGGGGAGGAAAAGTTTTCCCTCACCTTTTGGACTGGGTCTCGGAAGGGTTGCGGTCCCGCTGCCTGCGGTTCTTGAACCAGTTGCTGACCTGCGTGAGGGACAGCCCGGTGATCTTGGCCAGGTTGCGCTTCTCGGCGGGCGAGGGGTACCGGTTCTGCTTGTAGAGCTCCTTCAGCGCGTTGCGGGACTTCTCCTTGAAGCAATAGACCGTCTCCTCGCCGTCCCAGATGGTCCTGGGCAGGGGGTATTTCCTCCGCAACCTGTACTTGTCCACCGCCCCCAAGGGTCTGCCCCGGGCTCGCTCCGCCTCGGTGTAGCGAGCCTTGTACCAGAGCTCCTGCAGCAGCGGGTGGTTGGAGGAGTCGAAGTTGTGGCTTTCCAGGATGCTGTAGAGCTCGGCGTAGATGCCCTGGTGAAAAGCCACCAGCGCCCGGGCTTTCATCAGGCTCTCGTTGCCACGTAGCAGATCGCTCGGGGGCAAAGACCACAGGAACCTGGCCAGGCGGTCCAGGTTCCCACCTTGCTGCAGCGCCTCGCACACGCAGGCGACGTGGTCCGGCGAGAAAGCCAGGGGGGTCTGCGAGGAGGAGGAGGAGGAGGAAGACGACGAAGAGGAGGGAGAGGAGGCAGCGTGGTGATTCCTGGCCAGAAGTTCCGTATGGAGCAGTACCTGTTCCGCGGCTCCCTCCTCGCCGGCGGCGGCGGAGCCTGCATGCTCCATGGGGAACGGGGCAGTGGCAGGAGGGGGCGGCGGCGCGGGCCCGTCGGGGGCTTCGGAGAGCATTTCCATCACATTTTCCTCCTTGATCTCTACCGCGATCACGATGTCGTCCGTGGCGGGGGAGGCAGAAGACATGTTTCGGTTTGTTTTCCTTTTTTTTTTTTTCTTTTTTTTTTTTTTTTTTCTCGTGGGTGGTTTTTTTTTTTCCTTCCTCCCTCCCCCCCCCCCGAGTTCCCTTCTCCTCCTCTCCCCCCTTCCTATCTCTCTCCTCCTCCTGCTCTGGCCGATCAGGTTTCCCCCGGCCCCGCAGTGACCATCCGGGATCGCTGCTGTATCCCGGCCGCGCTCCGCCGCTCCCCCCGCCGCGACTCCCGCACCCGCCGCAAGACTATGTGGCCCCGCCCACCGCTGCCCCGGCCGCGCTCGCCCATTGGCTGCGCCGAGCCGGGTGGGCGGGGCTACAGCGTCTCCATGGCAACCGTCAATCAAGCGGCCGCGCTCCTCTCTCCGTTCCCCCCCCACTCCCATCTCCACCTGGAGCCCCCGGGAAGCGGCGGCTCCGTCACCTGCGGCTTTCTCTGGAAGGGGAAGGGTTAAAACGCTCCCGGTGCTGTCGTTTACTGGGCGTGAGGGAGTGTTTGCTGTGTCCGCTTCTGGGCCCCTCACTCGAAGAAAGTCATTGAAGTGCTGGAGCGAGTCCAGAGAGGGGTAGTGGAGCTGGGAAAGGGTCTGGAGCACAAGTCCTAAGGGGAGCGGTTGAGGGAGCTGGGGGTGTTTCGCCTGGAGGAGACTTAGAAATAAAGGTGACTTTATCACCGTCTGCAACTCCCTTAAAAGAGGCTGGAGCCAGGTGGGAGTCGAGCTCTGCTCCCGGGCTACCAGCGCCAGGATGAGAGGACAGAGTCTTAAGCTGCGCCAGTGGAGGTTTAGGTTGGACTTTGAGAGGAATTTCTCCGCGGAAAGGGTGATTAAACATCGGAGCGGGCTGTCCATAGAGGCGGTAGAGTTACCATCCCTGGAGGCGTTTAAGGATAGACTGGACGTGGCACTTAGTGCCATGGTCTGGTTGACACGGTGGTCCTTCCCGAAGTAATTGATCCTGTGTTGGTTAGTCATAGGCAAGTGTCCCCCGTCTCCCCCTATTAGAACCGGAGCTCTGGGGCCCGGACAGCCCCCCAGCCCCGCCGCCGGGCCGGCGCTGCCGCCCGGGCTCGTTCCCGCTCGGGCGGGCGCTGTCGGGGCCGGGACGCGTGCGGAACGCGCGGGGCGGCGCTGGGCGGCGGCGGGGCCGTTTGGCGGCGGCACCGGAAGGCGGAAGGCGCGGCGGGAGGAGGGAGGGGAGCGGCAGGCGGCCATGGACGACCTGGGCTGCCCGCGGTGCAAGACCACCAAGTACCGCAACCCCTCCCTGAAGCTGATGGTGAACGTTTGCGGGCACACGCTGTGAGTGGCGCCGGGCCCCGGGGGAAGCGGGCGCGGTCCGGAGCCCCGGCTGCTCTGCGGGGCACCGAGCGGCGGGGCCTGCGGGAAGGGGTCGCTCCCCCGGCCGGTCCGGGGCTGAGGGCGGCAGCGGCTCCGCCAGACCCGAGCGGCCTTTGCGAGGCGGCTCCGTGCCGCCCTTTCCTCCCCCGCAGGGTCGGTGTCAGCCCGGCTGGGTTTGACGCGCTGCCCTCGGTGCCTTCTCTGCGGTGAAATTCCCGGGGGGAAGCGGGGAGGGACCCTCGGGACACGGCCTGAGCTCGGGACACGCTCCGGTCCCGCTGGGCTGCCGCGCTTCGGGGTGCGAAGCGGGGAACGCAGGGAAAAATACATTTCCCGTGGAGTTAAACCTTTCTTGTTTGAAGCTGTGCTCGAGTAGCAAAGAAAAGAGGTGTTTGGTTGTGTTCTTGTAGTGTGTTAATTTTGCTGAATGAAGAGTGCTTTGCTGAAGGTCTCTTGCTGGTTTAAATGTTGGAAAATCCTCTTGCGAGGCTGTGCTGATGGTAGTCTTAACTCATTCGTGGTTTTTTCTCCCAAGAACAGTCATTACTTTTTTTTTTTTTTTTCCTTTTCTGCCAGAACTCAACTCTTAGCTAGCACTCAGCACTGGCTCTTGCTGATTTAAGTTACAAATAGCCTGAACTCATTCACTTTCCGATCTGGAGACCATCCTTAATTAGTGTGCAAGTTTAAAAGGCTGTACTCTAAATTGTTTCTGGATGTTCACCATAGAAGTGCAGTACTGCAGTAGCAGCCCTATCTGTATTTTTATTTTTGTCTTGTCCTCTTCCCTGTTATATGTATATTTTTAAACTATGCGTGAATTGCGTTAAGAAGATGCAGCCCAAGAGCTTTTGCTTGCCTTGCTACATTGTTGTAAGTGAGCAGGGTGAAGGAAATCAATTACAGGAAAGGATTTTTCTTACTGTCGTAGGAAAAAAAGTGCTACTTTTCATTCTGTTCCCTGCTCCTGTCCTCTGTGGTCCGGCTAGCACTTCTCCTGCCATAAAGGTGTGGTGGTGTGGGAGAGGTGGCCCCAGGAGTGTCCCCGAGGGCAGCAGCGTTAGCTGGAGCTCAGAAGGGAACAGCCCCGTTTGGACAAAGCTGTGCGGATGGGAATTGGTGCCTCGACCTTGCGTTCACCAAAGATCAAAGGGCTTGATCAAAGTGGTCCTGATGTGCTTTTCAGGCTCCTCCAGAGCCGCTTCCAGCAGAGGACAGCATGTCTCAGTTTGCTTTCCTGCTTTGGTTCTCTGTTGTTTTGGGGCTTTTTTTTTTTTTTTTTTTTTGTAGCCGAGTCTCACTTGAGACAGCTAACGGTGTGTTCTGCTTTACTGGATGCAGTTGCTGACACCGTGTTTGGGGCTGATGTTCTTGTCTTGCTTCTTGTTTCTGCACAAGGGCTGCCTCCCCCAGCTCTTGTTTGCATCTCTGTTGCAGAGTAGGATCTCTAGATTTGTTTTTGTTGTGATTAAGGGCTCTCCATCTCGGTGTGGTTCAAGTGTGCCACTTTTCCTCTGTGTTTGCCTTCCCAGAGCTCCCTCAGGGTTGTAGATCTATTATTGTTCCCACACAGTGCTGCAAAGCCTTCATGCTGGAAGTTGTTTCTTAGTAATGGTTAATAAATTTCCAGTGTAGCTCATCTAGGAGCTGGAAGCTCAAATGACCCACCTGTGAATGAAAGGAGGTAAATGATTCATAGATTCACCATATTTCAGTCACAAGAAAGGAACGTTTAATTAGCTTCCAAAGCAAATGAGCTGACATAAGTTTCTGATGAAGATTTATCCTTAGTCCATCTATTTTGGTATTTTGCAGTTCTTACCATTGAAAATGCTACTCCTAATTCCCAATCTAATTTTTTTTTTTTGCTATAATTGAAGCATTTAAGAACTCTACTGTGGATTTTATATACTTGTGGAGTCTTAATTACTTTTCTTTTGTAGGAATGTCTGGAATATTTTGAGGGCTTTCTCTTTGGTGTTTTTCACTCTGAAGAAGTCCCATTGCTTCAGTCTCCTCTCTTCAGTGATTTTTTTTTTTTTTTTTCTTACACTTGGGGGCTACTCTTGCTGGGGTTTTTTAGGCCTTTTCCATTTGGTTTGCATATTATTGGCGCTGGGCATGGTGTTCCATCTGAGTCATTAGTACAACAGCCAGAGTCAAAATTATTCTGTGCCCTTTTCATTATTATACTGCATTTCATCCAGGCAGTATAATGCATCTTGATGTAGGAATTTTTTTTTTTTGCAGTGATATGTTTGGTTGATGTTGAGCATAAGCCCCAGATTCATTAGCACTTTACCACTCAGCATATCTGTGGGCAGAACAGAATTCAAGCTTGCTTTCCGTGTTATGTTTTGCAGATGATTATTATTACCTTTTTGCTCTGTTAGACAACTTGTTACTTCAGGTGACTTTTGCACTTGCTTCAGGTGACTTTGGATTCGGAGACCCTCCATCCAAGTTTTTGAAGCCGAGATCATTCTCTGTTAACATCCTGATACTTTCCAGTGTGTAGTGTGTGGACAAAATGTCTGGGAAATATTGGGAATTGTTGCTTGTGACCATAAGAAATCCAAGTGAAGCAGAGCAAAATACGAAGTTGCCTGCAGCAAGTTCAATTGCTAAATAACCCTCTTCCCCTGGTTACTTTCTGTAACAGTGGAGAATGTGAAAAGATTAGAACCATGTGAATGGGCTTGCTACCAATTTTCCCTCTGACTGAAATAATGATAGCTTATCTCTGGGTGTGGGTTTCTAATCATCTCTGACTACTTCAGTATGTTCCGCTTTTGTTTAGATTGTATGGCTGTCAGTTTAAGAGTGTCAAAAGTCCAGTTAAACCAAAACTATACTGCCTGTAGTTGCTGTTTCACTACCTGTATTTTTACTGTGTCATTGGAGGGAATTATATTTCTTTGATGCAGTTTGTTCCTAAGAAATTGTGTGTTGAATTTCATCTGTTCTCTTATCTGAAATATGCAGGAGATAGGTTTTTTTTTTCAGATTGTTTTGGCATCTTCCCAGGATCTGATGGTAGCTGGTCTGTGTTTTCCTGTGTACTTGTCTCCTGCTCTTTAGAGGCAGGTGCTTCAGTCCTTCTTTAGGTTGTTGGAACTTAGTGCAGAAAGCAGAGATGATCCAAAACTGCTTTTGTCAGTTTTCAAAGGGTAAATATTGCATCTACCAGATTTGAAAAGCTTGAAGTACTCCTCATGCTGTAACCCCTGGATATAGTCCACAGGTTTATGGACTACACGTCCCTGGGTTTATGGAAGCTCATTAAGCTGTCTGCAGAAGCACATTGCCTTTATGGTGCTTTTTGTTTGAAGGGTGCCGATAAATCTGCATGGAAAATTCAGAGCCGTGGCTTTGCTGGCTCGGGAGGCTTGGAGCAGTTGCTGTAATGTGTTTCCCAGTTCTAGCCTGGGCTCCTGTTCCTTCTGCTGTGCTATGAGTTACATTAGCCAGCTAATCCATCTTACTGAGTGGAGATTGATGCAGAAAATGCCCCAAGTGCTTTGGCATCATCTGTTAGAGATTTTCCCTCTCATTGAACAGTGGGTTAATGCGCTCCTGCTTCAGCTGCACTTTCTTGCATTGCAGGCATTCTGAAGGAATATTTTCATTTTACCTTCAGTGCTGCCTCCTGGTAGTTTCTTTCCTAAAGCCCTGACCTTTCCTTTTCTGTCAGCTGTGCTGTTCACTTAATGAAGTGACCTCCAGTGATGTGATTTGTACTTGTGCAAAATACTTTGAATTTTAAAATATTGAAGAGCCTTTACCTAGCTGACTTGTCAGTAAACTTCAGATCTTTGTTTCATCTGGGTTTCAGAAAGCTTGTGGTTTTACCATGAGTTCATATTATTCATTTTGTGACTCTGTTTTCCTTTCTGAAGAGCTGTGAGAGTTGTCTTCTTATGCCTTCTGTCAGCCAGGTTATTTCCACTTTCATGTTCTCAGGTGGTTCTTGCCCTCTGATTAGAATGAAATTAGAAGAGCCATTCCTTTTATCATGGTTTATTTTCTCCCCTCTTTTTTTTTTTTTGTCTCACCTCTAACATAAAAAAACCCACCTCAGACTATCTAAGTCCATGTTGGGCAACAAATGTCCTGTTTTTTCTTTCATTTTGACAGATGGCTGCAGTGCAGGTTCTTCTTGCTATGAAATCCTACGCTTTGGAGGTATAGCTCAGTTTATTCTTCTCCTCTTCCTCACTTCATTAATTTAAATCTCATCTGAGGTAGATGATATGTATGAAAATCCCTGTGCTGGCCTCCCATCTCTTTTCTTACTGTGACCTTGACCCTGCCATCAGATTGGTTCTGGATTTTGGCAGCAGCATGCAGGTAGCACTTCTCTCCCTCATCCTTTGCATCTCTTCCTGTGTCAGTGGCTTGATCCTGTGTTAGAAATCTGAGAGTGGCTTTCTCCTAATGCTGCATGTTTGGCATAGCCAGTTCTCCCGTGGGCAGTGGGGCTCTGGAATGTGCTCCTGGCAGAGTGGGATCAGAGTGCTGATAAGCACAGCAGTGCTGCAGTGGAGATAAGGGATAGGCAGGTTGCTACAAGAGGATGGAATCGGTCATTTGGTCTTTTATAAACAACTTCCAGGTTGGGATTCCACTGCAGTTTATTCCAAGAGAATCTTGCCAAGCCTTACAATTGTGGGAGTGGGTTTTTTGGGTTTTATTTCTTAGTAGTTTGTTTTCCTTGGTTATTGCTTCTTGACTAGTGTCGCCAAAAGTGTAACACCATGTGTTTTTGGCATCACGCTAATGTTAAATAAGCCTTTTCCACTATAAATCTTCCCTGTCACTGGGAGGGAGGATGATAAATTAGCAGTTAAAAGTTGTTCTAGGATGGGACTTAGTAAGGAAATGCTTAGTTCAAGAATAATGAATGTCTTTTAAAGTTTATTTTCTTAAGTATAACAGAGGTCCAAGGCATCAGATACTTGGCTTTAAAAAAACTTTTGTGCAGGGAAAGGTGTGTCTAATTATGGAGCAATGCTTGATTAAAGTCCTCTAATGCATTAGTTTCTAAGGTGCACTGATGGCTTTGCTTTCTTTTAGAAGTTCACTCAAGAATTACATTCAAAATCCATTGTGCATGCATGACAATTTCTGGTTTTTCAGACAATTCCTAGAGTCTTTTCTAAGCATGCAGATGCTGAGTGCGTGCTTGCCAATGGAGTTGTAATCCACCTGGCTTCACTTGAGACCATGAATTATCTTTTACTCTGCCTGCTTGGATTTCATGGCCTGTGTTGAGTTTTAGGAGGCAGGTTAAGCATATCCCACTGATTTATTTACATGAAGAGGAAAGGAAATGCATCCACCCAAACCTGCATTAAAGGAACGTTAAGGTTGTTACTGCAAACTGGAGTGGGTAAAGAGATTTATTCTTGGCTGTAAACTTGGACCATATGGTCTCCAACAAGGAGATACAAAAATGCTAGGTAAAAAAAGGTAGTTAATTGGGACTGCTGGTTCACCTTTGTTATCCCACTGCCTTTTATAGGAAGCAAGAAGGAAACTGGTATGTAAAGCTCTTCCTTAGGAGTCAGTCCTGGTGTTCCAGCTACCTGTGAGCCATCCTGGCTTGTAGAGAGAGGAAATGTGAGTGTCTGCCGACCAGCAAAAGCAAAGAAATTCCTTTTCTTCCCCAGTGTCATGCCAACTGTTGTGCTGTCTCGGCAAAGTGTTTTTTCCAAGCTTGACATCTCTGGGAGACAAGGGCTCAGGGACCAGAGCAGCCTCCACAGGAAACTGAGAAGCTCAATTTCAGCTGCTGCCAGTCTGGTGGTTTTGGGTTTGTTCATGTACTGCCACAATCTTAGATGATAGCTGATGAACTTGCTTTATTATAAACTTTTCTGGTCTCTGTTCCTGTCTGAGGAGACTTATGGAAAGGTCTGGGTTCCTTACTAAAATGTAGGGTTCTTTTTCTCCTGTTCCCAGAGGGAGATGTATTTATTTCTCATTTAATTTGTTAATAAGGCCTCAAAACGAAGACAGTGTAAAAAAAGCTTACTGTCTCTAGGCCCAGCTTTGTATTGCTCAGGGGAGACATCAATTCACCAAGATGTGTTGTGGGGATTCTCTAATCTTCCCTGCACCCTGTTAGGGTGTTTCCAGGGATTCATTAGGTGGGAAGTGCATCCTTGGAGAGCTTTAATTGCGGTGTTAACAGCTGCAAAGATGAAGAAAAAGAGGTTTCATTATTTGTGTATTTATTTTAATGTCAGAAGCTTTTGGAGTTTTGTGGCTGTCAAATTCCCTGGGAGGTAGAAGTAGGAACATCCCTGGTGAATTCAGGGGAATGGGGTCTCATGCCAGTGCGTGGGGCTGGACTTGTTGGAAAACAGTTTGGAATCTTCTTGTTTAAACCCCTTCCAAGTGAAAGGATGGCTTGGCTTCCTGCTGCATTCTTCTCTGCAGTGTGGTTCAAGAAAATGCCTTTCTTCTAGGATGGGGGGAAACCCTGGAGACTGTGGAAAATAACATAAAACTGTATTTCAGCCAAGGGAGTTTGAGTGAAAAAGCCTAAACTAGAGGTAGGCAGTGAAGATCTGTCAGACCTGTAACTTTTAATTTAGGCATGTGGGAATTAGGGGGGGCTTAAATATGCATTTGAATTTTATTTGGCAACCTTTTTTTTTCTAAAGAAAATACCTTGAATGCAAGATACACAAAGATGATGATTCAGAGCTGTCATTTGTAAACATAAAGGTTGGCTGTGATATATATGATTTTTAGGCCAAAAAAAGTGGTGTGTGGGCTTTGGAGCACAAACAAGTATGAGTGTGCTGGTTCAGCCATGGGAGTGTGGATTCAAGATTTGTGAACAGGCAGCAGGCACGAGGAGAAGATCCACCAGGCTTTGGTACTTACCAGACCCTTGCAGAAGCTCATCTAGTTTACTAATCTGGTAGAAAATGAGCTTTTTTTGGTCAGTTAATGCTGTTTGTTTAGCAAGCTGAAGTGGCTTGGGAATGGTTAGTCAGACATCAGAGGTGGTGCAAGGTCTTCTGTAGGAATCTGTCTACAAATGAGGTAGGAATAGGGTGGAAGGAAGGACCTTCCTATGGCACAATGTTAATTTAGCTTTTTTAACCATTTTGTGAAGCTGTGTGCTTTGGCAGTTGGCTTATCTGGGAGAGCAAGTGTTCAGTTTTGTCTCTGAGCCTTGCTTTTTTGCTGTTATACCATATCACATCTCAATTTAGATTCCTGGATGGTAAATCCTTGCTTGTAAGAAAAGCATTAATAATCTTGGTGGATTAAAGCAGATTGGGACTACATGCAGTTGAAAATCTCAACCAGAACAGGAACTTGGTGTGGTCCCGAAAATGCCTACTTAGCTTTGGGGAGATAAGTAGGGAAAGCTATGTAAATGTATTTCATTCCCAATAATTTCCACCTCTGAGAGAATTCTCTTGGTTTCTTCTGTGTGACTTGGGAGACACATCAGGGAGGTTTTTACTTATTTTGTCAAATCTACTATGAGACTTTAACTGATGCTTGATTGAAGTAATTGCACAATCAAAGCTTGTCTGCTTCCTCAGAGGAGAAGCAAATTTATTTTTTTTTAATGTTCAGTGGGATGTATTCCTTCCGAAAGAAAGATTTTTCCTAACTTCTTAGGGAATAAAAATCTAGGTCATCTTTCTTCTTTGTCTTTTTGGAATTACTCCTGGTTTTATTAATTGGGATTAGATTCTCTTTGGATCCCATTCCACCCCTTTAGTCTTCCAAAGTCTCTACATGTTAGTCATGGGAGGTGAATAAATCATTGCTGAAATACCCAAGAGGTTATTTCCTTCTGCCATCCAGTTTTGACAGTGAATATTTGCTTTTGCCTTGGGCTCTGAGTCGTGGTCTTGATACTTCTGATGAAGTGGTGTTAATGCCTCAGTTTAATTATTTTGTTTTAAAACTGGAATATTTAGAAAATCTTCTGTTTTCTCTGTTGAGCTATCAGTTGCCATGTCTGCTTGGTAATGCTTCTTGTCTGCTTAGCAAAGCTCACAGAGCTCTTCATTCCCTGTAAGTACTTTTTGGAAATTTAAGTTATGGTTCTGCTCCTTGTGACCTTGGCAAAAGGAAAGCTGTTGTTTATATCCTGTCTCTCCAGCCAGTAAATGGAAAAGTAAATTCTTTTTCCTTGGTTCTGAAAATTCAGTCTGTTTAAATCTGCACCCCGGGTTGGAGACTTTACAAGAGCATGCAGTGACAGGACAGGAGAAATGGCTTCACACTGAAAGAGAGCAGGTTTAGATTAGTTATTAGAAGAAAATTCTTTACTGAGGGGGTGATGAGGCTCTGGCTTAGGTTGCCCAGAGAATCTGTGGCTGCCTCATCCCTGGAAGTGTTCAAGAACAGGCTGGATGGAGCTCTGAGCAATCTGTTCTGGTGGAAAGTGTCTCTGCCTATGGCAGGGGATTGGAGTGAGATGATCTTTAAGGTCCCAACCCAAACCATTCTGTGATTCTGTGGTCCTGGAAATGGGTTTGGGTGCCCAGCTTGAGGAGTCTCCCAAGATGCTTGACACCTTCTGTGTTGGGTAAATGCTCACCCTGTTAGGGGTGGCCATGGTAATGGTCTGACACAGGGGAGGTAAATCTCTGTGGTAAAAACAAGTGCTTCTCAAAAAGAAGCCAAACACAAGAGCTGTTTAAACAATTTCATATTAGGCAGGTTTTTCTTCTCTCTTCTTTTAATTGCATCTACTTCGTTTTAATTGAAGTCAATAATTCTGTGGGTTTGCAAGGAGAAAGGACAATGGGCTTGCTTCTGTGTGGTTCCATTAGCTGTCAGATGTTAATAAGCCATATGCATAGGTTTAATATTTATGAAATTAAGCAAATCGCTTCCTGAGTCATTTTAGAAAGCACATGTGTCTTGGTAACTGTAAATTCCCAGCAGGGCAGATCCAGAAATGTTCTGTTGGAGTGCTCAGAAGTTGCATTTGTGTGCATGCTCTTTGTTTGGGGCTTTGGTTGGTTGTTCCCTGACCCAGACAACAGAAGGTTTGAAGAAAAGCCTGGTGAACATTTTGGAAGCTGAATTGAGTACTTCACTGCTCATATCTGGTGAGGAAATAAGGAAAACAATTCCCTGAAAGTAACAGACTGTGGGACAGGCACTGTGCTGAGCTTTCACTGGGGACACTTCAGTTTCATATTGCTGGTTCCCTCTTTTGGTTTGATGATATGCAGGGAACAGTGGATATTTCCTCACAGACCACTCTGGCTGCAATAGAAGTCACAAATAGTAGTCCTAAGAGTAATCTGAATTTTTTAAAGACATTTACCTAGTTTTTCTTTTTTAAAAAATGTTTTGCAGGAATTAGTTTTGATGATACCAGATCTGAGAAAAGATATTAGCAAGAACTGCTGCTATATGTGACAAAATTAAACTTTGTCATAGCTAAAACATTTTTTGATGCTCTGAAAGTGATATTAAACTGTTCCTGTTTTGAATATAACATGGGGGGGGAGAATACATAAGGAAATTCTTACAGGTTTTTTTTTGTGTGGAATGTGGGTGAGTTCAGATCAGTGAGAACAAGATAGCTCTGTCACAGAGGAACAATGAGGAAGTCATCTGTCTGATAAATATTTTGGCTTCGAATTGAGAAATGTGAGGTGAGGATTTTTGCTGTGCCCACACAGTCCTGCCTCAATGGTTGGCACTAAGGTTAGATTATGTCTAAGCATTTGCATTTGTCTAATGCATAAGCATTTGTCTAATCCTGGGCTTAACGTGAGCATGACAACTTCTTGAACATTTTAGAGAAGGTGAGTGGCTCTGCTGAGAGTTAGGAAATAGTGGGGTGGGACAGAGTGAGAAGAAATGTATCTTGTTGGCTTCCTCTTAAGAAGGAGTCTTGAGGTGAAAGCTCCCAGGAATGTTGTGCTCTTCAGTTTTTTTTTTTTAATTAGTTTCAAGAAGTGTGGCCTTCTCTGCCAGGATGGCAAAGGAAGGCTGCTGTTCCTAGACAGCAAAAGGCAAGGGAGTGGTTTGGCCAATGTTGACACCTTCAGACTGCTGAGCCTCATGAATGGGAAGTGTTGGGTCTAACTGGGCAGGGAAGTCTGGCACTGGGATTAGATGTATTGCAAGAGCTGCCCTCAGAGCCAGGGTGAAGGAGGAAGGTCTCTGGTCCCAGACAAGTACAGGCAGACAAATGTTTAACTTCTTTGTCTTACTTGAGGGTGTCATATTTATCTGTTAAAAAAAAAAAAAAGGTATCTTTGTGGTGATTAGGAGCTGAACAATCTGTAGGTGTAACTAGTGGCTAGGTAATTTTTACTGTGAATGTATGAATAGCCTTGTGTAAACAGAAGAGTCTAGATTGTTCTGAGAGTAGTGTCTGTAGGCTTTAAAAGACTGAAAAAATAATCCTTACACACCCTGGACTGCGTCAGGAAAGACTGCCCATGGCAATTGTGTAAGTTTGATAAGCCTGTGACTGATGTGCTGTGAGCTAGAAATGAGAGGCTGCCCTTAAATCCCCAAGATCCCTTGTTTTAAGGAAAAAAATGAAAAGTTATCTTTAGTTTTGGGATATGGTTGTGTTCTGTAAAGGGAGAGAGGGAGGTTAACAGGACTGAGGGTGCTGCCAGGGTTATGGGATGTTGCTGAACATCATCAGCTGAGCAGACTTGAAGGAATTCAGGAGCTGGAGAGATGCTTGTCTGTTGAGCTTAGTCTAGAAGTGCTGCATTTCTTTGAACATTTTAGTTTCTAGTCTTGCAACAAAATTTTGGAAAACAAACCCTTGATTTCTATTCTGTCTGTCTGGTTGTGGGGAAAGGTAATACAGGAGGTGTGTGCAGAATTAGCTGCCTTCACTTGGGCAGGATCTCAGTGATGTGTGAGTGAAACAGCCCCTTGGAGATTTGTTTTTTGGGATGAAGTTAGGGAGCCCAAAATGCACGGGGTCTGTGGGGGAACCTTTGGTGCCAGCTGACAGATTTTGGAAGGAAGCCTTCTCTTTCTGCAGGGAAGATGTGACTGGGAAAAACCTTGTGGCTTTGGGGAAACTGAAATGCTGTGGTGGTCAGAAGGGGAGGCTGATTCCCAGTCTGACTGTGGCAGTAAAGGAAGCTGCAAAGATCACAAGGGAGACTTGCTCGAAGAAAGGGACATGGCTACATGAGAATATTGAGAGGAGTGATGAGCATAGGAAGATGTGAGTTCTTGGAGGATGAAGGCACGGGAATGTCAGAGGTGAGGATAGTGAGTGTGTGTGCTTGAGCATTGTAGGTGCCTAAATGGAAATTAGCCAAGCCTGGATACAGAGGTTTGAGCCAGAAGAGGAAGGAAGGGTGCAGAAGGGAACTCAGATCCTGTGTTCCCTCACTAGGCTGGAGCAGCACCCAGGTGTTGGAGTTGTTTTACAGAGCCCTGGGGTGGAGCTGGCCAAGTTCCTGGAGTGCAGCCTTTTGTAGGGGCTTTGCTGTGCCCATGGGATGCCCCTGTGGAAGTGCAGGCTCTGTGCAACTGCTCCAGCCCTCCCTGGGAGCCGGGCTTTGAGCAGAGGAAATCCTCTAGAGCGCTAATGCTAATCACTCTCCAATCAGGAATGTGAAATTTGGGCATGCTTCAAGCGTTAATTATAGTGGCTTAATTTCCTTATCTGGTAATGTGGGGATAATGCTACCTCATGGTGGTTTTGAGAAGGTCAGTTATTTAATGCTGACTGTGCATGCCAAAGAAAACTGGAGAGGGGGAGAAAAGCGGAAAACGTGTCGAAGCAGGATTTGAGCAGGGCAGAATAAACAAGGTCTGAGGATAAACTGGCATTGCCTGTGTGTGTGTTAGCTGAGTGTTGCCTATCCAAAAGGCTGAAAGAGGTGGGATCCTACCAAACTGGAAAGAACAACCCCTCATCCTGGTGCCTGGCAAGCCATGCACGTTAACTGTAAGGAAAACGTAATGCCCGGGCCATGTATCGTGCAGGTTGTTAGAGGAATAACATGACATTGAGGCCTCTAGCACACTCCTGGCTTAGTTGACATAAGGTAATGGATATTGAGGGGAGGAGCTGAGTAGCAGCCTGATTGCATAAGCCTTTTTTTCCAAAGGAAACTGGCTAGCACAATGTGGAGATACAATAAATTTATATTGTGGTGCACGACCACAAGAGGGATCAGACCGCTTGAATTTTCACTTTTGCGTTTTTAATTCTGCCTTCTTTCATGTAGCCTGTGTTACATATGGAGGTTTTAATTGTCTGACTTGCCAATGATAATAGGAGAAATTTGGTTGAGTAGTGGGCTTGGCTGTAGTTTGCTTTCTGTCACAGATCTGTTTCTTGGCTTCAGTCTCTGCAGTAAAAACAAAGCTGCATTACTGCATGACTTTGATAAATAGATTTACATTTCTGCTTGCACAAGAAGTTATCTCTTACTGTTTGCTAGGGAAAGCTTCATTTCCAATACTCTGTTTTTTTAAAGTGAATATTCTAAAAAGTGACTGTGGCATTGAGTTCAAATAAAATACAGAGCCTGTATTTTATATGAACTTGATCATTCAAACTTGATTTCTCTCTCCTGGTTTCTTTCTTCTGGAGTATCAGTTCTATAATTGGCAAACGTGTACAAGACAAATGCTGAACTGAAAGTGACCATTCCTTGAATGTAATGAACCACAATCACTTTGTCTTACACCTAATTAGTCCAACATTTTGTTTTAAAATCCATTTGTTTTCTAGGGAGAGTAGAAAGATGCAAAGTTGCTTGAAGGAGAATTGTCCCAGCTTCTTTCTATTGTGTCCTTCCTCCACAAATATAGAAGCAGCTCTATCATTGAAAATTTAATGAAGCTTTCATCAATATAATGCTGTGCCTCTGCATTCTCTGAAATGTATTCATTTTTAATGAGCTTCTAATTCTAATTTCAGGTAACAGGAACAACTGAACATAACCATAAATCTGATTTGTTTGTGAACAGCATGTCCCACGTAGTTTACAATTCCTTAAGTTGTCAGTGATGACTTTTGGCTGCTTTTGGTAGTTTGGTAAAAATGTTTTGTTTCATACCTTTATTTTTCTAATAAAAACCAGCCTCAGCAAACAGAAGCAATGACCTTAAAACAACAAGGTGGTCGTGCCAGTGTCATATTGGAGTATTTGCATTTTTTTTTTTAATTTTTATATTTATTTATTATTTTGTAGGAAGCCTGGGGTTAGTTCCTTAGTTAAAAAGTACAATAGTGGGAAAATATTTTGGGTATGTGGGAGAGCTGGTAATACTGCACAAAATATAGTATTGTGGATAATGAATTACAGAAGATGGAAGTAGTCTAGGAATAGCTCTGAAAATACCCTACTGCACTCTGGACAATCTCAAACAACGGGAGAGACCTGTGAAGCATCCAATAACATTGCACTGCTGGAAGAAGCAACCAGGCTTGCTTGGCTTTTTCTTACTGGGAGTGAATCATAATGCTGAAAAAATGGTATTGTTTACCAAATTTTATGCAATAACGACACCTGTGAGTACATAATTACATTTTCAATTAGAATAAGAAAGCATTAACACTGAAACATTGTTTTGGTCATGTGAAAATATATTCTTTTTCTATCTGCATTATTTAATTTATGGTCCTTTTATTCTTTCTCATAATCATAATTGACATTTATCCATAAATATTTAATTTGTGTTTTGGATGTTAATTGCAGAAAAAGGCCACATATAATATGATGCCACTGAGTAGAGAAACATAAAATTTAATAACCAGAAACATTCTCTACTACACATAGTATTGCCTTTGTAATAATACAAAGAGTGATGTAGAAAGAAGGAATGGGATAATTACCATTCTTGGCAGTGTGCAACTTTTTGTTTCATCTATTAACTTCCTTGAAAATATATCTTAGTTTAGTACCAGGAGGAAGCTGCACTTGCATGGCACATGTTTGTATCCTGGTTTCTTTTGACAATTCTTATTTTCTTGCATTGATTTGCCTGGAGCATTGCACCAGCAGGATGTGTTTCCTTATATATTTTTAATCCAACTTTTAAAGCACTTTCTTAGCAGCATTGCAAATGAGAACAGTATGCTGAGCATATTATATGGATATCCTGAACTGTTTCAAGTGTGTGAAGCAGCCATACAATTTTATTCAACCTTTAATGAGACTTAGAACTGCTTGACCTTGGTGGTCTCTCCTCGGTGCAGAGCAAGAGAAGGTGTTGGGCTGGACTCTCCTGGGGCAGCAGCTCTGGAGCAGTGTCCTTGGCACTGCCAGCGTTGGCACAGGCTTGGGGTCAGTCCCTGAGAGCACAGCCAGCCAAAGTGGGGCAGGGATGGGGCCACCCCTGCCCTCAGCTCTGCCCTGCTGCCACGGGAGCTTTTGCCCAGGGGAAGGAAGCTGTGGGAAGTGCAGCACAGCCTGCGGTGCGCTGCGCTGGAATCCCTGCTCTGGATTGTTCCCTAGTGCCTGGCCCTGCAGGAACACTGCTTTTTTTTGCCTTCTGAACGCTTTCCTAAATGGTTTTCAAGGCTTTCAGAAGCTCCTTTCTTACAAGATCGCATCTGGTGTGGGCAATTGAATCTGACATCTTCTCGAGTAGGAAAGTGAATGTTTGCTGTGCTGATCTGTTGTGGAGACGTCACCCTGGGCAGTGCCAGCTCTTCATCACTGATAGACACTTCCACTGTGGACTGATATCCATGTTTACTCAATTTATGATGACTAAGTACAAAAAATCAATTTTCTACTTAGAATTCCTGTTTCCTAGCCATTCAGAGTGTAGACCAGTTCAACAGAAGAGTGGATGAAGGAACTGTGTTAACAAGGCTGTTGTTCCAAAAGACTGGCTTGGTTTATCAAGTGCTTGAGTGCCAGCATAGCCTCACTCTCTTGCAAGTGCCCACAGAAACAGTAAAAACCTGCATGTGATGTTTTACTTCTAGGATCAACCCCCTACTATTTATTTTCACTTCTAAAAAATGTACATCAGTTTTTCTGACAGTTGTTTTTCTGTTAAATAGCTTACTTAACACAGACAAACAGTTTATTTAAGATAAGCTGATAGCACCAGACTTACAGTCACTTCTCATATTTGGCTTGGCCTATTTACAGTAGAAGCTGAAGGTGAACGAGATGAGGGAGAGGTGTAGGTTTGTGTCATCTCCCCCTTTAAATATGATCAGTTCAAAGGTCTTAAATGGCCATCTCTCATCTTCTTCTGAGTGATAGCAGACCTTTTACTTGCCAGTCTGTGGTTTGACTAGGTCAGCTTTTGACTAGGGATTGTAAGAAATACACTGGTCCAAGTTCATTTCATGAGGAGAGAGCATTTCTTGTGCACGTTTGGAGCAATTACATTAATAAAACTCTGTTTATTTTTCTTTTCTAATATCTGCAGAACTTTTTTTTCCAGATTCTTCAAGGATAAGTCAAGTATTGTTACCTGGAGTCCATTGAGGAATATATGGATAGTGCATAAAAGCTACATTCCAAGCTTTGTTTTAGAGTTTAGCACCCAGAAGTTAGAAAATTGCAAAATAAAGACTCAGACTTAGTGTGGTTCCTCTGTATATATGGTAGGGTACTATTATTGACATAGAATGGTAATTTTCATCTTGCAGGTTGTGTTTTATGCTATAATCACAGTATTTTAATTCATTACTTCTTGGTCCTATCAAGCATATGCAATGAATAAGAGGATCATTGATTTCTTCCTTTTCTTTAGCATTCCTCATATAAAACTTTTTATGCCTATGTATTTCTCCTATAATATTAAAGCAGTACTGCCTCATCCTACTGATGAGAAAAATCATAATGGTTTTACGGGGTCTCTACATTTTTATATGTGCTAAAAGGGGAATGTAGAACGTCTTTTCCATCAACACTTCATCTTCAAATGCACAGCCTGCTTCCCCAGCAAAAAAACCAGCCTTTTGAAAGCCTTCTAATGTTAAGTGTTAAACTTAGAATGTGCCAATCCCATGAGTAGCTGCTGGGCATTCCAGAAAAGGGTATTTGCATTAGTTAAGAAAGTTATACTTTAGCTTTTCTCTGCAGTATAAGTTTGGATTTTTTTTTTACAAGTTTTATTTTATCATAGAGCGTTAAGGAGTTGGAATGAACCTTAAGGTCATCTTGTACTGACTGCCATGTGCAGGGATACCTCTTAAGGCCTTAAATTTTGTGTTTTGACCAAAATTTACCTTTGCCAGGTGTCTGTGGTCATACCCTTTCCATTGCTTGGGTCTAAAATGTTATGGCTCTCCCTACACTCTGCTTCCAGCACAAATGAGCTTTTTTACTGGCCAGGCAGGTGTAAAATATTTTTGTGCTTTGGACATGATCAGACACCACTGATCAGACACTTTTATGTATAAAGGCAACAGGAAGAGAAGTGGTGTGGTTAAGAAAACAAATAAAAATTACTGGCTGCAGGTGTGTGTTGACTTCTACTTGAGCCTCCCTGGTTACTCCAGCTAATTAAAATCCAGGTGTTCCCTGTGTCACATGCCTGTCCCATCCTTGTGTTCCAACCCTTTTTTTGGCAGTGAATGGTGAATCAGTACAGGAAGGTGATCCCTTTTCAGGTTTTAGACTAGTTATCAGCTAAATTAGCTCCTTGTACTGCTGTTTCAGAGGTTGCAAGGCAGATCTAAAATAGGATAAGCTGCTGTAGGACTAGACCTGACCTTGCACTTGTAGTAACCATATTTGATACCAGTAAAAATAAATATATAAATCTGTATGAGGTACCTCCCTGTGTCTTTGCTGATAACTTCAGTGCTGTGCCAAAGGAGTGCTGTCCTGGTAACATTCCTACAGCCTAAAGTGCCCAGTGTAGGTGTGTGTCAGCCATGCAGAAAAAGCTTTGATCTCAAGTGATCCCATGCAATTTCCCCAGTACCTACTGTGGGAGTTAAGATGTTTGTTTTAGTTGACAACCTGAGCTTGCAGAGGCTCCATTTGTCTTTTGCTCAAACACGGTGTAGCTTTTTGGATTTGGATTTTGCTTAAACAAATGGCAGGGAACTGCCTCTTCATGTTATGTAAAGTTTGCTCCTGAAAATAAAAGGATCACTTGTGGATTACTGAAAGTGTTGCAATTTGAAAAGAGCAGCGTTGGGAAGGAGACAACTTCCTTCTTGAAGTGGGGGAAGAATTTTCAGGTCTCTTCTCATTTACATCTTTTCATGGTCCTTTCAAAACTTCTGCAGGGTTTTGGTTCATAGTGGACTTGTAACATTATCACCAGTGTGAATGAAAAGCTGGTAGGAGAGATTACTCAGGAGGGTGCACAGTACAATATAGTCCTTCCTAAGAGTGGTGGGTTTTGTTTGGCCTATTTTTCTTCTCTACATAAATGGAAGTGACAGTAATACAAAGCAAAATCTATTTGGAAGGTAATAGGAATGGCAGTGAAGCAAGTTTGATATTTGATGTGTAGTGGCTATTGTCACCAAGCTGCTTTTTCTCTTCTCTCTTTTTTTTTAAACATTGTTTACATTGGTAGTAGCCAATGAGTCCCAACTCAGTTCTTTTCAAGGAAAGGAAAAATGCTTGAATGAGCTGTAGTCTAAAAAGCAAACAGATTTGGGTAGGGAAAGTGAAGATCTAGTAGGACAAGAAACAATTTCCTCCTGATTTAGTTGATACAGTGTCTCATGCTAAAGTACTTGACCAGTTTCATGCATGAGTTTTCAGTGGAGCTTCAGGATGGGATGGGAAATAATACTGGAGTTAGAACTCCATGGAACATTGATTTAAGTATTTGTGGCTCCTTATCTCTCTAGTGGTTTTTTTCACTCTCCCTTTGGAACAGAGGAGATGAGTTGGTGTCAGGAGGTGTTTGTGCAGTATCAGAGGGATCACATGTATGCAAGTCATCTTTGTCCCCATCTCTCATGTGCCCTGGCTTGGGAAGCCATCCCACAACTTCTGTCTGCACTGGTGTGTGCAGAGAGAGAGAGAAGGGCAGGAAAATTCACGCTCCCATCAGCATCATGGAAGTACTTTGTGTCCCCAGGAGTGTTAAACTTAGGGTCTTTTCAAAGTGGAATAGATGCTGTACAGGTGAGTCAGCCTTTTGTGCTAAGGGCCAGGTGCTTGACTTATTTTCAAGCCGGCATGCTAGGACACACTGGCATTCATCACATTTGTAAACACTCCTCAGAGTTGAGGAAGGCTTTTGTCTTGTAACCGGTTTTCCTTAATGCCCTGGGAGTGACTGGCTTGACGCATTTTCCCCAGGTGGCATCAGCAGCCTGTGAAACACAGAGGAAGCATTTCTGCTCTGTGACCTTTGCGGCAAAGTGATCTTCAGGAAGGACAACCAGGAACGAGTGTCTGTACAAATGTGTGCGCTTTTGGCTCCAGAACAGAGAGTGAAAGGCTCCATAGCTTGGACCAGCCCTTGGGCAGTGCAGTTCTTGTCCTTGCTTTTCTGCTGCGTGTGAATTTGATGGTTGATAAGTCATTCCTGCAGAGCAGGAAGAGAAACCTTTTGGTTTTAGCAGTGGAAAGATTGTTGCTGGTATTGGGAGTACAGCAGAGCAGGTTGAGGTCTGTTATGCCGAGTTTTATGTCAAATTTAGGCTCTCACTTTTTCTGGATGAGTGTTCAGGTTTCCTTCTAGTAATCTTAAGACTGAGTAGTCTAATATTAGTCTAAAAGCTAATAATTAGTTTTTATAGCATTTGCTTTTGAACAAAGACTGGAGAGTATTTGTCTGTAGCAAAGAGCAAGTGAAAAGTAGTTTCTGGTGAGTTTTCTACAATATGTGGCAAAAGGATGGCCTCAGTGCTGGGGCTGTGTGCAGAGGTCAATGTTGGGCTGTCCTGGATCATGCAGTGTTGCTAGGGAAAGCAAAAACTCCAGTTATATGGGATTTATCCAGTGCATGTAAGAAGTGTTTTCTCAAGTGTCTAAATTTATTTTTTTTTCTTTTCTTCTTTCTCTGTAGTGAGTTTCTTGTTTGCTTTCAGTAGGCCATTGTCTTGAGGGGCCTGGTCTTGCAAACAGTAATGAACAGACTTATTGTTTACTGGTGATACCTGTGAGACACTTCAAATAAGTATATGGAGCTGAATTCAGGACCTCCTTGAAGCCCACCAAATACTGAAGGTTTCTTCTTTGAGACCTCAGTTCCCAGAGTGCTTTGAAGCCAATTCACCTCTCCCAGTAGTCACTGACTGAAAGATTAGGCCTTTTCTTTTCATAGTAAATAAGACCTGAATGTATCTTCATTTTGACATGTTATGTCTGAGACTGTACAAGCTTGGGAGCTGTTGTTCAGCCGCACATTTTTAGCTTATCCACGATGAAGTCTTGAGTGTTAACAGGCTTGTCAAATGGGTATTTTGGGCATGTGAAAAGTGACTTAATTGTCTATTGTCAAACTTAAAGAACCTCTTTTGACCTGGCCATTTAAATAGACCGTTTAGTTTCACTTGAATCTGGTTTTGATAAAAGCTACTGAGCAGAAATCACATGGGTTTGTCTTTCACTGTTCATGCTGTGTAGGTCGGGGTACGAGGCAGGTGCTTGTGACAGTCTGAGGTGTCAGACTTTGTGCCCAGAGTGACAATTGCTGCCTCGCTAGCAGAACCTAAACATACATTATCTTATTAGTGCATTCCCATCTTTATGCAATTAAACCCTATTATGTTTAAGCTGCCTCCACTGCACACATTCCCACAGTTTTAACAGTTTATCGTTTAAAGCCTATGAGAATTTGACCGAGATTTAATTCCACCTGTAAGGGCTGGGCAGCAGTGGAGTGTGATTGTATCTGTGTGGTTTAAGTGCAGCTGCCCTGAGAAGTGAGAGTGCTCTAATCAGTATTGTCAAGGTCTTCAGCAACCAGATAAGAGGGAATGACCAGCAGGAAATACTCCTTTGTGGGGGAGAGTCTTTGTTCCATGAGAACACTTTCAGATAAAAGGTGAAAATTGATCATCTTGGCATTCCCTTGCCTTAAAATTACTTAAGGGCTGGTCAGCAAGGAAGTTTCCATGCAGTGTTTAGTAATACTGATTTCTGCAGAACCCTCAATATTTCACACGTCTCAGTTCTGTTGTTTGAAAGTTCTGCAGATGAGCCCTTGTCAGTTTTGGAAGCTGTAATATATACTGCTGCTAAGGTGATATTTTAGGAAGGAGTATTTTTTTTTTTGAGTAAGCATCTATGTCTTAAAACCCTCTGAGTCATGTATTCTATTTTTTAATACAAAATGGTTTTTGAAGGCTCAGCATGTTGTAGTGGTCGAGATATGGCACGAAGCATAAAGAGCCATCGAAATACCTCCTGAAAGGAGGGGGAAGAATATTATGTCCCTAGGATCACTGAATTAATTTACACATTTATTTATTTCTAATGAGAAATAAATAAATGTGTAAATAAGCACTAAGCAGTGCTTGTTGGCAAGCTAATTAAGATATATTGATGGGTCCAGTTTTGGGGCTGACATCCCCCTGCCCCAGTTAACTGAGGGCCGGTGTTGGTGGTAGGGCAGCAGATAATGGTTCTGCTTCTCCTGTACAGACAGGGCAGTTCTTTCTCTGTTGGGTTCAGTCATCTTGGGAAAGTGGCCTGATCTTTCTGATTTCCATGACCAACTGTAGCATGTTTTTCACCGGGGAATTTTGTCAAACTGGTTAACTTTGGGCATGGGATTCAGGTTGTGCTGCAGGGGGTATCACCAAACTCGTTTTACAGGGTTTTCCAAGGAAAACACCCCATATGGTGTTTTCTGCCCTGGGTAGGCTGGTAGGCTGTAAATGGCTTTTTCAGTTGAGCTGTAGTTGCTTTTCAGATACCTGAGTTACACAATGGCACCGTGACTCATGAACCACAGCCTGTGTCCCTAACTGGATTCTTTGGAGGCTTTAATTGTTGTGTGCAATAGCCAGGGTGCAATCTTTGCTATCTACAAGCAATCCATCTTTTCCTTATCTTTGGATCCCTTTTGTTTTATTTTTATTGGTAAACTTGGCTTATGTGCTTTGTGAGAGTAGGAAAGGTGGTCCCTTTTCTGTAACATCCTAATGTTTCTTGGAGAAAATACTGGTATACTCTGGAATTTCTTACACGTCTCTCCAAAATGTTGCATGTGGTTTTAGGGGGTGGAAGCAGCATGAATTGCCCTTTAAAAGCTGAAAGTTAAGGAAGTAGCTGAAGTTCATGGAAATCTGAGAGCTTTAGAGAAATTAACAAAAATGTGTTATAAATAGCAGGAATATAAAATAGCATCATAAAATGCTGAGAATAGATTTTCAGTGTGGTATCTCCTTAGAGTTTCATTTTTGGGTAGAGAGAAATAAATATTTTGCACATGTGCAGCTTGCTTTGCTCAGGAAAGTTAGAGGGGGTCAGTATTACATGGGCACCCAAAATGTCAGGAATTGGAGGGGTCATTGTTTTCTCAAAGTCTCATCCTTTGCTTTATTTTGTGTCTTCACTGGATCCCCCAATCATTGGTCATCATGGATTTTTCTGGTGGCTGTTGCTTTCTGGAAGGATCTCTAGAATCAAAAAATCACATTTAAAATAGGTGTGTTGTTTTTTAGTTTTTATTTTTTTCCAGTGGGTGGTTGTGAAAAAATCCTTTCATTATTGTTTACAAGCTTACAGTTTGATTGAGACTAGGAGCATATAAAAGGCATAAAATCCTGTACTTCAAACTTCCTAGAGCTGTGTACTCAGGGGTGTTCTCTCCTGATTTGTTTTAATTTGACTGCTTTAGTGGCTCTAGATAATATCAAGCATTTATTGTGTGTGATTTATATGGATAGGGAAAATACTGTATACACTTTCTCAGGCCAGGAACAATGTTCTTTACACATGGCCTTTAATACAGTTGTGAGCCTAAATAAATGCTGCTTTTGAATATGTGCACAGATCCCTTATAATTATGGAACAGTGTGGGTTATTATGAGAGAACCTGCAGCATTGTGGAGTGCTCCTCAGCTGATGTTTAGATAAAAGAGATCAGCTCAGATATTGTCTGGAGCTGATAATCTGAATCTTGGGCCAGATTTCCTTTTCCTCACTCATTTTCAATGGCTCTTGAGTTAATCAGGGGGAGTAGTGGGCTCTGGTGGCACAAAACACATGGATGTAGCCATGGTAGGGATGTACCATGGTTAGTGGTGGGGTTTGATTGTCTGTAAGGGTACTTACAGCTGAAGTAGTGAATGGAAATAGAGAACTCTTTTCTTTCCCATTAACATTACACAGAGATAGGAATGAGCAAAAATACACTACAAAATGAGTAAGTTAGACCAGTCCCACAAAGGGTGGCAGGTGGGGTTTATGCTAAAACAGACTTTGAAAAATACTCTTCTAGGCTATTTCCACACATAAAAACGAGCCACACATAAAATCCCAACAATCTGTACTCTGAATTTGCTGTACATGGGAAGAACTTCACATAATGAGGAACAGCTTTGTGGATATTTAGCTGATACTTCAAATCATTTGACAACAATTTGATCATGATCATCCCACCAGTGTGGGGAGGCAGCTGTGTGTCCTCCTCCCTCTTGTCCCAGCGTCTGCATCCGCTGCTGAATAACTTCACTGGGGTGTTCTGCTTTGTGTGGTTTGTGGCAGAATGGGTACTGAGAGAAACACTAACAAGAACAGAATGTATTTTGTTAAAGCTTTTTTGCCTTTGTCTTTTTGATCCTCCGGTAATACAAGTTATCTTGCTTCTTACTCCCTCCGTGCAACTGATTGTCCTCGTTGCTTTTCCTACTAACAAACACTGAAGGGATGAATATGCATCAGAAATTTTCATCGTGATAATGTTCTTTGAAATGTGCTGCAACTTGGAGAGGACAGCTCGTGTTACATTTTGTAATGGTGAGTAATGTGTTTGCTCACTTTGTCCTTTGTGTTTGATAACCTGTGAAGCTCCCTCCAACTTCAGTGGAGCAAGGCTGGGTTTTTATTCCCTACAATCTGTAGGAAATGATTGAGATGTCAGCACAGCTAATGAAGTTCTGACATGTTCTCCTTATTTTTAATACCTAAAAGTAGTTGCATTGACTGTGACCTTACCATTTAGCTTCAGAAAGTTTGCATGACATTCACCAAGTGGTTTAATGCACCAGAAGAGCAGTTGCCATTTATTTTTGAGCTTGAGGAAAAAGCATTTTTTTGGAATGATGAAATTCAAAATGCAAAAAAACCCCAAACCAACCAAACAAACAAAAAAAACCAAAAAACCCAAACAAACAAACAAAAAACTCCACAAAAAACGTTCTCTACCATTCTTTAAAGGTCAAGATTTCTGCCACCCTTAGAGGAAATTGAAACCTGACCTGCTCAATGGCCAGGACAAGATGGGGGGAAGGAGGTTTTGGTGTGTTTTTCCTTTATCTTTCTTTCTTTTTTTTTATTCTAATAAGTCAAAATATACTTGTCTTTTTGAGATTTGTTTCACTGGCCATGTGTTGCATATTGTAGGGTATTTCAAGGCATCCCTGAAATATTTATCATGCTGTGTCCCACCAAGAATGTAATCTTAAGGTCTCCACTGTTTATGAAGCACAGTCTATATTTTATCTCATGCTGAGAAAAGATGTGATAATGGTTGTTTGGGGATTATGTGAAAATGAAGTGAGGAATGACCCTTAAAAATTGGTAGGAAGTGGGAGATTCCCAAATGAGACCAGGGAGGTGAGGAAACTGAATTGCTGCTGTGGGGTTTTTCTAATGAATGTCGTCTTTGCACTTAAAATGGGGAAAATTAAGACTGGGGAGAGAAAGAAGCATTTAAAGAAAGTGCAATAAAAATCTGTTAGGCTACAGAAAGGAAAGCTAAACCTTGTTATCTGGGGAACTTGTGTTTGTCAGTGGTGCAATTTCAGGGAGTGCAGACACAGAGCTGGGAAGTGTCTGGGAAGTGACCTGGTGTAAATGAGCTTCAGGCACAAGGTAGCACAGCCACTCCTCAATGAGAGACCCACTGCAACATGAAATGCTTTACTTGGTTTTGGGTTCATTCTTTACATTCCCTTTAACTTTCTTTAGATTAAAAAAGAAAGTAGGTTTGCCAAAACATTTCTTTTTAAAACATACTTCCCTAGGCTTATTTCTTGAAGGATGAAGTCTGAATTTGGGTGAAAGATGGCAATAAAGTGTTACTGAGTTGCATCTTTTGTTTTTCTGCAACTTAATGTTCAGAATAATTTGGGCTCTGCTCTGTGAGGAGTTAAAGGAGTTCATACGGATCATTCTTCTTTCTCTGACATCCAGCTATTCAAATTGCAATAGTAAAGCCACCAGAGATTTACCAAGTCATTCTAAGTGGTGCTTTAGGGCAGGGAATAAATAATGTCCTAATCAATTGAAATTTCAGTAGGTAATTGTGATATGATGCAAAATTACCTACATTAGTCCAGAAAACCCATGTGATCTCAACAGCAGAAGTATTACTAAATCCTTATTATTCAAAGGCTACTGGTGCTTTTGGTCTGTCTCACTGAAAAGGCAACAGCCTTGGAAAGAACTTAGTTCCCCGAGGCTGTGTTGGACTAGAGAGGAGGGAAGGATGATTTGTTGACTCATGACCACCACCTTTTGCTGCAGGAAGGATTTTTTACACGCTAGTAGAATGTATCTCAGTAACAAACTGCATGTTCTGTCTGAAGTGTGACAAGCTGAGCATTCTTACTCCAGTTTCTTCTGTGTGTTGTGTTGGCTATTGAGGACAAGCAGAATGGTGTGATCTTTCCTTTGCTCTTTGCACAATGTAAAAAAATTGATCCAAGTGAATCAAGTTTAGGTCTCTGACATATATGTTTTATGGGTTATGCCAGATAAGATAAATTATTTGCTTTTTGATAGAAGAATATTAATCTATATTTAATTTGGGAAAACTGCTTTAGACTGATGGCGAAGAGTGATTACTGTTATGAGCAGAAGGAGAAGATGATTGAATACTGAAAAAATGTAGAGGAAGACAAGCATAGGCCAGTTGTTCTAAGGTGCACATAGTTTTAGCTTTTCTCTCCGTTTTTATTTTTCTTCCTAAGCTATTGTGGTTTCAGGGTTTCAGTTGTTCGAGCACATAACCAGGACCATAGACAAGACTGGAGACATCTTCTTTACCAAATCTGATTACCTATTGAAGACAACCAGATCATCAAATCCTCCTCCTGTTAATGTAAAACTTTTTAAGAATAAGTAATGTTATTTTTTTAGTTACTCTTTTGTCCATTTACTCCTGTTGGTTCTGATTCCAGACCCCCACTGTTGTGACTGATGGGAAGTACAATTTCCAGTATGAAAACTTGGTTGGACTTGTAGTTCAGTAGCTTTTTCTGCAGTTTTTCCTGAAAAGCCAATCTTTGTAATCTTGTGGTTATCCAGCTGCCTTTCTGTGCATTTATAGGATGAGCTCATCTGTTTTGAGTGTGATTGACCAGAACCACTCTGGTCACTTCAGGTTAAATCTCACATCCTGCTGGTGACTTTTTCTAACACCAGCAGCTCTTCTGCTGCCACCTTGGGTTCCATGTGCCTTTTCCTGACTGCACCACATGGCATGGGGACCACGAGGTGTTGTTTAATTGGTACAGGGCTGTCACTTTCTCTGCTTGATGCTCTTTAAGTGATGAGCTCCCAGTGACTCTGTGACTTGTTTCAAGTGCATGAATTTTTTTTTTTTTCAGTTGTGTTGCCTTCTGTTTCTCTTGTGGAAGGACTTGGCTGTAAAGTAATCCTGTGTACTTGGTGTAAAATATTCTGGAATAATCTGTCATGGTCTTTTGGCTGTCTTATTTTTAGCAATTCTGAAAAATAGTGTTTACCCTCTATCTGCTTTTGCATGTGTTATTGCATTGCTTGTGTTTTAACTGTTCATTGACTCAGCTTTTAAAAGGTGTGGTGATCAAGCATCTTGTAGGATACCCTGAAATAATGATAGACACTTTCTGGGTCTTTTTCTCTCCTTATACTTTTGGATCAAGATAAATTAGCTGAGTATGCTCCAAAAGCTTTGGAGTAGGGAAGGAGAAATTCCAATAAGCAGCATTGGGTGCTGTTGATTCAGAGGCTGGGAAGAGAAGAAGAGCATTTTGTGCCCTCCCACCCAGTGGAAGTCCCTGGGATCTTAGTTCAGGGATCTTGTTCATACTGTAACCTGCCTGTGTGGCAATGGGACAGTTTATCTGGTTGGAAAATAACCCAAAAAATAACTGTGTGGCTGCACAAACGTTATCCTGGCCTGTGGGAGAGGACAGCAGGGGAAGGACAGTGCACAGCAGTGCAGGTTACAGCAGCTTCTCTGGTGTTGGTGCTGACTTAACATGTAGGGATACACTTCTGGTGTTCCCAAGCTCTGGGAACATATAAACTCAGGGTTGTTGGGACTTCTGCTGCTTATCAGAATGGCAGATGATGTCTTAACCTTTGAGTTTGGCCATTCATTTGTAATTAAATGAAAAGAAACAGTTGATTTTATTGTATCATAAACCAGGATTTATGCAGGAGCTCCCACTTGGTCATGGCAACTTGTTCTTTTAGTCATTTCAAACCAAGCAAGTTTAGTGGTAGGGAGGACATCACTTTGTTACACTTTGTAACACTAATAGGGGTTTCAGAGCTCTCCAGGACATGGGTGATGCAGTTATTGCTCCACCAGGCTGTTTTTTCAGTTGTTTTTAAGCGTGTGTACATACACCCACACTGTCTCTGTATTTGAATAGCTTGAGGAAGCTGGACTGTGTACTTTTCATGCTTCAAGTCAAACACAAGTCTGTGCTCTTGGCAGGAATTTGGCTTGGTTCCTCCCAATAGCTGGGAGAGATGAGCCAACATTCGTAGATCACTCAACAGTATCTTTGCAAAAGATGGGTCAAGATTTTGATTTTTGAGAGACTTTTAAAGCCTTTCATGTTTCCCATTGAGACCCCAAACCACTGTTGTATTTTGGAACACCTTGGTCGTACGCCTGGCTCTCTGACAGATGTGTCTTATCAATTTTATCGTCTTACTCTGAGATTAGACATGAAATATGGGAGTGTCTCGTGACAAACCCTCAGCAATGTGGTCAGGATATCCCATCATGCCACAAGTACCTTTTAATGTTTTTCCCTTTTTACCGTAAAGCCGCATTTCCTTGTCTTGTTCCCACATGCTGCTGGTGCACTGCAAAATGCATTGAAAATACAGGACAGAATGTAGAAGTCTTGTTTCAAAACAAGTAAAAGGTTTGTTGTGACCATCTTGGGACCCCCAAGTGTTTATTTTTTGTTGTCTATGCTTTACTTTTTTTCCATGTGATTTCTGGCTTCTGTAGATGTTTGGTGTGATGGGGTAAGTGAATGGTCAGAGTACTTGAGTTAGTGAGACCTGTCAGCTCTGGGGGCAGCTCAGCCCACACCACGGTGCAGGACTTTCTCACGGAGTAAGAAATGGATATGGAGGGAGAAGGGAGCAACATATCTCGTGTGAAGTCTGGTGTGAGATCTCACGCTTGTTAATGATAAGTGTGTTTGTCTTGTGAGACAATGGGTGACGTGGAGCTGGGTTGTGTCTAAAAAAATGCAACTTTGGCAGTTTGGACAGACATGGAAAATTTTGTAATTGTGACTTAAGTTCAGGTGTGCTGTGGGCAGCTGTTGATCCTGATAACTACTTAATTTGATATTTGCTGAGAACTCTGAAAACTTGCAAAGTTCTCATTGAAGGAGAATAAAGCATAATAAAAAAGGTTATTGACACAGTTGAATTATTACTTTAGTGCATGTGTTTGCCCAATAGACCATAATGGATTTGGAGTAGTTGTTCTGGTACACTGAGTAAATTCTGGGTCGGTTTTGGTGTGCCTAGTCATTGTGAAAGCACTTATTTCTCAATGCCACACAGCTGCTCTTGAAGTGTCAAGAATTGGCCTGTCAAGTACTGGCCTGTTGTTTGACCAAACTGGCAGAATGGTGCTGTAAGACATGTTTTTATGATTGTGTCCTTAATTGACTAGGCAGCACCATGTTGGAAAGAATCACTTTTATTTAAATACCCATAGAAATATTTTTTCTATACTATAAGAATTAATAACATAAAAGCTTCTCTTATTTCCCCCCCCCACCTCCCTAGGGAAAGAAGAAAAGCTCATCTGTACTGGATAAAAGTGATTTAAGTTTTAGCTTGCTGCAAATTCTCTTGTCAGGTCCAGGCCCCTTGAAATGGTTTTCTAGTAGAGATGTTGAAACACAATGGGTGGTGGAAATGTTTGTTTATTATTAATTGACTCAGTATGTAGGTTTTTTTTTTTTCCTTTTGAAATGCCAGTCAGTCAAGGCTGTTGTTTAGCCACTACCTGGTCTGCTTTATTTCTGGCACAGCTGAGATGAACTGGTCTGTACAGCAGAGTATGTACCTGGGAGTTTGGAAAATGGGGTTAACTGTGCCTGAATGTCTCCTAAATTTTTGAGATATCTCGTTTAACCTCCTGTTTTTTGCAATATGGAGCAGAACTTGTCTGACAAAACAAAAATGAAACTGAAGTGGTGTGCGTGCATCCTTTTCCCCAAAAGATATAAATAGTCTAGAAGGAGGATTGTGTTCTCAGCAGCTTGGCAGATGACGCTGAGAATTGACATAACACAGATATAGGCAGAGCACCGGAGTCTCTTTTTGCTTTTGCTTTGTTGCATAAAGAGGGGGGGTTCAGATCAGCTCTCTGGAGTCCTGATACTTTTGAAAAAAAATAAAATTAAATGTTAGCAAAGCAATCTCCGAGATTTTGTGTCACAGTGTGTGTGACTGGGCTGAAGAGAAGGGAGCTGCAGACAACTGCAGATAGCTTAGCAGAGTTTAAACCCCCGCAAAATTCTCATCTGAATGGAGCACCTCTCATCTGAATCTGCTGGAGTTGTGGTTCCTGCCTGAAAGCTGTGTCCTATTGCCATGACAGCTGTAGTCTCTGCATGGCACATGGGTTGCCTGTGAAACCTGTTTATTGACTAGCTGAAGACAAGACCCATTGTGTGAGTTTTTTTGGCCAAATAAGGTTTTGAGAGCATTCTGAAGCTGTCTCCTCACAAGGTAAGGATGGCAAAATCTCCATTAGTAGAACTTAACAGAATTTGGACTGGAATGAGAGAGTAATTGGTATCATCTTCTCCCAACTCCCTCTTGTATTTGGCAGTCAGGGAAGAGATGGCCCAAAAAACATAGGCAGCAGCTACTGCAAGTACTTGAATAAGGATTTATGGATTCCTGAAGTTGAGGTGTGAAAAGGGAAAGACTGATTTTTATCCCTAATTCCCTGCTGATATCTTAAACTCCTTTATTCTGAGTCTCTCAGAAGTGCTTGATGTTACTGGATTCATGCTTCTCTTTCCTCTGCTTTTGGTCCCTATCCTGTAACATGGGAAAAAAATGACTTCAGCTAGGTTCTACTGACTCTTCTTGACCTCTCACAGAGGTCATGGTTGCTGCAGACTCCAGGAAGAACCTGCCTTCTAGGCTGTGTCTACGAGTCCATCAGCCCAGAAAATGAAGCTGCAGTGGCCAACTGCAAATTGTTGATGAGCTCTTGGCTATGTAGCAGAAACCACTGTGACTTGTTAAATGTACTGAAGGTTGTGAAATAAACAGGTTTGACAGCTGCTCCCCCCACTTTGGGCTGTTCTTGTCTCAGTTCAAGAATCACTGCTTGAGAATATCAAATTGTCTAATCCAAGCTAAGGAAGAAGCCCAGGAATATTTCTGGAAGCATCTTTGATTTAAAAAACTAGATGTCATTCTGTAAGCTTTCTCATGTGTGTGTTTTCTGTTTTTTAATATTGCCTCCCCATAAATCAAGTCATTCCACTTCTGTAAGTAAATTTCCCTCTGACATCGAAATTGAGGAACAAGTGAAAACACATCATTTTTGCTGATTCTTTCCACTCCTCTTGTTTGTGGTTCAGGTCTTGGCTATGCATTGAAGACTGTATTATTATTTTTTAATCGAAACTGTTTGTTCGCTACTAGAGAGGATAATTTGTTTTGTTACTTTACATAACAGAAACATCTTGGTTATAAAAGCTGAAGAAAGAGGGGCTTAGAAATTTTAAGTATTTGATGCTGTTTAACGAGTGTATCTACTAAAAATAGGCTTTGTAAAGAAGGGTAGTAACCCATTCTGTAATACTTCTAGTCAACAGCAAAGGCCATAAAGGTTTTTTTTTTTTTTTTACTGAAATGATTAATGGCAGCATATCCAAAAACCTGCAAATTTTTGTAATGCTCAGCAGAATCTAAAATTTTGAGAGAATGTCTTGTGTTCCTGCTTGTGAAAATAGCTGTTCCTTTAATCTGTTTTGTTTGCTCCCTTGCCAGCCAAGCTAAAAAAAGTGGGCAGCAGCATCAAGTTATGCTAATGTTGTGAGCCATTTTCATCCTTCAGTGTCCCAGAGAGTTGATTCCTTATCTGCCATCATCCCTGCATGAAGTGAATGTGTGCATGTGTGAGGAATGCAGGATTGGGCACAAATCTTGTACCCTTTGAAGACACTCTGTCCAAAACAAACACTTAGTTCCCAGTAAGTGTAATTTAGTTGATAAATATCTTAACAGCTTTCTGGGGAGGAACCTCTGCTTGTTTTCTGCAATGTACCAAAAGCATTTTTAGTACGATCCCGAAGTCCTTGAACATGAGGGCCTGTAGTGCTGTTTGTGCATTGATGGTGCCAAACCACCTCAATGCTTTATTGTTTGCTTCTCCCAAAAATGTGGTGTTCTAGACTGCTCAGAGACTGGGCCTTTTGTTTAATATTTCATGGGGATGAAAGAGAAGAACAACAGCTAAAACCACTGCCCATGAAATGAAAATGAGCATTCTAATGTTCATTGGTGTCAAAGGCCAGGAGACTTTATTGTTCCTGGTTGGCATTACTGATTGTCCCTGTTGTATATCCATGTGTAAGTCCTTGGGCATTTTCTGTTGCTATCTTCATCCTGATTACATGTTCTCAAGATAGAAACTGAAATCCAAAAGGAAATGAAATGTTTTAGTGAGTATGTGAAGTAGAATACAGATTGCAGAGGCTGTGCAACCTCGGTGTGGAGAGGAGAAGCAGCAACATCACACCCTGTTTGTTTGGATCTCATGTGAAGCTGTTGTCTTCAGACAAACTCAGTGTCGAGCAAATGTATGGATGTGATTTTTTAGAATATGAACGTTTGTCATCATTAATTTATATGTATAGCATATCAGCATACATAATACACATGCAAATGAAAAATTGCCTATTTAAGGCTCCTAATTTAAGAAAACACAGGGCCATCTGTTTTGGCCCTGATTTGAAGGTGACTTAAGCAGGTGCTTTGCTCATTTAGGGAAAACCACAAATAACATGTTGGATAATGAAAGATGTACAGAATGATGTCCTGCTTCCACAGTCAACTGTCCTTACAATAAGGCCAGTGGGGGAGAGTTGGACTTGGAAAGAAATGGAAGGATCACAGAAATGATGTGGTCTGTGTGCTATGAGGAGCTCTCTAATAGCAGCTAATATCAGTGGTGTTGGGGTGTCCCTCTGTGCTATTGAACGAGTTGGGTACCTTTGGTGAAGTCACAAAAATTGCTGCTTATCTTTAATAACTTGCTAACTAAATAATCTGTATGAAAAAATAATGTATTTTTAAATTTTAGAGTGCAAGGTAATTTTTTTCTTTTCAAAAATCTTGAAATCTTTATTTCAAGATGTGAAAGTATTCATTAAATCCACCTCTTTAACAATCTGCCTTCCTGGTGATGACACATGCTCTGACGTTAGTGGTCTGCAGTGAAACCAAAAGGAATTCTTCGGAGCAGGGTTGGGGAAATGGCTTTTTCCCCCTTCCTCAGGAATCAGATGGAAATGTGTGACCCAACATTGCTGTCAGTGGTGGAGTGGCTGCTCTTTGTGGGGACAAGGATGAAAGATCTGCTTGGAAGGAAGTTTGGGATCTGTGTCTATTAAATCTGTCCGGAGATGGGAGAGGAGGCAGGATATGGACAGAGTCCAGCTCTGCCCTTGACTTGTCCCATACAGCCTCCTTTGAATTCAGAAGGAATTATCTCCAAATAAATATAAGGGTGGATGTGCATGAGTGCCTGAGAATGTGATCACCTGATGTGGGATTCCCATAGTGAGGTGTTGACTCATCTTTTTATGTATGGAAAGCTATTTTGCAGCCTTAGAAACAGTGGTTTCAGTTGGGGGAGGCATTGAAGCACTTGTATGAAGTGCTTTTCCAAGGAGGGATATTTTTTTTTCCGTAGTCAAGTCCTGTGCAAACTTGAAATGTCTTTGATTTAGGGAAGGGAGAGTGAAGTAGTTTCAGGTGCTACTGTCTGTGAATAATAAATACACTGCACACGGAGGCCCTGTTCTGTTGGTCCTTAGGCAATACTGTGATAAAAAACAATGCAAACACCTGCACTTGGATCCACCTGCTGAGTTCTGTCCCTTTGCACTCTCCCTGTTCTGTAACTTAGGAAGGAGGAGGCAGAGACTTTTCTGTGCTTTGGCTGCTGTGTTGAGAGAGACCCAGACAGCACGAGCTGCCAGAGTGAAGGAGGCAGTGAAGCTGTCCTTGTGTCGGGCTCCTGCATGCACAGACAGGTTGGGGGAGGAAGGAGAAAACCCCTTCCCTGCCTTGCCTGCTCTCTTGCATTTACTATTGCTCTGCCTCTAGTGGGGACATAAATTGCTTGCATTATGTGCACTGTATTAATTTCTCATTATTTTATTGAGTCCATGTTCCAGCAACTTCTAAATTTCAGGCTTAGTGTGCTAATGAAATTTGATCTTTCCCTACCCAGATAATTTGTATTTATAAATAACTTTGTTTTCTAGCTAAAGGAATTCTGGAGCAGGAAAATGCCCAAGTAAATTCAAGATTTGCTCTTTAACGTTTGTAGCTGCTGTGCAAGGTGTAGGCTGAAGCTGTGGCTCTCCGTGTGTTAACAGCAACAACAAAAAAATGCCTTTTTTTTTTTTTTAAATTGTGAGATACGATTGTGTTTGTTTTGCACTCTCTAATCTTGAAAACAGAAGCTGGGTAAAACTGGTTGGCTCTCCTCATCTCTGCCTCAGTGAGGACTGGAACCAGTTTAGTTGGGGATAGGTCAGCAGTGTGAAAGTTTTAAGATCTTTCTCAACCATGTCAGTGTTGTTTCTCTTAACTTGTTTAGCTTTTGTGCTGGGTTTGTGAAGGTAAAACATGGCTTAGCCCTTAATGTACAACTGTTTTGGCTTCAATATAGCAAAGCTATAAATAGGCTCCCCTTTGCCTCCCCAGCAGTAGGAAATGACTGCAGCAGGTGTTGTCCTCTACTAGAAATTTGCACATTATTACTACCCAAGTGTTTTTTTCTTAAAATCAGCTTTTTTTGTTATGTGTTCTTTCTTTATTAAATGCCAACTGACTGGTCAGCAAGTATCTTGTTAAAATCTGAAGTCTTTGTTAGGTCAGAAGAAATAAAACCAGAGAGGTATTTTTGGTTTATTTCTGTGCAGCCTCTGAGTAAAGTTTATTTTACATGCAATTTAAAAAGTATTACCAGAAGGCACAGGAGAGCTGTGTAAAGCTGCTTGCTGACTGAAAGGGTTTTGATTCTTCTAGCTTTGCTGGGCTGGAGCTTAGCTCAGGTTTGTTGTAGCAGTTCCTCTGTGATAGGACTGGCAGATGCTTGGAAGTCTGCAGGCAAGATTTGTGTCCATGCTTGGGCTGAGTTCTCCTTGCACTGCAGCATCAAGAAAATAAACAGGGTTTTTTGTGCAGCGAGGTTGGTGCTTTGAGTAAATAAGGATATTGCAGTCTGGTCCATGTGAAATGGGTTTGCTGGTGTCAGTAAACAAGCTTCCCCTTGATACAGACCCCATCATTTTGTTTGGATTAATGTTTGGTCCCAGCAAAGAGCCAGAGGCAGGGAGGATCAATGTGTTTGTGCTGCTGAGCCTGTTGTGTTCAGTGGGTGCTGCAGAAAGAGTGAAGTCCAGGGGAGCTGTGCTGTGCAAACAGCAAGAAAGGGGGGCAGCCCTGTGTTTCAGTGCCTGTGTAACATCTGTGTGCCTTTGCACCCTTTCCTTTCTCCCACAGATGTGAGAGCTGTGTGGAGCTGCTGTTTGTGAGAGGGGCTGGGAACTGCCACGAGTGTGACACCCCCCTGAGGAAGAGCAACTTCAGGGTGCAGCTCTTTGAGGATCCTGCTGTCGACAAGGAAGTGGAAATCCGGAAGAAAGTGCTGAAAATGTGAGTGTTACCATTTAAAAGAGCAGAAAGTGGATGTATTTAATGGATCAAAATTAAAAAAAAAAATGACTTACTCAGTAGTACAGACAAGATTTTTCTTTTTTTTTTTAAGTGGCAAACCATAAAACTTGACTCTGTTTATCATGGAGGGATTTCAGAGAATCTGATTTTGTCCAACAGCTGAGAGCTGAATTTTCAATTTAGCCTTGAGGGATTCCTGCTTAGGATTAGAAAATGCTGGATGTTTCTTTGTGGCCTTCTTTGGCAAAGACTTGGCTCCAAAATGGAGATGATCAGATATTGAGGGGGTGAACATGGCAGTAGAGCAAGAAACAGGACCTTGATTGTTTTGTTCCCTGGGGACCTGTTCTGAGAGTTGAAGGCCAGTTCCCTTCAAAACCAAAATGTGCAAAAGAGAGTTCACATTGTTTTTTGCTTCACACAGCAATTGTTAGTGGAAATGGTTCCTTACAAGCCTGGTGTTACCAGTCTGTCATGCAAATTTGAAAGCTCTTGAAATTGAGATAAATGAGGTCTAAAATTTCATCTTGCTCCCTGTAGCCAGTAAGCAGCATTTTTTAAGGAGAATAAGTGAACCACTTGGTGTTTTGATAGAAGAAAATCTGATAAATGTAACAACCTAGGGAGAGCTGTGTGTGCCTAAGTGAACTTACAGGTAAATTAGAAGCTTGTCAGCCTTCATCTAAAACTTGGTACAATAGTAAATGCATCATATGATGTTGCTGAGATGTGAGGAAGCTGTACCACTCAATACCAAGATGCTGATGTGGAAAGCAGTAATAGTTTTGATGTTGGATTTTAAAGTCTACTGAAGTTAACAGAAGTCAAAGTGGAATAAGTCAACAGAGTTCACTAAACATGAAATAAAGTTTAGTTGGAAGAGAAAACGTTGGAAAATGCTTGACCCACTTGGGTTTGCCAGATTAGTTTTTAGGAGGTGGAAGAAATGCCCCCAAATTGGAATATGGCCTCAGTTCTTGGGGTTTTTATATTCCTGGGTGTCATGGTTCGCAGATCAAGCAGAATCTCAGTTTTATATTTTCTTGGGAAGAAAGTCTGCATGTCTTGACTTTCAAAAGCTGTCTGTGTTCTGAGCCAGTTGTCCCTTCATCTTTTACTTTCTCCAGCTCTGAAGAGGTGAATATGAGTGCAGGAATGTTCTATTGATATGAGATAATTGTATAGCATTTTCAGTTTGCTGCTGTCATATGCTTTCTGTTGTTGGCACAAAGCCAAACTCCCTTTTCTAGAAAAGCTTTTTGTTTTCTGTGGGTGTTACTGTTGCCTCTGCCTTTGTTAAGAGGCTGGCTGGGAGTTTCTCTATCTTGGCCTCTGTGGTCATGTTTACCTGTAACCCTGGAAAAGGAATTGGTAAACAATAGGCAAAGATAGCATTTCTTCCAGGCTGCCTCCTTTCCTTTGGAACAGGCACTTCTGTCTCCCTTTAAAGATCCTGGTTGGTTTGGGAGTCACAAAGCACACACAGTAGATAAAACTAGATCAGTGCTTAATCAGCTTGCAGCAAAAGCCGTGTTGAATGGGAATTGCATCCTTCTGTGTTTTATAAATAATTTTCTCTTTTTTCAAAGATACAATAAAAGAGAGGAAGACTTTCCCACTCTAGATGAATATAATGATTTCTTGGAAGAAATAGAAGAAATTGGTAAGTCTTAATGCTTGCACTTTCCATGTGCTGTGCTTATGAGACCACAGGCTTTTATCTTCTGACTCAGCTGCCTATGAGAATGTCTAAGTTCAGTTTCTGTAATAGGATTTATCATAGTATCAGATTTTTATCTAATTACTTCTTCTGGATTTTAATCATATTTGCTGAACTGTAGGATGTTGTTAAGTAAAACGTTTTGTCTGCCAGAGAAAGAAAAAAAAACAATCCAAAGAGGAAGCAAGCTGGAAAAGAAAGGCTTGCAGGGGACTGTCAATGCTGCACTGGCAAGGATTAAACAAAGAGAGGAGAAATTGAAATTTTCATTATATGCCTCCATTAGCTTTATCTACCATGACAGAAGCCATATGGTGTCTTTCATCATTTTTGCTTCTGCAAGTACAGTAGTTGAATCTGCTTTGAAGCTGATGACCTTACATACCACTGTGGTAGCATTTTATGTTGCTGTGCAGAAGGAGAAGGTTTAGGAACAGACGTTGATTTTTTTCTCTTTGGATTAGCTGAAGCAGAACTTTGCCCTTTGGGGAAGGGACAATGTTATCGACAGAGTTTATTTTCTTCTTAGTTAGGGTGACTTGTGATTTATGGTGGAGTGATGGGTTTTGCTTAGAAAAACAAGGATGTGTTCAAAGGAGTGACTCCTAAATGGTTTGTTCTTGGTTTTTATGAGCTTCTGAGGCTTTTCTCTTTTTTTGACCTGGAGGAAGAAGAGGTGACTTAGAGCACGCAGAAGGGGCAGTGAATGTGATTTGAAGGAAACCATGGAGGTGACACTTTTCCTTCATTTTTCTCAAAGGAGCTCTTGCTCCATTTTGCACTGTGGTGTTTTGTAGAAATGTATCCAATACACTTACTGCTGTGAGCAATGCATCATGTTTTTGCTGGCATCAGAAGGCTGAGGCTGGGAAGCCAAATCTTGTGGCTGGGAAACACCAGTCACACTCATATGGGTCCAAATATCTGGAGGAGATGATGTGGGTGTAGCTTTGTTTGTGTATTTTTTGGAATGGTATGGGGGAAGGAGTGAATGACTAGAAAGAATGGCCAGAGGATCCTGGAAGAATCTGTGTGCTTATGGGAAGCGAAACTGCTTTTTTTTTTCATGTAGCATTAAATACAATTTCCCACTTAACTGCTGTTGCAGGGCTTTTCAACATCTCTAACAAGGGAGTTGATGTTTTGCTTGAAATTGTCTGAACCTTGTGAATTTGTGCAGGATGTCATGATTCTACAGCTCTTGGGATTAGATGGTTACATTGCAAATGTTGCCAAATCCTGTACTGGGAACTTAGTTTAGAAGCAGCAGAAACCTGGCTGGTCTTGATAACTTTATGAAAAAAATTGAATTGGCCAATAATTGTTTTGGCTCTGCAAATGCATAGCGAAGAAGCTTGATAGAGTTTTTAGGAATTGGAGTTAGTTACCTGAGAGGGACACCTAAAATACTAAAAGGAATTTGAAGTCCAACTGCATCCTAGTTCATTCATGTAGCAGCCAGGGCGATGAGAGGAAAGAAAGGGTGCAGTCAGATGACTCTTTAATTTTCACTGTCACTGAGTTCATTTCTGATATCCCAACTCCAGACAAATCCCAGAGGACAGGTTGGATTCAACAACATCACTTTAGGCAAGATTCAAGCCCTGTTTGCTCTCCCTGGTGACAAAGCCAATTGCACATTTGTCCCCAAGCCCATCCCTGCTGTGGTCCTGGGCAGACTTCCCCACCTGGCAGTTGTCTGGTGTGACATTTTCCAGTGCATGTTGTGTGACTGAACAGTGTGTTAGGAGTCATTGACTCTGTGATAGTTCCATACTGAGAGGAGTTATTTCATTTTTGTGTGTCTCTGAATTCCCTGCTTGCTTGCTCATGTGGAAAACTGGGCTGCAAGATGGAAAAGAAAGGATGTGCAAGGCAGCTTTGCCTTGTGGAGCCAACATTCAGCAGGCTGGCAGTAGCTGGTGGTGATTGGAAAGGTAGGGAGCCAGGAAAATGGATTTCCCCTCTCCCCATGCCCCAAACTTTCACTTCTTGTGTGAGAGGGTCAAAGTACAGCTTTACCTTTTTTTTCCTCTTTGCTGGAAGGTTTTGTTTCTGGAGTTGTTGTGGGGGCTTAAATGATGTAGTTGCTTAGCACAGTCAAAATGTAAACATCGTGTATAGGTGTATTTCATGTGACCCTGATTCTGATAGGTTTTCCAAATATTCCAGGTAGGTCAGCTCCAATGGAATGAGACACAGCAATTGCTGAGCTCACTTGAAACACATTTTTTCCCTTTGCTATCAGCTGTTTTATACCTACAGACTTTTTCTGTTGAAATAGACGAGTTGGGCGGTGCAGCAGCAGAGTGTGTGTGTGGGAAGGTCAAACAAACATTAGGGTAGTCACCTTTTAAGATTTCTATTATAAAAAACAGGTTTCTGAAGTGGTTTAGAGTGTAGCCACTGAATAATGCTTTGGGCTAAAATGTGTTAAACAAGGCTTTAAATAAAAACCACATTTTAAAGCGAGTTTTCCCCAGAAGAAAAATCGGCTGGACAATTTGAGAACATTGTAAACACAGTTTGTTGTCATTAGCACAAGGAATAAAAATAAAGTGAAAGGGTTAAAACCTGCCTTTGGGAAAGGTGTGGACGACATACATGTGAGTGAGTCAGATCTGTGCCCATAAGATGAGAGGGACCTGGTTAAACCTTTGAGTGTTGCTGCAAGCTGCCCTCTCTGAACGCGATGCAAATTTCGCTTGTTCTTTCTACAAAGTTTTCTTCTTCCCCCAAGTATTTCTTTTTCCCCCAGAGTATCTCTGTAGCCATTTTTCCATGCCCTGTGTGCAAGCTCTCCGGAGCAGGACCCGCCTCCCAGCGTGTGCCTGGCACCTTCCCCCGGTCCCTGGGTGAGGCCCGCAGGCATTACCGCAGCACGATTGTTAGCGGTAATTGCTGCTTTTCCAAAAACATTCATCGCATTCAGCTTCGAAGGAGGCTGCTGTTATTTGTGTGTTCCTGTATCTCCCTGATCCTCCAGGACTTTATGCAATACCGGCTGCCTCCTGACTTGTCTTGCTCAGAGCACTTATCTGACAAGTGATCCTTGGATAGAAAGGGGTTTTGCTATCTGTGATCACTTGCGGGTTGTGCTGTTTATTGGTTTGTGGTTTGGTTTTTCCCCTCTGTGTGTGTGTTCTCGAGGATGGTGTTGCTGGTCCTCACACAGGCAATAACCCAACTGGAAATGGGGCAGCTTTATCAAAGATCTGTTTCAGTCATCTCACCTCAACAAAGATTTCACGCTGTTCCAGCCAAAGTGATCTTTCTTTAGACTGATGGGGCTGAGTGATTTCATTTATTCATTACTATGCAATTTTTCTGGAAAAATTATTGACTCGATGAAAAACCACTGAGGATAAACCAAAACTATTATTAATACCTACCTAGACTTTTCTGCTTAACTATGGGTTTTCTTTTGTTTCTGATAATTACTTTATTATAATCTCAGAAATGTTGGTGGGAAGGGGGATTGGAAGGGGCCTATTAAATTCTCGTCCATCTTCTTTGCCCCTGACCTCTCTCCTACCCCTTTTCAAAGTACAGGAATCAGGCATGAAAAGCACCAAGTCAGGGTGCTACAGTAGCCTGGGACATCCCAGGCAGACTGAGGATGAAATTGTGTCTCCCTCTGTAGCACTCTGCCACTCCCAGTCTGGGGTTTTATGAAAATTATAATTAAAGAGTTGTTTGTAGTAGGATGGGAGGAATATTGTTTACACAAACTAATGCTAATAATTTTTAGTCTTAGCCTGAAACAGGGAGATTTTGGGGCTCTTAGTCCTGCAGTGCAGTGATATTCATTCATACTGCTGTGTCTATGGACAAATTCTTGTGCCATTTAATTAAATTTTTTGTCTCATTTTCTTTTTTATAACTAGGAAAGTATTTTTCCATTTGTTCTGGAGCTATATAATGAACATTGTTGTTTTGAAAAGCAGAGAAAGTCTCCCTGTAGAGGCTGAATTTTAGAAGTTGGGAGTTTCACCTAAATAGAATGAAATGTTTCACAAAAACACAATAGTCTTCCTGTTATACTTAACAGATGTCTCAAGGCAAGTCATTTTATAAACCAACCAATGTGAGATGGATAAGTAGATAAATAATTGTTGCATACAAAACAGCTTCTGTTTCTTTTCCCTGAAGGGCTTCAGGCCTCTTATATCGGCTTATGCTATATTTCAACATGGACAAAAATAAGTCTGTCTTCTCTTTGAAACCTTTTCAAACCAGCCATCTGCTTTGCCACTCATATTCAGATCTACACCAATATTTTTTCAGGGTAGGTGTAGCATGTGAGTTGGGATTTTTAACTCTTTCTAGTTCTTCTAGTTCTATATGTATATATTTTATTTTTTTTAAGTTAAGAAAGATATCTAAAATAAATTTCTGGCCAAAGTCAAAGCAGACCAAATAATAAAAAAAAAAGTGCTACATAGCCCTAGCTGTGATAAAGTTAGTATGTTGAGTATTAACAACTGTATTCTTTGGTTTTATAGTTGCTGGGTTTTAAATGCCAAGTAAATTGTGGAGGGGAGAAGGGACAAGAGAGGGAAATAATATCTTAATTATTTTTTGTGCCCTGGTGCCCCCTGCAAAACAGACTTGTCAGCTGTAATTGTGAGGGTACAATGGCAAGAATTTGTATCCTATAAATATTGATGAAAAGACGTTTGAAGCTCATGAAAAATTTATTAGAAAATATGTTGAAAGATGTTTTGGCTGGCTGGCTGGCCACTGGTAACCATGCAGTGTCAAAGAGCAGCTTGTTTTGCTGGTAGGTGTTTATTGTGGAGGGAAGATGTTGTTTTCATGTACTAAAGGGCAGCTGTTGACACTGAAGTAGACAGCTCCAGGTTATACTGCTACACTTTCCACTGTTTTACTTTTTGTTTTACACTTTTTTACACTGTTTCCAGTCTCGCAACAAAATGTCTTAAGTGTTTCCAGTCTTGAAATGTAGACAGGTCAGTGTTGAGGAGAGAGATGCTTAGAGCCAGGACAATGCTCCTCCTCAATGGCTGTGTATCAGTGTTCTCTGGGACAAATTTGCTCTGGCCTTGGAGGGTGCTGGGAGTTTGAATCTGATTGCTGGTGTCCTGGGATACCCTTGAGTGCCAAAGCAGAGTAAGATGGACAGAGTGGAGTCAGCATGGTGTGAGCAGATCTGACTGCTGAGATCTGTAGCTGTGGTTTGGTTCCAGCCACAGCAGGAGAACAAGGGGGGGATAAACACTCTCACCATGAGCAGAGCAGTGGGCTTTTAGGGCAACTGTAGCTGCTGAAAATTTCCCAAACATTGTTGGAGTCCAGGGCACGTGGAAAATCCCTCCTGCTGCCCTGAGGGTCCAAGACCCCGGCTGGGACCCCAGGAAAGCACTGCCTTTGACCTTAGCCCATGGGAAAAACTTCCAGCACTTAGAGATGAGTTGGAAGCAATGAAGGTTTGGAAGAAAGAGTAGTTTAGTTTGTCACAGGGTGAAAATTTATAGTTTTGGGGGTTCAGTATGGAGACAGATGAGAGAAAGATGGAGAATTTTGGGCAGTGTCTCATCATCTTCTTCTTCTTCTGCTCCATTTTCTTGGAGAACCTTGGATCTTCTGTCCTGGGGAGTTTTTTTCACTGTGTTTCTGATGCCTTAACCCAGGTTTCAGCGGTGTGCAGAACTTGAGATAAGGAATAGAATAAACATCTCTGAAGACTGAAGCTGTGAGTCTCATTTATTTTTTTAACTCTGGTATTGGACTTTTGGAGGGAAAAGATCATCTCACAATCGGGGACTCCTGAAAGGGAGTTTCCTGCAAAACACTGATGCAGAAATAGATTTTTTTGATAGAAATGTTACTTCCTGTGAAGTACCAAAATACACCCACTTTTGTAAGCAGTTCTCAATAAAGGTAGGCATCTGTAGGTGTTTAAAACATGCCTGCTTTTCCCCAGTATGAGTTTTAAATCTTAAACTTTTTATTTTACAGACCAAATTGTGACCAGTTGAACCTATTAAAGATAACTGAGAAAGAAGCAAAAAACCACCAAAACCCTGAAGGTTTGAAGCAGCAACAATTGCAAAACAGAGTTCATCAGCTTATTGCTGGATTTATTTTTAGAGAAATATTCACGATGTTCAGAGCCTAAAGGCAATTTGGCATCTCCTTGTGCACCTGAAGGTGGCATCTGGGCATCCTGCTAGCACAGCATGGCTCATGTGCTATTTTTTTCTTGTGTTGTCATTGAAGAGTTCAGAGAGCTGCTGTGTGGATTTAAGTTGTAGGAAGTGCTGACATTCCCGTGCAGCTGCTGTCATTGCAGAGCCCTGAGCTGATTGTGTGCCAGCATTTTCATATGACACTTCTTCTCTGCCCTAATACTCAAATATTAAAACTCTTGTCAGTGGGCAACTGTAGGCTGGAAATTTGGTGGTCAGATCACCATTAGGATACTAAAGATTTAGACTGAAACAATGTTTTACTAAGGAGAGGTTGCTGCAACCAAAGAAGTGTGTATTTGTCACAATATGAAATAGGAAAATGTTTTGCCTTTTGGAGTGGGAAAAAATCCCAAAACATTTGGGATGAGTAGTTTGCTTCTAAAAACCAAGGAGCTGAACTTTGAATGGCTTGTTTGGGTTATGGCAGTGCCCAGAGGTTCCAGCTGGGATGAGATCAAGACCACAGGGAGAAGTGCTGCCTGAAGCTATAGTATGGACATACAGCAGGTGATGTGTAGGAGAAAGGAACCTTTATTCCCCTTCTCCTGGTTCTTGCCAGTGGGAGATCTCCAGTACAGAGGCCCAGTGGTCTGTCCAGGAGCAGCAGCAAAGTTCCAAAATTCAACTCAGGTCTTGATTCTGAAATTCTTAAAGCACAAACTCAGCCATCTTAGATCTTCTCTCTGAACTGAGGATGCTGGGGTGGGGCTGGAGGAGTTCAGCTGATTCAGGAGCCAGACTGAATTGAAATGTCATTCCTCTTGATACTGCTTATTATTTGGAAAACAGGAAAATAAATACAGCTTTTTTTAAGGTTAGGAAGTTCTTGAACTGTATCTTGGTGAGCTCTTTTTGTTGCAGTTTGAAGAAATTGAGTATTTTTTATAAGAGTAAGATGATGTGGTAGTTTGGTACTCCTGGAAAGAGAGTATTCCTATTCCCATCTGTACCCTTTTATTACTGCCCTGCTACCCTCTCTGGCACTAGCCTGAGCCCAGTCCAGGTTACTGGAGGATTTCTGTGGACACTGTAGAGCATCCAAGGGAGTTCTGGCATCAGAGCAGGGGAAAGAGTGAGGTGTTTGCTTGGGGAGAGGGGCACAAGAGCAGGAATGCCTCTCTTGAGCTTGGAGAACTGAGCTGCATCCCACAGCTCTACCACTTTGGACCTTCCTGTTTCTTCTTATCTCCATTTCCTCCTGGCACTGATTTCTTGCTCTCACCTGGTTTGCCAGTCTGGGCTACTTTTGGTTTGGTTTGCCTAGAGCCCTCCTAACTGCTCGTTTCTGCCATGTTACCTGTGGGGAGGTTGATGGAAGGGATATGATGTTCTCCAGACTGAGATGTGTGTAATCCTGATGAGTAACACCAGATTTCGTGCTGCTTCCTTCTGTTCCTCTCCAGCAGCCTCACTGGTACAAATGACTTGGCAGTGCTGCCTGTGCCCAGGGTTAGCTTGGCCCTGGTTGCCTAAAAGCCTGGGAAGAGAGAGCTGAACCAAAACCTCCCAAGTCCCATGCTGGTGTTTCCACAAGAACCTCCTTCCCGTCCGCAGGGTCTGACGTGGCTCAATCACCGTGCAGTTGTTTCTTGTGAGGGTTTATCAACAGCAGCACAAATTTCTCTGCTGCTTGTGTAGCCAGGTGACAGAGCTCTTGGAGGCTTTGAGTGTGTGCTGTGTGCTGGCACTGTTCAGTAGCTTTAAGGCCATGGGCATGAGCCCAGCATCCACTCTGGTTGGGGATCACCAAGCGACTCCCCCCAGTGACAACAGCGTTCAGCTGGAATTCACTTGACCCACAAGTGAACCAGTGACCCAGAGGTGAAGGGCCCAGGCATTGTATCGAATTACAAATCATCCCAACCATCTACAATCTTTCAAGCTGTTGATTATGGAAACTGTTCAATTTCTTGAGATCTCGTCTGTGCCATGTGTAGATAATTGGGAATGTTGTGCTCAACTGTGGAGCTTGCTGGCCGACCCAGCTTGCTCATAATTACATGAGATATAGCCTGTCACCATTGGGAGACATCAAAAGAATGTCAGCTGACCTATTAATCTGCAAGCATCTGCAGATTCCTCATAATAAAGGTAATTGTACGTTGGTGCCTTTTAAGTTATCAAGCAGTGTGAGGGGTTTTTTTTTGTGTACCTGAGAATTCAGTCGCTGTGGTCTTTGTGCATTAGATATTTCCTGTGAAATGGAAGGACTTAATTTCTAACCTTGTCTTCATATGCCTGTGTTTGGTCTAATTTGGTTTTACAGCAATCACCATGTTCTTTAGCTATAACTGCTCCTTGGAAAGGTCAATATTTTATGAATAGTATAATGATTATTTACGTGTATCATTACCAGTGTCACCAAATGGGATACAAGATTCAAATTTTAATCTCCTACAGATGTGTAAACCAACAAAAAACACTGCTGGCTTTCGTTGAAGTGCAGTGACTTAGCAGATTGTCTCTGTCTTTATAGGGCATGTTTAAATAAGTTCTGTTACTGCAATGTTTATATTTGGCTAGAAGGGATAGAGAGCATAAGAATAGTGTTTCTTTGTCATAGTCATGCATGCTGACCTAATACTTTTGCTTTCTGTCTTTATGATATTTATGCAGTATTTAACTTGACCAACAATGTGGACTTGGAGAACACCAAGAAGAAAATGGAGCTGTATCAAAAGGATAACAAAGAAGTCATTCAGAAGAATAAGTTAAAACTGGTTAGTTAACTTCTCTCCCCTACAATTTTATTAATTTGTTAAAGAATTAAAGGATTTGTGGGGTACTTTCTTAAAACAAATCAAAGCTGAAAGCACTATGCGGAGTTCTTTGTATTTAAATATTGAGGTTGATAGTTGAAATGGAGTTGTGCTTTATTTTGGGAAGGGCTTAGGAAGAGGGGCAGGCAGCAGAGCCTGTGTCTAATACATCACCACGGCATGTGTGCTGGCAGTGTCGTTGGACAATATCCAGGAGAGATGAAGTTCATTCCTACACCAGGACAATCGTTCCTTTCTCATCTAAAGGAAAAAAAGAGTCCAGACTCAGACATTATGAAGCTCCCAGGAGAGAGCTGTAAAATTGAGGCAAAGCACAGGCCTGGTTTATGCAAAACTCAAAATGAAAGATGTTGAAACAAACATTAAAAGTTTTGTTCAAGAGCTGATAACAGAAACATCAGGAATACTGTATATATGATCTGTATGCAAAACACAGGGTTCTTTGAAGATTCATTCATTAAATTATGGCTCACATATCGTTTTGTTCTTTAAAAATAAACTTGCATGCATTTATTCCTGTAAGAAAAGTTTAATCTGTTAAATATTTTTTCATCATAAAAATACACATTGTTATCAGCTCTTGAAGGAAAATGTCTGCCCAGAGTGTGACATAACAAGGGTTTGTGTTTGTAATCCAGTTGCACTAAGGGCTTGCTTTCATATCAGTAGGGGTGAAATCCTCACTCCCCTGAAGTCTGTGGCAAAACTCCGAGTGATTTCTTTAGCTCTAGGATTTCACAGGAGGAGATTGGAATCTGAAAAATGTTTGTTTGAACCTCTTCCTTTTAAAGGCAAGGAAATTTCCCTAGGGGTCCATCTCTGATCTGTTATCCTGTCTCTGACACTGTGCAATATCCTCTGCTTCAGAGCTTGAAGAGACCTGCCAAAGCTTTGGCTGCATGTCTTATTTTACAATGGAGCTGCAACCCCTGGGGTCACAGTGAGAACAGCTCTGCCTGCAGCCCACCTTCCCTTCAAGGAAGTGTCTCTGACAGCCTGTGCAGGGGCTGTGTGATGCTGTCAAGCAGCTCTCTAATACCCTGTACCCACTCAAGCCCCCAGGACTTCTGTTTGCTGTGCTCCACAGTCCTGCTGTGCTGGAGGCTGGCTGCTGGAAGCTGGGCAAGCCTGTGTGAATCCAGACTCCCTGAAGAGCTGGAAACGTTTCTCTTTTTTTTTTTTTTTTTTTTTTTTTTTTTTTTTTTTTTTTCTTTTTTAACATTTGAAACATTCATAATTTCTTTTTCAACAATTGAAACATGATAATAGGCTTTACACAGTGGTTATAACAAAAACTGCATGATCTTGCCTATAAATTTACCCCTCTCTAAAAGCTGAAGGGTTGCTTTTCCTCTCCAGCTCTTCTTAGGAAGTTTTGGCGTGTCTTTATTCCATGCATGGTAAAAGGTGAGCTACTTTCTTGCCTAAACTTCTTACGGCCAGTCATTGTCCCTACCTTCTTGACCTGAACTTTTCTGTCCACTGTAATAGGTTGCTTCTGAGGGATACAGATATTTTCTGTCCCTCTTGTTTTTGTCACCCTTTGCCTCCTCCAGTTTGAATTTGTGTTTGGCAAAGGGGAATCAGCCAGAATTGAATGCAGAGATCTTAATGCCTCTTGAAGGAACTCTGTTTTCCTATCTCTGCTGGAAATGCATTGATCCTAAGACTGTTCTTCTCTTGTAGTTTAGAAAAAAAAAAAAAAAAGAAAAAGTGAAGATCTTGGTGTTCCTGTAATTAATTATAAGTTTCTTTTTGTACATAGATACTTATATACACTTCTTACTTATAAAATCTTGCACTCTGGGTGGACTTTAGCTTTTCCAGTGTTTCTCCCTTAAATATTTGCAACTCTCCAGTCATATGGCAACTCGTTGCTTCCTACTTTATCACTAGATGTTTAATTTCACTTGCTGCTTTGTGCAGTCTTGAAATAGTTGTGTCTGAATTCTGTGATGTGAATGTGCATGTTTTCTTGATTATCCTTTCCTGAATGTGGCAAAACATGATTTTACTTTCTGTTTACTCCTTCACTTGTAGGCTTGAGTTTTCTCCAGGCTTCATTGTCATCATCTTTTCCTTCACATATTAGGACTGTGTTTAGATTATCTTTAGTCTGGACACAACTCTTGCTGTCTGTTGAACTCATCTCTTCTCTTTCACTGTTCTGTTTGGTCTTCCTTCCAAGAATTTGATCTGACACGTGATAATTCTTCCATTTTCCTGCAGTCTGCTCTGGTTTAGGTTTGTTTATCAGTTTACTTATTTCAGACTATAATTTTTCTGGGCTGTTTCTTCAGACTAGGTCTGTCAGCACGTCCCTACAAGTTTTCTTGTGTTTTAGTGCAAATTCCAGGCAGTCTTCAGAGATAAATGTGGAAGAGCCTTGGAATGTCTCAGAAAGTACCCTGAGCTCTTCAGTTCTGTTGACCAAACTAACTAAATCCCTTAATTCTCAGCTATAACCTCAGTTAGAAGTTTGGGGATTTTCTTGTTTGTTTCATTCCTTTCATTAAATGCAAAGAGAGCCCAGTTCCAGGTGGATGCTGGTTGGTGACCAGCTTTTTACCAGTGTCACTGCACCAGTTACAAAATGGGAGCAAGTTCTGTTGGCTTGGTGGCAGGTGATGACATCTGCTCTTGCATCCAGGAGTAGCTGGGCTTCACTGGGACCCACTGGCTTGATCTGTCTGGTAAAGGGATTTTTTTTTTTTTTTTTTTGCATATTCTGGCTTTTATTAGGTAGCTGTGCTTTATGACATAACTTTATGCTTAGAACAAGCTTGACTGTGGTCTTGGCAGAGATGATTGCAGAATCTCAGAATAAGCTGAGTTGGAAGGGACCCACAAGATTTATTGAGTCCAACTCCTGGCCCTGCACAGCACCACCCCCAAGATCATCCTGTACCTGAGAGCATTGTCCAAAAACTCCTTGAATTCTGTCATCCTTGGTGCTGTGATCACTGCCCTGGGGAGCCTGTTCAGTGCCCAGCCACCCTCTGGGTGAAGAACCTTTCTTGATATCCAACCCAAACCTTCCCTAACATGACGTCAGGCCATTCCCTTGGGTCCTGTCACTGGGCACCACAGAGAAGAGATCAGTGTCTTCCCCTATAATGTTTTGCTGAATCTCCTTTCATCAATAAATCATCCATTTAAGTTTATAAAATTTTAATTATCTTGCCATTTTTACTGCATCTCCCTTTGCTTTAGTATATTAGATGGAGAAGATTTGGAAAATGTTTCCTGTATGTTTTCCTTTGTACCTTTTTGCAATCAAACTGACATTCTTTTGATTCACCTCCTTTATAAAATGGTTTAATCCTCTTATTTTCCTCTGTCTCTGAGCCCTCTTCTGGTTTTTTATCATTTCACTGTGATTGTCAAATACAGATTACCTAATAATTTGTAGGTTAAAAAAAGACTTGCTGAGAAATAAATCTGTAACAAAAACTTTTCATTTTATACTAGTAATCTTTCTTTTCATCTCATGTCACATGACTGCAATTCAGGTTATAGGAAAAAATCCATATTTTTTGAAAATGTGACATTTTCACAGTTAATGTTTAAATGCTTGAAGTTATAGGCTTCTCTATTAATATGCACATATTTGTAATTTCTCATTTTTTTCTACACCACTGATAAGCACACTGTGCTTTGTAAAGAGGATGTAGCTGATGAGTGGGATGATCAGGAACAGTGTTGTGGAATTATGTTTTTGTTCACCCTGCTTACATCAGTGAGTTATGGGATATGTGGGAGCTGGGAGGGGCTCACTTTAGAGTGAAAGTGTAGGGAAAACCCATCCCCTAACATTTAAGAACTCAGATCTGGACTCCAGCAAGCAGCAAGTTAAAAATCTTAACTTTACACTGGACGATGCGAAGGTAGAATAATCATCCATAATCACCTTAAAATTCTGCTTTAAAAGGTAGAATTTGGCTGCTTTCCCCTTGCATGGCCTGCCCAGTGTTCCCTGGGGGGCAGTGGGGTTGCTGGGAGCTGATTTCTGATTTCCCTTTCAGACCCGGGAGCAGGAAGAGCTGGAGGAGGCTCTGGAGGTGGAGCGGCAGGAAAGCGAACAGAAGCGGCTGTTCATACAGAAGGAAGAGCAGCTACAGCAGATGATAAAAAGGAAGAATAAACAGGCACTCCTGGATGATCTGGTGAGTAACAAAACCAGAGGCTTTGAATGCTCAGTAGCATTGACATTCATCTCTATCACTGCAAACTGTGTGGAATTAACAGATCTATCCCTGTTTCCCTGTTTCGTGTGGTTCGTGTTTCCATTCTCTCACCTGTTGTTTATTTCAGTGTTGCAAGCCCCTCTGGTTTTGGTGGGCTGGGGGCTGGATGAGGAGTGTTTTTGGGGTTTGTAGACTTAACTGGACTCTACCACTGTTGGCTTGTTAAGCAGTTCTGAGTAGTGGCTGATAGTCTGGTGTGTGTGGAAGCAAAAAGGTCATCAGGAGCTGCTTCTAGACTCAGCCACCTCTGCAGTGGAGATGGTGGAGAGCAGGGGACAGTAACCTCCTGAGTTACTCAAGCACTAGTCAGCCTTTCCTTAGAACACCTAAATGATTAGTGGTCCCTTTGTATGCAAAAACTCCTGCAACAAGAAGTTTTCTTGCCTTGAGTGTGTCATGTACTCTTACTGCAACTTCTCCTGTCCAAGTTGCTCCTTTTGAAGTGAATGAAGCTTATACAGACAAACAGAGGAAAACTCAAGCTACTTTTGGAAATCGTGGTAATCTTGATTAATTTACTGATTCTGCCTCTGAAATGCAATAATGTGTGGGCATGCAGAAACTCACTGAATGTGTTACTTACACAAGATTCACATCTCAATGTTTTCATTGTGTGTGCACAGACATGCATGCACACACACTCACAGGTTTAACACCCATGAGGACAGTCTGTGTGCACACAGTCTGTGTGTAACCTTGAGGGAAATCAGAAAAAAGAAGTGTGTATGCATACATACATCCATGTGTTCAGCTGTGTCAGTGTGGTTTGAAGCTGCTTGATGTATCTAAATCATGTTGCCTCTCTTGTATCAGTGCATCTCACACAATACAATGTTAAATTCCTGCTTTGTAGTCTCAGTTCTTATTCAGATGCTTTTCTACTTTTCCTGAAAAAGTAGAATTCCTCTTTGAGCCAGTGCAGAAGGCTGATGTGGAGAGAGGATCTAAATGAAATTTAGGAGTTTCAGGGCCTCCTGAAGAGATGCCTTTCTTCAAGCCAGGATTCCTGGCAACCTGTTATTGGTTTTCCTTTTGTAGACAAAAGCAGAGATAAGCAGGAAGGTTCTTTTAAAAAACCATCAAGCCTGTATCTTTACATCCAGCAATCTATTTTCACTTTAAAGGTAAATGTGTTTACAGTCCACACAAATTAAGAATAATGTATAAATCAATAAAAATTTCACTAGGAATTTGATTTTAATTTCTCAGAATATGGATTTTGAGTTTCTGGCTTTTTAAAACCATGTTCTGAAACACACTCCTAACTGACTAGAGACCAGTGGTGATGTGTGGTTGGTTGTTTCATTTTTTTTTCGAACACAGCATTTGGTTTTACTAGAAACCTTCACCAGGTGGCTTGCAGAAAGAATAGCTGTAAATAACCCTTAAAACATGACTAAAATAGGTAGTGTTAACTGTGATTGCATATGTATTGCTATTAAAACATAGCTTAATATTCTAAAAACAACATAAAGGTGATTTTTAAAGGCTGAGGGAGGAAACTGGACAGTTTCAAGTTGTGTCTCTGTTTCTGAAGGGTCAGTGTCAGCTTAAATTTGAGCCAAAACTTGTTTTGTAATATTATTAAGGTTTATAAAACCACCACTGGAGTGTTTGTATAATGACTTACAAAGTCTCTGGAAAACCAGCGATTGTTAAACAAATAAACATTTCCTATGGTCTCTGAAATCCTTCTAATGCTGTGCTGCAAATCTGAAAATGAAACTGATCATGAGTAAAACTTAATTGAGAAGTGCAGCAAAAGCCAGGCATAAGCAGCAGCAATGTAAAGAATTAACTTAAAAATAATCTTACATCTATGGTTGCTGGTTCTGTGCTAAACCAAAAAGGATTAATTTCTGGCTTCAGAGATACCGATGGTAACACCACTGACTGTACAGGATTGTGAGAGCAGAGGAAGGTGGGAATCTGACATTGGCTTTGAATCTTCTCCTTTGGATGGATCACCTGGTGTGGTCAACCTACAGCCCAGACCTACTGGATCTTGGTAATTTTTTTTTTCCAAGTTTTCTCCTGCTACTGGGCAGCAAGAAAAAATTGAAGACACATTTTTTTGTGTTGTACAAGTAGAGATGTCAGGTATTTTCCTTGTCAAGAAATGAATTTTACCTTTGGCCCTGAAATGTTACGAAGCTGCAAATCTCATCGAATGCTAGAAATGCTTGGGTTGGAAGGGTCCTTGGAGATCAAACCCCTGCCATGGAGAGGGAAAACTTCTGCTAGAGCAGATTGCTCAGAGCCCCATCCAACCTAGCCTTGAACATTCACAGTGCTGGGGCAGCCACAGCTTCTCTGGACAACCTGTGCCAGGGCCTCACCACCCTCAGTAAAGAATTTCTTCCAATGTCTAATGTAAACTTGTCCTCTCTCAGTTTGAAGCCATTCCCCCTTGTCCTGTCACTCCAGGCTGTTGTAAAATGTCTCTCTCCATCTCTTCTGTCAGCTCCCCTCAGGTACTGGAAAGCCACAATTAGGTTACCCCAAAGCTTTCTCTTTTCTAGGCTGAGCAATTCCAGTGCCTCTCATGGGAGAGGTGCTCCTTCCCTCTCATCATCTTGGTGGTCCAAGTCACTGTATGTGTTACTTATGGTGGTTTCATATGGAGTAAAGGTCTCAGCTGTGTACAAAAGTGTCTGAGAATGCTGTACCATCTTCTAAGAGCTGGTAATTCAGGTAGCTCAGAGGCACAGAAAAATGCTTGGTGTTCTAAATGTGCTGCAGTGGGCCCTGGTTTCTGGCCAGCCTGGAGAGTGCAGGGGCTCATGCAGAAAGGAATGGACCTGGGGCCAAGGCTCCATGAACCCATCCTAGGCTGGGAACAGGGAGGGGAAGGCCAGTGTGACGTGCAGCAAGGCTTTGGGGGGGACCCAGGCCCTGCAGGCCACTGGAAAAGCAGTTTGCTCCTTTTTGCCTCCCAGTACTAATTAGGCAGTTTCTATCTTACCTTCATTATAGATCACCTCTTTTACAATAAAACCTCTCGCTTTAAAAGCACAACACTCTGTTGTAATTTAGACTTGCAGTCTCCCATGCACTTTGTGTGTCACTGGAAGAGCTATATGAGTGTTTTATTTTGGGTTGTTGTTTGTTTGGGGATTCTTTTATAACCTTAGATAGTCTTGGATAATCCAGGCTGAGTAAAATATTAAAGCACTTTCTTTATGTGCTGTACAAACTGTCTCACGTGTATACAGAGGATTCTAAGATGATCTCTTAGATGTTTTGTGTGTTATGGGACTTGCATTCTCCTCTTCAACAGCCCACAATTCCCAGGCATGAGCAAAATGGGGTTGCAGCACATGGCAGAGGAGCAGGTTTTCCCTGGACTGTGGCATAGCTTGGAGTCAGGCAAAGGCGTTAAAGACGTCACAGCCACACTTTTACCAGAACCTCAAGGGTTTGGAGACAAATCTTGCAGAAATTGTTGCGTATAACCAGCTTTGTTCATAGTGCAGACAGTTTGTTTTCCCTTACAGAAAATTGCTGGTGTGGATAAACACAGGCTTGGAACTTCCACGTGTGTTAATAGTTAACAGAAGGGCTCTGTGCATATTCAAAAGGACAAACAATCAGGATGTGGTGCCTTGCTGGCACAGCCTGGGTTTCCCACAGTTGTGTAATCTGGTTACTGGTCATTGTGTGAACTCTTGAGAAGTTGGTTAAAAATTGGCTTCTCTGAATCATTTTATTAGAAATGCAGTGAGTGTTTAAGGAATATGAGTGACAAAATGAACAAGAAAATGCTTTCCACTCTTCCCTTCTCCCCCAACAAGTTAAATCTGGTGACTGAAGGAATTCAACATCCATAACTTCTGCTGGCAGCTGGCAGCACATGCTGCTGCAAGCTGGTTAGAAATGTACAACACTTGAAAGAAGCAGACTCTAAACTAGTGCATTTGTGGTCCAAATTTTCTCCCAGTTGTAGAGAAATTAGATATCTCCAAAATTTAGGTTTTTAGCATCTTCCCTCCCCTCCTCCCAGTTGATCACAGAAATGCAGGTAGGAACCTGTGCCTTTGTTGTTGTATTCGTGATTCTGGACCAGATCTTGTCATGTGGGATTTTTGTGCTGTTATCTTGCATTCTATTGGTAAGACAAAGGGAGTGTAATAAAAAATAGAGAGGAAAAGAGACTGGAGAGTGATGTGGAAAGTCAGTGTACAACGTGACTGTTCTTCATAGTCTCTTCAGAGGATTTCTCTAGGTTCTGTGAAAACAGCAAGGCATCTTGTGGCATTAAAAACATCCAACTTCTTACCTTGAACTGAATAATTAAAAATCATATCCTGTTAATAAAATCTGGTTTTGTGAGTAACAAATATGGTTCATAGTTCAGTATTTGCTTTGCTCGTTGAAACAGAAGTAAATGTGATGTGTGAGGGCCTTAGGAATAAAATACAGTGCTAGAGCAGTCCAGGAAGAATCTGAACTTCTTCCCTGCTCTCAACTTCATAGTAATTCTAGCCAGGAATTCTCAAGGATTTTTCTGTATGTAGATAGTCACATTAGTTTCACAGAAAATTGGCCAATAATTTCCTGACTCTCTCAAAAATGCACTTACATATATGGATGTTAATAATCATTCTGTCCTGACAGTTTAAGTAATTCATTTGCTTAACTATTCATTTTACTACTTTATATATATATATATATATTTTTAAATTGGCTGGCTTCCCTAAAAATAAGTTGCTGAAGGAGAAAATAAATATGCTGTTGGTTGCACTTACAATAGTGCCATTGTGCAGAGCAGAGCAAGGATCATTTCCAAACGGCCTCAGGTGAAATCTAATGGGAAACAATTTCAAACTGGTCTGAGTTCATTGGTAGAAAGAATGTGTCTTAGATAAACATCTGATCCAAGTTATATTGCTCAGTATTATTCCTTCTCTGATTAAGTTCTAATATTGTTTTTTATTTTAATAAATATTGTTGCGTTGGCCAGTTGGAATAAGGAGCCTGTTATATTGTCTTTAATGTGGATTCTATAAAAATGGTTGTTTGCAGGTTACTCTGATTTATGGGGTTGCTGCAGCTTTTTCTTATTACTGAAAATGATCGTTTTCTGTAAACTGTTTCTGAAAGAGAGGACACTTGGCATTCTGCTGTTCTCCTAGCGATGGCCTTGCAGTCACAGCTTGCAGTTTGGAAGAATATGCAGTGTTAATTAATATTTCTTTTGGTCTAGGACTCAAATTTATTCCTCATGTGTTTACAGGAGAGCTCTGATCTTCCTGCCTCTCTGCTCTTAGCTCAGCATAAGGACAGATCTACTCAGCTAGAAATGCAGCTGGAAAAACCCAAACCTGTCAAACCAGTCACGTTTTCCACTGGCATCAAAATGGTAAGATTTGCTTGTTTGTTTGTTTTTTTTAATACCTTTCAAAAATTCAAGGATTTCCTCATATGAAATTCAGAGGTCGTTTAAACCTGATTTGCATGTTACATGAAATAGACTGTTCTCTTCCAATTAAGTAAGTTATTAGGAATTACTTGAAGAATTTCATCATCCTGCGAGTTGGAATATCCATAAATACATGGAACATTTTCATTGCTTAGTTGTCAAAAACAATCTATACCTCTCTTCCTGTGAAGTTGAATTATTTTTCTCGTTTATGTGCCAATTCTGGAAGTTGACATTTTGGAAGTTCAAGAATCATCTGCACTTTCTTCAGGTTCATGTTGATCACTGGAATAATCTGTGAGTATGAGACTGACAATCTAGAAAATGATGCCAAGGTTAAGGACTCTATTTTCATTGTTATTTGGCTCTAGGAAGCAGCAAGTATTTATTTTTTGTAAATGTGTCACCGTTGGGGGGGCAGCTGAAGATCTCTCAGCACTCCTGTTCTGTGTCATGACATGGTACGAGTACACACCAGCCCGTGTCCATAAATGTAAAGCTGGGGGTGGGAGCACGACTGATTGGTCTTTTCTGTACCTTAGAAGAGCAGGTTTTCTGCTTTGTATTGTTTTAAATCTCTGTACTTTTTTTTAGACTTTGTATTTTAGAATTGATAATGGTAAACTGAAAATAACCAGCACTCTCTACTCTCCTCAACAAACCAAAAAGTAGCAAAGCAAAAATCTTTGCATCAAGCTAGTTTCCTATCAGTAATTGATTTATTTTTGCCATGAATATTTGTGCTGTATTCATGATCTGTCAAAGTGTTCACTGTGTGGAAGCATTGGCAGCTTATTTTTCCAAAAGCAGTGTCAGTTTTTGCAAAGCTGTGCCGATTGTTTTCTTGTTTTCCTGTGGTGTAAATTGATCTTGCTCTTTTAAAATCTAACAGTCTGGGGGAGATTGATATGCTTTGTGAGAGATTTTCTGTCTGTGTAGAAAACCCAGTGGTCAGAAAATGCCTGTTGTTCTGTTTAAAAAAATAGTCTGTGTGAATGCCTGTACTTTTCCTTGCTGTTAAAATATACTGTGAGAATTTCTTAAAGCTGTGGCCTTTGTGTGGGAAAAGGAAGAGGATCAGCTTATGTATGTGATGAGGACACTGGAAGTATTTTCTAATTTGTTTAAAAATGAATATTAAATGCAGTATGTGGTAATGGACATTTGAGATCTGCAGCCCAGCCCTAAGTAAACTTCATCCAGGAATGGTGAAAGACTTGGATGAGGAGATTCCCAGGAGCAGGACATTTAAATCCTAATGTTTGGAATAATAGGGGGTATGCCAGATAACTAACTGCTAATTCATCAGTGTTCAGAAAATGTGATTAGATAAATAATTTAATTTCTTCAATCCCAGGAAACAAAACATACCTCACCCTGACTGAACTTAGTCCTAAATTGAAAAAGAACAGTTTAACTGTACTTATTTCTATTAATGGTTTTTTTTAACAGTAAAGTTAAGGATAGAAGCATTTGAAGTTGGTGACTGCTATTTATGGAAAATGGATTGCATCAAAAATTTTACACCAACAAAATTGCAGGTTTTGTTTAGAAAGATGAATGTTTCCTTATTTCGTTTATAGGTACTTGATTTATTTATTGCATGACATTATTTTAAAAAATATATAGGAATTATATTACACAATAATAACAATATTGATCCTCTGCACAATAAATGGATGATCTGTCTACCACTGTAATTTTTGAAGAAGTTGGTTCCACAGCCTGGAAATGTTTCTGTGGGTGTTCTGCTGGGAGGCAGCTCAGTGCTTGGAAGCAGATGTTGAATTTCTGTGGATGATGTGCAAATTGGCAGTTTACAGGGTCGCCTTGACAAACTGCCCTCATTTGAATGAAATGTGTTTTAATATGGCTAAATGCAAAATGAGAAATAGAGGAGTAAATAACAGGCTCTGGGAAGAGCATTTGGGAGTTTAGCTAAGCAAGTAAATCAATTTGACCCCCAGCCACAGTGTGTATGGGGGGGCCTTGGACATGTGAATAGTCCAGCAATAAATAGGAAAGGACTTCTCCTTCTGAATGCAATATTGGGAAGAGCTGTGGACTGCAGAGTTTGTCTGGCTGTGTTTTGAGTGCAAAAATCAGAAAGAGTGCAAAGAGGAGCCACAAAAGTCCATTCAAAGGCAGAAAGATCTGCTCTGTGTGCTGCACTCTGCCTCTGGTGTAGGAGATGGTTAAGGTATGACTCAATTTACACTAAGTACCTCCTTAGCACAGAACATGCCAGGTCTGAGGAGTGCAGCATTAAATGTAGCAAGAACCAGTAACCTTAGTTAAACAAATACCATCTAAATAGGAACTGAAGGAATGAATAAGATCTGAAGTTCACACAATGTTCTGCTGGTTAATTGGCCTCGCTGTTAAAATTGGCTCTGGAATGCAACAAAATGTCAAATTCTTGATGTTTACAGATTTGGATTGGGGTGCATCTTGGAAAGTTACTGTAGTTATCAAATACAAATTTGTTGGCCTTGGAGTAGGGTTAATTTTGTGAAAAGCAGCTCTGCTCATTGCACATGACCCACGAAGGCGTGCTCCAGTGACAGTGTAAGGTGAATTCCCACCTGGCACTCACCTTAGGACGTGCTTGTTTGCCTGGCTGAGTGTTTTTCTGAGAACCTGAGATCCCCAGTCCACTTGTTTTGCGTAGGTGCCCACGTGAAGGGGGTGGAGCTTTTGTTGGGCTCTTTGTAGCTGCTTTGGGTTTGTTCCCCTCTAAACCATGGGGTTCACACCACTCCTGTTGGTAGGGGCAGCTGTAGGGCAGTACTGAGAATTTATTAAGAAATACAATTCTGATTAATGCTCTGGCACAACAGTTCTGCAAATTCAATACATTTCTGTGAAAAGTCTGGATTGTGCCCACTGTCAGAGGTTTAGCAGTGCACATTTAATGAATCACTATGTATGCCCTTCCCCTGGACTTTTATTTTTTCCTAATAGTTTGGCCACTGACCTTTTCTGATGGGTGTTTTCCTCTAATTTTATTTCAAAAGAAAGGAAACCAGATAGAGCCAGCTAAGATGCTGGCTGATCCAGAGCTGGTGTTTACACAAAGGCTGTGAAAATAGGCCACTTGTGGCAATCCACTGGGGTTTTTTTTCAGCTTGAACATGAGTGTTTTTCCTTGGTCAGAGATGTTCTTCTGCCTGAGTGCTAATCAGACATGTTTCTTGGTGTCTGAGTTAGGAGCATGTCCATTCTAGTCTCCTGGGCAATGCTCAAGGAAGTTGGCTCATTTAAGGTGTCACATTAGTGCTGTAAGTTCTTCTGCTTGCAGGGGGAGGAGGGAAGGTCTTTCACTTGTAAGCTAAGCAAGAGCATCCCCTATTGCATAAGACAGACAATTAGCCCATGGGGACAGGGGCTCCTTCACTTTTCCTTTTGTGAAATTCCCTTTTTTTCCCCCCTCCTTTCAAGTGGAAGCAGTTTTTCCTCTGTAGTCTGCTCTTTAACTTTTTCAATAAATTCTATCCTCTGTGCACAAAGCTTATATTCCAAATCAATCAGTTTGATTTACCTCTGTGGGTGGGGGGAAACCATGCTGCCAGGCTTTTTTCCTTATCATGTTCATCATATTAGGAGACATACTTTCAGCACATCTGAATATTTAAAACAGTCTTATTATATCTAATCTCAAATCAGAGTAAAGCTACAAAAGAAACTCTAGCAATCTTAATTGCTGCAGTAGTGCTAAAATGAGATTTCCTGTCAGTTGTGGTACTCCAGACTTTAGTAGCTGTCAAAAAGAGCAAAGTTTGTCAGAAATGAATGATGTTTCCAGCATTTGTAGGGCTTGTCAGGAGGTGCAGAACAAATCTAAGGTCTGGCAAGAGAATCTTTCTTCTGTTTCTTGGTGAATGTAATGATCATTTCTGGTTGTCAGGTAGCTTTAATGTGGAGCTCATTTTAAGGTGTAGAAGAGATGCTTGTAGGTATTGCAGGCAAATGGCAGTTTGCAAATGCAACAGGAATTAATTGTGTTACATGAATTTAGTTCTCCTTCTTATGTCTCTGGTGTTCACAGAACTGCAGAAGGCTTTTCTAGGTCTGTGCTTTACCTTGCCATTGTGGTTAAAAATGCACAGAGGCGTGGATGTATTTAGCTCCTCTTTAGTTCATTGAACTGAGAACACAGAACCTTTGAGTCTGTAGCCCAGCTCTTTCCATGTTTGTAGAAAATCTGAGAGCCTTAGACTGGCTCAGCTCATGCCATCTCCAGCACATTTCAGGCTGTGTGCTTGTCCCTTTTCTGTTCCTTCCAGTTCTGTAATGTTTCTTTTCTCCCTTCCCCCAGCCTCCCAAGACACTTAGCCTCTAGTGATGGTATTCTTGGAGTAATCTCATGCAGTTAAAAACTCAATTACCTCTAATTGGATTGCCCCAAAATGCTGGATGACAACATAGGTGTCCCCTGGCTTGCTCCTACTTGGGAGAGTTTGCCTTCTTGCCCTTTATACCCAAATACCTCAGAATTAATGCAATGCATCATTGACTTTCCAATTCTTATCATTGTTTTCGTTTTATTCCTTAATAGCAGTGGGAATATTTATTAATGGAGCTATTAGTGCGAAGTGCTGTACGTGCTTTGTCATTACCGAGATGGTCCCCAGCCCAGTGAATTTGCAGTTTAAATAGATGTGTCAGGGAGGGAGGGGAACCAGATGCCCGGAGGGGATGTTCTCACCCAGGATTAGACAGCAGAGCAGGGGAGGAAGGAGGAATAGGATCCAGCCCTACTAAATTCCTAACCTCGTGGCTCTTCCGCTGAGCCGGGCTCCATCTCCTGTCAACAGCACCCCTGAATGGCAGCGAATTAAGAGTGAAATATCTGCTCCAGCTACTGCTCCCCTGTCCAAATCACTGCAGCGGTGTTAAATATAACTTTGTGGCTCTGAATATTGCCCAGATTTATTCCAGTTCTTGCAGTTTCAGGTTATTGGTAGCTGGATGCTGGGGTCTACAGCCAGAGCTTGCAGGAGGGAGTAGTTGTAGAACCGGTATTTCAGAGGAATGGATTTGTGTCAGACACAGGATGTCTAGGACACCTCAGGAATGTGTGTTACCACTAAGCTGCACATAACAAGTGTCAGGGAAGGGATTTTGTGCAGCGTTACACTTGCAGTATTATTCTGATGGGAAATAACATTCTTATTTTACCTTATGTGGAGCTATTTCTTTTAAAACATTGACCTCATCAGCTCAGGTCAAATTAACTGTTCTTTATTATTGCCTTTTCCTGCAATATTGCTTCCTGTGCAAACAACTGCTCAGCGGCTGCTCCTGTTTTTCAGTCTGTTTCTTTTATAGCTCGTGGAGCAATTATCCAAAATCCTGTTCCAAACTCAAAAAAGTCTGTCAAAATACCTTTTTAATCAATTGTGCTCCTTCAAAGTTGCTTAGACATATGCCAGGTACTCTGAGGTAAGTGAGGTGCATGTCACACTGTGGTTTAGGCTACAACTATTCTGCAGCTCCTGAGGGGGCCTAACTTTGCCAATTCTTATTGCTCTTGTTGGTTGGTTTGTTGGTTTTGGTGCAGTGTGTTTTAGTGTGTGAGGGGGGAATTGTGGTGGGGCTTTTTTGGGTGCTTTTAGTGTTTGCCTGAAGTTAAAAAATAAAGCAATCAAGGCTTCCTTCACTGTTAGCTCAGCTGGTCTATCTTCAGACTGAAACTCTTCAGATGGAATTGATTTCTTTGAGATGAATGCCAGTTTGAGTTTAATTGGTATTTTGTTTTTAATCTTTGTTTGGCTCATACCACGCACATTTCTCTTTTACAGCTGGGTGGAATGTTTCCCTCTTTGCAACTCTTGGTGCTTTAGAATCACAGCAAAATCACAACACTTTTTTTCAAGAGTAACTAGTGTGTTTAGGCATATAGATCCTTTTGGAATAGACATATTTGTTTAGAGAACATGCATGTAAAGGTAAAATTTCTAGTGGCACTGAGCATTGTGTGTCTCTGTGCCTGTGTGTGGTGGCTGTGTCTGAGCTCAGACCCTCTGGGCTCGGGGTCAGTGCCATGGAGCAGAATCCCTTTCCAGAAGAAACCCAAATGCCCCAGTCAGGGGAGTCACAGCACTTTTCCAGAGGATCTCTGGATGGAGGTGCTCAGGGAAGCAGCATTCCTGCCAAGCAGCTTCCCTGGAGCAGAGATTCATGGGGAGTGCACAAAGCCCTGGGACAAGTGGGATTCTGCAGTTGCTAAGCACCATTTCCTAATTCCAGAGTGCACATTGCATATTGCTTTAGTATTGGATTTTTGTCATCAGTAACAGTGTCTTGTTTTTAACAATGAGCATTGATTTGCTAAGAAGGATACTCTTTCTGAAAAGAAGAGAAGAAAAAGAAATGGTGGCTGCTGGATCTCTACCATTTCTGACAATATATAGATGTAGAGTTCAAATATATAAACTGAGGGACACCAAATATTCTGGTTGATACAGCTCAGGTTAAGACTAACATGCTGGATTTTAAAAGTGATCCACAGTCCTCACTACTCACCTACTGCTCCCTTAAATCTCATGAGTTTATAAATACAATGTGACTGCAACTTCCGAGTAGCTTGATGGAGAATGATTAACAGTAGTAAATACATTTGTCATGCTAAATCTCTAGCCCTCTGTTTAAATAAAGATGTTTTGTTAAGAGTCAAGCACATACATGCTGAACTGTGCTTTGAGTTTCTGAACTCTGGTTTTGAAGTGTATGCCAGATAAACTTTATTTAAGTGATCTATCATCAGAATGCTTCCTGTGCACTCCAGCCCATGGACTGAAGTTTGAAACATTAATTGGGTTCTGGCCTTACCAAGTAATTACTGTTATATCAAAGTGCATAAACATTCAGCACATGATGTTGACTTAATGAATTTTGTTCCTGATGTGGGTAAGAAATGTTTCTGGAGGAAAAAAGGCAAAGTAAATGACAGTATTTGTTATTTCCCCTCCCTTCATTTACACAGCAATGGCCTTGGAAAGGAGACTGTATTTTGAAAATGCAGTGCTATGTCTCCCCATAGCTCTCTGCAGGATTTTAGTTTGGAATGCCTTAGGAAACATGCTGTAGTTGAAATTAAGCTGTTTGGTGGACAGACATAATCAGAACTGCTTGACTCGATTCTCTTTTATGGTTGGGCTCTCTGATACTGCTCTGTTAAAATAATATTTGTTCATTTGCTTTAAGGCTCCTTTACATGGCGAGAGCAGCACATGTTTATATACACATATTAGTATAAATACAAATTAGACCCATAAGTTTGCACAGCTGTAATGACTGGAATTCAGTAAATGAAATAGTGCCAACAGTGTTAATTGTACAGGAGTGAATGGCATGACCAATGTGCTTGTTAGTTAAAGTGTCTGTGGCCAGCAGTGGAGCAGATCTATGCTTTAGCTGTCTCTTCTTGGAATGGAACTGTTCTTAGGGTTAGGCAGTTTTTTAATTAGCTCTTTTTTTGGTGTGTTGTTACTTTGTGGTGGTGCCTTTTTTTCCTGGGGTGGTTTGGGTTTTCATTGTGTTTTGTTTGTGATTTTTAGTGTCCTGCCTGTTTGATTTTTGGTATTGCCCAAGAGCTTACCTGACTCTCCCCCACCAGTTTTTAGAGGATATCTCTGTGACATGCAGCATGTTCTGGTCCCATGAAATGGTTCATAGGGAGAAGGCTGCTGGAAGAGTTCAGCCAGGTTGTCATTTGCTTCCTTGCCTCTATGGGAGCAGGCACTGGGACAGAACAGCAGGAATATACTTCAGGCTCTAATGTAGGATGCCCAAATTCCATCCCAAGCAGCAGCCAGACCTGCCACTAGCTAAGATAGCACAAAGACACTTTGTAGAGTAATCTAAGGAAAATGCCATTTAAATCAGCCTGAGATCCTCCTGTTTCTGAGTCTTACAGCTCTGAATGTACCTTTGCTTGAGTAGGTGTTACTGTGAGCAGTAAGGAGAGATCTGACTGAAAGAAAGAAGGTGGCTGAGAGGAGAGTCCAAAAAAACAGCTGGCAGGGAAATAAAGAATAATAAAAAGTTTCTCAATCATTGTTTGTTTTGGAAAGATCGTGCTTTAAGCACATGGAAATACTTTACACATTTGAGAAGTGCTGACTTCCTACATGCCTTGTGAAGGAACAGCAAATCATTCATATAATGTAAACACATTTATAGATTGTTCCAATATAACTTTTTTTCAGTGCTGCTGTTCTTTTTAACAAGATACAATTCACTGCAGACATGCTCTTTTGATGCTATACTTTGGCCAAGAGTTGCAAACATCATAAACATTAAATATTTCAGTTTGTGCTAAATGAACGTTGCAAAGTTATTCAACCACACTTTTAATGCAAAAAGCTGTTAAACAGTGCTGTTTGATGCACTGTTCAAAAGTAAACACATGAGAAAGTAGTGCTGGAGTGAAACAGAAAGAAGTAGCTTGTCCAAAATTGTAAGTATGGGCATTATGTCTTGGTGGAGATGATAAAAAACGAGAGCGGACAAAGTTCCTCTGTGAGGGTGGAATTTTAAATCAGGGAAGAAAAATTAATAAAAAGCAAAGCTGTGGTGTCAAAATTGCAGCAGATACTTGTGAAACTGTGTAATCTTAGTGCTGGCTGGGGGTCTTGAGAGGTCATGGGGTCCTTGCCCTTGCCATGAGGCAGAGCCAGGGTACTTCATGGCAGGGACCTGTCCTAACCTGTTCTGAAAGATCAGAAATGGGAGCTCTGCAGTCTCCCTGGCAGCCTCTGATAGCATTTTCTGCCCTTGCTTTTACATTTTAGGGGAAGTTCAGTAACTGTGTTTCCTTGACCTAATACAAGCTCATTTTCTACCTAGGTACCTGCCAAAAGTAGGCTGTTCTCTACCTCTTTGTAGGAGCTTCTTATGTCCTTGAAGATGACTGTGTAAAGAGAACTTCACAGAACTACGTATTTTAGAATTTAATTCTTAAAAAATATAGTTCTGGCACCTTAATTGTTGTATAACAATAAAAAGATTGATTTCTTCTGTAAATGGTTGGTAGATTGTCTCCACTCTTAGAGACTGGATGTGAAATGACATTCAGCTGAGGACTTTTTAAAGAGAAAAATTCTTTTAAAGAGGGCGACAAGAACATTTAAAGAACTGTAGTAAGATCAATGAAGTATTCAAAGCCATTTAGGGAAGCTCTAGTACATTTGTATATGTGCATAGAAGTATTTGTGACCTTCCTGCCATGATGCTTTTTTTTTTTTTTCTTAACAGTTGTCTGCATCTGTGAGAACATCCCATGTTTTCTTCTAATCCTTCCTTCTGTTGCTGCTGATCAAAGCAGTTGTGTGTCATTCCTTCATCTTCTCTATTGTGTACCTGGAGGAGCTCTGGTGACCTGGAATGGCAGAGCAGGGATAATGGCTTTGCAGATTCCTCTGAGTCAGCACTCAGTTGGGCCATGTCTGTTTGTCCTGCTTTGAGAGACTTGCCTGTTAAGGCACATGTGTGCAGACTTAGCTCACAGCCTGGCCTCACCCCTGGTTATTACATTTCTCAATGAACTAGAATCCATTTGTTGATGTGGAGTGTGTTGATCTCCTAGCACAGCTGAAAGATCTCTCATATACCTATATTTTCTTCTTCCCTGTTCTCAGGGCCACCTTCTGAGAAATTTTAGGTAAGCACAGCCTACAGCTGGCTTTTCTGAAATTTTTGCCAGACTTGGTTGTACAAGGAGAGCCAAGAGGAGGACGAGGGATGGCCATAGTGGGAAGCAGTTACTGGAAGAAATATGGCAGGGAAATCAGTAACAAGTGCTGGCAGCAGCAGCAGCAGCAGCCCTGATTTCAGGCTGCTGGGGAAGGGGAAGCACAGGGCAGCAGAAGAGACAGATGGAGGAGTGTGAGGAGGATGTGGGGACTTGGATATTGAGGTGCTTTGGGGAGAACATGAGGGGACACAGGGCAGAGTTGGCAGAAAGGTGGATGTGAGTGGGATGGGAGTTTCTAGGCAGAAGGGCTGAATGGTTTCTGCACAAGGTCAGGAATTAGAGGAGAGCTCTGGGACAGAAGGATTTGGGCACCTGGGGATTCTGGTACTGATCCTCCACAATCAGTTCCTGTGCAAGAATCTCATTCTCTAAGGTCAGCCAGGGTAGTGTGTGTGCACTTGTGTGGCTTCCACACACACACAATGTGCTAACCAGGGTTCTGGCTGTAGGCAGGGGTGAACAGGCAGGACTTGTTTCCTGCAGTATCTTCAGTTTTGTCCAAGGTCCACCAGACTTACTGATAAATTAATTACTAATATATTGATTTCTTATGTAGAAAAAAAATCATCAACATGTTGGTTGGGGCTGTGCTGCATGTTTGTGCATGTACTACCTTTTCTGCACCTTAGCTCCTGCATAAGTGCACACAGCAAATAAATGAATGTTTGCTACAGGGTCTCAGAGAAGTCAAAGGGGACATTTATAAATCAAAAATTCATTTAAAAATTAAGATGTATTTTAAAGGAGTTCTTGGGGGCTCTAGTTTTCAACAGTCGTCGTTACCATCCAAGGTGCATCTGTATTGTACTAGGGTACTTGAAGAAAGAGATATTTGGATCAAAGACACAATGTTTTGTAAGGAGACTTCAAAAGTTTTCCTTAAAAATGTTTGTTCAGGTGCAGAGGGTGAGGGAAAGGAATATTGTTGGAGGCAGTCTGTGTTGGACATCAAAAGGTGGATGTTCCTATATGTGTGTGTGTATATATATATATTGTCAGTCAGGGTGTCTCTGGAAAGGAATATTAACAGCATTGACTAGTAAGGAAACAAATTACCTTCATGAAGAAGCACCTTGGTCTCTGAAAGTTTGTCTTACCCTCATGCCTCTTAATATTTTGGATTTGTTGGGGTTTTTATTTTAAGGGCAAAATCATAGATAATGGAGTATATTGAAGTAGAGAATTGACTGGTTTAGTTTATTGTTTTGCTTTGCCTGAGCACAGTTGCTGCACAGGTAACTTCTGTATTTGGGAGAAAAGCAAGGCTCAAGCGTAGCTTGTGACCCATTACAGTTCAGCAGAATGTGTGGCAAAGCAGTGAAATCCTTTGCCTCTTGCAAAGTCAGTAATAGCATGCTAATAGGTTGTGTTATGTGCAGGCTTCTTTTCTAAAATATAAAGTACTAAAGAATATTGTGACTACAGAGAAAGCTGCTTTGACTCACTTAGACAAATGTGTGCCGTGGTATGGGCAGGAAGTGGAAGGACAGAGAGCACATGTGGAACCATCTATCTAAATTAGCTGGATGGGGGCCAGGAGACTGGAACTTGCAGCATTTGCTGTGATTAGTAGAAAATGAAATGGTGGTTTTGTGTAAGAAGAATGATTCTTGTATTATTCTGGGCAAGGGAGGTAGATCCTGCAGGACACAGATGGTACATTTAAAGGTGGTGCTTGTGGAATTGGAGGACTTTGAAAAGGTAAGCAGTTTGGAGTGAGGAACAAGTTAAAAGTGAGGGCTGTGCACAGGAGGAAAGCAGCATATATATATTTAGGTCTGAGGCCCATTCTCCTGTTTCATCTCTTGAAAGAGAGGCATAAATAAATAGAGCATCCCTGTCTTCTCCAAGGCATAGAGGGATCACAGAAACGTGATCCTCTGCAAGTCAGTCAGAGGCAGTGCTCCAGTCAGCAGGAGCTGCTGGGCTGGGCCGTGGGGACGTGCTGACAGATCTAAAGGGGTGGACGTGGGCACCTGATCCTCACCATCCTCAGGCACTCAGGGGCTGGCTGTGTTTGGAACATAAAGAAAAAAAGCCATATGCATCCCAGTTTGTAATGGTTGCCTGTGATCGCCCTTTGGGTTCAGACAGGCAAAGCTGGAATAATTGATTAGTAAATATTTGAAGAATTTTCTGCCTTTCTGAAGGGGTGGCACTATCTTGGCCTTGCCTGCATACCAAGCATTCCCCTTCATGGTTGTTTACAAGAAAACATGATTAGGATTTTCTTTTGTTACGGGAGAGAAAAAGAGAGCTTGACTTGAGAGCTAATGGGAGAACATAGAGGGAATTACAGTGGGAGTTTCATCCTTTCTTTGACTTCACCCATTTGGTTTCACTTACGCACCTTAATCTGCCACTTGGTGGGATGATGCCACATTGAATTCCTCTTTAGGTGGAATCTGAAGCCTAGACAGGGTTAGAAGAATTTATCACATATCAGGCACTTCTAAAGTCTGTTTGGAATACGGGGGTAACTCCCCCCCATCCCAATCCTTAGAGTGCAATTTATATTAAAACTGAATGTTGTGTCAGTTTAGTTTCATTGATAGCGTTGATAGTAGCACAGCATTTGCTTTGTGCTAATTTTAACCTGTTTTGTGTCTGGTTAGTTAAGTGGATTTGAAATAGAAAATTGATCAGATGTGTCACTTTTAAAGTAATATAAATATTCTTGAAGACTATTGTGCCCATTTAGCTGTTTTTTGCTCTTAAATTGTAACCAGTTTGAAGTTTAGGTGCCAGGTATATCTTTGGTAGTGTCTTTCTATCATCTAATAGAAAAATTTTTGGGTTTTTTTAAAAAATCCCGAATAAAGTATTGGGAAGATCAGGGTTATTTTGTTTGTTGTGAAGACTAAAGCATAAATGTAGCTGCACTTAAGTTTTTATTTGGTTTATTTATGAAGAGGCAAAGTACATAGCAACTGCAGCTTTTCAAAATGTGAAATTTCTACTGTAGATAGAAAGCTCCTTTAGAACTGCAGATACTTTGTCTTTGTTGTTAAATGCAGCACTCTATGAACATGCTGGTTCACCTTCTATTGTTTTCAGTCCATCTCTTCTCACTGGTAGCCTCAGCCTTGGAAATGAAGGAGTGGGCTGTGGTGGAGGTGGCAGAGTTGGACCTACGGGGGGAAGTGAATTTAGACAGTAAAAAACACTGCTGCGTATTCCCTTTGGACAAACTTCTGCCTGCAGCTCTGCAGCTGTGAAACTTTAGTCTAGACCTAGGAAAGTTGGGAGGAGACTGTATTTTCTTGTATCTCTTGCACAAGGAGGTTTTTGCTGTTGTGCATTCTGTTGTCTTTGGTTTTGCTGGCAGAAAAGGAAGCTGGAAAGCGAAGGAATGGGCAGCTGACACTTTCAGGAAGGGGCGAGAGAACCCCTACCTGCCATGGCCTATGGGTGACAGGGAGAGACAAACACAGCAGGTCTTTCTTTCTGCAGTGGGAGGGATGTGTGTGTGCACTGTCAATTGTCCATGACAGCTGACAGTGGGGGGAGGGAGCTTTTGAGGGGAACTCCGAGATTTGGATCAGGGAATGTGAGCTTCAGTCAAAAGGCTTCAGTTGCGGTTAATGCCGAGCGACTGCAGCTAGTTGGAACATGATTTTTGGATTGGAATATCAACGCAACTTAGGTTGAGTGTTTTTTGTTATGGTTTCCCTGCCTTCCCTAGCAGGGAATGTTTTGCTGAAGGATCAATTGGAAAACCTGGAGGAATGTGGATGATGTGAATGACAGGGTTACTACTCTGACCACTTTGTCGCACTCGCCGAGTTTATAAAATCTACCCCTTTCACTATTGTTTTATGCTTTTATATTCTCTGATTAATGGAATCCTGAATCTCTTTTTAATTACTTGCATAAGGTCACACAAAGTATTAAGCTAAGGCCATGGAGAATAACTTTGTAAATTCTTACTGCTCTGAAATCTAATTAAAAACCTGCAAACTTCATCATTCATCATTTTACCATAGGAGTGTATTTCTTATGGAGACAGTCTAATATCCTGCAGCAACTTCATGGCATTAAAAAAATAATTAATGGACCCTTTTAGGGCAATGTGTGTTGCTACAATGTGGAATAATACTTCAGTGTTGTAAGTGAATGGTGTGCTAGGAAACACTAATCCCTTGTGTATAGTAAGAGGAAGTATGAATATTACTTATTAATAATAATGTAAAACACCTTCACACACATGCTTTTTCCTGGGCATGTGTATCTTTTTGTAAACAACAGCGAATTTTAATTGCAGAAAATTGGTGAGAAGCAGGCGTAATTTGTGTAATTAAGACAATCTGTTTATTTAAAAGTCTTCAGAAGTAGTAAGAGATGGACCTTAGCTGTATGTGAGGGATGAATGTTGTGCAATAATGCCCCTTCATTCCCCTTTCATAATAAATCTCTGCAGAGTATTCATCTGAAGGGCTGGATGCCAAAAAGAACAGGTTCGACTTGTCTGTGAGGATTTACACCACAGTGAAATGCACAACTGCTTTTGCAGAGGTCATTGTGAAGGTCACGGAGCCAGTACGCACCGCTGAATGGGAGCAGCCTGGAACAATGGTGTGAGAGGTTGGACTGCCTGAAATCACTGTTTCAAACCTCATCTGAAATGTGGCAATAAGCTGGAATCCTTAAAACACACGGCTTCAAAGCATGTGGGCAGTTTTGCAAGAAGTAAACAGCCTCTTTTGTGGTAGTTTGCATCTTGTACCCTCTGCTGAATGTGGCTCTGAGCTCAGAAAGCAAGAGTGTGCCCATTTCCTGACAATTAACATTGAAATAACTGAGTGTGTCTAATATAAACATCCTCAAACCATTAATAATTGCTTCTGTCCAGGTTAAAAAAAAAAAAAACAAAACCCACAAGGATACTGGATTTAATTACCTGAAATTTGGCGCACCTCTTTTTTACAAATAAGGTCTGAGCTTGGCCATACGGGTCGCTATGTCTTTAAATAAAAGATGATGATCATTTCAAATGGCAACCGGCCATCAGTGGGGTTTAGTGCAGAGATTAATTAGTAAACTTTGGAATGCGCTACAGCAAATGCAGCTGATTGGCAATAGCATGTGGAGCAGCAACTGGTGGAAAGCTGGTGCTGCTGAGCAGCAGAGGTATTTCCAAAAAGACTTAAGGGTGCTGTGATGTGCTGTGCTTTAAATGGCACTGAGCTGATTGCATCAAACCACCGGTTCTCTGTTGATAAATGCACGGTTTGGTAAATACATGGGTTAGAGAAATCTGGTGTGCATTTGGAAAGAAAGCGAGTCTTGTGTTGTTTTGATGAGGTGCACCCCATGAATAAAGTGATGCCCCTGAACATTAGTTTACAGGGATTGTGGTTTGTCTGTAGTGCATTTTACAATTTTTTTATTAAGAAGAGAAATGTTGAATGCGAAGATAAAAAGACATCAACATGATTATGGACAATTCAACAGTTATTGAAGTAGAACGTTTCTTAGAATTCTAGTCTGCTTCTTAAAATTACACAGATTTATGTGTGTCTGCATGATTTATAATTGCTTATTCTCTTCCTTTTAAAGTTTTAAATGCATGATTAGAGAAATTTGGAAACTTTAGGTTAACTTTCTAAAGAGGTTTGATCTATTTGGTATGAGTAATGGACCCCATTATGTGTAGTCCCTATGGCACTATTTTCTCAACTTGTTTGGCCCATGGGATTGGGGCCCAGATAATGAATTTAAGGTGATTTATATAATAAATAACTAATCTTGAGATATTACTTGGAAACCAGATACACTTCTTAAAGTCTATCTTAATAATATTGTATTAGTCTTCTGATGCCCACCTTCATTTAGAAAGCGGCGGTCAAACGTCCATTTAAATTGGTAAGAAAACTCATACCAATGCTGGAAGGTTTTTGCTTTGGAAATGCCTCAGGCATGTGGATTAGCCTGGTAAAATTCATCTGGCTGCATGTAGCTCTAGTATTGAGCTAAAGTCTGCCCTGTGAGCTAATGGTATCGCTGAAGTAGTCATATAAATTTTTGATACAAACCTAGCGGAGGTGCTTGATCTCATAAGATATGGATCACCCTGGCTTTGACCCAGAAAACCCTTAAGCATGTGCTTTGAAATGAGGCAAGCCTGTTTTCCTCTTGGCTTAACTCTGGGCTCTGTGACTTGGTCCTTTTTGCAGTTCAGTCCCTAGGGCCATCCGTGTTTCGTGGTGGATCTGTGGATCCAGCAATGGCACACGCTGGTGTTCGATACCTGGGTACAGCCTGCTCGACTTCCCAGCTGTTGGAACAGTCCGTGCAGAGACAAGGAGTGGAGACTGGAGTTGTGAGGGTGCTGGTTGTTCCTCTGGAGGCCTGTTTGTGCAAGCCTCTGCTTCCTAGAGCGTGGTGTTTACTGCCATAGGTAATTGCAGCGCAGCGGATGGGCTCCGTTTACGCCATCAGGTTTAGGCTTGCTTGGCTTGGTCGGGCTGGACTTGTAGGCCGAGATCCAGGCGAGGTAATGGGAATGTGACTGCTCCTTTGGCTTTGGGAGGCTCTTTGTGTGCTGGGAGCTGGGTAGTTTTCTAAGCTGAATCAGTGATGCTGAATCTGGGTCTAAGCCCCAGATAAGTGTATGATAAAATTTTCTGATGGCAAATAAATTTGTTAGCTTGACGTGCCTCTAAATAATTCCCGTGTGCAAATGTGCACTTGATTGGAGCATTACAGAGTTGGGCAAACATTCTACGATAGTCTTTGTTTAAAACTGTTTAGCTCATGCCCTGGATTATTTGCATCTGGGTGTATCTGTGTGTACACACACAGAACAGAAACCTCCATGCACACAAAGAGCATCTCATTAAAAACTGCACTATTTGAGCACTGCAATCAGCTAATTACTGAGGTGTGTTTATTTTATTCAGACTGCTGTGTGTATGTACAGTACACGCATCCAAGTACATTGTAGAACATTATGAATAATTAAAAGCAAACTGTAGCCTTTTACAGAAGCAAATGTAGGTACATCCAGTGAAGCATTAGACTGGCCAGGCTGCTGGTTTGCTGTGACTCAACTATTGTATGAATTATAGAATGCTCTTTGTAGCACTTCAGGGCTGCCTCTTAGTATTGGTCTAATACTAATCTTTTCTGAGATAGAAAAGATTAAACAAAGTCTGAATTTCTTTGACTTGATAGCAAACAATCACTGCAGCTCCTTACTTGTGCTAATACCCTGGAACAGAGCAGTGCAGCTGCTGGAGTAGCTGGGCTGGGGGTTAGGTGGTTTTGTTAGGTGGGCTGCTTTAGGCTCTGGCAGGCTTTTGTTCCTTGTAGGTCTCTTGGTCAGTGCTCCCTGTCCTGGCAATAAATGTTTCAGCCAGCACAGCAACGGCTGTGAACAGGAGATGTGGGAGAAAAAAGTTGATGAAGTGTCATGTTTTAACTGTGCCCTGAGATTAATGTGAAACTGAAGGAGAAAACATGGTTTTCTCAGTCAACTACCATTGATAAAAGTTTATGTCCAGAGCTAGGGCAAAGTTATTTAGGCTGCTGGTGATTTAAAGGGTGATTTAAATTTGTTTGTTAAAGCTTTTATAAAGTTTGCCATCTTTTGCTGAAAATATAATTGTACAGAGAGTTACACATCTTAAACTTCATTTTCTTTTTCTTTTCAAATCTTGGACAATTGAAAACAAACCCCCACAACCCCACCCTGGATTATTAAGCCAAATGTGCCGTGAAAGCTTCTTGAACAGCTTGCCTTGGCACGCTGAAATTGATGTGGTTATAGTCCAGCCATGGTGGTGGTGAGGAAAACAACCTTCCAAACTGTCAGCACTTGGGAAAGGAAACACAAAAACCTATTATTATTCACATCTAGTGTAGAGTTTCTGATTTGCTCCCATTGACTTGAGTGATACGGTATCAGTTACTGCCATGGCCGGAGCGCCGGGTTTGTGTTTCACGTAATGAAGTGGAGCAGCAATGCAGATGCACAGTAGCCCAGTGTGGCTGGATGGATGGCTTCCAGGTAGATGGACACTGGGGCTGGCCGGCTTAGGAGGCAGCTTGCTGTGGTCAGCCAAAAAATCAGCTCTTGCTGGTGAGTCTGGAAGTGTTTGTGTGCGCTGAGTCAGTCTCTTTATATACCGGGGCGATTGTAGCACTGATTGGGCTGGAAAGGCTTGGCAAATCCTCCTGGTGCGGGAAGCTCGAGTGCAAAAAGTTGCCTGATTTTCTTTATTTAAATCAGTGTCGTCCTGCTTGAGGCCTTTTGGGAAGCACATCTGAGTGAACTGGTGTTTTAAGTTAACACTATTCACAATAAAGGGCAGTTTCAGAGGAAAAGGGTGTGCTTAGGGTTACTTTCCACAGGCTTCTGCCGTGTTACTTGTGGAGGGGGCTCAATCCTCCTGCATGCACACATCGTCTTTGGTGAAATCTCTGCTTGAAAGATTTAATATCTTAAAATTTGCTTTATGATCAGCAATTCTTTGAACTTGCAAACAAGAAAGTGCGGATAACTTCAAATATCCATTTGAAGTCTGATTCTGAGGAATGCTTATGTTGATTTTGACCTTAGAATGTGAGGTTTGATCTCTGTCTCAAAACTGCAGTTTTCTAGCGGAAATGTAAATACAGTCTGAACTTTTTTTAGATACCTTTAAAGTGTGCTCCGTCTCTTGAAAAGAGAGACTTTATTCCAGAGATCCTGGATATTCTACCCATGAAAACCTATTTCTCTTCATAAGGCCCCAGATTCAGGAGCTGATCTCTAATCAGCTCTTGCCTGAGCTTTTGTTCAGAAGACACCGATCTGTGGTGGTTTAGACTTGAATATTAACATTTTTGGTAATTTGGTAATTGTGAAGCTTCATAGACTAGAGAAGGGTGAAGGGTGGAAGCTGATTGAGATGATTTAGAGTTTTATATAAGCACATAAAGCTGTAAGTTGTCTTGTTGTGTTTGAGTTTGAAAAGCACTTTTTAACTACTTTGACATCTCGCTTTTATTCTCAAACATCTGCTTTAGATTGTTTGCCATAAAAGTGTAAGAATTAATCTTGCCCTCATTTTTGTTATTGCTACCAGAAACCAAACTATTTTTATTACTTCTTGTATAGGGATTTGGACCCTGAACTATTTTCAGAGTTTAGGAGAAAAGGAGTTTGTATTTTCTTTTCTTTTCTTCCCCCCTCATGCACCCTTCCCCTCCCCAAGCTTACAGGTAAAGTTAATTAAATTATAGTTTTTAAATACACAAAGATGTTCAGCATGGCTTGTAAAACTGTGTAGTAAGCTCTGCAGTGCTTTATTTGGTCCAGTACTAAGGGTTTTAAGGGGATTCAAATGATCAGCTTATGTTGGTTTGTTTCTCAGAGCAGCAGCTGCCCTGAGCCAGGATAAGCATTTGCATCATCTGTGGAGAGCCTGGTACATATTTTACTGATTGGAAATAATATGTGAAATTCAAAGAAATGAAGACCTTCCTATGTGATTAGTCCTTTGATTAACAAATGTTCTTAATGCCTGTTCTTGGGGCTTCCTTTTCTCTGGGATTGCAGCTGGTTTGTGTTGTTTCCCAAGCAGCAGCCAGTGGCCATGGCGTGGGATGTCAGAGCAATCCCTGATGCCCAGCACGCTGCCTCTGAGAGATGGCTTTCCCCGTTGGATATTATTAAATGTCAGGGCACTCTGCTGTGTGGCTTCATCCAGTACCTGTGCCAGAGCATTCAGGAGTCTTCCCTTCTACAGTGGAAGTGTTGTTTTTAAGGCAAAACTGCCTGTTGTAAGCCTATAGCAGGAAATACTCAGGCAGCCTCTCCAGCTTGCTCGAAATGCGATGTTTGTGCTGCAGTTGCTTTCACAGCAGTCTCCTCTTTCAGAAGCTGTGGCAACAATTGCTTTTTTTATTTGAATACAAGTGTTGTAATGAAAGGGTTCACAACAGAATCGGTGAACAAGATAAAACAGATAAGGCATCTTTTTATTTTGTAGACATAAATACAGCTTTTCAGGGACTGAGTGAAATTGCCATGTGATTTTACCTGGTTTTGCTGCCAGTCTCTGTTTTCTCCTAAATTGCAGATTTTTCATGGCAGGAACCATTCCTTTTTCTTTGTGTTAAAGATGCCTTAGAAATTTTCTGGTTGTGTTTTAAGGAGTTAGGAAGCTGTAGCCATTGTGAAACCAGGGCAGTGCAGCAGACCACGGTAGTTTGTTCATAGGAGGACTTTTTGCAGCTCTCTCAGGATCAGGCAAGGCTTACAAATTGGCTTCTTGGTCCTTTGAAGTTCTGTGAATCCTGTCCAAAGGACTGGTAAAATTCAGGTGCCATGGGAAGTAAGTACACACAAATTGAAAAGCTGTCACGTGTCTGTGATTCAGATTTAACCATCGTTTTGTTATACCCACTTAAAACATAGATGGAAAGTTGCATGGAAACAAAATGAACCTCTCTGGAAGGACAGAAGAGTAAATTTTATGCAGATTAAAAATGCAGTTTCTTCTGCCCCAGGGAGTTTTTTGTTTAGTTTGAGAGAATGAATGTGCATTTTCAAAGCAGTGCCATGAAGTGTGTGTTATGTTTGCAGTGGGTCCCCTCCTATCCCGGAATAGTTGGTTCATGTTTATTTGTGTGCCTTGCATGCAAATAGAAAAAGGCTAGAAACAAACTACTCTTACTTTAAATAATAATTTCTAAACATATTGCTAACAGTTTTCAGTTTTCATTTAAAATGTTGTACTAAATACAGCCAAGAAATATTGTGAAGATGTATCACGTACTGCTAATGTCTGATAGTTTCTTAGTTTTTTTAACTTTAGACTTCAGTTTTTATAAATTCCTTCTTTTTATCTTTTTGCCTGTTTCTAATCACCCTTTCTGTTTTTCTATTCTCTTCATCCTTTTCCTTTCATCTGCCTTTATTGTTCTTTTCTTAATATTTTTTTTTGTCTTGGTTGCTATAAAAACTTCGTTGCTTTTTCTTGCCAGATGATCATCAACCTTTAGCAGTCCCTCCTTAAAAATCTAGCTATTCAAGCACTCTCAATTTATTTCTTCCCTTTATCAGGCAGACATAAGCCATACTAAATGTGATCTTCTGCATCTTTATCAACATTTATCTGGGTCTAGGCTGGATGCTCAGTGAAACAGGGAATGTGTCTCTGACTTCCATACACTCACATGGAGTTTCTCATCTTCTACAGTCTGAGGTCAGCTTTCTGTTTGGCTTTGTTATTTTAAGCAGTGTTTCTCTTCAAATCATCCATCAGACTTTGCATTCCTCAAAAACAGAATCGTGGAGCTGTGGCTGTTTGGGTGGGGGAAGCTGCTTTAGAGAATCCCAGGAAAGAGCAGATAGTGGAGTACAGTGATGTATGATTCTTTATGAGCTGCTGTTCTTCCAGCACAGCAGCTGGTTTTTACAGTTTCCACTGTTCTCCAGGAAATCCTAGATAATTTTCTTGCATAATAGAGGGATGGTATCAGTGTAACACACAGCTTTAGTTCAGCCAAGTAGGAGCACCAGTAGATTCACCTGTGCAGAGACTCAGGCAGTTGTTTCTGGTTGATGAGCGATGCTTTGTGCTCTGACCTCCACTGCTGTGTCTGTCCCTCTCTCAGTGTTCATGATACACCAAGTGGCATTTGTCATTTATTTCTACTTCATGTCCCTTGAAAAATTAGGTCTTTAATGTGTGTATTTAAAACAATGTTATATTAAAACCTTAAATCCCATAATTAGACTGGCTATTGTTGATAGTTGATACTGTACTTTGTTGATAGCCAAACCAAAATCACCAAGGCTCCAGAAGTCTGATGGTGGAGATGCAACAGAAGTTTGTTTAGTTCTGCTTAGTGTGTATTACCAACATAGCACACTGAGGGCTGGTGAAACAAACCAAACAGAACATGGGCTTTATGTCATCTGTAATGAAACATTTCTCTGAAAATGAGAAGAGCCTGTGGCTGTACCCTGAGAAGGGCCACGTACAGCCCTGTAAAAGCTGCTGCAGGAAAAGAAAATGCATGAGCTGATAGTGAGGTTTGCAGATGCAGCTGGCATTCCCAGGGTGTCAAATGCCCCCCAGCAGCCAGCTGATGGCATGGCTCTTCAGCCCAGCTGAAGGTGGCCAAACAGGCACCAAGTGCAGGGTAGAGGCCCTGGGGACAGAGCAGAAGCAGTTGAGCCGTGTCTGGCACAGTGGCGTGCACAGAACTCATTTCTTAGGAGCTGAGACAGAGTTGGAAACAAGATTGAGAAACTGGTGCTGAGACCCAGGAGTGTGACCCGTGGGCTTACGAGTGACATGAAAGTGATGCTGTGTTGTAATTCTTCATTCCCCAGAATAACTCTGCCTTGTGTACTGGGCTACCCTATGAACAGTGGTGGGGATTTTGAGGAAAGCTTGGCGGATCCTGCCAGAACTCTGGGGTCTGCGCTGAAAACAAGAGAGTGACTTGCTGCAGCAAGCATCCCGACTATCCCCTGAATCCTGCCTGGGCTGCAGCAGGCAGTGCTGGAGAGGACAGCCCCAAGCAGGCGCTGCGATCCATGGGCATGAGGAAAGGGCACCCGGCTTTTCTGTGAAGAGAGCAGGCACTAAATCCTGCTCTGGCTCTGACCCAGCAGAGTTGTATTTCAGCTTGTTAGATGGATGCAGCCTTTCTTCTGGGAGATTAGAGAAATGGGGCTTTTTGGCAGGAGCTTAAAGATAAGTCTGGTCAGGTAATTACTTATGTCAGAAAGTTGTGAAGGAAAATTTTGGAGGCGAGTAGAACTAATGGTGTGATTTAACCCATGTTACTCCGTGGTTAATTTCCCAGGTAGCTGTTTGAGTAACAAATTGTATATATCTGACTGTCTTTGTTAATAGCTTCTTCAGTGCTGTTGATCTCTTGGCTTATTTCTGTCTTTCCTAAAGAAAGCATATCTTTTAAATCTATTTTGGCATTTGAAAATCAAATTAAGTTACTGTGGAGAGAAAAAAAAAGGTCTAAATTTAGGGAGATTGTTATTATTATTAGATTGAAATCATCTACCACACAGAGAAGGCGAGTTGACAGTCTTGTGTCTCTGATCTTGCCATTTGTGGTCAGATTTTGGTTTTGAGATCAACAGAAAATCTTAATGTTGGTTCTGCTGCTTTCTGTCAGATGATTAGTTCTTTCACTTTCACTTCTGAGATATCCTTATAATCTTTTACTTCTCATATTCAAGTAAATAATTTAGTTTTACTGTTGCTTTTTCAAGAGCAGAGAGAGAACTGTTGATATTTAAGTCTTTGAAAAAGCTTCACTGGCACAGGAATTTTAGGCAAATGAATAGAATTATACATTTTAGTTTGACATACTTCGTGTTTATTTTAAAAGGCTGTGGAAGACAGAGAGGGTAAAGGTTAAAATAATATTAACTGAGCCCTCCAAATCTATCAGTTTCATTCTCCTTTTCCTGAGTATTACTGTAGTCAAAGTAGTTAATCAGAATCAGAAAGCCACATTAGCATTGCTGACATGGATTTGTCAATAGTGAATTGAGAGGGTGGAAACTGGAGGGGGAGAATAAACCCACAACAACCCAACTTCTGGCTCACGCCACATGGCCAGTGATGTTTGCATTGATATCTGCAAGAAATTGTGTTAACGTGAAATCTTTCCAAAACCCGAATTCTGTTACAAGCTTAACAGTAAAATAGTTTCCTAAGACTGCTTATACTGAAAAATTCATGGAATTTATAGTTTTGTTTTAATATTCACTTGAAAGTGTTTGGGTAATTGCACGCTCAGATGATGGTGTGTTTAAAAGAGTCTTTGTTAACCTCTCTTTCCTGCCATGTACAATGGGAGCAGTGCTGGGGGTGTGTTTTAGCAGCATCATGTCCTGGCATCCCACAGCCCTTTGGGTCCTCCTTGTCTCCTTTCACCTCAGGCTCAGGAGAGTGACCTGAGAGTGAAAAGGGTTAAATAAAAATAACATTGCTGCAAACTGACTTAATGAGACCTCGCGCGAGCGTCGCTATTTCTGTTCTCTGACGCGTGCTGTGGAAGTGGGGTGATAGCAGAGCTGAGTAAGTTCCTAAGCAGAGAGAAATTAAAAAAGCATAACTTGTCCAGCTGCTGCTAGTACAGAAACTTGCCTTGTCTGGACAAGTTTTACTGACCCCAGTCTCTGTCTTCTGTCTCTTGCCTGGAGATGTTTTTGTGGCATAGCTGTTCCTCCTCTTTCCCCTACTAGTGCATTTTTGGTGTCAGTCTCCTTTCTCCTCCTCCTCTTCGGCTCTTGAAAGATTTCTGGGAAGGCTGTCAGTTGTTTCTTTTTGTTGCTGAGGGAGGGAGGTGAAGGAAGGCAGGGTCATTTTGGAGACAGGGAGAATGAGAAGAGGGCAGGACAGGAAGAAGTGTGGACGCTGCAACTTGGGCTGATATTTCTGTACTCTGAGCTAAAATAGCCTCTTTCTGCTAGCAGGCAAATACTGATGTACCTGGCATCTGCCAAGAGTCCCTCCCCAAATCTGTGTGAAAGGTGCACTGATACACTATAATTTTGATGTTCTAATAGCCATGATTATTCCTGAAAGAGTGTTGTTTTTGTTTAAAGTAAGCTTCTTGTTACTGCAAGGGCAGTTCTTTGTACGTAATCCATGGCTTTTCTTTTATTAATGCCATGTTGTATCACAATCTGAAACCAAAACTGGCCACTGCTTTTGTGTCTTTTTCAGCTGAGAGTTGTCTCAAACAGTCTATCAGCCAGTCAGTCTTGCTTCTAATACAAAGACACTATTCAACCCCCCTCCCAATTTAATCCTGTGTGTCTCTCATCTGAACCCATACAGCACATGAATAGAATGTCAGTTGCTCACAAATCCATTGCTGTGCAGGCTTTTATATAAACAAAGTCCTAAGGATAAGCAAATGCCTTCCTTCTAATTAGCAGCATGTTTTGTGGTTCCATACATTCCAATATGTAATAGACAGCTCCGGTGCCTAAAATAATCCCAGGGAAAACACTCGTATGCTGTGAAGATTGGGGTGGGAGGGAGAGGAGGCAGGGAAAAGTGTTGTCTGTGTTCTTGGAAGACTTTTCTGTCTTCATTTGGATGCTGTCAGCTTCTTTTACACAAACATTACAGCATCCAAGGGGAATTAGAAATACTTAGCCATGACCACATCAGATTTTAGGTTTGTCAGGAGAAAGCAATGCAGAAGCAGGACCTTGGCCCCACTGCTTTCGTTTTGGTTTCAGCATGCTGATAAATGCCTCCTAATGCTGAAAAGAGGTAAGACTGACTGTCTAGGTGGAATACAGGAAATTTAAAAGTCTTACCTCATAGATTAGAAATGGGTTTTGGATCTGTAGAAGTGCTGTGTAAGTCTGAAGTAACAGTTATTGTCTGTTGTGGTGTCTCTAAAGTTACACAGCAGCTTCCCTTTTATACCAGTCTGTTAAGAAGTGGTTAGAGACCACTTGGGACAGGGAGACGAAAGTGGGATGCTTCTGGTCAAATGGCTTTTAACTGAGATAATAGTGGTTAAATCGAGCCTTTTAACTTCAACAAGGTTTTTTTTGTGAGTCAGCTTATCCCAGCATCAGTTGAAATAGGAAAGGTAATGGTTTTGGTTTGCATCCCAGCCTTTTACACTAGTCTGGGCCATACCCGGTTCTGGGACCTCACTAACCTGTGCAGGGCTAGAAATTTGAAAGTCTGTAAGCTCAGGAGCCTAAAGGGCAGCTACAGGGCAGGAACAGCAGCTGATCATGGGGCTTTTTACCCGTTGCTAGGTGGAATGTAATCCACATTGCCAAAGCCCATCAGCTAAAGTTGTGATTTTGGGAAATGAAAACAAATGAGCTGTCTCATACATCTGCATAATCTCCTTGAGGTGCAGATCTGCTGGCTGCACACAAACCAGTGCAGTTGTTTTGCCATGCAAAAGTACATCCTTGTTCCTAATACTTGCACCTTGGCCCATGAGGGAGGTGAGAAAGACATAGGAGAGAGTCAATCTGATGAACCAGAAATGAGCTGCTAGTATTGAATGCTGAAGACAATTAACTACTGCAATAACTTACCTAGGGGATGTGCCTGTACCTCTGTGATCTGAATCTGTAAGTCTAGATTGGATGCCTTTCAAAAGAAGGTATTTTGGCTGAACTGCCAGTCCTTGGGCTTCATACAGGAACACAAAATGTCCTGGCCTGTGCTGGACATGATGTCAGACCAGCTCAAGGGGGACAGTTTCTGTAATGCAGCTCCTCTTCCGACATTCTGCTGTTCTCCAGGCCACCACAGTGACTTGGTGATGCAATTCCACACAGAGAAGTCCTTCCCCATGACCCCTGTGCCCCCCATAACTCTGGAGTGCTGACCAGTCAATCTTCCCACCACTCATGGGCAGCTCCCTTACAGTTCCTGCTTGGACATCTGGGAGACAACGACCATCATGTCCCCTGTTCCCCTGCGACCTCAGGAACCCCACAAAGAGTGGAAGACAAATGAAACATTTTCATCCTGTCCTCTCAGGAGCTTCCAGAAGTGGACAACTATAGCAGTATCAATGGTGGTGGGGAAGGAGGGCAGTGATGAGCCCAGTCCATGTGTCAGGAGCCTTCCCGTGTCTCTTGGCCAATGCTGGCAGAAGTTGCTCTCATTAACAAAGTGACAGGAAGGCACCAGTGGCAGCTCTGCTGACAGTGAGCAGCTGTTCTGGTGGTGTCCTCAAGGGATGGGGAGCCTGCAATCTGAGATTCTCCCTTTTTCTGCACAGGAGTAATTTCCAAAAGTACTTACCATGGTTTTGATCTTTGCCCAAAACTGAAATTTCTTTTCTATGGCTGGAACAAAGTTTGGATTTGGAAAGAGTGAGACTCTTCACTCACTCAGATGAGGTTGTACACATGTAAAACATTGGTATGACTTTCCATTTGATTTAGTTTGAGACAAAGTTCTTGCTAAAAATTCAAATCTAAGTCTTATTTAAGCATTAACCTCTTGCAATGGGTGTAAGAGGCCCACATAAATGTACCTACAAAGTAACTATATTTTAATAAACTTGAATAGATTGTAAATTGACAACTCCTAGGAAAATAGAAATCCCTGCTTTTATATCCTAAAATATCATGAAGTGGGATTAAAGCCAAATTTTTAACCTTTCTTTTCCTACTTTTTAAAAATGTGTAGTAGCCTTCTTTAAATGTTGCAGCAATAGTTTGTAGCACAAACAGACACAAATTAGAAATAAAGATGCTGACCACAAGAGTTGGAGTGGTGCATGGCTGACTGGAGAACTTCCTTCACATCTCACCTCCATGACACTGTCCCCATACCAAGTGTCAGCAGCAGCCTCTCCAGTGCCCCAGGCAGTGCAGAAAAAGCCTAAAACTGTTTTCATCACACACACACACAGGGCTGTTTCGATGGAAAACTTGAGCCGGTGATATTTCCGTAGAGATCGGCTTAGATCCACGATAACACTTCTCAAGGACTTACGTCTTCAGTTTTCTTAGCTATTTTCTGCAACTCCCTAAGCAAAAATATCTCTGCTCCAAATTCAGAAAGGTCACTGTCTTCAACCACAAATTTAATTAACAGCTTTCCCCTTCTGCAGACTTTTTCATTCCCCTCTTCAGTTAATTTTAACCCAGTGTCCCACATTAGGAGCCTGTATTTTCCACTTGAGGGAGTAGATGCTCAAAGGAGCGGCCCCAGGGAAGCTCAGCTCAGTAAGTGATCACCAGTGGGAGCCAGGGCTATACAAGGCATTACACCATGGAAAGCTTCCCCTCTCCTGTTTCAGACAAAATGTCTACAAAAACAATACTACTACTTTGCTAAATTCCTGCATTCTGCAGATGGGAAGCTCAATTTCTACAGGGAAAGCCAGGCTGTTTTGGGGCAGCTCATGGTGCTCTGTCTTTTTGCTGCTGCTGCTAATTTTTGTGAGCACCATAGAATACAGTAGAAAATTGAAACTGTGTGAAAGATCAACAAATCAGTGTAGAATGTCACGCAGCAACATCTGTTAACTTTGGCTCTATCTCATATCCTCCTGACCCCCTCCTTCCCAGCCACAAGTCTCCTGTTTTGTGAGAGCTCCGAGTGATAGGGACTTGGAGGAGAGGGGTGTGGAAATGTCTGGCTGTTTCTCAGTGGTCTGAAGGGCTTGCAAAAGTACCATCTGGAGTGAAAGCTTAATGTTTGTGTGTTTCTGTATTTTTAGTTATGAAACAAATGGGAATTTGCTGAACGAATTAATTGTATTGCTTTGTGAAAGTCTATCTTGAGAGCCATTATGTATGGGAGCTTACAAAGCCTGTGGAGAGAAAAGAAAGTGGCTTCCCTTTCTAATTAGGGCTTTCAGGAAATCATTGATTACAGAATCAAGTAGGGTTCTTCAGAGACATTTGTTTGATAGTACTTCAGATAAATGAAATCAGTGCCTAATAATAATTTTGCTAGTGACACTGGAAGCAGCTGTACTCTCAAATGGTAAACTTGCCCTGAATAAGGCTTCTTCCCCTCTTCCTTCTTGTCCAAACAATTATAGCTAATGAAACGTCACTTTCAATCTGTAGGTCCCAGTAAAAAAACGTAAATCATGAAGAAGTGAGGGATATAGTGAACAGTATGGTCTTAGCAGGAGGATGTTTGTCTGGACCAAGTTAATGCTTGTTCTTCAAAATAAAACCTTGACCCATATGTAGAAATATTTTATTATTATTTTTTTCCTTTTTTTTTTTTTTTCCCAACAGGGTCAGCATATTTCATTAGCTCCCATTCAAAAGTTAGAGGAAACTTTGTATGAGTATCAGCCTCTGCAAGTGGAGACATACGGACCACAAGTTCCAGAGCCTGAAATGCTGGGAAGGTTGGGGTAAGTAAATCAGCACATTTTAGTTCCCATTTCATGGCCTTATAGCTGGGATTGTTACCATCTTCAGGTTGCCTGGGATTTTTTTTTCTTTCTTTCTTTCCTTTTTTTTTTTTTTTTTTTTTTTTTTTTTTAAGGGATCTTAATGAAACATTAGACTTCCTGCCCAACCAACATTTTGTTTGGGTGGATAAGCTGCAATTTTTGCTCCTCTTGCCTTTATAGATCTATTGAGAGCTGGACTGGATTGCATTAGTGTTTTTAAGGTTGTCCTTGGCAGTCGTAGTGAAGTAGCTGTTCATTTTCAGTTGCACGGTATTAAAAAATAAATAAATAAAAATCTGGGGCTTAATTTACCCAGCTGTAAGCCAGTAAAAATATTAAAGTTGGGCTGTTTGCCATGGAAAAGGGTAGATTTACTTGTCGGCTGCTGTCTACAGTCAAACTGTGTTTGTGAGAAATGAAGCACAGAGCTTAACTTTGTCAAAAAATATAATGCAGGGCTGGTCCAGCAGCCTGGTGGCATCGTGGTGTGCAGCCGTGTTTGGAAGAGAGTTTGGGAGCCTTCTGTGCCTGGGTGAGGGAGGTTAGGAAGTCCAAAAGTGATGTTTCTGCTCTCTAGAGATGTGTTCAGAGCTGAAATGCCACCTGAAAACTGTAGCTACTGGGAGAATGTCACGCAGCTCATCATGGGCTGACCCTCAAGGTCATCAGCACTTCCAGTGCCTGGAAAACTGCATGGCAGAGAGAATGTGCAGGCTGGCAAGGCAAGAGAGAGTTTCAAAAATAACAGTTTGTGTTTGGCTGTGCAATCTGGGAAAACTGAAGCCACAAAGTAGTGAACAAAGTTGGGACAATTTAGTGTGTGCAGTTTCGGAGACCACTGAAATCCAAACAGGAATCCCATCTAGTTCACTGGCATGGGAGAAGTTGTATCTCATCCAGGAAATGACAGAGGTAGATAGACTTGGTAAATAAGCAACCTAATGGTGCTTCAGAAAACTGAAGGCTGTCTGGAATTGAGGCTGTCTCCGTTTTTACTGTTTCTGTGTCCTCCTGATGCCTGTAATTTTTATGAGCTGGTATCAAGCTTCTGCAACCAAGTATTAATTAGGAGTTTAAACTCGGGCAGAGGCTGCTTCAGCCTTCGCCACCTGTTTGGATGGAGCACAGCTGTGAGGGACCTCCAGTGTCAGGGGAGCTTGGAGGGCCCCTCAGCCTCATCACAAACAAAAAGAAGATGGTTTCTGCAGGGAGGATTCCCTTTGCCTGTGCCCCATGAGTGTAGGTGTCCAAATCCATCAGGAACACTGTCATCTATGTCCATTGCCTTTAGTGGCACCGCTTCTGAGGCAGCCCAACACTTTTCAGAGCAAAACCCTTTAAACCCTGCAGCGTCTGCGTGGGAGCCTATTCAGAGTAGGGTTTGCAAACAGTGCCACAGTCTTTTTTCTTGGAGACACTTTCAGATGTGTCATTTTCCTCCTGTGAGCAGGAGCAGCCAGGCTTGTTGGGCTTGGCTCTGGAGGTGATGAAGGAGCCGAGGAGTGCGGGGTGGCTGCGGCAGCAGCCGGAGGCTCACGGCTGGGTGGGTGGGTTGGTGGTGCCCACCAGAAGAGTTCTTCTGAGTCCCGAGGCTGTTTGCCATTCCAAAACAAATAAATCAGTGCTGTGGGTTCCCAGCCAGTACAGCCCTAACCCTATTCCATGGGGTGTCTGAAATACCTTAAACCGTGCAGGGCTGTTGGTTTATATATTTGTGTTTCTGTGTTTATATGAACTCATGCGCATTTCCTGTTGATGATGAATGCCTAACTAATGTGCCTCTGTCCCTGCTTTGGGGCTTTGCAGGCAGCTGCAGACAGCTGCCTGGGTCAGGCAGAAGAGCTGGGCACAATGTAAACCTCTCCAGCTAAAGATTTTTAGTTTCCTGTTCATTTGCACTTATACAAGGCCAGGCTGGACGGGGCCTTGAGCCACCTGGCCTAGTGGGTGGCATCCCTACCCATAGCAGGGGGGTGGGAATCACTTGGTCTTTAAGGTCCCTTCCAACCCAAACCATTCTATGATTGTATTTAGTTGTTTTTATTTTTTTTTTAATTTTAGTTTCTCTATTTTTTCATTTTCCTGTTAATGATTTTGTAGCCTGGCATTTATTGCTGCTAAATAGTTCCCTGAAATATGCAGGCTGTTATCTGAGTTTCTGAAACCAATACTATTGCAAAGACAATTGTCAGCCTGGTGATTTTGAATTTACTTCAGGGAGCATAATTTATTGATTTTTTTTTCTTAAAGATACTTTTTTTTTATCTTCAAAACACTCAGTAGAATGAGTTTTTTGTAAATTCCTTAACCTCTTACCTTCTGCAAGACTTGCTTTAAGTTTCAGCATTTTTTTCTTAGTGAGTTGCTGTACTGAAGGACACAGCTGGCAAGAAGGTTTCAGCAAAGAGCAAGAAAAAGGGTGAATACTTAAGGGGTCATGTAGAACATTTGTAAGGAATCTTTTATAATTAAAAAGAAAAAAAAAAAAGCTTTTCAAGATGACTTGTATTATTTGCTTATTAGGCTTTTCAAAAAACTTTGTGAGCAGACCATAAACTTGATTTTGCATTTTTCCACTGCTCTTCTGTGTGGAGTTTGCATATTTTGCAAAAAAGGAAATTTATGTTCAAATTGTTCTTACAAATTTGTTTTCAGTTTCCCCTGGGGATGTAAATTTTCTTTTTTTTTCTTAAGTACTGCAGAAAAGCATTAACATCCTTAAGCATTTTTTTTTGTTGGGGTGTTGGAAATCTGAGAATAATGAAGATTTAAATTTTTTTTTTCCCCCAACACAAATGATTGGTATAATGTGTAGGGATTTGTGTCCTTCAGCACCCCATGAAGGTCACTTTGGTTGTTCAGAGTCGAGGACCAGCTCATGCCTGTCTCAGCTGTCAGATGGAAACGTGACTTGGAAAAGGGGAGAGGATGTGTGAGAGCATCTCCCAAACATGTGGTGCTGCCATTGGAGGAAAATAGGGTCTTGGATCACTGGAACATGCCCATCCTGGGGGCAGCTTCTGCAGCTGCCTGTCCCTCCATGATGACTTACAGCCCTGGGTGTGTGTGCCTGTGTCACTGCTCTGAATTGCTGAAGTGTTCAGGGACCTGCATTGGGAATGGTTGGTTTGTGCACGGAGCTGAGGGCAACTTATTGAAGTGTTTGGGGAGAGATCCCTGTCTTATCAAGGGCTCTACTGGCACTTCTGCTGTCATCACAAACTATATTCAGTTTGGACTGAAGTGGGAAGTGTCAGCTTTTGGTTCAAATTGGTGCAGATCTGTTGAATTGCCTTTTGGGGAGCAGAGGTGTGTGGCTGCAAGAGAAAATGAGGAGCACCTGGATGCTTGGGCACTTGCTGCCAGTACTTCATGTGGAGGTTTTCTTAGATGGGCAGAAAAGGCCTGTCTCTCTTCAGTTTATTTTTTTTTCTTCCTGGTGTTTTAGCTGAGCAGGCTGAATTTGTGTGGTTGGAGTTCTGCATTTTTCTTACTGGAAAACAAAAGCAATGAAAAATATAACAGACATGCCAAGTAGCTTAAGAATAACCCAGGATGGGGATGGAAAGTAGTGTGTTGCTTTAAAAATGTATGTTTGATATGTAGCTTTGATTCTAAAGGAAAAACAGAACAAAAAAGCCCCTGAGGATTCAAATGATGTTTTTCTAGAGGTCCTGAAGAATGTAAAGACATTCCTGGCAGTAATTGTATGTCTGTCTAACAGGAGTGGCCACACAGTGGCCACTGAGTTTTTCAGCTGTGAAGAGCTATACACAAGCTATTTAAAAACTGACTATAAATTGAAAATCTGCGTATGGGATTTTGGGTAAAGATGCACAAACTTCATGACTCAAGATTTAGAAACAGTCTCTTGTAATCCAAAGTGGATCATACTTAACACAGTGTCAGTCATATCCTCACCATTCTCATAAACCTCAGGTAATTTACAGGTCAGATTAAAAATTTCTTTTTGCAGCAGACCTTGTAATCAAGTCGAGCCTGAGCTGCTTAAAATAAAATCGTGTTTGCCTACTTAGCTTTGGAGAGATCCAACTTGAAAAAAAATAAATATATATATATATATATATGTGTGTATAAAAAAATCAGGTTTGCTCCAAAAATCTTTTTTTTAAGGGGAAAAATGTGACTTCCCTTTGATCTATCAACTTTTTGTATATAACCACATTGTTAGGAGCACCCTGGTTAGTGTTTTCTTTAAATAAGATGCAGAAAATGAAGTTCAGTAGTGAATACTAATCTAATGAGGATAAGTAATATACTTTGATAAATGAAAAGTTAAACCTAAACAGAATGTAATTTTAAGAGTTGAGGGAGGTAAGTACTGAAGCAGAGTGGCAGTGCTGTGAAAATGTGCACATACAATGAACATGTTTTAGCCCACTGCTTTTTCATATGAACAACTGGATTGATTCATTCCTTTTTTCCTAGTGTAGGACAGCTCAGGCATTTTAAATTTCGCATTAAGATGAGGTTGGGTTTCATATCTGTTAGAGCTTTGTTAGTGTTTAATTTTTAACCTTCACTTCAGTGGAAAATTTCTGCATATTTCTTTGTTGTACAGTGTTGTAGTGTAATTTGAAACACATGTAGGGTTCTGGCACTTAATCTAGAAATGACTCGTGTAACTTCTTTGCTGTCAGTCACTGTGATTCTTTTTTTTTTTTTTTTTTTTTTTTTTTTTTTTTTTTTTTTTTTTGTTAAGTGAGGCAATAGTCAGGATGGTCTCCAAACTATTCTTACAGCACATCTGAGCTGGTCTTTGGCTGGATTAGCTTCTGCTAGAACCCTGTCAGTGTCAGTGTAGGGTTTGAGGCAGTGAAATAACTGAGAATTGATTTTGAATGGGTGACAGGACCGCTGGGCTTTAAAAGTCATAGCAGGTGATTTTTCACATCTGCTCTGTCACTGGGGTATGCAGATATTTCTTGAATCTTGGAAAAAGAGAAAAGCCACAAATGAAGGGCTGATTTGATCTGCTTTGGCCCATTGGTTTTGAACACTGAATTCATTCTGCTCCTTTTAATGGAATCTAGTCTCTCAATAAGCTCAGTAGTCAGAGTCAAAAGATTGAGTAAGAGCAAGGGAAGCTTGTCTTGCTTTGGAGGGCACATAGAGGGCTGCACTCCTTGCAGGAATTCTCTTGGCTACCAAGGCATATGGTCTGAATTTCCCAGAGTCTCCTGTTGCAGGGCCTGATCCTCAGCAGAGATTTCTGTCTTCTACAAAGTGTTCTGCATCAGGTACCTAATGAATGAGAATTGGTGGGGAAGGAGTGATTATTGCCTTAAAGACTCACCTACGTTTTCCATACAGCCTTTTATTTTTTGCTCATTTTATCATGACTAATTAAATAAAAACCTGTGAATGGCAAAACAAGTGCTGTGTGGGTGTCCTTTTTTGGAGTCGTGAATATGGCCAAGTGTGCTGTCTCATTCAGGGCAGCAGGGAACAAGGCAACAGAACTGCCTGTAAAGCATCTTAACCTGGTTTGATATAGAAACTGTCTGGTATTGCTTTAGCATTCCACAGAAATCCTACAGCCTTCATTTTAGGATTTTGGAAGGATGCAGATTTAATATAGGGGAGATAGATTAGCACCAATTTTTCCAGCTGAATGGAAATCAAGGAGTGCAGCCTTTAGTAAGCCTGAAATCTTACTGTTTAAGGAATCAGCTTGCTGGCAAAAAGGTCTATGAACGTTTCAAACGACACCCCATAGAATATGGTGGTTTGCATGGAGCTCTTCTGTCAAGGTCATTAGCAATTGAATATATTAAAAGTGGACTGCTTATGAAATGGAGAGTTTTGCTTCCTGCCCGCCCACCTGTGGGTATGGTGTGGGTTCTGTAACTGTAAAAGGTCTCAGGAGGGTTATAAAAGTAGAGAATATGGAAAATATATAAAGAAACAAAGAAAGAAGCCTGCATATAGCACGCAGTTTCTTATAGGTAAAGCTGGCTGTAGCTGTGTGTGTACCACTAAATTAACCTCAAAAGCTGGCCCTGACAGCAGAATGTCCATGGTGATTGTTTTTGTTGGCCTTTGGCTTCAAAATTAACTCATCGATCTAACACGAGTCTCTGTGCTCGGAGCACCGCTCTGGCAATGTTTTTTTACTTTTTCATGCAATCATGGAAAAAATATGTTTCTGCTCGAAGCAGTTGTCAAACAAGCTTCTTTCATCGACAATCAGACACAGGGCAGCTGAGTAAGGCTGTTTAGTCTAGAATAAATACTCGTGAGATTACAAGGTCGCTGTAGGAAATGTAATTATACCATTTATTCCAGAATAGTCTTTCTGTGGTGTGGGCTTGCCGAATACTAAATCATACATTCATTAAAATACTTACAATGTGAAGAGGAAAAATAAAAAATCAGAGCCTTAACGGAACGGAGATTTGTCTGCAAACTGTGCTACGGGATCAAGCAGTAAATATTTCAAATTACTTGCAAAAATCAGGATGGCTTTATTATTGAGAATTTGTAGGAGGCAAAGCGAGTTGTCTCTGCAGGTGTGGAGGCAGTGCTGCTAAGTGGGCAGCTGAAAGGTGTCAGGCAAAGCTGTCTGCTGATGGATTATAATGTGTCAGGAGACATCCAGCAATTGTGTGGGCCAAATGCCCTATTTTCTGTGCTCTTTGTGTCTCAGCAAATCAAAGCCTTGTTACTACCAGCCACTTAAAAGGACCTGATTGTCTGTGACAGTTCTTATCTGTTATTGAAAGCCCTTCCTTGCTTTCATCCTTCCCTCCATCCCCTGCATTGATATTGGTATTGATGTCTGGTTCTCTTGTGACTTTGTATGTCCACAGGCTTTCCTCCTTAGCTGCCGTGTTTTGGTAGAAGTTAACTTTTAGGACTTCTGTTGCATCTATAAAATCATGTGGTAAATTTGAGATCAGTGGTTTTTGTGCTCAGTATTTTCCATTTCTTTACGATTTTCCTTCCTTTCTTCTCCTGCACTCCATGATGTTGCCCTTTTTGAGTCTTTGGCTCCTCAGCCAGATGGATAATTGCACTGGGAATTGTGTGGTTGCCACAAGAAAAACAGTATGTTTTGCACATGCAGAAGAGATCTGTCCTGATTATCAGGCCCTTCAACAACAGCAGGGCCTCAGTGTCCTCTAGTTTTTGTAGTTGTTCCTGGGACAGAGTCCCCAAATATTTTCTTTAAGCCCAGTGTTAGAGTACAGAGGTAGCAACACAGTCATGAGGAGCAAAGTCTGCCTCATGCAGGAGTGTGCTGAGCTCCTCCTCTTCTTCAACATCTGGGCATTGCTCCTGTGCTGTGCTTGGCTGTCAGGAGAGATGGCACAACAAGGACTTGCTCTGAGGCAGTCTAAGAAAACCCTGGCATTTTCCCCTGAAGGGTCTATTTGGATGCAGTAATCTTGAACTATTTACTCTCAGATGTAGTTGAAGTGGAAAGGTGATGAGCATCCTATTTGAATTTGCCTTCTGAAGCATTTGTAAAAATTCATTGCAATAAAAATTTAGATAGGAAGTGTGGAAAGAAGGAGAGGAAAGCTTCCTAAGCCCTTCAACACTGTTGTTTTAAGAAAGGGGGGGTTATGTAAAATGAAAACATTTAGCCAGAGACAGCTAGCAAAATAGGCCCATAAAGAGGAAAATAAAACCAGAAATGATGCATCATCTTGACTCTGACACTGATGAATACAGTTGTAAAGCAGCATTCTGAATGAAAATTTTGTTCAGGTATCAAATGGCTGAAAAAGTGAGTTACAAGTTTCCTTAAATGGCAGAGGGAAGTGTGGGGAGGTGTCTTGCTGAAGCTTTTGAAGCAGTCATTTGTTATTCTTTAACCCTCATTCAGAGAGCTTTATTGAAGGAGTCTATAATGCTTAAAGCTGCTCTGAAGAGTGCTTAGTAGTAGGAATGAGGGATCTCTGCCTGGAGGAGCAGGTCAGTTGCCAAAGTCAGTAATTCCATTGATAAATTCCATCCTATGTATGTAACTGCTCTCAATCCTGATAACGATGGATGACGAGATTTTTAAGGGTTGGGCTGGCAGTCTCTGTGTTCTTATTTTGATACTGACCCTGGGGTCTCTCAGATCACACTGGAAGGAAAAGTGAACCCAGAGAACTTTTCTTAAGAGTTAATGGTATCCCATCACAGGTGTGTTCACTTCTTTGTTTTCCCAGTTTGCTTTAAAAAAACCCCAAAACATCAAATCTTCCACACCCATAAGAACTGGAGTTTCTGGCTCCTTCCATTCCAGCAGTTTGTGCATCTGTCCCTGATGGCTGTCACACTTGGTGGAACAGCAGAGATTTGAGGGGTAACTAAGACCAGAGCTGCTGCAAGGAAGGGAGTGCCTGGATATGGAAGGGGGGACCCTAAAAGTACCCTTGACTGAAGCTCTTTGCATCTTTGAAATTGGAAGATGTCCAGGGACAGGTTAAAGGTAATTATCTCAGGTGCCTTTTGAAGTTAGAGACTCATGTATGTTGGGTCAAGGGGGGAAAATACATAATGTGGGTTTCCTGTCATGCATTGTAACTATTTCTGATTTTTTTTTTTTTTTTTTTTTTTTTTTTTTTTTTTTGTTAGTGGTGCTGCTTACAGGGGGTTGAGGAAAGTCCCCACAATTAAAATGGTTGGCTGGAGATTATGTACACACATTTAGGAACCAATTTCATGGCTTTGGTTTTAAAGCCTTGTTAGTAGTTATTTGAAAACTGTTCTAGGTAAACAAGACATGTAGTGCCAGGCTTCCAGAAAGAATTGAGTTGTTCACTTCTCCCTCTTCCAAACTGAAGCATTTGAGTGAGGCTGTGTTTCTAATAACAAAGCAGAGATTGGAACATAATGGGACTTCACAGCTGAACTATTGCTCAGGCTTGAATGTAACGCCACCATATTTTTGTTTCTTTAACTGGTATTAAATGTAAAAACATAAATCCTTTTCAGTGGGAGAGGAGAAGGGAGAGATGGTTTTCATTTGGCATAATTTCCTGTGAGACGTGGTTCTAAACAAGGCCCATATTTACACAAGACAATACAGTTTTACATGTACTGGTCTATCCAGCACGTTTTAAAATTGTTTAGCCAGCTCCGGGTATTAAATACCTTCACAATAAATGTGTTTAATAAAGGTAGATGAAGTTTGAAATAATTTTTTAATAATTTTACAGTAGAAACACCAGTTAAATCAACCCCACTGCAGTAATAAATGTCACAAAAACAATTAATTATAGTTGCTTGCCACTGCAAAATCAATTGTGTAACTGTTCTTCTAAAACTGACTTTTACATTACTAAATCCTAAACACTACACTTCTGTAACTTGTCAGAATCAGGTTTTGGTTAATAGATATTTTCAGTGATGTAATGGGAACTTCTGGCATGGAGTCAGAATATAATGGACTGTGATTAATGTTTTAATAAGCACTTTTCTTCTACTTATGATGCAGCAGTGAAATGGTTTCCTGCTTAGATTGATAGAAAAGCAGGTGTGCGTACATACTTTTTTCTTTCAATAAGAACAAGTTTTTCAATGCTTCTGCTTGAAAACATTTAATGTTTTTCCTTGAGTCAAACACTCCTGATTCGGGGGTTTCAGTTTGCTTGTTTTAAATCCAGCTATTACTGATATTTGTCAGCTGAAAGTGGAGGGTGCCATGGAAACCTTTTCAGTACTTAAAGTAATTGCTTTGTAAAAAAGGAAACTCATTAGTTTAAAAAATAGTTTTGATACATTGACATTTTCTTCAGTGAAAGGATTTGTTTAAATTAGTGTTGGAGTAATTCGAAAGCGTGCAAGAACAAATACAGTGTTGAAAATATTAGCAGGTTAGATTTATTAGGGAGGTTGATGTAATACACTTCTACATCATGCTTGGTTACTTTTGTCCAGGAAGTGGTTGTGTTATTCTGTATTTTAAATATTTATTTTTTAAAAAAATTAATAAATAATTAAAGAGGTGTTTTAGTCACTGCTTTTAATGACCCATCAATCCAGGTATTTACAGGTATAGCTTTTTTGCTTAGGGATCAAATCAGCTCTTGCCCTGGTGATGTTTCTTCTAAGATGATGCTTAAAGGTGAGCAAATTCTGCAGACTTTCTAACATCCTCATGATACCTGGTGATGGTTGTGCACTTGGTCTCCACTACTCCTCTGCAGAGGAATATATATACATAGAAGAAGAGAAAGAGGGTGAAACCTGTAGAAGAGGAGGTCCTGTGTCTTGCTGGCATTGTTCCACTAGCCTGGATTCCAGGCACCTCTGCTCTCCACTTCAGAAAGCTGGGTGAGCCTTTCTGGAAAGATGGAAGAGGTGCCGTGGTCCTGGCTCCAGTGCAGGCACTTTTCTCTCATCTCCGGAATCTGTTGACATTAATTGAGATTCAAGATAATAGTTTCTCCATCTCTTTGTTCTTTCCCCTAAACCTGGGAATCTTACTGACTCCTCTGTTCTCAGGAGCATTGACCCATGCTTTAATTTTTCCATCAACTTTGGAAAAAATGCCGATATCAGCATACTTGTGTTTTTAATATTTATTGAGAATTTACCAAGCAGCCTCTATACCTTGGGTTTGTGCCAACTCTCTCTACTGGGGTATTGTCTGCCTTGCACAGAGAAGGTTACTTATGGTTTCCTTTATTTGCTACTGCTGCATTTGTCTAGTTCTCCCTTAAAAAGATGCAGGAGGTGAGTGCTGGCTGCTATCTTTATTTTCTGACTCTCTTCCAGAATTCATGAGGAAATGCTCCTGAATAAAGCCAAAAAAATTCTACACCTCTTCTCCCCTTCCTGTCATTAGGAGGTTCTCTCTCTCTCTTCCCCCTCTTTTCACATTTAGGCCCTGATGGATTGGGCAGATTTTTTGCTCTGTGGTCATTGATTCTACTAATTGTCAAAAACTATTCCAGAAATGAGAGAGAAGAGATTTTGCACTCTGAGGCCATCTCAAAACTTGGAAGCATAAAGGCTCTGCTGTTCCAGACTCTCTTCAGCACACAGTTAATTTTGGAATGAAAAGTCCCACAGATAGAGAGTCTGCAAACAATCTGCAATATGGAAACCATATCTTGCCTTTTTATTTCCCACCTTGTTCCATGATGTAGGTGCATCCTGCTCTTTTTCTCCCCAGAAGCAAGGCAAGTATGTTGTGAAGGTGTAAGTGCAATAGGGAGTTTGCTTTCAGGAGTCTGCTGTGACTGAGCAGTCCCTTGCCCTGAGCAGTTTGGGCCACAGGATCCTCCCTGATCTTTTGGCTTTTGTCGAAGAGCAGTCACTGAAGTTGTTATTTTTGTATTTTGCATTTATTACCTCTCTCCTTTGTTCACCCAGAAGTGTTCTGTAGATTTTTTAGGCCTGCTGTATTTACTCAATTTATCCAGGCCTTGGAAAAGCTTGGACTAGGAGAAGAAAATACAAAATTGGTGTTGTTCAGTTCTACAAACATCTGAGCAATTGACAGTGTCATAACAGACCCTGGAGATGACAGCAAGGGTAGCTCAGTGCAGCTCCCTCCTCACCATTTTCACAAGTTCTCACAGTTAACACCTCCAGACTCCTTCCCTGCCTTCTCCAAGGAGCTGTAGGAAGTTCACATGTTCCCTGACTTGGTTTTGGCTCTGGTGTCAAAACACTATTCTGAAAAATTCCCATTGAACTTGTTTGGGTGCTGAGGGTGGTAGGTTTAAAAAGAAATAAAAGCCCCAGGTCCAGTTCTGCTCCCAGCCCTGGCAGAGGAATTTGTAGTGGCTTCAGTAGAAACAGGATTAGCCCTTGCAGAAGTGCCTTTAATGTTCCTGCCCTTGGGCAGTCTGGGTGGATACTTTCTTTTGCATCACAGAGGATGAGCTGTGTGTGCTCACATGGCTCAGGGATGTTTGCAAATGGAGCAAAGGAATGCAGCTACCTGTAGGACAGAGGGTGAGCAGTGGAACCCTGTGCTGGTGCTGCAGGCTCTTCATCCCCAAGTTTGTAGATATTTGGCTTTTTTGGGAGCTGTTGGCTGCTGGTTGATTTTCCTGTATTTCGAAACAAATGCTGAAAACTTGCCTGGAGCTTTCTGCTCAGATCAGCTGCCCATATGTACTACAGCAGCAGGTTTTACAGGCTGTCTGCCCTGGGAATTGAAGACCAGAAAAAGAAAAGAAAATCAATGTATTTTCTTTTAATGCTATTTTTATCTCCTTAGAAAAAGACTATGAATGGGGCTAGCCAATAGATGAGATTTCAGTGCTCGTGTATGGGTTGTTTCATGCTTTCCTCATGCACCTGTGCATTGTTTCTTTTTGTTTTTCTCTTTTTCCCTTTGCTCCTTTGGTTCATTATCTGACAAATGGAAATATCTGATTTGAAGTATCAGCATTAGGTTCTGGGAAGAACTCACTGCTTCCAGTAGAGAGAACCGTGTGTAAACTGGAGTGGCTGGGTGGAGGTGATAGATAATACAGGCTCCTGATGTCTGCAAAGAGCAGTGCATCCTCTATTTTGGGCTGCTTTAAAGGATGTTATTTGCAACAAATCCCAGAGTTTTTGTTGACTCATGACTTATATTTTGGTTTTATTCAGCATTTTTTTTTTTTGTCCTTTGAGGGCTCCAGCAGCTGAAACAGCATCGTCTTACCACACGGCAGTTTCAGCTGAGCCTGGTGTTTGAAATGGCAACACTGCTAAATGTTTGTGACTTGTTTTTAGAACACCATTTCAGCTGCCAGTTTCCTTGAGAAAGCAAAAACAATATGAAAAGCAAGAAATGCAAATAAAGGAGAGGCCTTAAAATATTTCTGATGTAAAAAAAAAACAACCCACCAAAAAACCAAAACAACAACAACCACTCCCCCCCCCAAAAAAACATTCAGAAGACATGCTAAATTTAGCAGGATTTCTTGAATAGGAAAATGACATCTAAATAAACATGCATGTTCCTTGATTCCCTTCACCTTTTCGTCAGTCTATACATAAAGTCATTGATTAAATTCTCTCTCAATGAGCTGCTTCCAAAAATTTTGCTTTTCCTCTGGTAAATGGCTTGGGTACTCCCAGAACAGCTGCCACAGGCTGAGGGTAGATGTAGTGGAGGATGAGAGTTCCCCAAAACTCTGCTTCTTGACAAAGTGGTGAAGAAACTGCAGTGGTACCATTAATTTTCCCAAGCAGAGGGCAGGATTTAGGGTGCCAGGAATAACTGCTCTGAGGGGATGATCTGTGCACCCAGGAAAGCTGTCATTTCTGCTGGAATTATTTTATTGATAGATATGTTTGTGCATGCCTACGTGTGTATGCAGATATTGTCCTGGATCATTTTACATTTAGGTGATAACTCCTTGCTGTTATTGCTGTTGAATTATTAGGTGTTCTGTGGCTATGATAGTGCAGTGATTTTTTTCAGCAAGTGCAGCTGAAGCTCAGTGTTTTGCCCCAGAAAAGAGACTGTAACACTCAGAGAGCTCTCTTCAGAAAATCCGGGTGAATTCTGAATCCCCTTACTCGATACTACTTTGTGTCTCTACCCACTTCCTTACCTCCAGAAGAAACCAGAGCTCAGGTTTTATAAGCCCTCCACCATTATCTATGTTGTTTCCAGTATTAATTAATTTGTGGTGCTGTGTTTGTGTGACCTGTTCTTAGCTCCTGGCTGTGTGACCTTTGCTATTAAGCCGTTGCTAGCTGGAAAAAGTCCACGTTAGTAAGTGCTACACAGATTAGTCTGAATCATTTATCCATTTCCCCAGCCCCCTCAGATTTTTCGACAGATGCACATTCTGCAGTTGGGTGACTTTTATATTTTCTTTCAAATCACAGATGAAAGTTGTTGAGTATCACTGGGATAAAATGAGATCCCTGCAGGGAAAATACCTCTTTGGATGATGAATCCCCATTTACACTTACTTCTTAAGATCTATCAGTGTAAATCATGCTTAAGTTTTTTTTGGTTTTTTTTTTTTTTTTTTTGTATAGCACCTATGAAAACTAATTTGGATATGGTACTTTAAAAAATAAATTACTGCCTGTTTTTATTGTAAAGCTAAAGGTGAGCTTGAGCTTTTCGTGGGGGTGTGTCACTGAGGAGAGTGTTAGTTCTTGGGGTAAAGAAATTTGAGATCAATATTGGTTCAATCCATAGGTCAGTGTAGAATATTTTCAGTGGCAGTGCATTAAATGGACAGGGCATACAGTGGAAACTTTTGTACTCCAGGGGGTTGAGGGATAATAGTGCTGATGCAGAAGGATAGCTAAGTCAGAAAGATGACCCACAGGACTCCTCTGGAAATATTACCAGATTATTTTCCTTGAAAAAATCGAATGCTTTCTGTACAAAAAGAATGAGGAGTTTGCATTGATACAGATTTAACCTCCATAAAGAGTCACAGGAAAATCCTACAGAACTCATGGTAAAGTTTGTGTGTGGGGCTATATTTGAGATGGCTTTTAGGGCAGCCCAGGCTCATGTGTGCCGCAGCCTGTGTTGGAGTAGCACAGAGGTGGTCTGGGAAGAGCAGCTCTGCTTCCCCTGTGGCTTTTGCTCTCCCATGGCTCCAGCTGGTAGAACCTTTGTAGTACAACAAGTTCTCACTCACAGAGGGCATCAGGTTAGCCTTTAGTAGATTTATGTGCCATAATATTATTTAAGCCTTTGAAAACCTGCACAGCGCTCGCGAGGCAGATAATGCAGCACTTGTATGGGGCTACTTCAAAGTGAGCAGCGTGGAGTGCTGGCCCTGCTGCTGAGAGATCAATCCAGTCCTGTGCTCTGTGCCCTTCAATCACATCAACAGCCTGTCAGAGGTGATGCACTGCCCCACCAGCTCAATGCAAACATCAGCTTGATTCTGGTAGGAAAGAGATTTTATTGGACCGAACCCCCTTTCTCAACGGAGTGTCCCAGTGCCTTTGGTGTTTTCCTTCAGAGCAGGTCTGTGCCCAAATAGAAGTGACATTTTCTTCTGTGATGTGCTCTTCATTGCTGCTCAGGGACATAAAACCTGTGGAGTATAGGCCCAGAGGGACCTTGATGTTGTTTCCCAGTTATGCATCCAGTGAGTGCTCCCAGTTCCTGGCTGCCACCTGGGAGAGCTGCATTACTGGTCTGGCTGCTTTTAAGAGTTGATTACAAGGAAAGGCATTTCAGTAGAGAAGTGTTTTCATTCCTGCATTACCCCCCATGCTGCTTTGTGTTCATGTTTTAACTGGAGAACTGCACTAAGCACATTGTGTGTGTTACCCTTCTCTCCTCTGGTGCCTTTAATTATGAGGTTTATACATTGATGTACAGCAAACATTAAATTGGAGCTAATGGGAGATGGGTTTGGGCCTGAGCTATAATGCCTATAAAGTGTGATGAGATGTGGCAATTGACTTACTGCATGACATGCAATCTAGTGACATCACACTGAGTGGTGTTTCACAGAGCACTAATATTTTATGTAGCCTTTAGAAAAAAAGCTTGGTTATAACACTCAATGCATTAACATGCATATACCTGTTTATGGCAGTATGTTAAAGCAGTGGCCCACACTGTTCCTTACATTTCTTGTTGCAGCAAGGAGCTTGTATATCTTAATAGCATGAGAAATTAAGCAGTTCAAGAACACAGAGCAGGAAAAAGACCTGCTTTAATTTTCTACAGATGTTTCTGATGACTGAAGACTAAAGGAGTTTCATAATGAAATAGCAAATTGCATGAAAGAGGTTGAACTTCAGTACAAAGTTAGTATTTTAATATTCCGGGGAGTGTATACTAATAGAATAATCACTCACCTCTTGTCTTGCAGCTTTTGACTTGACATAGCTGTGGAACTTCCCTTTAAAGCACAGTAATTCCTACATAAGCTGTTTGATCTGTCAAGTAGGTGTAGGAGCTTGTGTCAGACTTGAAGAAGGGAGCAGATTCTGCTCTGACAGATGATACAAATACAGTGAATTTAATTGACTTTGCCAGGGGAGAAAATTCTTCCTCCCTCCCAATTATGTCAAATGCCAGACAACTTTCCAGAGGTGTGGAGAGAAACATGCCTAAAGGACAATAATGACACTACTTTTCTAGTAGGTGCTTGCTCTGCTTTATTTTTATTTTAAACTTCCTTATTATTTAAGCTTTCAGGGATAAAATAATTAAATCAACTAGCTCCACCACCTCTTTGCTTGGGGATTCTCAGGCCTCATAAATCCATTGCCCCTCTGTGTTCCTCTAGGATTTTCTGCCTGGTTTTGTGAAGATAAAAACATTCAGGAGACTCTGAGGCAGGGATGTCCTGGGCTTCCTATTTTTCTGCCAGTGTTAGGTGTTCTGCTTCTTTGGTTTCATATTGCTGTAATTTAAACTCTGTCAGAGTCAACAGGTTTCTGTCACATTCTAAGATTTTAGTGTTTGGAAGGCAGAGGAGAGGACTGGGCTTTTGACTTTGCTGGTCCCATGTCACACCTCTAGCCTGTCTCATATATGAACCTCTGCAGTTTTGTGTTCCAGCACCACATGATTCTTTTACAGAAATTTCCTGTCAGTGGAGAAGGAGCCAGCGAGGCTGTCATGGTTATTGAGGGGTTATTGTTTGGAGAAATAAAACTCCCCTTTTCTCCCCTCTGACACCTTTAGCCCCTCTCAGCCCCATTTTTGTTCTCAGTTCATGGGTTTTTCCACTGCAACTCGTGATAAGTGTTACTGCCAAGAGATTATAAATAGAATAAATAATAAAAAGGGATTGATGTAGATAACTTTTTATTCTCTGTCACCTTCCTGTGAGGTTGTGATAGATGGCAGAGCACTGGTGGGCAGGTCATGCACAACCCTTCAGTTTTGTTTCACAGTGAAGGTAGAATCAGTTCAAATGTCCTTTCCTTGTGTGACCCAAATTTACTATATACAACTGACCCTCCTGTTCAGTTACTGTTACAGCTTTTTCAAGAGCATGTTGGTAAATCTGACTGTTCATATTTTATGTGGTTGGGGTTTTTGGTTGTTTATTGCTGGGTTTTGCCTTACAGAAGTGCCTGGGAACATGGTTGCAAGTCCATCCCTAGACACTGTACAACAGTTCAGAGGTGTCTGGAACAGTCCCTGCCTCAAGTGGAGGATGCCATCTTTAAAAAGAAAAAAGTTAAATAATGTGCAGTGGCAGCAAACCATCTCCCTTTTATTCCTCCTGCACTTGACTCTCTTCCTGCTAAATGTGGCAATACTGTCAAAACTTCTCATTCTTTTGGCTTTTCCCTGTCAGTGTAACTGTTCCACATCTTTCAGTAGCCAAGAACTCCGTTCTGTTTGTGGGTTCCAAATTTTTACTCATCCTTGCATCTGGTTTTGTTGCCTTAAACCCCAGATACTTTCAGATTGACACAATATTGATCACAGTTGCATTTGGTTAAATTTGAGGTTAGTTGACATGAGTCAGTGATGAAATTGCATGTGACACTTTTCTGGACAGAAGGAATTCATTATCTTTAAAATTATTTTTTGAGAAACTTTATTCAGCCACTAAATATACTTTTATTAAAACAAGCCCTTAGTATGCATAATTGAGATTTGGAATCATGGTGTTTGTTTTTTCACATTTCTTGGAGCGTGCTTTCAGTTTAGCTAAACTAAACACCATTCTATTTAGGGCATAATTTTAAGAATATTTTTTGTAATTCTGGCAGCAAATGCTGTGACATTATAATTATGCCATTAGCATTCAATGTTTATCCATCATAAACTGGCTGTAATCCCAGTTCTGGAATACAGCTTTCTTGTTGCTCTGGATTCTTCAAGTGAAGGGGCAATTTTGTCTGCAGAAATCATTTTTTTAAGGAAATCTACCATTTGGGTTAGTTACATACTAAAGCAGCTGGAAAAGAGAAGTCTGTCTCTCCTTCTGAAGTCATAAATGATTTTTGAAGTTTTCTTGAAGGAAGTTCACTTTTAAGGACAAGTTGAACCAGCAGATACTGTTCAGAAAGAGACTCAGTCCTTGCATATGTTAAAATATTGCACTCATTTAACCACCTACATTTAAAAATGGGAACTGGTTAAACCAATACAATCTACTATTAACATGCTTGGTAATTTGTGGGTTTGAAAGCAAAGCAGGACACAGGGGTTCACCCCAGGAGTCGATACTGGGACCAGCACCCTCTTCTTCCCTGCCAGGCTGTGGAAGGAGAGGTCCCTCAGCAGGTCTGCAGGTGATGCCAAGGCCAGAGGAGCAGCTCGTGCACCAGATGGTTGTGCTGCCCTTCAGAGGGACCTCAGCAGGCTGGAGAAACGGTGTCACAGCAGTCTGAGAGAAATGCAGGGTGCTGGGATATGCACCTGGGCTGGGATAACCGAGCAGCTCTGTGGAGAAGGGCCTGGAGCACCCCAGGGTGACCAGGAGCCAGCAGCCTGTCCTTGTGGGGAAGAAAAGCCACCAGCTTCCTCCTGGGCTGTGCCAGGCAGTGTCACCAGGAGGTCAAGGGAGGTGGTGATGCTTCCCTTCTGCTCAGCACTGGTGAGGGACACATCCAGAGTGCTGGGTCCTGTCCTGGCTTCCCTGGTGCCAGACATGGACATGCTGGAGCAAGGAGGGATTGGGTGTCTGTTGTGTGAGGTGAAACTCAGGGAACCTTCAATCTGGAGAAGAAAAGGCTTGGAAGGACCTTTTGATGTGTGTAAAAACCTGATGGAGGGCAGGGAGTGAAGGGGATAGAGCCAGGCTCTCCTCAGTGATTCCCAGTGAGAGGACAAGATGTCATGGACACAAATGGAAATACAGGGAATTCCACTGGAGTGCATTTACTGCAAGGGAGGTCAAACACTGGGACAGGTTGTCCAGGTAGTTTGTGGAGTGTTCCTCCTTGGAGATAAAACTAAAACTTGAGCCCTGAGCAACCTGCCTGAGCTGACCTTGCTGAGCAGGGAGGCTGAACTAAGTGGGCTCCCTGTGTGCCTTCCAGCCCCAACCTTCTCAGTGTCACTGTCCTGCTCTGATTGCATGGCAAGGTGAGAAAAATTCACCAAATAATCTCAGCAATAAGATATGTACAACAATATTTTAAAATAAAGAGATTATTTATTTCAAACTGATGCCTTCTAGAGCAGAATCCACTAGAAAGTGTCTTTTTTGTCTGCAGTCTGCCTTCATCATCTTAGTTCCTTTTTCCAGAGGTCTCACAGGTTGCTCCACCAGTTTCTAAAGTGGAGTGTTGGATGCTAAGGCAGGAGTTGCCATCAGATGTGGGCTTGCTAGCATGAGATCAGTGGAGCTGCTTTGGTGTAAGGCATGATGAGTGGTACAGCTGTGTCACCCTGGGATTGCAGAGGTGATGGAGTGTTGGAGTGCTTTGCTGTTCATGTATCCCTCTGTCAGCTGTGCACTTTCACCACTGAGTTTTAACTCTCCAGGAAAATAAAAACAACCAAATACTGAAGTACAAAGGTACATCTGCTCATAAAAGAGGAGCAAATTGTCAGTGTCCTGCTGGGCCCACGGGGATGGTCAGGCTCCTGTGCACTCCCTTTTCTGCTCCTGGAGAGGGATGGCTGGGGTGAGGGAGCGTGGGGCCGACCCAGTCCAGCTTTCCTTAGCTGCTCTTTTAAACACCTTTAGCTCTTACTCAGGGTATGATACTGAGCTTGGATAATGCCAAGCAGATAAAAATCCAATTGTCTGTAGCAAACACAGCAAATGGCATCACTTTGTTGTAGCAGAGAGCAAAGTGTTTGTTGTGCCTTTGATCTCTAAAGTGCTCTGATGTGGTGAGGTCATCTTGAGGAAGCACTAACAGGCTTTTCCTTGAATTTTGTATTTAACTCCATATAGAAGGAAGAAGGGAAAATGGAATTGAATGTGTGCTTATTGTGATAATTAATTTCAGTCAACAATTAGCTTGCTTTTCAAAGTTCCTGCACAGGACTTGGTATTGGAATGGGACTTTGGCAGATGACTTTATTAGTTTTCACTGAAAATTAATATGTCTGTCAGCTTTTCAGTGCAGGGCTCATTTTGCTCTCCAGATCAGTAAAACTACTGGCTTCCCTTTCAAAACTAATTTTCTTTATCAGTATATTTGCTTATGTGTCTTTAATCCTTCCAGTTACTGCTTTAGAAGATGTGGGAAGGGGAAGAATACTTGGTCCCTGAAGGTTGCTGTGAACCAGTCACTGCTCGTATGAATGAAATACTTTCATACACCATAAAACTTTATCTCAAAGAAAGTCCTGAGAAGTTAAAATAATGGTAAATGTTCTCTAGACTAACTCTTGCAAGGGCTAAATAGCCTGGCCTTGGTCCAGGAAGGCACTTAACAATGTGCTTAACTTTAAGCGCATTGAATATTCTTCCTGGCATGAGTGAAAAATCAATGAGGCTGCTCACATGCTTAAAATAAGACATGTGCTTAAGTGTCTTTCTGGACCTCAGCCAGAGCCTTCAGCCTGTGAGATGAGCTGAATTCTAACTGTGGGCAAAAGCCAGTAGTGTTTCATTTTGCTTGTCTTGTGCCTTTCTGAAGAATTCATTGATATTGTCTGTGTTTATTTTAATTGGCCTCCATTTCCCATCTACACCCTACCAACTCCAAGGCTCTGGGAGTAAAATAGATGTGCAACTTAGGGCTGTCAAACAGCTTGTCAGGGGTAGTACTTAGACTGTATATATTGCTCTAGAGCAGGAACTGAACTTCAGAAAAGCTGGGAAAAGATGAGGTGAAACATGATTGTTTTCTTTGGTAGCCAAGGTTTTAATATAGAGAGAAAATGAAGAGGAGAGAAGAGAAGGGCTGGTGACACGTCGCACCTTTTCAGTTAACATAGTTGCTTCTTAGGAAACATTAAAGAATGCAGACAGATGCATTAATAATCTGCTGGCAGTGGCTGTAGCCTTGGCAAGTTGGCTTTCCTACCTACTATTGATTTTTCTGACTCTCAGGCAGCAATTTGCAATGGGTGGTGTGATCCCTAACCCTCAAAATGGGCAGTGAGAGCAGTTGTCACAGCCAGAATAATTTTTGCTTTCTAACCAACCCCTCCTGTTTCTTCAACAGCATCTTTTCCTGCTTAGATGACAATTTCCACTGCTGACAACTGTGAATGATAAAATATACTATATTTAAACACAAACAGCCTCCATGGCTAGAGGTGCAGAATAACCCTCCACAATGCACTGAGCTCTGTGCTGGCAACAGAGGAACTTGGGGAAGCTCCCCTCAAGTGCTGTAAGTCTGGGGTGTTACTGCTTGGCAAGTGGAAAAGCAGTGCAGCAAGGAAAAGCAGGGAGAAATCTTCTCTGTCAACTCAGACTTACATGTCTAAGGAAACAGGAGTGTCATTCTCCCCTTGCTGCCTTCTGTTTTTCAACATTTAGACAGTGCTTGGCTTTTCCCTCTCCGTGTTTCTAGCTTCCTTCTAACATCACCAGGGCAGGGCACCTCTTTGCTTCCTTACGTATTTGATTTACACAGGATGAGAGAGAAACGTAGAGGAGTTGAAAAGAGAGTGGCCAGAATAAAGGAAAATGGGGCATAGATGTTTTTTAAAGGGTTAAATATGTAAAACTAGAAAGAAGCACTTGAGTTTTGTATGTAGTTACAAAAGTATTCCTGACATTGCACCTCCATGAGGCAGCTGCCATTTTTGTCAGATCTTTTCTACATTGAGTCTTGAGCAGTTTTGAGTGAGTTTGTTTGTAAGTTGTTGATTTTCTTTCAGCTGCAGGAGTGTGTTTGCAGAAATGTATAGCACTCCAAGCTGGGTTTCAAGTTTGCTTCAGGGTAACTCATAGGGTATGTTTTTATTGTGTACTTGTCTTAGTGGCCATTTATTTCTTTAAACAGTAAATTTCTTTTTAGTTACATAAAAGCTTAATAGAATCCCCTGTCACACAGAGAATTTTATCCGAATCGAGTAAGATGTGATTGAAGGTTCATGTTTAGAAGGTGTACTCACATTCTGGGATAGCTTAAATGGTGAAATAATGTGCACTGGGCATATCAGAGACAGAATTAGAACTGGAAGAGTGGATGGAAAATGGAATCTTAGAACTGTTTTGCTTTCAACTGTTTTTCCCTTAGTGTTTCTGAAATCAAGCTCAAGTAGTTCTATGAGTGTATCTATCTGCAGGTGTCTTCAATGTGACAGAGCCTTCTGCCACCTAGTGTTACTGGGAGCTCTCCTCAGCAGGAGAATTTATTAAATGTCATTCTATTAGCAATCCCCACTAATTTCTGAGCACTTTCTGTGGATGTTTAAAAAGGCACATCCTGCACCAGTTTCAGAATCAGTTCAGTCAGTAGGCACAACTTCTTTGGAGACAGATTTTGGGGATGCAGTTTTCAAGTTGAGTGGAGTTGTTAACAGATAATCCATGGAGAATTTCAGCAGTTGTGGATGTGACTGCTCTGTAACAACTCTGTTGGTATTTTCTCTCCCAAGTGGAGCTAAGGGGTTCTGCCTAACTCCTGTTTCATATCTGTGCTTCTGCTCTTTCAGGATATTGGATTAGACCGAAAGCAACAGAAAATTAAAATTAATTCAACAGAAATCATATAAAGAATGATTCAATTTAGACACTTAACTCATTGTCTTTTTAGAAGAGTAAAATGAAGATCTCCTATCATCACTGCATTTTTCCCCTCTAGAAATTCTACCAGGGCACAATAGAGAAGGACAATAAAATCCAGAGAATTTCACCCAGATTTCACAATAGAATTGTTAAGCTGTTAAAACAGAAAAATAGTCTTAATGATGCTTTATATTTAAGCCAAATAATAATAGCTCCTACCATATGCTGACAGATAGAAGGAAATTGCCTGGGATTGAAGGAGTGGGTTTTTTCCCCCTTCATTCCCCTGTAAAAAATATTTTCAGGAGAACAGGGCAACTTTTCCCTCCTCCCCCACCTGTGGGGCTGTGACTGCCCTGTGCCCCAGGGGGGCTGTGCAGCTCTTTTGCAGTCGGGGGTTTGAGAGCTCAGCCCAGAGGCTGTTCCTGCCCTGGGGCAGATGCTTCTCACCCTTCACCCATCCATGGTGTTGAGGAGAAAGCCTCGCTCCGAGCTCCTGCTCTCTTTGCTCCCTCCCACCTCTTCCAGGCCTTCCTGAGGAGCAAACGCCAGGCTGGCTGGGAGCTGTAAACCTGATCCTCAGCATCAGCCTGAAATGCTGACCTGACCAGCAGCAACCAAAACCTGAGGCGGCCGAGGGGCTCCTGCCTTAGAGCCCAAGTCAGCTGCAAGAGAAAGCCACCTGGTTTTCACCTTCTTTTGACCTCAACAATCTCATCTTCTTTAAATGCTGTCATTCAAACGGCAGTATTTGCTTTCAACAATTGCACTTTTCATATTCTGCCTAGAGAAAATAACTTTGGGTTCTTATTATCTGAAGTGAATAACCGAGAGTTTGTAGTTTTTCTTTTGAGATAATTATTAGGTTTGGCAGCTTACTTATCTGATCAGTATCAGCAGCTAAAAACCCTCTAGAAATTCTTTGCTATTTTGTTTGAGTCATATTAAGCTGGAATTGCCATATGATGTGAATTCATTGCTACTCAGAACAGAGGGTGCTGTGTCACAGTGAAAACAGAACTGACTTTCTGACTGGGGTAACTGTATTTCAAAGCTGAGGTTATAACCACTTTTTCTGTGTTCATATGATTTTTTTCCACCAGCAGTGATTTGGGGGCAAAGCCTGTTGCTGTGCCTGATACATGAGTCACCCAGGGGCTCTGTTCTTCCCTGCTGGGAGTTCTTAAATGCAAGGAAAACTTCAAAAGCATTCTGCCACTTCATTTTCCAGCCTTATGCCTGAAACCAAGGTCCTTACCAGTGCTCCTGGGGCTAAAATACCTCCTGAATGCTTGGGGCTATCCTGGACTCTGCAGTTGTGTCCTGAGCTAGTGGGTGGCATCCCCATGTCCATGGCAGGGGGGTTGGAACTGGATGATCTTTAACGTTTCTTCCATCCCAAATTATTCTATGATTTTGTGATACAGTTACAACTGTTCTCATCTGTTGCCTCAGAACTGTGCATCAAGCAAAATGTGCAAAAAAAGAGAGAAAAAAAAGTGTCTGTGCATCTCCATCTTCTTCCTGTAGGTGTTCCTGACTGAGTGCTCTGTTCAGAAAGGGCTCCCTTTGCCTACAGATGCATAATTTACATGGAAGCTGGTGCTGGAGGAATCTTTCATGTAGCTCTCCCAAAGCCCCAGTTCATCCATATGGATCTCTGGCTGTGCACTGGGGGGATTCATGGTGCTCAGTGGGGTGTGTGGAACACGGAAAAAAAGGCAGAGTGAGAGGAGGGAATTTTTATCCTAAACGAAGAGTTGTGTGTCCAAAAGAACTGTCTTTCTGAATAAAAGCTTTGTTCTCCCTTCTTGCCTGCAGAAGGGATGCTGTATTCCCAGATTCCAGCTCAGGGAAGTGTTCCCCCAGCCTTGGTGTCTTTAAAACTGAACTTGTCCAATCCTTACATAAAAAAGATAAGCCTATGAAAACAGTCTTGACCTAGGTAGAAAGTTTCAGAACAGTGGTTGTCTTCCTCAGAGTTATAATAAATATTTAAACACATCCATGTTCTTCTTGTGCCCTTCGCCCTAAACACAGTGTGTGGGAGGAAGAGTGGAGTTGGAGGACAGAGGGAAAGATGAAGAATTTTGTGATCAGTCTACACCAAAACATTTCCACAACACGCTTTGCCAGGACAGAAATGGTGGCTTAATGGTTGTTTTAGCCATTGAAATGTCGCAGTCGATGTATGTGTGGTAGTTGACATGGACACTGCACTTGCACTCAAGGTGCTTCTTTAGAATTATCAGAAGGCTTCAAGTATCAGTATTTGATATTCAAAAAGTCTCCCACATCTTTTCTCTGTACCTTCTCTGTATCTTCTCAGAGCAGCTCCACACAGCTCTGGCTCTGTCTGTCCTTCTGCTCTGGCTTGCTCCTTCCTGACCCTGGCACGGCCACCTAACCCTGTCTGTCCTACGTACAGTATCTCACCTTTTCTGGCCCTCGCACGACCTCCTGTCCCTGGCTCTTCACAGCACGGCAAGCAGACTCCAACTAACTCCTGCTAGTTAACTCACTCTTTTATCAGCCCATGGCTGTGAGGGCAAGGCTGCTTCTACTCCAGCATAATTAACACAGCTGTAAGATAGCAGGAGGGAGACTGCCTTCAGCAGCATCTCCTTTTGTCTCCCCACATTGAAAAGAAAAAAAAAAAAATAATCCAATATCACAGCTGAGAAAAGGCCCTTGTGTTCAATGACATTCTTCCCGGGGTCAAGTACGAGCGGAGCCTGATTTAGTCCCGGACTAAAAGCGGCTGCAGTTCCGCAGCGCTGCCGCTGCCATCCGTGCCGGGGCGGGCGCTGCGGTGTCCTTGTGCGCAGCGGGGCCGCTCCGCGCCGGGACAACGCTTCCCTTGCAGTTGTTGGAGCGCTTTTCCGTGCGGGCCGATTGATTTACTGGATCTGGAAGTGCAGGCCTGGAAACCCGAGCGAGGGAGAATGCCTTGAGCGCGGGGCTGAGGCCGGGTGTTGAGAGGACGGACAGCTGGCGGGTGACCTCAGGAAGATGACAAATGGGGGGCCAGGTGCCCCCGCTCATCCCCGAGCGCTGCCGGCCCCTCTGGAGTTACGGAAGTCACCCGCGCTGAAGGAAGGCTTCCTGTGAGCAAGGCTTCTCGAAATAAACACCAACCTCGTGTTACAGCTAAGTGCAGAGGGGTGAGGAATACGAGCAGCTCTTAGGGAAGGAGTTGAAGCAGAAATCCTTGCAGTTTAAAGGAAAAAAAAAAAATCAAATTGGAGCTGGCAGGAGTGTGTGGTGCGGAGATGCGCGGTGAGCAACAAGAGGGAAACTGTTTACCCAGCACAGTCAGTGGTGGCTCTTCTCTGCCATCCAAACAACTAAATAGTTGGCTGGGAGGAAACTGAGATGCAAGGAAGCCCCTCAACAACTGAAGAAAGAGAAGTCAGCATAGAATTTGGATAAATTATTCTTTATGGTGTTGAAACACGTGACCAAAAAGAACTTGTGTAGCCTTTAGTTTTCCTTTGCTTGCAAAGGATTTGTGTATTTGCAGGTTCTGCTTTCCATTTCCTGTTTTTATTTTAAAACAGGCAATTGTGTGCTAAAGTGAGCAGAACTTTCAGATAATCCTTGTCTTGGATCCACCCTGAAACAGCACAGAAACATATAACCCATGTTGCCTTAGACCTGCTGAGAATATGCTTCTGTTCTCTTAGGGTTCTTTAGTGGGGTTGTGATGTCCTTTAGCAGCTTCAGGGCTGTTTGTTTGTGTGTTTGGGGGTTTTTTTCAACTAAAAAAACCCCAACAAAACAAGATGACTTCTGCCATCACTTTAACTTCTGAAACTGTGTTCAAGATTTCCCACATGAGCTCAGAATCACTGAGTGCTCCAAGGACAGCATTGGTTGTTCTCTTGTACTGGAATTCACATTTTCTAAGGCTGGAACTGCTATACCTTGTCTGAAGTGATCCTGCCTGATCAAATGTTAAGAGAAGCTGATTAAATGTAGCAGTTGATTATCATCAAAGGGAATATGCAGACACCCTCTGTGAGTTGTGGGCTCATATGAGGGGCAAAATGTGTCTCTCAAACATGCACTGGATTTACACGTGGGAATTCTTGTTGAATGTGAATCTCTAGCTTGGATAACTCCTCAGTGAAAAGAGGAGGTTTATTTATCTTGTTAACATTTGTAACATCTCCAGGTGTAATTTGATTTACAGTTCCTTTTGAAGATGGGAATAGATCAGCTTGCACCATTTAAGGGCTTTATGCCCCATTTCAAAGCAGTTTTTATATCTACAGTTTACAGTGCTTTAGGTTGATAGTCTCAAAGTCTGTAGTCCATTGTACTTGGAGTTTATAGACTTTCCTACATGAAATAGTTGTGTCAAGGTGGTGCCTTCTTGGGTAGGGCCCTGCACTGGGACTGGAATGGCCCAAACCTCATTTTTTGGCTGTGCCTGCAGATCCTGTCCCAGGGCTGCATCCAGCCTGCAGCAGAGGAAATGTACAAAATGCATATCAGGGCAGAGGAGTACAAAGCTCCCTTTATTCTATAAAACCTTTTTCATCGTTAGTTTCCTGTCTTTACACTTTAAAACATCCACTTCTTTTAAAATTATATCAGTTTCTGGGAGGCGGAAGGCTTTTCTCCTTTTCCTTTGATCTCAATTTCTCTGTAGCTTTTCATCTTACCTCAAGGCAACAGCACTGGCTTCTCAGTTACTCCAAAAGCAAATGTTTATGTGTTAAATAAATGCAAGTACCTGAGTCTGGTCTCACATCTATTTAAAAACCAGGGCAGCAGTAGAATTGCAATGGGAAAATGCTGGAGAACCAGGTGCTCTCTGAAACTTTTCTTCCTTTATATATATATATATATATATATATTTTTTTTTTTGCCAGTAGAAGAGCTGAGTTTTTTATGAGGAGCACTGAAGGTATATTTTGAGGTAGCTGTCAGAAGGAAATTTCCTTCCAAGCCACTCCCCAATGTATTAGCTTTTCAGTGGAAATGTTTGGTCTCTGGACTCTGGATTTCATCACAAAAAGAGGAAGTTTTTAGGGAAAGTAGTATGGGAAAATCTGATTCTGTTCTCTTCCCCCACTGAGGAGGGCTTCTTGACTTTGAGTCTTTGCATTTAAAGGTTTTTCTACTCCAAGGTTCACGACTGCACTCACCAGTTCACAGGTAATCTGTAATAAACTCTCTGAGATGGGTCATTAGATATATCTTACAGGTCATGTGTGGGTTTCACCATTAACAGAGGAAACAGTTTATGTGAAACTGCAAATAAAAGTGCTGTAGTTGCTACCTTAAACCCTCAGAAATTCCTTTATTGGTCACTGCAGCAGCTGACTGGGAGGGAGCACTGAGCCCCAGGGTGCTGCTGGCTCACTGTTGCAGCAGGACACTGGTGGCTTTGGATTTCCAGGATCCAAAATGTTTGCCCTTTATATAAAGGACATTATAAGGGAGAAGAGGATGGGGGAAAAGAGGGGAGAATAACTCATCACTAATTTCTGCTTTGGAGTCAGAACTGGCTTTACCAGTGACAGCTGTTCCATAGCTAATAGCACATTTTGAGGTGCTTTTTTTGCTTCTTTCAGTGTCTGGTAGCAGAACTCTGTCCTGTTCCATCTTTGCTGAGATGTGCTGTGGCAGACCTATTTTGTTTTAATTTTAAAGTACTTTGTTTCACCGCATGCAGTTTACTCCTGCCCTGAGAAAACTCTGACAGTGTTTGAAACAAATTGCTGTTTAGAAAAAGCAGATGGAAGAGGTTAAAAAGAATCACTAGGAGTCCTATATTTCTTATATTGATTTGCTGGGCTGGGGCATTTCCTGTCTTTTCTACTGGGAAAGTTTATTTCTGGTAGAACAGAGTTCTTCACTCAGAAAACCTAAAGTGGAGGAATAGAAGTTCTAGGAGCTTAAACTCTCAATTATGTTTTTCCTTAATCCCTAACTGTAACAAAAAGAGATCCATTGGAGGCAGAAGGCATCTGCTTTTGCAGAATTTATTGCAAGATGAAGGCAGTAAATCTCCTTGCTGGAAATGGGAATCGTGATGAGCAAGTGATGGTTCTGCAGCAGGTTCCTGGGGTATGGCTGAGCAGGTTTGGGGCATGGAGAAGGCTCTGGCATTCATCTGACACCTCAGAGAGCCATTTCTGCTCAGTAAGCCCTCAGAAAGCAGCACAGGCTTATTCATAATAACAAAAGAGCCTGGCTTACTAAGCTGAATGTGCACAGCACTGCTGTCTGCAGGTGGGATTGCTGGGGCTGCAGGGCCGGTGTCTGTGCTGGATCACTTGTCTTTGGCAGGACTTTTTAGCAGCCAAAACTCTGTTTTGGTGTTCAGAGTGACCTTTCCTTGTAGCCCTGCACTGTGGGCTGTGTTCAGTCCAAAAGGTGCCATAATCTGGGTATAAATGTATTTTTTCTCTCTCTGTCTTGGGATCTGTCCTATTTGGACCTCATGCTTAGCCCTCTTTTGACATTGAGGCATTGAAAAAAACCACAAACAAATAACAGAACTCCTTCAGTGATTGCACCTATTAAATAGATTTTCTCCCATTTAGTCTGTGTGGTCTGGAGGGTGGGGGAGTGGCTGGTGGCAGGTGCCTGCCAGGGCTGGCAGTGTGACCTCTGGCAAGGAGGAGTTGGGTTGGGCTCATCAGGAGCCCTTGCTGAGCTCATGGCTGCGTTAAACTTGAGTTCTGTGTCAGAACAGGCTGTGTTGGCTGGGCTTCAGCAACAACTTCTGACACCAGTCATAGCTGGTGGGTTTAACATCTGAACACAAAATAGTGCCCAAATGCTAAAATGGATGAAAGTCTGCTTGTTCTTATTTTTTTTCTTAATTTGAGGGTCAGGCTTGTCGTTACTCCCTGGAACGATGAATTGCTATTCTGGATTTGAGTGCCAGCTTTGTGCCTTGTGTTTTTGCCCTGCCTCAGTCAAATTAGCCTGAGAGAGGGAGAACCACACCGTGTTTGAATTCCCACCCAGTGAAGGCCTGTTCCCAAATGCGTTTCCTGGGGCTGTTTAATGGAGAACAGCAACAAGCCCAGCTCATTTTATAAACAAATTCTGTTTGGCTGCACGGACCACCTGTGGTAGAGCTGACTGGTTCAAAGGCAAGCAGAGCTGCTGAGCAGAGGAGCTCAGTTTGTACCTGCTCAGGGACCAGAGAGTAACCCAGGCCACACATTCCTCAGCAGAAGCCAGGCCAGACACAGTCCAGTTCCTTACGTGCCTCTCTCCTCTGACAAGACCCAGTCTCTGCAGCTCACTCTGAGTAACTCAGCAATAGCTCATCCTAGGGATTGGTAAATCTAATGAAAATGCTGTCTCCAGAAAGGCTCAGGAATGCAGCAGCCTGTGCTACTGCCTTGCTAATGCTTCACACAGTTTTTCAGACTGGAGTATTTTGCTTGCTTTATGCAACCACTATATTATTTAAATGATGAATCTGGAAAATTTCCCAGATCTGATGTCTGCCCCATTACTTTCTGTCTTGGATACTGCAGATAATCAGATGAGCAGTAAATCTACTCTGTGGAATAGAATTAAATCTTTTTTTTTTTTTTTCCTGTCAGACAACTTGTGAATGATGTTTCTTTTCTTCACTCTCATAAAATACCAAATAGGTAAAAATAATCTGTATGCCAAATACACAGTTATTCCATATGTATCTCTAAGTGGTGCATCTGCAGAAACACCCCTGGGAGTGTATTGATCTCAGGTAGCAGGGAAGATTGTGTGAAATAACCACTAGCACTGGCACTTTCATTTGAAGGGACATGCCATGGGGTGGTTTGGGCTTGTTGTATATGTTTGGTTCTTTTTGTCTCTTTAGGTGGGGGTTTTTAGCTTTGTTTGGTTTTTGGTTGGTGTTTATTTTAGCCAGGTTTGATTGTGCTGTTTCTGCATTCTCTCTGATTGTTTCTGATGTCTTTCCCGAATTTCTCTGGAACCAGAGCACCCTGCTGAGCAGTCAGGGGATGTTTGCCAGGGGCCTGGGCATTGCTGAGCTGCTGTTGGGTCCTCTGGCTCTCAGCAGCAGGGCCAGGGGGACTGGGCCTCCTGGGCTGTGCTGGGAACGCACAGGGGGATGGCATCCAGTGCCACACTGAGCCCCCAGAGCTCTCCACAGTCCTGGCCTCTCCTGGTGAAGTGGTTGTGATACAGCCTCGGGAAAGGAGAAAACATGGAGAAAACTCCCTCCTAGGAACAACCAGCTTGATTCTGAGCATCCACCCTGGGTGTGAATTACACCTCTTTCCTTGAAAACAGGAGCGGTTTTGTTGTTTTTTTTTTTTTTCCCACCTTCTCCATGGGGATGAGAAACTGAAGGTCAGGGATGAGCCCCCCAAGGCTCACGAGGAACAAACTGCGACGTATTTTAACTCACGTGAAAGGTTAGTGGGGAAGATCCACATCCAAAGGCTGAAGCCAAGGGAAGGGGGCTTGTTTGGGCAGAGCCTGAAGCAGAGCATAAGGCATTGCTGGGAATGGGAAGTGTGAAATGGTGGGCCAGGGAACGCACAGCCCTTTAGCCCTGCTCAAAAATAATAGTGCAGGCTTTTTTTAACTTCAGAGTTTAGAGTTTAGTCTGCCCTCAGTAAAAACAAGTTACATTAAAAAACGGTGCACCAGAAAAAGCAAACCTCTTTTTCCTGGTTTCTGCTTATAAGATTTACAGGTACTTAAAATAAACCTATGAAAAACAGACCCAGTGTGCTGGAATTTGCTAACTAGTGAGAGCAATTACCTCCAGGTCCCAAGACCTAACGGAGCTCGGCTTTTTGGAAATAAAACTTGGCAAGCGCTTCTTCCTGCTGCTGTTGTAAAGGTGTACATGAAAAGATGTGCTGACCTCTGCCAGAAACCCCAGGGATCCAGTTCAGAGAGATTCTCCTGTGGAGGGGATGGCTGGAATCAGGCAGCACAGATGGGGACCGGTGTGGAAAAGCCGGCAGAAACCATTCGCTTCTCATTGTGTGGCTTCAGCGTGGCAGATTCTTTGCAATTGCCTGGTGTACCACAGTAATTAAATGGGTCAGGAGCAGTGAGTTCAGGTACTTAGCAAGAAAATAAAGACCTCACTTGACAGCCAGCAGCGGGCAGTGCTTGTTTCACAGGGGTGAGGAGAATTAGGGCAGGTGGTGCAGTAAAAGTCGATGGGAGCGTTTTTGGCAACGATTTTGTGTTGCTTCAGAGATCACCTCCCAATTAACTGCAAGTGCTGCAGTGGCTGGAAGTCAGGCTGTCTTATGAAACCAACGCTCCAATTTCAGATGTCCTAGAAAAAGGGAAACGATAGACTCTGTTTTTCTCCTTTCAGTGATATATAAGTAAGAGGAGATAAGAAAAGTAATGAGAAAGGCACAGCCAACCTTTGTTAATATTGAAATGTAAAATAATCCCGTTTTTACTGGACTGTTTCATCCATGAGGGGAAAATGAAGTTGTGCAATGAAATAAATATGATAGAAGTGAAATCCAAGATGAGAACTGATTTTTTATGAGACTCTCTGGTTTGGAGGGTAGAGGTAGTTTCACACCAGCATTTTGAAGGAAATTATTTGTTGTTGTCAGTGCCTATCGTTCCTGGCTGGGGAAAGGAGCTCCTGTTTCCCACAGAAGTTTTAAAAGTCCTTTGGGGAAGGATGAGATCTTCCTCTTAAAATATTAAGGGACAAGTAACAAGAATGTAAAAAAAAATATAAAACCCATAAAATGTCTTGTGCCACAAACTAGGAGCTCTCTGCAGACCACCTCTCAACGCAAATTAAGAGATGGGATCAGCTTTGTTGCTATGTTTGTAGATTCTTTTGGACTGAGCACTATTGAAAGGGTTTATTTTATTATAATTTTGTGCTCTCCTGCCTGTGTCTGTGCTGATGGGAACCAGTGTCTGGCAGTGAGGGCCAGATTCTGTCACAGCTTGATACAAAACACCTCGACTCAGTCACAGGAGGTACGTTCAGTCTCAGCTTCAGCATCTCACCAAGAATCCCTCAGAAACATTGCTCATGTCTGTGCATTGTGGTTATTAGGTGCAAGAAACACAGTTTTTAAAACTGTAATTAATCATTTCTCAGTAATCTCTTTTTCTATGCTTTTATTGCATCAATGGGTATGACTGTTTATTATGCCTTACCTATAAAATCTGACCTGTTTTATATACTCTTTATGGAAACAGTGTACAGTCATAAATTAAAAGATGCAACTGTTTTGGATATTTTACTGGTGGTCCTGTATTTTCCTGCCAAAAGTGCAGCTGTTTTAGGTTTCTCGGGATAACATTATAAAAGGCTGTGTGCGTTTTGCAAGTTTGTGCTTGGATTGCCAAGCCAGAGGTGGAGTGACTCAACCTTCCCAGGAGCAGCGTGTACCAAGTGAGGAATCAAAACAGCGGCCGAAGCGCGGCCCCTGTGGAAAGCACTTTGTGTTTATGGGGTCGTGTCTGGTGGCCAGGATTGGAGATGGTTCTCATGCTGGTCCTGCTGGGCTGTGGATCTGGCTATTTGATGGGGTTTTGGTGCAGAACTTATGGAGGATCTGTCTTGTGCTTGTCTCATGGGGCAAGAGCTGTGGGGTTGCGGTGTGGGATGAAGCCATCCTTTAACAGGAGGTCTCGGCGTGTGTGGCTGGGGTGGAGCCCTTGGAAGGAGCCAAGGGGAGCCAGGAGCAGCGGTGCCAGCACAGGCAGCGTGTTTGTGTTTCCATGTCAGCTCCTGCTTCCATGTCAACTCCTGCTTCCATGTCAACTCTTGCTTCCATGTCAACTCCTGCTTCCATGTCAACTGAACTATTTGGAAGTTTGGGGGTAGAATTAGACGGCTCTGCAAATGAGTGATGATGCCTAATTAATGGGGAATTTTAGAACCTTCTTTAGTGAAAATGATGGTGGCCTCCCACAGATCTAATTCCCAGGGTCAGTGAGCTCCAGGCACAGGTGACAAGCAGAGGAAGCTTGGCCCTGTGGTCATCAGAGCAACCGGCACAGTCAGCCTGGGGCAGTGCCTGGCCTTAAGTGGCAGAGCTGAAACCTTCCTGTTCCTGTGGGAGTGCAGGAAGGCTTCTGGTGGTGTCCTTGTCTCGGCAGGACCTATGGGAGTGGGGACATGAACCACCCCCAGAGCAGGCACAGAGCACACAAACCCCTGGGTGCCCTCAGCCCTGTGCCACCAGAGCGCTGGCTGAGGCACCTGGCTGGAGGTGCCTCATGGCTTGAACTCATGGAAGTTTAATCCTCAAGTGCCCAGCGGGCAGTGAGCAGCCCCATCTCCTTGCTTTCTCCTAAAAAGCAGCCTCAGCCTGGCTGCCCTGTGAGCTGCAGGGGTGTTTGGTGCGTTCCCTGTGCTCTGAACTAACGCCGCTCTTTGCCGCAGGTACCTCACCCACGTTCGAGCCGCCTCTCCGCAGGACCTGGCCGGGGGCTACGCGTCCTCCCTGGCTTGTCACCGCGCCCTGCAGGACGCTTTCAGCGGGCTCTTCTGGCACCCCAGCTAGCCAGGGAGCAGCAGCCTGCACCCAAGGGACACCCAGCGGGGCCAGGAGCGACCCAAGGCAGCAAAGGTGGGGCAGGATCGCTGCCATCTGCGGCGGCCGGGCTGCGCTCGCTGCTCTCTGCACCCCTCTGGTGCAGAACCAGCTGCCTCCAAGTGTTACAGGGGAAAACCAACCCGGTCTGCACGAGAGCTTTGTGAAATGGTAGATACATTCTTGTGGAGGGGGAAACTCGTTAGTCATGTGGCACTTTGCTGAGGGAGGCTGAAGCAATAAGCCACATCTAATGGAAGATGTGAATAACTCGGCTGTGTACGTTTGAGGCTTAAAGAAATACACTTGTAAATTTTTTTTAAATAAAGCCAGACTTTAATAAAGTTTGTGGTTTTACTCTTATTGCAGGGTTCTATTTGCACAAGCATTTAAATGCCATTTTGATTATAACATTTAGTGTCAATATTCAGGCCTGCATTTTTTTCCCATAAAACTAGTTTCCCCAGTTTAGACAAGTGGGTTTTTCCTCCTGCCAGCTGGATGAGATGAGAAACTCTAGAAATATGCTGACACAACTCTTGTGTGGGATCCTTCCTCTGTGTGTCACTTGGTTCTTACCTTTGCCTGGAAAACAAATCTTTAGCTCAAGATCTTTCAGCTGAGGTGCTCTAGAAGCAATCTAAGGAACCTCCATACAAGGTGAAGTCACTGAAGTGAAGGTGAAGTCACTGGGGTTCGGGTTCCCTTTTGGGGTTTGTTTGTTTTGCTTTTATATGTTTGCTTTTTCCTGTTTATTTCCATTTGCAAAGTTTTCTGTCATAAACTCAGGAACTTCTTGAGGTGGGAACATCCCTTGGGGATGCTCCTTACCCCCGCTGTGATCCCTTTTTGTATTCCTTGCCAGCTCCTTGTAATGGAACGTTGACCAACTGCGGGAGGTGGGAAGCTGCTCAGGACAGCCACCTTGGACCATGTTTTATAGGCCACCCCATGGCTGTTGAATCCTGTTCTGAGGAGTGCACTAGATGGATGTATTTTTAATATGCTGAAATAAAGAGAAGAATGAGATCTGTTCTGGACTTGGTGTCTTCTTATTAAAGAAAATGGGAGGAGATGGCAAAATTTCCATTGCCCTTTGAAATCCCTTTGGTTGTGCCCAGATCAGCTGCTGACAAAGAATGTTACAGAAGGCAGAGGTGGGGAAGAGATCCTCTCCTCTCCTCTCCTCTCCTCTCCTCTCCTCTCCTCTCCTCTCCTCTCCTCTCCTCTCCTCTCCTCTCCTCTCCTCTCCTCTCCTCTCCTCTCCTCTCCTCTCCTCTCCTCTCCTCGGCTCACCCACACAGGCAAAGATGCAGCTCACCAATGATCTCTTTATATTCACTTGGTAAAGCCCCAGGTCATGCCCTAATGAATGCAGAACTGCATATGCATATTAATATTTATAATTTCAATAGACTCATTAACTTGTGTGTAGCTTGGCTATTATTTATTATGTCATTTCTCCTACACAGAACTGGCACAGAAAGCTGGAAAACCCCTGGTTATACTGATAGATCTGCTAGAGTGGCATTTAAACTGAAGTTATGCTGCTGGAATAATGCTGGCATTCAGTCCTTAAGGGGAAAAAAAAGTTACCAGTTCAAATCCTTCCCTGTGCTGGGAGTTCAGTGAAAATCAGAGTTACATATTTTACAGGTTTGACCCAGCAATGGTGATCAAAGCCTGGTCTCTGTTGGTGCAGCGGTGCCAAGCCCTGCATTCGGGCTGTGAGGCAATGTGAAGTCCCAGGGACCCGCAGGCTGTGTCAGGCAGTGATCCCAGGGTGGCTGCACCATTCCAGAGTGGTGGAGAGGCTCACTGCTCCAGCAGTGTTTGTGGGGGGCTCCAGAGAACAGGAGCCACATTCAGATGCTTGTGGGAAGGCAGAGGGCAGCAGCTGGAGAGCAGCAGAGGTGTCAGGAAACGGGAGAGGCAGTGGAGCAGCAGTGATGCCAGGGCAGAATCCCAGCACAGCAGTGCCTGGGAGCAGAGCACTCCCAGGCTGGAGCTGCAGGGACTGAGCAGGAGTGCCGGGCTCAGTGCAGGCCAGGGAGGAACCAGGATCCCCGGGTGAGTCAGGATGGCCTCCCTGGGGATGGATGACCGGGCTCCTGCAGGGGCCAGGCTGCGAGGGCACGCCCCAAACCCCGCCTGCGCCGCCGAGGGAAGGAAAGGCCGGCACACGGAGCCACGAGCAAAACAAATCCGTGGCCCTTGGCGGTGTTTGGGTGAGAACCAAAAATGCAGCGGGCTGCAGGCTCAGGGCTGGAGCCACAGCAGCAGGGCCAGGAGGGTGACAGACATCTGGTTGTGCTGGGCGTGAGCTCGGAGCTTGGGCTGAGGGAAAATATCTGAAGCAGAGAGGGCGAGCCGAGTTCTCTGGCCAAATAAACTATTTGTGGTTGACATTGCCCAACAATAGTTTGGAAGGGTAAGAAAAGGAAATCAAAGGCAGAGGCTTTTCAAATCCCTGCAGAATACAAGCAGCCAGCCAGAAAGATCATCCAGGGACTGCAGCAGGGGAGCAGGCAGAGGTGGGGAGAGCCGGGAGAGGGCAGAGGCACAAAAGCCACGGGAGGACACGGCTTTAGGAGGACAGAACTGTTTTTCAGGTGCTGGTTTCAGCCTGGAACTGCAGTGCAAGCATGAACTTCATCTGCAAATGTGCAAAAAACATTAAAGTCTTTCTGGCTCTAACCGTGGGCAAACACAAAGTTAAGAGTCAACTAATCCCTAACTAAATCTTGGTGTTAAAAAGCATTTTTTTACTGAAAACCTCAGGATATTGGGCTATTTGGCCCTTTTGGTATCTCAGCTTAAGCTTTTGAAAGGCTGCCTTGCTTAAACAAGAGCTCTTTGTGCATAATCCAGTATTGTGAGACCAAAACATTTGTCAGGGAGAATCCAGGGTAGGGGCCACCTTCCTAGACCCGACAAGACATAAAAATCTGTTCTCCCCACAACTTGCACATTATCAAAATGCTCCAGCAGAAAACTTACCCCAGGCCCTGCCACTGAGTTAGCAGAGGGCATGAAACAATAGAGAGCAGGGAAGTACCAAAACACATTTATTATAAAAGAATGAAGTTTTAATTTTTTGTAGTAACAGCAATTTCAATCGGCCCCACAATGAGAAGATGACTGCAGGAGGCAAAGATCCCAAAGGAAAGCTGCAGCTCCATAAGAACACAGGTCTGCTCCTTATAACTCAAGGGGTAAACCAGAGACACCCCAAATATCCTTCACACAAACTAAGGTGGTCACCATAGCTCTGGTCTTCAGCTCAGTACCTTCTCTTCTGGAGAATCTTGGCTGGTGCACAGACGTTTCGAGGCTGGTTTTGCTGGAAAAGGTTAGAAAAGGTAAATTATTTAATGTACAGTAAACAGACTGACTTAACCACAAGCTCTGGAACAGGGAGCTCTGTTAAGTTATTTAACAATAACTGAACTGGAGTTAAGTGATTTAACAGGAAGAGATGAGAGTTAAAATCAGGATTAAGTCACAAATGAAAACTCCTAGAGCAATAATGGGGGGTCTTTACTGAATGCCAAAAAAGACTTTAAAAAAACCTGTATGGAGCTACATTTTCACCAACATTTCAGTGCTACCCAACAACAGCATAAATATAAGATTCATGGCATTAAAGCTTTATAAAAACCTCCTTTCCTCCAGTTCATGTAACTACAGACTGAGAGCCTCCCTCTGCTCCCTTTGTCATGCAGTGCAAAACCCAAGATCGCTGAAACCAACCAGTTTCTACAAGTACTTTAAGAACAAATCAACAATTATAAACAACAAAAAAAAAAAAACCCCACAAACCAACCAAATTCAGCACTGAAGATCTCTAAGGGTATCTATGTCTCAATTAAACTGAATCAGATACAGAACCTGATTCTGCTGCTGTGGTGACTCAGACCTCACTGAGTCTGTGTGAGCATAAGAAGCTCAGAGCTGGGACCAGCCCCTTGGATGTGCACTGATCTGGGCAAATACACAGCTCCAGTCTGAGGGACTGAGCTAACAGAGAGGTGTGCTTGGCATTAGATCACAGAGCCACTGCATATCCTGCACTGGAAGGGCCCACAAGGATCACTGAGTCCCCAGCCTCCCCCAGTGCACAACCTGAGGCAGAAAGGCCTGGTTTATGGCCTGTGGGGTGATCCTGTCCAGTCCACCATTTTTCTGGGGAGGCTCATGCTGGGATCAGAGGAGCAGGCTGCTGTTACCAAAGCAAGGAAGCCCTGCAGCTGCTGCACACGTGCAGGCACTCGGTCCTGCCGGCCACCTCCGTGCTCAGCGCCACATCCACACTGCTGTCACATGCCTGCAGTGGCCAGGGGGCTGGCCAGGTGGGACCAGCCTGAAATCCCAATGCCATGTGGGAGGTTTGCTCATTACCTTCATCAGGGCAGGGCCTCTTGTAGAGCACGTCTGCTGGGATCTGGAAACTGAGGCACAGCATCTCCTTGTTGGGCGCCACGTTCCTGACCGGGAAAGTGGAACAGCGTCCAGCCAAGGAGGTTCCCAGCCTGGCTTCCGCTCGCTCCTGAATGTCTCTGGCTGGGTTGCTGTGCTTGGAGAACCCGTAGCAGTGCACAGTGGGAAGGCCAGCAGGGCTGCAGGGCTCCCCCACCAAGAGATGCCTGAAAACATCCAGAAACTCCACAGCCAGAGCTGGCAGATTCATCACGATGTGGAAGGCGGTTTTCTGTTCCTCCTTCAGGAGCGGGAGCTCTTTGCTCAGCTCCTCCCTCACCGGGCCCCGCAGGAAGTCCCTGCCGTCCATGTTGAACGCCTTTACCTTGGTGTCCACTTTGTTGAGCTTGCAGTTGTGCAGGAGCCAGGTGTAGGACTCGGGGTTGAGGTCGTTGGCAAACACTCGGCACCTCCTCTTGGCTGCCGGGATGGAGAAAGGGCCGACCCCAGCGAAGACGTCGAAGAGAACGTCGCCGGCCTTCAGCAGCTCCACGATGCGGCCGTGCTCTGTGGACAGGCGCGGGTTCCAGTACACTTTGGAAAAGTCCAGCTCGTAGGCAATGTTATTTTCTTTGACCTGAAATTCCAAAACATTTGCTTGAGCCTCTGTGTACAAATGCAGGGCAGATTTAAGTATTAAATTAAGAAAATTAAGAAAATCACTAATTCAGAAAAGTGAAAACAGAGGTGCCTTATCGACAGGTAACGTGTACATCAACACTGTCCCACTGGTAGCACACAGGAACCTTAAATAAACAGATCAATTAAGCAATCAAATAAACAGATCTTAACTCATCAGAAACAGGCATGCCCCCAGTGTCAGTTCCCATGGCTGCCTTTATGCAGGTCTCAATCACCAGGTGGAAATAAAGCAGCAACTTAAAATGACCCTAAAAAAACCCGAGTGTTTTCGAGAGCTTTGTGGCTGGCTGACAACTCCTTTATTGAAAGCAGACGTTGGAAAGATGCCTCAAGCCCTCCTTTGTGGAGTGCACACAGTAAATAACCGTCTGAGAATGATAGGCCCAAGAACAGGAACCGTCAGCCAAATCCAAAGCCACCGGGAGCCAGTTCTGCAGCTTGAAAAAAACCCTGTATTTCATCTCCTGGGGTGACAGAGTCTAGAAGTGGATCCAAACTCGAGCTCTGGGACGACCACTATCCTAAGAACAGACCTGAAAAGGAACAGTATTGATTCAGATGAGAATGGGATGCAAGATAATACTCTCTTTGCACCAGCATGTGGAAATGTCTGACTCCAAAGTACAGTAACCTGGGATCCAGATCACCACACGCTTTGCTTTGCCAGCAAGAAACACCCTGAAGTGTCTCTGCACTCCTGGATGCAGCTCCTGGTGTGCCAGGTGTGTGGTGACACCATCTGCATAATATTCAATTGTCACTGCTGCGTTGACAATCCAACAGCCTTCTCTCTGCATGAACAGGATGTTCCACCAAGCTATTCCACCTTTTATTTGGTAGTCTCATGTTTTCTCCTTTGAAAGTATAAAGCTGCTAACAGATAAGAGAAAATATTTCTGTGGAAGCAGTGGCCAAGTTTCCAGCTACAGACAAGAAACTCTATGTGAAGAACACTTGGCAGTTACACAGTGATTACACCTGACAAATGTCAGAGCAGACGAGACAGGAGGTTGGCCTTGCTGCTGACAGGAGAGGAAAAAGGCAAAGCAAAATGCTGCCTAAGTTGCAAAGCTGGTGAGATTGAAATTTCTGTACCAGCCACTGTACAAGGCTTGGTGAAATTAGAAGACTGGATTATCTTAGATCAAATCCACATCATTAGATCTAGGCTGTGAACATGGAAGAACACATGCCTTCCTGATCCCTATGGCTGAGTTTGCCCTTGGCAGACCAGGACAAAGGAATGCAGAAGCAACAGCCAACCCTTAGGTTCAGACAGGTGTCAGGAAGGGCACTGTGCAAAGGAAGGGTCTCAGCAGCATCCATGCATCACATGTCTGCAGAAAATGCCTTTGGGTTTTAGCAGATCAAATTCAAAATACCAGGAGGAACAGGCCTGTACCTTGGTCACCAGGTTGTTCTCTCCAGCAAGCACTTCCATTTCAAAATTCCTGTATGTGCTGTCGATAATATTGGTTTTATTCACTACACAGGTGACTCCTGGATTCTTGTCCATTATAACCTGGCCTGAAAGAGAGGGTGAGAGAGAATTGTGGTTAAGGGACCAGGACCTTTCAGTGTTCTACAACAGCCACAACAGGCCTGCTGTTTACAGCTAAACTAACAGAACTAAGTGTGTGTGCTGGAACAACCTCCCTCTTAATGACTCAGGGCTGCAGCTGTGAACTTTCCAAGGCACACACTTCACCCTGGCCCAGGGCTCAGTGCAGTGAGAGCAGCACACTGTCAGAGGAGAGAACTGTGCCCCTCAGTACAGCGACTTTTTAACAATACACAAATGACACAAATACCTTCCTGGGAGGAGCTGCTTCACCTACCAATCAAGTGTCTGTAGGGCAGCTGGTGATCCCTGAGATTCAGATGAGCAATGTGGCCAACACGGCTGAATCCAGAGGTGACCTCCTGACCTTCGGGGAGGACGGCTCGCAGGATCTCCTCCGACTTGAAATTCTCATAGGTCAGCTCCAGGTGGTACTTGGACACCTCAGGGTGGACATTGAGCTGTTCCAGGACCTGTTGCTCTGGCTCTCCTAACGAGAATTCCGGAACTTTGTGAGGATCCAGGATAACAAATCTGCTGTCCTCATCCTCTGGGTCCTCCACCACCCGCTTGAGGCCGGGACGCTGCAGAACTGATTGTTTTAGCGACTTCAGCACGCTATGCACAATTTCCTTCTTGACTTTAAGGGCTGGAACAACCACTGTCCTTTTGAAAGCCTCTCTGTTGAGCAGTGTCATCCCACGCACGCCAGGATGTGGCAAATACAGTTCTGGATTAGTTTTATCCTCCACAGTTTCGGGCATTGTGAAGAAAGTGTTTTTTTTAACTACTACAAAGAGCCCAGGTATTCTGCCAGAATGTTGGGCCAAGAGCATCCAAACTGCTGGAAATGATGTATTTGATGCAGCTGTCCTAAAATGATTAGTTTTCAGTAGTCTGGCACAGTATCCCAATCTCCACAAAGTCCTAGAAGAGAAATTATTCATTTTATAGACATTATGTAATCATTCCATTTAAAGGGCTGCAAATCACATGGATTTGCTGTTCTCTTAAACCAGAATTTCCATCTGTACCAAACAATCCACAATAGTTTAGTAAAGCTCTTTATTATGAAATATATGCTGCAAATTTCTGTTATTTTGCAAATGTACTTTCAGACTCAAACGTTAACCGACTTCAAGCGGTGAGCTAATCCCCTGCTGCCAAAAAACAATGACCTCTCTTTGTTCTAATAAATGTGATATTAATCTCAGTAAGCCAAATGGAAAGACTTCTACTGTCTTGATCCTACTCCTGTTGGATCCCTCCTGTGTCTGGTAAAATCCATCACTAAGCAGTGGTTGCTAGAACAGTTATTAGCAACAGTGGTCGTGATCACTCGTTGGTGATTTCTGCCTCACGTGCCCCAGTGTAAGGGGTTCCATGCTCTGTAAGATCTTTGCTCCATGAGGTGCATGCCAGGGAGGTCATTAATTAATTGCAATGTCACTCATAAGGTCCAGAGAAGCATCATTAATGTCTGTTCCTGCCACTGAGCCCCGGTTCATCCATGGGATGGGAACTTGAAAAGTGGCTTTACCCTTCTCTAAATGGTTCCCTCCACTAGAAACAGACCAAAAGGGCCCAATTTTCTGCCTTGGCACTGACTGCTCCAAGGCAGGAACCAATAGTTTAGGTGGTGCTGGAGGCTGGCATTTCTCCTTTTTTAAAAGGTTGGTTGGAAAGAGAGGCTCTGCAAGGAAATTGGTTGTCTTGCCTGCCTCCCTCAGCCCTACCCCTCTCCAGGGTAACAACAGGCTGTGTGCTCTCTCCTTCACAAACCTGCTGTTCCCAAACCCTGCCAAAGCTGGTCCTGCTCCCATCCCCTGTCCGGCCCAAATCCCAGCCCCTCACCGGGGCTCTGCATCTCGCAGGCAGCCCACTTCCCTAAGCCAGGGTGTTGGCAGAGCACACCTCCTTCAGAAAGACACGCTGCATTCCTCACGTCTGCTGCACAGGAGAAATCCCCCATCCAGAGGCCTGAGCATCCCCCTGCTTTTCCTAGGGGTGGAAACGGGTGGCGTGGTTCTCAGAATTAGAGAATCGAATAGGCAGAAAAAGACTTCTGGGATCACTGAGTCGAACTGTGACCGAACACCCTTCACCACGGCACGGGGTGCCTCGCCCAATCTTTCCTTAAACACCTCCAGGACAGTGGCTCCACCACTTTGCTGCGCATCGTTCCAATCTCTGATCACCCTTTCTGTGAAGCAATTCTTCCTAATGTCCAAACTAAGCCTCCCCTGGAGCAACCCGGGGCCATGTCCTCTCATCTTGTCGCTTCTCGGTACTGCATTAAACCCACAAGATAAAGCCACTCGCAACGCTGGATCTGGCTGGAGGCCACTGCCGCCACCTTCCCAAGGCGCCTGTGGAGAGACACCACCTTTTCCCTCAGCAGCGCGACTCCCGTTTATCCCGCTCTCCCCTCAGGGAATTCTCTCCCCCCGCTCAGCTCCCCCCCCGCTCCCGCCCTCACCTCATGCCGGGCCCCGCGCGCCGCGCGCGCGCGTCATCACCGCTGCGCCGCTGTGGGCGGGGCCTGGATCTGACCACGCCCATAATGCCCCGCCCCTCCATCTCCCCGCAGCGGGGCGGGCGCGGAGTGCAACGGCCCCGCCCCTCACCTCTGGCCACGCCCCGTTTTGATCACGCCCCCTCTCGGCCCCGCCCCGGCGCGCCCCTCAGAGGCTCTCGGCGGGCGAGGGGGGCGATGGCGGCGGCGCCGCCTTGGGGGTCCGGGCGGGTCCGGCCCCTGCCTGCCCGCGGCTGGTACCTCTCCGCCCGCGAGCGGCGGGAGGAGGACGACGAGGAGGAGGAGGAGGAGGACGGGGAGACCGCCCCGCTGCTGCCGCCGCCGCCGGGCAGCGTGCGTGTGAGGGGCGGCGGGGAGGGAGCGCCCTGAGGGGGCTGCGCTGGGTGCTGAGGAGAAGCGCGGAGCGCGGGTTCAAAGGACGGGCGGGACGGGGCTGTGCGGGGCGGCTCCGGGCTGACAGCACCCGGAGGGGGTAGTCACGGGGAGCGGGGGGATGAGCCTCTGGTGCCATCGCTGCTGCCGATCCCTTCGATTCCCTGCTTGCTGAGCGCTTGGAAGTGCTGCCATGTGCCCTCGGCCCTGTTGCACGCAGGGAGAGCCTGCTCCGAGCTGTAGATCTCGCTGTGCTCGTTTTGCGCTCCGCTTTCGCTGTGCACAAAGGTTGTGGGCGTCTTGAGATGCTTACGGGGCGGCATCGTGTGTGCACAAGGATTTGCGTCGTTTTAGGATGAGAAGTGAGATTTTAGATTAAAGAAGGAAAAGTTGACTGTTGCCCCCTCCCTTGCATTTCATTTTAGGAAAGATCAAAACACCTCTTCCATTAATTGTACTTTTTGTTTTTCCTGTCCTTTTCACAGAGTTCTTCAAGTCGTGGTTCTTCCTTTGCTTTCTCAGTGTTTAACTTAATGAATGCAATCATGGGCAGTGGGATACTTGGCTTGTCCTATGCCATGGCCAACACAGGGATCATGGGGTTTAGGTAAGTTTTCAGTTTTTACATATACTCATTTTTAGACTCGTCTTGTAGGTTTAAGTTGAACAAATCTTGATTACTGAGACTCCCATGCAGATATGAGGAAGAAATAAATGGCTTGTGGCTTCCAGAATTGTTGATTAAGATCTTCCCCTTTTTGATTTAGTCATTCAGATCTGCCCTAACGTAAGTCCTACCCAGACGTTTCATTAAATTGCCACAGGGTGGCAATTTCTTGGCCATTACTCCTGATAGATGGATATTTTCCTTTCAGAACCGTGATCTCCTTTAGTTCCAGGAATGGGCCTTGTGGAATAGGATGGATATGTGGCTGAAAACTGTGAATCAACTTGTGCTTTTGTTTGCACTTCTGCTTGTTGCAAATGCTGATCTGTGGGTAATGGGGCCGAAGTCACTGGAATTGTCACTTTGACCATTTCCTAAGCATTGGTTTCACTTCACTGGAGGATGTGTGCTTGTCTGTATGTGCACACACAAACTCCCATGGTTATGACCATTTTGTAATCCATACGTCAGGGCAGCTTGGTGAGTATTGGGAAGATCAGGGACCAACGTGAACCAGTCAGCAGATACAAGCCAAGAAATGAGGAAATCTTGTAGCCTAGTTCTTGCAAGAGTAGCATTCTTAAAGCTCGAAAGTGCTTTGTGCTGTAAAAGTGCCTAATTGTGACTATTTTGTGGTTTTTAGTATCTTGCTGCTGATTGTTGCCTGCCTTGCTTCTTACTCTGTGTTTCTTCTGCTCAGTATGTGCACTCAGACTGGTAAGTGAAAAGGATTTATCTGACACTGAGCTCTGAAATATTCCCTCAGTTTTATCACAGAGACATGACCCAGTATAAAGATTGCAGTTAACAACATGTTGACAGCCATGTCTGATGGACTGACCTTGAAATATTTAATGTTTTTAACTGTTAATATCTGCCATTTATAAAACAGGATTTTGAGTCTTTCTATGCAAAGCTAATGCCAAACTGACTGGTTTCTAAATTAGTTTTTTTTTTCCAAATGCCTCTCTTATCTTTCCAGAGAGATCCTCTATTTCTGCAGCAAGTTTATTTTGGTGCTGGCTGAACCTCACTACTACAGTGTGTGCTTTTGCTTTCAGTGAATGCTTAAGAGCCATAAAATAGCAGCCTTTCATTCTCCTAGGAGCAGTACATGTATTTTTGTCCATGGTTTGAAATGGATACCTTTCAGGTTTTTCAATCATATTGGATTGTCATTATTCTCGTGGTGCTTTATAGATGCAGCTTATGGAGCATTTTTGATGCTGAATAAGAAGTCATGATGCAGTCCTTGGAAACTGCACTGCTTTGAGGCAGTTCAAACAGTCTGTTCTAATACCTGCAATCAAATCTGCTCATGTTTTGATTCCTGCCTCTTTTAATTGCTGCTGAAACCACTGACTCGTTCCTTGACTTCTCGTACACAAAGATCATGTTACAGCAGAAAGTCTCCCTGCTTTTATTGTTTCCCTCTCATCTGTTTTCCTCTCTTTTCAAAGGTGGTGGGAGAAAGCTTCTGCTTCTTTCCTCCTTGGCTTTGTTTCCTTTTGCTGCCTTTGGTCTCTCAGATGATTGCTTCCTGATTCGTCTTAGATCTGCTGCTCCTGTCCCCACCTGTTGAGTGATCTTCTTCATACTTTCTTAAAAAAACACCCCTCAGAGGTAGGGTTACTTTTATGGTTGGTATTGTTGGCTGCTTGCTGATTTGGGATGAAGTCTTTGGTAATTTTTTTTCTCCTTTTGGAGTGCTGCTTAATAGAAAGGAATCAGAACCTGAAACACGTAGCTGGAGAGGTACATGAGAAACAAAAAAAGGGGAGACTTGATGTAATTTTAATGGCCTTTTTAGCCTCTTATTTCAGGCTGAAAAGTTCTGTATTTTATGGGCATTAAGTGGTGTTAAGCTGTTATCCAGTAACAAAATAATTTAAGAGATTCTTGCAAAAGAATTATGTTGGTGGGGGGAGAACTAAGGATTTAAGTTTATTGAAGTAAGAAGAGTTGGGATGTTCTGAACTCAAAGGCCTGATATGCAAGAAGGGTTTAACTCCTCAGTTCTTGTCCAAAGGCAACAGTTCCACCTCAGAAAAGCAGTTTAGAAATGCATACAGCTAAAGTGTCAGGATGAAGAATTTCTCTTGTCTGAAACTAATAATTAGTTATCACCTAATGCTGGCAGGTGGGACTTGCACCAGAACTATGTCTGGATAAGTTTGCTGGATTTATGACCTTTAGTGTTTTGATTTTTTAAAATAAGATTTGAGATTATATTTCCTGTAATTCCTGTCAGCTATTGAAGTAATTAGATGTTAGATAGCATTCCAAGTTTTTCCTTGGAACACTGTCTTTAAAAAGTGGGAAATACAGCCTGTTGTACCTTGACAAAATAAAGTCTCTGTGCGTGATTGATTCCAAAGTAGGTAATTAAACTTTTTCTTTAAAAAATCTATATTAATTTGTAAACAGTGTTACAGTATTAATTTTAATCTGTGGGAAAAAAAATAGGAAGGAAATTTTAGTATTTTTATATTAAAAACAAACTAGAAAAATTAAAAGGGCGGTGAAGAGGAACTGTGGATGTGTTTGTAAACTATTAGTTAGGAAAGAGATGACCTATAAAACATCTTCTGAAAAGAAAGCACTAATACTAATTCCAATTTAAACAGAGGCCAGAATTTTTTATAAACACAAGCATTTTACTTGCAGTTCAAAAATAAAGAAGTGTCTTCAGTTACTCATTTATGTTGGTCTGGACTTTGACAAAACCAAGTGATTTGTGTAGACCAAAAGGCTTAGCAAAAAAAAAAAAAATATTCCCAAGTGTCAAGTGTTGAGTTGAGATTAGTTGAGTCAGTGCTTGTCCTGGTGTGGATTCAGTGTGAGCTGTGTTGTTTTGGGCTGATAAAGGCTAAGGTTACTCTGTAAAGCTGAGGAATTGGGAATTTAAGTGGGATGCACTTTGAAGTTTTGTGGCTGTTGTTTTTTTTTTTTCTTTTCATTTTAGGAGTTAGTCACAAATATTGCTGGTACTATACTTGCCCCTTCACATTTAAAGGGGTCATTTCCATGGAGTGTTAATAACATGATAAAAATTAAGCTTATCAGGCAGAACTTTTTTATCTTTATGTAAATTGCACTAAATATTTTCTTCCACCTATTCTTGAAATTACAGAAGTAATGTGATCAAGTAATAGGGCTTCCCAGTGTTTACAGGATTAAACTGATCACAGAAACAGCCACTACAGAAAATACTCTAAGATTTCATATTGCTCTTTTGGAATTGTGGGGAAAATTTTGTTCTCTTTGCTGATAACTCCTCACACATAGGTGCTGTGTGTTTATTGCCACATGGTAAAAGCAACTTGCTATTAAATGTTTATTATTTTACTGTTTTGTTTTTTTAATGTCAATGAAGATGCCTACCTAAAATGCTTTTATTTTGCCTTGTGATCAGCTACTTAATAAATGGAAATTAGGAAAAACACAGGGTAAAAATCTAGTAAGACATGTTTTTTTTGTTTAATTATGTCTGTTAGAGGTAGTCCAGGTTTCTGCTGAGCATTGACTCTGGCTCATTTAATTTTGTTATTTCATTTATACTGTCATAGTATGCTGGTGTCTGTAGCAGAGCAGAATGGGAAGCACTGCCCTTGAGAAAATCAGATGAGAGAATTTATGAAGTTTTGTTGGGTTTGGTTTCTGTTTGTTTTTGTTTTGTTCTTTCCCCCTCTGGAGCACTGATCTGATTGTGCAGAACTTCAGTGGAATAAAACCACCTAAGCTTGGGCAAGTCTGAGGCTCCAGTCCTGATCTCTGTGAGGTGCCTGTGTCTCCCACCTCTTGTGTGATTTCCTTCAGAGAATGGGGCTCCACTCAGGTGTGGAAAGCTCAGCTTGCAAAGCTGGACCCTCAACTGAGATGTGACAGGAGCAGGGGCAGTACCAAACACAACCAGGGAAGAGAAAGCAAGTGTCCTGACAACAGAATTCTGTGGGTTTGAGATTAATTTTACCCTCTGAGGCATTCACAGCTGTTTTATTCTATCCCAAGAAAGTGAGTGGTGTTTCTCAGAAAACTTTCATCTTTTTGACACTGCTTGAGTTTCTAATAACAAAATACAGAGTAACAATGAAAGGCTTTAATATGACTTCCTTCTCTCTGAGAAGGGATTGTTTTGAGTTAACCAGCAATAATAGCAGTGAGCTTCAGCTAAAACCCAGCAAAATTATACAGGAAACCACAAGCTGTTTTAAAGTAATTATGTAAGTCGGGTGCAGGTAAGGGCAGGGTTTTTGTTTTGCTTTGGGTTTTCTTTTGGGTTTTTTTAAATAATAGATTTCAACCAAAGAAAGTGTTTACCTTCAGCTCTCTTGAAAATAGGTAGGGCCTAGTTCTCAAAAGCTGGAAAGATGGTAGTTTATATTTGTAGAAAGATGAAAATCTCTGTTGTCATTCTAATGTTAAAAATGTGCTATTTTAAGAAATAAAATACAGAAATATCTTATATCTAATTGCTAATGCTAATTTCATAATTCTTCACCACAAAGAAAATCTTTGGGAGAAGGCAATTTGCCATTAATGTGCTACTATTATATTTTTAATATTGCAACTACAAATACTAAATTGAGTTTCAGAAGAGTCTCTGAATGTTTGAGCATAGAGCTGTATTTTGTAGCAGGAGTACAGGTGTATATAAAAGCTATTTTCTGAGTAAAAAATTACAATGAAATATTCTTTAAATTCTGAGTTTTATTAATTTAAAAAGGGGGGAAAGGGCCAAAAATAGAGCTTTCAAGCTTTTCAAGTTAGAGATACTTCAGCTCTTTTCTTTTTTTTTCCCTTACCAACAGCTGTCACTTCTTATGAAGACCTTGGCCTGTTTGCATTTGGATCAGCTGGAAGGGTGAGGATTCATTTTTACCTCTGTTTTTCTTCATGGTCTCGTGCTTCTGATACACAACTGTTGTTTGCATAGTAAAGAGACATAAATGAAATCAGCAGTATATTACTGACACTGTAGTATGCTGAAAAATCCCTTACAGCCTAAAGCTTTTCACTTGGTTCCAGTTCACATGGCTGCTCTGTGGAAGCCCAACTTCAGTTAAATTTACACTCCTTAAATGCAGGATTTTGTGCTGCTTTCCTGCCAGGGTGTTAAGCAGGAAACACTCTTTTAATTGTCTGTACAAATCTGCTCACTGGCATTGTTGTCAGGTTGGCTCAAGGTTCAGATTTGATACAGTCCTGCCTCTGCTGTAAAGTGTTAAGAGCCAGGTTACTGATGGATTTGCTGTTGGTGTTTCAGCATTTAATAGGGATCTAAGATAAGGGATGGCTTTTCATGTCATTTCCACAGTAGGAATGACTAAGAGTACATATAATGCATGTTATTTGTTTTCTTTTGTTTAATAAGCTCTTCACGTGAATGTTTCTTATTGCTTTTATCTCACAATTAAAAAAAAAACAACAAACACAAAACCCCCAAAAAACCAAACCAACAAACAAAAGCAACCAAACAAAACCACCATCACACTTAACCATTTCTGATAGAAGACTAATCAAAGTGTTAGCTATTATTTTTTCTAGTGTGTTCTGAATCTCTTTTTCCTGATAGTGATATTATGCAGTAACAGTGGGTGCACAGGAAGTACTGCCTGTGAATACTGCACATTTAATGTTATGAATTCTGTGCTCTGTGTTCCAGTTACACCTTACTGAAAACAGGTTTTTACCTCACACAAGTGTGATTTTAATGTTTTACTGAAACAATGCAGATTTTTCAGAATTAGTTTGGCTTAAGAGGCTGGGGACTTCTTTGTTATATCTAAATGTCAGTGAGAATTAAGTCTGAGCTATCAGGTGTTTGTAAGACTTCCATTAGCATTAATAAGCCACTGAGTGTAGTCTGAGGATCAATATTTATTGATCAAATTAAGAAGTGATCAACTGCAAGAGGTAATAAACCTTGATAATAGCAAGGTATAAGAGACAGTTATTTTTTACAGAAGCTGTTCTGTACACTTTAACCATGAGCCATTACTTGAAAAAGTCACAGAAATGTAGAGCTTAGCAAGAAACTAAAATGTGACTTACTCTGCCTCTGCCCTGAAGCAGGGCTGAACATGCATAAACCATTCCTGGCAGATGCTTGTCTAATCTGTTCTCTAAAAGCTTAAGTGAAGGAGGTTTCACAGCTTCACATCATAGTCAACATGTGTGCATTTTTTTTTAAATTCTTCCTAATATTTTGTTTCATAATTTGCAGTTTAAGTGCTGAAAATTATCTGGCCTTTTATTTTCAGTGTGCACGGAGAGCACTGGAATATTTCTGTGTTGGGAAGCTCTTCTTTTGATAAAATAATCAAAGTTCACCAAGCTTTCCTGGTGAACTGATGGTTTCTGGAACAGTTGTGTTTGTACTTGAAGCATCTTTGATATTTATACACTTTTCTTAAAACTTGCCTGCAAGACAGGCTTGGCTGCTTCTGATTGTGTCATCTCAGACTGTTTTCTCTTTGCCATCCAGTAACTCTGAAGTCATGTATTTGAGGTCTGCTTCCTGAATGCCTTGCTTTTAACTGATCCTGTTGGTTTTTAGGCTTTTCTACTTCACCACAACCATTCTGAATTCTCATCTGCCCCTGAATACTTCTCACTTCAGTCAGGCACAGATGACTTTTTTTTCTTTTTTTTCTTTTTTTTTCTGCAGCAATACTTACCTGTCCCTCACACACTGCCAGGCCAGTGTAGAACCTTGCTTGAACTGGCAGCTTAGTTTGAGTAAACTGCTGGTTAACTACTCTTGAAGTAGAGCAATTATTCAACCTGGTGATTTCCTTTCAAATGTGTTTTTCTGAGATTTGTAAGAATGGAAAGATATCTGCTGTTGGAAGATTGCTGATTCTCCAGTTCCAAAGGTGTGAACTATTTGTTTCCATCTATGGCAAATTGCAAGATATCATTTTTTTTCTTCCTTTCCTTGGTGAGTTTTGAACTGACTTTGAATTAATTTAAAATCTGAAATGATTGTTTTTTTCAAGAAACCAAATTTGTACTTCTTCTCATTACTGTAGCTTATTTTTTTCCCAAGTTGACTTAGTGGCAGCACTCATTTAGGAAATGTCCTGTGTCAAGAAGAGCAGTGGGTAGAAAAAACCTGAAGCTGATGATGATGGTATTTTAGAGCTAAACTCAAGAGAAAACATTGGAAAAACTTCATAGCCACTTTGATTTGGTTTTTTTTTCAGTTGGAAATGAAATTTTTTTGGATTCAGACAAGCATTTTAATAGCCTGTGATCATTTTTGCTTCCATATCAGTCCAATGAGAATAATCACAAGTGCTAAGGACAAATCTGTCTGGTTTACAAGTTTTGAAAAACAATGACATTCCTGACAATCAAAAATATTCAGGAGTCAGGAAGTACCCTTGAGCTTGTACAAATCTCTGCTGTCTTTTCAGAGATAAGTGGTAATTTTCATTTGTATCCACCTGATATCAGTTAGAATGCACTTATGTCTTCAGTGATTTAAAAACCTTTTCTTCTGCACAACAAGCCTCACTGTATAATTACTCTTGCTTTGTCTCAGAATAAAAATGTGCTATTTTCAGGAAGCATTTTTCTTTCCATGTTCATTTAAGATTGTGCTGGTTTCCATGTGTTAAACTCCTCACTTAGGAGAAGATTCCCTCCTTTCAGGACTTGTTATCACTGCTACATCTGGTGTGTTTAAGATAATGCACATGTGGTTTATGCCTGCTATAGACATATGATTTTAGTTACCCTTACCCTTTCTAAAGAAATCAATTTTTTTATAGGTCCTTGTTGCAACTACAATAATTATCCAGAATATTGGAGGTAAGAGACTTCATGTGCTCAGCATTAACTCTTTGACAGTCTTCAAAGCTCCACGAGCACCAAAGGCAATAATTAAAGCGTTTTTAAGAAAATGATTAAAAGGACAGAAAACTCAAGGGAAAGGCTTTTGTGATGGTGCTAAGCAGAAGGGCTGTAGTTGTGGGATAGATGGGGGAATTCTGAGGGTTGGATTCTCTGCCTGTTGCTGCATCCCAGGATGTGGAGCACATGCATTAAGCTGCACTGCTCATGAAAAGGGGCTCAGGAAGCAGCATCTCCTCTCTGCTGTTCTGTACATTTGTATCTGGTAGCTGCATTTTATCAGGTCATGTGTTTTGGGTTTCGCTGTTGAAACCTGCTTATGCATTTTAGTGATTTTAGCCTTTTTTAGCTCAATAGCATGTTTTTTGGGGGAGTAGTTTATCTTCCTGACTTAACATCATGTGGGCTGTCCACTTCCACTGTTCATATTTTGTCTTCCTTGGTACATGGCAGAATAAAATAACACTCCCTGTTTTTGTACTTGAACTCTTACTCAGGTATGCTCACAGACTTGACAATCAGTATTTAGAAGTGATTTGTCTGAAAGTAGACAGAGCAATTTGAAGTCTAATAGAACGATTTTAATTTTTCTTTTGTTGTAAATGTTTTGGATGCTTTCTTTTAAATGAGAGAATTATCTGAAAGCTCCCTCCTCTGTTCCCTACCACCAAGCAGATACCCACGTTCACATACATCAACAGAAGGAAACAGCATTCCAGAGCTGTTCTTCTTTAAGGTTACCTGTCATGTCCAGAGAATTCAATGATTGCTGGTTTTTGTCACTGTGTGAACACCTAGAACTAGACAAAGTAACTGTGCTTTCATGATAAACTTGGGATATTTTCTTATACTAAAAGTTCCAATATAATAAAAGCTGCCCAAATGAAATGGCTATAAAAATCCAAGCATTAATTTTAGGCAGGAGTGACCATAGCAATTCCAAGATTAAGGACTATTTATTCATACAGGTTTTAGAGGATGTTCTGTAGCAATGAACAAATCTTTTAATTTCCTTTCCCATTTGAGTGGACCTCTAAATAAACAGTACAAGAGAAGGAGGGATACACAGAGCAGGTTCTGGAGATTCTGGGATCATGTACAAGACTGTTGTCAAAGGAAATATGACTCTCATTTCTTCCTCATAACAGTTCATAACCTCCTCTGTGCCATTCTTAATAAAACTCTGCTCAGTAACTCTAGAGCTCCAAACCAGTGCATGCTGGATGCTGCAGTCCAAATACCCCTTGCCAGGAACCAGCTCTGAAGGTGGCTGTACTGCAGGCTGACAGGCACCTGAAAAAATAAGATATGAGGAGTTCACTTCTCACACAGTCTTGACTCTTAAAGAACTGCATGGAAAGAAAAGAGATTTTCTTGTCTTTCTGGTCCTTCTGCAGATTTTACATGGGGATACTGTGGAGTGTAGTTTGTCCTGAATGGGATCCATGCTGAATGGATTAAGTGTAAAACCTGGGCTTTGCTGGTTTGGAGTGTTCCCCTCTTTCTGTTTTTCTGTCTGGCTGAAGGAACCAGGAGCATGGTGCATGTTGGGCAGACATCCAGACTCTGTCAACATCTTTGATTTCAGAGGAAGACTAAAAATAAAATTGTTTTGTGTTACCTCTTCCATAATCAGACCTGGGTTGCATCATATAGTATCTTATTTCAGAAGTGATTAGAGAGCATGAGATAATGAAAGATGGCTTGTGATTAAGCAACTTTACCAGGGTTATTGTCACTATCTGCATCTAGTCTGGGCTTTTTTTTTAAAGTTTGCTCTGATCCCTTCTAAAAATAGTCCAAGTGCAGAAGTGATTTAGGTTAATTTGAGGTGGAGAGAGCATTTTAGTAATAATTTTAATAGCTCTGCTTTCCAATTTGTCATCTTTGTGTTGTTTTAAAAGAAAGCTTAATGTGCAAATTTGAATTTGACATTCTAATTGCATACACTTAGGAATTTGTGTAGATCAGGGAATTGACTTTTTCTATTACCAGGATACCCAAGGACAAAAATAAACATTTTTGTACAGCTGCAGGAAAGCACTGATTGGTCAAGTTAAGGTTAAAGGAATTGATTCTAGGTATATTGTTTGGAATTTTAACATGCATCCCTAACATGAGTATTCAATTTTTCCTGCAGATTTTTCAATTGTCCCTTGGAAGGCTTTTAATTAATCCAAATAACACAAATACCAAAATCCATTAAAGTACCAAGGTTAATTAAGAATGCACTGGGATACTGAGTTAACTTTTCAATAACCAGTGTAAATTAGAGTTATTTTAATACCATAACTCAAAAGACTTTATAGAATAGGTAGAGCTTAGTGACTAAACTTGGAGACCATTTGCCTTGCTTTCCTTAGAATGAGTATATTTTTGTTCTTGCAATATTTGTTAATGAGGGAAAACAAAAGTTTGAATGGGGATGGCCAGTGCTATTAATTTTTACACTCAATTTCTCAGTTTTTTGACCCAGTCCATCAGCCCTTTAATGTAAGCAAGCAGTGCTTAGTTTCATCTGAGTGACCTTGTGCCTGAAAGGGCTGGCTGGTGTGTGTGGGTGCAAAGAGCACATGAAAAAGGGAACTTTCAAATGGCACTTCCCAGGCTGTTCAATTTGTTCATCTGCTCCTGCCAACCCTTTGCTGTCACACACATCTTCCCAATGTCCATTTCTCACCTGCTGTGAAGAAGAGGATCTTGAAGGATCCCAGATTGTGTCAGGTGCCCTCAAAGAAGGGAGAGAGCCCTTGAGGAATTGCAGGCCTGGAGGCACACCAGGAGAGAGGGAGGCTGCTGTTGGAAATGCTGAGTTCCACGGCTCTGCTGGCTCTTCATGCCATCCTTCCCAGGAGCAGCTGGAGCTGGATGGATTCCCTGCTATTGTTTAATAGCGTTGTGCTTCTAGGAAGTGATGGATGAGGCACAATGGGCCAAAGCCGTGGCTGGGAATCACACAGCCCTTCCCTCTCCCCTGCCAGGGAGGTGGTGTGAGCTTCCTAGGTGCTTTCTGAAGCAGGGGAGGAAGGAGGACAGCAATTTCTCCTTCTAGAATTGTCCTTTCTATGGATGTGACTGAAAAGGAGTACAGGGAGCTGTGTATCCAAGAGAAAATCTTCACAACTCCTAAAGCATGTGTAATAAAGTTAGAGAAAGGCTGATTTTTAGCAAGGCTGGTGGAAAAATGGAGACAAACACAATAAAGCATTGCACAAGAGCAGCTCTCAGCCCCGTGCCAACACTAACAAATCCCAGCACTGAGGTCTAGCAGGAAGCATGCGGAGTTTTCCAGCGTGCTTCCCAGGGCTGGGGCTGCCAGCAGCTGAAGGTCAGTGGTGGCTGAGATATGGCTGGGCCCAGAGGGGCCTGGTGGCTGTGATGCACACAAACATCAGCCCAAACTGCTGAGAGCAGGAGTTTCATCACTTCAAATTTATTAGCAGCGGGATTAAGTGCTGCAGTGGAACCTGCTGTACCGCCGTGTAGCTTAGGTGGTCTCTGTGAGGATTTTTGCTATGTATTTTCTTTTTTAATTTCTTCAGATAACCTGCCTTCATTTGTACCGAAGTTGCCATTGCAGTCATTCTTTGGAACTAAACTTTCCAGACAGCTATCTGAATTTTAGAAAGAATTGCTTTTTTTCTCATATAAATACAGTTTAATTCAGTGTAATTTCTATAACTTTTAGATTTTTTGTTTGTTTGTTTGTTTCCATATTCTGGAGATAACATGTCCTCAAAGGTAGACACTTTTCTTCTTTGTAAGAATCGGTAATGAGGAAAAAAGCTTGTTCAGTATCCCTGGAGAGATTTTTTTTTTTTTTATCCTCAGCACTGCCTGAATGCTGCAAGCAGTGACTGCAAGGATTCGTTTCAATGGGGGATGCTGCTCTGTAGATTTTATGGCCTGTTACTACAGCCAAGGTGACAGACAATACACAGAGACCCTGCTGTGAGTGTAAGACACCCTAAATATATATTTACAACCGCGTGGTTTGTATTTTTCAAGCTTCCCGGAATGGCCCGAGAGGCGTAGCCGCTGTGCAGAGCAGATATTTAAAAAAAGCAGCACCACCCTCTGCTGGCCTGGGCCGCCTTCCCGGGAGAGCTGCCGGCAGCCCGGCGCCTCGGGAGCCTCCAGCTTCTCCTGCTCTCTTCCACATCCCCTCCCCTTCGTTTTTCTGAGGTAAACAGTGAAATATTTAACTTACTTGCCCCCGTGTAAAAAAAAAAAAAAAATATATATATATATATATATGTGTGTGTGTGCTTTCTGTGAGTGCCTCCTTAGAGGTGCTGTGCAGAGTCAAAAAACCCCCTCTTTTATCAAGCAAATTGGGCATTTTTTAATTGTAAATTATTTTCTTCTTTGTTTCTCTTTATTTTTTCTCCCCTCCCCAGGTTCATCCACTCTGCAGTTTAGTTCTAAACGTGTTTACAGAATTTGTTTCAAACTTCAATAAAGCAAATATTTCTTCAGACTAAGGAGGCAGATGGGAATAACCTTGATAATCAGTGAGAACAATAGTCCAGAAACTTTGAAAATGAATGAATTGTTCAAGTCATAGAGGAATAAAATAAAATACAGTTTGTTATGTGCTGAGACCTACATCCTTAATGCCTTAAGAGCTTCCTTTAAGTATGGGAAATCAAATTCTGTTTTCAAACAAACCTGAATGTTTGTTTTCACAGAGCAGTTTACTTCTGACCTGAAAGCCTAATTATCCTGACTGATTCAAAGTGAGGGTTTCCAGTGCAGAGCTGCCTTAATTAAGGGCAGGTTTGTCAGCTCCTGTACTAATTTAACAATTGATGACCCGTGTTCCTGTGTTTTCCTATTGCAGTGAATGGTTCTTGGAAGGTTTGATATTGTAAAGAATATTAAGCTTGCTTTTAATAATATTAAAAAAAAAAAACCCAAAAAACAGTAATCCCAACCTGCAGCTGTACTACAGAATGGAATATATGATGAGCTATTGTAGGAAACTTTTCTGTTCTTTTAGCATGAATGTGCATATAGAATTAAATTAAGGAAGTTTTACCAAAATAAATCTTCCTGTGTGTTCTGTGTAGAATAAGAACGTTTTGTTTGGGTTTTTTAAGCTTACCATAGGTAAGTTCCAGACTAATTCATGTAAAAGCTAAAGATAGAATGAAAAGGAAGCAGAGGAGCAGAAATGCATCAGGATGAGTCTTCATAGTAGGAAGACAAGCAAAGAAACTGATAATCTGTTTCATTTTTCCTGGAATTTCTCCATATGAACAAGGACTACATCTTCTGTCACACACTCCATTCTACATCTACATTTAAAAAATCAAATAAATTATCCCAACATGCTTTTTTTTTATGATTCCACTAAGAGGAAATATTAAAACCAGTACCTGCCCTTTTTTCTCCTGTGGGAAGTTTGGAGGGGAGCTTGTTTCCATCTTTGCACAGTGCTTAAAAATGCAAGACATCTTTATAGGGCTCTAATACAATCATCTACAGTGGCAGATGAGGAAAAGCTAACCAAAAGAGTCAGTCCCTTCAATGAAATGTTTTGAGGGGATTTATCACTATAAATTCTATGCTTACTTATAAGTTTATTGTACATTCTCTGACATCTTTGCTGTGGACTTCAGCACTTGGTCTCTTTTTGAGTCGAATAATAAGAAAAAGTTAAACTTTTTTTTTTTTTTTTTTCTGCTAACCTAACAGCCACCCATATATTTTAAGTTTGGGCTACCTCAGAAGAGGTATTTTGAGGACTATTTTAAAAACAACCTTTTCTCTAGCAACTGTTTTTTTTCAGATAGGGGCACTGCTCAATGTTAAGCAGTATTGGTAGCACAGCAGAGACATTCTGAATAATGTATGCACACTCTGTGTATTTATAGAGAGTCACAGCTCATGCTGGCACTGCAGGCTGTAGTAATGGAAGTGTAAAGCAATTACGCTATTTTATATTTTAATAAACTTTTTCCTTTTTCTGTCAAAGATCTAATAACAAGTTTTCAGATCGTGGCAAAGTGATAGGTATTTTAAGAGCAATATTTCTTACTGCTTTCAACACAGTGTAAGTTTACAGAAAATAAACTAATAATTATGATTTCTGGTGTGTCCAGGTGTTGAGAAATTCAGAACTGTTCTCCATCAAGTTATACTTGGTGCATACTGAAGGTTATCTAAAACTGACATAATACATGCAAATTCAGAACCTGAAAATTAGGAAGTGACCATGTGAAGTTTGCTCACATAGTTCTAGTTCAGCCCTTGTGGCATCCCCCTGTTGCTGCAGCCTCAGGCTAGGCCATGGCACACGGTTTGTTCTGCAGGAAACCTGTGTCCCTCGGTGCTGGAATAGGTGTCTCATGTCAGTATTTCAGAGTGGGGTAAATGAGAGCACAAGGGCTCACTCTGTTCACTTGTGCCACAGCTGTGTCATCTCTTCCCTCCATTGCACAGCAAGGCTGCCAAGGAGAGCTGATGTTTCATTTGTGCAACACAACCTGAGGTGGCCATGGGGGGCATCAGGGAATTGAGGTACAGATTGTTATTTGGAGGAAAGAATGCATGACTTTTTGTCTGTCACATTCTGTGCTCTCAGTTCCTCAAGTAGAAAAAGACTGTCACATTGTTTTAGTTTTTCTTGTTTTAGTTTCATCTATAAAAAACACAAACCAACCATGTTCTTTGCCCACTCTGTAGTGTGTTGCAGTTACACAGTGGTTTCGTGTCTCTGTGCCAGGTAAAGCTACAAGGAATTGTTTCTCCTGAGGAGAATTAAAACTGTGTTTGCAAATTAACTAAAAGCAGAATTTGGCTTTGTAAACTGTATTAAACAAGGTTCAGGTCTTGTTTAAGCATCAGGATATAAATAAAATTGTTTAATAGTCATTATTCCTCTTATAGAACAAGCAAGAGAATATAAAAAATCCTGCTGTGTGAGATTGTTTCCCATATGCCCAGAGAAAGGAAGAAAGATGCATACAAATGTTCAGTATGGACAAGTTTCTTGGTGCAGGACTGGCTCCCTCCTTAGGAGTGGAATTCAGTGAAATAGGACTCCTCTCAGAAACAAAGAGTGAGCAACAAAGGATAAGTGATCAAGTGATTAGCCAGAGGCTAATAGGAATGCAAGGGCAGTGTGACAGATTGCATTTTGGTGGAAATCTGATCTGGAAATTAATTTGAAGGTTTCTGCAGTGGAGACTGCAAAAGAAGTGGTTTTGAAATCTTTCTGAAGGACATAAATAAATGAAAATTCTGATTTGCTTGTGTATAAAGTATTTATCATACAAGAGAGAACGCTAATGGATAAATAAGGTTGAATTACAATTTAGAGGAATTTTCCTTTCCCTCCTCCCCCACTTAGTTTGTTTTTTTTTTTTTTTAATTTAGAATGAAATATGCTGCCTGTAACTTAGCATGAAAAATTGGGTTCATTTACTTACAAATTCTAGTGACTTGGAAATATGCATGGTATAATTCTCTCTGGTTGAACCTACATTCTATTGTAGGAGAGTAAATCAGAACAGCAGATAAATACTTCAGCACACACAATCAACAGCATATTATGTCACTAAATGTGCATAAATATTGGAAAAAAACCAGAGCTTTTAATTATGAAGAAGTGAATATTATTATTTAGTGACTTACCAAATGGTTTTAATTTAACCTTGTGGTAGGTAGATGTCACTTTGTATTAATAGAATTCTCTTTCTTTATAGGGACCACCTTACCCTTTCTTCAAAATTTAACAGTAACTGCTGTAGTTCAGCAGTGTCTGAATCCACACTTGTTTTAAGATTCAAAAAATCCTTAAATAAAAAACCCACACAAACTTATTCAAATATCAGCTTATGAAAGTTTGCTGGCTTGCCTTTTCAAAATGTATGTTTTAATTTTAAAACATGAATAAATGGTAAAATTCTAGCGTTACTAAATACAGAACAGCAAAATTTGAGTACAACAGATGAGTTTTTGTCAGGGATTGAATGTAAGCTTTTACTGACACATTCCTAAAATTACTTGCTGCTGCAGGATGGAAATTAGTTTCGTGTAGTCTTTGATGCTCGTTGAAGCTCTTTGTAACACTTGATTTTTTGAGTACTTCTCTGCTGGTTACATAAAAAAATGCAACATGAACAGTGTGTGAAGGTGTCAGACTAGTGTAAATTGGGATTTAAAAACCTTCTCATTCATTCTTTTGATCACGGTATTTAGTGAAGGAGCTTTTGGATTGCTTTCTGCTGAATAGAATTAAAACCACTTAATTTCAAGTCAATACTCCTGTAAGAGTAGCTAAACATTTCTTTTCTGCTTCACAGTTCCTGTACAGTTCTGCACTTGATATTATTGTTGGGATCTTGTTGGTGATGGATTTATCCTGAGAAGCAGGGATCTGTCACTGATAATCCTCTTAGCTCTGAGGTCCAAACCTTGCAGTATATAAAAAAATCCCTTTCAAGTCCTATACTTGTGTTTGAATTTCTGTCTTACATTTATTTGGTGCAACAGCAGTTGAGCAGTTGAACTCAGTGGAAACTGAGTCTTTAAAAAAACTGTTGTATTGAGAGAAACAAACATTATTTACTCTCATCATGAATGTTGTCTCATAAAGAGGAAGGAGAGTGCAGCAGCCTTATGGTCAGTCTCTAGCCTGTAGGTCTATATTCCCAGGTAGAAGGGCAGACCTGTATATTATGTTATTTTGCCTTTTAGTCCTTAGGATTATGTTTTCCTTGTTTCAAGGCTCACATTGTAAGAGTCTCTTTGGAGGCATTAGCTGACATCAGTGCAATACTTGCAGCTATTTTTAAAGGAGGTATATGAGAAAATAAATTCTGGTTCTGGTGCCGCGGTGTCTCACGCCGAGCTGAGATGTTCCAGGCGTAGCCCCGCCGGTCCAGCCCTGCTGGCTGAGATGCTGCTGTTCCTCTGCTAAATCTGTCCTGCTTCTGTTTGCAGCCATGTCATCTTATCTGTTAATTGTGAAGTCTGAACTTCCTGGGGCTGTTGCGGGGTTTTTGAGTGGAGCCGAGAGCGGGTAAGGAAAAATGCTTCGTGCCTTTTGTGTCTGTCTTGAAGGAAAAAGGGCTTCAGCACTGCTGGAAGAGATGGGTACTGACACTTCTCTGATCTCACATGTGAAAATAAATAGACATTTACACGAGTTGTCGGAATATGAAATATATTTGGCAAGTGCAAGTCTTTTGCAGCACACACACAGAGCGTGATTCTTTCCTCATGGCGATTTCCCATCCTACGACCTTAAAGTCAGTGGCAAAACTCCATCTCCAGGAATCTCCTTTCTGTGATTTAAAAGGGGAAGCAGGAAGGTACTGGGAGGGAGAGGGGAAGAAACATTTCCACTGCTGTCATGTTATCACTTCTTCACATAATTCAAAATCACAGTACAAAAAAATGGCAGGCATTTATATTGAAATATTTTGTTGTCTTTCTCTAGTAATTGGACTTGTCTTGGGAAAAAGGCCAGGTTTCCAGACTTGGTTTATAATTCCTGAACTTGGCTCCCGGTAAAGAAGTTATTTCTCGCAGTTGAGCTATAAAGCTGTTTGTAAGGAGTGTGTCCCTCACATTTTCATCAGAATTGTCCCAAGAAATCGAAGGCAAACACTGCAGCTTCAGCACTGAAATATCTGGTTTGAGTTGTTCCAGTGCTGCTGTCATTTGTAACAGTGTATCCTGGAGTGCATTACGGCTGTTTTTCAGACTGCTCTTTTCAGAGGTTTTGAGCTCAAAACTTGCTCAGGATTGAAATGTGGTGCAATTGTCTCAAAGCTGGGTGATTCTTGTATTATTCATGGATGTTGTGAGTGAATTTTAAGAGGGAAATCGGTTTGTTAAAAGGTACTTTAGTTGATTTTTCTATTTTATCAGTTATGACTTCTGCATTTTATAATGAGTTTGAAAAATTAATTGTGGCTGTAATCTTGCTTTCTGTCTTTCTGCCCTCCGGGCCCTCACAGTTTTAGTAAGTATTTTTGTCAGTTTTCTCCTTTTTTTTTCTAAACTATTACATTTTATGTTATTTTTAGTCTGCTAATGTATCTCTTCCAGCTGTGGTAGTCATCAGCTTTTCATTTGGGTTCTGTAACCTTCAAGCTCGTACTTCAGCCTCACTCTCCATACACAGTGCTGTTGAGCTGCTGCTGTATCTGCTGCGTGTATTCCAATCTCTCCGGCCCCAAATTTAGCCTCTAACATCTCCTACTATTGGCTTTAATTTTGTGTCAGCTCTGTGTATACAAAGTGACTTTTCCTTCAGCAAAGATACACTTTGTAACAAACAGCTTAAGAAAACTCCTGGTAGGTAGAACTTGGAGGGACTTTGTGCTGCTCAAAGGGCTGTTCTGTCTGAAAATGGCACTGTGAAAACTTCTTTGTTAAGGTGCCTGTGGGATAATGCTCCCAACAGCTTTGTCTGTCCAGGTCCTACCTCAGATCTCTTGCATGTGAGCATTCAGGCAGGTTACAGTGTTGAACTGTTTATTACAAATCACCCGAGCTGTTGTAACCCTCAGTGATCTGTCAGCTCTGCCAACACCCACGCTTCCTCCTTAGCTGAAATTACAGCTGGAGATGGGACTGAAGTTCAGCTTTGCATTTGGAAAGAGCTGAGATTGTCCATAGGAATCCTGACCACAGCTCCAGTGCTTAGGTGATTGGCAGCCTGGTCTGCTTCTGTAAACTGGAGTTCTTGCATCAATCAATGTTTATTTAACACAATTTCCCTCCTCTGGTATTTGTCCAAGCAAATTGTTCAAGTGCAGCGGTCAAGAAGTATTCCAGGATCATGCACATGTGTGTGCCCACATGTATTTTTAATTTCTTTTGCCATATTAATAGCCATGGTATATAGTAATCTTTTGTTTCTGTGTATTTTTTTGCAGATGTGAAGTGTACATTTTTACTAGCAGACATTTTAAATTGTAGGAAATTGTTCAACAAAAAAAAGTAATCAAACACCAAGCCTAAAAAGCAACTTATTTATGCAAAGGACATAAATATTGAATAGTTTGATTCAATTTTTTTACCTGGACCACTTGTTTCCAGATGGGATTGCACAACTGTTCTGTTTCTGTTAAGTCATTATAGCATCTGATATTCTTTCATTTGGTGCAGAATTTATCCTAACTGTAGTTAAGATGTATCAAAACTGTCAGTTAAACTATCTGTGAAAGTATTTTATATGCATAAACCCTTCTGAGCTGTACATTTGGGAAAGCCATTTAAAGAATGTTCTGTGTATTAAATTATTTTTATAGATAGAGGTTAGCAGGTGTGTGTGTTTGAAAGGCTCAGAGCCAGTCTAACACATCCTCTTGTCTTTTTAAAAAACAAAACCATACAACATGAGCACTTATTAATATTGAGTGGAGATGCTTCTGTCTGCATGACAAGAATTCCACGTAGTTTTGATGACATGAACATAGTTTCAAATGAGGATTGTGTTAAAAAGTTGTAATTTGTGAGCCCTCTGTTAACATTTAATGACCCTGTCAGAGGATGTGATTGATGCAATTAAGTTGTCTTGCTTGTGTGTTGTATAATTGATATGAACTGAGAGTATGATCCTAATTTAGAACATATGAATATCTTGTTCTGTTGAATTCAGGAATGAAATTAAAGCGATTTATAAATGTCTGCTTTTAGTTAAAATATGGGGGAGGGAGGAGAAACATCTGCATGCCAAAGCTTTTTTCAGCAGAGTCAAGGATTTATATTCTGTATTTCATATTTTGAATGCTTTTATCGTATAGGATTAAATTTATAGATCAGATTGATTTTAAAGGCACTATCAAAATATTTATTCTGCCTTTGGAAAATAAGTGTATTTTTACAAGAGTATTTTGAGGAGAAAATGGACACATTTTCCAATAACCAGTCCACTATGGAGTTGTTTTGAGGTCTTTTTAAGTATAGGAATTGTTGTTCCAAAATGAAGCAGTGTACAAAATTACTTTTTCTCCTTCATTTCTTCATTGCTGTTTTCCTCTCTGTTCCCCCCCTCGCCCACAAACATTTCTTCATTTACCATAAAGTAACCAAAATAATTTTCTGTCTGTTCTGCTGAGCTTGTGAACCTCAGTGGCATCTGTGGGTTTACTGCATGTTTAGAATCAGGAGATTTAAACTGAGGTCCCATATCTACACATAGTGCATGATCCTTATGTTCCCTGCCATGATGCTGTTCAGCCTAATCTGAACAGACTGGAAAGAAAGAAATAAAGAAGTTAAAAATATATGAAGGCTAAATAATAACTGTGAAGAATAAATGCTACAACAAGAAGCTGATCTTGGCAAAGTTGCTTCTTCACTGTAGCAGTAGCAGACATAGCTAAGAATACACTTTTTGAAGAATAGTGTGTTTTGCCTTGTTTTTAATATAGACATTGTCACCTAATGGTTGCTTTGGATTTGATGCAGTGAAGATGCCCTCAACCTTGAAATTTCTCTGTTTACTTACATGACATCTTTTACAAACAAGTGACACAAGTGGCTGTCCATGATGTACAGCAGTAGGTAATATACCTGCATGATAATAATTCTTTAGCACAGGTGTTATGGTACTTCCCTCATGATAACTTGAGGTGCTGCCTGTTTATTAGGTGCTAACCATATCCTGGACTAAATAAACTGGAAGGTCAAAAGTCAAGGTGTTTATAGGTGGTAAAGTTGGAGGCTGATGTGCAAGATGTTTATCAGTACAGGATATGGTTATTGCCACGTCGGGGCAGCCACCCTCAAGATGTTTCTGTTACTTAACAACTTATCCATCTGTGCTTTCCTCACTTCAGAGACAGGATTTTGATGCTTCAAATAGATTTTAAATGTGTGAGGACTTCATGTGCCTCTACAATTCTTTTTTAATATGTGTGGTTTTATGTATAAACATTCTACCAGATTTCATCAGCACAATTTTTATCCCTTCTGTCTTTACGTCTTTCATGGATGTATGCAAGGAAGGGAAGCTCAGCAGTGAGAGGGAATTTATGTTGCTGTTTCTTCAGGTGTGTAAATAATGCAGCTCATTGTAATCCAGTTTGAGATACACACTGTGCTGTGTAAGTACTTCTGCTGGAAATCTGCAGAGTATGAAATACCCTTCCCTCTGACCATCGCTGTGAGTCAAGGCAGGGATTTGCATATTGTACTGATGAGAAATATTAGTTGGCACACATCAGACCCCTGATCCATGCAGACACTTGCCTGTGGAACATTGCTGGCAGTGCTGGTTTCTTACAGAATGGTGCTCTCCATCATTATATGAGAGCTCTGTTTTATATCAGTGTTGAAACTAGGAGTACAAATTCATGTAAATACCATGTGAGACAGGAAATTATTTTTTTCTTGTCCTAGCGGTTGCTTTGGCTAAGATCACAGTTCTAAATTAAATATATTTTTATGACTCCTCAGCTTTATATCAATCCTAAATCAATTTTCCAACAGGTCTTGGTACCTCGATGGGAGACTGCTGCTGCTGCTTACTTCAGTCTGCATTGTTTTTCCTCTTGCCCTTCTTCCTAAAATTGGTGAGTAATTAAAGGAGAGAAGCGAATATTATTCTACTTTAGCAGCAATTACAGTTGAAGACTTTAAAACCTTAATGGGTTATTTATTTATTTAAACTGGCAGGGGGCTGCTGGTGGTGGTGATTACTTAAGTTGTTGTAGTGTGTTCTGCCTTCCAGCCCTGCCTAGTTAACCTATTACTTGGGTTGCAGTAGTATTTTGTCTGCAATACTAAAATAAAATCTTTACAGCAGAACATTAAAGAGCTGCATTTACTTACAGCATGCCATTAGTGGTAAGCCAGTTCTAATTCTGCCCTACAAAACTACATAAATGATCTGTGACAGGCAGTTGGAATGTTGTTATTCGGAGTCCTAAGCCCCAGATACCAAGCACTGTAATAGAAAACATGCCTAAAATGTAAAGCTTTAGCTGTACATTAGGATCACTTTCCTTATAAATTCTCTTTTATTTTTACTGTTATTTTACAGGCTTTCTTGGCTACACAAGTAGTTTATCATTTTTCTTTACGGTGTACTTTACTCTTGTGGTAAGTTAAAAATCTCTGCGCAGCTTATATATATTTTTTTTTCCTTATTGTCTGAATGTTTTCATAAGCCTGTTTTGAAATTAATTGTCTTCCCCTCCCCCTTAATTTTTTATGTGAAATTTAGAATTTTCTTCAAGTTCAGTATGTGCTTGCTTGGACAGATTACATTTGTTTTGCTGAGGCTGGGAAATGTGTATGAATTTCCAAGAATGTGAAAAGAGTTAAAATAATTATATTTTGGGCTGGTAAATATAACAATTCTTTTTTTTTTCCTTTTTCTTTTTGCTGATGGTGCAGCAAAGGGAGCTGGCACATATATTTTTGTTTCCCTACTAGCAGAGGAATGAAATTCTGTTTTCTTAACTTCTAACTATTACTTACTGCAACTAGTGCAGCAGAAAATTTAATATACTCCAAAATAAATTAAATTTACATGTATAATGGAGTGACAGAGTTCAGAAAAAGGCAAAGAAAACTAGAACTTCATTAAGGCAGTTTACAAGATTCATTAATACGTCAATGACCTTATTCTCCTTTCCAGCTGAAAGGAAAAGTTCTTTTCTCTGAGCCATATGGGGGTTTCTGACCCTGATGTTCACCCTCTCAAGGCCCCCATGAGGTAGATGTTTCCAAATCTCAAAAGTGAGACCTGCTAGGCAGATCTAAGAGAGAAAATGTGCCTTTAAGTTGCACTTTTTTTTTCTTTTTACAGGGAAAAAGTGTGTTAATGCACATGTGTAATATGTGGTACAACTGAGCCACTCTCACTCTGTCATCTATTTGAATCTTATTTGGGAGCCTGGCAAAAGTGTTCCCCCTCTGCCCTGTCATTCTGGCTTGCATTGACTTGCATTTAATACCTGTTTTACAAAGGGATAAACAGAGTTGAAGGCAAGTTGAACAAACATGCCATCCAGGAGACCAAGGCAATCCATTAGGAACTAAACCATGTGATAAAACCAAACTTCAAAGCTGTCAAAACATCTCCCTAGGGTATCCCTGGAGAGCTGCAGTGTTTGTAGGACCTTGGGAAGTATTCTTCTTAAGCTGAACATTGAGAAGCAGCCACAGCCTCTCCAGAGTTAATGGAAATTCATTTGTAATATTTATAAATTACCTTAACTTTTGACCTCTCTTCTAAAATTTATCTTTAAAAGAAAAAAAAAATTGGGTAAAAAAAAAAGGTAAGAAAAAGCATGAACTATAATGCTGACATAGGCCTTTGGCTGAGGCAAGTTGCAAGGGTTTTAAAACCAGTTCAGCTTCTGGATTTCAGAGGGAATGTGTATGGTTCTCAGAGGAAAGCTGTTGTAATGGGTGGATGCATTTGAAAACAACTTCAGTCCCTGGAAAAAAAAATGTGTAAGCAAGAGCTGTGTGCAGCCATGCCGAGCTGGGATGAGTTAAACTAGATTTTAGTTTGTGATTCTTTATCAAAAAAGTGGGTAGAAAGTGCTAATGAGGGAGTGCAGACTGCTGGATTTTTTATGAAATGGTTAAGTTTGTGTGCTTACTCTTTCTTGTTAAATGGCAAAGCAGCAGCCACAGTAAATCTAACTGAGGTCAAAATTTTTAAAAGCCGTTACAGATATTTCCAGAAAACCAATACTCTTGACAGAATATTCCCTCTGACTTGTTCAGGCCCTGAAAGTCAAAGGCATTAAATGTGGTTTAGTTTTCATATCTAATTGCTTTGAAGTGGGTGATATGTGCTGTTGAAATGGTGTTTTAGTTTGCACACTGTTAATTTCTGTGTGGCAGATATGTTTTAATTTGTTCCAGAGGAGAACTGTGTTAGTCATATGGAAGTGATATAATTATATTTTGCATATACAGTAATTCTGTGCCTTTTCAAGTGCACACCATCTGTTCAGCTTTTTGCCAGCAAGCCACAATTTTACTGCAGCCTGCAGAAAAGAGACGTCTTGGTCAGTCTGGTCACTGAGCAAAGGGCTGGAGACTTCTTTGTTCTGGGTCTCAAATGTCCTCTCTGGGCCTCAGTATCTCTTCCTTTAAAGCCAAAAAAATGGTTTTAGGCTTTACTTGCTAAAATACTGCAGAGACTGAGATGAGCTGATCTAGGAGAAAAACAAGGATGTGTAGCTATTAATTCAAAGCCAGATTCTCTGAGGTCCTGAGCACTTTTGTTGCTCAGTTGTTGAATACTTCAGGAAAAGAAACTGTGATTGTTAAACTTTTTTTTTTTTTTTGTTATTGCCTCCCCTCTTGCTGTATTAAATACTGGTGAAGCTTAAAGACAGACATGTATTTTTTTGTGTGTGTGTGTGTGGAGACAGCATTATTGGTAGCTTGTTCAGCAAAGGTGGTAATGATTGCTGATAGTGTTTGTCTAAATCTGTTTATGTTTCCAGAACAAAACATGTTGCAGATTGGGAACCTGCCATATGCAATGAATGATGTTATGCACAGACAGCCCCTTTGCTGCGTGCTGTCAGTGCTGCTGGAATAAAGGGATTCCTGTTTTCCCTCTGCAGGATACAGAAAATCACTGAGGATATTAGAACACTTGGAGCCTCTAACTTCATTCTTTAGCAATGTTTTTGGTGTGGGCTTGAAATACCCTTTTTCCACTAGAATCTCTCTTGATTTTTAAGTTTTTTTCACTTAAAACCAAACATTTGTTGTATTCAAAAGAATTTTTATATGCAATAGGCTTAAAGTTCTAGAGGAGGGTTGGTGGTGCCTGCATGACTGCTCAGCTAACTGGGCTGTGCTGCCAGCTTAAAAATCCTTTTCCTGTTGGGGAAACTCATTAGACCACAATTGGAAACCCAAACACACTTGAATAATTAAGCAGGTGGGCTAATATAAATAAGGATTTCTTTAATGCACCTAGTACATTTTATTTTGTCTTCTTTTATTTCTTCAGTCTGTTCTTAGTCTGTATTACATTTATTTTAGAAAACTGTTCTCCAGCCTTTTATGTTTGGCTTGTCTCGTCCTCCCTCTGCAATGTTTAAATATATCTTTGCTCTTTAGCTTGGAGGAAATCTTCCCCTCACCACTGCCAGGCACATTTTATTTCCCCCAAACCTTGCCCTTCAGCTTCATGCCCCTTGCCAGTGCCTATTCCAGCTTTAGGCTGAAGTGGGGGAATTCTCACAAAGCTTTGGAGCTTTCAAAGCCTTCCCCTATCTGGGTGCCTTTAAATACAACCCAGCCCAAATTATATTTTCGTGTTTGGTGTTTGCAGGCTGCTGTTGAGCAGGCTCCCACCTAGTTCCATCCCTTGAGTGAGTTCTCATGCAGTTTAAAATGTGTTACTGCCACAATGCACTCAGCCTGCTGTGTACCCACACTTTTCTTTCCCCACATTTTGGCCAGAGGTAACATTTGTTTGCCTCTCCTGGCACTGGTGACAAGAGGGAGCATCTAATCCTTTGGGAAACACCACTTGGCAGCACGCAAAGACAGTTCTCTGAGCCAGGAGAAGAGCTCCCTTGCATGTTATTCTTCTCCTGAATCTGAGTCTTTAATTAAGTTTTTAATTATTTGCTTTAGGCTTCAAAAGAATTATAACCTCTAAAGCCAGGCAACTACAATAGGAAATTAATTAGGGTGAGGAGAGCAATGCAACTATCATTTTAAACCGGGCTCCTGAAAAAGGAGGTAACATTTCTTATTTTCATTTCCCTTTGATTTTCAGCCCTGTTACTTGGCAGTCCCTAAACCAGCAGGGTGTAGCTGAAGGCCCAATGACATTCTGGGACAATAATTGCATTTATTGTTTTTCCTTTGCTTTCTAGTCCAAACCATATGTTCCTGCCTTTTAAGATTAGCCCTAGGCTCTGCTCTATCTCTGTTGAGGGCTTGTGCGCTCCGGGCGCGAGCCTGGGATCGCTAACGCAGCAGCAATTCCGGCCGGGAGGCCCTTGGTGTGGAGCCCAGGGAGAGTGGCTGGGGAGTGCTGCTTGTATTTCAGCTCATGTCAGAGCCCATTGCAGTGCCCCACCTCCAGATCCCTGGGCCATAAGGCTGCCAGCTGTGCGGGGTGAGCAGCTGGATGGAATGGCACTGACAGGCTTTTCTGTCAAAGTCTCCTTCTGGTGGCCTGTCTGCCAGGCAGGCCTGGTAATTTACTGGGGGTGTAGCTCCCTGCTGTGGGTTCCAACAGGCTGATACTCCAGCTATGTGTATCTAAATTGAAAACTGATTTTTAGGATATCATTCGTACATGAAATATGCTGTCTCTGCAGGTTATGATTAAAAAATGGTCGATCCCTTGTCCTCTCCCTCTGAGCAGCGTCATAGAGACTTTACAGGTAAAGTGCATGCTGGTTTGAAGTTCTAATTTTACTAGCAAACTGTATTGTTTTTTTTACATTAACACTTTCAGAAGGGCGTGCAATTTAAATTCCTTCTTTTATTAATCATCACAGAATTTGAAAAGTTTCATGTCTGTGGTTTGGGTTTATTCTTTCATTATGACTTTTTTTTTTTTTTTTTTGCATTTACGTTTTACAGGTTTCAAATTCTACTGGGGATTGTAAAGCAAAGCTCTTTCATCTTTCAAAAGAGGTAATCTCTATTAACAATACACAAACCTAAAGGGGGGTGGTGGTTTTTAAAAAAATTGGGGTTTAAACCTTACCCAGGGTAAGTTGTCCTTGTGTAGAACTCGTTATGGGCTGCTGAAATATTTTCTGTACCTGCTGCCAAGTGTTATCCAGTCTCACTTTTTTTTTTTTTTTTTTGTATGAAGGCTGTCTGTCCAATTTAGCATTTATGAAAATATTTTGGAAATATGCTTGAAGAAGAAAGTATAACAGGTGAAGCAGTGATCAAGCTCGTAATGCAATCAGATCAAGCCAACTTAACCTGCCCTCAGCTGGAAGTTGGTGCTACTTGGCTGTGTGTTCTTAGTTCCTGGCAGGATAGAGCAGGTTTCCTGACACTGCCTGGACCTAACCTTAGTTTTTCCTTACCTGAAGCTTACTCTTCAGGCCTGGTGCAATCTTGTGCATCTCATTCATTTAACGTGGCATTTATGTCATGTAGCCACCCATTAAGGTCTGAAGAAGAGGAAGTGTCACGTAGAACCCTGGTCTCTGTGGGGGGAAGAGGGAGGGGAAAAGGTAAATCTGAGATAGCCCTGTAGTGGGATTTAGGGGGATGTGGCTGCATTTCTCTGAAAATGGAGAAATGAACAAATATGAAATGAAAATGAAGAAAATGGACAGAAGTCTACCCTACCCTCCCCCCAAAAAAGGGAAGGAAAAATAAAGGCTTGGGCAATGCAAACATCAGACAAATGTTACCTGCAGATCAAAGAGGAAATGGTGCTTTGACCAGAAACATCTACTTTTTGTGCTTTGAAGAATCTTGGGACTCATCACTACTGCTTTTTTTAAATTAGCTTTATCAATAGGAAGTGGCATATCTTTGCCAATATGGGCCTGATTATATCAGCACAAAAGTGTTTGTTATATAGTTCAGCTTATTCTACTTGGCAATTGCAGTAAGCTGTGCAAGATGATTCATCTCTTTTATTACAAATTTTTGGGATAATACACCACTAATTGTGTGGTTGCATCTTTAATTACATAACTGTCTTAAAATTTCAGATGCCAAAGCATGTTATGTTTCCTGTTAATATTGCCTTTTATATTTTATGTTTTGTCCAATTTTTTTTTTTGAAGGAGTAATGAAATAGTGAGGTCAGGGTGAAGGAATCAGTAATTTGACAGGTAGCCATGGATATTAGAATTTGGAAAACTTAGAGAATTTCACAAATGATACACTGGCTCTGGGACACATCCTGCTCTTTCTACATAAGTACTTGGCTTCAGTATAGTCAAAGAATCTTCCAGGTTTTGGCTTACAAGCAGCAGGACTTCTGATGATGAAATTGAGCTATGTCCACTTGAACTTACATGACTTGAAAAGGTTGCATTTTTGTCAGCTGATTTAAAGACATCATTTCTGCCTTGTGGAGATTTATCTCAAAGCAGTCATCTGGAAATATTTCCACTGACTTCCAACACTTGAACTGAATTCTGAGTTCAGACAGATATTTTTCCATCCAGCATTAATAGCAATAAACTTACAAGATGTTTTCTTTCTGTTTCAGAGTGCTTATGCAATACCAACTATGGCCTTCTCTTTTCTGTGCCACACCTCAGTCTTGCCAATTTATTGTGAGCTCCAAAGGTAATGTATGAATCCATGCAATATAAAAGTATAATTATAACCTTTTATGTAATACTTTCCCTAAATAAATCCCAAGTAATTTTTAATTTTAAGCCAGTGCCATCAAACACTGCAAGATAAGAAGCTTTCATGGTTTTGGGAAATGTCCAGTTTTAGTCTGTACTGGGTTTTTCTCTCTTAGAGGAGAGAAAAGTAGCAAATACAGTTCCATCATCAATGTCAGGATATTGTCCTGTCCTGGACAGGACAATCAGGAGAAAAAAAAAAGTAATTTCTTAAGGTACTTTAGTAGTCAGTTTTTATGTCTGTGACTGAATCTACATTTCTGATCCAGTGAGGGTTTCTGACACAGATTCTGTTCCTGTCTCTGAGCAAGTATCATCCTATGTAAATCCCAGTTTTCATTTTAAAGAGGCACTAGGATGTCTAAATTCCATACAAGATGGAGACAGTGTTAATTGTCTGCTTGAAAAGTGCCCTTTTAATTACCAGATTAAAAATGCTTTTAAACCTCTTAAATATCAGTGACAGCACAGACCTCAGCAAGCAGTCATTGGCCTTAAATTAGGCCAATATTTCCTTAGGAAAGACAAGGTGCTATATAGACTGTGCTGTGTTTAATCATCCTCAATACAGATAAAACAACACTGATTTCCTTTTCTTTTTCATTTTAGTCCATCCAAAAGGAGAATGCAGAGTGTAACTCTCACAGGAATTGGTCTGAGTTTCCTGATTTACTTTGTGTCTGCTCTCTTTGGGTACCTGACATTTTATGGTAAGTGTGTTCTTCAAGTATTCCTTAGAGCAAAGGTTAATGATAAATGACAAATGCTTCAGGCATTGGTACACTTGAACCCTCAGATTTTAAAAATTCAAAAGGATGGGCTCTGAGCTGGGTTTTCCAGCACGTGCTTCTGGTGTTGCATGCAGTTCCTGAGCCACAAATGTGTCTGTTTGATACATGAACTGAACCAAGAAGAGCATGTTCCTTAGAAATGTTGTTGACATTTGATGAAGTAACTGTATCTTTTTATTACCAATCAGAAGAGTGATTGGTATCATACTTGCCCTACCAAATTCTACAGGCATTTTCACTTGCTGTAGAGTTTAGGTGACTGTGCTGCAGTACCAGTTTAATTACTCTACATTTGAACTTCTGAATACTTCTGGGTACAGGTTTTTGGTAGAGTTTAAACACAGATGACTTCTTCTGTCTGGCATTCTTGTCTCTCCCAGAGAGTGCACAGAAAGATTTCAGACCCCTTATCTACACAGTGGCCTTTTTTTAAAGGTCCACCACAGCCCTGGCAGAAGTAGGTGAGTGTCTATTTCATACAGCAATGATAACACGACTAGTTTGTTGTATTTCCTCTACTTGCTGATTCTGTTGCAGTTTCCTACCAATGGTGTCACATAAATGCATCACAGTGTCATCCATGAGGATCCTTCTGATGTCTTCTGAAAACTCTTATTATGAGATGATCACATGCTAATCTCCATTGATTGGAATTAATAAAAATTCTTGCAGGAAACTGTAAAGGCAGTAAGATGAAAGTTCTGATCAGGATTTCCTCTCCTTTCAAGTGTTTTATAATTCTTGATCATGAGCGTGAGATGGTGTCTGACAAAGCACCAAGAATATTGGCTTTCAGCATCTAATAATTCCAGATTTTTAGGGACTTTTGTACCTTTTACCCCAACTGCAAACATATCTGAAAATATTCTCTAGATATCCAGGAACATTAGAAAAATTATATGGGGAGTCTTGAAGGCCCTAATAGCCTATTGGCCACTATTGCTCTTTCCTGACTGTCTCCATGAGGTTTGTTGGAGAACATAAATTTAAGTGCAACTCAGAGAGGTTCAGTAGGCAGTGCAGGGTAATCATCTGTCCAGATGAAATCTTAATAAGAAGAGGGGGGAAAAAAAGAGAAAAAAAGAAATAGTCCTGGAAGCCATCCCAGTTCCTGTTACCTTTACTGCCATGATTGTTTTGGGACCAGACCCTGTCTTGACCGTAGACTTTCAGTCTGTTTTCACTGGGAATGCTTTTGGTTTTCTGCAGGCTCGATTTCTTTTAGTAACTCTAAGACTCAGGAGCCTGAAATGCTGGAATCAGGAGTGGATGTCTGTAAGAGAGTTGTTTTGTTTGTTTGGTTTGGTTTTTTCCCCCTTGCAAGCTTCTTCTCCTTTTCACTTTTTGGTTGTCCTGTTTAATTAACTTATTTCTTTAAACAGAGAAAGTCTGTTCCCTGTTCCTAAAACACCAGTCTGAGAAAATGTAAAACATTTTATTTTAAATTGGAAACAAAAGAAGAGTTCCCCCCTTTGAAATGAGGCATGTTTCATCTCTCTGTGGTTCAGATGGTTTCTTCTGTTTTTTGTGAATTTGAAACTTCACAGGGTGACTAGACTTTGAAAATTTCAGTCCATTCCAAAGTCCAAAAAAGCAGAGTTATGATTAAAAAAAAAAAATAAAATCAGGGTAGCAGACCACGCTCAGTGCTCTGAGTTTTGCTGTTAAATTTCTTACATTTCTTCTTCTTCTTCTTCTTTTAATGCTGTCTCCTTCACATTTGTGCCTTTTTTTAGGCATCTGTGGCTTCAGCAGAGGCTCTGCCTGGCCTTGCCTCCTGAAGTTTTTCATTTCCCTGAAGATTTTCATCCTAGTGTATCAGTAATGCCAGAGTGTATCAGCATCCCCCAAGCAGATGGATCCCCTTGAATGTCACCTTAACGTGCCTTGCTAATTACATTGGCTCTCCAGTGATTAACCAAGCAATTAATTTGTCTTGTTTTCAGACAAAGTGGACTCTGAACTGCTCCAAGGTTACTCCAGGTACCTGCCCCACGATACCATCATCATGACTGTGAGAGCAGCCATTCTGTTTGCTGTGCTCCTGACAGTCCCTCTAATCCATTTCCCAGTGAGTATTCCTGAGAGCTCTGGAGCTGGCAGTGAGCACTGGGCACTAATGTTTTGCAGACTGCAATTCTTGAGTCACATCTAGTCTTGTGTATCTTATTCACTTGTCAAGTGATTGATCAAAGACCACATATTTGCATATGTTCCATGAAAGCTCCAAAATAACAACTAACCACTAAGCTAATTTGTGCTCTTGAGACAGATTGCAGATTAAAACTAGCCCACAGCATTGTTTTTAATTTAGAGAATTCAGAGCTTCTAAAGTTTATTTAGTTTGATTTTTTTTTCTCTCTTAAATTGAGTTTTGCTGACTTGGTTTTTCCTTTCTGCATGCACGCAGCCACACGCAAACACACTTATACTTGAAACTCAATTTAATTGTAAATTAAAAACATATACAGACCTATTTCACCAGAAAAGAACTCAACAACCCTAGTTTAGCTTATCAATACTGTGGTAACATTGAAAATTCATTCATTTAGGACCAAAAACAATTGTGCAGGCAAAACTCTGTGTATGGAAGCACTGTACAGATTATGTATCAGCTGGCAACGTGCTGACATTTGCTACCAGGCATTTTCAGAGGCAAAGCACTATCCCCCAGATCTTCTTTTGTCCCTCCAAAAAAGGGAGGGGCCAGTAATTTCTTAAGACTAATGACCATGTGATAAATCTTGCTTTAATACTGTAATAAATTACATTTATTACATCTCTCTCTGCAGAGAGACAAAGCATTAAACTATTGCTAAACTTCTAGCATTTTGATCTTTAAAATCTTCTTTCACATGTGGAATGATGTAATTCTTAAGGTTATGAAATTGAGGTAAGATCAAAAAATATATGTGTGTGTGTGTGTGTGTATGTATTTACCCACACAATGTTTGTCTTTGTATTGTGTAGGCAAGGAAAGCTGTGTTGATGGTATTTTTCTCTCATCTTCCTGGGTCGTGGATTTGCCATATCCTTGTCACCTTAACACTGAATGCAGTTGTTGTTCTGTTTGCAATGTACGTGCCAGACATTAAAAATGTCTTCGGAGTAGTCGGTAAGTTCTTGTGGTGGTTGGCTTTCCTGGTTTTTATTTTAACTTCAAGAAACTCAGAATATGATTCTGCAATGTGCTTCAGTGCAATCTGCTTCAGTCTTCTCTAAACAAAATCTTACTTTCTGTTTTTCAAAGGTTCAACCACATCGACATGTTTGCTTTTTGTATATCCTGGACTATTTTACCTTAAGCTTAACAGAGAGGACTTCATATCACCACAGAAACTTGGGGTATGTTTTCTGGTTTTTTGTCTGCCCTAGTAATATTTAAACAGGCTCATTGTAAATGCATTTTAATGCACAGTGGAGCACACAATCCGAGGGGCAAAGCTGTTGTTTTCATTGCAGCTCACAAAATCTCTGAGCGTTTTCTTTCATCCTTCTTGGTAGCTCTGGTCTTTCTGAAACTCCTACTTCACCAGAGTTTTTGGCAAGCAGTGTGTCCACGTACTGAGCCATTGATCTGAGCATGTGCTTTTCCCTATTATTTTCAGATGTTGATTTTTAATCCAGTTTCTACTCAGTTTTTACCTGTTACTCTGTTGTCCGAGCAGTTGGGACAAAGCTAAACTGCTTTTAAGTGAAACAGTTTTTGTGCTTGTTTCCTATAAAAAGACTTCACAAAAAAAATCTTAATTTTTTGGTTCTCTTCCTTTTTTTTTTTTTTTCTTTTTTCTTTCTCCTCTTTGTGGTTTCTCTTTTGTTGTAGTAGGTTAAGTTCTGGGTTGGAATTTGTGCAGGAGCCTGCTTTTTGCACTGTAACTGAGCAACTTCATGGCAGCAGCCAAAATGCTGACAAACTGTTTAAACATAGTCTTTCTGCCATTCTTATGATTCATGGGGCTGCACTTTTATTGACAAAACAGGGAATCTGAAAGAAAATCTAATAATGATGCCCTCTGACCATCTAAAGTCATGACAAGTTCCAGCAGATTTGGGGGCTTGTTATAAATCAGCAAGCTTCAGCCTCTTGAACTGTGGTTTTATTATCATCTGGCTATTCAAAAATGTAAAAAATCCATTGTCATTTTAATTGTATTTTCAGTAAAATACGAATCAGTTTCTTGATTTGTTTAGAGTTGTAAAGGGCAGATTATTTTTTGTGCAGCTGGATAGTGTGAGCAGGGAAACCAGACTGCTCCAGGAGTTCCCAGTGAAACTACCCAGGCTTGGTTTAGTTTCCCACTAAGCAGATACTCTGTGTTTGAAGACTGACTACTTTGAAACATTTGCAGATTATTTTAAAAGACACTATTTATACCTGTTCTTGTGAACTTTCATAAGCCTTAGATATGTAAAATGCTTCTTTCAGCAAAACATTAATTTTTGCTTTTCTTTCTTCGCAGGCGTGTGCCTTGGTTATTTTTGGCATTTGTGTTGGCCTTCTCAGTTTGGTTCTAATAATTTTCAATTGGGTTAATCAGTAACAGCCTATTGCCACTGAGCTTTAGGAGGACAGCAAGAACCAGAAAGGTGCCAACACTGCTGCAGTGACTGCTGGACATCCCAAAAGGAAAACTGACCAAAGCTGCCAATGGAAGAAGTAATGTTCTTTTCAGCTCCATTACTGATGGCCCTTCTTTAATCTTGGGTCAGTCTCTTCAGTTACTGGACAATTCATCTTTGCCATTGTAAAATGTGAGTTTTTAATGATGTAATAATGACAGGCAAAAAGGTCTTGAGAATTTCTGCAATGCAAAAATGGTTTAGGGCACATGGTGAACAAAACAGAAACTTGAAATAACTTGTCCTTTCAAGACAACAAGGTGAATGGACATTACATCAGTCTTTTTGTGCATGATGTGATATATGCACATGGGATAATGCACACCTAATCCTTGAAAGACTTTTATTGCTTGAATAATTTCCAAAATTTCAGCCAGTTCACATTAAGGATTTACAGATTCCAAGTGTTTACCCCACTTTTTCCTAAGATGGATCCAGAGACCAACTGCCTTAGCTCAGTTTAATGGGCGTGCCATGATAGTATTTGTTAATTGTTTTTTAAAATAGAGTTTTTCTATGTCAGCACACTTGAGTCATCCTGATGAAATTTTTAAATTACAGACTTTGCCCATCAAGCATAATAGCTTTTAGTAGCATTTTGTTTTGGTGTTTTCATTTTGCAGTTAATAATAGACATTTTTCAATGAATATCTGCTTTTGAGTAGTACTCCAAGTACCTCAGTATTCCTCCAAGTGAAAGACTGTTCTCTTTTTCTCTCTTATTCACATTTTTATAAATGTTTCACGTTTGAACTAAAGTGTTTCTATATTTTATGTTCTTTTGTGTGTCAGAGAAGATTTGGGCTTAAAGGATGAAAATCTGCCACTGTTGTGAACAAAGGGAAGTTTTACCTTATGGAACCCTAATTTTTCCTCAGATGTTTATGAACTTCCATGTAGTCTTTTATAATTCCTTATTTTTTAGCCCCCTGAATGTGAGTGCAATTTTCAACACCAGCTGAGCTTTGTTGAAAATGGTATTGGGTACCCACAAGAAAAGTTCCTCATTTTAGTCAATTGAAAGCAGTGGCTGAGACCATGATGAGGTTTTTAGCATTTGCTTCTCTCAGGTGGGATCTGATGGCCCTAAAGTGGCCTTATCTCTTCAGAGATTTCATGCCCTAAGGAAGCAAAGGCTGATTGAATGTGCTTGAGCCTCTCCTGACTAATGGGGAGGAACAGCAAATAGCAGAGTTGGAATCACCTTCTCTGTTCCTGAGCTGACAGACAGGGATTTCTCATGCCAACAGATCACTTGGCTCTCTCAGGGTCCAGAAGTCACTTTTCATTTTTGATGGATGGCCGTGAAGGCACCCAGGTGCTGCAGGTTAGTACTGCTTCAGAAATCCTTTTTGCTTGGAAGTCTCCTTCTACCTAGGAGTTTCATTTAGAAATAGACACATGTGGTGAGGCCAGGGAACTAACTTAGAAATTTTGGTAGGATCCCAAAGAAAAAGATCCCTGGAAAAGACTGCAGTTATTTTTATAACAAAGTTTCTAGCAGAGGTTTCTTGACTCCAGGTGAGCCGTGTAATAGTTTGGCAGTAGCAGGAGCAGCACATCCACTCTTGGCCAGGAGTTCCCAGCTCCTCCTGTGGCCCTGGCAGTGGCTCCTGTCAGCAAGTTTACCCAGCAGAAAACCAAGGTGACCATGAGATGTGCTGTTCTCTGTCTAAAAAGTGAACTTGCCTTTTTTTTTTTTCCAATTTAAACTGCTGCTAACCAGGTGTAGCTGCCTTCCTGCCCGTGGCTGCCCTCTGATAGCTGAGTCTCATGGGCTTTGTAACTTTGCAGGGATTCAGACGCTCATTGAATCTCTGGCACTGGTTGTAGAAAACTAAATATATACCTTGTAAAAGTGTACCTTGAGTCAGCACTGACAGCTGCACATCAGGAAGTGATTTTCTGTCTGACTGAACCAAAACTTCTTTGGAAAACAGGAGACCTTACATTGGTGAGAATTAACTCAGGGATTTTTGTCTGACACTAGAATTTAGGGAGTGTATTTATTAGAAATTTTATGGAAATTTTTTCTCATTTATTATCTGCTCTTGTAGCATACTGTTGAGTAGTACTGGTAGGTCATTACTGCAGTCACTTTTATTTTAAACTCTAACCCATAATGCTTCATTCTGAATACTTAAATTATCTGTGTGGGGACAGAAAGTTGGCAAAGCTTTGCTAAGATTTTGCTCTTCCCTCCTCTCCCTGAAAAAGCTGAGTCTTACTGTGCACTGCTGCCCTTGGGCAGTTTGGTTTGTGTGCATCATCTTGAAAATGTGACTGAGAAAATACCTGAAATACAGTGTTAATTTTACAGTGGATTCCTGTGGTGCTGCACAAATCATTACAGTATTATTTTTAATCCTTGGGTATCATCCTAACTAGCCTGGCTATTGACTGACTGTCCTGATAGGTAGCCTTTGGAATGATGAATTCCAGTGTATGAAGTTAATACTTGATGAGGGTGAATGGAAGCAATTCACAGCTCTGCTGAGCTCTATTATTACATTTTGGCTGTGGTGCAGAAAGGAGAGCACAAGGGTTTACAGAATGCCTGTTACCTTTCTTCTGAAAAAGAACTAGAAATGCTGCTCCTTCTGAGTTTCTGTAGTTCATAACTTAAAATATGGAGGGAGGGAGAGAGGGGCTGAAAAAGAATTTCTGTTCCCAAATTTAGGAGGTATGAGTGTTGTCCACAATGAAAAACCAGACTAATCTATCCTTCTCATCTCCCATGGCTGTGCTGTTCATTGTGTCTCTCAAGGGTTTTTCTACAATTGTGAACTTCCATGAAGTTTTTGAGCAGAAGAGGCCTCCAGTCTGGAACTCTCGCTTCATTTAAATGCTGACAAATATTTTCTTCATTATTCTTGCATACAGATATTTTTTTCTTCCAAATGTCCAGATTTATGAATTTCAGTGATTCTACTTTATTGCCTGTCATCAGCATTTTCCAACCTTCTTCACTGAAGACTTGACAGAAATGGATGAAGGGACCCACAGCATTTCTGAACTCACTTGGAAAGGTTTTCTTTCCCCAGTTGAGCAGGAAGAACAATGTGAGAGATGAAAATTAATTGGTTGCCTTTGATTTATTTTCTCTTTTTCTCCTATTTCCATTCCTTGTCCATTTGGAGGCTGCTCAAGTTTCAGCTGGGCTGTGGTAAGCTGGGTGTGAAGAGTGGTTTTTGTAACCAGGAAGGAGACTGCCAAACAACAGTGCTCAAAACTAGGATTATTGCAGAGCTCTTTTCCTAGTTAGATTTAGTTTAACACTTTACCTGTAATTGTTGTCTTCCAGTTGATTTTGGTGTTGAAACCATTTATTGTAGCTGCTCTCCATACAAAGAAACTTTTGGACATGTTTACTCTTACTGCCAGTGGGAGAGAATTTTCAGTATTATAAAAGTGCTGTGTAATTTCTGCAGTTTGTGGTGGTGGTCTTGGTATTTGTGTGCTTCACTCGTGTTCATCCAGCCATGCTACATGTGGAAATGGCATTCCCAAAAGAAATTAATAGTGATCTGGATGTAAAAATTGCCCAGCTCATGTCAAACCTGTGTGTTGTACAACAGATTTTCTGTTTTGAGTTCTCCTTTCCTCAGGGTCACTGTGGAACAGCCAGGGCACGTTCCAAAAAATGACCAGCAAAAAATAAAGAACAGTTTACACAGTTGTGTGTGTTCCCCACTCTGTTGTGCAGGTGATGTTTTGCAGCACATCCTGAAATGTTCCCAACTGCCCTCCTGGGCCAATCTGCTCTCAGTGATGGATTTTACTCTTTGGACTGTGCTCTCCAAAACACCAGGATGCAAAAAATGAGAAATGCAGTTATTGTCCTCCCAGGACAATGGACATCCTCCCTGTTCATGGACATGAAAGCTGCCTCCCCTGCACTGATCTGGTCCCCACTGTGAACAGGAGCCAGCAGAATTTACCTCAGAGGCTGTGGCTGCACAGCTCTGTGCCAGCACTGCCTCTGGGATGTGGGGAAAGGGTGAGCAGCTGGCCTGGTGGTGCATAATGGTGTGGAAAACTGCTCATGGAGACCCTTTGGGAAGGGCCTTCTTGTTCAGCAAGGTGAGGGTCAGTCATGGGGAACAGGCCATTTCCTTGGGGGCAGCAGCAGAGGAACGATGGCTGGCCAGGAGGGGCTCTGAGGCATGGATGTGCTTTTTGGCTGTAAGTCACAGTGCTCTCCAATAGCTGTGTCCTGTGAGTGCAGCTCCAAGCACTTTGCAAGGTCCAAGAGAGTCCTGAGTATAAGCAAACACAGAAAAAACCCTCATTATTGTGCTGCTGGCTTGATTCCAGAGCTGTAGGAACACTCACACACGTGGCTATGAACAGCAACTCTGTTTACTTAACAGTGTTAGCCCCAAGTGGAACTGGCACCAAAGAGCACAAATCCCAGAGTTTTCAATGCAGTGCAGAACTCTGTCCCATGCTGCACTGGCTGTTTTGTTGCTGAGCATGTCCTGTCCATGTTCAGCCTTTCTCCTGCCCCCAGCATCCCTGCTCACAGGTCAGGGCTTTGCGCCGCAGCCGCACGACGCCAGGCAGCTCCCAGCACCTGGTTTGAGTTTAGAGCTCCTTTGCACATGATGTCACACTTTCATTGTCAGCCCTGCCAAGGCTAGGACAGTTCATCTTGAGAAGGTTTGCACTGAGCCTTTACATTGCTGCCATTTATGCCTTCCCCACCTGATTTACATTTCAGATTTCAGGCATGATTTAATTGAAGTCACCGGGTATCTCTGATGAACAGGGAGGTTGGTGTGGTGGCTGATCAGCTTGGGCTGCAGGACTACTTTTCTGGAGACAGGGTGGAAATTCCTGCTCCACGCATCATGTAGCAAATCACAGATGTGGCCAAGGAGAGTTAATGAGCCCTGGAGGCTCAGGGTGGTTGTTCCAGTCTGTTGCCTTTCAGGAGCCTGTCTCACCACTCCCCAGACCAAAGTGAGACGGGTTCCTGGGAGCCCCTTCTCTTCGCCCTCCCAGGTAGCTCCACTTGATAGTGGGATTTACATGCAGGGATGGAGAAAAGATTTGGGATGTGGTTATGACAGCACAGAACCAGTCGGGCTGGAGTTGAGGGCCTTGAAAATCTCAGGCCTTATTCTTACCTCCAGTCATGCTTGGCTGTTTCACTGCTCTGGGCTGAAAGTGGGGCTTTAGTGTAGCATTTCCCCAGCTGGGTTTGTGCAGATCCTGGCTGTGAATCTCCTGTAGGAAGGGGTTAAAGAGCCTCTGTTTTACTGCTTTCTACAGGTCTGGCACTGGGATGGCTCCTGGGACTCACTTAAAATGTTCTGCTCCCCGTTTTGATGAACAACTTCCATCCTTGTTAAAGGGAAAAATGAGTGAATGCATGGGGTTTATTCACTTCTCAGTTCACAGTGCTACAATCCACTTCTCTTTCTCCAAATATAATAATCAGTATTTGATTCTTTGGTCCAAAGCAGTGAGGTAGAATCAGCTGCAGGTTGATAGGTACAGGGAAGCCTGGGCAGAAGCTGTGCCAAGGAGATCCCTGCCCACCCATGTGTGCACGGCACTGGGGCAGCTTCTGGAATAACAGCAACCTCCTCCTCTTGCTGCTCATTGTGTGGTCATAGGAGGCTCCTCAGCCTGAGCTTTGGGTAGGGGTGCAGAGGAATTTCTCTGTTGCTCACTGATCAGGTGCTGACCAAGTTCTTCATCACTTACAGAGGTGCAGGGAGCTTTGGTGAAATCCCATGTGGTGGGTGAGAGGTGCAGATGGAAGATCTGTCTGGAGGTGGCTTTGCTCAAACAGGAGAGTTGAGGTCGCTAGAAAGGATTTGAGGCTCAACTGGACTCTGCCCAGGTCCAGCAGGGGGTTATGGCCTTCACTGCCCTGTTGATGTTATCAGCATGTTTGAGTGCAGGGTCACTGCACACATTTATCTCAACAATAATATGTGGAATTTATGCCCCCAAACTGCTGCATCTTCAGAATGTTGGTTCTTTCACCCCTCCTGGATGTGTGCTCTTCTGGGGAACTGTGCAGCACGGTGAGGTCCTGCCTGCAGACAACAACTTGCCAGGCACTAGTGGAGTGGAAAGGTGGAGTGAGGAGCTAAGAGCCCTTTTCTTACAAGATTTCATATTTATTCATTAACCCTGTCACATGAAATTGGCCTGCTTTGGATTTGGTGGCCACAGACACCAGCGAAGTGCAAATGAAGCCATTCCTATGGCACTTTGGGGTTGCCAGCTGTCACCACAACACTTCCCAAGGACTTGAGGTGGGGATGAGCAAGAACAGCCTCAGCTGCTACACAACCAGTGATACCATCAAGGGCAAGAAGGCCTTGTGCACAAGTGATCACCAGAAGGGATTAGGGAGAAAGGCCCATGTCCCAAGGGACACCATCTCACCACAAGGTGCTCATCAGTGTCACTGCTGGACCCAGCTCAGCAGTTGTTGTGGAAATGGTAGAGTTTGCCTTTGGGTATTTGCTGGTGCAGTTCCTCTTGCTGTTTACAAGTCATACATTCTGGAATGATCTGAGCAACGGGAACATTCATCTGGTCCTTTTCCAAGGGGAGTTTACTCTGGTGATGAGGCATTGTCTTGGCCTGGGTAGCCAAATTCGTCTGCCTTGCCGTTCCTTAATCTGACAGTTCAGTTGGGTGGGTCTCAAGCCAAGGAATGACATTTCCCCAGGGGATGCAAAGCCTCAGGCTGAAACTGCATGGAAACCACGGACAGATTATTTTTTTTTTCCACCCACAAATACTGAAAGAGGATATTCCACCTTCTTCCAGCCCCTGAAGCCATTCCTGCAGGGCCTGTGCCTCGTGTTTGCCATGGCTTATCTAAACAAGGCCGCTCCCTTTGAGCAGAGGTGTCGCCGCACATTCTCCAGCGCGCTGCAAAGGGGGAAACATTTGGCTTTAGCACTTCCCTGCCACCTCGTGCTCCTGCTGCAGGGGTGGAATACAAACACCAGGGTTTTAGGGGTCCCAGGGGAGGCCAAGCAAAATTCCTTGCTTTGAAATGAATGCTAATGCTGAGAAATTAAGTCGTAATGCTGAGAATAAAGAGACTCCACGTCCATTCGTGTTTTGATAGCTCAGCATTATCGATTAGGCTCCACCATCTGGAATTCAGGGGACTGTGGAACAATCTATTGAATGGTGATTTTGAGTGTTTTGTGGATTTTTTTACACATTTTAGCCCCAGTTTTGACTTGCATGATTTGCCTCTCCTGGCTTCATGGAGAGTTGGATTACTCTTTTGAAGGTGTTTTCTTAAGGGACTTTTCCACTGTGAAAGCGTAGTGGAGCAGCCTTGGCTATATAAATCAATTTGGAAGTGACTTACAAAGAGCTTAATTTGCCTTCCATTAAAATTCTTTGTCATGTCTCCACTCCCTCCAGCTTGCTGTTAAATGACCTCTTGGGAAACCGAGGATTGAAGTCCCTTTCTATGCCACAGAGGGAATGTGCTTGACTGAAAAAGTTGAAAAAAGCAGGGTCCATTGGATGTTACCTGGAAAAATACATGAGATTTTGTTGGTAATTTGGTGAATTTAAAAGCTCTTTGTTGCCCTGTTCCAGCCCAGGGGCTTAGAGTGATGATAAAGGGCATGAGCAGGTGAGGGTCAGTCCCCTTTCCTGGTGGCATCTTATACTTCAGAAAGTGTTTAGGAGCCCAGATGTCAGGAGCTTTCAATGATTGCTAGAATCTTCAGGATCCACGCCCTAAAGAGGAGCTTCTTCTGGGCTCTGACACAACCAGGCTGGTTCTGGAGCAGCCACAGAACTGCTGTAGGTTGCTGCAGCTGCAGGGAGGCCAAGGTTAAAGATCACCAAGGAACAAAAATTCCCCAGCCCTTCCATTCTCCAGGAAAGAGGAAGGTGGCTGAGAGGGGAGGGGAGGGGAGGAGGGAGCAAGGTGAGGAAAGATTTCTTGGGCTGTCTCTTGAAATTGTGGTGTTCTGCCAACGTGAAAGAAAAGTGTCCATTCAAAAGCACGTGGCACCATCCCTGCTGTGCAGGGGGTCTGTGGGTTGGGAGGGGACATCAGCCCCTCTGCTCTGTCACCCTCTGTGAATCAGCTGCCTGTGCCTCCCTGTGATCCTTGCCTGGTTTGCCCTCACCCCCCACGATGGTCCCATTGTGGTGACCCATCTTGGAGCCTTGTCCTCCTCCTTCAAGGAAACCAGAGGAGAGCCTGAGGTCACAGCCTGTCACTCAGCCCCTTCTGAGCTGGCCATAAACACAGCTGCCTGTCCCCAAGGATCTGGAAAAGCCACAGGAGGTGGCTCAGTGGGTGGGAGACACTCCAAGCACCAGCATGGCCCCTCCCAGGCTGCATCCCTGAAATGGCTCCAGCAGCTTTAACACTGGGATTATTTAACCACTGTCACCTCTCTGGGGACCAGACAAAGTTGGCCATCACAACCCTCTGTGATGGGCACATGGCATGGGCAGAGCAGCCACAGGGCTTTTGATGCCAGATCCCAGCAGCTCCAGATGGTTGGGTCTCTACTGAGCTTCACTGAGCCAAAAAAACTTTGGCGAGCAGCTGAGGGAGCTGCCTCCCACCCGGCCTGGGTGTGGGGACACATGTGGGGCTCAGGGGTGGCTCTCTGAGAGGAGACCTTGGAGCAAAGCAAACCTTGCCTCCAACTTCCTTTTCCATGTGGTCACTGTTTGTTGCTGCCAACAGTGATGAACAAAACTGAGCTTCACCTGAGGCTGTTACAGCAAGGCTTTGACCTTTCCCACCCAGGCTGGCCTGGTTAAAGGCTCATCTTTTCTGGTTTAATTGACACCACAGAGACACCCAGGTTGCTGGAAGGATTTCTAAAACGAGCCTGGAAAGCAGCAAGTGTCATTGTCAGGAGCTGCTGAGCAAGCAGAGTTTAACAGGGTGGCACAACTGTTTTTCCTTCGATTCTCTGCAAAACAAGGTGGAATCACAAGAAGTGAAGAGAGCCATATGCTGAACCTGCACATCTATTTTTACTCCCCTGCTCCATAATGTTCCAAGAATAATTTTTTTTTTTTTTAAGGGCACAGCAGGGTAGGAAAAAACTCGTGCTGATGGCATCTCTGCTATCCCCATTGTGCTGGGAGGAAAGAGGCAGCTGCTTTGCTGACCTGTCACTTCCATGAACCCGCATTCCAGGTACTGAGGCCATTTGCTCATCGGGGCTTGTTTGACGAAATGGCCACCGGGGTTTATATTTAGATCCTGCCTGTCCTGCCAAGTTCTCTTAAATTCTTGTAAGTTGAATGAAGTTGGAGGGGGTGGGAGAGGAATCAGCTTGACAAACAGAGCTGCTAATCTGCTGGTGCCTCTGGGAGGGCCTGTGGGATGCCCCGTCACCCCTGGGGCTTCGAGCATCCCCGGGCATCCCGCTGGGAGGGGGAAGCAGCTGGTGCCCCCACGCCAGCCTGGGGCTTTGGGCTGCTCCACAGAGGCTGTGGCCACTGCTGGGGTGCCAGGGGATTGAGTGATGGGGGAAGGTTGGGAGGAATATTTATAGCTTGTCTCGGTGCAGGGCCTGGGGTGATCACCATCCCAAGGATGTGAAGGGCACAAGTGTTCAGGGCAGCTCCCCAAGGACAGCAGGATGCAGGGATCAGGAGCACAAATGTCCCAATGGTGAGGGCAAGGGCTCTGCAGTGCCATCTCTTGCTGAGGAGTGTTGCCACGCTTCATGCCTACCATGTTTTGGTTTTGGGAAATTCTGTTCCCAGGCACTCTTCTGGTACACAAGGTCACATATTGTAAACTACCTTGTTTTGCACATTTTTCCCAGAGGAGGGATTTTCGTGTGGTGGTCTCTGGAAGTGACCAATGGTTCCCAAAGGTCCCACCTCTAAGGTGGGCACATCTGTAAAAGCATAAAAGAAGCCCGAGAAATAAACTGGTGGCTCCTCTTAGATGAGGAGTCCACGCAGCCTTCTATTCACTCCTGCCTCCATTTATTGTGTCCAACAGCGACAGAGGAGAGCCCCCAGCCCCTTTTTTAAAGCAGAACATTTAAAGCAGAGCAGAAGAAAACATCCAGGGCTGGAAGGACAGCTCACACCCAGGGATGCCCCAGGCCACACCAAAGCCATCCCTTGGCTTGGACTGGGCTCATCAGACACCCACAGAGCTCTCTGCTCCTGGCTGGCACTTTGGTGACACACTCAGACCCTGCCCTCTTCTTTATCCAAGCCGTTCTTGAGGATTGCACTTGGATTATGCTTCTTTGATTATTCTGGACAAACTCACCAAAAGAAAGGTTTTGAGGTAGGAAAACATTGCCCTGGCCCCCAGCACCATCATGGTGGGAAAAGCCCAGAGCAGCCCCAGCCCTGCAGCCAGGCCTTCATCTACCCTGGGATCTTCTCCCTTCCCCTGGAGATTTTGGGAAGTGACCAACAGTGACTGGATATAATGTTAGTTCTTGTGTCTGTCTTGTCTCAATAATATTTTCTTTTCTTTCTGAAAAGATTCAGAATAATTTTCACCTTTCCTTGGATAGAACATATTATCTCCTTCAGAATTCAAGTGTCTGCTTGACACAATTGTTTTTTGGGTCAGTTTTCTTTTATGATCACTTGTCAGTTCCAAAATCTGACTCCAGAGTCCCAGAGTAAGCAGGAGAACTGTGCCACATCACCAATTTTCACCACTTCAGTAGGAATGAAAAGAATTAGCCCTGCCTCATCATCACATAGAGACTGTCTGCTTTAAGGTTGCGCCAGCAGCCAGAATTTAATCTTTTAAAACAAAAAATTCTTTTACTTCTCATGATTGTGGAGTGGATCTGGGACATAGAAGAGCACAGCCAAGGTGCACTCAATATATTGTTGTGAAAAACCTCGTGATGCTCAACACTGGCTTGCGAGCAGAGCTTGGAGCTGACTCAGGGGGTCAGATGCTTGGATTTGGTGAGGTCTTTCAGCTCCCTTTTCATATGAGATGTGAAGGATGAGCCAGTGAGGGCATGAGAGGCAAGTGCCCCCAGCCCACCGTGCAGGGCAGGGAATTGCAGCAGGTCCCTGTGTAGAGAAGGGAGCACACCCCTGGGCAGAGCTCAGCACCCCCAGCTGCTGCTTGCAGGGAGCTCTGCGTGTGTGTGCATCCTCTGACAGACACCAAGGCTGCTTCCCCATGGTGATACCAGGAGATTTGGGAGGGTTGGTTTGGGGTTTAGGGAAGGTGAGCACCAGATGAACTCCCCAGAAGCTGGCTCTGCAGCACCTGTGCCCTCAGCAGCCACCGCCTGCCAGCCGCGAGGTTTTGTTCCTCGAGCTTGACTTTGCTGCACAGGGATTATCTGACTCTCCAGAGATCCATGCCTTGTTCACTTTGCTTTCTGGCCAGCTCTTCTGGCAACTCTTCTTTCCTCCCATGGGAAGGGGGACAGGAGAGGTTTGGCTGACAGAATTCCCTGTCAGTCCCTGTGTGCCAGGCACCTGTCTGCCCAAAGATCCCCCCGGTGCACGCGCATCCGGAGCCACGGCTTTGTTCTTTGGGAATGTCTGGTTTTGATTTCAGCTCAAATTCCTCCCTTCCTCCTTCTCCTCAGGCTGCCAGGCCCAGCACCAGGACTGGCCAGGTCTGGGAGCCCTGGGCAGATATTTCTGAGCTGTCAAAACCCACACCAAGCTGTGAGTCCTATTGCCTTTGCTGCTTTCTGCAGTGAAATTAATTGACATTTGTGTGCACCAATGGGCCATGTCAGTGTTCCCCTGCCATGGAGGTGCAGCACCTGCTGGAGTGGGCACACAGTTCCCTTGAGTTTGGCCATGGTCAGTCTCCATCCAGGAAAAGGTAGGTTGCCACACTGTGGACACACCTTGCTTTTCTCCAACCTGCTGGTAGCCCAGTCTTTTCATAAACTCTGATCCTGTTAAAAATGTGGGTAACTGTAAAGTGTTATTTTTCTCTATTTTTTTCCTTTTTTTTTTTTTTTTTTTTTTCTTAGAACCCCATCCCTTGGTCAGCTTCCCGTGGTGTTTTCAGAGTTGTCTGTGCACTTTTCCTGTTGATCCAAGCTGAGCAACAACAGACCTCTGCAAGATCTGCTTGGTGGTGGGGAGAGTCCTCTGCCATTCTGCTAAGCACCCCAGGATTCAGGGAAATGTTTCCCAGAAAGTGTTGCCCTCTGAAGGGTTTGGCTTCTTCTGAAGGCTTGCATCAAAACATTTCAAACCCAGAAGCAAAAATTTCTCAAATATCCCAAGGGACTGAAATCTGTGGGACATGATGGAAGTTTATCTCAAACCAGTGCATTGTCAGTCAGATATTGCTGCTCCTGCAATGCCAGGAGTAACTGGTGCTGTTGCTGGAACAGTAAGACCAGGATGTCTTTGATATATGTTTGCCTTAGTTGTCTACACTGGTGTCTGTGTCATAAATGATTTTAAGGGATTCCCAGTGAATTTCATAGAAATTGCCACTTCATTAGTTAAAATACAGCTCCATAATGAGCTCTCATAAGGTTGCCTCAGGAAAAACCACTGCTGCAGTTTGCCTGTCTAGGCCAATGACTCTGCAAGAAACACCTCAGTTTACATTTCACTTCTAGTAAATTTTTTTTATATCAGCCAATGTTGTGAGGCCAAGAGCACCAATTGCATAAGTGTCTGCTCACAGCACAAGTGAGTCCTGCTGGGAAATGGGATTTCAAGAATGACTTTGAGGCATGTTTCAGTCTTTGATATGCATGACTAAAGTTGTTCTCCAACCATTCCATCCTGATGTGGCTCATGCAGAGAACAGCTCTTATCACAGAATGGTTTGGGTTGGAAGGGACATTAAAGCTCATCTCAATCCAACCCTCTGCCATGGGCAGGGACACCTCCCACCAGACCAGGTTGCTCCAAGCCCCATCCAAACTGGCCTGGAGCATTCCCAGGGATGGGGCACCTACAGCTTCTCTGGGCAATCTGTGCCAGTGTCTCACCACTCACAGTCAAGAATTCCTTCCCAGTATCTATTTTAAGCCTCACCTCTTTTGTTTCAAAGCCATTCCCTCTTGTCCTATCACTGTCTGCCTATGAAAGCATTGCTCTCCAGCATCATCTCAGCTTTCCAGTTCAAACCTTGGGCCTGGCATGGGAGGTTGGGCACTGAAACCCTTGGAAACCCCCACACCTACAATCCCTTTGTACATCCAGGATGGAGTATGGAATGAGAGTTGGTCTCCCTCTCACAGGGTCCCTTTGCTGGAAGGAGGGCATGCTCTTGAACTGTAGCAGCCTTTGGAGCACTGGGAAGAGACCCCTTCTTCAGGATCCTCCTGCATGGAGGATGGGGAACATTCCCTGCTGAGAAACACTGCAAATGCTACTGAATGCTGCCAGTGCTTTGGTGGGGTGGCTCTGCTGCTACTTCAATGGAACCATTAGCTTTGGCTTAAAAATGCACACCCCTACCTTTGTATCTCCTGGTTCAAACATCACTCTGAACTGTCCACCCAGAAAAAAAATCTGGCTTGTTCTTTGGTGCTCTTGCCTTGTCCAGCTGTGAGCAGCTGTACATCCCATGGATCCTGCTGGGGCAAAAAAGGCTGAGGTTTGCTTTTTATTCCAGGTCAGGCACATTTGCTGTGTAACCTTGACAGGGCAATAGCTCCCCTGGAATGGCTGAATTTGCTAATACATGAGGCCTTTGTACATAGGTGGTGTGGTGGGGTTGGTGCCCTGTGACTGGCTTGTTTAGAGCAATAAAAATATATTGGGTTCTTAAGATGTTGACCAATGGGTTTGGGAAACACATGATTGATTCCCACAGCTGAGAAACAGGGATTGTAATATGTTTTGCCAGAGGAGACCAGTTTGACGGATGAGTTCATTTAAGGATTATGCTATAGATAGAGCTGTTGACAGAATGAATTTGTTTTTATTTTTCATCAGTAGGTATAACACAAAGCAGAACTAATTGAAAGTAGTTTCCTTGTGGCATCTGGTAGTGTTTCTTGCTTTAAGTCTTTCACACACTGTAAAATTACACCAAATTACACCAAGGGCTTTTCTTCGCTTCCATTCGCTTTCCAAGTTTTCCATCACCGTTGCATGCGGGTTCCCAGTGTGTCAGACACGGTGGGAAGTTGCAGACTGCACAAGAAATGGAGCTGGGCCATCCTTCATTACGGCACGAGTGTTCTGGTGCGCATCACAAACCCACACCGGGGTGTTCTCACCTCAGGGCTGGTGGCAAAGCTGAAACATGAACGCCCTCGCAGATATTTCTGATGGTGTTTTAAACCGTGACCTGGGCTAAATATGATTCCTGTGCGGGGTGATCTCCTCCTGAGTATGGCCCAAACCTGCAAGGGGATAATGTTTACCCAAGGAGGTGTTCTGAGGTTGAAGGGAGGTGTTGACTTGAGTTCTAGAAACAGCTTTTCCAATCAGCCAGAGAGAACAAATCCCAGAGTTTCTTCAGGGATTTGGCTCGCTGTGTTCATTGCTCTCTTGGTTGGACTGCTGGCTCGGGCTGGCTGATGGGAGCAGGAGCTCAGCTCCCCGAGTGCTTCCTTCGGCTGTTTGTGGTTATGTCTGTGCTGAGATCATGCAGGCTGTCAGGTTAAAAAACTGGGCTCTGTGGTTCAAACCCGTCCTACAGATTTGATCTGTGGGTTTGGGATTTTTTTTTAATTTTTTTTTTCTCTCTCTTTCTTTTCCAGTTGTGGTCAAATAAGAGTTTTCCAGAACTGACTCATGCAGAGCCAAAGAACAGGAATGCAGCGAGCATGGCGGCGCCTGCCAAACCAACAGACTCACCATCACAAGGGAGAAAACATCCCCAGGTCTCTGCCACCGAGGCCAGCACCTGAGGAAAAGAGCCCATGTGATTTCAGGATTACATTGCAGGCTAAATCCTAGCCTCCACTTGGCCTCAGACCTGAACTTTAAGCCCCAGCCAAAACATAATCTAAATCTGAGCACTGGCTCTTGGTCTGTCTCATCTCCTGCTCCTCATATGTGCAGTCATTCAACAGAAGCTGAAATGTGCTTTCTCTGCCAAGAGCCGTTGGTTTCCAAACAACTACATCAGCGTGGTGAGTGATGGAGTTTCCATCAACTGCTGTAGGCCAAATGCAGTCATCTGAATTCAGGTCTTGGCAGGTATAGAAACTTGGAGTTGTCAATGATTTTTATATGAAATGGTAATTAATTACAGTTTCTCATCCTGTGCTTTAGTTCTGTGAAAGCTCTTGGAACTGCAGATGAATGGGAGCTTTTTTATCTCTTAGCTAGTGAGATTTTCTGTTCTTTAATTGACCTTTGAAATAATTTAGTCTGGGCTTGGATCTGGGTTAAATATAGCTGGTTATTTTCACTCTGAGTATGTAATACATGAAAGAACCTAGGTATCCTTTGAATGTGTTTTGACAAGTGCCCTGTCTGTGTGCAGGTATGTATTTATAAACATTTGTGCTGCGTGCACTAGAATGACACTTCTAAATGCAAGCACTTTCTCTCTTCTAGCAAAACATTTGTCCAAAATGCAGTGTTAGGTGTCCAAAAAATGGGCAGCTCAAAGACAGTAGGACACTTGGAGAGAAGTGAGCAAGGAGGGGAAGTGGATTGAGCCCTCAGTAGCTAAGAAGTGAACATGAAGCTATTATCCACTTTATCCCATAAAACCAGGACTAGATGGTGCCTAAAGCACTTGCCTGAGAGAAAAGTTAAAGGCAGAAAAAGAACTATCATAGAATCATAGATACATCCTGGGTTGGAAGGGGCTCACAAGGATCATGGAGTCCAACTTCTGGCCCTGCACAGAACATCCCAAGAATAACATCACGTGCCTAAGAGTGTTGTCCAAATTCTTCCTGAGCTCTGTCAGGCTGGTGCTATGACCACTGCCCTGGGGAGCCTGTTCAGTGCCCAAACACCCTCTGGGGGAAGAACCTTTTCCTATTATCCAACCTAAAACTCCCCTGACACAGCTCCAGCCATTCCCTTGGGTCCTGACACTGGTGACCAGAGAGAAGAGATCAGTACCTGCCCCACTGCTTTCTTATCTGAGAGGCCTCATGGCATTGCAGAACAACACAACACCCCACTAGTGGTGTGGTGGTGGCTAAAGCTTTCCAAGGAAGTGATTGCACAGGCTCATGGAAAACAGTACAAACTGTGCCTGCTCAGTGCAGGAGCCATTTGGATACAGCAGCTGCCTTCAAAAGACCCTGGACTACTGTGGGCTGCATGGATGGGACCACTCCTCTTCCCATTCTGATAGCTGTTTCCAAAGCATTTATTACTGGCTCCTGCCAGATATGGGGTACTGATGAGGTCCTGTTCTTTTTGGAGGTGATAATTGTTATCTCCCTAATTTATACAAGTCCATGAATTCTAAGGAGCTACTACCTGTAAAACAGAAGTAAGACCTCAACAGTTTTTTGCTGCCAATCCTTCGACCAAAGCTGATTTCAGTTCAAAAAAGAATCAACAGCAACAGCAAAAGAATAAAAAATTTAAACCATTTGGCAGCATTTTCCTGTGTTTTAGAGACACAAAGTCCAGGGACACCTTGCACTAGACCAGGTTGCTGAGACCCCAGTCCAGCCTGGCCTTGAGCACTTCCAGGGATGGGGATCAATAACCTCTTGTGGCATTAAAATGGGGGGAGTAGTTACTGGGTTAGCAGGGTGTTAAAATAAAATCTGAGTTTAGTCAGTGAGACTCAAGGCTCAGGCACACTTGTACAGGTTTGTAGTTCATAGGAATAGCCCAGGTTCATGTAAACAGCTGAAGCTGCTCCTGTTTTTCACCATTTCTGGTGTTTTAGGAGCCACCAGGAAACCACCTGTGTAGCACGTCAATACTTGGCCAGTGCACATTTGCATATTGTGCAAATATAATTATTTGGAAACGATTTTGTCAGGGATCCACTCCCTGGAGAGAAAAAAATACCCAACTGTTGAATCTAACCCAAAAGAAAGGAAAACCATCCATGGAAACTGAGTTCTACATAGTGGAGGAATCCTCTGGTTCTGAAAGAGGCAATGAATTGGAGTGGGGGCAGTGGCAGGAAAGAGGAGATACCTACACAGGAGCTGGTCCTTGAGAGCTGTCCCACTCATCTCCTTGAGCAGGGAAAGCACTTGAGGCTCTGAGCAGGATCAAGCTGAATGGAATTGGACTTGATTCAAATCTGGGTTGGACTCAGTGATCTTGAAGGTCTCTTCCAACCTAGTGATTCTGTGTGAATTTCACATACCCACATTCTGCCTTCCTGCCCTTCACCTACCAGTCACTGCTTCTCATCTCATGTTTGATACAGGAAGAAAGTCCCATCTTTGCTTGTTTGAGGCTTGCAGCCTCTCTGAGGAGCTGGCTCTGGTTCATCACTACCCTGATGTTTATGGAGCCATTTGCACCCAGATTCCTACTCATTTGCAGTGTGCACTTGTCTCAAGTGTAAATGAGTGTCAGGAGTAGACCAGCATCTTGTCTGCTCTGCTTCCTACTGCCTGCTCTTCTCCAGGTGGAAAGATTTGGCAGGCATTGCTCTGTGGGTCTTCCACTGCTCTTACCTTTTCCCTTGCCATCAGAGTAGGACAGTGCAAAAAGATCAGTCCAAGTCTGGAAAGTGTGTCTGTGGCAGTGGGAGTAAAGATGGGAGCATCACATGCACTCTTTGGGAGGGAAAAGGTAAAAATGACCCATTCTTAGAGGGTAAAGCAACTTCTGGCCCTCTGTCCTGACATCTGTGATCTGAGTCATCAAATTCCCTTCTGCTGTAGCTGCTGCCACTTTTCTGGGGGTGGAAAGCCCTGCTAGCTCAGACCTACCAGTGCCACTTGGCAGCTGTGGTAATTTACAGCACTAAAGACTCATCTGCAACCTGTCAAGGCACGATCTCCAACTTCACTTGAAATATTCTGCTCCTCCAGATGATTTACTGCTCAAGCACAAGGTGGTCATTTTATCTCTCTTCTCTTCCCCCTTGGCCCACGACAGCCTGGATCCCAGGTAAAGACTGGATCTCCCTTCCAAGGTGCTGTGGAATGAGGGAGACAAAAGCTGTTCCATTTTTCACCAGCCCCCCGAGCAGTTCTGCTGGGAGGTGACCGCACAGTTGATGGCCATGTCCATTTTGCTGGCACCTCCAGCATTTCATCCCGTGTCTGAGTCTCAGCAGGCTCCCCACGCCTGCTAATGGCTTTGCAGCCCAGCCAATCAATTGGTTATTTATGGCAGGCACGTCTCAAAACTCTCGGGTCAAGTTTTCCTACCCTGATGTATTTTGTTCAGAGGAACACATAAATCCTCTCCTGCCATTTGCAGCTTAAACCTCCTGAGTGTGAAGCCAGTGGGTTTAAGTTTCCAGCAATAGTAACAAACTGTATTTTAAAGGGTTGTTCTCCTGACTCTTAGGGGCTTGGGCGCTTTGTCTGAGTCATGAATCAGTTCACACTGCAAGATTTATAGGCACCAAACTCTCTCTTTGGTGTCCTTAGCTCTGGAGTTTGAAGCCATAAGCAAGGAAATTGAGACTTCTCCACCTTTCCAGTGCTTTTCTGTTTAAGGTGTTCTTCTGAAGAGTCATGATGACATCTTCATTAGGTGCCCTAAAGTGAGATACAGAAATCCTGTTCTTTCAGAGTCTGGTGCTGCTGCACCAAAATTCATAAGCTCATGAATGGAAAGATTAAGGACTCGTGTAAAGTGAACTCTGGATTTTGTTATCAAGCCTCTTAGAGACTGTAATGCTCCCATTACTTGGAGCTGTGCAAATCTTTGTGTCAGAGCAATATGAGTCAAACACAACCAGAAGACTTCCCAGTCTCTTCAAGACCTTCCAGTCACGAAGACTTCCCAATTTTGAAGGTTTAAATACCAACCACTGAAGCACAACTATCTACAGCAGCAACTACTATGCATGAAGGGCATCTCAGAAAGCACAGGGTAATTCCTGGGCACACTCTTTACAAGTGGCTGGGACAGGATGACAGTGAACTTTCTGTTCAGCCTACACTGGTATCTTTTCAATACATGTGCATGTTTAGGAATGAGAAAAATGGCTACTTTGAAATGAAGTGAGGGAAATCATAATAAACTCAGCTTCTGAAGCCATGAACACTGTGGTACATTTCAGGGATTTGGAAAATAATTTGCTTACAAAAGGAAACTAACTGTTAATGACACAAAGTGGAGATTTTCTCTGGTCTCATAGCAGAAAATAATTTTTCCTGTCAGGGTGCAAGCAGCCTTGGAACTGGTAGAATACTGAAAGCACACCTTTCATTTCAGCATTGCTACAGTTTGGAAATCAAAGCTCCTCATGTGGCCTTGCCCACAACACTTTAAATTAAATTTAATTCAGCAAATTTTAACTGATCCACAAAATTTCATGTGATTAAAGAAGGGGTTCCTCTCTCTGTCTATGGCTGGGATCCTGTGCAAGACAGTATGGGACTCACCTTCCTTTCCCCAGAGCTCTCAGAGGAATGTTGCTGCTGAACACTGATGAGTGTTGTAAAAGGACAAACATGAACATGAATCCAACCTTGAATGGAGGAGGAGGATTCCTGACTTTTCTGAGCTAGCTTAAAATATACTGAATTCGTGTGGACTACTTGTTGCCACATGGTGGTTTTATATATGTTCATTGAGGTCCATGTCTGGGAATGATGAAAGCCCATGTCCTTCTTGGCATCAGTAATGACTTCTGCTGACAAGAACAATTTCCACCCAGGATGACTCAGTATTCGCAAGGCTTTGTGGCATTTCTCTGTTTACAAATGGAGACCACTTAAGCTCAGCAAATTTTTAATGCATGGGCATTTGTGAGCACAAACAGAAACTAATAAGAAGATATAAACACCGAAGTGTTAACCCTTGAGTGACCTCTGAAACAGCTGCATGGGGAATGTGGGGCTTAAAAAACCCTCCTTTTGTGGCGCTTCAGTGGGTGATTTGAGGCGCATTCTCAAAGATGAACGGGCCCTTGTCAGAGGGTGGCAATGCACAATGCATGCAAACATTTGGAAGTCCTTGGTGAGAGCCAAGGCAGGCACCTGGAGAGGCTGTGGCAGATGGAGGTGCCGTGGCTGTGCTGTGGTGCTATCAGCCCCACGGCTGTGCGGGCAGCGGCGCTGTGTGTGGTGGAAGTTTTTAGAACGATTTTCATCGACTTGATTAAATACTTATTACATGAGTCAGCCATACGGGCTTCATTAAACCAGTGAACTCAGAGGAGCCTCCTCATCTGTTTATGAAATCCATCTGGGATCACGGATGGCTCAGGAGAAGGAGGATGAATGCAGCTCAGTGTGACAGAAGCCCGATCTCCTCCCAGGAGCCTGCCTGCACCAACACACACTGCACTTCTCGCCCCACACTCAGGGAAAAGGGCTTTTATTTTTCTTTCTGCACATTCCTGGGCAAAGAACCAAGGCCTGCCATGGCTTTGACAGTGAGACTTTAAATATACCCTGTCGGGATGTGACACAGGCACCTTTTTCTGGTGGCAGGATATAACACAGCTTTAAAGAAATTTAAAAAAAAAAAAATAGATGCAAGCTTTTGCACTGGAGAGAAGTATACCTTGAAAGGAATGGCTTAATGAACTTTAACCAGCCTTCCAAGATCTTTATTAGTTGCCCCTTTATCAAATTAAATTCACACTGTGCTAGGCAGGTTAAGTACTGCAAGTTGATGTCATGTGCTAAATGCCAAAGTAGGCTTTAATTGGCTGTTTAAATGAGAAAAGGGGTCCTGCTGTGCAGCACATGCACGTACACACACCAGCTCAGCTTGCATTAAACAAGGTACCAGATTTTTCTTGAAGCAGCTGGAAAGGTTTTGCTCCATGTCAGCTTGAGCCTCTTCTCTACCCGGACAAATAAGTGCAGGAAAAGTTGCACAAAGGCCCCCAAGGTCTGTCCCCTGGGTTTTGGGTGACTTCTCCCAAAAGGTGCCTTGTCCGTGGCAGATGTGCTTCAAGGTAAGCTGGACTAGATGCTCATTCCAGAAATGTTGTCCCATGGAATGACTCAGGAGCAGCACTCCTGAGGAATGCTTGCTGATCAACCTGGCAGGGTTTTAATAAAGATTTTTTTGTATTGGTCACAGCCCAGCTTCATCCATCACGAATTAGTCACAGATGTCAACAAGAGTAGCCAGAACAGTAAAGGCCAGATGGAGGCGAGCAGGTCACCTGTCCTGCAGAAGGATTTTCATCTTAAGAACACTTCACAGCAGCAGCAGTGGTGACTGCAGAGTTAAGATTACAGAAAATGGGGGGTCTTTTACCTTCCCAGTGGGAATCTCTGGCCTCCCAGGAGGAGCAGTTAGTCACACATGGAGAAATCCTGCTGGCATTGCTTGCGTGGGATGGTCCAAGGCAGCCTCTGGCATGACTAACAGCTCTACCCCTTTGTGAGAGGGATGAAAAATGAAGTGGTGGTGGCGTTTCGTACTCCTGCGGCCCAGACGGAACAAGGGTGAAAGTGCTGCTGGGACTTGCTAAATTTGAACAGTTGTTTTCTGTTAACACATGGCCTTAAAAATGTGATTTGAGAAGCTTGTTAGAGAGTTAGTGTTAACATCTAGTCCCAGTGCAATTGGGCCCAGCTGGGCGACAAGCCTCCGGAGCATCCTGCTTTCCCCATCCAGCTGCATCCTCCTGTCCCACTCATCAGCCCTTGCTTGGTCTGCCACGGTGCCAAGCTCCAGTGCTGCTTGGGAACACCCTCCCCGCCCATCCTGACCCATGGGGTGAGCAGCTGTACCCTCAGCTTGATCTCCACAAGACCTGGGACTGGGGAGCAATGGCACTTGAGCACTGCTGGCTGCTGTTCTCTGCTCTCCTGGGCAGTGATGCTGGTGGTGCCTGTGGGGTTTTGCAGCAGCATCAGAAACCACAAATCTCTTTCTCTTCCTCCTTTGTTAAGCGTGCAAAAAGCAATTTTTCACTGATAGAAAGCCTTGCAGTAGGTCCTGCACCCTTCTTCTCCCTCCTCTCCTTCCCCTGCCTTCCCTTCCAGCTCTTCTCTCTTTTCCTCCCAACCCCTCTCATGTCCCCATCCCTGAGTTTACCTCCTCCCTCTCTCTTTCCTACTGCTTCCCCCATTAAGCTGGACACTTTGGGGAACTCCTGTCTCCTCTCTGCAGCTTGCAGCTGATTTTATCTGCCCCCCAGGGATGGCTTTCCTAGGGCAGCAGCCAGCGCAGAGGTGCGGAGGCTTCCGGCACTCGCACTAACCTGCATTCCAACATTAAAGATAATGGATACAATGGAAAATCAATGGAGAATATGTAACTTTATCCCATTCATAGATTCATATTGCATTACACCGTGGCCTTCAGATACATAAAAGTGATATATGGCTGAACTTGGCAGCAGAAAAGAACACAGGAAGCAAATATCTTCAGCAAGAATCACAGTCTAGGTATAACTTATACAGCAAATAGGCCTGAATATCCTCTGGTTTTCATGAAATTTTGCTTTGTAATTATTTTCCAGTAATATGCCAGAGTGTAAAAAATAAATCAAGGCTTTGTGCATGTTACAGATTTCCCCTGAGTGAGATAAGAGAGAGAAAGAAAATGACTGCTTGACTTTCCAACCTCAGCCATATGCCAAATCTGTCAGAAATACTGCTTTTTCTACATTATATCAGTGGAGGAAATTATAGCTGCTGTTATCTGCCCTTTGCTCAGGAGCACATTCTGCACCCTGGCTAATGTGCCTTTGTGGCTCAGCCACCTGCACTTTTTCGGGGAGTTCATCTAATTACGGGGTAGATGAGCCAGGCTGCATTTCCTATGGGCTGCCTACAAACATAGGAAGTTATTAATACTGATTAGCTGAAAAAGCCCAGGTCTTCTCCACGAGGTTTCCTGGCTAATATTAGGCACACCTTGTGTGCTTGGGGCTGTGGCTGATAAGAACCAGCAGTGCGGCCACCGAGGTTTTATGGCTGTGGGTGCAGCGTGGGACAGGCTGTCCCAAGAGGGTTTTTTTTCTTACACCTTTGGATGCATTCAAGCAGACAGGCTGGAAGGAGAATAGGAAGCTGAAAGCTGAGGGTGCAGCCCTGAATAAAGCGATGTGCAAGCCTCTTAGGAAATGACGAGGGAGCGGCACGATGTTGCCTTGCCTTGGTGGCTGGCAGCAGAAGAAAGTTATTGGGAAATTTTCCTTTCACTAGAAAGAAATACATCCCCAAAGGAAAGCAGAAAGTTCCAAGGAGATGTTGTTGTAAGACTCGAGCTCCCTGTTTTGGAAGAAGATTAAAAGAAACTTGGCTGTTTAATGAGAATTAAGCCAAGATCTAACAACAGGCACAACAGAGACCTGCTGGGCCAGAGGTCCCTGCATGACCCCTGGGATAACCAGGGTTTGGAGACAGAGAGAAGGCCATGTGGCACTGAATAAAGAGAAGCTGCAAGGTCTATTTTCAGGTCTTCCATCAATCTGCAAATCCTTGCTGAGTCGTTTGCTGAGCTCTCTTTCACCCTGGGCCAGGCTCCTCTGTGCAAGCCACCAGGGCCAGGGCTGGTGGTGGAGTACCAGCCTCACACTGGGCTTGTGGGGCTCCCCAGGACTCCCACACTGACCTAAGCCATGCTCCTTGTCATCATTCCATGTGAAGAGATGGAAAAGGAGATGTTCTATGGCCCAGTGGGTGCAGGGACAGGAGTCTGGTGGTGATGGGTTAGCTCAGCTCATGCCTGTCCCTGCCTGAGCAGTGGCTGTGGCTCAGAGACACCTGGCCCAGCTCTGAGAGGCAGCAAAGGGGTGGAAAGAACAAGGTAGCACAGCTGACCCCTCTGTTGGCAATGGGGACTTCACTGGTGTCACGTGGAAGATTTTCAGATGATAAACCAGAAAGCAGAAAATAGGACAGATGGGTAGAGTTATGGAGATTTATCCAAGTCGTGCAAAGGGGAATAAGGAATACAGCCAGAAAATTCTTGATATATAAGTGATTATACCTTAGAAAATAGGTAAAATAATAATGTCCCAGCAACCAGGACTGGTAGCCAGAAGAACAGAGATTAAATGCTTTAAACATTCACAAAACAAATCTTGTATCACAGATGTCTTGATGTTTTATCTCCTGATTTATTTCACTATTGCAAGCCACAGAAAAATGGTACGTGATGGTTTTTCCTTTTCAGTTCCCACTACTGAGCTTACAAAGCTTGCCAAGTGCGGAGAACTTCACAGAAGTCAAGAAGAAAAAGCTTCCTGGCTGGCTGGATTTTCCATTGCTTTCTCAGCTGTACCGCAGTGGCTCCTCTGATTTATTCTCCAACCAGAGGGGACAACTGGGCACAGCATGGGCACATGGGATGGGGACAAGTGGCTGGCACATGGCACCACAGCTGCTCTGGAATCGAAGGAAAATTCATTTGGGGTGGAAGGGCTGTGTTCTCCCTGCTCCCTGGGTGAAGGAAGAATGTGCTGAGGACCATGGCATTGCATGGGCATAATGGTGAAAGGGGGAGAAGCAGGCTGCAAATACCTCTCCTCCCAAGGTCCCTTGGGTTTATATTCTTAGTCAGAGTACATCACACAACAGGAAATTATGCTTCCTTTCTCCCTCGCTTTCCTGGGTTTGATTTCAGCTCCTCCTGTGTGGCACAACTAGTACAGGTAAAGTTATTTTACAGTATTAAGTTGGTGCCTCTCCAAGTAATTAAACTAATGTTTATAACTTTATCCCCTGTAAAAGGGATAAGTGTTATCCCCATTTTACAGGTGTGGAAATCAAGACAATCTGGCCATGGTGTTGAAAGGAAATTATGTTGGACTCGTAGCACGGAATTCATGTAACTCATCCCACTCCTTGACTGTGGATCAGAGTTCATACAGTCATGCTCTATAAATATCTGCCAGCAAGTATATGTGAAATATGAAAAGCCTTCTCTATCCTCAAACTTTGATTCAGTCTAAATGTATCCTTCTCATACCTGGTTTTCCTGTATTTGGTCTAAAAGCCCAGAAACAGAGTCACACACAGAAACTTTGGGGAGAGGACTGCCAGGAACAGGGCTTCTGCTGTTGGAGGCTGCTGCCCAGTCCTAACCTGTGCTTTTCATGTCTCAGTTGCAGATGAGATGGAAAATCTGAGCTGCTTTGTCCAGAAGCTTATCCTGGGTTCAGATTATCTTTTTTTTCTTTTTCCCTCAAACAGTATGTAGAATTACTGCACTACCTTGCAATACAGAAAAGCAAGATTCAGGAGCTGGGCTTTGATGATCCTTGTGGAACCCTTCCAACTCAGGGTATCCTATGGTTCTGTGAGGATATCCCATGTCTGATTGATGGAACTGGGATGGATCTGATTTATAAAGTAAAATGACACGTACAGAAGTAGACAAAAAAGAGGGGGGGAAAAACCCAGTGAGAAGCAACGTTCAGGCAATCATTAAAAAACAGAAGACAGAATTTCTTCCTTATTGAATTGTTTTTGCCCAGGAACATTCTAGTCCTAAAGCAAATCCAGAAACTGTTGTGAGTTTGTGACATGAGACTCGTATCTTGAGAGTTTTCAGCAGATTGCAACAGACTGAGATGACATTTAGGCAGCTGAAGCCACATCCACTAAGTTATGTTTTGCAGGGAAAAACACCCTGCCTGGTGGGAGTGTTGTGCTGTTGGGTGGCAGAAGGCAATATTATTATTATTATTAGAGATGGCAAGGATCTATGTGGCCTTTGTGCTTGAAATAAGAAATCTGCTGTTTGCAGCTTATGGGCTGGGCACTCCTTTGTTTGCTCCCTTTTGTATTGCCTGGGTTTCTGTGTGTGCATATTTCTGCTCATGCAAAAATAGAGCCTCTTTTATTGCAGCATTTCACAGAATCTTTCCAGCTCAAATGAGCCAGTTTCCAAATCAAAAGGATAAACCCTGATGAAAAGTTGGCTTCTGAATGTGAGATTGTTCATTGTCCACATTCTGTTGGCTTTTAAAGGAATAAAAAAAGTATTTCTATAATGAAGAGAACTCATATTTTAAGAGGGTTGTAACCATTCTCCAGCAAATGGTAAAAATTGTGTCAAATTGAGGAGGGTGGGGTTTTTTTTCCACCACTCCTCCACCACTTCTGGTTGCCTTATTCTTGCAGAATGCAAAGTGATTAAGATGGAAATGCTCAGGAATGAAAAATATCTTTGATTTCCGAACTTCTGCTCTTCTTTGTGGAGCTGCCAGGTCTTGTGTTAGTGGTGGTTTTGTGAATGTGAGAGGCATCTTGCTGCTCTGGGGGCAGAACCATTGCTCACACCCCGATGGCTTTTGTGGGCACAGCCAGGTCCCCTCTCCCAGCCCTGCCTGCCCAGGGTGACAGACAATACCTCTGCAGGTTTAAACTCTGATTCCTCCCAGTTTGAGACAGGGTGACTCAAATTTTGTGAAATGGAGCCAGGAAAACTCTTAAAGGGGTCTTAATTCTAAAGTACCCATCTTCTTTTGCACTGATTATATATACATATATATGTGTGTATATATATATATATATGGATGATTTGTAATAGGTCATCTGTGGCAGGTCAAGGGAGAGTCCCAACACCCTGCAATGCTTCTACAGGGCCATTCATTCCCAAAATAAAAAGAGCAAAGTCAACAAGGTGTTGGATTGTGCCTCAAAAAAGGAAAAGACATGAAAGATATTCAAGCAAGGTGCTCCATGGAAAAAATTACTCGAACTCAGAGAATCCTTAACTCTGCATGAAGAGATCTCCACTCTCTTTAGCTTTACAGTACCTGCTTGACCTTGTTGTGGCCTTTCAGAATCTGCAGGGGCCCTACAAGAGAGCTGGAGAGGGACTTGGGACAAGGGCATGGGGTGGCAGGGCAAGAGGGAATGGCTTCAAACTGACAGAGAGCAGGACTGGATTGGATACTGGGAGGAAATTCTTGGCTGTGAGGGCAGTCAAACACTGGAAAAAGTTGCCCAGTGAGAAGCTGTGGAGCCTTTTCAGCCCCTTCCCTGGCAGTGTTCAAGGCCAGGCTGGAAGGGATTTGGAGCAACCTGGTCTAGTGGAAGGTGTCCCTGCCTTCCACTTCAGCTCAAGGATTTCTGGCAGCTGGGATGGAGGATGAGAGGCTGCCCTGAGCACTCAGACTGCACCCATCTCTTCCAACAGCACTCCTGCTGTCAGGACTGAGCAGCAGAAGGTGAGTGAAGTTAGTATTTAGTTATTTAGTCTAAAAATACATTGATGCAACCTGCAAAAGGCTAAAAATATCATCTAAAAAAAGAGACTGATGTCTTTTCTTATCTTCCTCCAGTTACATAGTGCTGGATGATAAAGAAGATGATGATGCAGCAAATTAATTCCTGATTCTGCAAGTGCTTCTGAGGAGCTGAAAAATTGCTTGGCTAAGGTGGCAGAAGGGTCACAGAGGACAGTGAAGTCAGCCTTCTTGACACAGGAGCTAGAAAATTTGTCTAAACCAAGACATTCATGGCACTTTTCTGTACACATCAGTAGCAGAGAAGTTCAATTAAGGTAGTTCATTTGGGGTTTTTTTCTCAAATAAATTGCACTGGGGTGGGAAGGATTTTCAGAGGTGTTTTAGCTCAGCATTGCAGTCTAAAAGGCTGACTGGGAAGGATGGACACACATGGGTTTGGAAGTGTGGAGCTGAGCAGCCCAGCTTGGATGCTGCTGCAAGATTTACTGCCAGATTGAGGAGAAGAGAAAAAAAGAAAAGCTGAATTATCTACAGTCCATACAAGTCCTTGATAAATAATTGGGCACCAGCTACTAACCCAGGCTGTTCTGGGAAGAGTCAAAATCTGAAGTGAAGGAAAAGGAAACACCCTACTTGAAAGGATAAGGAAGCAGAGGAAGTTGACTTGAAATGTTGTTCAAGCCCCATAAAAAAAGAAAAAATGAACTGGCATACAAAGGACAAAAAAGAGTTCTCTTACAGACTTCCACTTTGCAGTTCAAGTGATTAAATTTTTCTTAAGAAAGAAAATTTAAATGCTGGATGTTTGTATGGTTTGAGGCTGCAGAAAAAGCCTCAAACCATACAAAATAATCTGGAATAGGATTTCAGAAGTTCCCAATACAAGCTTTTCCCCCAACAGGTGCTAGATGAGGTGGCACAAAACTGAAGAGTCACTGTGGAGAGAAGTGCATCCTAGTTGAGACCTGCACAGAGATTCAGAGAATCTGTGCTTTTGTGGAACAAATATGGATTTCCACTCATCTGCTGAGCATTTCTGATAAACAGCAAGATATTGTAGAACAAGGAATGACTGTAAAACATGGCTTTCAGAGATGTGTGTGTGTGGAGAGGCGAAGGGCTGTGGAAAAAGTGAGTTAAGGTCTCTAAATTGTCCTTGGACTGGTGCAGCACAGGGCAGTACCTCCAAATGGGGAAAACAACAGTGTAGGACAATTTCTCAAAAGCAACCAGGATCTGTTTTTCAGATCTTACAGAGGCACAGGTGTTAAAACTGATCCAGGTAGTGGCAGAAACAGGCTGATTAAGCAATCACTCCACTGACTAGGAACAGAAGAAGAGGCTTTTTGTACTACTGAGAAAATGGATTAACTAAGCATAATTAAACCTGAAGTCACAGAATGATTTGGGTTGGAAGGGACCTTAAAGGTCAGCTAGTTCCTACCCGCCTGCCATGGGCTGGGACACTTTGGATAAAGGTCAGTCAAGCTCTGACCTTCATCCAATTCATACTATGAAACAGGATGACAGCACCAGTGAATGCTGGAAAATTAAATTCAACCATTTTAAATGCTGGATGTTGCTTGTATAGAGATGATAAGAATGCTGTAGTGGATTCAGGTGGGCTTTTCTTACTGGATCTGGAGAAACAGTGGTGGAACACAAAAGGCAGGAAGATAAAAGCCCTACCCTTAAAGCAAGAAAAGGCTTGTACTCATTTAAAGAGATGGCTTTCAGCTTGAAAATGCACTACCCATTGATAAAGAGGGTCTGGTGGTATGTGTCACTTGTCCAGTGTGTTTTATCTACCTGAAATCCTGATGCATCCAGAGTCTTTGAAGGGGAACTCATAAATTTTTAAAAGTGGTTTTTGATAAAAAATGTGAGGAGCCTTGAACAAAAATAAAATTTATGTTTCACATATTGAGTTGGACCAGGGATGGAAAAGAGTTATTCAGTTTAAGGCATAGCCACAGAATGGAAACAACTGGGTATAAGCTGCTCAGGAATAAAATTAAATTGGAAACTGGAAGGAGTTCTGTTCTGGACATGTTTTTATAGAAGTGAGAAAGAGTTTATCAAAGAGACAGCAGATTCCAAAGAAAGAATAAATATTCCTCAGGGATTCTCTCAAAAGACAGATGTAACAAAAGCAAGCAGGAAGATTAAAATCCCCCCAGGAGGTTTGCACAGGGGAGAGCTCAGAATGAGCTCGTGGTATGAAAGCATCATTACACAAAGTAGAGGCTCCTGATTATGGTCATACCATTTGTAACCTGTTCTCTGCTTGGTGTGGACCCAGCAAGAGGAAGGAGAAGATGGGATGCTGTTCCCCTGGAAAACAGCCTCCCAAAGGGTGTGTTTGGTCTCAGGTTGGTGGTGGTCTCACCTCTCTCTTCCTTCTACGATGAAACAGCTCCTTTATTAAGTGGCAACCAAAAATTAAAAAGAAGCAGAGCAGAGCACAGGGCAAATAGTTACAAACTGAGTTGAGAGGCTAGAAGGATATGGAGACATTCCTGGGACATTTCTATTTCCTGTGATAAAGAGGCTGATGCTATTTGATAGAGAAGAGTGGGCAAGAGCAGCCAGGGATAAAGCAAACATAAGGCACATCCTGAAGGAGAACAAAGAACAAAAGGTTTGGGGCAGCGTGGGGGCCAGCAGAGAAGCAGCCTCCTGCTGCTTGATCCCATCACATCCTGGCACACGGGGATCAGTTTGCATTTCCTCAAAATAAACAGAATGGCAGTGAAGTGGCATCTGGCCACAGCTCAGCATTATGTGTCCTCCTGGTGGAAACACCCCGAAACCATCCAGACCGAGGGAGGTGACAGGACACCCACGTGTGCACACACAGCACTTACAGCTCTTCACACATTTATTGTAAAAAAAAAAAAAAAAAAAATCACGTGCTACAGAATTGTCCTGTACTGCAGCAGAGGCAAAACCCATTTGCGTCCAGCTGCTGTCCAAAGAACAAAAATCCATCACCTCTTGAGTGCACGAGGTGCTCCTTGCATCACAAAAAGGGTGCTAAAATAAGGGTTTATTTTATGGTGCAGCAGGTTCCTGGCTGTAAAGCAGGAGCATGAATTTCAGATATGCCAAACAGCCTGCAATTCCTTAGGTTTCAATATTCCTCCTGCTCTCCTTCTTTGAACAGTCATTTCTTTTGATCCTTTTCTGTACCTCTTTGTTGCATTTCAGCTTTTGATACCAGTGGACAACTTCTGTGTAAAAAGTGAATTTTTAAGTAGATTTGGAATTCACTGAATTTCTTTACCCTAAAATTCACAGAGGGTAATTCATGTCCTCAGTCCATGCTGGGTCTAAGGCCCTCATTTCTGCACTTTGAATGACAACTCCTCAGAAAGTATTTTTCTAACCCCCTCACCCAGAAGCTTTGCCCTGAGCATGTGAAGGAAGCCTTTAGATTCTTGGTAAATTTGGCATCAGCCTATATTGAGTCTTAGCCAATATGTTTCCTGGGTGTGGGAAGGATTGTAATTGTTTCTTGGGATAAACCCCAAGCACTGCACAAGCAATGTTAAGAAATGTATGCATTGATCACAGACTTGTATCTGATTTTAGAAACCAATAGAGCATGTAGCATAACCTTATTTCATGGCATATTTCTGAATGTCAAAACACAGAATGGTGTCATATCTTTTTTTTTTTTTATTATTTGTTCCCAGAAATTAGATTTTATTAATAATCCAAGATTTAAATGACTTCTCCTTAGAAGCCACAGGGACTCACAAGATTAATACATCTTGAGAATTGCACTTTAGGAGATGTTAAATAGCTTTAAACCTTAATGCAGACACAATAACCTCCAAGTCAGTGGCCTGGAGAAGAAGAATTTGAGTGCATTTCACAAGAGTTTATCACTGGCTAACTAAAATCCCTGAATATCTTAAAACATCAGAGGGCAGTTGTTCAGGAGAGGGTGACTGCCAATGGCTGCCTGGCCAGCCTCAGGGAAGAATGTGTGTTTTGGTTTGGTTTTTAAATATCTACAAGGTTAGCTAATGAATGCTCTTCTCATCCGTGAGGAAGTTCTCCACTTCTTCTAAAGCTAACATGGAGCAAACTGCTAAAATGAATAGAGTTAAGCTTTACAATGACATCAATTTTTTCCTCCTCTTTTGAAGCAACTCTAAACCGGTAACAGTGGATTAAAATGTGGAATCTGGATTATTTTTTTTTCAGCATCCCAGAACTGCAGCTCAGATGGGAGTGGTGGTGGATGCAGGATTCCCAGGGCTTTTCCTAGGTCAGTGCCTGAGGGCTCAGACCACCTGCACAGCACCTGCAGGGTAGTAATTCAAGGTAATTAGCCTGAAGATCTGCACTTGCTGTCAGCCTCCTCCCTCATTCATATCAAAAGCTGAGCTGTCACAGAGGGACTGTGACAGGCACTCACCATGAATGTGAGGGCCTCTTCTTTTCTCCAGAGCTGTATTGGAGGATTTACCCTGTTTCCAAGATGGACAAAAGTCTTAGGAATACCACCAGCAACTACAAGTGAAGTATCTCAGGTAACACCAAAAAGCTGATATTTTGGATTTTATTTCTATTGTGTCCTGCAGGACAACCCCCAGTTTTGGTCTGTTCCCATTTCTGACACCATTCACACTCGTAGGACATGAAGACATCAAATTTGAGGCAGAGGGAGGAAAGTGCTTTGGGGTCAGCAAAGATGGGGCCCTGGAGGCCACCAGATCCTGGTGCAGGGAAGTGTGGCAGAACATGCTCCTGTGTGTCACAGGTGGAATCCATCTCTCTCTCTCTGCTGCAGGAGGAACACCCAGCTCAGAGGGTTGTGTACAGCAGCAGTGCCTGGCAGCGTGCTAAAACTCCCATCAAATTATGGGCTTTCTCATGTTGGAGGTTGAAATCCTGTCTCCTTCCCTGTGGCACATTTTCCTCCATTTGAACCCTCCCTCAAGCTCTGGCTTGGAGGGCCCTCATAGTCCCCCAGCTGTGATGCCTCAGGATTTTAGCTTTTATATTTTTCAAATCCTGCACTGCACTAGTGTACGGCTCCAAACCCAATATAGAATGTTAGTTAACTGTCTTCCCATTTTGGTCAGACAAAACAAAATCCCTCTAGGCCTGAATCCCAAGGGCACCCTACTGCCTCAGGCCTCAAAAAGTATAGACAAAAGTTGAATTGGGTGGGGAGCTAACTGGGGGTATAGGACTTCATTACCTGAAGCTGCAATTGGAAGATTAACCCCTGATATGTAAATGGACCAAACTTAAAATTGTCTGAAAAACTCGTGGCCATCATCCAGCTTGGGTGTAGCCTCTGGAAGGCTTCTGACTGCCCAGGGTGTACCTGTTTGAAGGTAATAAATACCCACTTTATTCTCTTAATCCTGTCCAGCCTCTGTGCTAGGTAGCCACTCCAAGGCATCAGCTGCGTCAGGGGACACGTGTTAAATGTAGTAATGCACCCCCCACTCCCGAGTGGGCAGTTCTGGATAAGGAAAGGGTTTCAGTTTCCCTTTGGACATTTTAGGAAGTTTAGCCAGAAAGTTCTGTGTTTCTCTCTTTGTAATTGGCTCAGTGCCAGGAGAGGAGCACCCACTGGCCTTTGTCACTGTTTGTCAAACCTGTACCCCTTCCTATTGGAAGTTCTCCAACAGATCCATCCTCAACCATTGGGTAGAAAAGGAGACAGAACAAAGGCTCTGAAGGCATTTTCATGGCATTTTTGGGATGTTGAAGCAGGTGTAGGATCTGTCCTTACACTGTGCACAGCTTTTATCTTTGTTTGTAATTTTGCATTATTTTGCATTATTTTATTAAACCTTTTTGAGTTACAAGGCACAGCAATCATGTGGTCCCACTAATTATTATTGAGCCAGCATTCTGAACAGGGCTGGACCCTTGGAAATGATGTGAATACAAACTCCACAATTAATCCTGATAAAGCTGAACTCAGGGGCATCCCTATCTGATCCAGCCAAGGGGACACAGAAGCTCTCAGGAGACCAGGGCTGCCTTGGGTGATGCCCCTTGACAGGGATTGCCCCTAGCTGTGAGGGCTGGGGTGGCCTGAGCCAGAGATTTTGTGTCCTGGGCCTTACAATTACAGAGGTGCTGAGTACAAGAGGCCAACAACCCTCGTGGTGTGGGCTGCCAGCTGCTGGGAAGGATCCCTTTTCCCCAGATGTGTCCCCTCACACAGCCTGCGAGAGGTGCTGCCTCGTCCTCACAGATGTGGGGCTCTTCCCACAGATGAGTTGGCAGAGGCTTTTTTCTGTCCTTTAGGACAGGTCTGTGCATCGTTTTTGGGGAACATCAGCTCTCCCCATTTTCCTGGCTTTCAGTCTTTTCTCTATCAACCCCCTCACACCTTTTGGAAGGGAAGGTGTGGTAAGGTAGTTTCCTGTAAGGAAACACAGCTCCAGGGTTTTTCTGCAGTGGCACCATATGATGATTTTTCTGTTTTTCAAGAAAAAGAAATGTTTAGAAACACGCCCAAGGCACAGATTTCAGATCAGGATACATATTTTTCTTAAGTACCCTGAAGTTGGGAAGTGCTTGCCCTAGAGCAACTGTTGGACTGTCTTCAGCCTTCTAAAACAGCCCTGCCCAAAATCCAGACTCTGAACCCCACCCTTCAGTCTCATGCCTTTCTTTAGCAAAAGTGGAAATAGGAATAAAATCTCATTTTATCTGAGATTTTTTGCTTCAAAACACTTATAATTTTTTTTCAGTTTTGGTTTCTTAATAATTCATGTCTCTTAAATAAATTGGTCTTTTGACCTTTTTAGCCTCTCAGCCAGCAGTTTTCAAAGCCTTGTCTGTCAGGGGTTAAGGAAAGGAGGCCTGAGAGAAACTGCCACTCATTAACTGTAACAGCCAAAATCCTTGAAATTGCTATTGAACTTGGAACCTTGTGTGCTATTGTTCTTTGCTCCTCTGCTGGAGTCTTGCATGATGGTGGTTTGGATGGGAACATTTTTGGGCAGGTCCCTGGAAAAACAATGGGAAAAAAAGCCCTTTTAAACCACCCTGTGAAAGCCAACAATGGCAACAACTGACCAGAATTCACAGATTTAATTTTGTGCATCTGGAACTGAAGGGAAGCTTTCTCCCAGGTTGATGGCAAAAGTCCACCTGTCTGTCAGGGCTCAGGGACCAAACTCTCTCCAGGCATAAGGACTAACTGATGTTGCAGGACACCTTTCCAGATGGATTAAACATAAATTTGGGGAAACCACGTTGTTTTTTTCAGCCTACCAGTCAAGTGCTGCTTATCATTGTGAAAACATCATTTATTTCAAGGTGTCTTGAGACACCTCTCAAAGTGCCAAAAGTATCTTGAGATAACTCTTCACCATTTTTTTCTGGTACCTGTAGTGAGCACAGTAGGTGTGAGGAAAGGCTGCAGAACTCAGCCTGAGGACTGAAATCTTCTGCTGGATGTCTACCTGTAATTGCTCTGAAGAGGGCACAGAGAGAGAAAGAGAAGAGAAAATGAGTCAAAACTCTATTTTTCCCTGGTTCTTGGCCACTGGCAAGCAATAGTGGGTTTGCTTGTGTGTTTTTTCATAGGCTGCATGCAGTGGGGCAGCCTATGAAACATCTTTGTCACTTTATTTCAGCTTTGCTAAGGTATACAGCTTGTGATCCCTCAAAAGAACTCTACTCTCTTTGTCTTTGTGGAGTGTTTTTTGAGCAAAGAGGACTTCAGAGCTCAGCCCAGTATTTTTCTTTGGGCAGTTACGGTTTTCTGGCCTTTCCAAAAGAGAATACTCTACCCATGTGTGTACTAGTAACACCTAATCCTTATTTTAATTAAGATGATCACCAGATTCATGTGAATCCAAGCAGAAATGTGGGACAATGTCCACGAGCTGCCCTCTGGCTTACATAGGACATTAGCACACAGTCTTGGGAACCAAGCAGGACGTACCTGCCAAGAGTGGTTTGTGCTGCCGAAAACACTTCTTTTTGGGCAACCTCAAAATGCTCCTGGTGGGACCCTTGAAAGCTGCTGTGCTCTAGAGCAGTTAACCCCAGCCCTGTTCCCTATGGAGCAGCACTCCAGTCTCCAGCAGAAATGCACTCCCAGGCATGGGGTAGATGGAAATTTCTTCCCTCCCTCTTGTATCAGCCGCTGCAGCAGGCACAGCTCAGCTGCAGAGAACTCTGGAGTCTCAGCTGACCCCGGATAAACCTTGTCATAAAATAATAACAATAAAAACAATACAGGAATATGAATCCTATAAATCACTGACCTCTTCTGAGAGTAAAATGGATCTCTTTTAACATTTTTAAGATTCGTTTAGCGCTGTCTTTATGGCTGGCTTGTATGTCATCATGGCGTGGCCAGGTCTTCAGCTGAAATAAATCCCAGAGCCTCCACTAAAACTGTCATTTCACTTTTGATTTACAGTCTTCTGAGTGAGACAGTCCCTGTGCTATTTCTATGCAGATAAGGAACTCAAGAAAGTTGTTATCAGAGCATATAACACTCTAATTATTCTGACATTGGAGGCAGATTAGAAAGCAGATCCTTGGAAGCCTCTTGAATTGAACTGATGCTCTTTGAATTGTAAATATCATCTGACTTGCAACTGTGATTGCACTTGCAAATTTATCAGGCCCTTAATGTTATTTCAGCATGCCTGAATAGCTGATTTTATTTGCTTGCTTTGTGATTAAAACTAATGGGAGCAGACCACAACTTCATGCTGTGTTTCCATATAGCAGAGTAATTACAGAACAGGCTTTGAAAATACATCTGCAATGCAGGTATTTCTCAGTCAGGTTTTTAATAGGGGGTATGGCCACTTTTTTGCATGCATTCTGACTTGCCATGTGTTTAAAGCATCGAGGGAGTTTGATTATCCCTTAAAGCATGGCACAGGAACACCTGTCAAAATACCACTTCTGTTCTTGGAGATTAGGAAGTAATTTATTTCTTGCCATTTGCTGACTTATTCTTAAGACAGAGTCTTGTCTTGTATTTGATACAGACATATCTGTAGCTGACAAATTCGATTTAATGATAAACCTGACAGGAGCATTTCTGACAGAATACAGCTCTGGCTTGATTGTGTGTCTGGACTTGAGAGGAGCAGTAAGATGGGGCAAGGCAGCAAACAGAGAAGGAACCAAAGACGTGAGCTGCAGCCAGAGATGAGCTTAGAGCCTGACCTAGAGAGAATAACACAGAAAGGGACAGAAATTACGGGTGAGCAACTGATTGCAGTAAGAGCAGATGTTGTCCTCACATGTTTTTTGATTCCTGCTCTGCTCAGAGAAGCTAGATTTGCTTAACAAAGAGAATTCAAGTTCATAAAGAGGTTTTCATCAATAACTTTGAAAAACAACTAAAGTGGGGTTCTTCCCTTAATGGAAACAGTGAGACCCACTAAAACCATTGAACTGCTGGGAGACAGCACTGCAAGGACCACTCAGGGCTTCGGCAGCACACGATGACTTCACCCCTGTTCTCTTGGACCTCTCCTGGAAGAGCAGGATGGCTGAGAGGAGGCTGAGGAAAACCAGCCACTTCCCTGTGTGTGCAGCCCCTGCCTGGAGCACCAGAGAGCAGCAGATGGGATGGGGAGGTGAGCCAAGGAGCTGCTGAGCCTGCTGAGGTGTTACACAGCCCCTCGAGCGAGACGTGCCTGGCCAGGATCACCCAGGACATGTGTCCCACCACCAAGGCAGGGGGATATAAATCCTTGCACAGACTGGACAGCAAGCTGTCTGAACACATGGAAAAGGAGCATCAGCCCCTGCTCTGGGGTTGTTGATAATGGCTAGAAATGCTCATTTTAGAAAATGAGGTAAGTGTAATGTTACTAGAAAGTGGAAAGTTTCCAAGCCTGATCCTACATCATGCCCCTGCTGCTCTTCAGCTTGAGACCAGACTTGTGGGGCAAGCTTTACCCTGCAGCAAAAGTTTACTGTGATGTTGTGGTCCCTCACAGGGAAGGAGGATTTGTGATGGAAATGATGATGGGGTATGAAGTGCCACGGTGCTTCGTGAGCAGCACAGCTACAGCAACAACAACCCCCATACCAGTAAATAGGAAAAAGGTCCTCTCTGTCCAGATGGGGAGGTAGGAGATACAGCCCTACTGTACATAACACCAGAGACTTTCCAAATCCTACTCCAAAGCTTTTAATCCCTTCAGTCCTAAACGGTTCAAAATTACATCATCATTTCCTCCATCTCAGACAGAGCTTTGCCCCTTCTGCTTCTTAGCTGCAGTGCAGCTTAATAGGACTCATACTTCTTCATCCTAAATGGAAAAATGTATGTCAGGGCAAAACAAAGCACAGTTTCTAGATCTCCACAGGGGGCGAGGGGGGTGTTGCATAAATCTGTGTGTGATTAAAGGCAGCTGCAGATTGACATGGACAGTTTGAGCTTGTCAGTCCCTTGTGTGATGGATGGCTCTTGGAGCAGGCCAGCAGTGGCAAGCTCAGGACGATGAATTTCCTGCACTTCCTAATCTCATTGCTGAGGACTGGGAAATAGATGCCTAATCAGCCCTCTATTGGTAAGGGCCCTAACCCAAACCCCAGCACAAGCACTGCAAGTTTTCAGCCTGGCCATTTATTCTCAACTCTTTCAATCTCTTGTTTCAATAGCAGCAAATGTGGAGGAGTACAATGAATTCCTTTCTGGTAACCTGAGAATATCGGCTAATGGAAAAAACAAAAAGTGCTCTGCAACTGTATTAAATTTTCAGGGATTTTTCCCTCATGCCCCCAACTGGCTGATGTTAAAATTTTTTCCAGCGTCCTTGAGATTGCAGCAAACAGCTTGCAGGGAAAAAAAGAAGCAAACAGCTTGAACCACATCCTCAGCTGGCACAAACTGGTGCAGCTCTCCTTTTTACACCAGCTGAGGAGCCAGGGTACTGCTGCTTTTATATCAGATGCACAACAGAGTTACCATCATAAAAGTAAGATGCTGAGATCAGTTTTGCTCCAAGTGACATCATAAATTTGTGGAGAGCAGGAAATGTCTTGGCAGAGCTGAATGGGGTGCTCTGCACAGAACCCATTTGGCACCAGAAACTAGACCCAGGATCCATGGGGATGCATCCAAGGACACAGTCTTGCATTTTGTATCCTGATTTTATGAACATCAGACTGATCTGTGTGTTTAGAAATGGAAGTAGAAAAGATAATGATGAAAACAGACATCCAATATTATGGTTTGCATACCCAATATTATTGCAATTCTGGCTATCTAACATGTTTCACTATAAAAACTGAGTGACTTAGGAAGAATAGAATAGAATAGAATAGAATGAATATTTCAGTTGGAATGTGCAATGCTCATCTGGTCCAACTATCTGACCACTTCAGGGCTGACCAGCACATTAAGGGCAAATATCCAAATGCCTCCTAAACACTGAGAGATTTTGGGCATCAACCACCTCTATAGGAAGTCTGTTCCAGTGTCTGACCATTCTCTTGGTAAAGAAATGCTTCCTAATGTCCAATCTAAACCTCTCCTGGTGCAGCTTTGAACAATTCCCACCTGTCCTGTCACTGGATATCAGGGAGATGAATCAACATTTGTCATAGGAAGAATCATAGAATGTTTTGGGTTGGTGATATTGGTGGTGTCCAACAGCATCTGGAAGGAGGAGGAGGCACCTAATCTGAGGTGTGAATCTAGGGAACTCTGCTGCTGGGCACTAGGGATCCTACATAGTTTCAGGGTGTGAAGTTTATGAACAGGAGTTTGGGGATTTCAAGTTTGGATTTAGATACAACTCCCACATCTCCCAAAGGTGCTGTAAATACTCATATTTTGTCTGGGAGAAGAGATTTTTTGGAGAACTGCAAGTCTGGGGCTTAAAATGTGTAGAGACCCCAAGTTACCAGGGTTGTACTGATGTCAGTAAAGATAAAAAAAAAAAAGAGCCTATTAAAGGGGATTCTAATGTGGTCCAGAAGATCTTTTGGAAAAGCTGACTCCAGAGTTCAGTATTTTCTGACTGAAGACCTCACAGTTTGCATTTGGGGGACTGAAAATTATGTCATGGAATTTGGAAGCCATGTTTTCAGAAGTGAATTTGAAAGACAAAACAAAGGTAAGGAAGCTACAAAACTGCTGTTTGTATAAATTGACTAGTAATTGCTTTTTGAGCAGTCTCTCCCTCTTCTGTATTTTAACAGAACCATAATACATATTCCAAATGGCTGGAGCATAAAAAAACTTTGGCAAAAAAAATCAGGCTTGGCAGCAACTTGTTTCAGGACTTTGAAAATTATATTAATGAGGAAGATGGTGTTGAAAAAGGGGGCCAGAGAAGATGGGGATTGATGCTGTTGTAGCACGGACATCCTTGTACCACTGATCAGGATTTCCTGCCTTTAATTTGTTTTTGCATTACTCACCTGGAAAGGAAAAAAACCCTTAAGTTCATGCACTTCATTGGAACACACTGGTCTCCAAGAGATATGTTTGCTATTTTCACATGGGAATGGTTACTACTTGGCATCTATTCTGAATTCAAAACGCATTGGGTCAAACTCATCTGTGTTGTAGCCTTCTCAGATTGCAGGGTTTCCAGTCAGGATGCATTTGGCCCAGTGTGCTCAGCCTGTTTTGGCTCCAACACATTATGAGATTGTTAGTTCCATATCCCCTGAAGGATTATATTCTTCCTTGGGCACAGGGCCCACTCAGGTCTCTGTGTTTCACTAAACCAGACTATAAAGAATAGGTGCAAACCCTGCACAGGAACTTCACTCATCCTACCATTTCAATCTGCCCTTGGAAAGAACATATTCAGTGATGGGTTTGGTGTGCTCTTCCCAGTCATAAAAGATTTGAGGCTTGAGTCCTTCTACATGGCTACCCTCAATTTGGGGAATGAAATGCTGCCAGCCCCTCCAGCACAGTGCCCATTAAGCAGTGTAGCTACAGCACCTGCACTGTTCTGCTGTCTGGGAAACATCCTGCACATCAGCACCTCCAGGGTGCCCAGTGTTCAGCTCCTGTTGGGAATCCTCCAAAGGAAACTCCTCCATTCCCCTTTCCAGGGCCACACATTCCTTGTTCCTGAGCTGCACAGGGCTCAGGCAGTGCTCCCCCCATATCAGCACAGAGCCTCTTACAGACAGATGGGCAGAGGTGAGGAACTTGGGGCAATGAGAATTTTGCTGATGTGGTGTGGATCTCTTGTGGCAGATTCAAACATCACTACACCACCATGGAATTCTTTCTGTGGCACAACACTACAGACTCCTGAGGTACAAGGAGAAGAGGACTACAAGCCAGGGCTGTGTACGTGACTTCTGAGCTCACCCTGCAGGTTACAGCCCAGAAAGTCTGAAATTACTCTCTACACTTCTACACCAAATTCCCCCCAAATCTCCCTTGGTCATGCAAGTCTGGAATGGCCCCAAACACTTGAGAAATAACAAATTTCTTTCAGGTTTCTTTTCTGTCAGGTTTCATCTCTGTTTGATGAAAAGTCTTCATCAGGATCAGAAACAGAGCCTGCTGTGATTGGGGTTCTAGACTGGGATGCAAAAGAAGTGTGTATGAGGTCTCTGGGCACAGTTTTCCTACAGCCTTGAGTAAATAATTCATTTCTCCTTTGCAGGAAGCATTTACAACCTGTTCCCAACTCTCTTACCCTGGCAGATTTGAAGGTGCTTTGTCGAGGCCATGGTTTGGAAAGTGTTAAGCAAATTTGGCCAAGGCCCATAGGTGCTCCTGTAACACAAGGCAGGAAGAGCAGCAGCATTTAATGGGATTCTCCCTCAGGAATGATGGAGGAAGAGAGAACCTTTCTGGAGCTGAACACTGCCATAGTCTGCATTACTACAAAACTAAACTGAAGTTCCAGGTATATCTGGTTTCTTTTGTTGCCTTTATTAAAAGCAAAAATCTGATAATTTTTAATAAGCATAAAATGTAAATCTTCATAAAAAGACTGGCCTGGGAGTAGCCTGTGCAGTTTTCAGTGTAAGAAACAGGCCATAACCCTCCACAGGCAATACAATTAATCAAATCATACAATTATGCTAAGCCAGTGCTGACGATCATTTCAAGGGATAAGTATAGTTATTCTGGCTTGCAAATAAAAAACAAAAGTAGTTGAAAGTTAGAACACAGAGCAAATGGACGACTCTGAGTCCTCCCTCTATTGTTAAACTGTACAAATCTATTGCTTTTCTAATAAATATTCCCAGCGCAGAGCGTTTTCTTGCCAATATTTTCAGCAGTGGAAGCCAAGCCAGAAGGTTCTGAAACCAACATATTGGCATGGGTGTGTTTTTTTTCTCCTTCTTCTAATATACCATGGAATCTAGTTAAATATTTTTCCACTTCTTACTTCTCTCTGCGTCTTCTGGAGAAAATGTGAGTCCTATTTCCTCATAAAAATATCTTAGCAGTTGACAGGTTGGGTGTCTTTGATCCTGAAATGTTTTTGGATGATTTTTCTCCCCCACTTTGACTTTGTAATATAACGCTCCATAAAAAGTATATGCATATATGCAACTTTAAAAGGGGATCCTTATTTGAAATTAAACTTTTACACCAATTAACCTCCTCCCAGTGCTCTATAAAGTGCAGTAAAAACAGTGCTCTTACAGAGACCCTTGCAATTCTCAGATTGATGCCTCCCTGGCTGTGGAACCCCGAACATCTGCTTTAAATTAGCTCTGATGGAAGGTCTACTTGTAAATGCATGACTTAATCAGCCTTACTAAAGTAAATGGCACATACTGTAGCAGAGGGTGCTTCAGAGTCAGACTCAAACCTGTCTTTCTTTTGAAGCAGAGAGGGGGGAAAAAGGAGGGGGGGGCGCAGAGGGGGCAAACTTTAAACCAAAGGCGGTTTCTTTTCTTTTTTTTTTTTCTCTTTTTTTCTTTTTTGTCTTTTATGAGCTGACATTAGCAGACGTGTGGCTGTACCATAGCCAGTCTAACTCCCAGCACCATGTGCAGCTGTGCAGGGCAAGCCTGCCTTGCTCCTCCCCATCCTCATCTACCCAGGCTTTCAGGCAGGCCCCATTTAGGTGAAGGCTGCAGAAAATTCCATGGAGGCGTGCTGGGAAAACTCCTGAAGGCTCTGAGCATCCCCCAGAGTGCCCAGTTTGTCCTGAGGGAGGTCTAAGGGCAGCTAATCCGGCCAACTTTGCCCAAGGATGTGTCTCCCTGCATTGCCCAGTCCCTGCTAACCTTCCCTGAGCAAAAGGAGCCACAGGCTTCCTGTTGGCTTTTAACAGTGGGGATTGTGAAGGGTGAAGAGTTGCAGAAGGTCCTTATGAGGCTGAGTGACTGGGCAATAAAATGACAGATGAAATTCAGTGTATATAAACAGAAAGTGATGCATGTGGGGAGAAACAACCCCTAGATTCATTATAAAATGATGGGCTCTGAGCTGGCTATTATGACTAAGGAGTGAATCTTGAATGAAAACATCAGTTCAGGGCTCAGAAGCCACCAGAAAAAAAAAAAAAAAAGTAAATGGAATGTTAGGAATCATTAGGAAAGGAATAGAAAGGAAAATAAAAATTGTTTCATCGCTTTCTATAGCTGTGGGTCACAGAATCACAGAATTTCTAGGTTGGAAGAGACCTTCAAGGTCATCAAGTCCAACCCATGCTCATCCACACCTCAAATAATATATGTTGTTCTGTCCCCTCATCTGAAAAATAAAGCATGTAGTAAAGTGGAAAAAGTTCTTTAAAAGGGTGATCAAAGGCTTGGAATAACTTCCATTTAAGACATGATTGAATCTGGAAAAGGACAGTTTGGGAGTGGGGGGATGACAGAGGTCTAGAGTACCGCAAGTGATAAGGAGGGATAAGCAGGAATAAACTGTTCACTGTCTTGTCCCTGGAAGTGTTCAAGGCAAGACTGGGTGGGGCTTGGAGGAAGATGGGGTGGAAATTGATGATACATAAACTCCCTTCCAACCCAAACCATGCTGTGATCTTTCCATCACAAGAACAAGTGGCCATGATACAGAGCTTCTAAAATCCAGGTTAAAAATAACAGGAAGCTTTTCTTCACACAAACAGAGCTGTGGAAATCCCTTCCAGGAGAAGTTATGGGTGCAAGAAGTTCAGTGATTTCAGGTGAGAATCGTGAGAATTTAGGAGATGAATTGGGTAGGGGATCACTAGATAGGACCTAGAGAAACTAGTGACAGAGGAGCAGAACAGTCTGAGCTGTTTAAGTGTCTGTCCAGCATTTCCTCCACCCTTGTGGAACACAAAAACTCAGCATCCAAAACCTGGAGAGGCTATTCCCTTTCACTTTCTGCACTACAGACCACACCTCCCACCCCACAGATGGATTCAGAAATCCTTCTGATACACCACGCTACTAAAAGGCTTAGGTTTTATTTCTTCTAAAAGGAAAGCTCTGTAAGTTCAGCTTGTGCAGGTTTGGCAAAGCAGCTTTGTCTTCCCTTTCCTCTGTTGAGGTGCCTGGGACTCTGTCTGAATTACTCTGCACACTGCAAATATAAAAATATGGTTTCTGTGAAAAGCCTCCTCTCCCTCTGCTGGCTCCACTCAAACCAGGATTAAACCAGAGTTCAATGGGAGCTTTCAAACCCCACCATTTCCTGGGGGCCTGTTCTCTTCTATCATCCATCATTTCTTTACAGCTCATTTTTAGATGCATTTGTTACAAGTTACTCTCTGGCTACACCCTTTTTAATATCATAAATCTGTTGCCTTTGGCCTGCCTGGACACTGCCCAGTCCTCCCAGTGCCATTACTACCAGCCCTCCAAAAAGTCAGCAGACTGAGTCATACCTCAGGAAAATGTCTGTAATTGCCCAATTTCATGTTTGGCTTCTCTTCCATTAGAAAGCCAAACTAGAGGTGGCCATTTACATTTTTGGGGTAATACATATTCTAAATAAGGCCTTGTTGCTGTTTTCTTTTCTTCCTCTTCCACTTCCTTTTTGGTTTATTCATTATATGAGATTGTAAAAACCCATTTATTTAGCATTGGTCTTTTAGTGTTAGAGAATGGGAGACATATTGATTGGTAGTTGCTCATGTGAAGTTGTTTAAATAGTACTTTAAAAGACATTAAGCAGCATTTCAAATCAAAAACCACTCAGACACATGTATTTGGAAAGATACTGAATGGACTCATATTTCCTGTATTAAAATACTTGTATAAAAAATGTGTTCTTTTCTGATTTATCAAACAAGCAAATGACCCTCTGGAGAGTTTCTGGTTCAGACATGAATACCTAAGCAAAATCTTGGTGAATCATTTGAACTTGCTAGAATTTTTCCATATGAATACCATTATAAATGTATCAATATTATGGTGTGATCTTATTCAATACATGCCTGAATTCTGTATCGCTCCAGTGTTGGCTCTTGAGATTTAAAAGGAAAAATGTACACAAGAGCATCAAGATGTGTGGAGAATATCAATTCCTGACACAAATTTGGTTTGTTACTTCGCTGACAGAATGTTTAGCTGAACTTACCTCCTTGGCTCAGCACCATAAAATTTAAGCTTTAATTGTAATTTAATTATAATTTAAGCTTTTTTTCTGTTTCATATAATTGTTTTGCAGATTTAGGGACAAGAAAACACTAGAGTGAGGCCCGCTGAGCAGATCTTAGTAGATAATTTTACCCATCTGTAGGATTTAGGAGTAGGCTGGAAGATGTCAAAATATTTTAAGCTATTTAAAAGTCATATGTCTATCTCAGCCCTCAGATACAGATGCATTAAAAAACTCTACCAGATGTTGTAAGAAAGGCAGAGAATTGTGTCAGACATGGGAAAATCAGAGAAAAAAAGAGAGGGGACAACAGGGAGATTTTGGCTTAGACCAAGAATTCAGGTCCTGATCTGAAACTCAAGGGGATGACAGAAAGGTTCCTGTTGTTCTCAAAAGTTTTTAGGTAGTATTTCCCAATATTAGCTAAAAAACATTAGAGGCAGGGAAGCACTGAGATATCGCTGGGGCAACATTTGCTGTGCCTGATGCAGATTAGAAGGATTTTAGCTTAAGCCTGAATAAAGCTGAGAGAGAGACATATGGATGATTAATGTGTGTGTATGTGTGTCCATCTATGTATGCACATATTTATAATGGGTTTTATGGAATTACTGTCTTGCTCTGAAGCCAGAGAGGAGTTTGCTCCAGCCCCAGAAGTGGCCCAGAGGAAGGGTGGTGGGCTGAGTGTACTTCTGGTCCTTTGCCTGCTGAGCAGGAGGTCAAAATGAGTCCAATGAGTTCAACATCAACCTTGCAATAAGACTGACAGAGGGAGGAAAAATCCCTCAAAATATATGTTCCCTGTGCATAATTTTTTACACTGTTAAAATACTTCCATAATCTAAGCATTTGAACACCAGTTGATTTTGGACACTTTAACAAAATATCTCTTTTAAAAGCAATTTGTTTGAGGACAGTGAACCAGACAGCACAGGAAACAGCTCAGAGAGCAGCTGAAGGAGCTAAATGGGAGGATTTTATAGTGCTACCTCCACAGCAGAAGGGATTTTTGAATTCAGGGTGCTGTGCCCCACCATGGATGGAGCTGTAAACTGGATGGAGAGATCATCCCTTGTCCTGCGGGGAGGATTGAGAGATGAGATGGGAGGCTGCACATCCCACTTGGGTCCTGCTCAGGGGTATGCATCACGGTCTGGGCACCTCTCTTGAGGTCAGGATTGCAAGCTCAGCTGTGTGGTGATGGGGAGAAGGGGTCTGCTTGCCAGGATTTCACAGTTTTTTCTCTCCAGGTAAAGGTTTAACATAAGGGAATGCAATTACTTTTAACAGGCACAGCGGCATCGCAGCTCACCCCACACAGAAGTCAGATGGGATCATTATTTCTCTTCCTTCAGGTTTTTGGGGCAAGCAGGTCCTCCCTTGTAGTGTCAGAGCTGCAATAAACTCAGGGCAATTTGTGGCTGTTAACAGCAGCAGAACAGCATCACCTCCATCACTACTCCCACCATCCACAGCGCTCTCTTCCCATGGGATTCACATCTCCAACTTGTCCTTCACAATGGGCTCAAACACACAGATTGATCCAAAGTGCCTTCCTGGGTAGGAACTTGCTTTTTCAGTTCTGTAGTTCATTTGAGTCCACCTTGGGTTAGCCAGGAAAATAGTGCAAGGAATTGCATGCATTTTTCTAGCCAGCAGTGAAAAGCATTCCCTTATGGATCTTTGGATTTCTAGGCCCCTGTGAAGGCGAGGCTTCACTGTCAGCCACTTCTGGAATGACTGTTAACCACAGGATTTCATTCAGAAATCATTCATATTCATATTCATAATGGAGAGGAGTTGTAGGCCAGATATTAAATGCCTCCCTACAAAAGAGTGTCTCCAGTAATTGTTAGTGCCAGCATGTGAGAGCTTTTTTGAAATATCCTGGGGCTCTGCACCTGACATTGGTGTTCCCAGATATCCCTCATCAGGTGATACCTGAATAAGAGCTGTGGGCAGAACTTAGCCCACAGTGAGCAAGATTTATGGACTGAAAATGCCACGTACTTTGCTCTTTATTCAGTGAGAAAAAAAGAGAAAAGCTTGAAACAAGCCGAGCAAAGTAAATGAGTCAGGACTGCATATTTTTCGTTCTGAAAACAAGAAAATACATATGCATGAACATACATACCTGGTTATACTCATCTGCAGATTGATCTTTTACTGTGTTACTGAAACATGAGCACATCTAAGCCCATGTGGATGTGTGTCTACCCATGTGCTTCTGCAAGTGTAGGAATTAACTCCATTTCTGTATTTCCCTTCATAGGAATCGATGATTTCCTGCACTCAATGTCCATCAGGAGTTTATTTGACTCTGCAGCTTGAGAAGTCCAGAGTTACGAGTTGTCATTTAGGAACTTCAAGGTCTGAAAAATATTTCATTATTGCCTTTTTTTGTTCTGTATTTGCCTCCCCTCATATAACTCCCTGCTTTCTCTTGGTTAAAATCCATGCTGTGGTGGCCTGGGATAAAGCATGTCAACTGTCTCTGTGTGTGGAGTGAGTGGAAGCTACTCCAGAGTTCCCCTTTCAGTGAGAGGGCTCTGAGACAGGAACATAAATCTTTGAAGTATGTGTTGAGCCAGCTGCTGCATCATTTAAAAATAGTCAGGTTGGTGCCAACAAGACAGATCACTCAACTTGGGGGCCATAAACAGAAATCAAAGGCATGCATTAGCAATGCCCCAGTGTTTGTGTGGTTCCATGACGAGCCCTCTGCCCCTTCCAGCACGTATGTGATGGTGTTAGAGAAGAGCCTGCTGTCACTTCTACCACAGATCAATGTCACCCAGCCTGGGAAGGTGCCGTGTGGTGAGGGCTGTGTGAAGGGGGAAGATATTTTTCCGACTTTTTTTTTTTTTGTGTTAGATTGCAGCCAGTTTTCTCAACTTCACAATAAAAGACGGGTTTTAAAGAGTCCTAATAGCCCCAGCAGCTCTGGTGACCTGCCATTTGGGTATTAAATACTTGAAAAGGGTCAAAACCTATGAAGTGGTCAAAGGGAACAGAAACAAGGTCAAAAGTTTAAGCCATGGTACACGGTAGGCAGGCAGAACTCATATTTTAAAGAGTCTAGACAGCATATTAGCAGAGAAAGCTTACTGTGTTGTACTCTGTTTATGGGATTTTTCCATAAACTGCAAAAATTATTAGGAATGCAGCATAACCAAAGCTTTGCCTTTCCCTGAAAGAATAAGCTGCTGTGCAGTTTTATGTTCAAAGAGCATGGCACCTATGCACACTTAATTCAAGTACAAGAGACACAGGGCCTTAGGGAAAAAGATGAAAAAAAATAGTTTATTTAAGATGGTTTTCTCCTGCTAAAAAACCCCACAACATTAATTTATGTATCTGTCTGCAGACAGGTATAACCTAGCTGTTGGTGCTTTATAGCAGATTTAGGGGGCCAGTGCAGCACTTGGGCACCTGCATTTTTTATGTTCATGCATATATATTTTCTTGTTTTCAGAATGAAAAATATGCAGTCCTGACTCATTTACTTTGCACGGCTTGTTTCAAGCTTTTCTCTTTTTTTCTCGCTGAATAAAAAGCAAAGTACGTGGCATTTTCAGTCCATAAATCTTGCTCACTGTGGGCGAAGTTCTGCCCACAGCTCTTATTCAGAGTAAGTTAATGAGGCCAACCTGTACCCCAGGGCAGAATTTGGAGCTCTCAGGCTACCTGGGTAAGTGGAAGGATGGATAAAGCACTGGTCTGGGACTTGTTTTCAGCTCAGGGAGCTCAGCTCTGTGATGTGACCTCTGAGATCTCGGGGAAAGCTGCTAAAGGTCTCCCAGGCTCCATGGCTCTGCTCCATGATGGTCCTGGATTGGAAACACACCCTTTATTTCCTTCAATTCACATCCTTACCTGCCCTTTTGCATCACTACAGAGGTGGAAATGATGATTATTTTTGTCTCAAGTGACTGACAGTTCTTTAAGGCAGAGAGCACCCTTGTTCCTTTGATTAATTTCTACGAGAAAGCAAAATAGTCTCAAATATACTGTTAAAAGTAGTGGCATCAAGAAATTGATTATGGTGTACCATACAGTTAACTTTTATTAGCTCTAATCAAAGAGCTCTTCCCAAAAATAATTCTAGAAATACTGTGCTTACCCTCTATGGTTACCTGCAGATACTGAATTAAAGAGGGGGCACTGAATCAGCTGCCCACAGGGATGCACATCTAAAATACAACTGTCAAGACAGTTTTAGGCAAAACACCTCAGCTCTCCCAGTTCTGTCTCACTTGGATTGACTCAGTGTCTAAACTGTGAATTCACTGTCCTCATGAAGTGAAACCTCCTTTCAGGACTCTGGCCTAGAAGCCACCAGCATCAATCACATATTTTGAGAGGAGCAGCATTCTTTGGGAGCAATCTCTGAACCTTAGATCAGGAGTTTAAGATGTTGCAGTGGGATTTTCAAAAGCCCTCTTTAGAAGCTGTGCTGGGTCAGTGCAGAGAAGTTTTGTGAAGCCCAGGGTAAGTTCTGAGCCATGCTGCCCTCCTCCCTGCAGGTGTTTACTGAGGTTATACTGAGCTTTTTGCCTAATCTTGCATGTATGCAAACACTGGAAGATTATCAGGTTGGGTCTGATTGTGGCTGGGTTTGTGTTTCCTAAAACTGAGGCCATGAGGAGAGAGATCAGGGAGAAATATTGGTTGAGAAAGAGGAAAGCAGGAAAATTGGAAAAAAAAAAAAGAAAAAAAAAAGAGGTGGGAGCTCTGTGAAAGAGCAAAATGAGGATAGACAACTATTAATTAACAATATTATGTAAGAGTCCAGCCAGCACCAGCGTTACAAGATACACCAGATCTTATACAAATTCTAGGATACAGCAAAAGTCTTTTGCTGTAATGCAAAATATAAATTTGTATGATATTGCTTATATGTGTGGGACCTTCAAACATCACTGAACAAGGACCCAGCTGCTCTTTGCCAGGAAGATTGCTGGGATTTGAATCCCAAATTGGATTCGTTGCAACAAAGCCAAGGTGCTGCAGGTCTGGTCACTGGGATGGGCAGGCTGAGTGCCTACCAGCTCAGAAAGCAAAGTGAATTTTCTTCCCCAGAGAGTAAGGATGTGTGAACTTCTAGCAAGGTAAGTTGAGGAGATTCACATGGAGCAGAAATCTCCCTGTGAAGATGAGATGAGGATGGATTTTTAGCGATGTGCACTGATGAGTCATTGCAACTTCTATTAATATAATTGGCACATATGTAAATAAATTCACATGTGCTCCTCTGGAAAGTTAGCTCATGAGATCAGTCAGCAATAATAAACCAAGAAGAAATGCAGTTTCGTAGAAACAGTGACCTATGGCATTATTTTCCAGGTACTTTGGAAAGAAAAGGAACTACTTGGTTCTTTTCAGTGCAATAAATGGCCATGTATCTCAGGAATTCCCTTTTAGTTCTGCCCAGGTAATTTGCACACGGTTCCACAGAAAAGTTTGGTGAAGAAATTCATGCATTCCCTGATTTCTTAAAGACAACCTGTGGTGTGTAGATACACGGCCAGATCTGGGAAAGGAAACCAGCACAGCACCCTGGGGGTCAGTGGAGCTTTAATACCCATCGAGGACCTGCCCATGCTCAGCAGGAGCTGGATGAAGCCCTTTCCTCTTCCAGGCAGTGTTGAACATCAGCACCACAATGTAAGGCTGCCTTTCCTCCTCTCCTTGTAAAAGTCTGAAACCTGCTGCCTGTTATGCCCTCAGCCACCCATTCATGGTTCAGACACCCTTGAGTCCAACATTGTACAAGAAGAAACTTGTATTTTCTGAACAAAAGCTGCTGCTCTTAGGGTGGGACTTCCCAGACTTATGGGTTATCCTAATAAAACCCAGGAATGTTTTAAAGGCAGTAGCATTAGAGACCACCAACTATTTTATTGTTCAAGCCTAAAAGAAAAATCTATTATACCTGAGATTGACCCTGTAGCTGTTCCTTTTAGCAGGCTCCTTAGAAAAGTAGAAGGGCTGAATTTTTACAAGGGCATTAATGCATTATTTTAGATTGCATGATTCTGGATATTTACACACAACCATACAGTAAGCACCCGAGAAAATAAACTGGATTTAGCCCCACCACACCTCTTTTTTAAGACAGAGCACAGAAGTAACAATATAAACAGAGAGGACCAAATCTTGCTTGTTGAGCATGGCTATTTTTACTTTTCTAGGTATTTGTTTGTCCTATCCTCATCAGTGTAACAGGTGAGCAAAACACAACAAAACACACATCCTTCCTCACAGTCTGCCCATGAAACTGACCACAGCTAACAGACAAACAGGGAATTTTGCAGGTTGAAAACTGGGTCACCTAAAACCAAAAACCTGAAACACCTCAAGGTGGCTCAGTGACAATTTCCATTGACTTAAATGGACTGACTGTATCTGGTGGATTTGGGTTTCCCGTGCCCAAGGCTGTGTAAGAAGGTATCAGGTAATGAGCTGAGTTCTCTTGAGAGCCAAATCACATAACTTATTTTAACACTTGTCCTTCTGAAGGCAATAAAACAGGTGATGTGAAAGCAACCTGTGGCCCATGGCTAGTGGCTCTTTGTCCTAAGCATGTGGCTTTCAATTTTTGGAAACATTGATGGCAGGTACCTGAAATTAGATTCAGTGATCTAAATGTCTCCTCTGGAGTCCTAGATGGTCACATGGTTGCGCAGAATTTCCTTCACTAGCCAGAACCTTTGCCATTAATTTTAGTTTGGTGGTCACTGTGTTAATATTTCTACCACTGGATTTGGCCCCACCACACCTCTTTTTTAAGACAGGGCACAGAAGTAACGATATAAACAGAGAGGACCAAATCTTGCTTGTTGAGCATGGCTATTTTTACTGCCTGTGCACTGTCTGTGGAGGATGTGAACATCTAATGCAGGTTTTCAGGGATGGAGATTTAGCTTCTCAAAACAGCAATGCCCACTGTCTCTCAGTGCAGGGTGAATATGCAGTCAGGAAGATCTGAGCCTTGCCATAAAACTCATGCAGCCCTGACACTTGAGATGCAGGGCCAGGTTGTCCAAGTCCCAGACAAAGAACTGTTGTTCCAGACACACAGAGGGAACCTGGATCTCCACGTGGAACGTCTGCTGTGGTGTACGAGGTGACCTCATTTACACCTACCAGTGCTGTCGGTGTTTGTGCTGTCTGCTGATAGGGAAGGCTCCAGGAACTGCTCTGAAAGAAGGCCTACAGAGCTGGCTCCTTGCCCTGCTGGTTTAGAGGAAAATTCCTGCCAATTTGGCTGGTTTTTTTTGGTTATACTTCAAATAACAGGAAAAAAAAAATTAAAATGTTGAATACACTTTGGCCTTATCTTGACTTAAAATTAAATGCTTGACACAGGATTACCTCTCAAAACGTCCTTGCTTGATTCCACCTCTGCCTAAGAGGGAAGAAAATCAGACACAAAGAAACAGCAATTGAGATCCAGAGATTTAAAAATCAGCTGGTGTGCTTAGTCTGATATATTCCCTGACCTACCCATACGTTTATACTCCTGCTCACACACAGACAGAATTAATTCATCCCAAGATGCAATTGTGCATCTGTTTTATATATTTGACCAGTCACTTCAGGAATATTTTTAACTTGTGGGGAGCATTCACAAGTGTAAGAGCAGGAAAGGTGACAAATAAAGGTGAGAGTATACATTTGCCAGACGAGAATGAGGAGACATAACAACTATGGACAAAAATCTACTTCTCTGTGATCCATCCTGTATGTAATCCCCAGCAGGGATTCAGTGATTTCACCTGGAAAGTATTGTGAGGTTGTAAGGAAATCCTGCCTGTTACTAGGCATAGGTATCAGTCAGGTTGTCTGGATCCACAGCTGCAGTAGCACAAATTTCTGCTGCTTGGATTGAAGGTAATCCCAAGATGTTGTGTAAATCAGGCCAGCCGCTATTAGCTCCACATCCAAACCAGCACATGAGAATACAAAGTAGTAGACAGGAATGTACAAGGCAAGATAAATTCTAAATAAAGGACCCTGTCACCTTCCAGAAAAGCTTTTTGTTTCCCCAGGTGAACCTTTGCCTTCGTTCCTACTAATGAGTTCTGAATCTTCCTACTAAAAAATCAAAGGTGCTGTCCTCCCTCTGGCAGCAATTGGGTCTTAAAAAGCCTCCTGACTAAATTTGCCCTCACATAAATGCAAGTTGAAGGTCTGTGTCTGATCTCAGCCCCTGCTCTTTCCCAGTTTCTTAAGCTGACAGGGATTTCTCTTTCCTTCTAATCCGAGGATCCCCACTGACAGGGCAGGAGAGGAAAGGAGGCTGCACACAAAATGCTGGAAAGCAAACTACCTCCAGCTTCCTCCAAATCCTTTTTCCCAGTCCCAGAGGAATGCATTCAGGAGGCCAAATGCCTCAGGAAGCAGCTGCCACAGTAAATGCTTCTATCTGGGGACCAGTCCTGAGGCGGTGGGAAAGTTGAACTGGTTTGGAAAATGTTGGTGAAAGCCCCCAAAACCAGCTCAGCAGAGAGCTGCCCCCCAGCTCGTGTTTCAGTGGCACAGAGGAGGAGATAAGAACGGTGCAGAGGCAAGGGGCTTTTAGCACTTGATATGTCAGATTTTGTTTAGGGTAGATAAGCAAAACCACAGTGCTTCCTTGCTTGGGAACTGGGATTGTTTTTTCCCTCTTCCTGATGGGTGACAGCCCGTTTTATGCAGTATACCTAAGAGTGCAATGTCAGGAAAAATGTCTGCAGGTATGCATTTGAGAATTGTGGAGGTACAGGGGGATTTAAAGCATGCTGTAACCTCTGATATTGTGTTGTGGTACTGCTGCTGCAGGGGCAAGGCTGCATCCCAACAGGGACAATGTGTGTGTGTTACAAGGGAAGAAAAGCTGATTGCAGTCGTGGCTTACTATACTTCATTTTTTATGTTCTTGGTTAGAGCAAGTGCAAATGTTGGGCTGAAAAAGGAAAAAAAAAAAAAAAAAAAAAAAAAAAAAAAAAAAAAAAAAAAAGCCTTGATTCAGCATATTTATACCAAAACTAGCTTATTCTCCAGTTACCAGATTACCAGATTTTTCTTTGGAAATAAGATTTATCCTTTGCTCTTCACAGTTCTTTGGATAGATGATATGGTTTGGGAGGATCATTGTCACTTTTATTCTTTTTTGTAACATAAATTCTTGTAAACAGCCCCATATCTCTGTTTTAGAGAGAAACTTCAACAAATCTTTCTTTGAGGAGGGGATGAAATCTTTGGAAGTTCTAATACTCCTAATCCCTGAAGTGTTTTAGGAGGAGCAGACCCGCTGTCAGCAGTGTGTTGCAGGCAAGACCGACCTCTGCAGGACAAAGTAGGGCAGGTCAGAAGAAAATTCAGCTGAACGTCTCTTGTAGTAATACCACTAAAAAGTAAGTGTTCTCCCATTTCTTGGAGAAAGTCCTTCCTATTTTCTTGAGTCAAACTCGTAGTGTGAGTTTACAGAAAAAAAGGGCAGGTGAAATTTTTGTGTGAGCTCCAGCCCTCCCCAAAGAGGGTTTCCTCTGCTCCCACTGATGCACAGAATGGCTGTGAAGGGTAATAAACTTCTGCCACCAGCTCTGCTCAGGGTGAGAAACTCCTTGCAAAGTGGTTGTCGGGGCCTAGGACACTTTGCTATGAATTTTGAGAGTTACACAGTGGTGAAACTCAGCCAAACACTGAAAAGGGGATTAACATTTTTCCGAGACCCCTAGGACCAAACTGAGATGGGGGACAGGATGTGTGTGATGTGTGTGGCAGATTGGGAGGTGTTTCTCTTGCTACATGCTGAAATTGAGTTTAAATTTTTTTTTTTTTAATTTTAGGTGTCCTGGATAAAAAAGTTGCCTTTACTGTTTTAATGGCTGTTCTGGATCTTTTCCTTCCAATTACTTGCCAGCACCAGAGCGTGTTGTTCTTGTACAGTCACCACTGCAGATTCTTTGGAGACCCCAAAACAGCTGAACAAAAGCCCCTAAGACTAACAATTTGCTCAGTGAGCAGTGGAGCTTGTGAATCCAGGCTTCCTGTGGCCCTGCAGTGTGGGTGCTTTGGTGGCCAATAACACCAATGTCTCTGAAGGTGGCTGCACACGTGGGTCCTCTGCTGGCTGATAAAAAGGTGAGCTCACACCGTGGTTCTCCTCCTCTGAGGAGTCTCTGACTGTGACCTCTCCCCTCTCCTGCTGCCTGATGTGAGAAGCAGGAACTCAGTGTGTTTGAGTCCTCAGCCCTGCTGTAAGGCTTGGTGGAGATTTGGTGGCCAGGAAGACTTAAGAGCTGTACAGGGAGAGAATAGCAAAGACTGATGAAGACATGTGCACACGTGGAGTGATTGGTGGCCCTTCAAGCTGTCCTCTGGAAAAACCAGCACCCCTCACCTTCTGTTCCCCCTGCAGGAGCATTGCTTCTCTAGGTGTGGGTGGCACAGGTAATTTCATAGCTGGGTGGTGAACTGATCACACCTAAAATGTGTGAAGGATTGGGTTTGGGTCTTAGGTTTGGGTTAATAAGTCTTCATGGGTTATCTTTTTCTCAGCCAGCACCGTTCTCTCCTCTGCTTTGCTGTACAAACCCTTCCTGCAGAGGCAAGGATGGGATGAGGGGGTGAAAATATTTGGTCTTTACATTGGCAGCACCTGGTTTAAATGCACACTGAAACACAGGCACAGGAGAACACAACTCTTTTAAGAAAATAAACCTAAAATTATCTATTATTAAAAAAAATAAGTGGTGAGTTTGACACCTGGGAGAGGAAGAATAAATACAAAACCAATGGTCAAAACATGAAGATTTCCAGTGACTCTGACTTACACAGAGAGATATTTCTTTTTGCACGCATGACAAAGGGAGCAGACAGAGTAAAGAGGTTTTGCAGCTGCATCAGATTCTCAAATATAGATCCAGGCATGAGAATTTTAACAAAAAATTCAAATTACCATGTAAAAAAAAAAAAAAAAGCAGTGGGGAAGTTATGGCAAGAATACAACAGCCCTGAGGAGATAATCACACCAAAAGCACTGCCTAAGGATGCTTAAACTTCCATCAGTTGGTGTTGGATGCTGTTCCATGGAGGAGATAGGGTTTCTATCAACAGTCAACAGCTTTCCTATATGTCCACCTTGCTTTTCATTAGATTTTTGAGCCCTTCTCCCTTTTGAAAAATGACAGAATAACTGAAATTCTGTCTTAGATGTGGTTGGGTTGCATGTCATGGGAATGTCAGGGAAAAGTCCTGTGCTTTTACAATGCAGGAAATCTAATTTGGTTATCACAACGATTCCTTATGGCCTAAAAATTCTGTAACTGTATCACCGCCTGGATACTGGAAAAAAAACCAGGTTTTTGTTGAAATTGAGCTTTTGAGATTTGTTTCCTAAGGGCTGGAAAGTTCTTGATTTTCAGGTGTATTTTGTATGTGGAAGAGTGTCACACTACGACACGAATGAACAACACTCACACACTGAGATGTCCAAGGCATAAAAGGGGCAGTTTATTTACAGACCTTGACATTTATAGAATTCCAACAGTGACCACGGATTGGAGGATGAAAATTGTCCTCTCCAACCACACTGGTCAACCCAACAGTCCATCAGTTCTCTCCTCCTCCAGAAAGGAATGCAAAACAATCATTATTTACATGAAAAGTGCGTGAGAAACTCCACCACAAAAAGTAAAACGTCAGAAGGCTTTAGAAGAACTTTAGAAAAACAGGGAGACAGAAGAGCCTTGGTGGCTGCTTCTTTTGTGATGGAGTGGTAATCCTAATTTCTGTTCCAATTCATTGTTTTTCGGAGCCATACCTGGCAACAAAGACAGACTGATTCTGGTTTGGATGTCCTGTTTCTGGAACTCTTCAGAGTTTCAGGATGTGCATCTTGAATAGCCAGGAAGATCTGAAGTCCTTGCTCTTATTTCTTCTTCACTATCCCTCTTGCTGTCTGATGTTGCTCTTGTTCTTGCCATGGATGAAGCTGCATGACCTGGAAGAGGAAGACAAGCTCTCTCCCCCAAAGATCTGCTTGTTTCCACTTGACATCATATTCATGTTGTGGCCATCAGCACACTGCATTCGTTCTCCTAAATCTGCATTGTGCCATGGGAGGCAGCTAAGAAAGGACTTGTGCACAAAATACTGTTTTGGGAAGAACGTTACTTCAGGCAGAACAAAAGTGACAAACTCTGAGCACATGTATTTCCCCTTCCATAGGCATTGTTCTGGAGTTAGAAATCAGGAAAGCCAACAGTGTTGTGGTTGGTGATCGTCTGACACCTGCCCTGCCATGACCAATGAGATGGAAGAACACAGCAGTGCAATGTCCACCATTACCTACAATATTCCTCATATTCCTGCTTTGTCCCTTCACTGAAAATTTAATTATAGTCTTAGTTATTCTTCTGTAGCCTCTGTGCTGCAGAAACACACTGGAATTGATAAAAATCAATGCCTGTAGTTTTTTAACTGAGGCAAGTAGGCAAGTAATTGATTTGGAGTAGTATTTTGTTTGATTATACCCCAGTCACTGGACTCCTGAGCTGCTTCAGTTCCCTGCTTGCTTCCAGGAGGCTTTCATTTTTGAATAAGCTCAGTCTCTGCTCCCCAGCCATCTGGCTTTGAGCTCTTCAGCATTTTCCTCCTAATCCCCTTCCTATGCAAGCCCAGAATAAAGGAGTTTCTTCCAGCTCCAGATAAGTAGTAGCTGGGTTTTTCTCTCCTGGTTGCCAAAACGACCGCAGTTCTTCACAGGAAACAGTCCAGCTACACATTCTGACCTGTTGGACCTCAGCTGAGGTATTTGGCCTGCAGGTCCTACTGCAGGAGAAGTTGAGTCACGTGTGGGGGAAAATGAAAATACATCTGCAAAGCTGATCACAGAAATGGAAGTCTTCTTTGCTGAAGACACAGCATTTTTTTGCTATTTCACCAGAAAATTTCAACCAGCATTAGTGAAATGTGTCCAGGTGGAAGTGCCTACAGTGCAGTCATCTGCACTGTGCTCATATTCTGCATTTACTTACAGTCCATGGAGGGAAAGGCATATGGGGTTTGTGATTTATCTCATTCAAGATGTCTGAAGTAATTCAGATGAGCTAGACCTGGAAGTGATGTAGCTCATCTTCATTCTCTCAGGTGATTAAAGGGAGCTGTAAGTGGTTACAAAGCAGACCTCTAAGTGCAAAGTCCTTTCTAAGTCCTTAGAGAAATAAGACGTCTGAAAGTCTGAACTTTGTGGATTTCAGGATTGCATTTCTTTCACCAGGTTCAGGCTGAGCTCTACTTGCTCTGAGCATCTTAGGGCAATTGTAAAAAATCAGGTGTTGTAGCTGTGACATTATTACCATAAGCTGCAGCTCAGAAATGCCTCCAGATCAGCTGAAATGTGCTTTCCATCAACACCAGGCAGGGACAAGTCTCTTTCCCTTCCTTTTTGTCTGCAGGGAGGGCAAAGGGGAGCAAACCATGTCTTTTGCAATTCAAAACTGAACAGTCTGCAATTGTGTCAGTGTTCCCACATGACTTTCTTGTAGTTCAGTGGGATCTCATGGAACAGAGGATATTGTTTCACACACATCTGTCTTTTTCAAACCCACGTCACCACAACAGCAAGCACTTGGTTTTAGTGACCTCCTGTGCCCATATTTGTGTCTCATTGTGGAGGGAAAGGATTTTCCTCCCTTGGCAGGTGAACATCTAGGTGGTGTCTCATATTCCATCTCCTCAGAGGCAAGGCCTGCAGAACAGGCATCAGGAAGGCAGCAGACTTCAGGCCTCAGGAGAATCAGCCAATGTTATTAAACCTGTGCTTTTTATTCCCTTTGCAACACTATTTTTCAGCCTGTGGTCTGTGTGCCTCTGGGAGACTGTAGAATACTCCAAGAGGTCCTTGAAAAACAGCTAACAGAAGCAAGCCTGTTGTCAGTAGGTTTGAATTCCCTATACAAAGATGCATACCTCTTTTGAAAAAAAAAATTAAAAAAAGAAAGAAAAAATAGGCAGCTTGTAAATTGAAAACTGTTGAAAACTGCAGTTCTGCAATGTTCCAAGGAATAATTTTTCTGAACACTTTGATGTGTGAAGGGTCAGAGGGTGAATTATTCTAACCTGGTGGTTAGCAATTGCTTTAATAATCATTTAATTATTTTGTACAAATAGGAGGGGCTGAAAATTTCCTACCTCTGAATATTCTGTAGTGCAGGAATTAAGAAAATCTCTGGGAAGGTGAGAGGCTTGAATTGGGCAGGGAAAATTGTTGAAAGCTTAGCACATGTGTGGGGGAAATTCCCTCCTACTCTGTACTGGGTATATAAAAGCAACACCTCTCCACACATCTCCCTTCTCCATGTTTTGTGCTGTTTGGACTCTGGTAAATGTTTCCTTGTGGCTGAGCAGTTGGAGTGGCTGTACCTGTGCTCAGTGTTGGGGTGGGGTCCTGAAGGAAGAGGCTGTGAGGGTGCAAGCCTAGAGGTGCAGCTCCACTGGCACTGCCCCCATGGTGCTGGAAGTCTGTGTTTGTGGGCTCAGAACCAAAAGGTGCTTTGGGATTAAGCTTTTTGTGGCTCACTCAAGGCCACAAAAGGTGGCTCTTGGTAAGGAAAGTTCTTGGTAAGGAAAGGGTGTGAGCTCAGGTTTATCAAATATAACACCAGTACCTTAGCCACAGGGCTGTGACACCTCTGTTAACACAAGGGTAGGAGTGACCAGATTAAGGGTGAGCAAGAGATGCCTTTTTTCCCCCCAGAGAATTTTAAAAGAGAACCAGCACATGGCAGTGCTACCACCAAAGGAAGTTGTGCCAAGGGAGGAGACTGGGAGGGCAAAGCCCTGTGTTGGATGTGGAAAGTAGAGGTGTGGTGCAGAAAGAAATGTAAGGTCACGTCTACAAATCAGAGGAGAGGTTACAAAGGGGGTCTCTGCTGCTCCATGATGGGCTTCCCATTGGATTTCCACACACAGCTCACAGCATCCTAGTGAGAGGCAAGGATGGGTACATGGCTCATGTGGAAATGACACTCAGTTTAAAGAAATGGATCAGCCCAAAGGAAGGAACAGCTTCTTACTGCTCCAAAGATCTGTAATTGAAGTCAAGACAATCTACTACTTCCTGAGGGCTTTGTCCTATCCTTCAGATACCCTGAGGATCCATAATTGGATTTTTACCATAAATAAGCACTGAGAAATATGTTTCTTATTTAGGTTGCTCATGTGCTTTTTTCCTTTGCTCTTAGTCAAGAGAATTTCTGTGGACACAAATGGGAGCACGAAGGGAGTTTGTCATGTGGGGAAAGGCAAACTTCCCAAAGCCCACAGAACTCAACTATTAACCTATTTTGGGTATTTAGAAAACAAAATGTTTACCCTCACAAACTTGTTTTTCCTGTAATTTAAACTCATTTTCTCTCCCATGCCATTTAAACAGATTACATTTCAAAACCAAACAGATTTACTAGGGAGCCTGCTTATGTATTAAAGAAGGCTGACAAAAGCAAAGCAGGCACAGATCAGTCCTATGAAAAGGATTTCTGTATGCCCTGCCTCATACTTCCTAATCTTTCTTCTGCTGGAAAGCATTTTAGGGTTTTTTTTATTACATTGAATATTAAATTATGTATTGCACAAATCCAATGATACGCATTAAATAATTATAAATTTTATAAATTAGCATTTGTTATATTTATTGCTTGTATTTTTTTGTATTTTTGTTTGTATGTATCATGTCCACTGAAGCTTCTGGTTTTTTCTCTCCCTTTCAATTTATTGTGTCTCTGTCAACTTCTCCCAGCAGTGCATGTCTTAGTGAGAGGTTATGCTCTGTTTAGAAAACATGAATCCAATAACACAGAGAATAACTTTCAAACCTAATTTATTGACATTGTCAAAGAATTTGGAAAATTTCAAACTTTAAGGTTAAACCAGCTGAGAAAGCAAATATTTAAATATGTTAAATCTTGGAAGATTGTGGATTCTTCTTCAAACTCCCCTTTCTTGTTGGTCTCACTTTGATGATTAAAACTGGTTCAGATTTGCAGGCAGGGTGTACTGTGAATGGGAGTAACATTCCTGTTTGTATTACAGTGACAACCAAACAACTGGTAATGATAAGGGGATTTTCTACTACAAGCCGAGAGGTGCTGGAGGGAAGAGCCAAAGCTGAGCTTTCAGATGTAACTTTCCATGTTCTGACAGCTGTATATTTGATTTTTCAATGTTATGATTTGCTGCTTGCCCAGAAAGACTGTAATGAGAGTTTAGAAGCACAGTGATAAAATTGGTTTGTGCTGTGGTCTCTGAAAGCAAATAGCGTGAAAACAATTTGGCTGCAGTATTTTAATTGAATTTAACTGAATGCTTTATTTTTTTAAAGAGCAGGACCATTTGTGAATCTTCTCATTTTTTAACCCACGTGCTGTATTTTTGTGTTTGTTGTGTCTTCTAAGGAGTTACATTTTTTTCCTGTATCTACTCACAAAGTTTTTTTGACCATATGTCTCAAAAAATGCAGGGCGGGTGGTTCTGAATGCAATGCTGAAGAACAAGCCCCATGGAAATCTGTGGATATATTCTCACCCCATGGACATGAAAAGTAGGCCTGGATTCCCAGTGGGTCTGAGTCAAAAGCTCACAAAATCATTCTGAGCTTTCCCTGTAACTCCAGTTGTCTTTGGCTCGTGTTCAGTGAATGGGGAGTCAGTTGACTTGTAATTCTGACCCCAACTTATTTTTATTTATTATGAGTGGACACCAGCTGCTTCTTTGTTGTCTGAAATATACTGTGTGCCCTTGAACTTTGACATCTTCCTTCCAAGAGGATGATTTAGGCTTTGTCCAGGGTTTGCCAAACCAGCAGGCTCCCCCATACTTTTGGACTTCCGACAGGCCACGAGGGAGCGATCCCCCGCCTGCCTCTGGAGTGGTACCTAAAGGAAAATAAGGAAAACACCAACCAGGCCTTATGGAATGGAAGTACTGATGGACAGGGCCACAGTTTGTGTGCTGCCTTTGCTGATATGTTCAATTAACAGTCCTGTCAAGGAGAACCTGGCTTTGGTCACTCAACCTTACTTCATTTAAGTTGATAACCCTCGATATCCAACAGTGGGATAAACCAGATTCCTCAGCTTTGTTTGTTTTGGCCTACCGTGTCTCTTTATGAGGAAAATGGTCAAAGTAAAGTGCTTCCTCTGTGTATTTTGACAGGAAACAGTACTAATATGCTTTCCTTTTGTCGTATGCCTTGCTCTTTTCTCCCGGTGTTGTTTAAATATTTTCAGTCCAATGACATATTTATTAACCCACCACTCTCTGCATGGGGTAAGACTTTGATTGGCCCATCTGTAAAGACTCTCGGTTAAGGTGGTTTTTTCAGCGAGAGTTAATAATATTACTACTATTCACATAAAACTCTGAGACAATCTCTTTAAAAATGGAGCACATTTATCTAAAACAGCTGGTTAAGAGAGCATGAGGGCCCAGCTAGAGTCGGCAAGGTCGGGGGTCAGGGTTAACACCAATCTCCGTGGAACTTTGAAGCTGACATTTTACAGATTATATGTGTCTCAGTGCACAGTGGGCATGGCATATAAATTGGTCTTAGAGGCCCCTATTTGTTCTCTGCATTTTTATGAGCCCACAGAGTTGTTCTTTGAAGCAGCACACACAGAAAATAAAAACTCATTTTAATGTTGTGGAACTATTTGCAGTAAATCATGTTAACATCCTGGCTTTTCTTTAGAGGGATGCAGGGTGTTTTTCCATGTTCTTGGGTGCTGTGATTGCCTCTGATTTAATCCTGTATTTTTCCTTCTAATCTCACTTCATACATCTTGTCTTCTCTCCTGCCCCCAGTTTGGTGTTTGCACAGTTCTCCTGCGTGCCTGGCTGATTTTAAGCTCCAAGGACACCTTCATTTTGCTTCATGCAGTGACTTAGTTATTGTAAGTGCTCACTCCCTCCTCTATCAAAAATCCCCTGGCACTATAAATCCCTTGCTATTGTATGGCACTGCTGCCTTAGAAGAAAGCATCTGATTTCAAAGAGACCAAGTTCCATTCTGGAACTAATTATATCATTTATTTTATGATTTTTTTTTTAATTGCTAGGTGTTTTAACTGGAAAATGCTGAATTCTGTAGAGCCACAAGGAACAGACACTGTTAACAGAATCTGCTGGAGGTATTTTAGCCACCTAATTAATTTTCAATAAATGCTTCCAATAGGTAATTTGCTTCTGGCCAAATGTAAATCAACTGGAGACAAATAGGGTTAAAATTGGAAATGTGTGATGGGGACAATGTTTATGGACAAAATAACCTGGCACTCCTAGAAATAACTTGCTGACAGTAATAGAAAATTGGACCACACAGATGTTAACAAAACCTGAACACAGTGTGTCACATGGCCCTGGCAGAGTTTCTCCAGCTGGACACACAACTGGCTCCTGTGTGTGGGTCTCACCACACAGGGCCTGTTTATCCTAATCTTCCTTTGGAATGGATTGGGCATGACATGCTTCAGTCCTCTTGTACCTGGCATCCTTCCTAAAGGGCCTTTTCGCTATTCTCTTCTGCAAAAATTTGCTTTATTGTTCTCTTGAACCTTCAAAAAACCTCAGAGACACTCTAGAATGTACAAATATCCTCTGCAAAGCTCCAAGATTTTATGTTCTCAAGGCTTAGGGGTCATATTTTCAGAGGTATATAGCAGGTGAAACATAAACAATTGGTGAATAAAATTTTCTAACTTTTAGGTTAATAATGGTTCTAATCTACACCATCTTCTGAGATAAAATTAAAGATTAAAAAAATATAAACACTTCTTGCATATTTGCTTTCTTTTCAAAGTTTCCTCACCCCTTTCACATATTTTTCACTGCTTCTAATTCCATTACAAATCTCATTGTCTTCTCCAGAAGATGAAGTCAGCATCTGTCCCTTCCCAAAGGGGTTGGTAAGAGATCAATTTTGTACTTCCCAGTATTTCCATGCCAGGTGGCCTTTGGACAGGGCTGTCTCATGGCCAAGGGCCCACATGAAACTGCCCAAGTCCCTTCCTGCCCTTAAATCCAAACTCGAAAAAGTCTGACCTGGGCAGAAACAGACTCTTTATCCATGGAAACCTTCACATGAAAAGAGAATGTTAAGGTTTGATGCCTTTTTATTACGGACGTTAAGTCACTCATCTTTATAATTTAGGATAAATTAGACAATTTGGCTCAGAGACAATGACAGGATTGGAGTTACTTGCTCCTGGTGTGCCTGTGGGTACTGGGAGAGACTTCAGAGCAGATGCCAGCTGCTGTATGAACACAGAAAGTTCCCAAAGCTGGTGCTCATGGGCAGCCCAGCAGCAGCCCTAATGAGATGTGGTGGAGCTGCAGTGACATTGTCATCCTGAAAAACAGGCCACAGATAACCCTGTGGCACAAGGTGTGACCAACATAGGCTGCTGCCAGAGAAACATAAGGACAAGAGACCTTTGGACATGTCTGATTGCCCTTCTTGCTTAAATCTTTAGCATTTTCTGAAAGCAAAATTCAACATGTGGTCTTGCAACTTTTATCAACTTCTCTAAACATAAAGGTAACAAAGCAAATGATGACAATTGTCCTGCCATTTCCCTAGTCTCTGTTACTGAAAGGGCACTCACATGGTCTCAGCATTTCCCTAATTTTAGTGGATTTAGTGGTCACACCCTATAGGTAGGATCTCTGGCAGCTTCAGAATGGCTTGGCAGCAAGTCTGTTGGTTGATCTAGCAAATCGTTTAGCACTGTAGAATCATGAGGGGGTCTGGAAAATGTTGTTCATCTTTTTGAAGTCCCACAAAGTTTATTTCTGTCACTTTTATTTTTCCGTGATGGCCAGTGTATGGAAAATGGCAACGTATCAGGCTCCATTCCTGTCTCAAGCAGCCCCAAACAAGGCTCTGTGCTGGCTCCCACGCTGGTTTCCTTCTTTTTCTTGGCCGTGCTGGCAGAGGCGTTTTGCTGACACTGAGAGAGGAGTATTTATTTAATTCTATACCAATGGAAAGTTTCTCCATCTGCAGTGCTGCTCATCAAAGATCTTCAGGTTTTTTTTTTTTTTTTTTTTCCTTCTTCTTCTTTTCAAATGGCTCAATGCTGGCAATGCCTTCAGCTGAAGACATTTGCTCAGTGTCCCTTTTGCCGAGCAGGTAGACAAGTAGGTTTCGTGACTGGACAACAGGATGGGCATGTCCATCCTGCTCCTGCTTCTCTCCAGTCTGGAGAGCTCTGCTGGTTGGGAAGAATGCTGTCACAGGAGCTGCCCAGGAGATTAACCACGGCAAGGCTTTGTGTTTTGGCTGTGGCCACACCTCTGTTTCAACATTGTGTGCAACCAAGCAGTAATGACAATGTCTGTCAAAATGTCCAGCTCATACTGTTCCTTCCTCCTTGTAAGACACACTCTTGCTCCACCAAAACCCATCCTAAAGAGCCTCTGTGCTTTGGTTTCACCTATTTGTGAGACTACGTGGTGGGGTGAAATACCTAATACACAAATCCTTGCCTATTGACAAATTGTTCTCATTGAAAGCAGAATTCGCCTGGAGACCTCACTATGCGGCTTGAAAATTCTTAAGGAAATACTTTATGATCAACAAAACCAAACCAGCTGTTCCCATTTTGCCGGGGTAATGCAAACCCAGCTGGAAAGTGAGCTGGACTGACCCCTGCCCTGAGGAGGCAGCAGCCCACAGCAGAGCAGGGTGGTGGCAACTTTTCTGTGAACATCTTTGCAAGAAATCCTGAACAGCACAAAAACAATAAAATAAATTCCGCTTTTTCCAAACCTAGCTACTCCAAAGACTCTTGCACAGCTCCAGTTTCCAGTGTACCTGTCCAAGTTGGATGTTTTCTGCACTCAGGTGTGCTGAAATCAGCACAGCGAGTTTCCCTCGTTTTTGACGAGGTAACAAGAAAGGCAAGTAAGAGCTGAATTCAACAGGATTGTGCAGCTCGATGCAGAATCCCATTACAAACAGGTATTTTAGATGTGTTTCCCAGAGAAATATTCTGAAACAGTTAAAAAAATGGATAAAGGAAATAACTGGGCAAAAATTTGTTGTAAAAGATGAGGACAGATTCTCGGCTGGCCTAAATTTTTGTAGCTCTGCAGAAACCAGTGGGGCTTTTTCATACTTTGCTATACTGGTGTTTCAGCACATAAAGCTGTCATTTCATGTCCATCATTAATTATGAGCTGTATTTTTGAAATTCATAGTCAGACAAGTAATTCTGTACTTAGCATTGTGACTAAACCTGCCTTTAGGGTTGCAGGAAGAGGGACCAGTTAATCTAAAGACCAATAAAAGAGCAATTCACACGAGGAAAGAGAATCTGATTCTGCATGGCATTTTGGGAATTTTAAGAATATTTTTCTTCTGTATCATGAGGCAGATTGATTAATTAACCCTGAACCACATTTAATAATCAAGCAATCAATTATGTGTTCCAGGAATTCTGATTTTATGAAACATCTCCCTGTAACAGCAAATTACCTTGACTAACTGTGTTTAAGATGGAGTTATCATAAATCCTTTTGACTTCTGGAAGAACTGATGGTCATAACATCCCACAGATTGATCAGTTTTGAATAATAATCTTGAATTTTGGAGGAGGACAGTTCTCCTACTCCTAGAATTCTATTAAGATAAATGATAGCAAGTTTTCCCTAAGCCTGGTTCTACCCAGTAGTACAAGCTAGTTAATGAGGGACTTAGAAGTTGCTGGAAATACTTTATTTTTGAGTTTATGGACATTTGATACAGTGCTGAATCCATATATTGCCTTTAACTCTAAAAAGCATAACAAAACTCTACATTTTCTGCATTAATCTAGATGTATTTAATTAGCAGTAAAGCACGAGGCTGGGAGCCAGGAGGTCTGGGCTGTAACTGCTGTGGGGATCCTTTGCAAGCCTTGCCTTTGCCTGTCACCTGGGAATAAAAGTCTCTCCAGGGAGCGTTTGCCACGGTGGAACTTAATTTACTGATGTTTTTAAAGCACTTTAAAGGACTGAAATGGGAGGCACAGGAGAAATGAGAATTGTGAGGATCTATTGTGCATCCCAGGACCCTGGCAGCTGTTAATGATGGACACATGGCAGAAAGTTTACAGAACAGCTTAGATAGCCACGTATTTGGGTACTTACCAGGCACAAAGCCTGCTCCTGCTGAAATCAATGGAAGTCCTGTGCTAAACCTCATGAAAGCAAGGCCAGTCCTCGTTCTCTGGGTCTGTGTCAAAAACGGGTGCAGAGACATGTTGTCATAAAATTTTCCCACCAGGACTGCCTTCACCACATTGAGCTAGAAAGTGCAAAGGAAGAGGGAAGCAAGATATGTATCTCTTCAAATGAAATGGAATTTTATTTTTAATCTCCAGACAGGCTTTTCTTGATTGCTGTGCACAAATTTGTTTTACTCTGCTATTGCCAAATTTCTTGAGCCACTGCCAGTCATAATTCATCTGAGCTCCCATGTCATGATTAAACACGTTGAGTGACTGAATGAAGATGGGAAATGCCAGTGTATGTAAATCACAGCAGACTGCCAGTTGTTATCCATTTGCTTCCTCCTGCTCCTCCTCGTTGTCTCCCAACACCCATGATCAGTGCTGTTTCCTGATTGCTTCACTCTCATGTGTCCTGATCCTGCCTTTCTTACTGCTTAGTTTACAAAAGCTTCTCTCTTGTTCTGCCAAGTAATCTTTGTTTCTGGGGAAAGCCCATCTGAAACACTCAAGTGAGTCAAATCTAGTGGCTTTGATGCCTTGGGAGGTCTCTGAAACAGAGGCTGGACAGAGCTGGAGAATAAAGTAGATATTTATTGAAAGGCTTTTAGGATCCACCTTGGGCAGGACCAGGGCTGCACCCAAGGTGGACACAAAATGGTCACAAAGTAGATTCCTGGTCATGAGGTCTCACATCTTTTAAAGTTTTGGTCCATTTGCATATTGGGGTTTAATTGTCCAATTACAACTTCAGGTTGTGAGGTCTCATCCTTCTTGCTCCTCCCTCCAGCCCACTGTTGTTTATGCTTTTGGGTCTGAAAGTTGTTCTTGATCTCCAGCAGGAAAATGATTTGTTTTGTCCCCCTACTCTGTGAAGAGAGCTTACTTACAATTAATATGAGGTTCAGAACTGCACCCCTAGGCAGCACAGAATCTGAAAAACAGGAAAGTTAAGAATTAAGGCATCAGCTTCCATTAGCATTGCAAGGGTATGTCCACATTAGTGTGAAAAACCACCTGGAAAAACCCATTCAGCTTGACATTTCAGCCACGTGAGAAACAAAACTAATCCACATCTCTGTTCTCATGGCTCTACCTCAGCAGCAGCTCCTACCCCGGGCCAGAGTCTTTAAGCTCACAGCCAGTGGAAGAAAGTGTACAGAAAACTGATGCTACATTTCAGCCCAGGCTGGTGAAGATGAAGAATCATGCTCTGGGCCGCTGGCAGCTTCCTTTGGCAGAAGGTCACAAAAATGATAAGCAAAACCACCGAAGAAATGGTAAATCACTCAAGGAAATCTACATCTATTTTGTTTTGTCCTGAAGTGTTTCATTATAATCATAAACTATAAGGTGTTAAAGGGGTTAACAGGCTCTCAACTCATTGTCAACTAATTATCTTTAAGGTGTTGTCATCACATACTAATCGCTGGGTGAATGTCAGTCCCACCACGGGGAGGTGCCCAACCCCAGGGTGACCTTCTCTCACCTAACAGATGCTTACTTCATTAACTTCAACCATCACTTGCACGGAAAAAAGCTTTTAGGGGCTTTCATCTTTTTAAAAGGGCAGGGAAAAAAAAAAACCCTAATAAACTGGTAGCCTGGTTAGCAGTAGGGGACAGCTTTAGCTTCAGGCACCATGGGTGGCTAAGATGTATGAGAAACAGATGTAAGGCCTTTGGTGATAGGTCTGCACTTTCTATTTATTGACAAATGAAACAGGCAATAGAAGGCAATTAAAAGCCAATGATTGCACACAAACAGTGCAAACCACAACAGCGGAGAGGAAAGAAAAGCAACAGCACAGTGCAGCTCAACTTGTTCAGGGCCAAGCAAAAATGTGATGTCTTTGCAAAGAAAATGTTTTGAGTTGAAGGCTGAAGAGGTTTGATAGTTGTTCTTGCTTTTGTATTCTGTTTTTCCCTAAGGGCTGCCCAGTTACAAGGTACTTCCCAGCTGTGTGACTCTGGTTTTCTTTCTGGGGTTCAAAGAGGAGCTTTAGTATTGGTTTTAAATGATGGAATGGATAATAAAGAAAATCAAATGTGAATAGACAGCAAAGGGACCGTCCTTCACTGAATGTGACAGTGTTTGGATACCAAACCTCAAGTTTGACAACCTCTTTATGTCTTAATGTTTTCTTAACAGACAGCTGAGACCTGGACACAAAAAGATAAATTCAAATTCCTCTACTCAGGTTCTCTGGAGAGACAGATTTATCCCTTTTCATTACTAATCTTCTGTCCTCAGGAAATCAGCTTGCAAGGTATAGTTTATCTCTGAAAGAACTCGAGGACTCTGTGTTCTGCTCATGGGCTGACCTCCCTGATCCCAGAATGCACAGATAGGTCATGCAGGGAAGGAAGAGGGGATCTTCTTTGTAGGGACTTTAACAACCAGACCTGGGATAACACCTACTTTTCACTTAATATGATGAAGGTGCAAATCCATAGGCCCAATTTAAGCGAGTCTTTATTCTGCAAACTATAATTTTGCACCAGAGGCAAGGAGAAAATGGGCTCACCCCCCCAGGATGATGTTACGGCCGAGCAGAATCTCATTAAAAATCAATTCCTCATGTCCATAAAACAAGTTTATTTTATCTTGTGGGAGCCTGCTGTTAGCACTCACACAGTCCCATTGTGTGGAATTCCTGCCCCTAGTTGTATGCCAAGCTGCACAGTGTACCATTAACAAGTTTCAATTTTATGCTAAGCTTTTCAATATTTTTGGTGTCATTAACCGCAGGTTATTTTGCCAGCATGTGGTGTCTTATAACATATGTTATTAATAGTGATGACATGTTTAGGTTCTGAAGGTTTAAACAAGACCTCCAATATTTACATTTATAAAAAGGGGGAAATGATGAGAGCAGGGCTGCCATTGGCCACTGAAGGCTCCAGCTGTGCAGGTATTCATCCTAACCCTCACAGGTCAAGGCTTGCTGGCCAACTGTTACAAAAACATAATGCAAAACACATTTTATAAGCACCACAAGACAAGCCAATACATGTTAATTATCTATTAATCTGCCCTTTTTGCAGAGGGTAACAGGAGGCACATGTGTTTGGCATTGTGCTTTGCAGCACCCCACCCAGCCAAGGCCTGCAGGGATGATGGCACCTGGGTGATATTTGTGCCATGGGCTCAGGTGTCCTAATCACTTACACTGGCTTAACACCACAGATAATCACAGAATAGCCAGAGCTGGAAGGAATTCACAAGGGTCATTAAGTCCAGGTCCTGCACAGGACAGCCCCAAAAATCACACCATGTGCCTGAGAGAGTTGTCCTAACACTGGGTGAGCTGTGGCAGAGCTCAAGATGGTCAGCAGCACTTCTTCACTGTCACCATGCCACAAAAGCAAGGTAAAACACACTCTAATCTCAAAAAGAGAAGTCTGAATTAATGCATTTTATGCCTGACTGCAACAGGTCAAGAATATGCATGTGCTCAGTAAATAGTTTTGCTGACCTGTGGTGATTTCAACTTCTGTAACTTGGTTGTGTCTCTGGGCCTTCCATCTACAGGGCTTTTGCATCTCTCTCTCTGTGTTCTGGTTGAAAAATGGCATTTGGGATTTTTAGGCACTATTGTAATTAATGAATAATGGTTTCATAATGATTTAGAAATTTCACTTTTGCAAGCTGTGAAGAAAGCATTGCATGTTCGAAGTGTTGCTAATCTTGCATGTGTGTGTTTGGGAAGAGAGGAGGGAATTGCAGTCCTTAGTAATAGACATAATTAAGATGATTAGTCAGGGCTGACTACACTGTAAATTACAGGGAGCTTGAGTGATGCTTTGTGGTGCTAGGAAATGATTCAGGTCTAGGAAGGATAAACACAGAGTTTAAATGAATTATCATATACTGCATTTAGTTAGAGTGACAGAAGGAGTCTAATTTTCATTTTTTAAAAATTTTGGTGCGCCTAAGATTGCAGGCCTAGGATTTTCAAAAGGACACATCCAGATCTCTTTAGGCAACCAACTAATTGACTTTATTTACTTGATTGAATTTCCCTTAGAAATTCCAGGGGTTTTGGCTCACAAAAAAAGTACAGGCATGGAAAAATGCTGCTTAAAGTGGAATTTCCTGTGAACACAGAGTTGCTGTGTTTGTAACAAGTAAGTATAGGCAGCAAGGAAGTGATGGTCACAAATGTGCCTGTGGGCCCAGCTTCTGAACAGAACCAGGCATGAGCATGGGACCTCTTGGGAGAAGACATCCACTTTTCAGTCTTTACATAATTACTGTGGGCTTTGTGACAGTGATGTTATTTGCTGTAATCTCAAATGCTTCAGTTAAAATACAGGTAATTACAAATACGACATGACCTCATGCTGCTATCTCTGGAATGAGTGGTCAAAGAGCACAGACAAGAATTTGGTGACACATCAATTTTTTTGGGTCACCAGGGAGCTTCAGATCTCTGTTCCCCAAACCTGTCTGGGCATAGGAGATGTCATGATTAGTCAATTTATTTTATTTTCCCATTATTTTGAATGAAAATTTCACAATAAATGGAGTGAGGGATAAAATAGGGCTGAAATTATCCTTATGGTTTTGTGTAAGGAAACAAACAAAATTGCCTAATATATCACATACTCTGACACCTGTATTTTTGGCTTCCATTCACCCAATAAAAGTTGTGTGAAATTTTTAGAGAATTTCAACCAAATCAGACAAACAGAAAGAAGATTTAGTGAGGATTCACAGGGGATTCCTACAGGTTTCATGGAAAGAGATGTCTGTGTAAAATGAAAACTCCTTTCAGCACTTCAAGGGAGCTCATAAAAGAGTGAGAGCTGCTTTATACACAAGCAGGTAGAGATAGGACAAAGGGGGATGGTTTTGAACTAAAAGAGGAGAGGTTTAGATTGAAAGAAATTCTTCCCTGTGAGAGTGGTGTGGCCCTGGCACAGGGTGCCCAGAGAAGCTGTGGCTGCCCCTGGATCCCTGGAAATTTTCAAGGCCAGGCTGGACAGGGCTTGGAGCAGCCTGGGATAGCAGAAGGTGTCCCTGCCCATGGTAGGGGAATGAGATGCTCTCTAAGGTCCCTTTCAAACCAAGCCATCCTGTGATGATTCTGTGAAAAATGTAAATAAAAGCCTCTCTGACAGAGAGGCAGCAGCACAGCTCCTGCTGTGCTGACAGAAATGGGAAATACCTGTGAAACAGTCACACTGAGCCCCCCAAGAGGAGAAGCAGCCTGTGCTGGAGTTTGTGCTGTGTTAGACACAGGGTGATCCCAGTATGACACACAGTCACAGCTTTCACAAGTCGTGGTCTTTACAGAACCCCTTGGCTTTAGAGCCCCGCCTCACCCCCACCCCCAAAATTAAAATTCAGTTTGAATTCAGCATCATAAAATAGCATCTATGAAATGGAATACTTGCAGTATGGTCAGGACACTGAGGAGTGATTCTGTTTTGTCTAAAAGCCTTGTTTTTATGAGTTCTCTCAAAGGTTACACACAGAAGAAATAATTTGTTGTGTAAGTTCTTAAAAGTCAAGAAAAGTCACCCAAATTTTATTTTCTTTCTAGTTAATGAATTTCAAAATAATATTCATTGGAATTTTTCAAGGCAAATGGGCAAGTTAGGCATGCATCTCCTGCTGGCTTCCAGAGGGGACTCAACAATTCACTGCCATATTTTTTCTTTAAAAGTCTCCTCCACCACTATGCAGCTATTGATTTAGGCAGGGCTGATTTTGTATAGAAGGAGTGCCAGGACATTAACACAACTTGTAAATAACAGAGGGCTCTGCTGGGTGGTGAACTGGGCCCTGTCTCACCCTGCTGCAGCCCTCTCACAACAGCTAACCCTGGGTGCAGGCATCCAGCACTAGGAGTGCAAATTGAGAAATGCAGCTGGTGACTTTTTGCTTCATTTTTATTTCCCCCCTCCTCTTAGAAGTCTCCAGGCCAGCTAGAATTCCACAGCAAGGCCCCCTGCAGACAGCAGGAGCAAAGAAGTTGGTAGAGTCAGAATTTTGGAGAACCAGAATGATCCAATCTTCATTGTTGATCCTCTTGGTTCATATTTATTTCTGGTTTGGGAAGTGTCACTGCATCCCTACAGCATCTCTTAAAGGTCACCTGTGGAACTTTTCAGAATTGTCAAGAGCCCTCAAATTTCTCCAGTTCATCTGGTGACAAAAAGATGGCACAGTGCTGTGCCCAGGAGGGCTTGGAAGGAAAGTGTGACCTGGACTTGGGTGTGCCAGCTGCTGCTGGGGCCAGGAGGGTGTCCAAGGGCACTGAGCTGGCTCTCCCACATCCTTTCATTCAATGAGCTGACTGGGGTCCCTGCCCTGCTCTTAACCTCAGCACAGGCTCTTCCCTGACACAGGATTTACAGGACCAGCATTTTTCTTCCTCTTTTCTTAGAACTACCCTTTCCAAGGGCTCTAACCACACAGGTCACCGTTTTGGAGGGGTACAGAAAAATTCAGGTTTTGCAGCAGGTTCTAAGTTCAATTGTTGCTTTGAAGTCCTTGCAGTAATCAACACCAAAAGCACAGGGGTTCAGATGCACTTCCCAGCTTTCCTCCTTTTTGGGTGCTCTTTGGGATCGAGGCAGAGTTCTTGCAGGTCTGGCTCATTCTCATGATGTCTTGTCTTCAGGACCTGGGAGCCTTTTCTGCTCCTCTCTGGCACACTTTCTTTATCTCAGCTGGCCCTGAACACAGCATTCTTCAGGATAAAAGCATCTCCTGTTTCCTGTGTGTGGTGTCTTTCCCAGAACCTACAGTCCCTTTGGTCTCCATTTGCAATTCCCTGCCACTGTTTTCTGCTATTCCCTCTCTTGTCAGGTGGCCTTGAGCAGCCTCCAAAGTTATCCAAGTCCCCACCTGATGATCAGCAGCTGAGTCTTCTTCCCTCCCAGTCCCTGAGATGTTCATCACACTTAAGAAGTGAGGTAGCAGCTTTCCCCTTATCCATGGCTGTTGCAGTGGAACAGACTTTTGGCAGCATTTAGTGACCCCTTTTTTTATTAGCCCTGTGAAAAGGCACTAAAGTTTCTCTCATCACCTCCTGTGGATTCTGGGACACTCTAAGACGAAGGGAGCCAAGAAAGAAAAAGATTCCCTGCTCAGAGTAGGTTTTGTAGCCTCTCAGACATGCAGAGAGAGTCCCAGAGAGCAAGCAGAATTCACAAGCTGTGTGTGGAGAGATTGCCCAACTTGTCACTTAACATGAATTTTTACAGTCTTTCCCTAGGAATGTGTATTACTTTAACAAAATAAAAAGAACTTTCCCCTTATCAAGCATTATTCTTTTACATTTACAGTTTGCCTGACATACAGGAGTAATATTCCATGGTTTGCTACAACTTGTAAGTTTATGACTCTTCTGTGGCAGATCAGACTAAACATAATTCATTCACAGCTACTTAGTGTTCTGGGAAATAAACCCCTGAACTTAAATAACTATAGTGTGACCTCTGTAAAATATTATTTATGGGTTAAGAGCTGTTATTATGTACATATCGAGATATGCCAAAGGTTATAAAACAAACACTAGTCAGCAAACTGCACTGTTTACTGGCCAAGTCACTCGTGGCTTGCTTTCTGGTTATAGTCCCACAAATTCTGTAAATGGAGGAAAAAAATATGACTTGGCTGCCTTGGCAATTAGAATGAAGTTGAAGCTATTGACCACTGAGGGTTCGATAGCAAATAATTCTCTGTCGTAAACAGAATGCCAAAACATAACCAAGCAATCCGATGGAAACACGTGGTGTGCTCCATTAAAAGAACATTGATTGCCACGGGGGTGCAGCCACTGTCCCAATCAGCAGGGAAAGGACAGCCCTTGGATTTTGTAAATCGAATCAGGGGGAAGCTCCAAGCACGTCTGTGATGCCTCCAGCAGGGGATTTCAGGTTCTGTTTTTGATATCTGCCATCCCACGGGGGGCTTGGGGAGCACGTGAGGGTGTATTCATTGCTCTGCTTGTCCCTGGGTAATTCACCTCTGTCAGAGCATGCCTTGTGCACGAGGCTCCTGAAATGTTTTACAGGCAGGGCTGTGCAGACACATCGATCAGAAATGTTCCTATCAGTCAAAACCACGTCATATAATTTTATGTGAGAAATCTGTCATGGTTTATTTCCCCTTCCCCTTACTCTCCCCCTTCCCCTCTCCCCCCCACCCCAAATAATGGTAATAAAAGAAAAAAAGACAAAAAAGGTTTGAATGAAACAGTAAATGAAAGTTTGAATGAATGAAACACCAGCTTTATCTGGACAAGCCTTATAACAGTCACATTTAATGTCATAGGGCAGACCCTTCTATCCCATTTTCAGACAGAGAAGTTCCCCAAGAATGTCAAAGGGATTTTAATAATTTCTGCAGTAAGGACAGATGTAAGTACCTGCTGCCAGTTTTTCCTGGCTCTCACATCAAGTCCAGTAGTGCTCAGCTCACAAAGATCCCTTTCAACTTGCTCTTTAGACATCAGGGAGGGTTTCAGGCCTGTCAAGTAAATTAGTATGGGGAAACCAAAAATTTTTAGCCCTCTGAAGAGAAATTTTTTCAGTTATTAACTCAGGGGGCTTTTTCTTTTCTCATCTTACTACAAAACTACCAAGTAAGAGAGCTGGTACCAAAACAGCCAACAGCCCTGTGCCTAGAACAACCCCTGGAGACAGTGAAGACCGAAATTCATGTTCTTTTGCAAACTTTGGATTTGCACCTCAGTGTGCCACATCCCATGAGAGTGCCCAGCCTGCTGGCCCTTCTCTGCCGACCAAAATCCCATGCTGGGCTGAGCCAGCTTCCCCCCTGGGAGCTGGGTGGAAACCAGCACCTTTTCCTGGAATGTTTCAATCCATTTTGTTCAACAGCTCTCTTCTGCCCTCCTAGTTCATGCTTCTTCCCCCTCAGTCTGTTACACATCCTAACATTTCCTTCATGACTCCACCCCGTTACACCAGTGACACTGGCAGTGACTCTGGGTTTTTACAGAAACACCATTTCCACTGGATTGAGGCTGCTGAAAGACCCCAGTTTAGCAGAAAGGAGAAGCCAGGTCTTGCACCAAGATGATGAAGAATGGGAGGGGTTTATAAACTGTATTTATTAAAAAAAATTAATAATAATATAAAATATAAAAAAAATACAGTTTGGTACAGTATTGTCCCTTCTGGATGGAGTTGCATGAAATCCAGAATGATATCCCTGATCTGGGTGGCACCCTGGCTGTTAGCATGTGAGCCAAACTGCTCACTAAATCCTCTAAGAGAGTCCCTAAGAGTATGGCAGGTGCAGACTTAGCCACCAGTGTCCAGGGATGTGGGAGGTGCTGAAACAGGCAGAGTTTGAAGTGCTGGGTGTATTTTCCTTTGAAAAATTGAAGAGATGGCATTTCCAAATATTTGGTTCCTTTTGCTAGGTCAGAGCTGAGGTTAATGTTTACTCATGGTTGGGGAGTAAACATTTCCTGTGACCTGCTTTAGTTTAGCTGAAGCAGGGCTGAGGGGAGGGGGCCTGGCTTTCAGAAGAGCTGTGCATCCATGTCTGTGTCCTAGAAGGAAAAACCCAACCCACCAGGAAACCAGAGCACAGAGCATCTGATACAGTGTGAGCCAAGGAGGGGGATCCTGGCAGGGGAACTGGGTGACCTGTGTCCTAGCCCTGGCTCTGTCCCATCTGCAGGGTAGTCTCAGGCCATCACTTTCCCCCTCTTTGGTCTGTTTTCCTTCTTCCCTCATGCATTGTCTGTTTTGATGGCAAGCTCTGTGAGAGAAGCTGTTTCTCCCTAGGTGTTCACCCAGTTCCTAGTACAGAGCAGTCCCATGCTTATTTCACTCCCCTAAGGCACCACTAAAAAGCAAATAACACGAGAGATCTGAACCTTTTTGCTCTTGTGCTATTAATCAGATCAAATATGTATTTTAAATGTGAGCTCCTGCATGTATCCTCGCTTTTTTTTTTCTTTTTTAATTTACACCCAAGAGTAATTTTCATGTTTGATTGCACAGGAGGCTTTAACATTTATGTCCTTGGAAGAGGCTGGAGCTGGTAGTTGAAAGCACATCCCTGTGCTGCTCAGTGCAGTCCCAGCCTGCCAGGCAGAATCAAATGAAAGTGCATCATAAAACTACAGCATGCTTTTCTGTCAAGTTTTTACTTTCCTGGGCCTGGCCTTCAGGTTTCCCTAGGAGCAGTGCTCAGCAGAGCTCCCTGTGGGCTGAGGGTACCCTCTAGAGGAACAGGCACTGGCAGCAGTGAAACACAGGGATGCTCTGTCTTCCCAGGGGCTTTTTAAAGGCTGATGAGAAGTTAGGGAATGTGAAATGCTGACTCTGGATCCTGCCCATTTGTGCTGCTCACTCTGTGCAAGGGTGACAGGGTGCAGGTGGTTTTAGGGGTCATGTTTAAAGGGATATGTCTGCTTCTTGAATCCTCCCAAAATCAGAGGTTTGTGGTTCCCAGGCCTGGTGGGAATAGTGTAGTGCAAAGAGGGACACAACACCTGAGGTTGGAAAAGACCTTGCAGGTCATCAAATCCAACCATTGTCCAGCACTGCCAAGCCCACTCCTAATTCATGTCCCCAAGTGCCACCTCTAAAAGTTTTTGGAATGCTTCCAGAGACTGCTACTATCAATCCACCATTTCTCCAAACAGCCTGTTTAGGGCAGTTTGACCACCCTTTCAGTGAAGAAAGTTTTTTTAATATCCAATCTACACTTCCTCTAGTGAGGCCATTTCCTTTTGTCCCGTCTCTCCTTCCTTGGGAGAAGAACCTGACCCCCACCTGGCTGCACCCTTGTGTCAGGGAGTTTTGCAGAGCCAAAAGGGTCCCCCTGAGCCTCCTTCTCTCCAGGCTGAGCCCCTCCAGCTCCCTCAGCTGCTCCTCATCAGACTTTTGTGCTCCAGATCCTTCCCCAGCTCCATTCCCTTCTCTGCACCAGCCCCTCAATGTCTCTCTTGTTGTGAGGATCCCAAAACTGACCCCAGGATTGGAGGTGTGGCTCTGGTGGTCCCCTCAAGGTTTGTTCTCCAGGCTTATGGGATCATGCAGGCTGAGCATGACGTTCAGGCTGTCAGTTCCCTTCAGCCTGGCCAGCCCTGCTGGGAAAATTGCTTCCACTGTACATGGAATGGGGTAGGTCCTCCTGAAATGAAGCCCCCTTGTATAGGAGAAAAAAGAGTTCTTTGTTATCCACAGTTTTGCAGCCTTTCCCTCTTCATAAGGATATTCTTTACTCTCAGATCTCAGCACTCTCGAGTTGAATCTGTCTCTTCACCCCCAAACAACTGGAAGGAGGGAGTTTTTTAAGCAAGGGCATTGGCAACACAGCTGGTTTCTCGAAGAATTATGGAGAAGCTAACACTACCCAATGACAGAACAACATCTATGCAAAATAATGCTCCCATTCCATCCTCCCCTTTGCAAATGCCTAAGTTTTACATTCCTGTTGCCTTGCCTTATGGCAAGTACTTCAGTGGCTCGTGCTTGGTTTGAAAACAAAAGAGGCAGCTCCATCTAGAGGTCTGTGACAAGGGAAGAAATCCTGGTTTTCAGAGCTCTGCTCTTAGGAGTTTCTGTTGATGCAGCATTGTGGATGTGGGAGTGCTTTCTCCTGTTCAGCGTGGCTTTTCCATCTGTTTTCTAAATGTTTTATAAGTACTAAGATTTTTGGAGCAAGGTCTTAAAGCTTTAGAGCAATCCTGAGCTATTCTTATTCCCCAGCTTACTCAGAGTGAGCTGCATCTCAGCAGGAGCATCCCTATGTGTGGTTTGCTGCCTGTGTGCAGAGTTTGGGTCAGAAGTGGGGTGGTCAGGGAGGCCCTGGGCATTGTTTCTCCCCGATTCTTTACAGACATCTGAGAATTTCTCAATGCAGTGTGGGAGAGAGCACTGTCCTCAAGCCTGCCCTGGTATTTTCTGGCTGAGTGCGCACCCTGAACCCTAAGGAGGGAAGAGTGCCACTGTGGGAACCACCACAGAGTGGGGATGGGGACATGCAGGCAACTTTTACTCATAGGTGTGCACCGACAGAAGTGTTATTTTAAGTAATTAGGAATCTAATAATCTGACTCAAAAGGTCCTTGGGATAGCATCTTTGTATCCCAGGACTCTTGTGCTTTACTGAGATTTTAAAGATCTCAGTAAAAGTGTATACAGAGCTTTTTTTTTTCTTCCTCTCTGTGATGATTAAAGCAAAACCACAGAGCTACACCCCCTGCACAGCACATCCCAGAGTGCAGCCCTGGCACAGCACTGCAATCCTGTGCTGGGGTTCGTGTTGGGGTTTGGTTCTGAACCAAGAGGAGAGTTCTTTGTAATGGACTGAAGAATAAAAATCAATATTCCTTGGATGGAATTTAAAGGTTAATAATACCTAATACCTCCTATGTGTTTCTTTTTCTTCTGATCATCCAGTCCAGGTAATTGTTCCCTTCTCCCTTTGAGCATCCTTCATCACCATTAAATTCTCTATAGTGTACTCTCATTAGACTACTTTGAACTTCATTATTTCTAACCCTTTCCTGCTGCCTTTTCAACTTCCATCTGTACTATAGGTATTGAAGATGGCAGATCTTGTGGTTACTAGAAAATGTACATATAAACAGAAATTATTGGTCAATGCCTGGATTTCAGTAGAACAGAGTTCAGCTTTTGAGATGAAGAAAGAATATGCAGCTCTTGGCAGATGGGACTTGGTTCTAATGAGAAAAAAAGAAATTTTATGAGAGGCATGGCAGGAAACAGAAAGATCAGGCTCAGTCTTGACTGAAAAAAAGGACTTTGAGAGCTTGTTGATCCTTTGCCAGTGTTAAAGGAGTCAACTCAGTCAAGTATTCTTAGCTAATATAATGAGTCTGCAACATGTAATCATAATAGCCCCATAACATTAATGTTTTTTCCCCCTCCTCTTTAGTCTGCTTACTGTTAAACAATGTCTACTATTGTTTTAGCTCATAGTTCAGTCTTTGGAGGACTTAGAAAAATGCAAAGTTAAATTATTCAAGAAAAGAACAACACCCTACTTCTTAATGAATAATATTAATATTTAAAAAAATTGCAGTGAGCAGGGACATCTTTAACTAGATCAGGTTGCTCAGAGTTCCATCCAACCTGACCTTGAAGGGATGGGGCATCCACAGCTTCTCTGTGTCAGTGTTTAACCACCCCTGCTGTAAAAAGTGGCTTTCTTATATCTGATCTAAACCAACCCCCTTTTAGTTTAAAACCATTACTCCTGTTACAACAGGGTCTACTAAAAGTTTGTCCCCACCTGTCTTCCGAGCCCCCTTTAAGTATTAAAAATCTCCCTGGAGCCTTCTCCAGGCTGAACATCCCCAGCTCTCTCAGCCTTTCCTCACAGCAGAGGAGCTCCAGCCCTCTGAACATCTTCTGGAAAACCTCCAAGAGTTCACTGTCCTTGCTGTGCTGGGGATCCCAGAGCTGGATGCAGCAATCCAGGTGGGCAAAGGCTCTGGGGTCTCTCCAGGGTTTGAACAGTCCTGTTGTTCCTCACGGAAAATCCTGGGATTCATTATGTTCCTCATGGAAAATCCCAGGATTTATTATGTTCTTCTGAGCTGACCAGAAGCTGAAAGAGGCAGAGATGCTCTTTTATCCCACCTCATTTTCAAAAGATAAAGAGAATGCACACACCTGACAGTCTGGGGCCATTCCCAGCAAGTCTCTGCTGCTTAAAGGCATCAAGTGCACATCCTTGGGCTGCTTCAGTACTTCTGAATTTCTTGTCCAACTGGTTCTCTTGCACAACATGTCAGCATGTGCTGGCTTGGGAAAGAGGGTAGGAAGGAAGTTGTTATCAGAAGCTGATAGGAGGGAAGCTGTATCCCAAGTGCCTTGTTTATAGGCAGGAGCAGATAAGCTGACTCATATCTCTGAGTCCCCAGCACTACAGTATCCCCAAGCTCTTACCACGTGAGACACAGGCAGAGGCTTTAACCCCTGCCCCAGGGATGACAGAAGCACTTTTTAATCCTTGGTTGTACAAACCAGCAGTGTCTTGAGCCTTTTCTTAGCAAAATCTCTCACTTTTTTCCTCTTGATAGTGAATCCATTGGCTGCCATAGCATCTGAATCGGCTTGCAGGTGGCACTGGGCTGATGTAATTTGACCAAATTTGAAGTCCATGCTTGTCCTCTGACCACTTTGTGTGCAGTCAAACCATGACAAGATCCAATTTCACAAGACAGAGTGGAGCAGGGTCGGTGAGCCATCTCCAGTGCAATGCATTCAGATCCTGCATTGTGAATCACTTTATTTGGAGGAGTGTGACCTCTGCTCTTCAGAGAGTTAAGCATCACCTGTGACACCAATACCCTGTGCTGGTTGTGGCTCTATCTGATTGTTCCAAGCCTTTAGAGAACAGGCTGCATCACCTTTACCAGGTGTGCCTTTCTAGGAGAGAACAACTTTAAAAGCAGCAGTAACAACTGCAGTGTGGTAGGAAAAGTCCAACAGCTCAGAAACTGAGTTATTTCAATACCATTAAATATACCCAGCCACACAGAGGGTAAAGCACAGCCATTTCACATATCTCCACCTCAGAAGTGCTGATAGTTGTCCAGCACTGATTGGAGGGAATCTGGAAGATCCTGTTCCCAAAGAGCACCAACAAGGCATTTCTGGCTGTCTCCTCCCTCATTTGTGTACCATGGCACTGCAGGCTGAAGAACTCTGCTCAGACTGCTCCATGAAAGCCACTGCCATGACAAGCTGCTGCCAGCTTCTTGGAATTTTGACACTGGTGTTGTTGCTCCATTACTTCGAACTGCAAAAAGGGGAAGAAAACAGAGAGAAAAGTGGATCAGGGGCCTTCAGCACTCAAAATGTATAAGGGAAGGCCTTTCATATCTTGGTAATACTGGGCAATATTCCTCATGTGCAGGCATTTGCAAGGTTGTGACTCTAAGCTTATTTGTAAGCCACAAGGCCAGAAGAGAACTGTGCAATTATCTGGACTAAATGTTAATGAGGGACAGAAAACATTCACCCTTAGCTGATGCATCAGTCCCCACGAAGAGGAAGTAAAAGAAATGTTTAAGCTTGAATGTTGGATTTCAGTGGATTAGAAAGAGAGAACCATGAATGGAGCAGAAGATTTCCCAGCCTCCTACATACACATCACTGGTCCTTTTACTTAAATCCCATTATCATGTATGTGGATGAAAGCTGCTGCCCAGCAAAAAAACAAAAAAACAACCAAAAAAAACAACCAAACAAACAAAAAACAACCCCCAAACAAACAACAAACAAACAAAACCCCCAGAACCCAAACAAACAAACAAAGAAACAAAAACAACCACACAGAAAAATCTGGAAAGCAGAGGGCACTGCAGATGCCTGGTGCCTCAGTGTCGCTGTTGGACACGAAAGAAAGACACGGACTCGTGATTCAGAAGGCTGATGCTCTAAAAAGGGGCTGGTTTATTCTCAGAACCTATTTTTATACCTTTTTACAATGTGCCCACCTAAGAGGTGGGATCTTTTGAACCATTGGTCATACCCAGGGTCAACAAGCAAAGTCTCTCCTTAGGACTGTTGAAAAACAAGATAATTTAAAAAGTGTGACTTTGTTTACCAGTTTAGGTCCCTGGGAAAGAACTTCAGAAAACCCAAACATGACAAGCAGTGACTACACCTCAGAGCTCTGTGTTTTAGAGGAGAGGTTTGTTGGGCTCAGGGGTAGAGGGTTGGCATGAGGGCTGAGTGTCCACATGGATGCCCTGAACCCATTTCTGAGCGCGTCCGTCATGTTCGGGAATAAGTGAGAAACTGAATTATAAATAATAGAGCAAGGCTGCTGGGAAAGAAACAAACCCCAGTAAACCAGAACAATCAGTTTGTTCTCCAGTGTTTCCTGTACAAGTAATAAAATCTAATAACTGAGTTGCTGTTAACAGTTAATGACCACTGCATTTGTTAATGGACCCAGACAAATGAGAGCAGTTTAATACAACAAACAGGCCATTAGCTGTATTAATGGTTGGCTTGTAGGAGTTAGTGCTCTTATAAACTATATTCTGCAGTTTATAATACCAGCACTTTATAAAATGACCCGGTGTTTTCCAAAAAATAAAAAATAATAAGGATCAGGTGAGCTACAATTTAGTAGTGGAAAATCAGTATGCATGGCAGCTAGGAAAAGCTGATATTAGGCTACAGTCTCTTTTTCTGTTTTGCACTGAAATAAATCAGGATCAACAGCAAACACACAAACCAGGGCTGATTCTTGTACAGCTTAAATGAGTGGCAGCTTTGTTTTTGACTTCAGTGAGTTTTGGATTGATCCTATAATTATTATCATTAGAGAGGAATTTGATCTTTTCTTTTTTTTTCCTTCTCCCTAGACCACAAATGATTCCACATATGGGATATTCAGTCTTCAGCAGCTGTCATTGTTTAAAGGTTTAACAAGCAGTCTTATAGAAAGAACTATAAAAGGGAAGTGGTATAAATAGACTAAAATTAATAGAGGAACAAAATAGAGTTAGTTCCTACTTCAATTGCCTCTACAGTTCTCTTAATTTTTGTACTTTTTATAGTGTATTTAGCTGCAGCTTCAGTTACAAAAAGTGTCACTGGCACTTTTTGCAATGGTAGTTGTGAAAGACAGAATTCTTCCATTGCTTTACAGACTCACTGCTGAATGTAACCAGTGTCTTGTAGAAATTTTATGTGGAGCAATTTAAGACTTTGCCCTTAACTCGCCAAATGAGGATGACACTAAATTATTACAGAGTTATAGGTTACTGGGGAAGGGAATAACACACAGTTTGGTGTGAAAAAGAAATGGAGATTTTTACAGGCTGCATGAATGGGCTCTAATTTGTGTACATCTGTAGTCTGAGATGGGGCCAGGCTTAAATCATAATGTTACAACAGGACTTGGCCAAGCTCTTTGGCTTTGTTTGCGGAGCTGAACTGGAAGTTTTTCAGACAGATTCCCAAAAACATAAGAGAGAAGTTGCATGAACTTATCCTTGAGGTTACTGTGACCTGAAGGAAGAATGCAGGAGTAAACTTAGAGAGTTGTTCCCATTTTGACCATTCACCCACCTGCAGGGAAAGGTGCCTAAGCCAGCCTAAGGAGGTGTCATTCTTCAGTTTTTTACTTAGATGTGGAAATCACAGTTCAGAGGAACCTAGCATGCCCCTCCTAGATCCATCATACCTCAGCCATGCTGCTGCATGTCCTTCCTGTTGATTCCTTTCAGCTGCAATTTGTGGTTTAAGATGCTCCTGGGCCAGGGTTTATCTCATGGTCAGTAGCCACTATTAAGTCTATCCTCCATTAACACCTAGTCCTGGATAAGCCTGTTTGTATTTCCAGCCTCCATTTTTTGTAATGAACTTCAAATTATAACTATTAAATGATTATATATAACTATGAAATTATTCTGTGAAAAGGCATTTGCCTCTGGGTGTTTTTAAACCTCTGACCTCAAAACAATTGTAACTGTCCTTTAGGTCTTGTCTGGGAAAGAATGAAAAATCCTTTCCTATTCATACAGCTCATGTGGTTTATGATTGTACAGATCTTGCTCATATTTTCCTTTTCATTCATTCCTTCCCAGACTTAGAAATATCAAGCTAGGCAGTCTCTTTCCCTTCACAACCACATTTTGTACCTTTCATCCCCTTTGTCATCTTTCTCTGTGCCTTTCCTAGATCCGTTCTGCATTTTTTTGAGAGGGAGTGAGCAGCAGGCTTGCACACAATCAATGGTGTGTCATTTATACAGTGCCTGAGTGACAGTTTTGGCATTGCTGTCAGTTGTTTCAAACAATTACCAATAGTCTACTTGTCATCTTGATTGTTGGTGAGCTCTAAGCTGTTTTTTTTTTTTTTTTCCCAGGCAGTTTTCCACTACTACCCTTCTAGACTGGCAGGTTAATAAGATTGCCTGTAACCCGGCTTGTTTATCCTGTAATTTACCCATAATTCAGATTGCACTGCCTTTCTACTTTGTTTTGTATTTGTTGCCACTGCATGTCTCCCACCGCTCTGCTGCTCAGGCACATCAGGAGATCTGTTCACTCTTCTCAGTGGGCTCCTTGAACAGCTCTGTGCCACTGCTCAGGGGAACCATCCAGCTTGGCAGGAAGCACTGGGAAGAGCTCAGCCTCCCTGAGCACTCCAGGGCACAGGATGAATCACCCTGCCATGCCTGCAGCCTGGTCTCCGAGGTTCCTGCTGAGGAAAGGAAGAGAATCCACACTTCTGCAGACCTGCCTGGCCCCCAGAGCTGTGCAAGGAGGATCAATGCAGCCATCAGCAGATGGTGCTGCTGCATTCAGCCTTGCAAGGTCATGGTGTGCAGGGATGTTTTGATTCTTGGAAGAAAATACCTAGCTGGGGATGTTTTTCCACTGCATGGATGTCTGGAGAATAGGCAGGGTATGTTCTGACTTCATGTCGCTGCTCAGTTCTCTTTGAGAACAGGACATTTGGGCTTTGGCTGGGAGTTCAGAATAGGGGTGTGTTCAGATGCTGTTTGAGATGATCTCTTCCAGACTGGTTTGAGTGGATAAACAAAATTAATTAGATTCACATCATATGAGTCCACAGGATTGATTTTTTTTTTCCTCCAGCAGAAAACTGGTTCTCACTGCTCTTCACCAGAAGTGCTTACAAGGGTGGCTCACCCGCTTTTTTTTTTTTTTTTTTTTTTTTTTTTTTTTTTTTTTCTGTCAGTTTTACAATGCTTGCTAGGTTTTTTTGAAGTCTGGGTAGAGGAATCACGTTATCACATGAGATTCCAACGAACCACTGTGCAGAAAAAGTTCTTTAAGTCCTAATTCCTATTGCTATTATAGATGAAACTCCAGCATGGCAAAGTACTTGACCTTGTGTGATTAAGCAGAGGAAATGTCACTGTCTGAGCCTTTAACCAGCAGATTTTTGTCTTCTCCCTGTTTCTGACAGTAAATATATGAACCAGCCATTACTTCCAACAAGTAATGCTTGGGATGACTTTCATCTCTGCCTGCTCAGGAAACTGAGGAAAAGGTAAAGAGAAATTTTGACAGTACTATGGCAGGCTGCAATTGTAATTCATGCTTATCTCTTAACTATAGTCTCCTAGTGCCAAACATTCACTGCTGTTGCACTGAGCCCTTTGAAAGGGCTCTGAGCCAAGTAAAAATCTATACATGATGATTTGGAATTTAGAGAGTGAGTAGTCCAGCCTTCCTATGGCCTTCAGCCTTGTCCTTTGGGCACCCATGCTGGCTGCTTTAAAGTTTAGGCTGCCTTTAAAGCTTGTCTGCAGCCCTGAGTGAGTCCTGGTGAAGTCTTCTAAGAACTCTGGGTTGCCCATGATGGTCAGTATGGATTCTGCCCTGGCTTCAGGGGACAGCTCATAATTAGGAAGGACAGAAGTGGTGAAAGTCCAGTGGCTCTGGAAAAGGTAAATGAGGGACTTTTTTATTTTATGGTGTCATGAAAGAAGAAGTGCTGAATCCAGACACAAAAGCAATAGCAGATATACAGCTGATAAAAGGAGATATTTATTTCTGACCAGCTCACTGCTGTGGGATACTGGAATTCAAGAAGGTATGAAGATTAAAGCCAGGGGAAATAAAATTACCTAGAATGATCACAGCTAATGCTAAAACAATGCATTCCAGAAGGAACATCAACACAAAACTCCTAAATCTACAAGTCTTTTATGAGAAGAGAGTACTCCATGTTTACTTGGCCATACCTGCTGCTAAAAGATCTGGAGCCAGTCACTTCTGGAAATAAAATCCCAGAACCTGGGGTGGCAATTTCTAAAACTAAGCCTGTATTCCTGCTCAGGATGAGCTGTCCTAACCAAGCTCAAAAACATCTTAAACACTTGTCTTCTCCAGCTAATAGTGACAGAGCAAGGAACTTAAAAGCCTTGAAAGGAGACCTGTCAGAAGTCTGATTTAAGAGTCTACAAGTTTTTCTGGCAGAACAGTTGCTTCCATGTGAGGAGTGATCACATTACTGAACCTGTTCCACCTGCTCTCTCCAGAGGAGGCAGAGACAACCTGCTCTGTCTGAGGCTTGGAAGGAGTCTTGACTTGGTGCTTCTGCAGAACTTGGGAGTTCCAGAAGAAGAAAACAACGTGGAGAAGGGGGCAAGGGAGGAAGGGGAATGGGAAAACAGAGACAGTCTTCTAGGGAACGTGAAAGATGGCAGAGCTGAGGTGAGAGCAGCGGTCTGGAAAAGAAAAGAATGGAAGAAACACACCAAAAAGAGGCTGCGAGCTGTCAGCCAGTCTTGGCACCACCCAGCACTCCCAGGACCGCATCTTACGGAGTGCAACCTGATTCAGACGATGCCGGCTGAACAGTGCCACCGGGAAGGCAGGATTTCATTGTTCCCTACCCAGCTCGCACCGCTTCGCTGTGAAATCCGCGAAGCAATTAAAACTAATTAAATCCCGGCTTTATTAAGCGCGATCAAACCCCCCCCCCCCGAAGAAATCCACCCTAAAACCAACCCCGAGCGCCAGGCACGTTGATCACCCCCAATTAACCCCCGAACGGCGGGGCCGTTCCAACACTGACGGCAAAGCCGGCACATCCTTGTGCTCTCCGCGCACGTTCTCCCGGCGGAGCCATGCGGGAAGGCGCCGCCTGCCAAGGGCGAGGTGCGGGCGGCAGCGCTGCCTTTCGCTCCTCTCCCCGAGGGCCCGCAGCCCCAGCCCTTCCCGGGAGGTGCTGAGCAGGGGCGTGGAGCCCCGGGGGGGTCGCAGCCGCTCGGAGCTTCCCCCCCCTGGAGCTGCGTCCTGTCTCGGGGCCGGGCAGCGGCCGCACCTGGGCAGCAGCAGCAGCGGGACGGGCAGAGCCGAGCTCTCACCGCCCATCCCCGCCCTCGCTCCCTCCGCGGCTCCTCCCCGCCCAGGTGTCCCCGGGCCGGATCGCGCCGCTGCCCGCGGCAGGAGCAGCCCGGGCCGGGCGGGCGGGGCGGGGCGGGGCGGTGCCGGGGCCCCGGCGGAGCCCGGGGGCGGTCTCGGTGCCGCCGCCCGGCCCCCTGAGGAGGCGCGGCGGGGCTGCGCCGGCCCGGCAGGAGAGGCTGGGTGCCTCTCCCGGCGGGAGCGGGCTCTGGCTCTCCTCCCGGCTCCCGGGCGCCCCGGGGGCGCGGCCATGTCCTCCGGAGCCATGAAGTTCAGCGGGTACCTGAAGGTGCGCATCGGGGAGGCGGTGGGGCTGCAGCCCACCCGCTGGTCCCTCCGGCACTCGCTCTTCCGCAAGGGCTACCAGCTCCTGGATCCCTATGTCACCGTCAGCGTGGACCAGGTGCGCGTGGGGCAGACCAGCACCAAGCAGAAGACCAACAAACCCACCTACAACGAGGAGTTCTCGGCCACGGTCACCGACGGCCATCAGATCGAGCTCTCCGTCTTCCACGACACCCCCATCGGCTACGATGACTTCGTGGCCAACTGCACCTTGCACTTCCAGGACCTGCTGCGCTCCGCCGCCCCCAGCGACACCTTCGAGGGCTGGGTGAGTACCCCCGTCCGGAGGGGAGAAGCCAGGAGAGCTCCTCTGGGAATGAATGAAGGGCACTGGCGGAGCCGGGGCTTGTCCTTGCATGCCGGTGCCGCAGACACGCAGCCCGGTGTGTCTGCAGGTACACAGGTGTGTTCCTTCACGCATCTCTCCGTGCCCCTCCGCTTCACGTTTGCTCAGGCTGCTGTTCCTGAGGGACCCTAAGGACCCTCAGCTGCCGTAGCTTGAGGGTGAGGACGCTGTAGTGGAGGGCTGTGAAGCCTCTCCTCTGTAAATGAACAAAGACCTGTAATGCATAACTTGCGAACTACGCCAGCAAATTCACACAAAGGTGTTCCTTCCTCCTTTTGTTCAGCACACAGAGGTGACTTGGAGACTCGGGTACCTGGGTTGGATGTATTTCTGCCCAGCTCTACACATGCTTGCACAATAGTTTGATGTGTGCATGTGGATTTCTTTGACTTCTTAGCAGAATGGCAGGACTAGTCTTGTGTCTGTTACGTACACCACTGCTCTGGGTCAATGCAGTTTCACTCTGAGCTAATTTCAGGTTATTTCCAGGTAAATGTCACTTGTGTTCAGCCCAGAGAACCTTGTTTATGGATTAGTCCTGATGGTGAGAGAAACAGTACAGGTTTTGAAGTTGTACCTTTGCTTCCAGCCTTGTAAAGGAGGAGGAGGAGGTGACTGCCCTGATCCAGACAGTTTGCTGGTAAGAGTTAGGTTAATAAAAAAGGCATTTATTCTGAGTAGAGAAGGTGCAGAAGAACTGAGGCTGTGATGGGTATAAACTTTTCGAGGCCAAGAAGTTCAGGATATGCGGTCAGGTAACCACCACAATAAAACCAGATGTTGAGGAAGGAGAGCTGACAGTGTAGAGAACAGATAGATATCTTGATCCTATCACTGGGGAGAATGCTGGGACTTTCTGCTCTCAGCCAGTGTCTGTGGCTGAGATGTGATGCTACACCTTTGGGGTGATTACAGGCAATGATTAATAAATGTATATTGGGGCTGTTTTAATTAGGTACCTTATGGATAGGCCTGAGGTTCATGCACTGGAGGTGTTCTCTCTCAGACAGTCCCTGATGGGATTTTTGTGTCAGGCAGAAGGGTCCCAGCCGGTCTCCAGTGGCTTAGCTGAGGTCTTGCTCCTGACAGCCCAGCCAGAGCTGAGGTCACAGGGTTTGCCTGGTGGATGCGTGCCCAGCTTCCCAGGCTACCTTTGCCCCTGGAAAGCATCTGCTGCTGGGATTTGTGCTAAACCAGTGTCAAATACAGAACAGATCCCTATGGGCAAGGCAAGGGAGTGAGCTTGGGATAGAGCACTGTGGTTTTGAGGGTTTTCTTGGTGTTTGAGTTGCTGGGGATGTTTGCTGTGATCCTCTAGGGAGACTGGAGTCCTGGTCACACAGGAGCTGGCTACAGGTGGGGTGGGACTGCTCTGCTGCAAAGGTGGTGGCCTTATATTTACATTACTAAAATACCTGTCATAATACTGCTGCAGGTGTGGATGCGTGTACATTTCTTTCATTTAGACAATCCTGCAGTGCTGATTTTTAGGGCAGATGCAGACTGTGGCCTGAAATACTCATCTGGTCTTTGGTGAGAGAAAAGTTTCTAATTCTTGCGGAACAGACATGTGTTTTATGAGCTCCTGCACCTGTGAGCTGATGGGTGCAATGGGGTGGGAAATCAGTGAATTCTTTTAACTAGATTGATTTAAACTGATTTCATATCTGGGCACGCAGACAGAGGCTAAGAGCTGCTGCTCTCCCTTTAAATTAATGTCTGAAACTTACAGCTGGGGTGGATTTAGTGGGGAATGAGCAAATGTTTGTATTCTCTTGCCTTTCTCTCTCCCCTCCCTTCTGATTTGCTTCGTTAGCATCTCGCATAGCGTGCAGCTTGGATCACATGATGACAGGGAACAGCATCTTGCCCTGATAATTTAATATGTCTTGATAAATCCAGCAAGGCTGTCACGGGAGTTTGTGCAATCAGAAGGATAGGAAATGCTGGTTTGTACTTACCCAAGGTCTGTGAGCTGCTGGCACGATGCAAAACACCATTAGGAAATGTAGATGATTTGAAACACCTCCTCTCCAGAATCCTTAATTTCTGTCCTTTTCCCATCCCCAAAATAAAAGCAACAAAGGAGTGAATCCAGTGAGAGGAAAATTGGTGAATCCTCCCAAGTTTAACCTGGCTTATGTTTACTAGGCTGTGCACAATCTTTCATTTTAATTTGAAATAGAATTTTTATGTTCACCTTTCAGAGGCAGAGAAAACAGTATTTTGGTAAAATCCAAATGATTAATAACAGGCAAACAGGGCAGTTGACTGCTTCTGCTCCCTGAGCTCTCCTCCTGAGAGGGAACTCTCAGGAATTACCTGTGGCAGTCTTGGCATCAAGCTCTCAGGCTTATGCTGCTCTGTTTATAACCATGGCTTTTGTCCTGCTGAAAATAACCAAAGAGAAGCAATCAGCTGTAACATTGGTCAGCACCTCTTGTGAGAACTGTAGGAAGTTTCAGCGAGAGGCAAGGAGGAGCAGTTGTGTGTAAGAGCTGGTGCTTCCCAGATGACTTGCAGGTACATCACTGCAATTATGACCCCGGACACTTATGCAGATGAGTAAGTGTATGGACATGAGCTGGCTCATCAGTAATGCTTATGCACCTGAGTCATCCCACTGGGTGCTGGGACACTATTCACTGTTCATGGTTTGCTTTAAAATTCACATTTCAGAGACTTCAAAAGTGACCCTTTTCCTTCTAACCATTTGATTGGAAGTCTTTCTAGTAAACACATTAGCATGATCTGGATATCTTCTAATTCGCGTGGCAGTTGTTACACACATTCGACTGATTTTTTTATTTTTTTTTTCCCCGGATCAAATTTGCAAGAGCTTTAATTAACTTCAAGATTCTTCTCTCTCTTTCTCCTTTCTTATATTTTCTTGTCAGGTTTTGGGCAAAGTGGTTTTTATTGACGTTGCCAGTGCCGTGCCATCCTGCCTTCAGCGTGCCTTAACGCAGCCAGAGCTGAGCGCCATCTCCCCGTGCCCTGCTCTGTCTCTGGCAGGCGTTTGCCTGTGTGGGTGTGGGATTGTGCAAACCTGAAGGGTTGCATTTTACACAGGTGTGCACGACCAGGTGCAGGGCAGGAGGGAGCTGAGCTGCCTGCTCTCTCTGGAGCTCTTTGCTGGGGTTTACGTCAGGGAGGAAGCTTGCCTCTTGGAAGTGTTTAGTTTTGCACTAACCTGTGCTAGGATCTTTTTACTTGAGGTATGCACCTTTAAAAGGTATTATCTCATCTTTGAGTGCATTGTGGAAAGCTGTCATATATCAATGGAACAAATAGAGCACTCAGTATAGCTGAAATGGGAGATGTTTACAATACCTAGGATTATTCTTCTGAGTTTTATGTAGTAGCTGAAGTAAATTTTAACCTTGGGAAACACTCTTTACAGATACCGAATGGCATTGTTACAAGGGAATTATTTAATCGTGGCTGTAAAAATTGTTAGTCCCTGGGTGGAGATGCCATAGTTTCTAAGACTTTAACAAGGAGTAGAAATTTAAACCTTGATCTTGAAGCAGCAAATCATGAGTGTACACTGAAGGAACTCACATAACAGATGGGCTGTAAGATTAATGAGCCAGTCGCAACTTCCTGATGAGTTTGTTGCCATTTTCTTGTGTGCAGGAAGAGATAAAGACAATTCTTGTGCCTTCCTTCACTTCAGCTCTTTTGCCTGTATCCTTCCCTATGATTTTGTTTCTTTCTTAAGGCAGTATGTTTATATACAGTTGTATTTGTTGAGTGTTAAGTTCAAGAATTAAAAGATAAGTTGACTTCTCTCCAGAGCATCATGACCATGGCAGAGATGCAGGGTGCTGCAGGTCAAATATGATATGGTTGGTGCTTCTTCTGACTCCTACCTGACTTCTTCAGGTGGGCAAAAGTGGCTTCGGGAAGCCAAAATACTTCACAGCTCTTGACAGAGGATTTTGTGGTGCAGTATTTTGTGTCTGCCCAACTCTAGAGATGAATTAAGCTTCTAGAGCTGGAATAAATGGGTGTCTCCTTCCACAGGGCAGGGGCAGGCCGAGGTGAAGTCCATTTGACTTCTGCTTCCATGCACATGACAGCGATGTACACAGTGCAGATCTCTGATCTGTGTGAAGGTCACACTGCATGTTAATTAGGCTTGAGTAAAACGAGCTCCTTCCCTAACTTTCTGGAAGCTTTGTTTCTGTAATTGTTATTACTGATATGCAGTTGTTGTGTTGAATAGGACTTGTGGAGAGAAACACTCACTGCAGAAGGTAAGAAGGGTTTGAAAGCTGCTGGAATTCCAGCTTTTCTTTCTTTCCTTTAGCATACCGTTGTCCTTTGGCCCTGTGAACAGACCCTTCAAAATGCCAGCAGAATCCCATGCACCATGATTACCTGAGAGTGCCCTGCAGCCTAAAACAAAGGCTGTAATAACAAAGGGAAAAAAATGTTGCTGTTTGCCAGGTGTTTAATAGTGTGTGGGGGTGTGATGCTAAAAATGGTTCTTCTCATGGAGGCAGATGAGACAGCTGACAAGGAGCTGCACACATACTGCCCTGTCTCAGCATCAGAAGTGGGGCTATTTGAAGTCCTCTTTCTTGCTCCTCCCCAACAGAAGGCCTGGCTGGCAACTGTGAGAATCTTTGGAGAATGTGGATGTTTTGCTTGAGAGTGTGTTTGGCTGGGAAGATTTGACCCAAGCATGAGGAGAGCCCGTCTCCAGTGATAGGGGCCAAAAGGGGGGTGTGGGATTGGAGTTCATGTCTTGGCTTTGAACTGAGTGTAGCAAGGTGTGGGTTTGGCTCTTTTGACAGTGTTCCTGTCCCCTTCAAAGGTGTTGTCACCACATTCATCTGGGACTGTGGCTGAGGGGGGAATTCTGTGCCTGGGGCAGGGCCAGAGTTCCAGGAGGACAAGGCAGGACAGAGTCCAGGCAATCAGGTGCTGCAGTGACCTGGAGGGAAATGGTCACATGGGTAATGGGCACCCTTTGGGTACTCTTGCCACCAAGAGCAGTGGCAGTCACCTCGAGGTGACTGGAATGATGTACTGCATCCATTCTGGGGGCTCCAATAAAAGAAGAGCATGGACTTTTTGGAGGGAATCTGGAGGAGGCCATGAGAATGCTCAAAGAGCTGGAGCACCTCTGCTATGAGGACAGGCTGAGAGAGTTGGGGTTTTTCAGTTTGGAGAAGGCAAAAGGGAGGCCTTATAGCACCTTCCAGTGCCTAAACCTCTTCCAGGGCTAGAATTGAGTTGGAGAAGGATTTTTGACAAAGGCATGGAAAGACAGCAAAAGGGTAATGGCTTTAAACTGATAGAGGAGAGATTTAGATTGGATATAAGGAAGAAGTTTTTTATAAACTTTTTACAAAGGTTGCCCAGAGAAGCTGTGGATGCCCCATCCTGGGCAGTGTTCAAGACCAGGCTGGATTGGGCTTGGAGCAGCCTGGTCTGGTGGAAAGTGTCCTTGTGCATGGCAGAGAGTGTGGAATGAGGTGGTCTTTAAGGTCCCTTCTAACTCAAACTATTCTGTGATTCTGCCCAACCCCTGTTGGTTTGGTTGGCTGGAGTGGGGGGCTGACTTTGATGCCATGAGTACCTTTGTGTTCCTGCTGATGGTGTTGCTACTGAACCAGTTGAAAGCCCTGGTTGGAGGGAGAAGAGGCAGCCAAGGACTGATGCCCACGTTGCCTTTGGCAGAGTTGGTCATGTTAGAAGCTCATGAGAAGATGTTTGCAGATCTGCACCCTCAGCCCTGGGGGTGCTCTTTGCAGAGAGGCTGGGAGGAGGAGGAAGAGGGGGCAGCAGGGTGACTGCAGCACAAGTGAGCCCAGCACCCCAGGAAGCTCTGTCCCCAGCCCTGCGCCCTGCAGGCCTCGCCTCACCCTGTTAGTGGTTTATATTTAGCTTTTTCCACAGGTCTTTTAGTAAAGCACATTTCACCCAGGCTGTCAGAGGCTTTCTGTTTGGAGTATTTTCTGAGTAATGATTTGGTTTCTGGCCATTCTGAGCTTATAGGCAATAAACTCTGCAGAACGGATCGTCAAGGGGGCCATTTGAGCTATTGAAATGCCATTAGAAAGTCTACTGATTTACAGGGTAATTCAATATGAAAAACATATCCCTTACTGAAGTGAATAAGACTCCCACCCCTTCTTCACAAACTATCAAAGCTCCTTTGATGTTTTAGGCTTTAGCTATTGTGCTTTGCTAATACAGCCAGGAAACTGGGGACCTTTTGTGTAACCATGGAGAAAAAGATGAACAGCAGAGTTACCACATGAAATGAGTTACTGGCAGCTTTTATAAGGATTCTGGATCAGCCATCGCGCCTTCTTGCCTCCCAGATTTCATCCTATTTAGGCATGCAGTTAAGACATGTCAGACCATGCTGCAAATTTAATTTCTTTTGGAGACAATGAGCAATCTTAGCTCTGATTGCTTGCTCCACCCCTCTGCTATTTGTGGGGCCGTGCTGGACCCAGGCTGGAGTCCTGGATAACTATCCTGGCGCCGTGTCCTGATGGAGATCACCACGTGGCTGTTCCTCTCCCAGGCCATGCCCTTTAGCTGGCTGGTTGTGAGGGAAAGACCTGCTTTATAATAATGATATCAAAGATAAGTGTGTATCTGAAACAAAGAGCATCCAGAAGCGTCCAATTAACATTGCTAAGCCACTTAGGGCAAGCCAGGCAAACAACTATATTTCTGCCATGCCAATGGTATTTCTGTGTGCTTTGATATCATGAGATGTTCTCATCACTTAGGGAGGTCAATTGCTGAGGAAACCACCCTGCTGTAATTCAGAAGGCAGCACCACAAGCAGATGGGAGCCAGCTTTTGTCGCGTTAGCGCCATGCCGTGCGGGAACAAGCATCCCTCAGCAGCTCCCGTGCTCCTGATATTCAGTGTCCGTCCCGGGCCCAAGGTGATGGAAAAAATTGCTTTTTCACTGCCCCTGCAAGACCTTTTGTGCCCTTGTTGTGCTAGACCAGAGGCAGCTAATCGATGTCCAGATCTATCCCGCAGGCTGCCAGGGCAGTCTGACCGGCTGGTGGCCCCGCTCCCTGCGCTGCTCTGTCCTGGGGCTCCTCCAATGTGGGGCAGGTTGCAGGCAGAAGAGTTGTTCTGGTAACTGCCAGGGTTTTTTGTTTTTTTTTTTTTTGGCTGGTCTTCCTTTTGAGACCCACTGCATCTCCAGAAAGCCTCGTGCTCTCCAGCCCACCGGTGCTCTGTGTTCTGATGGAGAGATGCAGCCCCCAAAATAGGCAGAGAGACAGGGGATGCCTGGGTGCTGTCTGACAGATGGATGTTACACCCCAGGCTGTCTCCTCTGAGTGCCACATTGCAAAGCAATTAAGCCCATCCTGGGGAAGATTGCAATCCTGGGCTGCAAAGCCACAGGGTGTTTGGGATGTCAGGTCTGGGATAAGATTTTCTCTTGCTGGCTGGACCTCCAAGTAGCTCTGGATGGGAATTTCTGTGCTCCATCATGTGGCATGGACCTAGCCTTTGGGTCAGCACAGCTCACCCTGCACTGAAACCCAGCTGCTGTGACTGTGCTTACCCAGGAGCTTTGCCAGTACAAAAAAATGTTGGCAGGGAAAGAAGGAGGGAGGGAGGTATGAATCTGTTAGATGACATCACACAAAGGTTTTTTCTTGGTGTTCACCTGCCCAGTTTCGTAAGTATTGAGTTTCGTGAGTTGGTTGTATTTGTATCAGTGATACAGTGGCAGCTCTCCAGACTCCTTCCAGGAGGTATCTCCTTTCTGTGGAATAGGCAGGAGGTGAAGTATTGGTGCAGAAACACAAGTTGGGCAGCTTTGGTAGCTGACTTCAGTTTGTGAAATGCGAGCTAGAGTAAATAATTTTTTTTTTAAACCAACATGAGAATGCTATTTAGACCTTAATGGAATTTCTCTCTTATTTTTGTTTTTATTTTTTTTTACTTTTTATTGTAGAACAGATATTTCTGCCAGAATGGGGAGAGGAGGAAGACGCATCCATGCAAGACACATTTTTAAATGTGTGATTTGCTGTATGAGTGTTGCATGTCTGCTGTATGTTTAAAAAAAGATTGGTACAATCATTTGCAGTGTGAAATAATTTAACAGATCAGTAGAGCCCAGTAATCTCTCAGAATGAGGCGAGTGAGGGACAGGATGTGAGAAACAGCCTGTGTGTCCCTGCTATCCCAGGACTTTACATCTAATAGTAAGAGTCACAGTGACAGATTGTCTGATGATGTGCATCCAGGAGCTGAGGAGAGGCTTGAGGTGGTACCTTCATATCTGACACTGGGGTGTTTTTCCTGCCTTTCCCTCATATATTCTGTGTCAGCCATTCTCAGAGACAGGATTTTGAGTTGCCAGCTGGTCTCATTTGGTGTGAAAAAGCAGCTCACACCTCTCTACAGCACCTCTGGTTTCTAGCTCTCTCTCGCTCTCTGGCCTGCTCTGTGGTTTCTGTTTTGCCTTTGCTTGCTTTTTTTTTTTTTAATTCCTTTGTCATTAGTCTGCATTTTAACATAGCACGTTCTTTTGCATTTTTTTCTCAAGAGTACGTTTAATTTTACTCTGTCATGTAAGCAAGACATGGCTTGTAAATGAAAGTCTTCATGTACATCTCCACTTGGTAAATTTAGTGTCTTAAACCTCCTATGATAGCAGTGGTGCTCTAGTTTGGGAATCCTTTTGTCATTTTTGAGTAGAAAAACATTTGCCATCGTTCACAGCTTTATAGATGCTGTAGCAGGTTCAAGCAGGACCAGCTGTAGTGGTGCTGAGTGCTGGGGGTGTGAGTCAGAGGGAGAAGTGCACTGTCAGAGGGATCATTTGGGGTTGTGGCAGCTCTCTGGAGCTGGCTTGCTCCACAGTCAGGATGGGATGACAGTTTAACTATGACAGTAAAAATCAGCATGGGGTGTCTGTGCTCCAAAGTGCTTTTTGTCTGACAAGACAGTTGCACATCAGTGCTGTCTCTGATAGCATTGGAGCTGGCTTGTCAGTGTGTGAGGTAGTTCCTAGAGGGATTCTCTCCACCTAGACTGGTCAGTGTGCTCATCCCATGCTAAATGTATTCAGTTCTGGGCTTTGCTCCTTCAGAATAACAAAGGCTGTCTAAATCTGGAATGACTAATGGAAGACTAGCTTGTCCTGTTTGAATTCCTACTCTGTCCTGCATTTACTTTCTTGGTAAACAAGGACGTATAGCTTGTTGGCCTTTTCCTCAGGGCTGAAGAGCAGAGGAGAAATAGAGTTCCAAGTAGTGAAATTTAGGATTGATTTACTGAATGTTTTCTTCTATCTCATATCCTTCAATTCTTTTCCATTTTACATGCTTTAAATGTTATCCTTCCCTCACATGTAAACTGGCACACACATGAAGCTCTCCACACCTCACTTCTTTCAGGCATCAATTTTTAATAGCATCAATGTGAAAGTTGCCTTCTCCCTTTCTCACTTGTTTTTAGAAAAGTTTGCCAATGTCTTCTGTGGGATTCCAGCAGAGCAGGAGCCTGGTGTTTGCTTCTGCTGCTGCTTGTGAGGTTTACGTCAGTGGATTCCCCACGGCTTCGATGGAATTATGCTGCCAGCTTTGCACTGGCTAATTGGGAGAAGAACTGGACACATTTCCTTCCCCCTTCTTGCATGCAACAGGGGTTGATAATGATGGCTGGGTTGTGCATTATTTATTGGGCACAGCCAGTGCCCATGGTGCTCTGAGAAAGAGGAAGGAATTGGCTTCCGTCAATGAGTTCATTATCTAGGTCATTCACGGACGGAGGCATCTCACATTCATATATTCAATGAAAATTTATTCTCTAAGGCAGTTTGCTCCTGAGCCTGGAGGAAAATATAACTGTGAGGAAGGTGTTCCCGTGTGGTCCAAGTCCGTGGTGTGATTTCTTGGCAAAGCCACTCGTTGGAACACGCTGTTAATACAAAAGCTACACTGGTGATGAATGTGTAGGGTGAGCCTCCATCTCCTAATAGGGCTTGGTGGGAGTATTGCTGCTGATAATCAGTTTTCTGCATGGTGCCCCATGCTTATCACTTCATTATCTGTTTACTCAGTAGCAGTAAAAAGTCCAGCTTTGGGTACTTGCCAAGAACTGCTCACAAGACTGGTTTGTGAGGGAGGGTGATTTACTGGAGATGGTTGAAAATGACCCTGCAATCACTTTCCTTATTTAGGAGTTTCTGTCCCTTGTTCCTGATGTCGCAGCTAAGAAGAAATGCTGGTTTATTTAGTCATCTTTAACGTAATGGGATGTAACTGTGGTCATTTAGTGGTCAGCTGTGGTCATTTATTAAGATGTTCTCAGCTTAGAGTAGATCAGAACTGGGTGGAAAAGATAAGCCATCTTCCTCCCAAAAACTAGCCCCTGTTACAATAATCCTATTAGTACCTAATGATAGTAACTAATTTTGACCACGCTTTCAGATAATTAGCTTGAGTCTTGCTTGTCTTGCCAATATAGATGATATTTTCCTGTTTCCTTGATTCTAGAGGGGAGCATGTTCTGCCTTCCTCTTGCCGAATGGTTTATCAAAACCTAGATGTTCAAATTCATTTTGCTCATGTCCAAGAAAGGAGCAAGGTCTCGAGCTGTTCTGATGAGCTGTTCTAATGAGCCCAGTGGAGCTTTATTCTTTCCCTTTGAGGGGCAAAAAGGGTATGATGTAGGCAAAATAAATGGTACAGGGATAGATAAAAGTTTCTTTGGTGCATTTGCACACGTTGAGCTCTCCAGCTCTGCATGAAGGACAGTGAAGCCCCCCACATATATTACTGTTAAGGAGCTGTCTCTGCAGGCCAAGACTCCCTGTATCCATATCCTTCGGGCTTGTCATCCTCTGGGAGTGACAGTGTTGAAATGAAGAGCAGACTCCAGGATTCTGGAGGATCAGGCTACGCTGCACATCCTCACAGAGCGTTTTTCAGCCTCTTGTCGACAAAACAGGTTCATGTGCTAGTATGAACCTTCCTGTCTGGGCCAGTCTAATGCATATGAGGTCATCCAGTGTAGGAGCGAGTTTTGTGCTTAAATGTGATGGGGCACTTTCTCAGGAGGCCTGTGACTTGTGGGCCCTGGTGGTTTGTACAGGGCAGATCTCGGAGGGCACCCAGCAGGTTTTTGCCCTCCTCTGTCCTGTGGGCAGTCGCTGTGCAGCAGGAGGGGCGGAGAGCTTCCTGCTTGTGTCTCTGCTTCTCGCCTACCCCGTTTCACAGCTGAGCTTGCTAAAGAAACCATCAGTCAGACGCCAGGCGAGTCAGTGTGGGGGGCTGTTCACTGTGGTTTTGGAGTCGTGCGAAAGCAACCGTCCACTGCGCTGCCTTTGCAGAGGAGTGGTGGCGGCCGGAAGAAGGGGCGGGAGCGGAATTTTGGGGGCAGCTGGGGCCCTTAATCTGCTTTTGGTCAAAGCTTGACACCAGGACGGCTTTTTGTTGTGTTTGGTATCTACCCAAGAACTTGGTTAGTGGTTTATCAGTTTGTAGAATCGCAGAACGGTTTGGGTTGGAAGAGACCTTAAAGCTCATCGAAGTTCCAACCCCTGCCATGGGCAGGGACGCCTCTCACCAGGCCAGGTTGTTCCAATCCTCGTCCAGCCTGGTCTGGACCACTTCCAGGGATGGGGCAGCCACTCTCTGAGCAAACTGTGCCATTGCCTCACACCATCACAGGGAAGAATTTCTTCCTAATCTCTGATATTTACCATCCTTCAGCTTAAACCATCATCAACCCTGTGCATCAACCTGATGACCACTGTTGGACACGTACTGAGCCCCACTCTGAGGTTACCTGTGCTCTGCTGAAGGGGTGTTGGGAGCCGTGTCTGCTCTCCTCTCTCTCTCTGCAACTCTGCAGGAGAGCAGGATGTTCATGCTGTGATGTGGAGCTGCCTGTGAACTCCTGGGTGCTGTGGCACAGACAGGACACGACACACACTCATTTCGGTTCTTGCTTGGTGCTTTGTCTAGCAAGGAGAAACCCTTTGGGCTGGTTATGTTCTTTCTGGTTAGCACTATCTTGGTTAAAATTCTTAGAATTAAAAGCTTCAGAAATTTTGAGAAGGAGCTTAGAACAGAGAATTGAAGCTGTATCTAAACTCATCCCTCGACTCATTTTAGAATTGCATGATTCTGATTTTGTCAAGAATAATACTGCAGGATCTGAGTGGATTTCTTCAGAGAGGAGCAAAGATCATTCAAGTTGTCACATGTTTTGGCTTATGTGGATGTGATCTCAGAAAGCTTTCTGGTGTGCCCTTGCAAGTTTGTCATTTCCCTTTGTCATGGAGAAAGCTGTGTCCGTGATTAATACGAGGTCACTGGTGTTATTTCTATATATAAATAAGCTTAGTGCAGAGAGACTTGCCTCAGCAATGCATATGCAGTACTCATTGTTTTTAAGCAACGCACTTCTTATTTTAGTAGCATTTTTGAAGCGCCTGTTCCTGTTTTGAACATGAACATTAGGTGAGAAAAGAGTAGCTGAGCTTGCAGGTTTTTAAGCTGCCCTTAGTGTCCCTGTGTTTGACTTCTGGAAGATTGCTCTGAAAACATCTTTGTGACCTCAAAAAAGCTCATCAGTGTTTTCTCCGTATAAGTTCTGTGGTTCATTTCTAAGTTGACTAAACTGGCTTTTTATGTTAATAAAAAATTTCGTTTTCAGAAAAACTTGCAGATTTCTCATCTCTGAAAGTGTTCAAGGCCAGGTTGGATGTGGCTTGGAACAACCTGCTCTAGGTAAAGTATCCCTGCCTGTGGCAATGGGGTAGGAATGAGACGATCTTTAAGGTCTGTTCCAATCCAAACCTTTCTATGATTCTATGGAATTTGGATTTGCTGGTTTTGTTTGGTTTTTTTTTTCTTTTTTACTACTCCAACTACACAAAAAGATGCTGTTTCAGTGCCTGATAATGTTTTTCACTGTCAACAACAAGAAAATGATTTTTTTTTGCTTTTGAATATATATATTTTAGCCAGTAAATAGGTAGTTGCAAAATTCTGAACACCTATATAATTTCTTCTTACTCCATCTCTGACAATATTAAGCAAGTGTTTCCACAGGAACAGTGCTCTTCACAATAGACAGTGTTGTGGCTTGCTTCAAAGCCACAGCTTTGAACTTGTAGGTGTTAGAAGAGTACCAGATCTTTCCATCTCTTGCTGTGAATTTTCCAGTGGGTCAGTACTTGTTCAGAGTTTCTATCTCAGTATCTGAAACCACCCCTCTCTGTTTCATGTTGCTCTGTGTGGTAATGCCCCAGAAGCCTTTCAAACTCTGCTGTGCTGCAAGAGGAGGTTTTTAGAATCGTGAAAAGTCACAATTCGTGGTGCGGCCAAGGTCTGGTCAGCAGCTCCAGTTCAGGATCAGTTATTCCAGGCCAGGCTGGATGGGGCTTGGAGCAACCTGGGATAGTGGAAGGTGTCCCTGCCCATGGCAGGGATTGGCACTGGATGATCTTTAAGGTCTCTTCCAAACAAAACCATTTTGTGATTTATTTTAGGGTTCCATCAAACTCCTTGTTACTGTAATCTCATCTCAGGCTCTTTCAATATAATGTGTATTAGGAGTTCAACAGTGTTAGGTGTTTATTATTTTTTTAGGGAGATGTGTTTGTAGTATTTCCCTTCACTGAATGTGGCTCACTCATTAAAAGGGACTGGATTTCTTCGTTTACTTTCCTCCAAGGTGGTTGCTGAGAGGACAGGAACTGGGTGGCTTCTTGGCTTTGTATTACAGGGCTTGGTAAATCTTAAAGGCAAGTGATTTGGCTTTATTTTCAGAGGAGATGAATGCTGTCCAAGGGATTTCTGTCCTCAGCTGATGAGAATTAAGGTAGAAGAACAAAACTGATGTGACTTTTCCCAGAGTGAATAAAATCTTGCTTTGGGAATTATGGGAATGTGTCCCCCCACACAGCAAGGGCTGTTTGTCAGCAGGAAGAGGAGCATGAGGTCCACATTAGCAGTGCCACCCAGGTGGGGATGTGCTTTTCTCCAGGAGGGAATTTATAGTTTAAACACATTAGTGTGCTGGAGTTAAAAGCATTTGTGTTTATATACAAACCACGTGCCCCACTCTGGCACAGATAAAATGCCAGGCCTTCCATTCACAAAGAAACTAAACATTTCTCAAGGAGGGAACATGGCAAAGGTTGTCCTAAGTATGACTGACTTTTTAAGTGAGCCTGTCCTGCTCTTGGCTTACCCAGGATTGACGTGTGCTGGGGCTTGTGGCGACCCTCAGCAAAAGCTTTGTTTGAAGAACAGAAGGTTTATCTGCAGGTCTGCGGGTGATGCTGAGCTTTGAACAGGAAATGTGGTCAGCACCAAGTTGTGTTCTCCATTGACCTGTCAGCAAAACCACTCCAACCATGTTCTGACCCTTTCCTCTACATACCCTTTCTGGGTGTCTCCACTCTCTGGTTTATTTAATCCAAGGTAAATCCTGGTCACATTGCTTCCTCATCTGGAACCCACACTTTGGAAAGGGAAAAAGAAATACTAGAACGGGGAAACGTGTGGCAGCGTGCTGCTGGAAGGTGCCAGCAGTCTGCCTGTCAGCTCTCAGTTGCACCCAAAGCCCCAGGAGAGCCTCCTGTCCTTCAGAGGGTGGCTGGGTCAGCTAAACAGCACAGCCCAGTGACATGGCACCTCGTCACCATCCGGTGGCTTGGGAAGGCTGGAGGCCAGTGCTGTTCAGCTCCTTCCTGGCTCAGCCTAATTGCTGGAGTCACAGCTGTGACTTCATGGTCACAAGTGGATAGTGAGGTCATCTTTCTCATGAGGTAGATGATCACAGACATGATGGGACTAAATATTGCTTGGTCTTGGACAGTCTGTCTCTTATTGTAATGCTTGGCCTCAGGATTTCAGGACTTTTTTTTTTTTTTGGTGCTGATATCCAAACCACGGTTCTTCCCCATGAAAAACCTCACCTCTGCACCCTTTTTGCTAACTGCTGTTTCACAGAAATATTTTGATTGCACTCTTCCATCATTCCCACCCCCCCCAAAAAAAAACCCAAACAGAAAACCAAACCCATAAACAAAACCCACTCTACAAATAGGATATGATCTAACTTGGCAAAGCAAATGTTGGCAGTGGCGTGTCCTTTCTGGGTGTTGTCAGCTGCAACATACATTCTTTTTGCTGCCTGAAAACTTGATTGTGGCTCCCAGCACTGGACCTCGTGGGATTGGAGCAGGGACGTGAGCAGTAACATCTGGACACCAGGAGAAGCATCATACCTTCAGGAATGCTGGGGGAGTGCATGCCTTGGCACTCCTTTTTTTTTTTTTTTTTTTTTTTGTACCTTTGGAAGCATCTAATTGGCTATGCAGCCAGAAACTGCTGTTGCTTTTACATGATGTTCTGGGATGTGTGTACCAGGGATATGGAGCAATCCCATAAGTGGCTGGCAGGGAATGGGAGAGGGAGTATGTGGGCTAAAGTACTTTTAAACCTTTCTTTATATCTTCCCCTGTGTCCCAAGCAGGTTCTCTCCTGTAAGATGCCACTCATATTTGATAGTTTGCTTTTCATCCTTCTGTCTCAAATCATTGGGCAGATCACCTTGCAGCATGGAGAGGGGGTATGGTGGATTAATACTGGCTGGGTATAAATGTTAGTTCTTAACAATTTCAGTGCTAAGAAACTGCCAGGTGAGGAAGTGAGAGGAGAAAGAAGGAAGTCACTGTGATTAATTCCACATGTGGAAAGAATTATCAGAGCTGAGGTGCTTAGGCTTTCCCATGGTGCTACAGCCCATGCCAAGGTTGAAAGTTGCTGGATTTAATCTCTCCTTTTTGTATCCTCACTAAGGATGAGTAATGGGATTAACACTTAAAATTGGAATGTGAGCTGTGTTGGGAGCTGTTCTTCTAAAGACTGGCATGCCCCTGAGACATGCCATTGGAAATCTTAGGTTTTGCCAGAAATATTGCTGATAACTTGATCCTGCACATAAATGAATTCATTGTGATGCTGACAGGGGTGCTGTTGTGTGCCCCTCAGTGCACTTGGCTCAAGGCTTTGAAAAGACTGAGAGTTCTGGTGCTTTGGAGCAATTGACTCTTCTTGATGTCTGGACTTCTGTGGAGTCCAGGCACATGTTGCTTTTGTGGGTTTTGCTGAGTTTCCCTTGCACTTTTCCAAGCAGTGTGGCTGCTGTGCAGCGGGCTAGGTCCGGTTTTTGAAGACCCAAAGCCCTGTTTCTACCTCTGCTCCTGCCATCCCCATACGTTGCTTTCCTTTCCTGTAAAACTGATAGTGTAAGCTGTGCTCTGGCACCCAGAGGGGCTTTGCTGCCTTTGGTTGGAAAGGTGGAGATGTGTGGGATGTGTTTGATGTGGGTGATGTGTTTGGGGTGCACCACCTCGAGGTGCCACGTTGGCTTCGGGATTTCACGTTGGTGACCGCGCTGTAGGGATGTGACACCAGGAGGGCAGCCTGCGTGACAGCCAGCACTGTGGGCCTTCCTGAAGTTTCCACCATCCACTTTTTAGGGTTCCAGCTGTCCCCAGTACAGTAAAGATCAAAAAGGGTCATTCCAACACCTGATGTTGAAGGGAAGGAAGGAGAAGGAAGGTGCCTGTAGATCAAACCCTCTGCAGAGCTGTTGGTTTGTGTCAGTACCTCTGTGTGGTGGAAACACATCAAGATGCTGATCACATCTCACTCCAGGATCCTTCTTTTTTAGTTTTACAGTGCTCATTATTAGTGATCAAGCACCATAAATAACTGAACTTTTCCATCAGGTTGCCTTTTGCTGCACCACTAGGACTTTTAACTGTTGTTAAAAGGATGGTGTTTGGCTCTTCAGTGTCTGACAGAAATGGCTGGAGTAGGAGAAAGTTGTGACCTTTCCCCTTTCTACCTGAAGTGTTGAGAAATTTGATGGATTTTTATCTGGACAACTAATGGATTTTAATGGTTCGTGGTCTCATCTGCTGTGGCCTGGTTTTAAAAAGAAGAGAGAGCTATTGGACAAAAATGGAAAAGCAGCAGTACACCAAATGAGTTACACGTAGTAGGAAAGTATTTTAAAAATAGTGACACACCTAATGGAGACTCAAATGAGAATAATTTCTTAGAAGTTTAGGATTATGCAATAAAGCCTGTGAATAACGAGAAAATATTTCCCAGCACTGGAGAGTGGAGAACAACACAAGTAGGTGAGTGAGCAAAGTTCTGGGGACACAGCTGCAGTGGGGGGGTCTTTGCACAGTGATTCAGCTGCTTTAGGGTTCCTGCTCCTTGGATTGGATCCGTGATCAGGGTATTGGGGGCTCAGCCTGATGCTATACAACCCAGGGGATTGCCCCTAAGTTACCCCCAAGTGCTGTCCTGCTGTAGCTGTGCAGTGATGGTCCCTGGGCAGCCAACAAGAGCGCCCTGGACACAGAACCTCAGACCATGTGCAGACTGTGCTGCTTAATGTAAAGTCATAAATGATTCATAAAGTCTGCCTAGATTTGTTAGGGAGGTTAATTAAAGCTGAAGGTGAATGCTGTGCCTTGGAAGACTTCTCAAGACTGAGAGAACTGTTGCTGCTTCTCTGCCCAATCTTTTTGTTTCTCCTTCTGTATTTCTGCCTGGTGCCTCTATTTCTGTTCCTCTCTGGGCCAAACCCAGGTCTCTGGTGTGCACTGGGCTACCTGGGTTTGCTTTTTCACTGGCCTTTCCTTCCTGGGGGACACTGCCTCAGTTCTAAGCTCAGCTATGTCACTGCCTCACTTTGAGGAAGCTCTGCTCGTGACCTCAGTGTGGTGGCCCTTGGAATGTTTCCATGTGGGAAGTGCCACCAACTTGCCTACTTGGCACCAGTCATTGAATTTATTCCTTTATAACTGTAAACAGAAAAAGTGGCACAATTTCCTGGCTTTTCTGCCAAGTTATATTGGGTTCATATAGGAGACAGAAAATACTCTTGTTGATAATCTCCAGATCTTGGAGATAGAGAAGGGCAACCCCTGTACTGTGTGCTTAGTGATAGACCTAAAACATGAGCTGTCAGGATCATCCCTTTGCCACTCCAGCTCAACAGCTATTGAAAGATTTCTGTTTTGCTGGTGATAACTGGCTCTTGAGGTTTATTGATACGTTGTCACTGCTAATTGTATGGAAATAGAAGGTTTTTGTTGCTCGTTTGTTGGCCAACGCACCAATGCCCCCTCAAGAGCAGAGACCCTGTCCCACTTTCAGCCTCTCTTACCTGCAGTTGCACACACAGGTGTCTGCAGGCAGATTTCCATACCTTGCATATGCAAAGCTGATGGCCTGATAGCAGCTACTGAATGTGAGCATGGGTGTATTTGCTCTAATCAAGTGTTCAGACAGCTGAAAATGAAGCCCTGCATTTGCCATCCTTTAATTTAGTGGTCCTGCATTGATGTCAGTATTTGCCTTTGGGAAATTAAAGTAATCTGTGATTTTCCTTCCCATCCCTCAAAAAACAAAACAAAACAAACTAGCTGTAGGAGGAAGACAAGAGGAGTTGGAAGGAAAATACAGCGATGGACTGGACATGGAGGTATTTGGCACAGTGTTACAAAGATGCATGGTGAATAATTAAGGTTTAATTGTGCTCAGCAGAGCTAAAGCTCTGCTTGTATGTGCTTGTGGTAGGGAAAGGCAGCATCCGTCCTGCCCACATGGTTCTGGTTTCACTGTGGGAGGGAGCTGGGGGCTTCCTGCCCCTTCCCTCTGCAGGGGCTGCTCAGGGAGGCTCAGAGCAGCCTTTTCTCCCTGCCTGGCATCTCCCCTGGCACCATGTGCTGTCCCTGGGGTGGTTCCAGCAGCTTTGCTGTTCATGGCATTTCACAGAGTCATCCCAGGCTTGGCAGGTTCTGTGCCCTCAGGAAAGGGACCCTCACTGGCAGGGTCTGGTCAATCTTCACCTTTTCTTCTCAGCCCATTGGCCAGCCTAGCCATTTCTAGCCCCACACTTGTAAGAGGTTGTGGATGAAAGCTCTCCTCTGTTGCAGACTCCAGTGTGTGCATGACATTCTCAGAGTCTCCCACGTCCCCCCCCCCCCATTTTGTTCTGAGTTTCACTGAAATTTCTAAAGGAGTGGGTTCTTACTCAGTGATGGTGCTGTTGAGATCAGTGCCTTGTCTTCAAGAGACTTCAGTACCACGGGATTTATAAACAGGCAATTGGATCCTCTCCCCCTGCCATATAACTTGGGAAAAAAGGTGGAAAAATCCCTGTGGAGAGTTATTGTTGTTTTTCATTGAAAATATAAGGAGAACAAAAACATAATAGTCCCTGAACCAGTGGTGTCTGTGTTTCTCTTTTTTAAATTTTATAATTTATTATAAAAATGTATATATATTTATTTATAATATTTATAAAAAAATATTATTTTTTTCAAATATGCTGAAGAGCATCTTCAACCATTACTTATAAATAATTCATTGCTTTAGAGGTGTTTCTCAAAAGCAATATAATTTGCTGTAATACCATGGGAGCAGGCTCTAGCTCCTGCTTTCAAAAATTGTTGTTTTTTTTTTTAAGATTTGAAACCTCTTTTTTTAAATCTGTATTATATTTGTAGCTCTTCAGGCAGGTTTTCTTGGCAGGAGTTTTCACAGGATAAATAAATCTTGTTCCTACCTCAGCAAATCTGCTGTAGAGGTGGGTAATCTCTTGGATGAAACCAGACTAAAATTGATTAAAGAGTCCAGGATTGGCTAAGAGTCATTAGTTATGCATGCTTGTTCATGGCTGGTGCACAGCTTATAATTAGGCAGCTTGAACGAAAACAAAAGTAATATTTTAAGCAGCTGTCCTGAAACAAAAAATTAGAATGACAATATTACAATAATAGCTGGAATAACTGGTTATAGGAGTTTTGAGAGAGACTAACTTTCCACCCATGTGTAAGTTTAGCTGCAGAGTATTAAACTTTGCCCAGGTGTGCTTCAACGCTCAGGATACGTGGAGCTGCTGATTGCAGGTGGGATTGGCAGCCTTTTCCCAGTGCTGTCCATGTCAGCCCCCAGCCCCAGGTACTGCCCTGAGCACTTGGCAGCCTTTGCAGCAATAAGAAGATACTTGGTACCCTGTTGTTGTGTGTGTTTGCTGGAGTTTTTTATTTTTTTTTTTTTTAGGCACCCTAATTTGAATCTTAAAAAGTGCATGCTGTGCATTTGTAGGAGAAGCACTTTAATGTGTTGGTCTGGAAATGCAAAATCCCCTTTGTACTAGACAGCCCTGAGGATTTTCAAAGGTGTCTGACTTGATAGACAGGTGTCTGTCAGCCTCAAAAAGCATAAGAGGGACTGATTAATCCAGACACTGTGTATTTGGCTGAGAAAATTGCCATTTGACCTGTCCAAGGAGGTGCTACCTTATTAAAATAGAGAAAGATCTGACATTCCATAAGCATGATCTGGTAAGAGCTTCAACAAGAAAGATGACAAGAAATAACTAGAGGCATGTGAAAAACCAGCTTTAGCCTAACCCAGATTTTCAGCTCTTTCGACTGAACAGAGCCTTGGGAATTGCCTCTACAAATGACTGATTACATATGCAGTTCTGTTAATTAAAATTAAAAATTATGTAGGAAGTCAAAAGACATAGCTACTTGTTTAATTAAACTAATGAAGTCCCTAGGTAGCTTTTATATTTGCTTTACTCACTGCAAGTGTCTGGCCTGTTCTGTTTTTGAAGGCATGTCAGCATTGACATGCCTTAGAAAAAGGTTTGTACTTCTAGGATGCCTATGGATTGTGCCTGTGGGGAAGGAAGGACGGGGCAGCAATGGGAGAAAGGATGTTCTAGGCTCCAGGGTAAACACAGTCATCTTTTGTGTCTGATCCAAACACAATAAAAAGATTCCCACTGATTCCGATGTGCCTCAGATCAGACTTCCCAGGCTGGGTTATCTGTTGTGGCAATGGGAGGGGGGGAAAAATAAAAAGAAATCTTGTAAACTTGTGTTTGCGAGATTTAATGCCCTTGCCAGGTGCAGTGTTGAAGATGTCTTTTCATCCTGGAGGCCCACCTTATCTACCACATCTTGATTTTGGAGAGCGAGCGACTTGCAGGCAGGCACCCTTTGGGATCTGCCTCTTCCCATCCTTTCCCAGGGGCAGGCCGGGCTCTCTCGGAGGCCAGCTCACTCTACCTGCTCTTCAGGTTCAGTGGATGCTTCAGCTGGGTGTTGATATGTTGCCTGAGAGATTACCCTCCTTCTGAATTTGTTTTCCAAACCTCTTCCACCGATGAATCACGCACGGCAAGTTTTTATTATGTGTGTGAAGGCATGTGATTAAGGAGCCCTGTTTTGGTCTCCCTGCATCTGTTCTGCTCCTGAACTGGTTTATTTTTTTGTAATGCAGAGAAGGGGAGTAAATAACACCTGCCTTGTTGTTGGGAACAGCAGAGCCCTTTTCTGGGGAAGAAGGTGTGTGAGGTGGTTGACTGGGGCCCCTCCTTGTGGGAAAGCAGTCCCTGGCAGCTCCCTTTGAAGTCACATGGAGCAGCACCATCCCAGCAAGTTCAGGCACGGGGCACCACGTGAGTGGTTTGGGTTAGGAGTGGAGTTCCTAACTCCCAGCACACCGTCCTGGCAAAGGCTTGTGCCTGCAGTGGAAGTGTGATGAAGCCGTGGCTGAACTCATCATCCTTACCTGCTCGTTTCCAGCTCGCCTGCCAGAATCCTCCAGTGCTTGTTTTCCCTGCTATGGCTGTGAAGTTCAACAGGAGTTAAAGTGTTTAGCTCTGGGCCAAAATCCTGTGCTGTATTCACAGACGCAGCTGAGCTCCAGCAGTTGATCTTTTCCACCCCTTGTGCTGTGGACAAACGTGCTGCCTTCATTTCCTTGAGGGTGACTAAAGGATTTACTACTGATAAGCACACTTCCATCTCCCAGTGAGCTAAGTTACCTCTAAACCAGCCAGAAAGTCTATGTTTTTCCTCCTGGTTCTTCCCTGGGGGACCAGGCTGAGGATGAAAGTGATGGAGAGAGGGGAGGGTGATGATTGTTTACAGGTCTACCTGCCAGTGCTATGGTGCTGCATGCCACCAGTTTAGTTTGATTTATTCTGGGATCACTGCACCTCACAGCGTTCACAGTAGCAGGCATGCATAGAATTTCATACTTCTCCTTTGCTCCCAATACAACAGGACTTTCCTTTGGCTTTGATATTAAACCTCCTAGGCATAAGCCTGTGATTCCCTAAAATAAGTTATCCCATGCCAGATAGATCTTGGCATTAGGAGACTTTTCTCTGTAGGTATTACTCTTTGATAATTGTGTCAAATATATATGGATGGTTACATTCCTGTATCACTTATCTCTTATATTATGGTGTAGGAGTTCCCCCTGAGCATCACCTGTGCTACCTCCAGGCTGTTGAGTTTCCCTGAGGCTCTCCTGCTTTCTTTAAGAAGGAAAATCAGCTGCTCAGTTGACCCAAACTGATTTCTTGGTCTACTTTGGACTTTATTAACTCTGTCAAGGTTCATAGTGCGACACCGTTTCTCTGTAAAAATGTAGGGGTTTTGCCTTTAATGTCAATGCTGGGAGATGAAAAACAGAGAAGAAGTGAGGAGCAAACCTTGGCGTCTGCGTGGTGTTTGTGTTACACCCACGCTGCCGTTGGGAGGCTGGATCCCGAGGGTGTTTGCTGGTGCTGGGAGGTACTGGAATCACCGGAGCTGTGGAGTCAGGGCTTGGGCTGCCAGCCCAGGTAGGGTTATCCCTTCCACGGCTGGAGGGCCAGTCCTTTGGCAGCTGCTTCTTTTTGAAGTGCTCAGGTCTTATTAAGCAACAGAACACGGTGAGAAGCCCTCTCCATCTGTGAAAGTGGGTGCTGGTGGTGGAAGTGACTGGAAAGATTGAAGGAGGGCTTGTGTCAGGAGCTCCTCCTTTTGGCAAAGCAGTGGGCTACCAGACTCCTGATCAGTGGGTCTCTGGTTTCAGATGGTTCTGGGCAATTTCTGTGTGCCCAGCTCCAGCTGCAGCTGCTGGGTTGGTTGAGTTTCCCAAAGCATGTGCTACAAACTGTGGCTGCACTGCGAGGGCGAGGGCGGCGCTGGGGGCGTGGGGGCGGCGCTGGGGGCGTGGGGGCGGTGCTGGGGGCGTGAGGGCGGTGCTGGGGGTGTGGAGGCGGCGCTGGGGGCGTGAGGGCGGCGCTGGGGGCGTGAGGGCGGCGCTGGGGGCGTGAGGGCGGCGCTGGGGGCGTGAGGGCGGCGCTGGGGGCGTGAGGGCGGCGCTGAGGGTGTGAGGGCGGTGCTGGGGGTGTGAGGGCGGTGCTGGGGGCGTGAGGGCGGCGCTGGGGGTGTGAAGGCGGCGCTGGGGGTGTGAGGGCGGCGCTGGGGGTGTGAAGGTGGTGCTGGGGGTGTGAAGCAGGGGCAGGGGCACGAGGGGCTGTGCTGCAGGGCTGCCTGAGGTCACCCCCAGGGCATGGGAGAGGTTCTTGCTGTTCACAGCCAGCTCAGCGCGTGTGGCTGCAGCGGCACCACAGCTCTCAGGCATCAGCTGCTGCCAGCATGAGGCCACTCTGGTGGTGTGGCCGTGGCTCAGGGTGGCCCCGTGATGGTGGGAAGCACGTCCTGTTGGGCAGGTGCTGCTCTCAGGGAGCTGCTGGTGTTTCTCAGGCTGGCTCAGGTTTGTGGTCAGACATTTTCCTTTCAGTTTTTTAGGTCAGGTGTTATTTTCTGTTTCAGGCATGTTCCACATGTCTGAGAGTTATCTCAGGTACCAAGTTGGCTGCTGCTTAGCTGGTGAAATCCATCCTTAAAGGAGATCACAGCAAGTTCAAAAGCCAGACTTTTCTCTGTGGTCTGTTGTTACTCCATTTAATTTCATTGTATGTTATCTTTTGTTCTGTTGCTATCAATTTAAGATTAGAGAAACCCTTAAGACTGTCTGGTTTAAACTCTTGTCTAGGACAAAAATTCCCCATTGGTCCTGTATCCATCAGTGTTGTGTGCTAAAGTTTCAGCAGCTCCTGGCATGCTGGGCTTTCAGCCTCATTCCAGAGCCTTTCAGCTGTAATTTTTAATTAGGTCCCCCTTAGATGTTCTGTAAGAAGATATTGAGTGGAGCTCAAGTCCTCTTGGCTGAGTGCACTTGGGCTGTGGTACAACATGAGCACAGCTGCTTAGTAGGTGTAGGGGATTTGTGTGTTCTTTAATCTTGGAGACTGGAGGGGAGAGAGGGTTATATTGTTTTTATAACCCTCATAAATCTCCTGCTGTTGCTTTTTGAATTAGTTTGTTTCTGTTTTGTAAGACTGCTACAGGCAGAGGACTGTGCTGTGCTAGGGGCAGAGGAATTCTCTTTGCAGAGATGGAGAGCAAGGTGTGTCAGGACTTTGGGCCAGTTTTTGTCTGTGCCCTGTGTTGAAAGTGGGTGATGCTTTTGTTGCATCTCCTGGCCTCATCCCAGATGCTTGAGTCCTGACAATCCTTTGCTTTTAAGACTGAGCAAGGAGTACAGGATTTATCCCACATCCCAGAAGAGATGTTGAGTGTCAGAAGAAGGGAGGAAAGATCCTCTTTCTAAGTGTGGAAGCAGGAGTTTGACATACCCTGTATGCAGACTGGCAGGAAAATGATAAACACTGAAGAATGACTTTGGAAACCTAAGTAGGTAAGGTTTTTTTCCATAAAGTCTGAATTCTTGGTATCCCATAAATCCATTTGCATGATTATGTATTATTATATATTATTATATATTTTGGAAAGAACCATTTCTTTACAAAGCTGCACATTTCTCCAGGGCACTGAAATTTAGGCAAAAATGATGCACGATATTTGTGGAGTTGAAATCTATTTGGGGAATGTCTTCAATATTAATGGAGACAGAGGGCTGTTCAAATACAGCTTCCTAAAACCAGTGTAATATGCAGTGCAAACAAGCACAAAAATTAATATTGAGTCAAGGCTAAATATTTGCTTTAAATGTTCCCTGTGAGACTGATTTTAATTTTTTTTTTCTTTTAGTGGAGAGTATAATGTGCATGAAATCAGCATTTTGGTAGGATTTTCCCAAGCAGCTGGAGCTTCCCTGCTTTGTGTCCCACTGATAAAAGTGGGACCTCAGAACCGTAGCTGGAATCATCTGAACGAGATGCTTGCTCATTCTTTTTGCTGGGAATGTTTCTTCTGCTCATCCTAACAAATTCCCACCAGTTTAAGTGATGATTTCTCTACTTCTGCAGCAAATTGTGGGCTAGGGAAATGTATGGCTGTCTGTGCTTCCCCTTCACTTACCCCAGGAGGCTGTTTTTTCTGGGCTGTGTCAGCATTCTGTACCTTAACCCTGCAGAGCCAGCCCAGCTCAGACACCTCCTCCCACCTTCAGCTGGGCAGGTGCTTTCCTTTCATTTGTACCTTGGCTGTTTGACTCCTCTTTGGGATTCACCTTTCTGTTTTTCCAGTATCTTAATATTATTGCCAGTTTGGTTCGTGGCAGCAGAGTTTTTTTGGAAACCTTGAGCAAATGTCTGGGTCAGGGAGCCCCTGCTCAGGGAGCTCAGGTTGAGGCTGGAGGTTTATTTCAGTGATATTCACACTGGAGAGGAATCAAAGGGCTCACAGGGCACACACCATGTGCTGCCCCTGGAAAAGGAGGGGAAGCCTCAAGCTCATCGTCCTGTGGTTGTGCAGGAGGAGCAGGGAGGGTTTGGATGAGCAATCTTTATTCATTCCCCCAGAGAGCTCCATTTTCAGCGTTCCTGTTCTGCACAGGTGATTGATACACACGAGGTGTGAAGCTCTTCTTTGCTAATTTTAACCTTGAAATTTGTGGGAAATTCGGGGGGGGGGGGTGTGCCTTGTTACTTCTTTCTGTTTTTTGTGGTTTTTTAACTGGGATTTCTGTGTGGCAGCCTGACTCAAATGTCAGGAATCTTTAGCTGTGATTTTAGCTGGTAAATAAAAAAAAACCAAACCAACAAACCCTCCCCCACCACCACCAAAAGCAAGACCTTTATTAAAAATGTATCTCCAAATGAAAAATCCACTCACCAAAAAATAAATGCTTTCTTTCAAGGACAGCCTGACTGACAGTGGGATTGAATCTCTGATCCCTAAAATTATGTTCTGTATCTCTATCTCTATCTAATTTAGATTAAACGACAAGAAGTCCTTAGGTAACAGCACTAGCAGTTTTCCATTTCCTATGGTTTAAGGCCAAAAGGTGATTTATGTAAGAAAGCAGCATTTGCCTCAGTGATGATGGTATTTTGAGAGACTGAAACAATTTCACTGAGATAAAATATAATAGAGAGGAAATATTCGTATAATTCTCGAAACAGCTGCACATTGATCTTTTCAGAGAATTTCGTGTTAGTCCTTGCTTCATTTATCTCACAAATTGGAACACTATGAACCGTATTTTATTTTTTTTTTTTATACTTCTGTTTCCTCTGAGAAGGATGAGATTGTTCAGCACTTCCAGGAAAAAGGAGCACTCAAGTTCCTTATATTCAAGGAGCCCTGCATGCTGAAAAATTTGAGCACTGGATGCTTGATTTTATTTTATTTTTTTTCAATTAACGTGTGCATGAGAATATATACACGTTCAAATATTATCAAATGGTGGCAGGATTAGTCAGGCAAAATCCCGAGGAGAATTCCTGCCTCAAAAAACCCCAATCTTCTAATATTTCCTTTCCTTTTTTTTTTTTTTTTTTTCTTCCAGGTGGATTTGGAGCCAGAAGGCAAAGTGTTTGTTGTCATAACTCTTACAGGAAGCTTCACAGAAGGTAAGGGAGCCACTCTGGCTTGTTTCCACTCTGCTCTGTGTCTCTGCCATCAGTTCCAGAGCAGTGCAGATGTTTGCATTCTTCAGGGGCCACGTGCTGTGCTGTGCCTGAGGTTTCTTGAGTGATGGGGGAGATCTGGAAGGGGCTGCTGGTGACAGCTGGAGCTGTGTGTGCCCTCTGCTCTGATCTCAGACCTGGGGAGCCGGGTCCTGCTCCCTCTGCCTCGTTTCCCTGGAGTTGTCCTGCAGACAGATTGTTTTTGTCACTCGTGCTTTCCACCTGGCTGCCTCTTGAAGGGCAAGCTGAGGAGAAAGCAGAGCATGTTTAAAGTAGAGCAATGTTTTAAAACATCTGGGTGATTTTTATTCCGTAGTGGTTCACGTCTACTTCTCGAGCTTTTCTGTCTCCGGGGTTCACTTCGCACAGGAAGCTTGCAAGTTTTTAGTGTGACAGCTGCCCCGAAAAAGTATCCAGGCAGCTTTTTTTTGGTAACTGTGTTTTATGGTGTGATGGTTTTGATGTCCCTGTTGTTTATTGTGATACCAGTTATGAGGGTGGATGTGAGCTGTGCTGCAGCAACCCGGGAAATCTTTATATTTGTAACCAGAGAAGAGGGAGAGTGCCAAGGTGTGCTGGGGAGGCCTGGAGGAATTTCTTGCAAGGGTGAAAAGGATGTTAGAAATTGGCTTCAATTTCCTATGTCAGAGCCAGGGATGGAAAGAGAATAAACTGGAGGGCTTTTACTGTTTTACATCCCAGTTTGTATCCACGTGCAAGAGTGCCATGCTTGGCCATTTAGAGCAGGGTTGAGCAGGGATGGTGGGCATGAGCATAAACCCAGAGTGTGTTTCAGATCTGTGCTGGTGGCTGAGCATGTTGCTAACGAGGTCTCAGAGGTCAGAAATGAAGAGCTCAGAGGTTTGTACAGCTACTGCTTTCCAAGGGAAATGGGAAATGTTGGAAATAATTTACTTCTCCCTCCTCTGTTTTTCTTGAGGATGTGTAGACTTACAGAACAGGAAGATCAAAGATGGCCCTCGGGTTTTTTCCTTGTCTGGTTGTTCCCATGTATGGTGACATTTAGAGTTTCCAAGAAAAGACTTAATCCAGGGCAAGCCTGATTGCAGATACTGACTCTTCCCAGTCATTGTGTAAAGGAGGTATTCATGGAGAAGGGGTTTCCCTCTGGTACACAGAGAGGTCCCGTTCATATCATTGTGTTTAATTCCACTTTTGTCTCTTTTGCTGGAAATGTGAGGCTCTGAATTGTACTTGAAACCTTAAGGGTTTTTTTGGCAAAAAGCCTGAGAATAATTCACGACTTGAAAGCTCAAAAAAGGGCTTCCCACTTGTTCCCCTGATCTGGAGGGCAGCCACTGCCACCTCCTCCTTGCTCCCTATCACTTCTTATGCTGAGCTAGTTTATGGAAATAGCCAAATTCACAGGGTCTCAGGCACACTGTCTACCTCCAGTAAAGTAAAACTCCAAAAAGTGGGCAAAGAGAGGGAAGAAATAGGGGGGGATAAGATGAAAAATTAGCAAAACCCAAAAAACCCCCAACAAAACAAATGAGACTGGGGTTTTAAACCCACCTGAGACTGTCCTGTTTTGTTTGTCCTGTTTTGCTTACTCAAAACTGGCAGTCCTGGTGGTGCTGGACCTTATGAGTGGTGGCTTCTTGGTTTGATCAAAAGTTCTTCTGACCAAAATCTTAATTTGCTTCTGCTGACCTACAGCAGGGATGGGGGAGCAGGGTGTCACTCCTTGGAGTCTGACAGAGGGGTTGGAGTTCTGTCAGGGTGTGAGGGCAGTATAGGAAACATGTAGCTGGGAAGGGGTTAGTTCTTTGCAGGTTCCCATGTGGCTCTTCTGTCCATCAATGCTGCCCTGCTGTTTTGAGGCAGGGAGAGCTGCCTGTTTGATGTGTTAAAAATACATGTAGTTTTTTCAGAAGAGGAAAGGAACAGAGCAATAGGAAGTGAGGGAGGCCTAGAGAAATGATACCTGCCTTTCTTTATTTTCTCTGCTTGGATATACTTGCTGTGCTGAGCTGTATCTGATTATATTAACTATCCTCACTCAGCTGACGTTTCCTGTGTAAAGCAACCATTGCAAAATTAAAATGAAAACCTCCTTGCCTTGGGAGGAGATTACATCTCACAGAAATCACAGAATACTCTGAGTTGGAAGGGACCCACAAGGATCAGCAAAATCCAACTGCTGAGCTCCCCAAGGATGACACATCCCTGGTGGTCCTGGCACCCAGCTGGGGTGGAGGGAAGCACTTTGTTCCACACCCATCTCCCTCACTGACCCAAGAGCTGTTTCAGTCCAGGCTGTTTTATAGAGAAGGTGAGGACTGACTTCTGCCTGCCAGACTTCAGGGATTGGTTTGCCACACCTTCTCAAATGAATTTATTTACTCTTTTCTGGGTTTTCTTTATTTCACTCTGTTAGGATTTTTTTTTCAAGTCACCAAAAATTTTTCAAGTCATACAATTCCTTTTGAAAACTTTCATAATCCTTTTACTCTGGATATAAATATGATATTTTTTCTCCCCAAGGGTGTCTTTAGCATTTCTTACCTCTCTGTTTGAGTCTCCTTGCCTCTGCTCTCTTAAAAATAATGAATGTGCCTTCTCTGAGGTGTGTTTTTGGTGTGGATGTGCCCCATCCGTGGGTGTGAGGCATGTTGTCAGCTGAGGAGCTGGGAACAGGAGCAGGGTGCAGTGTGTGGGACCACACCAAGCTCTGCCCAGCCCTGGGCACTGCAGGGGCTGTGGTTTAACAGAACCCACAGAGTCCTCCCTCCCTGTGATCCCATGTGTGTGCCAGGATCTCTGAGATAATCCACTGAAGAAACTCTTGCAGGCCCTCTTTAAAGGGAAAAAAATCTGCTTTATTGCTCTCTTACACACATAGTTCTCTTGAGGTGCCCCAGAGGGTATTGCTCATGAATTCAGACCTGTTCTCCAGTGCTTGTTGCTTTTTCCCACTGAATCCTGGTTTCAGCTGTGAGAGAGCAAACCTTGAATTAGCTCTTCTTGGGCAGGGTATGATTGGTCTGAAATAAAAAGCCTTGCAGTGGGCATGGGTGAACCACTGCTGTGGTTTGTGCCTCTGCACCCCTGTGAGAAGTTAGAAGAGATTCCCAAAAGCTGGTGGTGATGCCTGGGCCAGGCTGTTTGGCTGCACAAGGTCAGGCTGGACACTGGGAGGCCCCAGGTGTGTGCCTGGAGGGATTGAACCTCTCCCCTTGCAGTGCTGGCCAGCCCAGAGCCAGCCCAATCCCCTGGCAGCTTTGCCTGCAAGGTTGTGCTGCGTGCCCTCAGCTGGCCACCTCTCTTTCTGTTTGCTCTATTTAATTCTGAGCAAAGCTAATTAAATTAATACAAATGAAGTATTTGAGTGAATTAATGAATGAAGCAAGCCCTGTAGAAAACAGAGTGTTTCTATTTTAGTGCTTTGAACTCTTGCAATTTGCCTTTAAAAAAAAACCAAAACAAAACACAATCACATTGTCACTCAAAGTGATATTTCTGGCTTGAAAGTTCAGTTTTAATTTCATCCTTCTGAGGTAAGTAATGGTTGTTTCTTTCCTTTCAGTGTCAGTGAAAACAATGACAAATTTGAGTTCTGGGCAAGAAATAGAATGACAAGAATATTGAGAAGCCAAGTGAGCTGGTAGAGCGGATAAAGCACCTATTATTAAATATTTCATGTTGGAGGGGTTTGCACAGCAGCAAGGACTCATAGAATCCCATTGCAAGGAGCTTTTAGGATCATCTAGTTCCACCCCCCAAGGGGGAAGCTGAACCTGCTTACTTACTGGTAACCTAGGAAGCAGGTTCAGGAAGCCCAAACCTGCTTCTGGACCAGGAAATGCTTCTTTGTTTTTCAGCTGGCCCATTAAAATGGTTTGTCCTCAAACACAGAGACTTTTGGTCTTCTGCCATCATTTTTCTTAGAATATATTTTTCTAAGATGAAGTTTTTTTTTTTAAAGAGAAATAATGTTTTCTCTGACAGATACCACTAAAGGTCTGCAGCCTTAAAGTGGAACATAGATATTGTGCTAACAAGATCCTTGCTCTGCACTGTAATGTAGCTCCTCAGCCCCATAAAATTTCTATTGACAGATCTGTTATCAGGTTCTTGCACAACAGGGAGGAAAAAAGAGTTTTACCAGTCCTCTGTAAATTGCAATAATGACTGCTTTCAGCCCATCTTTTATAGTTAGGGGAACAAATACTGGAGACTAGGAACCAGGAATTAAAAAAATAAAAACAAAAAAAACAAACAAAAACAAAATCCCAAACCAAAACAAAAACAAAAACCACAACAAAAACAAACAAACAAAACCCCCCAGCAAAACAAAACAAAAAACCAAAACCACCTGTTCTCACCCCCTTTTTGGGGCCATTCTTCTTTTTTGGTTTACTGGCTCTAGCAGAGTTTTAAAGCTTGTAGTAAACACCACCTAGAAAATCTGCTGGTCCAAAGAGGCCATATCAGTGCAGAACAAGATCAAGTTCTGCTGTCTTTGGTTCAGTCTGAGGACATAGAAGTCTGTAATGTCCAGCCCAAAGTCTGATGTGGCAGAGACCAGCAGCAGACATGCATTTCTACGCTCTTGTATATTTTTTTTCCAATGTCTGCACTTTTTTTCAGTGCTTTACACTTCCTACACCTGCATGCTGTAGGCAAGGGATTTCCAGATCCACTCCATGTTGGTTCAGCTCTGCATTTTCAGCTGGAGGTAGGTCAGGACAGTGTTGAGTCCCATGGGGGAGAAAATAGACCCTAAGTGTGCCGTGAGAAGATTGAGCCCTTGCAAGGACCAGGAATGTAATCCATGAATGCTGTGCATCACTGGGTGGCAGGCAGGTGCATCCCCAGCTTTGCTGAAAGATATTAGTCAGGTTAAAAAATAAAATGCCAGGTTGAAAAATTAAAAGGTTTCCAGAGGCTGATCTTGAAGCCCTGAGCAGGTATTGGTCTCCTGGGGGTCACACTCTGCACACTCCAGCAGAGGTTTATCAGCCAAGCCAGGGGGAGCAAGAGCAGCTCTATCCTTGTCCTGAAGCCTCCATGAGTTTTTTTTTGTTGTATTTCAAAGTGAAACTTTCAAAGTGTGCACATTGCATTTCGTGTGTAAATATTGCTGAGAGAACCTGAGTGTTCTTGCACCTTGGAGCTCTGATGTCTCACATGTATCTCTCTGCCTTGAAAAAAAGAAAAAAAAAAAACAAAAAAAAATCACCAAAAAACCAACAACAACAAAAAACCAAAACAACAAAAAAAACCCCAAAGAAACCAAACCAAACCAAAAAAAACCAAAACAAAAAACAACCCCCCCCCCCAAAACCGAAACCAAAACAAACAACAACAAAAAAAACCCAACAAGGTAAGTTGGTTAAATTCTGAATTTTCACAGGGAAAACATATTTCAACAGAAAAGCAATCAAACAAAGCTGTTTATTCGTGATAGCAGGAAGAGCCAGACCCTGGGAAGTGAAGTGATTTGCTTGGTAGAGGGACTGTAATGCAGAGGCAGGAGGAGAACAGCACCCCAGCCTGACACATCTCCACAAGACTACTTTTGTTTCTCAGAAAATGATCCATGTGAGCCCCACAGCTATTGCAGTGTGTCTAATTCCAAGAGGTTTTTGTTAGTCATTTGTGACTTGCCAAGATCTGCCAACTGCAGAGGTACCCAGGCACTGTGAAAATGCAACAAACAGCAATGTCAGGGTTAACTTCACTTCCTCAGTGGGCTGTGTTTTGTCTGGGCTCTGAAACCTAGAGATAAATATGCAAGCTTGCAATCAGCCCTGGGATTTCAGTGTTCCTGGCTGTAATGAGGAACAGAGGTTTCTTTGCTTTATTTGAATGTGATTCCTGGAAGAGGTGATGGTAGCTCGCAGAGGAGCTGGAACTTCCTTGGCCTTGGAGGTCAGGGCTGTGCTGGAGCTGGTGTTTGTGCTGCAGTGGGGCAGGGTGGGGAGTGGGGCATGGGAGGAGAGGAAGGTGAAGCTGTAGGAGGTGAGTGCTGGGATCCAGGGATGATGGCACAGCCCTGGTTGCTGCTCCCTGATGCTGTTTCATGGCCATCCCTCTCTGGGCCCAGTGTGGTTGAGGACACCTGGCAGATACCCTGGGCTGGGATGAAGGGGATGCCCCAACAGTAGCACACCTCAGGGTGTGCCTGAATTTCTCTAGACCATGGCTTGTGAGGTGCCTGACTGAGGAAATAGGTAAATGGCTGTCCAAAAGCCTCAGTGCTTTACCAGGGCTCACTCTGTAAATCTGTGCCAGAAACTGCAGGGAACCTGTTTATTTTGTTACATGGTGTTTGTTTTGTTATATATAAAAATAAATAAATAAATAAATAAATTTAACTTTGGCCCCACCAACTATCAAATTAGGCTGTATTCCATTTAATATCCAAATCTCTCAACTCTGGCTGCTGGAGGGGACTCCTGATTTAGGTGGTACCACCACATCAAGGATTTTCCTTGCGTCTGGGTGCCTGGCAGCCCAGCCTGTCAAGAAGTCCTTGTCCCCTGAAGGTGACAAGGTGCTGTTGTGCTGCAGTGTTTCATTACCTCAGTTTACCTGGGAGCTGTTCAGGCATTGTTAAGAGCTCGTGGGGAGACCCAAGGTTCCCTCTGGCTCCACAGACACGAGGAGGATCAGCAGCACCAGTCTGCTGCATGGTGAGGGTGTTGAGCAGTTCAGTCCTGCGTCTCACTGGAGGGGGACAACACCTCCCAAACAGCCAAGGGCAAAACTGGGTCTGCAGCATTAGGTGAGCTGGCATGGAGCTGTAAGAAAGCAGAACTCATCTTCTGGTGATGCTTTAGGAGGTGAATACTTGCCCTTGCAATTTATACACCTCTGTTTTAGGTTGTTCCAGACCAGGCCCAGCAGAAAATAATGAGTTTCCTGCTCTTTAGTGCCAGCTGTTTTTGTTTCCTGGAGAGCTTCAGCAGCAGTGATTCTGTTTGTTTTCCAGAATGAAATGCTGAATCAAAACAGAGCTTTGAGCAAAGAAATCCTGATGTTGTTTGGCCAGGGTGACCTCAAGCTTGGCAGAGGCAAGCAAGGGAGGGATGAAAGCTTCTGCTGTCCCTGTCTGCTGTCTTTGGGGAAAATTTACTCATTTGTGATGTGGGATAAACTGCATGCCATCAGCATGGCTTGGAGTGCTGTGCACACCACCTGCAGTGAGCCACCTCAGTGGCTGCTCCTCCTGGCACTACCAGCACTGGTTGCAGATGAGAGAATGAGGCAGTTTCATAATTGAGAGTAAATCTGTCTGTCTGAAAAGGATGCTCTTGGGTTTCCCTGGGGCTGCCTTGAGTGGGGCCAGTTCTGCACCAGCTGTCTGGACTGGGAAATTGGAGCAGGGCTGTGGTTGGTTTTTGGGCCAGAATTCTCCCTGAGTAAGCTCAGCCCTGCCCTGGGTGATTCAGTGAGGCAGGAGGGGGAACCCTGGCAGTGGTGCAGAGGAGGGCAGGAGGTCTGGCTGAGCAGGTGTCCTGCTCTCCTTGCCCCATCTGCTGAGACAAAGGGCAAGGGCTGGGAATGGTGGAAACACTGGGAAAAGCTGCTTGGTGAAGAAATAGAGCCATAAGGGTCTGGAAGAAGGACAGAGATAAGGAATATGAGGAGAGATAGAAGAAAGTAGGAGACTGGTCTGGGGAGTGGTGATGGATGGGTATGGGCAGGAGTAGTCAGGAAGAAGCAGCTTAAAGAAGCCCAAAAGGTTAAAGGAGGTGGGAGGAGGAGGAGAATATGGACAGAGGGGTTGTAGAGGAGCTGCAGGGACAGGGAAAGGCTGCAGCAGCAGCATAGCTGTGACCATCAGAGCCAGTTCCTTGCTAGACTCTGGAAGTGTTTGTAATCCCAGAATCTCAGCTCGTTTCTGCCGTCTAGCTGCCAGACTTGTTGAGCATGTGTGTCTGTCCCTCGCACTGATCTGCACAGTAAAGCACAGTCCTTTCCTGTGTGTTCCCCTGGTAGTGCTCCCCTCTCTCCCTGGAGCTGTGTGCTCAAAACCACAGCCTTGCTGCCAAGCCAGGACCCAGGAGCCTGCTGCAGTTCCAGCAGATGAACTTCCTTCCAGTAATAATTTCCTTTCTTTATGAAATGTAGGAAATTGCCTTAAAGCCAGAAACCTTTTCATTTGGAGGATATCACTAGAAAACTCTCAAAAGTCAGGCAGTGCCGAATTTTTGTGTCTAAAATGTGTCCTTCCTGTATGTTCACAGTACAGACTTGCAGATCACACTTGCAAGTCAGCAAGGATAAAGGCAGAAAAATGTTTCTTGTCCAGCCTGCCTAGCTCAGAGCTCTTAGGTGTTGAGTGAGGAATCCTTACTGAGTGATGGCCTCAGTCTAGTCCTACACCTGTTGTTACTTGCATTGACTCTGGTTCTGTATTTCACTTGTGAATGGGAGGCAAAGTGGGAAAAACAAGCCCTTCAAGGGAAGGGTCCAGTTGCATCCAAAAGAGCTGATGACAACTTGCACATGAAGCCCATGACAGAGAAATCCCTGTGTCCCATGATCTGGCTGGAAAATGGCTGTGTGGGAAGGCAGCTCTGGAAGGAAGGCAGGGTGCTCTGTGGGGGGAGAACTGCTTAAACCTGTGTGAGGGCTGCTGTGACCATCAAACGACGGGCTGCCTTTCATCTCCTGTCATTTGAGCCTAAACAAATTCCTTCCTTCTCCATTGAAGGACTGGGAAAAAAGATGAAGTGAGTTGCAGGTTTTAGATGTCTCCCACAAGCTGTTGGGGAAAATGACTTTCTTCCTGCTCCCCCACCTCTGCTTGTTTGCTAATTGAGAGGAGTGAGATGGGAGAGCCCATGGCAGGCAGGATGTGTATTTACTGCTGCTCTTCTTACACCTGCTGGAAAGGGCCAGCTGTTTGGGAGAATGAAATTGGTGAGTGTCAAGTTATGGAGCTGCTGACACCAGGCTGCCCAAAGCACTCTGATGGTGAGCTGCCATCCCTGGAAGTGTTCAAGAAACAGCTGGATGTGGCACTCAGTGCTCTAGTTTTATTGACAATGTGATGTTGGACTGGTCAAAGGTTGGACTTGATGATCTTGGAGGTCTTTTCCAACCTTTATGATTCAATGATCCTGAGCCGAGGCAAGCAACACCCTCTCCGTGTGGCAGCCAGAGTTTTTAAAGCTGTTATTTGTTTGGATTCAGGACATCTGCTTTTGAAATCCCAGAGGCATATTTCAGAAGTGGAGAAATAAGTATTGCAGGGTGAAAACCACATTTGGGAGGAGATGGGGAATGGGGAGAGAATCAGTTCTGGCTGTGTTAGCTGCTGGGAAGCTGTTGGGGACAACTGGGTTTCCCGAAGGTGCTGCTCCTGACCTGCAGCCCTTGGGAAATTGTCTGGGAAGTGACAATAATCCCCTGGCAGTGGGAGGGGCAGAGCACTCGTGGTCCCTGCCATCTGCAGAAGTTTCAGGATGGATTGTGCCATCCCCAGCCTGAGCACTGAGTACTTCCTTGCTGCATTGCCAAGGTGGGGGATGTGTTGACGAGAAGAGGTGCTGCTTCTTGGTAGAGCTCTTCCCAAGAAGCTGGGAATACAAGAGGCTGAATTTATTTTTCTTGACAGATGCTTTGCTGTGGCAGTGCCTTGCTCAGCCCATGGTGTGTGGGAACCTGCGTGGGAGAGTGACATGGTAAACAACCTGCTTTTTAAGGCTGTTGAAATTAGAGGACTCGTTGGGAAGCTGCCACATGGGAATCTCAAAAGCTCCCGGGTCAGCTGTGTGATCAGAGCTGAGTTTGCTGCCAGACCACTTGGGCTTCACAGCTGTGGCATGACCAGTCCACCAGGAGAATCCAGGTGTTGCAGGGTGGTGGTTGGGATGTTGATCATCCTGCCCAGTGAGCCCAAGGCCAGTGCACCTCCAGGGGAAAAGCTGAGGCATCTCATGACAGCAGTCAGAGGCACAAAAAGGGGAAGGTTTAACTTGTCCTGTTGAATTAGCTTTCCTGGTTTCTTTGTTCCTGACTAGATTCCAGTTGTGCTTTGGGAGACAGTTTGCTTTCTCATGGAGAGGTGCGGTGCCCTTGGTGAGGAGGGCTCGAGATTTCATCCTAGGGATGGCTGCTGTGCTGAGGAGCATGGTTACTCATTTGTGGAGATGCTGCTAAACTTTGGGCCCTCTGGACACAAGCTGCTTGATATTCCCATCTCAACTGGCTTTTTGCTCATCCTGGTTTCTTTGTGTGTTTCGTCTTTGTGTTCCATAAAGAGTATTCTCCTGCTCCTCCTTCTTTTGAGGTTGATGTTAAACCTGTGTCTCTGGCAAGTTGTACTGCCTGGACATAAAGGTGTGAGTTTTAATGCACTGCCTGGACATAAAGGTGTGAGTTTTAAGCAAAATAAGTTGATTGTCAGACATTGTGTGGACACCCTTGTTTCAATACCAAAGCAGCCAACCTCTGAAGCTGCTCCCGTGCCCCCAAAGGGGGATGTCCCACCCACTTTAAAAATAGCTTTAAACTGCACTTGGTTAAAAATAGGTTTGACTTGGATCTGGTGTTTCCCTGTGTGGGCAGGGCCTCCCCAGGAGCTGTTGTGATCCTGGCTGTGGAACACCCACGAGCATGTGAGCTGCTGGTGGTTGTGACATGCAGGAGCCCCCAGGCAGCAGGAGCAGGGAGGGTTCAGGATCTCCAGTTCTGCTTTTCTGGAGGATTTTGCACGAGTGATGGGAGCTTTGACTTATAAATGCTGTCACTCTGTGTTACTGCTCCTTCTGCTCTGTAGCCAGTGTGGTTTGAGATCTTCTAAATCAGAGGGCTTCTGGTGCATGAATTAATCATGGAAAAGATCAAAGTTGCTTTGGTAGTTTTATTTTCCTGTTTTTAATGAATAATGTATTAAAATGGTTTCCTTCCCTAGTAAATCACATCTCAACGTTTTTCTCTTGAGTTTAGTAAGTGGGAAGGACTAACAGGAGGTTTTACAATGGAAATTCACTTGCCTGAAAAGGAAGTAGCAATGATTGTAATTTTGAGGGGAGGAGGGAGAGGAATCAGTCAAGGCTCTAAGGAGCCATGCAGTAAGAAGTGTGTTGGGTTTTGTTGGGTTTTTTTTTACCTGTTCTTATGTAGGTCAGTGTGACAGGAGTGGGTTATGGAGCAGTTGAATGCTGGTGAGTCTGAGATGGCAGGGAGGGGGCTCTGTTGTGAGGAGGGAGCACTGGGGCTGGGGTAATTTTTAGATTGTATATTTGCTGGGAGACCATGTTCAGCTACAGCCAGAGGGAAGCACCTGTCTGAGACACGACCAGACTAATTTATTTTGCTTTTTGAAACTCTGTCTTGCTGGGTAAGGGGCAGGTACAAGATGGCATTCTGGTCACAGTGCCAGTCTGGGGCTCTGACAGCCTCAGTTCAGTGCTCAGGTTTCTCTTGTCTCCCTCAAATCCCTCTTCTGATTTTTAAATAAAATCCTTTTCTCCTGGAGTCTCCTCTCTGCAAGCTGAGACAGTTCTTTGCTATCGTTGCCCCAGCCTGGTCTCTCTGGCAAACAGATAAATCCTGAGGTTTTACAAATGAATGCAAAAACTTGCAGAGATGGAACGGTAAGGTTACTCATTATAGAAATGAGTGGAAAGGCTTTTCCATTGATATTTTTCAGCCTTGTGCCTTATATTGTGGTGCCTCGCTTTAGAGCTGTCAACATCTGCAAGCAAATGTCTAAACCCAACTTTCCTTAGGAAAAGAAACAAAAACCTTTTCCAAGAAAAGTCATGTAATAGCAAATGTGGAAAAGCTGCTCTGTGCACAGCTGAAAACCTGTGTGGCAGTTGGGATTAAAACTCTATGCAAAACAACCTGTGTGGTGTTCATAACTGGTTGGAAGACTTGAAGAGGCAGCAAAATACTTGTTTTAGAGGTTCTCAAGCTGCCTTCTTCCTGTTCTCTCATGTTCTCACAGAAGTCATGCAAACAGATCAAAAGCAGCTCTTCCTCCCTCAGCCCCAGCACTGGGCTGTACCCTTGGCTTTGAAGCCATCTCCCCTCCTGAAGATGAGGATGCTCCCAGCAGCCACACCCTGGTCACTCCAGCTCTGCAGAGCTGTCCTGCTCTCCCTGGTGCTGCTAGAGCCAGCTCCAAGAGGCTGAAGAAAACTGAGTCCCCCAAAAGTTGCTCTTCTGGTACCACCAGAGCTTTGGCATCATTGTGTAATTCTAGAAATGAGCCTGTGATGGGCATTTGTAGCAATAGCAGAGCATTGTCATGCTCAGCAGTGTGAACCTCATCGATCCTGCTCTCACTGCTGCCACACTGAAACATCATCCTTCAGCTTCAGTCCTCAAATGCTGATCACTGAGAGCTGAGGTGAATTTATGTCCTAGATCTGGCAAGAAAACAAGGAAGATGGATCTGCCCTACTTCAGCACTTGGACAAGAAGCAGAGGCCTTGCCTCCAGTGCGCAGTTGTGTGTGATTTGATGCAGGGATAATTACATGTTTGCATTTCCAAGACTGCTGATAGTGCTTTTTCACACTCCTGAGTAGGGAAAACATTTTTTGGATTCAGAGCATCATTGTTCCTTCTTACTCTTTCAGACAATATTGACAGGTTGGCACCTTAAAAGATGAGCTGCCCATTAACTTGGCTTTTCTGTGAAGTCCTGGAAGACAGCATAGTGCTGCCAGCCCTAGCTGGCTCTTTCTCTGATCTTGACATAAAACTTTATCCAGTTTCAGAGGGCGGAACAGCATCTGGATCAAACATAAGTCCCAGCCTGTGTCTGATGTGCCACATGTTTGCTTTGCAAGGAGCCTCTCCTGGGACTGGAACCAGAGTGCACAGACTGGCAAAAGCAACAGAAGGATCAGCTTCTGCTGGGAGAGAAACCCCATGGGGTTATCAGGGTCTTTGTGGAGGTGGCTGTTTTCCACCTGGCTAATGTGTGCACCCAACTTAACTTTTGAGGGGAACTGAAGAAAAGCTTTGTAGTAAAAAAGGCCAGGGTTTCACTCTGCAGCACTACAATTAGGAAGAAGAATAAGATGTTTAAACCCTTTTCCCTTTTCAGGGTGAGGCAGTCAGCTTCTTCAATGGTGTGTTTGTGTTTATAACATTTTAATTAGCAAGGCTTCCCATGATTTTCACCATCCACCGGGTTATGGAGATAAAACTCCTGCTTAAAAATGCAAAACCTTAGTAAGGGATTTTTGTCATAACTTACATGTTTTCCAACCAGGGAAATAAACATCTTGGTTTAGCCTCAGTTTATATTCAGTAGATGTGAGGAAGCCCAGTGTGGGTAAATATTGAGAGAACACCTACATACTGATGGCTGGAGGGTGTGAGGGGGTGAAGTAATTTACTTGATCTGGTTTATGTATTCTTTTCCTAAAACACCCACTACTACTCACTGTTAGGGCATGGGCTAGATGAGCATTTAGCATGATCTGAGATTGTTGTTCAGTGCTGCTGTGCCTGCAAGAGGTGAGTGGTCTCTCAATGCACTTTGTGGCTTTTTGCAGTCCAGTAAGGTCAGTGGCAGTGTCTCAGTTCAAGGGGAGCTTGCTTGCAGTGCTCCTTGGGGAGGATGATGTGTACACTGCTCCTGGTACTGATAAAAAAAGCGCCTTAATTAAGTTTTTACCTTTTAACACTATTTTTTTTTATGTTGCTCTTTTGAATATCTATATTTCTTCCAAATTAAAATGCTACTGGTGCATATGGGAGTGTAACACTGGGAACTGTCATGTGTGAGGAGGTACCTGGCTGACCTTTGCTGTGCTGGTGTTACAGCAGTGGTTGATAGCACCACGGTGAGATTGATTTCCAATAGATGAGACCTGACAAGCTTTAACTACTGGAGTCAAACAGTTCCAAACACACCACTTCATCCTGCAGCTCTTTTATCTTCCTGCTGCAGTTATGCCATCACTGTAAGGACTTGCCTGACATAAGCCCCTGGAGTATAAACTGGGGCAGGGGGGAAAGGAGGGATCTCTGCCCAGGAGGAGCAGGGTCAGGTAAGCTCAGGGGGGCAGGTGGGGTGGTGATAGAGGCTGCTGAGTAGGAGAGGATGTGCTGGTGCTTGCACGTGTCCTCAGATGACTTGGTGGGTTATTTATTCTCCTCTCCCGCCGCATGTATAATTTCCACTGCCCTAAACATGTGTTCAGTGTGAGTGCAGAGGAGGAAAGGGGAAGAGGCTTTTTAGTGTTGGACTTTGTAGTTAAGTTTTGCACATAGGCAGGCGCAGTAAATGCCCCATAATTACAGATGTCTGAGTTTAACCACGGATGTGGAAGCCCCTCCACTGAGCAATTACTTGTCTGCTCTTAAAGCAGCATTTGGACATCTGAGCCATTTATGGTGGTTGCTGCTTTACCAGAGATTAGAGGCTTTTAAAAGTCTGGGTCTCTTTAACAGTCTAGAATGGCTTTGTTTTGTAAAACATTCTCTGTGTGCAGAAGGAAAATATGTATCCTATGGGAAACTGGCCAGAATTCAAAACATGAGCTGGCTTCATATCCTCTGACACCAAAGATGAGAGGCATGAGGGGCTGCTGCATTGGCCATGCTGTCACAGAGTCACAGACTGGTTTGAGTTGGAAGGGACCTTAAAGGTCACCTCATTCCAACCCCTTTCTATGGGCAGGAACACCTTCCACTAGACCGGGTTGCTGCAAACCCCTTCCAACCCCAGGGATGGGGCAGCCACAGCTTCCCTGGGTAACCTGTGCCAGGGCCTCACCACCCTCAGAGGGAAGAATTTCTTCCTAATAATTCATATAAATCTATTCTCTTTCAGTTGCATCTGTTCCCCCTTTTCCTATCACTACATACCCTTGCAAACAGTCCCTCTTCAGATTTCTGGTAGGCTCCCTTCAGGTATGGAAAGGCTGCAGTAAGGTCACCCCAGAACCTCTTCTCCAGGCTGAGCAATCCCAATTCCCTTAGCCTTTCCATTAGCAGGCTTCAGTGCTGTGTTGATGGATGATTTCTGCCCACAGCCTCTCACCCAGTGGCACTGGGACCTGTTGAACAGATGTGATGGGTGTGAGCTGAGGAACTGCCAGTCCTGGTGGTTGGGAGGAAGGAGGTTTTGGGAGCCATATGTTTCACCATTTCAGAATCACTTGCAGCTTGTTGGAGGGCTGAACTTGCCAGCTCCACGGTGTGGTGTGTGGGGTGCATGAGCACCCAAGCCCTGAGACAGAAGGATTTATTCTGTGGCATGTGGTTGTATATGTAGATCCATTAAATCATGTGATGAATGGTCTCCTGCAGCTACACCTGGGTATGGCTGAGCTTGTGCTGGGCTCTCCCTCTCCTCTTTAAGCCAGTACCAAGAAGTGTGAAGAATAGTACCCAAAAGAGTTGATGGCATGTGGAAAGTAATCCAGGCCTTCCTGAAGCCTGCTTAGTAATACCCAGATTTGTTATACTGCAAATTGAGGTGAACACAAGCATGGGTGAGGGTCACCTGAAGGATGTGCAGTATCAGCAGAACATTAGCGGGGCCTGACAGCCAAGCAGTGGGAGAAAGTGTGAAATTTGAGGGGTGTTTTAGCTTTTAGTAAAAAAAAAAACCCAACTTGTGGCATGTGCATTAATGACAAGGTCTGCAAGATGGAACTGATGTGCCATGGGATTTTGGTGTCTGGAGAATGGGGGAATGGAAGCCAAGTGGAGGAGGCTTCAGGCTGGCCCTGGATGTGATCCACCAGTGCAGGCAGCATGGAAACTCCCTCTGTTGCCCAGGAAAAAGCAAGTGCCTGTAATTTTCTGGGTTTTGTGAACTGTTTCAAAACTGCAGCCCGTCTGAAGCAGTGCAAACCACAGAGATATACAGCAGTGTCCCTGGGTGGCTTTGCAGGCTGTCATCACCCCCTATTCCTGGTGCCAAGGATTTGTTTCCTTTTGCCATGTGTGGTCTGCACTGCATGGGAGAGCACCAGGGAGGTGATTACCCTGTGCTGGTCCTTGAGGGAACCATAACAAAACAAGAAGCTGCAGGAGCTAAATTGGGAACATATTCTTTTAAACTCTGCTAAATGGGGGCTTAAAGGGCATCAGCTGTTGGGCTTCTAATGGAGCAGCTGGCATGGAGCAAGCTGGTAACTGGGTTGCTTCTTTAGATGATTTACTTAGGTGCTCACCACCCACTCAAGCCCTGTGCTTCCCTTTCCGTGCCTCAGAAGTTCTCCTCTTCATGGTGAACACCAATGCAGGACACTTTGCCAGTTGAGGTGTTTGGCCCTGATCCAGGAGAAGCACTTAAGTGTTTGCCTAAACCTAGATCAAAGTGATGTTCTTTTGAATTTGACGTTGGGCACATTTTCTAATATGATAAGGAATTATTTTTATTTTTTTTTATTTTCACATGAAGTTGCAGGAGGCTCAGGCTCAGCAAAGCAACTGTCTGTTGATCTTCCTTTTAGAGGACCTTTTGGTTGACCTCCTGAGGTTCTCCTCAGGCTTGCTTCCTATGGTAGATAACAAGGCATCTGAACTTGTGCAAGGATGGTCGAATGTTTGAAAGGAATATTAAACCTCCACAAATCAGATCTCACTTCTGGAGATCAAAATGACATCTCGTGCGTGGGAGAGAGGCCAATTATCTCCCAGCTGCAGAGTTCCTCCCTCTTGCTGTCATGTGTTTCTGGTTGCCCACTGACAGAGGCAGGATGCTGAACTAGATGGACTGGTGTTCCAACTCAGTCTGGAAATTCCTGTGGTCCCCTGAGTCCTGTTGACCTCAGTGGGAATTAAACACATGTTTAGGCACTTCCCTACAAAGGCAGGCTCTTCTGCTCCAGTCTCTGCCCAGCTGCTTGGAGCTCTGCTCTGAAGAAAGCAGGTTTCTCTTAAATGCTTGGAATCAGCGTTACCACATCCTTTTTCTTGGTGTGTTTAAGTGGGAAAATCCTCATTTATAGCATGTGCTTCCATTTAAAAAATAAATGCAAGCTGTCCTGAAGTTGAACCATGCTCTGTGTCACAGTGATGCCGTCGGGTAGGAGATTCCCATCAGTGCCTGTGGAAGGGACAAGCAGAAAACCCTTGAGCTTTATGGCTGGCTTTGCTTCTAAACCTGTAGCAAGAGGAATACATCCTGTGGCTCACAGCCCCTTGAAGTGGCTGGGCTCAGTACTGACAGGATGGTTTCCCTTATCTCGACTCCTACAAAGAGGACTGGGAAATATGCCTGTGATGTGGGATTCCCACATTTCAGGCCTTGATCAGGTTGACAGCTTTTCCTCTCTTTCCACCACCCCCGTCCCTGCAGTGGTTCATCAGCAAAGCCAGTTGAAAGCAGGGAATTGCTCTGCCCCCTTTTTGTGGGAGGTGGGAGGGTGGCAGCTGTGTTAGGTCCTGCTGCCAATCCACTGCTCTGGGAATTTGCAAACCCGTCCCTTCCTGTGGAATTACATCCATGCAGGGGGTTTGGCAGGAGCTAGCTTTGGTCTTGCATCCAGTCCACGCTCAAAACAAGAGTCCTGAACACAGAACATTGTTGCACAATGCACTGTCACCTCTGGCAGACTCTGGTGTGTTGTCCCCCCCTCAAAAGGCTCTTGTTTTCAGGGCCTTTGCAAATTAACTGACTTGAAAACTGCAAATTTCATTTCTTTCTTCTGAGGCAAGTGTGCCCCAGATGAGGCTTTGATCTGGGAAGCTCAGCTGAGCCTGACCAGGTCTGTGTGAGGATCCCAGAGACCAGCTGGCTGTGGGATATACGATCTGGACAGCTGCTGCCTAAATGGGAATGGCTCTCTTGATCTAGGGCTCAGCTCATGCCTTTTGGGAGACACTTGTTTTATGTAAATTGAGCTTTGCTAGGAAATTGTTATGTGGCTGAACTAAACTCAGTAAAAAGATTAAATTATATTGGTAGATAATTAGATTGTGATATTAAATTGCACCAGAGGAGTTTGGAGTGGGCATTAGGAAGCATTTCTTTAATGAGAGGTGGTTCAGACATGGAGAAAGGCCTCCTAGACAGGTGGTCAGTGCCCACAACCTGTCATATTTAAGAAGTGTTTGAACAGTGATCTTAAAATATATTAACTTTTGGTCCATTCTGACGTGGTCGGACAGTTGGACTAGATGATTATTGTAGCTCCCTTTCAACTGAAATAGTCTGCTCTGTTCTAAAATTAAATTATATTTTGGGACAGTTCAGATTTGAATGCCAGTTCCTGGATCCCTCCTTTTCAGAACTATCAAATATTACCCTACCTTTGGAAAATGGACCCTTTAAAGAAAGCTGAGTGTGGCACATATCAAACAACTAGCCATCATTGAAAAAGTAGCCTATCTTTGTTTTGACCAACACAGGAAGTACTGGAAGTATGTAAAAGTCCTGCAAATAGTGATGAAGAGATGTAGGATGAGAATACCAAAGGTGGATGAACATTGTTTTCAAAGAAAGGCACTGCTTTCACTCAGCAAGTGTGGTGGTGGTCAGTTGGTTATGTGTAGTCATGTTTTCAGGAGTTACTGCCCAAAAAGCTGTGAGTTATAACAACTCATTAGCCTTGAGCTTCTAGTCTATTTACAGCTTGTGAAATAACAGCTTTGTCTTAACATGGGAGAGAAGTGAGGGGAAGATGGCCAAAGGCAGATATTTCTAGATAAAAAAATGCAATTTTGAGCTAAAGGGGACATTGCAAGGGGACAGTTCTGTAACTGTCCCGGATGCCATCCTCATTCTAGACCACAGTCCCCCGACTTCTAAACCAGGGGTGTAATTGTGGCTTTTGAAAGCATTTTATTATAGAATCATAGAATGTTTTGTGTTGGAAGGGACCTTAAGGATCATCTAATTCCAACCTCCTGCCATGGGCCGGGACATCGTCCACTAGGCCAGGTTTCTCCAAGTCTCACCCAGCCTGGCCTGGAACACTGCCAGGGACTGGGCAGCCACAGCTTCTCTGGGCAACCTCTGCCAGGGCCTCACCACCCACACAGTCATTAATTTCTTCAAAACATCCAATCTAAACCTACTGTCTTTCAGTGTGAAGCCATTCCCACTTGTCCTGTCACTCTGTGCCCTTGTCAAAAGTCCCTCTCCAGCTCTCTTGTAGCCCCCTTCAGGCACTGGAAGGGGCTCTAGGATCTTTCTAGAACCATCTCTTCTCCAGACTGAACAGTCCCTGTTGGTTTCTTATCTTTTCTTCCTGTTAAAGCCGGGATTACTGCATGGGAGACACAGTTTCGTGTTTGGACTCAGTGTTTATTAATTCTTATCTCTAGTACAGTCTCACAAGTCATGGGCTTTAACTAACAAAGTAGAAAATGGATTAATCTAACTCTTTCCAAGGTCTTCTTAAGCATAAACTATCCAATGACGAGATGACACCTATGTTATTTATACTTTTAACCCAATAATGACCACTCAAGGTCCACAATGCAGACCTTTTTCACCCAATTAGAAAAAAAATCCACCCAAAACCGTGAAGAAGGAGGTGAAGAAGAACTTAGACAACTCCTTAAATCCTCCATATTGCCCCAAATATATTACTATGTACTAAAACCTTAAATTCTAAGTTTTTCACCCTGTGAAATCACTCAGTACATTTCAGACTACGCACCCATGCTGTCACTCAATCTCGGAAGCCTGTTCCATGGCCTCAGGTCAAATGAGGGTCAGTGCCTTTTAGCACAGGAAGCCTGAAAGTCTCAGCCTCCAGGGTTGCAACAAGTCCCAGCTCTTTCAGCCTGTCTCCACAGCAGAGGGGCTCCAGCCCTGACATCATCTCCACAGCCACCTCTGGGCTCGCTTCAGCAGGTCCACACCCTCCTTAGGCTGAGGGCCCAAACTGGATGCTGTAGCAAAACCAGAAGCAACAACTGTGTGTGAAGATCTTAATGTTTTGCTGTTCTTCTTTCTCCTTCTCCCCCCTGCGCAGGGACCCTGCCGAGGGACAGGATCTTTAAGAACCTCACGCGGAAACGGCAGCGGGCGATGCGGAGGAGGGTGCACCAGGTGAACGGGCACAAGTTCATGGCCACCTACCTGCGACAGCCCACCTACTGCTCTCACTGCAGGGAGTTCATCTGGTGAGAACAGCTCAAGCACCCTGGCACAGAGCTCCCCAGTCCTTTGTGTTCTGGGGACACGGCACCCGCCATCCTGGGTGTCACTTAGGACTTCACCCAGGGCCTCCAATGTGGTGCCCCTTGGCCATCAGGTTTGGCAGGGTACCTTTATGCTGCAAACTGGAGTCTGCTGCAGAGAGGCCAGAGCTGATGTGTATCTGGGATGCTGGAAGCAAACTGGGTTGGTCTGGGGATGTGGCAGTGTCCCTCCCTTGTAACCACAGATGTTATTTCAAGGGGAAAAAAGTAATGAAGAAACCTGAAGAAAGATCCTGCTCACTGGAGTGGAGCGTTGAGATTACACTGAGGAAAAAGACCACTTGCTTGAAAGTTTAGAGAACATTCCTGAGAACAGAAAAGCCATCAGAGAGGTGTGAGGTGATGCACGTGGAGGAGTAGGCAGAGCAAGGAGAAAAACGTAGATATGTCTCAAAAGAACATGGAGTGGGAGAGATAATAACAGGGTGTGGGATGCTGGGATCAGTCTAATATGTGCAGTGTGTGTTGTAATGAAGTGAGGTCTTTGAGAAACGAGAGTGAGGGGGAATATGGGGAATACAGGCATGTTAACAGCCTGCCCTGTGAGCCATGCCTGTGCAGTGCTCTCCTGTGCTCTCACACCCTTGTGCTGGATTGCACCACTGCTGCTGGGCAGCTCTGCCATGGGATCTGATGATTTGGGATCCTCCTGCATTTTGGCTCTGCCTTCTGTAAACAACCTGCAAGACGACTGTCTTACTGCCATTAAATTGTGTTTTCCATGTTTTCTCTTGACCAGGGGCGTGTTTGGGAAGCAGGGATACCAGTGCCAAGGTAAGGTGCTCCGTTCCTGCGTGGCGTGTGTGTGGGATGTGCTGCTTTGGGAGTGCTCTCTCATGCTGCTGGGACATCCGGCAGCTGGGAGCTGCTCTGGAGTCACCACTCCTCTTTCTCCCCAGGCAGCCAGATCTGTGCTTTTAAGCCCCTGTCAGATTTGTGTGTCTGCAGGAGCAGCCACTGGCATTCCTGCAAACACCCGCATGTCTGGTTGCTTTTTCATCCTGTGCAGTTCCACTCAGTTGCTAGCTACATGCAACACCCAGCTAGGCATGAGGCACCCAGGGTCCCTTCAGGACAGGGCTCAGCTGGTGTTGGGACACAAAGTACCCTGCTGGAATGGCCACCCTCTTTTCTCTCCCTGTGAACTTCAACAGAATAAAATCTGGGGGTTTGTGACTTCGTGGGCTGGCACAGCACTTCTGCCTGAAGGCATGGTTTGGCTGACCAGCTGTGGAGGTGTATGTGGTGCTTGTTTGAATTTAATTATTATTCTACCTTTCTCTTTATTTTGCCTTTCCCTTTTTGCCAGAACTGCCTGCTTCATGGTCATTCAGTATAGCCTAACACAGCCTGTTCCTGTACAGTATAATAGGGCACTGGTGTCCTGTGAAAGGAAGCTGCATGTAAACAAAATGGGTATTGCTGTGTGAGACACTCTTCACTGGATAATATTTCAACAGCATTTTTTTAGTAGTTTGAGAAGCTACACTGTTGTTTCTGTGTCCATCACCCATATTTGGTGTTTTCTGGGCTGTGTGAATGATCCAGTGCAGAATTTTTCTTGCAGCAGGTTGAAGATACATCTCCAGATCTGTTGTAAATTCCAAGCCACCAATTATTTTTCACATGTTTACTGTGTGCTGATGATGCAGCTGAGCCTTAAGGAACCCAGATGGTGGATTGATGTGCTCTGAGTCTTCCAAGGGCTCTTTTCAGCGTGCCTCTTTTGTTTCCTAGTGTGCACCTGCGTTGTACACAAGCGCTGCCATCACCTCATTGTCACAGCTTGCACGTGCCAAAACAATACTAGCAAGAACGATCTCAAGGTAAAGTCATGTTGGTTATTTTGGGTCATCAGACTTTGTCTGGGTTGCTGGGGTTGTTCACCAAGAGAATTTACTTTATGTTATCTTTATTCATGGGTTTAAAAGTGGGAAAGAGTGACAGGGACCTGTTTAAAAGCCATGCAACATCATCCAGTTGTTTTTGTCGATGCCATTAACTGTTTGGACTAGCACATGGTTGAGGGAGTCAGGATATCTTCACTGGAAGACATCAACAAGTAGCAAATCCACTGGTTTCCACGGTAATTTTCTTGCATGATTAACTGTGATGCAATCAAAATTTGGTGTCTGGTTCTTGATGTGGATTTCTCTGGCCAACCACTGGTCTTTGTTTTGCCTCTTTTTTTTCTTTTCTGATTTCCTGAAGGGCTCATTTAGTTGTTGCTCCACACCTTCGCTCTGTGAAATACATTGTAATAAAGAACCCTTGCATAACTTGTGTTCCTGAAGGTTTTCTTTCTTGCTGTTTTTGGCTGTGTTTGATGGGAGTAACATCCCCACCTAACACTGCCCTGTGCATTGCATGTCTCATTTCTGGAACTGGAAATGGTTCAGTAACTGAGGAAAAATCAAATCAAATCTCTTTATTCTCAAGGCAGCTCTGTGTTTTGTGCCATGCAATTGCCTTTGTTATTTCTTGCCTCCAAACTGCTGAGCTGAACTCCTTAAAATCACCCCTTGACAAGCCAGATGAAAATGAGTTAAGAAGCCTAAGGGTAGAGTGCAAGTTAAATAGTGAATATCCTCACCCCTCTTTTGGGATTATGAAGGTTTTATAAGACATTTAAAATACTTTAAAAGAAGCCAAAATTGAGGAGGCATCACTCACCATAAACTGCTTGTTCCAGTCACACCCTTGACTTCTCTTTAACAGAGTTGTGCGTTCAGCCTTAGCTTTCCAGGATTTGCATGTTGAGAAACAAAGCCAAAAGTGATGAATATGCTAAATGGGGACTGGTTTCTTCACCCATTGAAACATTTTTTTAAAGATGTCCTTGAGATCTGAATGGTTTACAGTTGGAAAAGAACAGGGTTAAAAAGGGGATGAGTGCAAGTGATGAAGTGAAATGTGTGCCTTGAAAGGCTGTTAATTATGAGCGAGGTGACAAGAGGAATGAGAATTTTAGGAGGAGCTGTGAAAGCAGTTCTTTATTGAAATTAATAAAATCAACAGTTCAACCTAAAGTTACGTGTCTTTGCATATAATGTGCAAGTCAATAATTTCAAAACTGTGTGATTAAAAAATGCTGTAGCTCACACTGCAGTGGGATTGATTTGTTTTGAGGTAATCTAATTCTAACTTGTCTTTAGGAATTTAAATAGGCTAGGGAGCCCTTATTTTAAAATCTGCTTTGCCAGGTAGTCTGGCATGGCCAGCAAGGGAAGCAGGGCTGGCACACAGCAGGTGAGGCTGTTAATTCAGTATTCACTTGCCATAAACCTCAGTGAGGTGATAGATTGGGACATTTCCTGACTTAGAATTATTTTCTTAGATTTGCACTTAAATGTCTGTATGTAAATGAAGACCAGCTCATGAGTATGTGTTTGAATTTTAAACCTGTGCTTTCCTTTTGGTGCCTCAGGTGACTGAGCAGAGGTTTGGGATCAACATTCCTCATAAATTCAGTGTCCACAACTACAAAGTCCCGACGTTCTGTGACCACTGCGGCTCCTTGCTCTGGGGGATCATGCGACAGGGTCTACAGTGTAAAAGTGAGCAGCTTCTCACTGCTGTCTTTTCACAAAATACAATTTATCTTTAGACTCTGGATGCATTGTGTGGGCTTGATTTGTGCAGACTTCAGGAGAAAGCCAAGCTATGAATATTTATCTTTGTAAGGGTTAAAAAAAAAAAAGGCTGATCTCCTTTTTAATCTCTGGCTGCCAGGACTCTACTTTGCACTCTCAGCACAGCTTTGTTTAACTTGCATTATTAAAAGTATTCTGCTTCCTGCATTCATATTTTCCCTTTACCTGAAGGTCTTTCCTCAGCTGAGGAAAATGAGATAAGGCAGTGAAAAGTCATCCAAGGGAACAAAAAGGGTCATCGCTTTAGGCTGACTGCCCTGCCTGTTAATTGATGACTAAGCATGTTCTGGTGTTATGTTTTTGTTTCAGTGATCCAGACTGTAAAATCCTTGCCTTCCTCTCCCACAAGAGGGTGTGTGTGTGCCCCATGAGTTAGAGCAAGAATGATTTTTGTTTCCACTGAACGCTGTCTTTAAAATCAGACACAGAAAAATGCAAGGGACATTTGTTGCGAGTTCTGTGGCATTATAAATACTAATTGTGCTTACAGACATAGCTGCAATGGTGGTGATGCACCTCAAAAATATGTGCTTATGAAAAGCTTTAGGCAATAATGGCATCCTGCTTGGAGAGCTTGGGGTCTGTTCCTGGTTTTCAGGTGTTTGTTCTCTTACAAGAGTCCTAATTTTGCTTCTACATAGATCAATGGCAAAAATCCCTCCAGTTTCAAGATGCAGAGTAGATCCAGATGGGTGTATTTCCTGAAACAGAATTAGTAATTTTTTTCTCAGCAACAAACCCCTCCTAAGTTATTTTAATTGTTCCTTTGCTTTTCTTTCCATTGCTCCCATCAGTCTGTAAAATGAACGTCCACATCCGGTGCCAAGCAAACGTTGCTCCAAACTGTGGGGTGAACTCAGCAGAGCTTGCAAAAACCTTGGCCTGCATGGGGCTGCAACCAGGAAGCATTTCCCCAAATCCAGTGAGTAATTTTTTTTTCCTTCTCTGTTTAAAGCATTTGGAACTTAGTCTTTCTCTGGGTGTAGGAGGGAGTGGAGGCTTCCCACAGGACAGGTAATGTTGGGTGGTGAACTGCAGGAGTAGGTCTGGGGCTTGTGGCAAAGGCCTCACCTGGAAAATGGATGTCTGGCACCCAGGTTTTAATCTATAGGCATTGCTTTGCAATGTGCTTGTGTTTCACAGTGCTGGGACTCTTCAACACTCTTTCCTCTGCCTGTCACAAGTGAGAGCAAAATAAGACCCCCTGAGTAATTAGTGATCAATATAATCCGTGCCATGCATTTTTTATTTTTACTGCAAGCACAGATGCTGTCTGCATGCATGGCTCATGGTAGAGCAAAAGAGCTCAAGAGGAAGCCTAGTTCTCTTCCCAGCTTTGTAACTTTTTCTGTGTGATTTTGGGGAAACCATTTCACTCTTCACTACATCCCTGGCCAAAAATCTGTGGTCCCTGTCAACACAGCAAAAAGAAAATATTAAACCCCAAACCATAATTTCCAGACGTGGTAAATCTTATGCAATTAACCAGCTACGTTGATCAACCACATCATGCTGTATCAGCCTAGCAGGCTCATTAGGCTGTGCTGCCCCTTTTGATCTCAGCTGGTTCATAGCAAACTCTTACCTTTGCTCTTCCCCCTGTAGCAGTTTGGGGGACAGTTATCCCGGGAGTTACAGGGAAATCCCATACTCCCTTCTCCGTTCTGCAAAAATCAGCACTTGTTAACACTTGTTGTTTGCATCATCTGCACATCAAAAGGAGATGAAAACAGAAAAAAAAAAAAAAAAAAGTCTGTGCTCGGTGTTTAATGATCTCCTCTTGTTACTCATGACCTAAAGGATCTAGGAAAGTATTCAGACTGTGCTCTAAGGACAGCCCTGAATGAGGTTTAATCTGAATGAGGGGTGGTTTAGATAATATATTGGGAAGAAATTCTATACTGTGAGCCTGGTGAGGCCCTGATTGCCCAGAGAAGCTGTGGATGCCCCTGGAAGTGTCCAAGATCAGGTTGGATGGGGTTGTGAGCAACCTGGTCTGATGAAGGTGTCCCTGCCTATGGCAGGGATTTGGAACGAAATGATCTTGAAGGTCCCTTCCGACACAAACCTCTCTGTGCCTCTGTGGCTGCTCTTGGTCCTTTGCCCATGGTGAGGAGTCTCCTGTGCAGGAGGAGCTTTGCTGTACTCCAGAGCAGTCACAAGATGGAGCTCATGAAGCCCCTGTGACTTTGTTCAGACCAACAAACTGAATAGAAGTGCTGGTTTGTATGCACATGCACACCTGGAGAGCTGTGAGCAGAGGGCACCGGAGGTTGGCTTGATCCTTCTGTACTTCAAAATTACGAGCTCTGGAAATGTGTGCTAATGCTGGTACAACTCCTGAATGTGCAGCACCTCACAGCTGGCATGGGAATGAACAGCCTTCCATTGAATTTGGAGCAGTGGGGCAAGCCAGCAGCCCAAATGTGGCAAAGAAGCATGTTTTGGAGTTGGGGTCCCACTGAACTGGGCTTTGTTTAAGAGTCTTAAATCAAGTAGGCATGTAAGAAATTCAGATGAGATCTGTTAGGGTTCTAAATCTCACCAGCACTTTGCCTTTTTGCAGAAATTATGCAGTCCTCCTTACTTTGCTGGTAGATGGAACACTTGTATTTCCCCACTCATTCTCTTTTTTTGTTTGTTTTTGTGGGGGGTAAGGATGGAGAGAGTCAACTTTGCCTCTTGACTCTTGGGGATGGTCCTGTGCAGGGTCTGGAGTTGGACTTGATGATCCTTGAGGGTCCCTTCCAAACTCAGCTTATTCTGTGATTGTGTGTGATGTGCTGAGCAGTGGGTTTACAGCCCAAAATGCTCATGTCAGGAGCTGCTGTTGAGATGTCAGCACAGCCCTGAGCAGCGCTGAGTTTGGCTGGTCACATGTGGCAGCTCTGTGACTCTATCAACACAACTTTCTGTCTCTGTAGCCATGAAGTGCCCCTGGACAGACCCCAAATGCCATGGCTGGTGGATTGACCAGCTGTGAGCACCTCTGAAGCCAAAGTACAACTCCTCTGCAGACTGACACTTCTTTGCTTTCTTCCACAGAAACTGGTTTCTAAATCCACATTGAAACATCAGGGGAAAGACAGCCTGAAGGATGGCAACAGCATTAGTGAAAGTTCAGCAAGCAAACTTGGGATCAAAGACTTAACCTTCCTTCGTGTATTGGGAAAGGGAAGCTTTGGAAAGGTGAGAGTTATTCCTGGCTGTTTCGTGAGAACCCACATTCCTTATTAAAGAAGCCCCAAGGTAGGTGATTTTGTAACATGGTAAACAGGCTGTCCAGTGGTGCTCTGGAGCAACTTAGTACTGCTTAGTACCACTGTGTTGCAACTTTGTGCAAGGAAGATGGTTACAGAGAGCAGGTAGAAAAGGGAAGAGAAAGCAAGCTGACAGCAAAGTGAAGAATTGGATATCACAAGAAAGAAGTTAGCACCTGAAGGAACAGCTGCATGCCAGGGCCTATACCAGGAGCTGCAAGTGTGTGTGTTCACACCCGTTCAGGCAGCATTTCTTGGAGCATGAAAAGACTTTTCCTTTAAAGGCAACAAGGCAGTGGTTTCAAATGTGGTGAGATGGTGGTTTTGTTTCTCTGCTTTGCCACGAAGCTGATGTGAAAGGCTGTGTTTGAGGTTTATAACTGAGGAGGGTGGTGGGATGAGTGGCCCTGCTCAGGCAGTTTCTGCTGGCACAGTGGGTGACCTTCGACCAGCCAGCCCTGTGCCAGACAGGAGCAGCATGTGGGTATTTCTGTCCAGAGCAGCCTGCTGCAGGCAGTACCCTGTGTCATTGATTGTACACTGATGCCTGTGCTAACAGGCTGACTCACTTCGGTCCACAAGCCTGGTCATGAGATGACTGACCTTTCCGGCCTGGGAAGGTGTTAGAGGCTCTTTGCTGCTCAGAGACAGAGGGCTCAGCCCTTGCCATTCACACTGGCTTTTGCTTTAGGTGATGCTTGCCAAGATGAAGGAGAGTGGGCAGCTGTATGCAGTGAAGGTGCTGAAGAAGGATGTCATTCTCCAGGATGACGACGTTGAGTGCACCATGACTGAGAAACGCATCCTCTCCTTAGCCAGGAACCACCCCTTCCTCACCAAGCTCTACTGTTGCTTCCAGACTCCTGTGAGTATAGCAGTGGCCAGCCTTCCTCCTGACACTGGCTGGCATGAGGAACCTTGCTGTGTATTTGGCCCCTGGCCTGTTATAAACGTCCACCTCAGACCCAGGAGAAACCCCTCTGCTCGAGGATGAGCAGAGCACTGTGCTGTGTTGCACCTCCCAACATCTGCTGGGCATCTGGCAAACAAAATCCTGGCCTTTTCTAAGCTCCCTAACAAATTGGTAAAGGCACAAAGCCTTTCTTTGTGTCTTCCCTAGAAACATCTGTGCCATTGGATGTTTCCAAGTGCAAATGTCTACACACCTGCAGTGTCCTCTGGTTGCTCTGAGGTATCAGGCTATGCTCTGTTGCTGCCTGAATTTTTAAGAAGACTCTATTTGCATTGAGTTTTCTGCAAACTTTAAGATTTGGAACTGGAGGTAGCCTCCAGCCTCTGCCAGCCTTTATGGACTGCCCAGAACTGAAGGAAAGATCCTTCTGGGGTTACTGGGAAGGGCCTGCCTGACATGGCTGGACACTGAGTCAGATCCATGTATGGTTGGTGTTTCTTTTTTTGTGTAGGGAAGACAAATGGCAGCATTGCTGTCCCTTGTGCCCTGTGTACCTTAAGTGGAGGACAGAACATGAGCTGAATGCCTGGCTGGGAGCTTCATTTGGTGTGTGCTGGTGGCTGGGAGCCTCTTGCTGGTGTGGGTGGTGGAGGGAGGAGTGGCTGAGATGGAGGCAGTGGCCACAGCCATGTATGGCGAGGTGAATTTGGGAATCCCTCAGCTAAGCTGTTATTAGGACCAAAGCATTTTCTGCATTGTAGCTCTTCAAAACTGCCTGGGCTCCTTTCCAGTTGCATTTTGTTCTTTGCTAAAGGGCACTAGAGCTTCTTTTCCTCTTACAAGAGGTAGGAGAAACTTGCCCTTTTAATTGCAGCTTTGCTCCTCCTACATAAACCCAGAATACCTTAAAAAAAAACCAAAACCAACAACAAAAAAAGAGCAGACAAATGTATTCAGCCACCCACCCATTTCTCTTTTCACTGGGGTGATGCAACAGCCAGCTATGGAGGTGGAGACCTGTGCTCTTTTAGGGTGGAGCCTTTGGGTAGACTCATCTAATAGAAATGGGTGGTTTGTGTTGGGTTTTATTTAATACACAGCTCACATGGTTCACAGAGCAGCTATGCTGTGTAGCAGAAATGAAACTTAAAGCTCACTGTTGTCACTAGTAACCAAAGAAGCTTTAATTTGGTGTTACAACTTGTAATGGCTTTCCTGAAATATCAGAAATGTCCAGTGTTGGTGTGTTTTGTTTGAGGTCAAATGTGGGTTTTGCCACTCCTTGCTATGGCCTTTGCTTACTAAATTTGCAGTGTGGATGTGAAAACAGCAAGTGTGCTCCTGGGCTGTGCAGAGTGCTTCTTATGAACTTAAGGGAAGATTCAAGGTCACTGTGTGAGTGCTGTTTGTCATGTTCAAAAAACCTCAACTCAGTCTGCTGTGGGTGCAGGCAAGGTTTTCTGGGCTGGTGAAGTAATTGCAGAGTCTTTTGCAAAGAGGAAGAAGAGGGGAGAACTCAGCCTGTTTAGATTAGCAAATTGAAAGCAAAAAGAGGATCTGATTGATGTCTGCAGATGTCAAACACTGAAGAGGGAAACAAAGCTGTCAAGATGCTGGTTAAGATTAAATGAGTCTAGACTGGCCATGGGTACAGTTAGACTGGAAATTAAAAGGAAGTTACTAAACAGTAGAGCAGCCTGGAACAGGAGTTTCTGGACCAACTTGTCAGCAGAGAAGCAGAGGGAAGAACCCCTCAGCTCTTGGTGCCCTGAACACAGAGCTGGTCAGTCCTTGAGATGGTGCCAAGGGAGTGGTGTTTTTATAGCAGGACCCTGCTATTTCCAGTCTTTCCTGGGTTCCTCTCTTACTTGAACCCCACTTCGCTTCATTGTCTGGATTGTCTGTGACAGAAAACCACTTCCCCTCTGATGATAAACAACACAAAAAAGGGAAGTGTTTGCAAAAAAAATGCAGATTTCAAATTAAGGTGATTCGTGACGTCTTTTGCCCATGCTCTGCACTCAGTGACACCCACTTCAATCCAGAATAACCAGATTTAAATTGCTTATAAAAGCACAATTAAACCCCTTTGCTGTAGTGGACACATTATTGCAACATCAGGGTATTTACTGGTCACAGTCCTCCCAGGAAGGCTTAACCTGGGTGATACAAATTTGGGGTTTCTCTTTATTCTTTATATGGCATGGTGATATCTCCTCCATTAACAAGACGTTGCAGAAAAAGATATCTCTATATATAAACCATTGTTTATATATAGATATATAGATATATATATATAAAGAGTAACCACTTATTCAAAATTGTCATTAATCAATGTTATTGATTTTATTGACTGGGGGCATGGTAGCAGAAATGCCCAGTTTGCAATTACATGGAAACCACATCACATGTATCACAGTTACAGCCCAGACTCTTAAAATGTGATATTAATGGTTCATGTTATAAGAAACAAAACACAGCTCCAGTCTGCCACAGAGATGCTGGGTACATAATGACCTACTGGGCCTGACTTGGGGAATTTTTCAAGAGCTAGCCATTTTGAGGGCTCTGACCATTTGTCAAGGCCAAGTCAAAGCCTGATCCTGTAAGATCAGGGCAAGCTGGGACTGGCTGGCAGAGCAGTAGCCCAGCTGGAAGGCAGACAGGGCTTATGGTAGGTGCCAGGTTCAATCTGAGCCAGCAGTGCAGCCCCATGGAATGTGAGCCAAATTATGGACCAGGCTGCTTCAGGAACTTGGAAGAGTCCTTATCCGTTCAGCCTGGCACTGGTGAGGCTGCACCTGACACAGGAGTGTCCAGTTACAGCCTCCCCCATCCCAGTTCAAGAGGAAATCAGGGAAACTCAGAAGGAAGGCTCTTGGAAGTGCCTGAGATGCTGCTGCAGTTTGAGGACAGAGCATTCATAGAGTCTGAGAATTTGGCTGGATCCAGAGCCATTTGAATTCTGTTTCTTTTGCAGTATCTCACCCAAACCAGCAAACTCTTCCTCTGGCTTAAGCAGGCTGGGGGTGACTTTAACAGCCTGGGACATGTCTGTGCTGCACAGTGTGATGCTGTGTGGTGCCAGGAGTGCAGCATTATTCCAGGGGTGCCCCATCCCTGGAAGTGTCCAAAGCCAGGCTGAATGAAGCTCTGAGCAACCTGATCTGGTGACAGGTGTCCCTGTACAGGAGAGGAGGGTTGTGACTGGATGATCTTTAGCATCCCTTCCAACCCAAACCATTCTGTGATTCTGTGATTAGCTGAGCAGGTACAAGTACCCAAAACAGCAATTACCCAATTTCATCTATACTGCTGCTACTTCTGCTCGCCTATTTTAGAGTTGGCTGAGATTTTTCTGAGCTTACATTAGCCGCTGATGGCTTTCAGAAAGGTTTTCTGTTCTCCTGTGCTGCCTCTGTGCCCGGTGTGAGCCTGCTTTAGTCTCGGCTGCAGCTGAAGTGATGCCCCCCAGCCAGGGCAGCTTTGTTTGCCCAGGCTGGGCTGAGGCTGCCTGACCTCCAGGCAGCCTCCTCGCTCCATCAGGGCTGAATCCTGCAGCCACTAGGTGGTAGGAGCTGCAAGGGCTGTCTCTGCTTGCTGTGGGTCACAGTTTTCAGAGCGTAAAGATGAAATATCAGCAGCTCAGCGTGCTGGCAGAGGCTGGATGTAGCCATCTGTGTGCCCAGCACTGGCCTGGGCAGTTTTGGGCTTGCACCTCTGGATTCCTTTCCTGTGAGAGGCAAGGAAGGAGTCCAGATACTCCATTGCAGAGGGGCAGTTAAAATCCTGCTTCACTTGCATCTGTGGGAGGTTTTCCTTGCTCACTGCCTCTCTGTTTTCTTTTTTCGTTTGTTTGTTTGTGTTTTTTTTTTAATTTTTTTTTTTATTGAAGGCATTGCCTTGGGAGCTTTCCACCTTACCTAAGCCATTTACCTCGGTTTTTTTAGGGCCTTAGAATAGTTCTTTGGTGTCAGAGAGGATTATGCTCCTGCTCCAGTAATCTGTGAGTTGCTGACAGGTGCTGGGACCTGTGGATAATCGTGGATCCTGCATTAGGGGTCACAAGCACCAAAAAGTGTTTGTTTCAGTTTACCTGACACTGGTATCATCCAACACCTCAACAATACTGTCCTGGAAGAGGTGAAAGAGGCTGTGTGTATAAATAGCTAAGTCAGTAATTTAATCCTGGGGAATGTGAATCCTGGAATGTTTTAATTAAAATCAGTTTGCAGTAAGTAGGTCTTGTCTTCTTTGGGGTTTAGGAGGCATCCTTCCTGCACAGGTGGTTCGCCTTTAAATCCTTTTGTCTCCACTCACATGCATGAGAATGAAGAGGGCCAGGGGGAGATCGGCTTCCCATGCAAATAGTGTCGAATAGCTTCTGGGTTTTATGTTTATTGCCCTTATCCCTTTTCTCATGACCAAAGGGTCCTTCCAGGGGACTGTCCCCGGGGCAATGCTGTTCCCAGCACTGTCCCTGTCAGCCAGCCTGATCGTTATATGGATTTGCTTTCCCTCTGGCTCTGCTGACAGTTGCTGAGGCTCAGAGCCTGCCCCTGTTGTTCCAAAAATAGTGAGACACCAGAACTTGGCAGAGGGATGTGATTTTCTATAACGAGCGTCCTTCAAGATAATAAGGAGCAGGGGTGCTATTTAAGCCAGGCAGGACTGGCCTGGGACTCCAGGACAGCATAATCATGGAACTGGTCCCATTTTACGAGGGCAGCCTGCTGTTTGGCACGCAGCTTTTTGTCCCCATTACTGGCTGACGGCTGATGTTGCGCTCTCAGCGTGGAAGGGGAAGGCTTCTCCACATCTCCACTGGCTCTTGGGGCACTCAGGCAGTTCTGCCAGGGTCAGTGTGGTCATCTTGTCATGGGTCACTCAGTTGCTTAGAGAGATGAGCCTGTATTTCACCTCCTACAAGTGTTAGAGTTGACCTGGAGCCTTCAACAGGGGCATCATTTTCAAGTGAGGGCCCACAAGCCAAAGTGGTGGGACTGAGAGGTGACATCTCACCCACCCCTTGCCCCCAGGTGCCACAAGGGAGGTCTAAGTGCCCTTGTATGTCCAGGGGAGTCCTCGGTCTTGGTCCCTCCAGGGGATCTCCAGCATCAGCCTGGTTGTCCACCAGCCACTCCAGTGCCACCAGATGGGTAGAGCACAGGGCAGAGTCCTGTGGGGGAGGCTGGAGAGACAGTGACAGCCTTTCCAGTGCTCTGGGAGATGAACAAGTGCCCTGACACAGACTTTGGAGCGTGCTGGTGGGCGTTCAGGAAGCAGTGAAGCCTCTTTGATGTTCTCTTTGAAAGGCACTGGGAGGGAGCCCTTTGGGAGCAGAGAGGATGGCTTTGATCCACTCCCAGGCCCTGAACCCCCAGCATTCCCTCTGTGGCACATTGTGGAGGCACAACTCCGTGCATGCATTCACGTGACAGCCAAATGCACCTCTTGGGTGCTTTTCTGCAGGCATTGAGACTTTGTCCTCTTATTCTTGGGAGCTGACACCCGTGTTAGCCCCAAGCCACTGTGCAGGAAGGCTCTGCAGGTCAGGCTTGAGGGAGCTTGAGTTGTTGTTTACGTGGCGTGGCGGGTTTGTTTTTGGGGGTTTCTTGGACAAGGAGCTACAGGGGAATTTCCTCTCTCCCCCTTCACTCTCCAGTGCAGATCCTGCAGGTGCGTGTGCCGTGGTGCCCTCATGTTGGCTCTGTGACCACAGCAGGGCCAACCAGTTTCTGCTTTCCTCCGGCTCCTGTCTAACACAGAATAAAGGCAGGCTGGTTGAAAGTGCATCTTCCTGTGGTTTGACAGTGTTGACATCCACCAAAAACCCCTGATGTGTTTGCTGGCACGCCAGTTCCAGTTGTCAGCAACCCTGACGTGCGAGGCCTGCGCGGCCCGCTCGGAAACTCTCCGCTTCTCCTGACATCTGCAGTGACACCTTGCAGTGGTCACTTGGTTGCAGGAACGTTTGAGGGCAGGTTGTTTTTTTTTTTTTGCAGGCAGGAGGTGAAACAAGATCAGGCTGACATTTCTGACTCTAATCTGTGAACTTTGCTGGAGGTCCTTGCTGGGGCTGCGCGCTGAGGCGATGTGAGCCGAGGTGAAAACACGAGCTGGAAGGTTGGAAGGGGTCAGCTGCCATCGTCGTGTCGTAGCTCCCCAGTGTAACTTTCTGACCCCAGATGGTTGAGGGACTTTGGATATTTGCATTTTCATGAAGCTGATACAAATTCCTGTCTCCATCTGCAGTGGCTTAGGGGAGAGACTGTAGCTTGGACAGATCATCAAGCTCAGTGCAAGGGTAGCCAAGTATGTTGCCTATGGTTAGCCACAGTATGTGAAACTAACATTTTTTGTCCTTAAAATCAAGGAAGTTGTGGCGTAAAAAGAGTTCAAAATGGAAGCAGCTCTCAAGCAGCTCTGAGCAAGCAGGTGCCAGTCATTATTGAGGAGGAAGGGGAAGAAAAGAACAAAGGCAATCTAAGCTCAGAGAAGAGGTAACTAACTGAGGTGTGAGCCAGTGTGGCTTTAGATTTCAGTCTCTTTGAATCCATGTTGCTTTCCAGGTGATGTTTAAGGTGATTCACAAATCCTAATAGCAGGCTGTTTCCAAGTGGCTTTTGGGTGTTTTGGCACTCTTAATTTTTGTGAAGACCTTGGCTGAGCTTGTAGAGATCTCTAGGCTCCCCTAGCCCTGCCTGAGCCAGCAGGTATTGCAGGGCCCAGTATTTTGTAAAACAGGAAGAGCTGTTGCAGGTTGGTCACTGTAAACTGAAAAGACCAATTTCAGTAGCCTTTTTGAACTGAAGGCTGAAAGAAAAGCATGGCATTTACAGGGCTATTCTCTTCTGAGACACCAGAATACCAGCAGCCAGCTGAGGGGTGCAGATGGCCTATAAATCTTTGATTAACAGATAATATCTATAGTGTCATACACTCTAGTTCCTTATTTCTCAATTTATTCACCTGTAAGTTCAGTCAGTCCTTTGAATTTTTTAAACCTTTCAGGTGGGAAAGATTATCTATGTAGTTTTCTTTACCATTTTAAGAGGTCTGAGAGGGAAGATTTTGTGTTGCTTCTTTCAATTTGTTTTGTATCCTTTTAATATTTCATTTTAATGATGCTTAGTGTCCTTTTTTATTTGGATAAAAAAAGACATTTTTTTGTACATAATTGGTTGGCTTATCTGAGTTTTGGGTTTTATTTTTTCTAATTTGGGACTGGTCTCGTTTCAAATGGAACAGATACAGGTGAACAAGATAATCATCCTTTTGCACATATGCTGTGTACAAGTTTCTAGAGAAAAGATGAGCTAATAGTGTAAAGCTGCTGTGAATTGGGCTGTCTTGCAGGGAGGAGATGAGGAGGAAGGATGTGTGTGTGGTTCACTTGAGTACCCCAGAGGATGCATTGTTCCAGACAAATGACTGAATTTGCCTGTTAACAAAACTCTCCAGTGTATGAGCTTGAAATTTCAGCCAAGTGGTTCAGAACATAGGGGCAGGAATTTGGAGGATGCAGTTAGATTTGGGCTTGTTTGGTTTTTTTGGGGTTTGTGTGGTTTTTTTTGTGTGTGTGTGTTTTTTTTTTTTTTTTTTTTTTTTTTTTTTTTTTTTTTTTTTTTTTTTTTTTTTTCCCTGGGGCAAGTGGGAACCCACAACTCCCCTCAGCTCCTCCTGGTTTGTGGTTGTCATCGTTGAGCTCCTCTGGAATGAGCTCGATGTTGATGCTGCACTGTGCACCCAAGGTCTGCCTTCACCCTGAGGGACCCTGCAGGGTTTATTTGTGCAAGTGGCAAGAGCCAGTTTATGATTCTCTGGGGAATGTGTGTGTGCTGCAGTGGCCCCACAGGGAGCCTGGTGGTGCCCACTGTCAGAGAACAGAGCGTGGTGGGTGATAAGCAGTGATAACTGCCTCATTTGCATGGTTGTGACCATGGTTGGTGACTCTTAATTAGAGAACCTAAAAACGAGCCTGGTGTGGGGAAGTGACCTGAGATTCTCAGAAATGTGTTCACCAGCTGCCCGGCCTGGAGGAGACACCACATGCCCCTTATGCCCATTCTGAGTTGGCTTAGTTTTCACTGTGCCTCCTTCTAGCTTAAAAAACCACCCGAAATCAGCAGAAGAGAGAAACCTTCCCTTTCCTTAGCCTTTCAGCTGCATCACAGCAGTGAGCCCTCATCTGGGTTACCCCAGGGCTGTGTGTGCCTGTCTGTGGCTTGGTTCCCTGAGGCAGAAGTGGTTCCTGGGGCTGGCAGGCACTTCAGCAGCCACTGAAGCAGGGAGGAAGAGCAGCTCAACAGAGCAGCACCGCTCGGCGAGCAGATGGCTGTAAAACCTGCTGCCTCTCTGCCTGGGAGTCCTGGGCCACGTGCATGGGGTTCCATCTGAGCAGCATGGGGCAGAGGTGTTCCTTGATGTAGTTAGTTGCTGTGATTTGAAATCAAAGGACCAGCTTTTCTCCTGACATTGGTCTCTGCCTAGCTCCGTTGCAGGCAGGCCAGAGTGGCTTTGTCTGGAAATTTGGGGCTGAGCTCATTGGGTCTGCTCTTGTGCTCACACTCATGTTTGTGCAAGGGTTGTTGTGGTGACTGCTTCACAGTGAGGCTGTTCACAGGACACCTGTGATGCTCCCTGGGTTTGAAACCTTGTGTAACCACCCCGGGTAGCCTGTTCTCCTTAACCCTTGGAGCTGGGAGCAGCAGGTAGCTCGTGGGGGTGCAGGGCTGCCTTGGTCCAAAGGCTGGGTATAGAGGGGAGGCATTTCCAACAGGAATTCATAGATTCTGTGTGTTCTGTGAAGGGCTGGCTATGGAATCATAGAATCATAGAATCTGCTGAGTTGGAAGGGACCCATCAGCACCACTGAGTCCAACTCTGGGCCCTGCACAGCACCATCCCCAAGAGTCACACCCTGTGCCTGAGAGCATTGTCCAAACCCTCCTTGAGCTCTGTCAGCCTTGGTGCTGTGACCATTGCCCTGGGGAGCTTGTTCAGTGCCCAACCACCCTCTGGGTGAAGAACCTTTTCCTGATATCCAGCCTAAGCCTTCCCTGACACAACTTGAAGCTATTCCCTCGGGTTCTGTCACTGGGCACCAGAGAGACCAGTGCCTGCCCCTCTACTTCCCCACATGAGGATGCTGAAGAACCACAATGAGGGAGGGGAAGCATTTCCAACAGGGGTTCATAGAACCTGTGAATGCTGTGAAGGGATGGGTATGGAGGGGAAGCATTTCCAACAGGAATTCATAGGTTCTGTGGAGGCTGGGGTGTGGAGGATGGGCATTTGCTCACAGAGCAGCATCTAAGAGTGGGGCATGTGTTAGTCCTACAAAAATAAATGCTCAGTTACAAACCTATTTCTTATTCCTCCTCTGGATCCTGTGCTTGGCAGTGCCTTGACCCAGATACAGATGGCCACTTGCACTGCTGGGGAGTTGGACATGTGGCTTTCTGGAGCCCAGTACTGAGAAATTATGGTTTATTTGCTTGCTCTCAGCAAGACCTAGGGCAGATTTGCTTTGTGTGGGGGTTGTGGACCACGAAGGGAGAACATTGGGAACACTGAGAGAGCCTGCCAGCTCTTGTAATTATCTTGTAATAATTTGCTTGCAAGCTCCCTAAGCCCTGCTACTCTTTTTGGAAACAATGAAGTTTCTCTGGGAAGCAGCAACACAGCTGTCTCTGTTTGGGGATAATTTGGAAAGCCTCCCTTCTGCTCTGCAAAGCATAAACCACCAAAAGAGGGAAAAATGACTGTTTTCTTGGGGAAGCCCTTTGGCTTCAGTGAACTCAGATTGAGCCCAAAGCCGATTTTCTGAGGAGTTGTGTGCATGAATTATTTCCAAAAAGATTAAATGCAAAGTAAATGGAATTCCTGAGCCAGGCTGATTTTTTTTTTTGTGGGGGAAAATTGTACTGTTGTGATTGGTGATAAGGTCCCAGGAGGTCTTTGGTCTTGTGTGGGTTGTACATGGACATCAGCTATGACTTTTAAGTAGAAGAGGGTAGAAGCTGGCTATCACACTGTCCTTTTTGGGCACAGGGAGAAAAAGGATGCTCTTTCAATAAAATCTGAATTTTTTTTTTCTTCCTCTGTGTTGACAGAGAGGAAAGGTATGAGGATCCAGAACAGCTTGTAGAGCTGGTGAGGACAAAGAGCTAAAGTGATGCTTGAGATGGATTTCAGTGTTTGCAAGGGGCAGCAACCAGTGTGTGGATGATCCTTCTCGGTGGCTCTTGCAGTCAGGGACTTTCTTCAAGCCCCACAAAACCCCTAAGACAATGAACAAATATAATGGGTATATGTCAACCACTGCTGTGCTTCCAACAGCCCCTGCCCTTCTAAACAGGTGAACAAATACAAATGGAAAGCTGAAATCAAAAGAAATAATTTTTTTAAAAAGCCAAGAAAAATAAAAATGACAGCTCTCTTGCATGAAAATTGAAAATAATCTCTATGTGTAGGCCAGCCTTGAAATGAACCCTCCTGATCCCATGGGTTTTGTTTCCTCCAAATATTTTTTTTTTTCGATTTACAGTAACAATTGCTCTGAGAGTTTATTTATCTTGATCCCAGTCCGGGAATGGTGCAATGTGATTTCCTCCTGTGGCTGCCACTTGCTGCGAAGCCTTTGGTGTCACTGTTTCCTGTTGACTCAAATGCTCCTTTTTTACCACGTCAAACAGAGATACCAGATCAGGCAGACTTCTGGGCAAAGCACAATAGATAAATAGACATGTGAGGAGTTCAGCATTGGGCCCTGTCAGAAAACAATCCAGCTTTCAACTCCTCCTAATTCCCACTGGTAGTGCCCAAGAAAGGAGGAGACACATAAGTGACTCTTAGGTCAAGTTTGCAAGTGTCTGAGCTGCTGTTTTAAGATTTACTTTTCCTGGCCACCCTTCTTAAGTTGTTTATTCAGTCTTACTCTACTGGCTGCAAATTGCCTTTTTTTCCCCTTCTTTCCTCTGCTTTTCTGTTTGTCTCCCTCCCTCTTCCCCCCTCTTCCCCCTCTTCCCCCTCTTCCCCCTCTTCCCCCTCTATCTTTTTTTTTTAATAGGATACCACTGTTTCTTTTATTTCTTAATTATTCCTGGGGAAGTGGTTGGTCTTCCTTAAGAGTAAAAATGGAAGGCCTTGCCTGGATTTTAGATGCTTTTCCCCAAAGGGGATGGTCATTAGTGCTGATTTTCCAAATGTGTGTTGCCAGGCATGTAGCAGACCAGTGCACAAATACTGCATTGTAAACCAGGTGTAATACCCATCCTGCTCTTTTCCTCAGCAGCCCTGTGGGATTTCTAAGTGTTAGGAAACTGGGCAGACAATAAGCTGAACCTCCTTAAAATAATTTGAAAACAAAAATAATAATAATAAAAAAAAAGATGGAGTAACCCAGATTTCTGTGTCTATGCTTGGCCAGTGAAATGAGCCCATGGGTGGGTGTGACCATGTAACATGTGCAGTTATACTTGCTCAGGTTTGCAGTTAGTCTGAAGCAAAAGCAGTTTTTAGCAAACAGCTGCTAATTCCATGGCAGCAGTGATGTGAATTTTAAAATCAGCTGTTTTGGTGCTTACCTGAACATTTGAGAAAGAAGTAGTGTCTTTCTGTAAGCATCATAGTAAAGATGAGTGCAACCAGAAGTCTGAGGTGGGCTGTGGAGTTTTGTCTGCTCTGGAGAAGCTGGACATACGTGTTTTAAGATGGGATGTGTTAATTTTGTTTCCCTGAAGGTCACCTTTAAGGAAATAGTAGAAAATCCCTGTGTGTTCACCTAAGTGCCTGCATGTTTATACAGGCATGTGTATCACTTACATAAATACACACACCATCCCTCACCAGGCTGCTGGTAAATTAAATTGCTTCCTGTTGGGGATCTGGCAGGAGGGATTTCTTTTTAAGTATGGGCTTGAGGAGGTGCATGGACAAGCTGGGCTAGATAAGCATGTGTCATGTGGAGAGATCAGCAAGGAAGGAGGTGGGATAGAATAACAAGGAGATGTAAAAGCCAGCCTGACTGGCGAGGCAGAGGTGATACCTGTGCTGCAGCTGGAGGGACAGGCAGGCACAGCACAGCCAGGCTGAGTTTAACCACCTGCAGTGAAGATGTGGCATTAGAGGGCTGATGTGGGCTGAAGAGCCAAGGCTGGTGAGGGGTTTGCACAGTTGGTGTTGCTCTGGCTGAGACTGCTGCCTAGACAAGCCAGCATGGGTGTCTTTCAGTACTCTCTCATAAAGGCAGAGTGAAACAATGAGGTGGTGTTGTTTATATGGATTGGAGACAGCATTCAACACATGGCCTTGGTGCTGTGGTAGTGATGTGAGAGTGCTGGGAGCAGTGGTGAGGCTGCACCCCAAATTCTGCATTCAGTTTGGGACCCTCACTGCAAGAAGGATGTTGAGGTGCTGGAGTGTGTCCAGGGAAAGAGAGCAGAGCTGGGCAGGGGTCTGGAGCACTGATGAAGAGCAGCTGAAGGAGCTGCAGGGGCTGAGACTGGGGAAGAGGAGGCTCAGGAGGGACCTTCTCTCTCCCTACAACTCCCTGGCAGGAGTGTGGACCCATGTTGGGGTCAGGCTCTGCTCCTAGGGAACAAGGGACAGGACAAGAGGAAATCATCTGAAGTTGCAGCAGAGGAACTTTAGATTGGATATTAGGAACAATTTATTCACTGAAAGGGTGGTCAAGCTGCCTGGAACAGTCTGCCCAGGGCAGTGGTGGAGTCACCATCACTGGAGGTATTTAAAAGACGTGTAGATGTGTGGCACTTGGGGACATGGTTTAGTGGTGGGCTTGGCAGAGTTGGGTTACTGGTTGATGGTCTCTAAAATTCTTTTCCAACCCAGATGACTCTATGATTTAATGATCTTTACCTTCTGGAAGGAGCCCAGAAGGAGCTGTTGGGCAGAGCCCAGGTTGTCTGTGTGAAGCAAGCTGTCCTCATGTGTTACAAACTATTTGCTTTCCTGCTGATGCCCATTGAAAAATGGGAGGAATTCTGGTTGTTTTTCTTCTGCCGTGTGCATCTCAAGATGTTAATACCAGTAGTCATTTCAAGCTGGCTGGCTGCCAGAAAGTGGAGCACGACAATGCTTATCCTCTTAAACCTAGAGAGGGTTTAAAAGTAGCTTGTAGATAATTAACATCAGACCTGGGAAGAGGCTTGTGGGAAAGAAGGGCAAATATTACCATTAAAAGCCTGGCTGATCTCAGTTGAATTCTATGCCTGTTTTCCAATCTGCTTGTTCCTGATATTCAGAGAAAAACTGAAACAACAAATACTGAAAGTCCTGAAACAATTGCTGAGAGAAATTTTTGAAGTCTACTGCAACAATTCCAGGGTTTATTTTTGTGCCAGATCTCTCTGTGTCCTTCCTCTCACAATCAAGTGAACACATGCGAAACCCCTACTCACTGTTGAGCACACAGCTTAAGCAAGTGCCTCCCTATCTGTAGGCTTTTGCAAAAGCCAGAACAAAGCCAAAAAAGAAACCTCAGAGACCAACAGCTGTGGTTAATGAACTGAACTTTATCAACAGGTTGCTTTTCTGCTCAGCAGGAACTTCTTATTTATACTTCTTCCTTATCAGCTCCTCTATTGCCCAGAGGTGTCTGCAGGTTAATCAGAGGAAAGCTGGAACCTGAGGGCCCAAAAAGCAGCTGCCATGCAAGTGTGTGGCAGGAAATCCCATCCTGGAAAACAGCCCACATTCTCCAGAAATAATGTTGGGATATCCTCAAGCCAATGTTGTGCTGTTTTGGTGAAGCTGCAGTCTGGTTATGCACATTGTGTTATGGAGCAGCTTTCCCCAGAGATCCGAGGTGTTTGTCAGGGAGTGAGTGATTTTTTTTGCAGATTTCTCTTGTGCCACTCAGCTCAGAGAGTACTGATGAAGGGGCATCATTCCCTGCTGACTGAGGCTAAGGATAATTCAGAGAAACCCAAAGGGAGCTGATTACTGATGAGCACACACTAACATGCCCAATCCACGTGTGAGCAGTAATTCATTTCACAACTAGGGTCAAAACTTCTGAGTGGGAGTTGCAGGGCGAGGAGGCCCTAACAGGTCTTCCTGCTACTGATTTGATTTTCCCTGAAAAAAAATCAGCCTTTCCCCCCACGCTCTGTCTCACGCTTGCTTAATCTGTTTTTTGTTTGGGAGGTAATAGTTTTGCTAAGACTTTTCCAAGCCCGAGCGAGGCTGTGATTGATGCTGCTCACCTTTGCTGTGTTGGTAGGATCGCCTGTTCTTCGTGATGGAGTTCGTCAACGGCGGGGACTTGATGTTCCACATCCAGAAGTCACGGCGCTTCGATGAGGACCGCGCCCGGTTCTACGCGGCGGAAATTATTTCAGCCCTCATGTTTCTCCATGGAAGAGGCATCATTTACCGGTGAGCTCGGCCTTCCTTGCTTCCCCTTTGCCTGAACCCCACGGCTGAGGGTGAGAGCTGGGGTTTTCTGCTTGAATAAAGAGGTGTCACTTGCTGCCCGCCAGGAATGAGTTGTCAGCCGGGATCGCAGTACCTCCACGTTCCCCCTGCACATTGGCCAAAGTGTGCACCACTTTCCAGCAGGGAGTGAAGTTTCTGGGCAGGCATTAAATGAAACCTTCCCAGATTTTCTGCGGGGTGAATGTAGGGATCTGTTGCTTTTTGCCGCAGTGTGCCATGTTATTTCAAGGCTAGTACGTGCTGGTCACACCAAAGCCTCTGCTTCCCTGCAGTAGCTGCTGTGTTTAAACCCCATCTATTTCACACACCTATTCAGTGCCACTCATCTCAGCCACTAAAAGTGTTTTCATTCCTGCCATGGTCCTATAGCAGGAGTTTTTCCTTCCTGTCCATGTCTGGCATCTTTGTGTTCGCAGCAGGACTGGAGCATTGTTTCCCTCCATGCATCAGCCTCCACTCGAGGTCTCAAGGCTGTTCTCAGGAAGCCATTTCCCATACATAGATCTCCTTTGTTATTTGTCATTTTTTTCTGTACTCAGGGGGGCAGTTTGGTTATATTTTTTCCTTTCTGTGCTGCTGAAGTGCTCCCCTTTCAGCTGAAGCATAAAGACATAGAGCAGCCAGCATGGATCAGAGCCAGGCTGCTGTGCAGAGCCCTCCCTGGGCCAGCATCACCATTTGACCAGCATCCTCCCTCATGCCCCAGAGGCAGAGCAAGGCCTCTCCTGGGATGGAGCAGGGAGGTGTCAGCATGAGACAGTCTGGTTGTAGAGAAAGGTTTCTTTCTGCCATACTTCACGGAACACCTCTGGCATCCTTGTGCCCAGAGTGCTGGGAAGGAGGAACAGGCTGTTGTTTTCTTTGGAATGCTGTTACCTGGAATCCAGCAGCAAAGCACACATTTTTGAGCATGGTCTGCTGTAGCCCTGCTCAGTCCCACTTGTGGCATGCCAGTGCTGCAAAGAATGATGCCAAATCTCTCTTTTTGCTGCTTGATTACAGTTGTACTGCTGGGATCCAGAGCTGGGTGCAGGATGGGACCAGTTCCAATCTCAGTCCACCTCTGTTAATGTCAGAATTGGGTTGGGCCAACTGTCATCTGATTTGGGACTTTACATAGTTTAACCCAGTCAGTAGGACATCCTCCCATGACAGAGAAACTCAGGTTTGAACTCACAAAAACCACAATAGCTGAGGGCTAAAGTGGTCAAAAGGCTGGGGGCTGTGCAAGGGGCACTTTGCCATCTCATGGGGAGATGATAGGATCAGTAAAGTAAAAGCAGCTTCTCTGTCTCTCCCTAGCTCGAGCTCCAGTAAGAAACAGATGGTCAGGTGAGGACAGAGAATATTAAAATACATTTAAATATGAGCTCATGTGACATATATGGCACAGTGAAATAGAGAAGGAGTGTCATTTTAATATTCTCCATGTCCTGGGAGCCTGAAGATGACTGGTGATATATACCCTATGGATCAAGCTCCTAAAGCACAGTGATTGTCTGTATAGAATAGCAAATCTCCTTACTCTACAGCTGGATTTCAGTCTAATTCTTCCCTTGTGAATAATGCCAGCCGCTGAGGAGAGGCCCTGCCAGATAATTACGCAAATGACATTATCCTTAAAATAGTGACATCCAGTAGTTATTGTCAACCCTTCAGCAGCGGAACTGGGTCTGTGCATAATGTGATGCCTTGTGCTTACAGCTCATCCTGTCTGCCCCAGTCTGCTGCCTGTCACAGGGCAGGAGTAACTGATCCCTCTGGGTTTTGGCACTCTTCAAGTGCTGCTGTAATTCATGATAGAAATTGGAGGAGTAATTGGAAAGCTCCTCGAACAACTGCACAGGCTTTGATCTTGTTGAGAAACTGGTTGAGCTGTGGAGTCAGGTAGCTTCAGCTGCACGGGGCAGATCTGCAGGGGTGTGGGTGACTTGGTTTCTTGTAATTAGTTGGGTTCTGGAAGATGTAAGAGGAGAGAGCTGCTGGCTGGGGCTGTGCTGAGCTGAGGTTGCTTCTGTCAGGTCACAAACACCAGGCTCTGGGAGGGAGTGTGCAGGATAGAAGGGGATACTCAGAATGGAGTCACTGCACTTGTGTGAGAGAGTTTGGATCAGATTTTGTGAAAAGAATGTGAGTGCTTGCTTAGGGAGCAGGGGGCAGAGACACCAGAAATAGCCTGAACAGAAAGGGTTTTAGCACAAGCTCTTCAAGGTGTCTTCTTTCTGGGTTTGCAGGGTCAGTGGAGGAAGAGAGTTGCTAGCCTAGAATACTCTGTCTCATTTGTTTTTCTTCTGGGCTTAACTTAATAATACTGTATTTTCCCTTGCCCCCTTCAAGATTGAGCAGTTCAGGAAAGAATCTGCATTTACCCATGCAGTGAGTGTTCTCCTGGTAAGTCAAGTTGCATTTGCCACAAGTGCTGCCAAAAGCTGAGTTTTCTCTTCTTTGAAATGCTGGAGAGGTTTGAGAGACAGCACTGAAAGTTCATCAAGAAGTAGCTGAAACTTGTCATTGTGGCCTGGCAGGATGGTGCTGGTGGCTTCTGAAATCAGGTGTTGATTGATTCCTTTTTCAGCCACACACAAGCAATTTGAAATAGCTGTAGAGCAATATTTTTGCAGTTGCTACTGTAAGTCCCTGAGAATGGGGTTCTGAGGCAGATGGTGCATTTTGGCTGTATGTGATTTTTAATTTTAAAACTGGGCTTGCTGCTGGATTGGTTCTCTCATGGGATGGTTTTCATGATTCAACTGAAATTTTCAGTGAATTTGCTCCTCATTTTGAGGAAACTCCTTTTATGTTACTAAGCTGTGGCCAGAATAGGAGTCCCATAAACATACATTCGATACATTTGGGGCTTTTTAAAAGAGAGCTTTCGGTTTCAAAAACCTCTATTTTTTTTTTTTTTTTCATTTGCAGCACTGCAAAATAGAGATGGTTCTCTGGCCTGATCAAGGAAAGGTCTCTGTCTTGCCCTGAGCTGAGGTTTAGCTGTCAACTTAGCAGCACCTATTTATAGTTGCTTCCTGAAAAAAAAAACAACAACCAAACCCAGCAAGTACAGTGGGGTTCCTTAGCCCATCATACAGGAGAATGCATCCAGACATGAAAACAATCTTTTTATGTGTCACATCACAGTGTATTGTGCACCCCTAACCACAGAGGAGTAGGACAAGGACATATTTGGGATCAGCTCATGCTGGATGCTGCCAGGAAAAGGTTAGGGAATAATCATGGTTATTGTAAATAAAATCTTTGCTCATAGGCTGATATTTGTGCACTGCTGCTTTCTCTAAGATTATTTCTAAAGGAAATTACTGTGCTGGGCTCTGTTGCAGATAGGTAGGTTGACTTACCATTTTTTCTAATGTCCATATGTGCTATTTTTCTTGAGGCAGCTCTTGCCGACTTTCACTTTCCAGTTCAGCAGTTCCCAGGGTAGGGAAAGCATATTTTGGCTTCTGTGCCTGCCAGAAACAAAACAAAGCAGCATATCTGAGCAGAATTAGGTTGCACAGTGGCTTACTCAGTACAAGGGAGCTGGTCCACTCACAGTCTGCTAAAAAGCAAAGAGATAGTGGATGACTAGAAGGGTTTGTTTTGAAAGCAGGACATTTCCTTCTGTGTTGCACTGTTGTAAAAATGGCTGGTCTGCCCTGCTGTCCTCAAATTCAGAACTTGGCATAGGCTGACGTACAGTTTTGGGAGTGGGTGTATCCACATGCCAAGGTCACCTACTTGAGTATTGGGGGCAAATGCAAGTATTTCCTTTAAATTTGGTTGTTGTGGGGTTGGATTTTTCTGGAGGAGCGGGCATTGAAGTTTACAGTAAAATACAGTATGACCTTTCTGAAGGCAACATACAGCAGTCAGCCCAGCCTAGTGGCACAGCCCTTATTTCTGTGACAAATCTTTTTCTGTTTGCAAATGTGTCTCACTAGCAGGATGTGTGGGGCTGGGAGGATCCCTTTCCAGAACACACCTCCACTACCTGCAGAGGTGATACAGCCTGCAGGACACAGTGTCAGCTGTGCACTCTGTACTTCAGTGGTGGTTTTGCCAGCTTGAGGTGTAGAATTGGACAACAGAGACACCTCCATGCCCCAGCTCACTGCTGGAGATGATGTAGCTGACCAGGAGCCAGAGGAGCTAAAAGGTTGGTGACAAGGACTGGTTATTGGCTGGCTGAAGAACCTTGTTTTTATCCTGAGAGCTCATGCTGGTCAGCTCATTTCACTGCCTTTGTGTCTGTATTGATGTTTCTAATGCAGCTGACCCCTCTGGAGGTGTTTGGGGTCTGCTGGTGCCCTCTCACACCCCTGGATGTGGGATGGTGTGCAAAAAATCCCTGTGCTCTGGTGTGTTGGTCCTGTGACTCGATGGTGTTTAATAGGATGTGTGGGCCTTTTGGAAGGCAAAAGATAATTATGCAGTTATCCAGATGAGAACATGGTCTGGCCTTGAGGCTGAACTCCAACTCTTGGGCAAAATAAGATAAGCGTATTAACAGGCAGTGTTTACTCCTCTGTGTGTTATCTGAGAGCATCTCCTTAGTGTGTCGGGGACTTCTTATGACAGGGGAAAACTTTCTCCTCTGGGATCTGGAAAGATTGTTGGATACTGGCCAGGTTTCTGAAATCACCTTTCCTTGGTGGAGGAGACCCATCAAATCTTCAGCTATGTGTCTCATGACTGTTGGCTTTTATAGGGAATGAGCTTTTTGCAACAGGTTAATTCCCTGCCAATTCAAACAATGGGCCTGTGACACTTGAAGGAAGCTTTACATAAGCCTTTTACAGAGACCAGTTTTGCTGGAAAGACTCCTGTTAACTGAAACAACACTAAGGTTTCTTTCAGCAAAATCAATTAAAAATTACGTGCTGAAAACAGGAGCTGAATGCCTTTCCTAATTACATACAGCCACTGTTAACAGAGCAACTTCTATGTGTGCTGTTTGCTTTTTCTGTGGGTCAGGGCAATATAGACATGGGATTCCTCATGTTGACTCTTTGCTGTTTTTTATTTGTTGGGTTTTTTGTTTGTTGGGGTTTTTATTTTTTGCAGATAGTGATTTTGTTTATTCTCATCTCACGCCCTGTTTCACATCTGGAGCCAGATCTTGTTTCCCCTGAGGTCAAGGGGCTTTCCCCAGGGAGGTAAATGAGCAGTTGAACTGGATCTGTGGCTGATAGCAGCAGTGCTCTGCAAGGCAAACTGGCTGGCTGGGGGGCTATCCAGGGATTACTGGTGGTTTACTTAGGTGCTGTGCATAGCTTTGTTTTCTTGGCAAATAAAGATAAGCCTTTGGTTCGGTGAGGTGTTTTTAAGCTTTTCTGAAGGAGAAAGACCTTACAGCAGCCTGGAGACCTGGTAACAGCCTTCTGATATCTAAGAGGGGTCTACAAGAAGGCTGGGGAGAGACTTTTTGCAAGGGTATGCAGTGATAAGGGGGAATGGCTTTAAGCTGAAGAAGGGTAGATTGAGGTTAGATATTAAAAAGAAATTCTTTACTGTGAAGGTGCTGAGGCCCTGGCACAGGCTGCCCAGAGAGGCTGTGAATGCTCCATCCCTGGAAGTGTCCAAGGGCAGGTTGGACAGGGAAGGTGTCCCTGCCCATGGCAGGGGGTTGGAATGAGATGATCTTTAATTGTAAAACCTAAACTGTTTTATTGCTCAGTGAAAAGTTTTTGCTGGAATGTGCTGCAGCCGATGCCTCTGCAGGTAACCTTTGCTGATTTGATGTATTTTATGCCTCTCTTCCCCATGGATTCAGCTGTGTGGGCAGAGCTGTTTGCATCTGAGGAAAGGGTGGGAAACAACTCAACCAGTGCCAGAATGGGTGTGAGTCTCCATAACCTCAGCTGTGGGATCTGCTGGCTTCAAGAACTCTCTTTGGGAGAGCCCTGAGTCTCAGTGCTGTGTGGGATTGGGGCCCCAAAGTCCAGAGTGGATACAAATGTAACCAGAGCAAAATGAAGGATGTGCTGTGTTCGGAGAGCAGCAGAAGGGATGAAGTATAAGCTGATTATCTGGTGAATGAGTGAAGCAAATCAGCTGAAAGCTGCAAACTGGCACAGAATAGCCCACCAGCAGTCCCATCCCTACAACAACTGCTTAGTGTAGAAGAGGAATTTTCATGCTGGAGTCTCTGGAAATGCTTCATTCAGCTTTGGAAAACATAAAGAGATGTCTCTGAGGGTCAGGAGTGTAGTGATGTCTGTGGCTCTCTTATCTGACAGTCAACAGCTCGTGGAGACTGATTTGTGCTTCTAGACAGTGCATCTTCCACAGAGTTTTCCCCTCAGATGTGCATGCTTGTGAGATGAGCTCTTTTACAGCCTCTGGCATGAAGTGCTTAAAGGGCTGTTTCTCTGCACTTGATCAAATGGAAAGTGCAGAGAGAAAAAAAAAAACCAACAAACCAACCCAGCCTCTCACGTTTCCGTGTCATGTTTAATCAGTCAGAGAGCAGGACAGTTTAGTCCTGATTTACAGTTATGCTTACTGAGAGCAGTCCTGTTTTGAGATCCACATATCAGATCTCTGTGCCCCATTGACTCCACTGTATATCGTCTGTGAACTTTGGTGGAACTTTCCACATGACTAAGGACTACTGAATAGCCTGCAGAAGTTGTTGGCTCTGCTGGTGTCTACTTTTCCTTTATGGTTATTTAAAGGGACTCAGTTGAAACCTGCAAACCCTGCACATAATGAGTTTGTATAAATCATTAAAAAACCCAGCTCGAAGGGGCCTCAAGAGTTTGTGTAGCTCATCCACCTGCCCCAAGGCTGGAGAAACTTTGCCTCAGTGCCAGTCTCTCATACTTTCACTCTTTTTTGGTGTAGCTGCTATATTTGGGTATAAAAACATGTGAATTCTTACAGGCACAGACTCATTTAGTGAATGCTTGCAATGAGAGCTCGGTGGTGTTTGAGAATTCTGGTGCTGGAGCAATAAAAATAAGCAGTGCTGCTCATCTGTGGAGGGGATAAGTGACTAGATGTGAATTGTGTTCTGGCATTCCTTTTGTGACTAATGCATCCTCATGGAGGCATTTCACAATTAAAGAGCATGCAGATGCAATTAAGTAATAGCTATGTGTAACAATTACAGACAAGTTTGCAAAGAAAGGAGACTTAGAAACCAGAATTAGGCTCAATCTTTTAAGTCCCAGGGCACTGGGGAATATTTAGATTAGAACTTTTGAAACTAAGACGCTTTTCTACAAAAATACTGTTTTTCTTTCTTTCCTGCTCTCTTCATTCCATTTCAAAGGCATAAAGGTCACCAGAAGGAGAGAACATGAAAACTGAAATATATTCTGTTACTTAAAATTTATTTGTAAAAACCGCCCTTAAATATTACTGTTATGTTTTTAGCCAGAACTTCTCATCTGACTTTTAACATGTTCCCTGATACCAAGGGCATTCAGGTATATGATTCCACGAATTTTGAAAACATTTGCTCTGAGATCTCCAGAACTGCCCAGCGTTAATCCAGCAATTTTATTGATCTTGGTACCCATCTCAAAACGAGGAAGCTTTCAGTGTCACTCTCAGAGAACATGAGCCCTGGGCTGGCACTAGGGAGGCTGATATATATAGCTGGGGAAAAGGTCTCTCTGTCAACCTTAATAAATGTTTTGTACAACTTCTTGAAAGAAGGATTATGCTGACAAAACACTGTTGCATCTGCTCCTCTGACTTGCTGAAATGGAAGATTTCTTACATGACAACGTGTTGCAGTGAGTGAGGCTGCTGTATTTGTGAGGGACACAATGAGAGACTGTGTTGAAATATTTGGCCTCCAGCAACAGCTCTAGTTATCCAGGGGAATTTGACTTACTCTTTTAGCTGCAGCAAGATTGGCACCTGATGTGTCCTTGGTCAATAATCCCAATGTTTAGATCTTGTTCTTTATGCCAGGGAGCAGGTGGGTTATTCTGCTTTTATGCAAGCAGAGGAATTTTGTAAAGCCACCCAGCAACTTTTAATATCAATGGTGCATCACTGTGATACCTTGTCTATAGATTCTAATTCAGAGCTGCCCGTAGTGACACAGATATAAACTAAAAATGATAACACAATGGACAATTTCTGTGACAGGGTAGTGCTGCAGTAATAAGTGTTTCACAATTCCGAATTTCTGTGGGAGAGAATTCCCTCTTCTGCCAGTGGTACCCTGGGCAGCATGGTGGGCACAGCTTTGTTTCTGCCCTCTGTGTGCCAGCTGAACTGGTGCTGGGGCTTGTCCTTAGCTGCTTGTGCAGGCCAGGGTGCTGTTTATGGGGCCTGTTCTCATGGAGCAAGGGGAAAGCATTGCTCATCATTTGGCCTCTGAGTCATGGCACCTTTGCTGTTAATGGGATGGAGAACCTCCCCTTTTATGAGGCTGTACCTGAGGGCACAATTTAATCTTGGAATTGTATTACCTGGTTATTACTCCACTGAAGCAGTGGCAGTATTCCAGCTGACAACAATGGGAAGGGGAGCAAGCCTTCAAGTCTCAACCGTGTACAAATAGATTTTGTACAAAAGAGATATTCAAAACCACAGAGATCCTCCACGCTCTGAGCTGATTTCTTCTGAATCAATTAAAGTTTCACAAGCACAATTTATTATTAACATCCAGAGCTGCTTTCCCAAATCTCTCGGCAGCATGGTAGGGAGTGCTCACGAATCAAGAAAATTACTTCCAAGTGGGAGAGGTTATTTACTAGCTAAATCCCTGATCCAGGCATGCTGCCACGGCTAAGTCTATCCAATAGGATATGTGCACCCACATCTGAAACATTTCTGATCTGGAGCATTTTTGTCATGGTGCCTGGCCTGAGTGGCTCATGCCACCTTTGGTTGTTGTGCTGGAAAAGGAAGGGGGATGGAGGAGGAGGTAAATTGGGAAAGACAGGGTTAGCTGTGCAAGGGGGACATTATGCCATGTGCAAACCTGTGTGGCAGCAGGGGCAGGAGGAAGTGCTCCCTTCAGACTCTCCAAGGACATTCCAGTCAGCCAGCATGGGCTGTGGTAGTGAGGCTGCCCTGTGTCTCAGTGTCCAGACTCAGTGGCACTTGTGCTAAGAGTCTGAGCTGGTGTGTGACATTTAGCAAGCAGGCTTTGGGCTTTCTCCTCCCTCCTCTGGATCTTGTTACGTTCCTTTTGACATTTACCTGGGCATGAAAATGTAGCAGGGTCCCACGTCCTTGTTGACTAGTGCCTGAAAGCTGAATCAGTGTACTTTGTATTTCTGTTTGTCAGTATCTCTTAACCATATGTTGAGGAATTGTATGTTTATCTATGCATTGGGGATTTTGACACAATCTTGACAACTTAATGTAACCTTTGACATTTCCTGCACCTTCTCTTTATTTTTTTTTCTTTTACTTTACAACAATTCTTCCTAGCTGGAGCTCCCCACTCCAGTATTACTCATATAATTTCTCATATATTTTGAGCAGTGGCTTGAAACTTGGTGCCCAAGCAAGCCAGACTTTCTACCTTCAGACCCTGTTGAGCACAGAGGGAGCAAAACCCTTGGCAGCTGTCTCCTGCTACTTGCTGCTCTGTCCAGCCTTGATAAATGAGAAAGCCAAGGAGAAGCTGTGACTGCTGCCAGCTGGCCAAGCTCCCAAAGAGATAGTCCACCCACTGGGAAGGTCAGAAGGAGGCACTGCCCAGCCACTCCATGCTTACAGCAGCACAGAGCGTGGAGACAGAGCTGGGCCTGCCAGTCCTGCTCCTGCTGGGGTCTCTTTGGGGCCAGGGCCAACCCCCACAGGAGGGTGACAGCTCTCGGTGTCCTTGGTGCTGCTTGGGATGCAGCAAGCCAGGAGAGATTCAGGCAGCTGATGCCTCGCACTGCAGAGTTAATTTTGAATGGATGGCAGCTGATCTGCTGGTGGTTGGTTTGAGATGGGACTGGTGTAACTCCCACCCAAATGGATGTTTTTTTCTTCTGTCCTTACACAAGGAGAAAATGCCCAAATAAGCCTTTGTGGCACCATATCTGTTAAATAAATATCTTTTATCAGTGAACGAGCCACTTGAAACAGTTCCCTGTCTGCTTTCAAAAAAGGCAATACTAAACTGTGCTCTTTCTTGGAATTCATGAGGTTTTGAAAATGAGCCAGAGCAAAGGGAAACCAGCTTTCAAACCCCTAAGGCCACAGGCCATCCGTGGCTTGAGTGGGCTGAAGTCGGATTCGTGCTTGAAAAGTCTCTATGTCACAAATCCCCCTACACTCTTCTGATCTTGTGAAACTGCCCTTCTCACACAAACTGGTGGCTGCCCTGACAGGGATAGCCCTGGGGGAAGGACAGATATTTGGTGTGATAAAATTAATGGGAAACTATCTTGAGGCCTGCCCTATTTACTGCCCTTCATCATCTCCACTCACAGCTGCCTTGGGGTTCTTCAGGACTGATAGTTTTCCCAAGCCACGGGACAGTCAGGAGAAGTTCCTGCCAGAACTGTTGATGCTGCTTCCCAGCAGCACCAGCCTGTGGCATCTCTGGATCCCTGCTGGCCAGGAAACAAGGCAGCAAATGCCAAACATTGCCAGTAAGCTGACATTGGAATGGGGACAGATGGAAGAGAGAGGATGGTCTTTGGAGGCCTGGCTGTTGGCTGTGCATGAGTTAAGTGTGGTGTGGAGTATTGGGTGTCTCATGTTCTGTCCATGTCTAGGACAGGGTAATTGAAGTCACTGTTTGACTGCCTGAGAGCCTTCCCTATTTTCTCTTCACTTTCTTACAACCAGCCTCATGCTGAAATTCTCCACCTCTTCTCCAGGGAAGCTCCTAATATTTCCAAGTCTCTGCTCTGTCTGTGTCTTCCGTAGGACCTGGCTGTCATTTGGGGTCGTTCAGATAGTTCTCCTGTTCCCTGAGGGACACAGTTAAAAGAGAACTGTCCTTCAGTAGGATTGGGTTATAGAAATAAGCACATCATTCCCATACAGTCCCTATTTCCCTGAAGCCCACTGTGTGTAAGGGTGCCTGGAGCCTCTGGGTGTAGCACAGGCACTGCTTGCTCCCAGGCTTCCTTTGGGCTGTGCTGGCACAGCCAGGCACAGCGCTGGCCAAGTGAGTGTCTGTCCCAGCACTGTTACGTAAAGAGGAATTTCAACATTAATTACCTGTCTTGGCTTTGGGTTTCATTCTGTCTCTCCAGACACCAGAATGAGTCTCAGGAGATTCAGCAAGCAAAACAAACTTCATTTCACGGGCTCTGGGCTTTGCTGCTTTCTGCCAGGAGCATCCACTCCTCTGGGATGTTTTCCCTTTGTTTCCCTGCCACTGAGGAGGGACAGCAGTTTTTCTGGAGGTGCTGCGGAGCATAGCTAACAGGCTGAAGTATTTGAGCTGCAGGGAGGCTGGCACTTCCAGTCAGGCCGATTAAAAGGGAAAAATTAACATTTCCCTTTGCTCTCAGCCACCTTCCTGCATTCTGAAGGGCTGGAGGAGGGAGGGATGCCATCAGGGCTGTAGAGGTTGGCTGGGACAGAAGTGTGTGCTGGGCCAGAGGTATCTGTGTGGATCATGTTCTCCCTAATGGCTTTCCTCCCCCCATCTGAAGTCATTAATGCTCGTTAAGCCAGGATGGCAACAAACCCAAACAACAACAGTCTACAAAATAATTCCGTCACTCCAGACTGGTTCTTTTTTTTCCCTCCAGTGAAGCAATTAGTCTCCTGTGATCCCATTTTTAGCCAGACTGGAAACAACCAGCTGGACAATAGTGAATTCCTCTTCTGGCAGAGCAGTCATTGGATCTGCTCCCCGATGGGAAAGGTGAGTCGAGTTCCCTTGCCTGTCTCTAGGGGAAGAATCTCCCTGCAGAAATTCCTGTGGGCCTTGCTTGAAAGCCCTATTTTTGTGCAGCCTCTCCCAGTGAGTCACAGCCTCTGGCTACTCTCAGAGCTCTCAGTACCATGGGTTTTCTGCCAGCCCACTGCAGGGTTAACCCCTCTGTGGTTTTGCTCTCATGCGTGTACAGCCCGGCCCACTCGCTGGCTGATGATGCCGATTGTGGGTGCCAGAAAGTCATGAAGTGACTTGTGGTTTGTACCAACAACAGAGCCGTGTGGGACTCGTGTGGAGGCAGGGGGAGGCTTCTCCAGTCTCGCTCATTTGAGTGGTGCTTGGTCCTAGGAATAGCTCAGCTGGATCCTAGGAATGGATCAGCCCCTGCTAGGGGGCAGTGCTGTGGAGCAGCAGAGTGTGATATGAGCAGGGTCTGGCAAAATTCGGGATGTGTGATAGGGAAGAGAGGGGTTGGCTGAAGTCACTGAGACTGCCACCTGAACAGGCTGCCCAGAGAAGCTGTGGATGCCCCATCCCTAGAAGTGTTCAAGGCTGAGGAGGCTGGGAGCAACCTGTTCTAGGGGAACGTGTCCCTGCCAATGGCAACTGGGTTGGAATGAGATAATCTTTAGTGTCGCTTCTAACTACAACCATTCTGTGATTCTCTTCCATGATTCCCTGAAGTCCTGTGTAGCACCACACAGAGCTGTGGGGGGAGCTTGGCCAGAGCCACCCGGGAAATGTCTCCATTCCTGTAACTGCTTGTAACATGAGTAACGTGAAGTGCTGTCCTCTGCCCAGGGCAGAGCCTGCAGCTGTGCCACACACAGGGCCTTCCTCCTGCCTTTGAGGTTTTTGTAGGGTGTGGGGGAGCACTGGGTTCCCCCTCCATCGCTGCAGCTCACTGCCCTAGAAAGCATGGATGGGGGCAGGGTATGAAAGGGCAGGCACAGTTGGAGAGCACTGTGGCTGTGCTGCTGGAGGAGACTTAAATCACCAGAAAAAGGGATCTTGCTGTCTCTGGGTTCTGAAAAGCAGCCCCCATGCCACCTTAGCAGCTGGACAGTGCTAAACCCAAACACTTCCCTTTCACGATGCAGGAAGGCTCTAAGCCCAAATCCATGTTTTACCTCATGCACACGAGGTAAAAGCCACAGGGTTTCTACTCAGGTGCCAGGAAAAGCTGCAGCTGCCCGGCAAAGGGCAGCTGAGGACAGAGGGGAAGCTCTGCTCGCTCGGCTGCTGGGATTAGGAGCGGTTGGCCGCGTGTTTGAGTCATGTGTCACCAGCTCTGACTCCTGTGGTATGAAGGTGCCGCTGGAGAAACGCTTGGCAAAGGAGTCTGCCAGGCAGGCAGGCTCAGCTGGGGATGTGCAGACTGTTCCTGCCTGATCCCTACAGCTTGGACCAGCTCTGGGGCAGAGCCTGCTGCATCCCAACATCCCCCCGGGTGTCGGCTGCTCCTGCTCCGTGCCTGGGCAGAGCTGCCTTGGTTGCTGTGGAGGGGTGAGAGGCTGCTGATAAACGTTGTCATCTTGTTGGGTGTTCTCTTGTTTTGAGTCATTCCAGCCATCATGGTGATGGTTGCTGGTGATGCCAGGAGTGCCAGCAAGTGCTTGGGGTGGGGGCAGCAAACCAGGTGCCCAAAGGGTTGGGTTCCAGGTGGGATGGGATGTGGGTGGGTGGGATGGCTGTGGAGATGCTGGCGTGTGCAAGGGAAACTCAGGGATTCAAAACCTGCAGCGCCAAATTAAGGGATTGGCTGGAGAGGAAGCAAGGGTGGGTTTGTGTTTTTATCACTGTGGTGCTTCCCAAGTCACCACAGGGACAATGGGAGGTGGGAAGTGAAGTGAGGCAGTGTTTAAAAGCTGATTCCAAATGCTGCTGGACTTAACCTTGATGGGAAAGCAGCTGCTGTGTCGTGGTGTGGTTGCTTTCCTGGCAACAGCCCAGGACAAAGCACACTGCAGCACTCACACCACCACCCCCAAACACTGTCCTGTGCTCTCACAGATCATTCCAGGTACTGTGGAATCATTCCTCATGCAAAACCATGGAGAAGTTTGCAAATCATTTGTGAAATAAAGCATTGTGGAGTTTGTTTGAGAACAGAGATGAAGGACAGGTAAACTTACAAATGATGTCCCCAAAGTGCAGAGAGGACACAGGCCATCTATTGCTCCATGTCTGCAAATCCATCTAGAGAAGTTCCAGGGGTTCATTAGCTTTAATGTGTCTATTGTGGATGATGCACTTCAGCATGTTGGTATTAAAATATAGCCCTTTTTATTCCTTTTTCTCAGGACAGTACAGTCATTCTGCTTTCCCTGAGCCTCCCTGGTTTTCCATTAGTCCTCAATCAATTATTTATTCATGGGAGAGTATCTGAGAGCAGCAGTCCAGTCTGAGAGCAGCAGTTCTTGACTGTGGAGATGAGTTTGAAGTACTTGATGGCTGAACCCACTGGAATTGTCAATAACATTAAGAACTGCTTTCCTGCCACAAAATAAAAATATAGCCTTGAAGGTGGAGAGTGCTAAACTTTGATGAGGACATGAGCTAGAAAACAGTGCACTTTAGATGTCACCTGGGTGTAACTTTAGTGAGCACAGACAAGGAGTTTTTTGAAAATCACCTTGCCTTCAAATTGACTAACTTTTGTATTGTGATAGAAAATTTGTATTGTGCAATTCTGGCCTATGTTGTGAACATGGGAGGTCTAGGTAGAAAATCTGTAATTCTGAGTTTTGGTTTGATGTGGTCCCTCAGACACTAAGGTTTTTGCCTGTTTCTTGTCTCCCTGAACTAGAAATAAGTTTCAGTGGGGGTTTGTGCTGTCTTCTTCCTGACCAAAGGGATTTATAAGCAAGACATATAGTTGGAGCCTGTGTAAGCAAGAAGGACCTGATGGCTTCAGATCTTCCACAGCTAAAATAGTAAAATTTGAGAATGCCAGGAGGCATCTTTCCAGATAGACACACAGTACCCTGGGTATCCTTCTCCTTGGTCACACATTCCAGAGGCCAAAGGGACTTGCAGGGACTTGATGTGTGAATGTGCTGAAAATTCAAGGGCTGAGCAGTATAAGGACAGACTTTCCTCATTCATGTCCTATTTCTATTTTTTTTTTCTTGATGGGGTCAGTGGAGACAGTGCTTGTGTCATTTTGTGGTTCATTTGTTTCATACATGACAGGAACAAGGCAGCTGGCAGCTCCTTGTGCCTGGTAGCCCCTTCAGGTGAGCATCACTTGGCTCCTGCTCTGAGTTACTGCTGCTTTACCAGCAATCAGGCAGCCACCTAAGGCACCTAATTGGGGAACTTTGGTAGCCTTGGCAGCTGGTGAGTCAAATTTAGAGGGCCTGAAGTGGCTTGGGGAAGCATCTGTTCCCCTGTGCCAGCTGAAGAGGGAGCCCGGAGCAGTGAGACTCGAGGGTTAAGTACTTGATGTGACATGGGGATAACAGCAGCCAGCGTTGTTGATGGGCAGTTTGGGGTCTGTTTGATGCTGTGTGGCGTTTGGGGTGACACATGGGATCTGGTCTGTCCCTGCTGGGCTGGCACAGAGGTCAGTGACAGTGGTTCCTGCACGCAGGCAGCCTGGGAGGAGTGGGACTGCAGAGAGCTCAGCATGCCCAGCCAGGAATTCCACTTGGCTCTGCCCTGCTTATCCAGGATCCTTGGGCTTCACACAGCTCTGGGTGAATCACCTGTAGTGAGTGAATAACAACACTAATTCACATGAAATGAGAAACGAAATCTTGGGATAATGACCCATCTTCTAGGCTCCTACAAAAGCCTCATCCATTTTATATTTAGGTGATTGTTGTGGTCAAGAGCAGAGAGATCAGAGCAGTCAGAAAAGCACTGTGTTTGCCCAAAGGTTCCCTGGAGTCTTAGGAAAAAAAGAGCCAATTATATCAGTGATGGTGTCTGGTTTTTTGAGAAACAGCTCTCAAGACAGCATTTCCTAGGAAATTCATTCATTTATTCCAAGGGGAACCAGGCAGAACCCCCTCCTGTGCAGCAGTGGGATGGCTGTGTGCTTTGTGCCCACAATGTGTCACTAGCAGGGAGACTGTTCTTTTGCTCTGTGCATAAAAATTCAGTGCAGATGGTGAGATTTTCAAAAGCAGCCGTGCTGGGCCAGCACGGATGCTCCCTCAGAATTTAATAGTAAGTTTGGCAGTGGAAATATACAGGCCAAAGCAAGGTGCTTTTAAAAATCCTGTCTAAAAATACAGTACTTCTGCCTTCAGCTTTGTTTATTCCATTATAGAAAGGAGATTAGCACCTATAGCCTTAGCTTTATAAATTTGGATCTGTAATTCAGAGCCTTAATAAGGTTAAGTAATTTTTTTTTCCTCAGGTCCTATTTCAAAATTGAGTGAACTTGACAGGAGTTGGTTTTTTATCACCAATTTCCCTGGATTTAGAGTCAGGCTCAGAGTACAGTGAACCTTACCTGTATCAGATGAATGTGGAGAAGTCTGCCTGACCAGATTTACAGGTTCCAGGCAGGAGTGTCCTTCCCACAGAGCCCTGCTGGCATTGCCAGCACCAGCACAGGTTGGTTTGCTGCCCAAGCCAGTGCTGGAGGCAGTCTGCACACATCATCCTGATGGATAGGAACACCTTTATTTTTATTTTCTTTGGTATTTCTAGGAGCAAAGTATTCCTCCTAAGAGTGGGGTGTGGGGAGGGTGGATTCCATGGCAGCTGTGGGATGAGCAGGAGAGTCACTCTGGTGTGGGCTGCTGGCTCCTTCCCCCAGGGCAGGCTTAATGGCACACAGAGGTGAAATGGACCTGCCGCTGTGTGCTGGGGGAAGGAGGAGCCTTTTCAGCAGCACAGGGCCAACCCTGATGCCACCAGGACACCTTGGAGCTGGGACAGGGCCTTCAGCAGCCCTGTGCTGGGCTGTGGGCAGCTGGTGATGACTAATCCTGGATAACTCTCACTCCATCTTGCAGTGTTGAGACCACGCTGTGCTGCGGGCACAAACCTGATTTCATTTTAATTTCCATATCAGGCTTTGAATCGACATTGATCTATTTTTGTCAAAGTGACACAACAGGCTTGTGCTTTTTAACCTCTCCCAGCTCCATCAGTCCCCTGATTTTTGTTCCTGCATTTGGGTCTCGAGTCTGTTGTGTGCCTCCTCTGAAGGTTTCAGGCAATGGGATGCACAAAAAGAAGCATTGTGGTTGGGGCTTTTTTTTCCTTTTCTTTTTTTTTTTTTTTTTTCCTTTTTCCCTCTTTTTCTGGCAAGGGTAAAATAGGAGCTCTGTTGGGAGCAACTCAGCAAGTAATGTTTCAGGGCCAGCAAATTCCAGGGTTGTTGCCCAGTGGGACTGAGGAGTCTATCACAGGACCAGGCTGGCGGCTCATCCGGAGAGGGAACGCGTGGCATCCCTACCAAAAGGGACACGAAGCCTTTTTCAGTCCATCTCTCCCCTTCCTGCAGTAAATGGGAGGACAGCTGCTCTGGGGATTCAGGGAAACACTTCAAGTGTAGCTCCTCTTTCCTGATTAGAGTCCCACATAAAAGTGCAGCAAATCATATGTAGATTATATAGAAGTGTCTGTAAAAAATGTGTGTGCACCAGTTTGGATGTATAAATGTATTACAGGGATTGTGCCACCTTTGGGATTACTCTGGTGTGGCACGCTCTGTGCTTCACCAGTAATGGCTCTGGCTCGTGGCTGCCCCATTTCACATGCCCCCCCATGTCTTTTTGCCCTTGTAAAGCTGCCTTTGGACACTGTCATCAGCCCTTTTACAGCTGCTGTGGGTGTAATAAAGGGGAAGCTTGCAGGTGTGCCTGACCCCAGAGGGACTCAGGGCACCCATGAGGTCCCACTGGATCTGCACCACCAGCGTGGGGGAAGCTCTGTGATTATCTCTCGTGGTATGCCCAGGGTTTTTTGTCTCTGCCTTTATATTTGAGCCTACCACTCTTGTTTTAACTGGAGGATGAATCATGTCTGCTCATCTCAGCAGCAATGAAATCCTGTGAGTAATTGTGTTAAGCTTCCACAGGCGCCCTTCTGAAGTGCCCAGAGGGAGGGGAGGTGGGAGTGCTGGTGCTTCAAACCACCAGCGAGGTCTTGGATGCTGGGGAATGCCCTCTCCTGTGCTGTAAGAGAAGTCAGTGCCTTGGGCACTGCTTTGTCTTCAGAGCAGCAGCTCGGGGTTGAGCAGGAGAGGGCCAGTGCTCTGATGTGGGCCAAGGAGCTGCTTCCAGGGAGCCCTTGCAGGCAGGAAGGGGTCAGGCAGATGGACAGCCAGCAGCCCCGGGTGCCAGCCCATCTCTGCCAAAAACCCCATGGTGCTGCCTTAATGCAGGCAGATTGCTTGCAGAAACCTGTCCTTGTGCTCAAAGGGCTGCTTGACTTTAAAATAATAACAGAGCACTTCTGGATACAGTGCTTGCCTGTCTGTTTAGTCTGAAGCCCAAGCAACAGGGCAAGAATGAGACCCTGTGAGTGTGCAAGACTGACACCAAGTGCCTTGGGGCATCCTGAAGAGCACAGATGCAGGTGTGAGGATCTATCTTGGGCTAATTCACAGACTCCTGACCTTGCCCTCAGGGCAGTCCTTGGTCATGTGCTGTGGTGAGTGTTCAGAATGTTCTAGTTCTGTGTCTGACCCCGGACTAGAGTCCATATTGCATCACTCTGTAACATCTTGTGTTGCAAGAGAGGTGGAGCCAGCTTTGGAGGCTGAGTATGCCTAATCCATCACACCTTTATCCTGATGCATGGGTGCAGAGCATTTCCAAAGGTCTGTGCTCTCTGTGCTGCCAGCAGGGTGGGTGGGGTGAGGCAGAGACAAGGCAGGAGGCTCTTGTTGTGTTCTGCCACATTCCCCTCCCCAGCTGGCTGTGGAGTCTGCAGGATGTGCAGTGGTGGGATGAGGCTGTAAAAGCCCCAGGAACAGTGCTGGGCTCCTGGTTGAGATGCCTGTAGGATGGACCTTTCCCACGAGCCTCCTCTGGCTCCCATGGCCAGCAAGGACAGGCAGCTGTCTACTGTTAAATCTGCCAGCAATGAGTGTGGATTTTCAGTGGAGTTCCACGTACTTGTACCTCTTACCCTGAGTCTGAGTTGGATCCTTGAATCATTATATCACATTTCTGCTGTTGCTTTGTTTGTGAGAAACGAGGAGGTCAGCCTGGAGCCGTGGTGGCTTTATTTACAGTCCCAAAACACTCAAATCTGGTCAGCCTTGGAAAACAACTTCTGGCTGTTAGGCCAGTGTAGAAAGGCACTTGCTATGTTTCATTCCTACTTTCTGGTAATTATGAATTACAAATATCTGGAGAGATCTTCCCTTCATTTCTGCCCTGTTACTCTGCACTGCAGGTTGCAGTTTGCTGTAGCCAGGCTGTCTGTGTGGCTGACAGTGGCCTGGGCGGGTTTCACCTCAGAGGTTGTTTGGAAACCAAAAGAAACGTTTTCTTTACCCAAAGGAATGTTTTTCAAGGAAACAAGGAGTTGAAGTTCTGTTTTGCAGTCCCTGTGTATTTCAATGTTACTTGGTGCAGTGCTGGGGAGGGTGGGGTGCACAGACTAAATCCCATGGGATTTTAGGGGTTCTGCTGGGAAGGTGCAGGTGTGTAAAGCAACACTTTCCATCTCAGCCTGCAGTGCCCACACAGTGGAGTGTGTAGATGCCTACACACTGGTTATGTGCTGGGTAACAACAGTGTCCTACCTCTTTTTATTTGCCAGCAACACTCAGGTTTTCAACCGGTATTCTCCAGCTCGGTGCAGCTTGATCCTTTCCTGATCTCTGCTTTGTGGCTCCCTTTATCAAAGACCAGTAACCTGGTGTTTCATTTGTGATTTCAGTGTTTCCTCCTGCCCTAAAGATGTGCCTAAGCAAATACCAGCAGCTTAGCCTGGGTTTTTGTGTCTTAGGTCAGGTAGAGTATGTTGCAGGTGTCAGCTTCAGCCTGTATTTACTGTTGCCACTCAGCTTTACCACTGCCCAGGACATGCTTAACCCTTCCTTGGGCCTGTGAGAGTTTCTGGTTATAAAAGCTTACTTGAGCATAGAAATAAATGATGTTTGGTTGTTATTAGGAAAATGTGGGAGATGTGAACCATTTTCTGTGAAGGAATTTATAAGCAAGTTCTCTACAACCCAAGACTTGCAGTAGGGACGGCCTTAATTCCCAAAGTGGTATAAAATCTTGGGGACAAAATGTGAAGATCCCTAGTCCAAAGCTGGTGGGAGTAGATTCATGAAAATATTTCTTTTCTTTGAGTTTCTTAACTGAGTCTCCAAAATTTAGTATGGAAAGAAAGATAGAAAATAATTTTGTGGGCCCAAAATAAATGGTAAGGCTATTTTAAAGCAATTTTTTTTTGCAAGTCAAGAGAACATTGGTTTTAGGTAAAATGAAGTATTTTAGTTTGGATGTTCCTTGTGAATGCAGAGGAAAATGGGAAACATTATCAGCTTCATGTGAGTATTTAGGGCTTTACACAAAACTGAAGCCTCCCTCTGTTCTCTTCCTTATTTAATCAAAATATGGGTTTAAATCTGTTGTCCACTGTATTTGGAGCAAAGCCTCCAACTTAAAAACTACTGCTTTTTCCTTAACTATCTTACCAACTGTGCTATTCTGCAGGTTGTACATCTTTCATTCTCTGTTGAAGTTGCTTCATTTAAAAAAAAAAAGGTTACAGTGTTTTTGGAGCAGGAGTTGGAAATGTATATTACTTTGGCTACCAGAGCAGGCAATAGAAATGCATTTTTCTGCATCGTGATGGAGATTGCAGTATTTTTGTGAAGTAAAATGACTTCAGCAGAAGAGGTGGAGAAAAATTAAAATCTCGTCCATGCTTGCAAAGGGACTTTAATACACATTGCTCACCCAGAAGTGTTTCCAAGGAGTGTCTAAAGAGAAAGTTTTCCCCTTCAGAAAAGCTAAAGTTACTCATTTAGGTAATTTCAGCTTGGAGGATTTTGTTTTTCATTGTGTATTTTTTGAAAACCATTTGGCTGGAGTTTTATGTTAGCCACACCTACCTTTGTGGCTGGCACCCACAGCTTTCACGACTGAGTGATTTGCATTGAGATGGGAACACCAGGCTTTAATGAGCTTTCAACTGGACCTTTGAGATTAGCAAACCTGGGATAACCTTGAGGGCAGGCAGGAAGCCAGTGTCTGCCACCCTTACTCCTCTGGATCCTTACTACATGTAAGGGAAAATAAGGGAATTTTCCCAAAATAAAGGAAAAACCCATCGAGTTTCATCCTTTCCGATACAGTTTCTACATCAGGAGTGAGATGGTCAGAGCAGAGCGAGTGGCAGGTACGTGTATAACACACATTCCCTGGCAAAACTCCCCACTGCAGGGAAACTGCATTTGACAGATGCTTGGGCAAAGGACCAGATCATCTGCAATTGTAATTTTGGGCTTCTTACCAATGCAGCAGATGTGCAAAGAACACCTCTTCCAGTCAGTGACACTGAAGCAGCTCATTTTGTCGTTTCTTCTGGGTCTAGACTAAACAAGGCCATGAAGCCAGTGTGCCATAGCTGAGGGTGAGGACAAAGACACCCTTTTCTGAGTCAAGATGAAGCCTGTTTTCCAGGGAAGGTTTGCCAGTGGAAGGCAGAACCTCAGCTGGACCTTAGAAACGCAGCCTCAGAAAACCTCTCCGCCGTTACTGCTTCATGGAACTGCTAAAAATATTGAATGGAAAATGCAAGTATTAAGGAAATGAGGTAGATTTGGCCTTTCTGAGCTGGATGGCTTCCAGTTTCATCAGCTTCCCGGAATCCTTGCTGCGAAAATGAAGAGCTCCTTGTAAATCTCGGAGAACCGTCAGTGTTTTTCCTCTCATGTGGCTGTGCCGGCTTACGGGGTTTGGTGCGTGGGGAGACCTGTCAGCATCAAACAGTGAGTTCAGAGCTCACAACTGCTGGGATGGCCTGGGACAAATGCTCAAACCACAGCTTTCCCAGGGAATTATCTTACGGGGCAGCCAGACAGAGCAGGCTCCAGAGAAGCCCGTGGCTGAGGCTTCCACTGTGCTGACCCACAAGACCTGCTCCGAGGGGGAAGTGTAGGGTGATCTCCTGTCACTTTGCCGAGCAAAGAGCATTGAGCAGCCCTCTGTGGTCATGGGAGGTCCTCTTTTGAAATGATCTGCACGTAGCCAAGGGCCTGAGCAAGTGAGAGCCAGAGTAACGTCACATTACAGGTTCTGTGAAAATAGAAAATGCAAGTGTTGGGTTTCACGCTGCTGGACAGAAGTCAGGAGGAGACAACAGACACTGTTAATGGGTTTAACGTGCAGTGTGGAGAAGCCAAGGGCTGGAGCTTTGCCTCGTGTGGTTAAAACTGTGCTTGCCCAGCGAGAGGCAGGCAGTTTAAATTTAATGGCAATTACAGAGATAGAGGCTCTCTGGGAGGGCACCTGCAGGACTCCTGCCATCTCAGAGCCGGGATGAGCATGGTGCACTGTGCAGCTGACAGGGATTTGGGAGTCCTGCAGCGTGTCCTGTGGGGCAGAGGCTGGGAAGTGGCAGCGTGCCCTGGGGACATGGTCAGCAGAGCTGGCCCAGCCCTGTAGCTGTCTCTTGCCTCTGCTCTTCCACGTTTGTGACTGTGCTTCTGCTGGCTCAGATGTAAGGATGGTGTATTTTGGGGTATTCCCAAAGCGTTCCAGGACATGGTGGATGTTTCAGGGAAGAGGAGGAGGTTTGCTAGAGGGATCTCCAAGCCAGTTCACCAAAATTCCCTTCCAGCTGTATCTTTAGGGCCACACCACAACAGTCAGCGCTGCCCAGGACCGAGAAGGTGTTTGCTGCATTTAAACTTGAGCCAAGAATAAACTGTGCATCTCAGCCACATCGTGGCAGATTCCTGAAAACAAGGCCTGCCTTCATGTTTGGAGGGCTTCCTTGCCCTGCCAGGAACCACGGGGAAGAGCAACAGGAGCTTTGGCTGTAAACTGCTGCTGAAGATGGGCTGTCATGGGCAACCACGCACAAACCTCTCCCTGTGCTCGCCTAAAGCCTTTCCAGGACAAGCCTTTGCCCATATGCCTCAGCCATCATTTGTGATTCTCAGAAGGGAAAAAATAAGTGTCTCCTGCTGAGCATCCCACCCAGAGCAAACACTGCAGTGTGAGACAGGCATGGGCACTGTCCTTGGCACCCAAATTCACTGGCCACTGGTAGCTCCTGGGCCTGCTGGGAAGGGCAGCAGAGCTGCTGCAGAAGGCTTTTTGCTGGCTTGTGTTGCCAAGCCATCTCCAAGCTGAAGAGAGAGGATGTGTGATCTTGTGATTAAGAGCCGAGCTGGAATTCAGGAAACTGGTGTTCAGCTTCGTCTCTGGGGGACATGGGCAATTTTCTTAACTTCTATCCTTTGCTTTCCCATCCATTCAAAAGAGGCTAAGAATACTCTTCCTTATCTCTTTAGGAGAGGATGTGGCTCTGATTGTCTTACACAATGTGTCCTTGATCTTTCCAGTGCAGCAGTGTAGCTGAGGGAGAGCTGACTGGAGTCCCGTGGGCTGTGGAAATGCCAGTGCACAACAGAGCCATCAGTGCCCTGATTTTCACTTTGGGATCATAGATCGAGGATGTACAGGATCAAGCTGGATTCAGATTTCAGCCCAACCATAGGTTTTTATATCGATATGGAGATGTCACCACCTCTATTACCACCCTCCCTACTGCTCCCCCTTCCCAGGAAAATAGATATCCAACCAAAGGGCAAAATGGATCAAGATCCAGCATGAAGGGGCTCTGAGACCCTAAAATGTATTTAGTTTTGTGATCCTGATGTGGGCATCAGAATGACTTTGAAGGTGGCTTTGTCACGGTGCTGCTGTGACGGCTCTGGGCAGCTCTTGGGCCAACACCTGAGACGGTTCAAAAAATGAACTGTGACCTGTTTGTGCTGCACAGAGATCCTCTCCTGCATCTGCAGTGGTGCCTGGAGCTTGTCTGGCAGCTGCAAAGCAGAGGTGCTATGGGCTGGTGTATTTTTAGGCAGGCATTGCCTAAGCCTGCAGATGACCCCGTGCTTTCCAGTTCCTGTGTTCCTGACAGTGCTTCTGGCTGCAGGCTGTTCCCGTGGGCAATCTCAAGGTCAGGCAAGCTGATAAGCTTTGTTAGGGCTCTGTCATTTTGGCAGCTCTGCTTTCGATGAGGAGCTCCCAGGCTGTTAGAGGTGACGTGTTGGAAAAAAGTGTCCTCCTGCAGCTTGTTGGGCTGCAGGTCTCTTGTGACAGTGACAAGGAGATCCCCACTCCAGTGAGTGCCATGGGGGATGTTCACTGCTTTTATTGGGGCACTGCTGGAATTGATGCAGCTGGGAGGACTTTAAGGCTTTGCCTTATGATGGAGGCATCCTGTGCTGCCTGAAATTCCTCCTGCCCATGTGGTGTGATGTTAGTAGGGAGTTCCTTCTCTTCTCAGCTTGGATAATGGTCCAGATGGGGTTTATCAGTCAGGCTGATAACAAGGAGATCTGGGACTGAAGCCCCAACACCTCAGGAGAATAGGGAACGCGCTCACCCTCTGCAGAGTCCTTGCTCTGCTCCCCAGTGTCTGCTCCAGTGCAGCTTTGCTGAATCAGAGTGTGGCCCATGTACAGCATTTTGCTGCATCATCCTTACACAATCTGACAGCTCTGGCAACCTCTGCTCCAGCGAGTCCCAGAGCTAAATGAGCAGAAGCCCTGCCAGCCAGGCTTGTGGTGTGTTTGGAAACCCATGTGGGCAAACTCCTGCAGCACCTGCCCCCATGAAATGCCATTGGCAGAACGATGCTTCTTCCTCCCTGACTTTTGTAAGAGATGAAGCAAAAGAAAACCTCTCCTGCGTGACTTTTATTTTTTTTTTTTTTTTTGATGACGATGAGGTTTGTCCAGGTTGCAGGTTGAGCTTCTGAGGCCTGGGAATGCTGCCTGCATCTGTGTGGGGCTGCTCCAAGCATGCAGTGACTCTGAATGATTCTCATTTTAGGGACTTGAAGCTGGACAACGTGCTGCTGGACTACGAGGGGCACTGCAAACTGGCAGACTTTGGAATGTGCAAAGAGGGCATTCACGATGGCATCACCACAGCCACCTTCTGTGGCACGCCAGACTACATCGCTCCAGAGGTACAGGAAACCTTTCTTTGGTCAGGAAAAATGTGAAAAGTGTAGGTTTGGAACTGCCAGTGTCTTTGGTTTTGTCTGAGATTGCTGAGCTCAAGGTTTCCTCCCTAGATCTGTTATCAGCCCCTTGTGAAGTAAAGCATGAGTAAATCTTCAGGCTGCTGTATGCACTGAAATAAGCCTATATTTTTCTCTAGAAAATGGGAGGTGAAAAATGGAAATACAGCTGCAAAAATCTTGAGAGGCACATAGAGATGCTGTCCCAGCTTGATTTGAAAGGAGATTGAATTCTCCTTCGTTGCACAGTTCCTATTTCTGCCTCCTCACACTCCCTGTCATTCCCCAATCTCACTACAAAATTAATAAACACCTCTTTAAGGAACAGCTGCCCTCCAGACGCTGCCAGATGTTCCAACAAGGCTTCACATCATTCAACACAATTGAATTTCTGTCTGTGGTTGATGTTTGCACCATTCTCCCACACTCACTCTGCTTCCCCTCTCCAGCTGAAAGCCTTGCTGTTGGAGTCAGGTAGGTGTTTGCTTCCCAAGGGCAAGGAGGAGGCGATGTCAGCTCACACACGTGGCTGCTCAGCCGCTTTTGCTGGAGTGCCCCTTCTCCTCCAGCTCAGCCCCAGCATCATTCTAAGGGCTTGCTTCCCAAGTGACCCAGCCAAGGTGGTTCAGCCCTTGCTTTAAAGCATCTGATGTACCTTTGTGCTGATCTGGAGGTTCCCAGTGAGATCACTTTATGCTCCTGGACATCCAGCAGCCGAACAGAGAGCGCTGTTAGCGAAAGCTTCTGTGTTACTCTTCCCAAACCCTTCTTTCCCCTGATATGATATGAGCTTCAGGGTTGGTCTTTCTTTCCTGTCTGTGCTGCAGATCCTGCAGGAGATGCTGTATGGCCCTGATGTGGACTGGTGGGCCATGGGAGTGCTGCTGTACGAGATGCTGTGCGGCCACGCGCCCTTCGAGGCCGAGAACGAGGACGACCTCTTCGAGGCCATCCTGAATGATGAGGTCGTCTACCCAACGTGGCTCCAGCAGGATGCAGTGGCAATCCTCAAAGCTGTGAGTTCCTTTGGCTGTTTGCTCTCTGTCCTAGCTTTCTCCAGCCTAACTCCAGCAGAAGAGAGCAGGGCCGGGGTATTGGCACGCAGAAATCCCATGAGATCCTGACCCTGACCCTCGTCTTATCTTGGATTGAAGGGTAAACAGAAAGAACATCCTGCCACACTTAGGTGTGTTTGCATAGTTATGGCCTTTATATGGTTTAGTAGCCAACTTGGCAAGCAGAGTGTGAGCCTGTCTGTGTGTCTGAGCATTCCCCTGCTTGCTTAATGATTGGCAGTGAGTGCTTGAATTCCAGAACAGAAGCAGCAGGTAAACACAGGGTTTAATCAGTAGCAGCCATATGGCAAAGAAGTGAAGGCTTCCTGATAATCCTCTCTGGAAATGCCAACATCCCCCAGGGTTGCTGCCTGTCTGCATGCAAAGACAGGGGTTTGAATTTTGTGCATTTGGGAGGGAAAAAAAATGGAGTTGTGCAGCAAAAAGTTTGAGGAGGCTGTTGCTGGCGACACACTGTCCTTGTCCTGCCATGTATTCCTAACTTTTTCCATGACTTTTCTTATCCATGTGCCTCACACCTTTGCCTGTGACATGGGAATTAAGCTTTTAAGATTTTGGGCTGTGTGTGAGCCTAATGAACTGGAACTGCCTGGCATTTCTGTAAGGCATCAGAAGGTGATTCTATGACAAGAGTGTTAAACTATGAACTGGGGTACCTAACTTGGCTGTTCTCCTACTGACTTGTTCCTGGCCCTTACACATCACCAAATATCTCTAAGAACTTTTTGGAAAGAGAAGGACCAGACTATTCCCTTTTCTTGAGAAAGCACTGTGGACAAAGATGTATTTAAGAGTGGATACCAGTAAATATTATGGAAATAGAGGATCTAAGAAATAATTGGATAAGGTAGTAATTTATACAAACTTATGGAGCACTGACCCAAAGGAATGGGGTAGTCAATGATGGGAACATTTGGGGGAAAGTGGAGAGTTTTTGGTAGTGAAAATCTGGAAATTTTCTGCTGAAGAGCTTCTGTTGTGTGTGAGTCAAGCAACTATTTCCTATATCTGAAAATACATCTGATAAATTTCTCAGAAATCAACTGACAATAAAATGCACTCCCAGAGGAGTAAGGGGAGCTTTGAAATCATGGGTTGTGCTCAGAATTGATTGTTTGTGATGCTGGAGGCCCTCTTGGGTTTTGGAAATGACTCGCTACAATATTTTAAATATAAACATGAACTTCAGACTCATTGCAGCTTCTGGAGCAGCATTTATGGGGTTGAGCTGGGACTCCTAAGTACCTCTTAAGTACTAATTCCTCTTCTGCAGTGACAAGTACTAGAGGAGTGGATTTGTTGCAGGTATATTGCATGATTATGAGATGGAGGTAAAATGTGGTCAAGTAGATGCTTGTCATAACAGGAATCTCAGGGTGTAATAAAATATGATTTGTGTTTTAGCCTCTTGATGAAATGAGTGTTTTCCTCATTCTGATAGGGCCTCCCAGAAACAGCCAGTGCAATCTGCAATCACCCCAGGCTGCTCTAGTTTGTGTTCAAAGGCCAAATTTTAACAGCTTAAGGTCCCTTCTGTGATTAACAGACAAGGAACATGAGGAGGGGCACTGGAGGAAGAGGGCCAGAATTGAGGAAGCAGCTGAGAATTTAAATAGAAAGCGTAAATAAATGAATAAGAATAAACCTGAGCATCTCCAAAACTCAGTCAGCTCAGTACCTGCTGGTTCCTTGCCTGAAAAACAGTCTCCTCTCCAGCCCCTCTGCTTGTCTGCTGTATTATGTGTTGCTGGTGACAAATGAAATCAAAACTGTCTCTCTGAAATGTGCATGCACTGCTCAAGAGAAGCACTGAGCTCTCCTGTGTCTGCTCTGGGGAGCAAGGCTGAAATTTGAGGCATTCTCCAGGAGTCTTGGGATTAACTAGTGGGAATTGACAACTGAGATGTGTACTGGACCTTCAGTTGCTCAGTGTTTCTGCTACCTGGAGGTGATTGTTGCATCTTAGTTCACAGCAGGGGTGATCCTTGGCTACAGGCTGAATTTCTGCAGCTTCACAGTAGCTGCTCTGGGGCCCAAGAGCTGTTCACTGGAAGAGCTCCTTCTTTCCTCCTTTCCTTCTTGCACGGAGTTCTAAAGAAGCACCAGAGCATGTTGGCTTTTAACAGGAAGGGAACATCCTGTCAAGGGATTGTCTGGGGCCCTAGATTAAAATAGAAGCCACAGACACAGACACTTTGATTTCTTTTGAATGATAACAAATGTTACCACTGCTGAGGTGTTACATTTTCAGTGCACTGGTAATGTTTGGTCAGTATTTTTAGGTGTTAGTATAACACAGAGTGGTAAAGCTGGATTTTTTGAGAAAGACAGTAGATTTTCTAGCTGCTAAATATGTAGATTTTCTTTTACACACACTTCTGATGCTAATATTTCCCTTAGATGCAGCATTATGACTAAATGGGCATCTTCTAATTGCTGTTCTGTTTTTCTCCAACAAAACATGCACTCGAGCTCTCTGATTTAGAGCTGTGACAGTGCTTTCTAACCACGATGCTAAGAGCTCTGGAAAATCAGCATCCAACTGCTTCAGTGGCATAAATGATTGTAAGTAATTACATGGCATGGGAAGCCCGTGGAAGATCAGGGAATTAAACCTGGATTCTCTTGTGTTGCAGGCTAAGGCCTTAGTAGCCTTAATATCCCCTGGATTATCCCCTTACTAAAACTTCTGGTGTCTAACCTTGAACAGCACTGGTGAGAATTCACCATGTTTGAATGGTACAGAGCTCTGAAATGAAAATCAAATACTTCTGCTAGGAAGATGCACTTAGGTGTAGGTGCTTTACAAACAGATATATCTAGGTTTAGACAGCACTTGGTCCATTTCCCTTTGTGAAGAGCTTCACTTTAAACGAGGATGGTAGGTTTTAGTACTCATTTCACAGATGCTGTTGCCTCATTTGGTTTTCTTTTTGCATAACTGCATTTCATCAATTTCCCCCCATCAGAAACCACACAATTTCTGGAGATTGCACCCTCTTCATCTTTCCAGTTTCTTGACAATAACAAAACTACATTCTTAAGACCTCATTTACGTCACTGGGTGTTCCTGGAGGGTTTGTGAACACTGGTACCAAGGAAAACAAAACTAACCTCAGTGCCCTGGGACTTTGTATAGAATTGAAAGCAGAAATACTTGTGCTTCAGAAAAAAACCCCTTTTTATTTGTTTCCCTTTCTAATGGTGTTTTTTGGGGGGTTTTTTGGTTTGTTTTTTTTTTTTTTTTCCTGTGGTGTTTTGTTTTGTTTTGTTGGGTTTTTTTTTTTTTTTTGTGGGGTTTTTTTGTGTGTTTTTGTTTTTTTGGGGGTTTTTTTATGGTTTTTTTTTTTGATTTTTTTTTTTTTTTGTCCTTGTAATTTCCCCTGAAGGGCTGGGGAGGGAGTAGGACAGAGGTAAAGCAGCAGGCTTTAATGGAGTCAATATTCCCAGAGGAGGAAAGTTGAGCATCTCACTTGTGTACCCTGCACTGTCTGAGTGTATCACTGGGGAATTCAGGTACTGAGGCTTCAAGTCAGGAGTAGAGGTCTCAAACTGAGCTCTCCTCTGCTTGTGTGAGCAAGTCAAACTGGGCATGCATTTGCTTGTAGGAGTAATAAAAGTGCAGAAGAGGAGAATTGTTGCTGAGTAGATTCAGACCACTTCAGCTTATTCTAGACATAAGTTTTGCTTTGATTTTAATACCTAAAGGAAAAAGATTTCTCCATTGCCCTACCTGAATGCAGTTACGAGGAGTTCATGGCAGATACAAGGAGCTGTTGGGTTTGTGTGTGTCAAATAAATTCTTTCAAATACCCTTTGCCATCAGTGCAGTCACCAGGATCTGATCATGGGGAAGCTGTGAGGGAGAAACTGTGTGAGTGTGCAGATAGCAGAGACTGCTGCACCAAATCTCTTGCAGGGAGATTGCAGCTAGAGATCACTTTGTTACAGCATATCAATATTCTGTATTTGTTAATTGTCACCACCATAAAGTGCTGGAGCAGAGAGGGGAGCTTTCCAGGCAGCCTGGAGCTTTGGGATTCAGCTGAGTGAACTGCAAAATGAAATACAATCCTCTTGCTTCCCATAAGCGGGGCGGGGTTTTGGCAGCGTGTTTCACTCACTTTGAGCGTGGCTTTCTCAGATGAAGTTCAGCCACTCTGCCTGGCTCACAGGCAGCTTAGTTGGAGGGGAGAATGGAGGGACAACTGAAAATCAGGTCTCAGAAGTCAGTGGCATAATGGGAAGCATTCCCAGGGAAAGCTGCAGGGATTTTGCTTCGTGAGCGTGGTTTTGGATGAGAAGGGCTAAGCCTATTGAGTCACTCCAGGGACTGGTGAGCTCAAGTAGCAATGCTTGGCCCAAAGGCTTGGAAATTTGGATGAGCAATTGCAGCTTAGATGTTTTCACCCTCAGAGCCTGGTAACAGCAGGGGCTGGAAAGCAGCATCTCCCCAAGGAAGTGTTAGTACTGCTCTGCCTTCTGCACCCTGGATTTCCAAACTCCTGTCACAGCTGAGTTTGTTAAAGCCAAGGATGTCTCTTGGCATTTTTTCTGCTAACCCCCAGTCTTAATGAGAGCTCTGAAATACTTCTGGCCTAGCTGAAATGCTCCCTCCAAAATGAGGTTTAGGCAGCTGTGCCTGTAGCTTTATATTTTGGGGACACAAATGAGACTAAAGCCACTTCTTCCTCCAGCTGGTTAAAGACATGCATTTTGAGAAAAACAGTACTGGAGTTAAGAGAGTGGGCAGAAGTGGCTATATCCACCTCCAAGTGGGTTTTGTGTGAAAAATAAACACCAGACAAGAAAAGGGGAAGGTGCAGAGGAAATGGGTTGTGGTTTTAGCAGCCTGTCCTCTCTCTTAGCACAGGTGGAATGGCACCAGGGAGCCCAGATGCCCCTGCATTAATATGAGAGTGAGAGAGGTGGGAAAGTGAGGGAGCTTGGCTGAGGGCAAGCATGAGAAAAATTGCATCAGCACTACAGTGCCAAGGAAGCAAAAGAAAAACTTGATCTGTGTTTCTAGAGAACAGCAACCTGGAAGTGACTCAGAAGGCAAATGGTCTGGTTGAGTGAACTCTGTCCTGCTTTGGGTCACTGAGTTCCTTTCCCCCTTCCAGATACCACTGAGACTTTGTTCTTGCAGAATTGTGTAAAATCCCCTTTGCACTGTCAGGTTAACTCCAGGAGGCTGTCCTGTCTGGGAGTGGTGCCTCAGACCCAGCTGCAGCAATACTGGTGCTCTGTGGGTCAGCAGGAGCAGGGTCCTGCTCTGATGACCTGTGTTTTATGGACTTGTTCCTGGCTGTCAGACCACAAGATGAGGGAGCTGGGATTTCCTATGTGTACCCATGTGCATACGTAGAAATAAGTTTGGTGGAAGTTAGGAAAGTGTTTGCTTGTGTATGATTTTCTTCCCTAAATTTGGAGCTGATACTAGGTAATGAGAAACTGTATTTGAAGGGCACCTTCCTCTGTCCCTCCTTGTCATGAAAAGGAGCAGTGTTTCCCATCATTCTTCAGGAATCCTAAGTGATGATAAAGTGAGATAAATTTTATTACTGTGTTTGTGTGTATGAGTTGAATCCAGGACTCCCTGGGGAGTACAGGTTGTCATTCCAAAGAAATACTGAGGAGCTACTAATGTCCCATGTGGCCAGTGCACAGGGCAGTCCAGTTTGGCTGGATGCAGGATAACAGCTCCAGCAGAGCCCACAGATCCAGGCTGTGCAGGCACTTACCATAATGGGCTGAGAAGAAAAGATTGGAGAGATCACAGAATGGTTTGGGTTGGAAGGGGCTTTAAACAGCATCCAGTTCAAACCCCCTTCCATGGGTAGGGACACCTTCCACCAGACCAGGTTGCTCCAAGCCCCACCCAACCTGGCCTTGAACACTTCCAGGAATAATTCACAGCTTCTCTGGGCATCCTGTGCCAGTGCCTCACCACCCCAAGAATTTTTTCCTTATAGCTCGTCTATATCTCTCCTCTCAGTTATAAACTGTTCCCCCTGTCCCTATCTGCCTGTGTAAAAAGTCCCTCTCCCTCTTTTTTATGAGCTCCCTTTAAGTGCTTGGAGTGTCCACATACAAATAAAAGAGAAAATTCCCTGGGACACTTCATCCAGGGCTTACCAAGGGAGAGAAAGCAAAGTGAGCACTGAGCAGTGAGCTGCCCACCCTGAGGGTGCCCAAACCCTTGGTGAGGACCCCCTGTTTTCAGAAAGGCTTTGGGGATGGTGGATGCTCTGTGCTGAGCCAGACTGGCCCCACCACTGTGGGCAAATTGAAAATGCCTTGATGAGGAGAAGAGGCAAAGGGATGGAGCTCTTACAGCAGGAAGACTTAGAGGCAGATTTTTTTAATGTAATCAAAGCAAACAGTCTCCTGTGTCAGAGGAGTGGAGGGGAAAGGGCTGTTCCCAAACTGCTGACGAGGATGTCTGAATTCAGGAGAGGTGTGGATGATCTCAGCTGCCTACTTGCTGCAGCTGCTCACCCCTGACATCAGCAGGAGGGTGAGGTCCTCTGGACTTTGGAGATGTTTATTCTGTTCATACCCTGCAGTTGTTTGGGGTCGAACACCTCTGGACAGGGGGAGGTCAGAAGTGGCTGTCACCAGCTCAGATACCACAGAGGTGCCTCCTCCCTCAGCACATCACTCACAACATCTGGGCTTTCTGCTGACTTCATGCCTCACCTTTTCCCTAAGTCCTGGGCAGTCAGTTTGGCCCCTGTGTAAACTCAACCAAACCCCGGTGTTTGTGCTTCCCAGCCCTCTCCTGAGCACCTCCAAGGAGTGAAAAGAGGCAGGCAGATGCTGTTGGTGCCCTTGTGTCACTCTGCACAAGTTGTGTCTCCCCTTTGCATTTGTATCCTGCAGATCTAGGCCAGGTTTTTCCTTTCCAAGTGGCAGAAAAAGGCAGATAATCTGTTTCACATCCAGTGCTGGAATAAACAGAATGAACTTGTTTCTGAATGAACCAGATGTATTTTTTAGGCAAAGTTCAAAAGGAAAAGGGACAGCACGATGGTGGACCCACTGAAATCACAGAGGGATCTGGATGAGCTCATTGCTTTTTCCTCAGAGCTGAGGAGACTGCTAACAAAAGGCAGATAAATATTAAAAGTGCCTTCAAATGCCAATGAATTATTCTCCTTGGCATCTCTTCAGAGTTGGCAGTCTCCATAAATTCTCTTGCACAATTTGATGGAGCTTTGGCTTTCAGCATGAGGCTGATATTTAAATCTCTCTGTGAAGCTCCGTACTGGATCTGTGTGCACGTTTTTCCTTTATTTTATTTTTCAGAAATGCTTTCATCTTGCATTTCCTGGTTGGCTCCACAGCCACTGCTGCAAAAGCAGGGCTCTGGAGCCTGTTGTTTCCCAGCTGGGGAGGAGTTCTAGAGTTTTAAAAGATCTCTTGCCTAGACCATTTCGGCCATAAACACACCGTGGTGAGGTGACAGGGCTGTGCCACACCACAGGTTGCCTTCTTACCTCTTTTGCCTGATCTTACACATCCACATCTGTAACCTGCTGTCTTTTACTCTTTCCCTCCTAATTCTCAAACAGCAAACAGCTTTCCCCAGTGATTTTAATCTCTTCTGTTGTTTGATGACACCTCTTTTTCAAGTGCTTCTCTTCCCCACAGTGATGGTCCCATGCTTCTGAATAATTCACTCTGAAAGAAAACTACAGATATCTGCACAGAGCTTGCCAAGGCCAAATTCATCTTGAAATAGTTGTTAGGTCTATTCCCATTCCCTTTCCAACAGGCTGAAATTGGCTTCTCATTGAAGTCTGCAGCGTGCAAGCTCAGATTTACTTCAGAAAAAGCTCCTAAACCAGCCTACTGTAATGTCAGGTGTGACTCATCCTCCTCTTTCCTGCCAGGGATGGGGGGAAATGAAGGTGTATTAGTAGTGCCAACATTGTCTTCCCCATCTTTTTTTCCTCCTTACTCCCTGGTGCTCAGGAAAGAGCAATTCCCATGTCTGAGCCTAAGACTTGTGGCCCAGGCTCCTTCCTCAGCTCTGCCATATCTAAACTGATATTGAAGACCCATAAAAGGGGTTTGGTGAAGTCCATTAAAATCCAGTCTTGGGACAAATCCTAAGGATTCTCTTAAAAACCTGGGTCCAACCTGGATTTGGGAATGATTGCTGTATGATGGGGCCAGCTCTGGCCCTGCAGCCTCTGGCAGAAGGGGCCAGTCCCTCTAACTGGGAGGTCTTCACACTCTGATAGAGGTAACAAAACTCTGACTGCCTGAGCTATGCAGGGCTTCAGGTCTTACTCCTCCCTCCAGCTTTGAACTTTATGACATGCTGTGTCTTTTCAGGAACTTTAAAATTAAAAGAATTGAAATATAACCAGGACTACAAAAAAAAGCTCCTTTGAAGTATTTTCTTTTTTCTTAATTGGACTTTACAGGTTTGTTCAGGGCACTTTAGTCCCCTTTGTACCTGACCCTGTGTAAATAGACCACCCAGGGCTGTGTAACAGATTCCCAGTTCCTCCTGACAGGACTATCAGAAAAGGATTAATTGTTTTCCCCTGCAACCCAAGGGAGATTTTACTCCTGCTTAAAATGAGAGGGGGATCATGCTCCCAGTCTGTTAATAAGTGTGATGCTCATTTTGCCTTCGTGTTTGTGCTCCTCTGATTGATGTATTGATTTAATAATGGACCTGCATATCCCCATGCTGTACCTGAAGCCTGACTGTGGTAATTGAAAACCAGCAGCAGGATTTTGATATTGTCTGAGCAGCCCCTGCAGCTGGTGACCCCTGTGGGGGTGACTTCTCAGTTCTGAAAGCACAGCTTTCTGGGGTGCCATCCTGACTAAAACCTTTGTCAAGTATTCCATAGAGCCAGTGACTGAAGTCTACTTATTATTACTCATTAGAGAAGTACCAAAAGCAGAAGTGTCAAAAATCAACAGTTATCCTCAGGGGCCAGTGCATTTGATACTTGTGGCCTTTTTGTTCTACCTTAGTGTTGGTGAGTTAGCTGCTGATGAGTGGGGAGGCAAGGAAGCAGGTAGATTTTAGCACAGTGAGGAAGTTTGTAGCTGTTCAGGCAGCATTTCATTGTGGTAGTCAGCAAAGTCTCATCAGTTTACACCACGGGGAGATCTGGAGCCAGATGTGTCTGTCCCACGTGGGAGTTGCTCTGTCCACCTGGGTTTATTTTGCTAGTCAGCCCACCTTAGTTTATTTTGCTGTTCTCTTGCTCAGCACTGTTTGCAATCCAGTTAATCCTTCTTGTTCCCTCAAGCTCTGTCTGGGCAGCATGGAGCAGCCATTTGTGCACCAGGGGAAAGTGAGATCAAATTTATCTGCTTAATACCCACTGCACTGACATTTTGTCCTTCTTGCCTGGGGCTGGCACACTGGACATGTGACTGCTGTCATGCTTATTGTTACAGTCTTCTGGCTTTTAGGGAGCTGGGCTGAAGACTTATTTTCACCTCCCTTCCCCTTTTTATCTAGAAAAGGAGATTACAGATATTTCACACTCTGTCTCTTCCCCCTGCTTTTCCTTAAGATGCTTTCAGGGCAGTCTTGTACTCGTGAACCCTTGTGAACCCTGGCACTGTGCTTGCTGGGCCTTCTCTGCACTGAAGGATTTCACCTGCTCCCAGTTTTGTGTTGCCAGGACTGCAGTTGTGGGGGTACCCACACCCTCTGGGGTCACATCCTGGTTCAGCACCACAATCAAGTGCACTGGTAGGAATCAGGGCTTCCAGCAATTGATCCCTCTGTGTGCAGGAGAGGAGCAGAAACAGCACATGGCATCTGATATCTGCAGTCAGAGCAAATCCCCAGGTGGAACAGAGGTGACATTTGAGAGAGCCACAGTGACTCCAGGCCTGCTCTCAGCAGCACAGTGCTCAGGGGAGGGCAGGAGGATTCCAGCTTCCAAGTGCCTGGCTCACACCCACAACCAGGCACTGGCTGAGCTGCCCTAAGTACAAGGACTTCCATGGGACAGCTCTCTGACCACACCTTTCAGTGGAAGTGGGCTGTGCTGCCTCCCTCACCTGCTGTAACTCATTCGTGTGTGCAAGCCCTGGACTGCTCTTGCATGGGGAAATGAGGCACATTTGTGAGCATCACCTGGCAGGACTGGGATGGAGGCTGATGGGAGCTTTGCCCAGGAGAGCAAAAGACAATTCTGGCTCAAAACGAGCAGCTTTTTATTAAAAAAAAAAAAAAAATAAGATATTCCTGGCTTCCAATCATTAAAAATAATACAGGCATTAACAGACAGAGCCATAGAACCATCTTTCTTCTTCTTTGTTTGAGGGCTAATGACACCCCAGACCGTGGGTTTGTTTGCCTTACATAATAGGCAGCCAAACTGTTTTCAGCAGCTGCAGCATTCAGTCGAGAGATTCATGGAGGGAAGCCTTAATTAGAGTAATTGCTCTATTTATATAATGATTCCCTTTTGTCTCAGATCAAATGGATCTTTGAGAAATCTTATTTCCTTTCCAGTTAATTTCTGCCCTGTTAGTTTAGCTCATGAATCTTAATGAAGAGAAGCACCTTGGGTATCTCCTGATCTCCTGCTCTCCCTCGTTACTGGAGGGGAGACTGTGGGGCATTAATCACCTGTGCTGCTGCTGCTGCTGCTCTTCACTTTGGTACCAACATGGAAGAAACACCAACAGGCAAATTTTGAAACCATCAACAGGGAAATCTTCCATTCCTTTAACAGTTGGACTTGACTGTTACACTGCCACAGTTTGAGTAGGGGCCCTGTGAGGCACGGGGTGTGATGAAGAGGAGGTGACACTGAGGTACTGCCATCCTGTCTGTGACAGGCTGCCCTTGGACTCCTGGCAAAATAAAATGATGGATTTCCCTTAGTCTCTGTTCCCTGCCTTTATGATTGGGAATATCCTGCCTCTCTGCTGTGTGCTTGTGCTTGAAAGATGAGCTGCTGGGACACAGGCTTTCTCTTACAGGGTAAATACACCAGAGTCCTAAAAGGTCCTTTAGTACAAGGAAGAATGATTTCTTTCTGGTCCAGATGGCTGACAGTGGGGAGGGACTGGCTGAGCAGAAAGTTGTATTTCTCTTCCTGAAGTGCAGCACTCCTGTGACAGGATTGAGCCTTGTTAATGTTTTCCTAGAACGTGATGCAATCTCACGTAATCTGTGATATTACTCATGAAATTAATTGTCCTGATGCAAATAACACATACATCAGTTACGTAAAACCTATCAGGGATTCCAGTATTGAGAAAGGAGACTTGTAATTCAAGGAAATTCATGCAAGGAAATGGCTGGTTTGTGCAAACATCCCTTCAGTGACTCCCAGGCCGTTAAACTAATTTGCAGACTCAGCCTCTTGAGACAGAAGTTGCAATGCTGCATCTGAGCAGCACTGGAAGGGTCCACTACAGCCTTGCCCAGTGTCCTAGGGGTCCTGGAGCCCTTTCCAGCATGGTCTGAGCTGTAGATGAAGGGGAGGACCAGCACAGACCCTCCTCACCTGCTGCAGGCTGAGCTCCCAGGGCTGACACGGATTTCCCCCAATGGCTGGCACTGCTATGGCAGCATTTTTTTCCTTGTAACTTCACGGGCCCTCTGTGGACTAATCCACAGCTTTTAATTTCTTGTCATGGCTTGCTGCATTTTCTCTCAGTAAAGGTTTTCAAATGATCTTGTGAAGTCATGGTTTTGGCTCATGGCAGCTGCTGGTTTTGGCTGCGATGCTGCTGGGAGGGTTAGCTGAGGTCAGGGAGAACCTTGCTCCATTTTGCTGCTCAGCAAACTAGTGTAGCCCAAAGGATCCCAGTCTGAGGATGCTCCCAAGGGGCTCCTTACCCTGGGAATGGGATAATTTCCCATGGCTGGATGTGGTCACAGAGCAAGGGCTTGGCAGCCTGGTTCAGGTTTGAGCTTGATAGTGTTGCTATTGGTTTTGCTGGGAGGCATCTTGGATTTGGGTTTCTTTCTGCTCAGGAACTTCTCTGGTTTGCCTTGTTGTTGTTACTGTAATTTTTTTTTTCTTTGTGTTTCTTTATTTCTTCATCTGTGTGCCAGAGGCTGAGGTTTGTGCTGCATTCATGGTTATTGTGGAAAAACAGAGATAATTAAGCATTGGCAGATGACATCTTTCCACAAAAAACTTTCTGCTGAACATCTCTCACCACCTGTGTTGGAGGGTTGTCCTTGGAAAGACATTGAGAGCTATCAGACCTGTGAAGCAAGTGTCAAACTCTGGCCTTCCCAGGAATGCCAGGAACAGCCAGCACTTTGTAGGACATTTTCCAGCTGTTTCTGAGTGCAGCCAAGGGGATCACAGGGAAAAGGAGCTACACTTCTGAAAACCTTTCCCCTGTGTGTGCAGAGGGCAGTGTCTGTGTAGTCTCAGCACTTCACCCCTCCTGCTGCACAAGAGCCTCTCACATGGTCAGGACAGGGGCATGGGCTGCAGATACTCATTTCAGAGATGGAGGCTGAGCTTGTAATTAACTTTTTCAGAAATCTTGAGCTCTTTGCTTTGCTGGAAGTGTCATCAGACAGTAGAGGCAGCATGAGATGGTCTGCCAGATGCTGCCCTGCTGCAGAGGAGAAATGTCAGTGCTGCCTCAGGCAGGGAGGAAGCAGGATTCATGGATTTTGGAGTCTTTGAGAGGTCATTGGAATCTTTTAGGTTTTTCTGCCTGCTGGGCAATACAAACTGAAAAGTCATCCATTTCTGTGTCAGTGCAATAATTCCTGGTGAATTCAAATAGTGGTTGAGAGGCTTTGTTATTCATTTTAGTGGAAGTGGGCTTCAAAAATTTCATTCTGTCATTTCAAATACCTCTTAGAGCACAGCAGGCAACTGTTCCAGTGCAGAACATCAGTGCTGTCTCTGTTGGAGTCATCATTTGCACTCCTGCTTTTCAGCCCAGATAAAGACTGGAGCCTCTTCCCAGAGAAACACACCCCCTTCATCAGACTGTGATGGACCTGCTGCTTCCAAAATTCACCAGGATATTTTATGTAAGGGAGGAGCAGCCATGGCCAGCCTGTGGTTTTCCATCACAGCCCCTGGGTGCAGAGGTGTGTGTGCATGCAGGGGTTGGGTAACCTGGCATGGTGCTGCACTGCCCAGAGCACAGGGCTGTGTTTCACGTGCTACATTCCTCTGAGCCCCATCCAACCTGACCTTGAGTTCCTCCAGGGATGAGGTATTTTCTGGGCAACCTGTGCCACGTTTTTGCTGAAGCAGACCAGTGTGAGTTTGGCTGCCATGAAGGGGGAGCCTCTTCACGTTCTGTTTATACTCTTGGTAGAGTGCATGGTCTATAATGCACTTTCAAGGTCCTGCTAGCCTGCTGGTGCTTCCAGTACCTGGGAAAGAGGCTTACAGAGACCTCTCCAGAGTGATTTATGATGCTATAGGGTCACTGCAGCCCCTTGTGCTTCACAGCCCTGTTCTTACAGAGCCAGAGAGGCAGCAGCACTGAGCACAGGTCAGCTCATTCCTGTTGGAGGCAAGGAATAGTTCAGTGTAAGGGGTTTTGTGTAAGGCTGGCATCGGTTTCAGGAGCCAACCAGGGGAATGTGCTGCAGCAGTGGATGAATTTGAATCCTTCACTCCTCTCCTGCCTCCTTTAGGCCCCCATTGTGGGGTGGATGGTGCCTAGAGTTACCCAGCTGAGGTTTCCCAGTCTCTGGGTCCAGTGGACAAACCAGAGCTGGCCACTCGAATTTGAATGGTTTTGGTTTGAATGTTTTACTTTCTCAGACCTCAAAACAGCACACCTTAAGGGGTGGCCTTTGCCTAAATCTTAACAAAAATGATGTTTTATGCAGCCAGGAATGAATTTGTGTTGGCTCTTCACTTGTTGCATTGGGTGCCTTTGCTTGGTGCAGTTTTGGCATCACATGGAATACATCAAGCAAATAGGAATGTAAATACACTTTTATATCCCAGGGCTCTGAACTGGTCTGGAAATGGGCAGTTAGGTTCAGGTTTTGGTCTTATATGGTTGGGCATGAATGGGAACCCAAGCAAAGTGTGTTGCCAGTTCTTTTCAGAGTTTATTTACTTTCATGATTGTTTTTTCCATTTCCACATTTAACAGAAGGTTCCTGGTGTAAAGGAGGTGGTGGGGCCAGGAGACATGTGATGTATTCCCAGATCTTTTCTCCTTTTTTTTTTTCTTGTCTTTTTGGAATATTTTGGTCTGTACCACTCCCAGCACCAGCAAACTCTGGTCTTGTTTGAGCTTTCTAGGTGTTCCAGCAATGCAAATAAGAGCTAGTGATCTGCAGATACCCATCTGTATCTGGGGACAAAGAATGAATTTCTAGAGAAAGACAGGGCTGCCAGGAGGTTTCTGGTCTGTTTTGCAAAACAAAGAAGCTTAGTTCAAGACTTGCAAAGGCTTGTCTGAACCAGGTCTCTCAGAGATTTTGGCTTGACCCATTTCTTGTTTGGAAACCAAGCTGTTTCTGGGGATATCACTATCCCACAGAAATGTTGGGGCAGTCTCTTGGGAAAGAAATTGTGTTGAGGTTCTGCTGGTAGAAAGGGGGAAGAACAGGCTGGAAGGGTTGGGGAGACACAGAAGTTCTGCTGATCCTTGGGCCTGACCCTGGAATTGCTGCATCACCAGGGGCTGAAGAGTCCAGAGGAGCATGGGAAGAGCCCAGCTGCAGCAGCCACCTCAGCTTTGTTCCTGTCCTGGTGACTCCTTGTACAAATCTGGCTGCACCTGGCAGCTCTTTCTACCCATGTTTTGGGTGGAATGCTGGAAAACAGTTCTGCTGTGGGGAATACTGTGGCAGCATATGACCTCAAAGGGCTCAGGGTGGAGCTGGGGGGTTTGTGCTGATGCCAGCAGAGTCTGGGTCCTGCAAGATGTCAGCTAAAGATGCCCCATCTGCTTTGTCCCTGTAGCCCCCTCAGAATGGGGTGCTGGGGAGGATTCTGCAAATGGGGCAGTCATCTTTCTCCTCCCCACCTTCTCTCTAGATGGGGAATGACTAGGCCTTTTATCCACTTGTCCTAGGAGAGTTTGTACCTTGTGAAAGGCTCCTGCAGTCAGAATGAAGTTGTTCTCTCGCCACACCTCCCCTTCTTTTCATTTCCCCTCTGCTGAGATGCAGCAGACTTGGCCGTTCCCGAAACAGTGACCGATTGTCTGCTTTGGCTGGTTCAGCTCTTTGCTGAACATAATGCTCTTTCATCTTCCAGGAAATCGTCTGGACACCTCCACCGGAGTGCAGCTTGCTTTATGCTGCTGTTTCAATAGGCAAATAAAAGCAGCTATTTTCCCAGTTTAAACATAACCTGGTTTCTCCAGTGAATTGGAAATACTCGAGGAGGGGGGAAAAGATTGTTTATTACCGAATTTTCAAGAACTGCAATCCTAACTTAGCAAGCCAACCAGCTCTTTTCTTTCCTGGGGAAAGGATTCTCCTTCTCCCCTTGAAGAATATCCTCAGCACTCACACTTCATCATTTTCATCAGGACCTAAAGGGTGCCCACCAGGGCCCTCTCACACCATCTGTGTGATGTATGGCTTTCCTAATTGCTCCCTGGCAAGTCAGGGCGCTTTGGCTGAGGTTTGAGATTTCTTTTTGTTGGCAGCAGAATAAAAATGTTACAAAATGAAATCCTTTATTGGCGTTTCAGCAGCGAGAGCAGAGACGGTCACCTGTCTGCTCTCATCAGCTCAGGGTCAGAGGGCTCCAAAAGCCAGAGCCTTGCCCCTTTTCCTCTGTTTCCTGAGATGACAGGAAGGAAAGTGTAGGCATCTGGCAGTGCTTCAGCAGGGAGAGGTTTAGGAAAAAGGCACAGCTCAGGACTGACTCCAGGCCAAAGCCTGGCTGCCTGCTGGGCGGTGTTTGAGAGCAAGCTTGTACTCCTGAGAAATAAATACAGAAACAAATAATGACCGAACACAGCGGGCAATATCTGTAATATTGCAAATGATGCAGTTCAACTTTCTTACTGTGGTAGTCAAGGATTCCAGCAAAAGGACCAGGGAGAAACACGCCCCGACTTCCTCCTCTGGGGAGCGAGTCAAGTTCCTTGCGCGCGGTTCCATTACGAGGAACTCGAGAAGTCCGGCCAGCAGCTGGGTTCAACAGGAAAGCTGAGGACAAGCTTTTGTGTGCTTGCTAATGGGTCCCTCTCCCGAGGCCCGTGCAGGATGGGAGGGAACAAACAGCCCTTTCTGTTTTGCAGTTCATGACAAAGAACCCCACGATGCGGCTGGGCAGCCCCGGGCTGGGCGGCGAGAGTGCGATCCTGCGGCACCCCTACTTCAAGGAGCTGGACTGGGACCTGCTGAACCAGCGGGGGATGGAGCCCCCCTTCAGGCCCCGGATTGTACGTGGGGAGCAGGGCTGGGGGAGGGGCACCCCTCGGGAATTTTTGGCTCTACAAGCAGATTTATTCCTGTGAGACGGGAAAGAGGTGAAGGAAGGGGAGTGAGGCCGCTGGGTCTGGCTTGGCTGCTGGTTGGCCACCTGGTCAGCCACCTTTTACCCTCCAGGCTGGATTTTCAAAGGCAGCTCAGGGAAAAGATGCACATTTGTAAAAGCAGCTGCAGCAGGTTAGGCACTCAAGTACTCTCTGGCTTGCCCCAAAGATAAAACATGGTCAGTATCCTCACCCTGCTCACTCCACCCACCCCTCCACAGCAGGGCTGTCTCTCCCTTGTCTCTCTGTGTCTGTTCAGCAGCCAGCACAGTGCTCCCTGCTCAGGCTGCTGTCAGCAGGTGCTGCTAATGGCAGAGAGGCTGCACAGGACACAGTGCTGGCCCTGTCCCCAGCGGTGCCACACAGCCCTGAGGATGTTCTGTGAGAGAAGAGCACTGCCCTTCACGGGCAGCCTTTCCAAGGTTGTCACTGTGGCTTCCTTGCCTTTCAAGTTATTGCCTGGGGTGGCTTGTCTCATGCTGTGGTCACTCTCAGTAGCAATGGTCCACCCAGTCTTGCTCCCTGAACACTGGGTGCAGGATCAGGTGCCTGGGGAGGTGTAGCAGCTCAAAAGCAGGATCTTGAGTTGCCCCTTAGCTTGAATCAAAGCTAAGGGAGCCTGCTCAGTCTGCCATGAGCTGGGCAGGATCTGGGAACATTAGACTTCAATGTCAATAAATTTTATTGACCTCAATGTCAATAAAATATCTTGCTCTGGGTGCAGGAAAAACACACCCCTCATGAAAATGTGCCACAAACCCAGTTTGTGTGTATGCATTCTGAACAGCCCCACTCTGTGGCACACAGCAAGGAATCCAGCACCTGGAGGCCAGCCATTTGTCTTCCCACAGCCCAGTAATTCAGTATTGTGCAAGTTTAATGGCTGGCACTAAGAGGAGTGGCCTCCACCCCCTCCCCAAAACCCAGCTGAATGCTCTGCAGATAAGGAGGGACTGTGTGGGGTCAGCCAGTTGAGAACACAGCTGAGAAATGCACTTGAGGGGAGGGACTGATCCATGTGCCCTGCCTGCCATGTCTGGCCAGGGAAGCCCCCAGAGTTGCTGTCAGTTAAATTTGAGAGGGGTTTTCCTGTCAGAAACCTTCAGAGGCTGGAAAGGGCTTTGCTCTGTGAGAGGCTCTGTGGGGGCAGCTGCTCTCAGTCCAAGCCCAGAAAAAGCTCTCAGTCAGCTCAGCCTGGGTTATGGAAGCAATGGTTCAATGCACTCAGATTAAGAGCAAGGATCAAGCAGATAATACATACTTTTGACGTGTCTTTCCTTTGTGTTTTCCATTTGACAGAAATCCAAAGATGACGTGAGCAACTTCGATCCAGATTTTATAAAAGAGGAGCCCATCCTGACCCCCATTGAAGAAGGGATCCTTCCAATGATAAACCAAGATGAATTTAGAAACTTTTCATTCACCAGCCCAGAACTGCAGCAATAGCTGTGGCTCTGGAGAAAGGCTGCTGAGAGGACTGGGAGGAAATTAAATGAAAACCAAGTTTACCAGTAATTTCATTCTCAAGGAGTAGCAGTGCACTGACTTGCACAATACAGCAGCACCACTGTCAGTGTTACCTTAATGTGAAATTGAAACCTTCCTGTGTTTGTAGAACTTCTGCAGCTCTTGGATCAAATATTGACAGGGGTGGAACAAACATGATATTGTAAATAGCTGATGCAGACAGAGCACTGGATGCTGAGCTGGTTGGCTCAGCCTGAATGTCACCGCTTGCAGTGGATTCGAGGAGTTGGCATGAGCATGAAACAAGCGTCTTGCAGCCCTGAGCCAAACAGACTTGTTACAATGCTGATTGTTTGCAAGACTCTTTTGGAGTCCCAGCACTGTCCAGCGTTTTGGAGACGTGACCTGATGTCCCATGGCCTGACTGAAGCAGATGTTCCTACTGACTTTACCTGTTTCCTGCAGTATTTATTTCTTCCCGAAGCACAAATGGCTCTCTTTGACACCGTTTGGGTTCCCATGTGAAATATTTCATTGTGCTGACTAGCAGAAGGAAAAAAAAAAAAACAAAAACCAAACAAAAAAAAAACCAAATTCCCTGTGCCCCACACAGATTCTTCCAAATCAAAGGGAAGTCATGTGCTTGTAGTGTTTTACTCTTTGTGCGTGTTGAAAAGTTTTCGTGTTTGCATTCTGTGAAATGCCTTTTTACACCCTGCATCTTCAATGCTCCTTTCTTTGCCTCCCAGCTGTTTTCAACTATAATGTAACTTGTTGTATTGTTTATTTAGGCCCTTTCTATTTAATTATGTTACACAGAACCCCTTTTGTGGGTTTAGTGCCTCATTAAAATTTTGATCGAAAGTGGTAGCACTTAAATTATTTGTGGCATTATTGCAATGGGAGCCACAGGGCTGGCAAGCTGCTTGAAAGCAGAGTTGTCAGCTAACAGGTAACACAAAAGGACAGCTTTTCTCCCATGAGAGTGATAAACCTTATCTAAAGATACAGAGTCACTTGGTTTGGTTTGGATATAAGAGCTCATTACTCTCAGGGCACTTCTCATCAGTTGCTGCCTGCCACAGCCTGCAAGCAGACTGAGATGATTTTTCAGTGCAGATTTTAAAACCCAGATGCTCTGGGAGATGGTTCTGTGCCTTTCCTGTTCTCCTGAAAGTTGGATGATTTTTCTGTAGCTCCTTGGCACACCTTTGTATTCCTTGCTGGGCTTGAAGCTGTATGACAGGTTTATAGCCTCTTCCTTGGGCAGATATGAATTCCTGGAGAAGGAAAAGGATTTCTAACCTCTTGCAAAACTGATGATGTTTATATAGGGCTCCTCACATGCTTTAACTTGAGAAAAGAGTGAGGTACAGCAGAGAGGGACAGTTCTGCACAGACCTTGCCCCACTGCAGCTGTGGAGGTTGTGTAAGGGAGAAGGAGCCTTGGGCATGGAAATTACAGAGGTACAACCCCCATTACAGCACAGACCCCTGGTCTGTACGTGCTCACCTGCTGTGGAACCAAGCTAGAAAAAAGAAATCAAAGCTGACATGTACAAGCAAGAATTATTCCTTCCCACTCCAGTCCCCTCTACTTGACTGGGTCTCTTCTACCTCCAAAGCATCTCTGAACTGTCTGAAAGGTGGGGCAGAGGCTCAGTTAAACTTGGAGACTCTTCTTGTCTTTGTGCCTGTGTGTTCCACCAGTTCTCCCTCTTTCTTTCCTGTGCCTCCTCTTCCAGTAAGCACAGCTTCATCCTCTGATCTCCCTTCCCTTCCGTGGGCACCTTCTGGCCACACTGCAGCCCATCCCTTTGCTGGTGTGTAGGTACCCAGCTCCTCCAAAGCGGGGCAAGAGAGGAAGAAGGACAGGTTGTGTCATATAGGCAGGAGAAAAAGAGCATATTCCCAGAAAAATCCAAGTCTCAGCCACACAGGCTGGCTTGAGTTGCTTTCCCATATAGGAAGAAGCAGTACAGGGATGGATGCCTTTGCATGGGGGGGCCACTGTGGCATCTTGTTCACGAGTGAATGACATGTGGTGTTCACCAGTCTTGTGCAAACATGACCCAAGGCAATTCCTCACTCCAATTCCCACTCAGTTTTGTGGGATTACACAAGCAGCAGTGCTTGCTTGGCAAGGTGTAAGTGCAGCTAAGTTGGCTGCCAAGAGTGGGAGAGTGGGAGCCCCAAAACTGTCTGGATTTTGTGTTGGTGGCTTTTTGACTCTCCCACTCTCAAGGATTGTGAGCAGCCTCTTCTTCCCTGGTGGTCAGTGCTGGAGAACAGTAAGTGACACACTTCTTTCTTTCTTTTTTTTTTTTTTTTTTTTTTTTTTTTTTTTTTTTTTTTTTGCCAGCACAGTGATATCAATCATCCCAGGGTTTAATTGGTTGTGTTATTCTTTGGGGCTCAGGAGGAGACCTTATAGAATAGTTCCTGCTGGAGAAGCTACTGTCACAGTGTTGCCTTCAGTATCAAAACGTGAGGCCATTTCCATGTCCCCAAGATCGGCGGGTTTACCTCGCTGACAGCATGAAGAATGTGCAGTAGTCACCTTTGGAGAGCTTTATTGGTGTGTCAGTATTACATCATATCCCATTGCATATCAATACCCACCAGTCTGTGTCCTGAAAGCTTGGAGAGTGGGAGCTAAGTTATCTCTGGAGGTGGTCTGTTAGGATTGTTGTGAACTGCAAACCAGAAGGCTTGTACATCTCTGGAGGATATAAGATGGTATTTTGGGGAGCAGGAAAGCTCTCACTGTGGCCCAGGGTTTGTTGGCTTAATGGGGCAGGGTTCAGATGACAAAGGCAGTTTTTCCCCCAGCTTCATTTTCATTGATTTAAAGTGGCATCAGGGTCACTGCACCCTTCCATCACCTGGGGCAGATCTGTGATTGGATTTGGAAGCCTAAGGTTCTGCTATATAGGAATTTTTCACCTGGATCCTAATTTATAATTTAGGGCAGCTCTTCCCCTCCATTGCTTGCCTGGAACTCGTATGTCTGTGTAATGCTTTCAGCCACTGGAGTCAGCAGATCCTGAGTCAGCCACATTTGGCCAAGATCCCTGAACTCTCCCATACTTTTTATGAGGAGCTGCCATTTCAGTTGTGTTCCCTGAGACTCTGTCAGCAGTGTGGATGAAGATCAGCTCAATGAAAAGTATCAATGCAACAGCTTTGCTTTTGAAAAAGCTGGAATAGTGTTTGCACTGCCATTGAATATATAAAGAAATATTGATTTATTTAAGAAAGAAAAAAAATCAAGCAAGGGTACAAAAAAAAGTGCAAGAGTTTTCCAGGAGCTACCCTGCCAGCTTTTTTGGCTTCATTGCTTGCCTCAGTGGATGCAAGATGGTTTTAGTCTATTAATTTGCTTCTGGCTTTAGAAGTATATTAAGCTGGCAGCCACAAGTTTGTAAGGTTTAAAGCATAAAATGCTTGTATTCACTCCAGTGTGAAAACTGGCAATTGAGCAAATTGTAATTAGTTCCCTTTGCACTGCTTTTAGTGCTTGCATGAAAAAAGAAGATCCCTTTGATGTCTGTAAATTTGTGTTTGGTGCAATCCTTTCATTTTCAAAGAGGTTTGTGAAATCTAGCTATAAAATTCAGTGGCCTACCTCTCCTTCAAGGCCTTTGGATGCTGAGGGTAAAAAGCAGATGGTCTGGGATGAAGAGATGAGAATCATCTTGCAACTACTCATGCTGGCTGTGCTGCCAAAGACATGGTTTTTAATACTGCTGCCTGATAGGCAATGGAAAAAAAAAAATCTCACAGACTTCCAGTGCCCAAGGGACTTTAAGGTAAAAAATTCAAATCTGACTGCTGGCTGAGGATGCTTTGGATTCATTCTCAAGGACTGGCGCAGGTTCCTCACTCCTTGTGAAGTCCTGAATGGTTTGCAGCAGTAGTTTTTTTCCCTTGGAGCTGCGTGCTCCTCCTACAGAAGCTGCTCTTGCTCCAGTCAGATTTGAGAGCAGCTCCGGTGGCTGTGGTATGGCAATGGACTTGATTAGCAAAGCCCAGAGCCAGGAGCAGTGAAGAGGAAAACATGTCTGGGATCATCTGCTCTGTCCCTTGGCCAGAAAGGAAAGAGCTGTTCACTGCTGCCTGCTCTCCCTTGGTTTGTTCAGCTGCTCAAGCGTGTAGCCAGAAGGTTTCTGCTCCTCCCCAGGGAGACCATTTCACAGCTTTTACAACTCTTCCCGCTAAGTCAATGTCCTGATATTTGGAAATGACATGAATGAGATGAAAATCTGTCTTATCATGCCATTAGGGTTCTCATTGGAAGCTGCAAGTCAGGGTTTGTATTACTAAATACATACAGGGCTGCCAAACCAAAGCATTCAGAAATGATGAGTCAGGTTGTCTGAAAATTGCAGCTCACTCAGGAATCAAGAGCTTTCCAAAATAATAAATGTCAAAGTCCTTTTCTTTCTTTTTTTCTCCCCCCCCTTTTTTTTTTAACATCTGTATTACGAATATTTTGGATCCTGACTTTCACTTCTCCACATCAATAGGAGCTGGAATGTTGTGCAATTATAATTTTTTTAGATGAAAGCTGAGGTCTGTGAATTGATGTGAAGCCAGGCATTGGAGCATGGAAAAAAATGCCAACACCGAGAGGTGGGTGATAAAACTGTGAGCAGGCATGGGATTTATGTATTTTTCCATCTCTTCCTATTGTTTATGTACAGTCACCACAGTGTGGTCCCTTGCCTCCTTGTCTCCAAACCCACAGAGCAGGGCAAGGGAGTGAGGAGAGGAGAGGAGAGGAGAGGAGAGGAGAGGAGAGGAGAGGAGAGGAGAGGAGAGGAGAGGGAGAGGGAGAGGGAGAGGGAGAGGGAGAGGGAGAGGGGGAGAGGGGAGGAAGGCTGGGGAAAGCATTTATGTGTTGTGTAGTCACTGTGTGTGGGGCTTGTCCAGCAGCATTTCTGAACACGTGTATCAGGCCTTGCACAAGCCTGTCACCTTCTACATCCCACACTGCCCATCCTGCCTTCCCCTGGGCACAGCACTCGACATCACCCTCAGGCTGCCATGGGCTGGAGGTGTCCTGCTGATGGAGCCAGGCCTGAAGGAGGAGCAGGAGGTCAAAAAGCGTGGAGGAAAGGGAGCAGTGTTGGTGTTTGGCAACCTTGGCGTCTTCTCACGGGGGCTTTGGTACAGCCAGAGTCCCAGTGATGTGCATGACTGGCATCTGAGGGAGAAGGCCAGGCTGTCTCCCCTCTCATGCCTTTAACAGAAGCTAAAAAAGAGAGGAGAGAGGGCAATGTCCTCAAGAAAGGGGGTCACAGCTCTGGGCTGTGACTGAGAAGATTCACTGTATTTTAGAGGTGCCTCAGGCTGCTTGAAGGCAGTGAAAGCACGTGAGAATCATCATTTCTGCCCCAAACACACATCCACGGAGGGGAAGACCCTCCATGAGGGCAGTTTGAGTGAAGAGACTTGAATGTTGAGGGTAAGAAGCAGATGGTCTGGGATAAAGAGATAAGAATCATCTTGCAACTGCTCATGCTGGCTGTGCTGCCAAAGACCACAGGGGGACCACAGGCCTGAGGGAGTTAGAAGACATCGTGGCAAAAGGCTGACAGGCAGAATTGCAAAGGAACGTCCCCAAACCCTTCCATCTCCAGAAGGAAGCTTGAAATGAGCTTGGGTCAGACAAAATCTTCCCTGTGTGGGCTCCCCCAGGGAACATGTCAGTGTGAAGTTAGCCCTGAAACAGTTTTAACTTGCCCATGGTGTCAGTTCTGCTCCAGCTCTGAGCTCCCGTAGCTGTTGTTGGCAGCAAGGTCTTATAAAAGTGGAGTTGAGTGATTTTAGCAGTGAGTTCAGGATTGCTCAAAACTGGTGACTCAGTTCCTCCAGTGCCTCCTTCCCCCTCCTCCAAATGAGGGGTTTATTCATCACCTGGCTTCTCATTTCCAACCATTTAATGTGAACTGGGGTCAGGGCCTCAGTTTTTCTACAACAGTGACAATGGAAACTGCATTTCTTCTTAGATGGAACCTTACTTGATTCCAGGAACAGGATCTCCAGCTCTTCAAACCACTGCAACGACTTCACCACCACCACTTACACCCACCACATCTGCCAGGAGAACATGGCAGGGGTTGTTAATGAGCCCTTTTTGGAGACTGGCCAAGGTGTGCTGTAGTTTGGCTGGGAGTGAGAAGCAATTCCATGTATCTCCATCTTATCTGCTGCTAGACCCAGACGGGAAGCAGTTCCAGACCTCCCAGTCATTACAGGCCTGTCTGCTGCCCAGAGATGCCTGCTGCACAAAAGCCTGGCTTTCTTTCCCCAAATGCTGTCTGGAAGAAACAGGGAGCTTTGTTAGGGATTGGTGCTTACCACAGTTTTCTTCTGAACTGAAACAGAGTGTCACATTTGTTTGGGGCTTGTTGGGTTTGCAAATTGCTCTGGCCAGTGTCTCCTCCAGCTTCTGGGATGTTGCTGTCTCCCCACCTTTGAACAATGGCAGCACCATCAGTATCTCAAACCTGAGTGAGGCAGGAGGGCAGCATTACAGGTGAGTATTTCACCTGGAATTGAGTCATCATTATTTTTAAGCTCCGTGAAGGGCTTGAGCTGAGGTATTGTTATCTGACAGACATATCTGGGCATGTTGCTCTCCTTGGGGCAGCCTTTCTGCTTGCCTCTTCTCAGGCCCTTTATTCTCACTCATCACCAACCCCTTCTCCAGGGGGAAGGCTGGGTGGTGGTTTTGAACACCTTGGTGCTTCTGCCACTTCCCTGGGCAGTGGGGAAAACCTGCCTCCAGCTGCCTGAGGAAATGGTCAAGTGAGGCCTATGTCACAGGACAGTGTTCCCTTTCAAATGCTAATCACCAGTAGTTTAAAACCCAGTTTTAACTGGAGAAGAAAAAGGCAGGTGGGACCTTTAAGCATGTTCAGCTAGGCCTGGACTTCAGCAAAGATCCCTGCACTTGTGGGAACCTTTGTCCCCAAGTTTCACCAGGGCTCTCTGCAGACCCATGGAAATTGCCACGTAGAGCCTGTGACTAAATTAGACCCTGGCAACCAAAGGCCCTTTTATTTCTGCTTACAATGAGCAAGAGTTTCCTCTGCCAGTTTGGGATCTCTTCTCTCATCTGTTACCCCAACTCCTTTAATTTTCCTTCCAGTGCACCAATTTACCGTGGCCCCGAGTCTCCTGCACACACAGTGGGGACTTCTGCTGGTGCCCATCTGGTGAAGATGTTGTAACCCAAAATGGGGCTGTGTCTCAGCTATTTTGATGGAGCCTGGTAATTTGTCTGACATGGAAAATCCCCAAGCTGCAATCAGTGCCCAGGATGCTTGAGTGGAAAATGACACCATTATAAGGTAGTTCATCTCCACGTGGTCAATTACTCTGTGCCTACACATGGTCTGGAGCAGCCAGGGTGTCTGTAAAGGTATCCAGCCTTTGTTTTGGCTCCTTGGCCTCTGTGTTTGGTTAAACACAGAGGAAACAAAGCACCCATGGCCTAACAATTGTTAGAGGTGGGTGGTCCTCAGTTCCTCCGAGAGCATCTTGGGCAAAGAGCCATCAACCTCCTCTTCCCTCCCATTTAGCTAGGCCTGGGCAGAGGGGGTGGAGGGATGGAAGGGTGCCCTCTCCTCTCAGCAAGAGGGGATGTGTCTCCTGGGACAGAGGACAGGGAGCCTGGTGGTGATGGCCAAGTTTTCAGGGTGACTTGATGTAGGTGTCTCACACTTTTGGTGGAGCACGAGTGTATCCCAAGGACTCCTCCAGTGCTGATTTAGGGCCCTAACAAATGGGTTTGGAGCACCTGGAGTTCCACACCAGGCAGGTGGCCCATGGTATCCTGCCTTGGAGACTGGTTCCTAGGCAGAGACAGAGCAAGGAGTTGCCTGGAGCTACCCAGGCCTGGAGTGAAAGCCTTAATGCAGAAAGCTTATTAGTGCTCAGCTGAGCTGGAAGAGGCACTTGAGGTCATTCAGGGACTTTGCCTTAGTCCTCCACCCACCTGTGCACTCAGGCTGGGGCCATGGTGAGCAGCTCCTGGGGCAGTGGAGCCTACCTGGTGTGCAGGACCTTGGGCTTGGGCAATGTAAGAAAAGGCCTACATTGAGAGTGGAATCAGGAATTTTCTTTTAAGCACAGAATCACAGAATATCCTGAGTTGTTGGGACCCAGAAGGATCATTGAGTCCAACTCCTGGCCCTGCACAGGACCACTCTCATTTAGACAATATTTAAATGAGCATTCTAGCTGGGAAAGGGTGATTGAACCCTAAGCTGTTGTTGGTGCCTAGACCCCCTCCCCTGCTCCTTGCTCCCAGCCTTTCCCCCCTGGGCACTGCTGCCCCTGAGACAGTTGTTTATGGAGTGATGACCACAGGCAGCAGGAGCCCTGTGCTGATTTAGGGTCATCAGGAAAAGGTCACACAGGCAACATCTGAGCTTCTAAATCTTGGTGTCCACCAAGATAGAAAGCAGGGTTCTGCAGCTTGTCTTTATGACCATCATAAACTAAATCCAGCATCTTCCCGAGACTGGGTACAAGATAAGCCTGCAAAAAGCCCAAGTAGAGAAGTAATTTTTCTTTTAATTGCTGTTGTAGGACAGTAGGGATGAGAAACCAAGTGTCCAAGGGTATAGGAGCCCTCATCCCCTGATTAGATACATATAATGAGATGGAAAGCTAATCTATCATATTTAGAATCAGTCAATTAGAGGGTTAGGGTTATAGATGCATTTAGCTCTAGCGTTAGGGAGATATTTAAACCACATACTGTACTTAGTCATTACATGCTAAGTGATAGTAGATGCAGGTCACCCTATATATGGGCCATGGTAATCAGCTTGAAGTATTACTAATTAAACCTTTTCACCTCTGGGCTCCCTTCCATGCCACCATGCATGAAATGGGCCACTGAGGTCACGGGGAGATGCTCCTTAAAACCCAACACCCAGTGTTTATGGTGAAGTGGTGGGTGATTTGGCTTTCCAGTTCTGTCTCTGCTGTGTGGAAAGAGCTGTAAGCACACAGGTCTTGGTTTAATCATCTATTCTGCTTCTGAGTCTCAAGATGCCAGCTGGGCACTGCCAGCCCTTCACTTGCCCAGCTGCCTGCCTGGCATTATTTGAAGCCCACGAAATATCCAGGTAGATAAACCACATCAAAGTGAGTGTGGCTCTGGCATCTCCCTCCTGGCAACCCTCAGTCATGTTTTCAGAGGAAGTCAATAAAAGCTGCAAAGGCTGTAGTTGCTCTAGAAAGCAGCTTATGTGATTAGGCAGAAGGTCAAAAATAGAAAAGCCCACAAAGGAAGGGCTGAAAAATTGTGGGTGTCATGCAGTGGTGCCCAGTGATGGCTTCACTCCCTCTCTCCCTATGCTCTGAGACATGGGTGAGTGTCCAAGGTCCTCAGCTGGCTCTGGCACTAGCCCCTTCTCTTCAGATTTCATGGATCCTTCAGGCCAAAAGCCCTTGAGACTTTATATTAATATGCAGTTGCATCTGCTTTTAGGACCTTGCTGTGTCAGGATGGTGGCAGAGCCACGGGCCACCCTGCTGCAGAGGGCAGGAGAGCAGGGAGCTTTCCAGTGCCCCCCAGGCCAGGAGAAAGGCAGGGCTGGCTGTGGAAATGGGGGTGCAATGACTCTGGTTGCTCTCCAGCCCAAAGGGGGGGTTGTTTTGGAGCAGCTTTTCTCTGACAGTGTTACTGAGACATTCCTGGGAACATTCAGGCTCCACTTTCATGGAAGCATAGAATATCCTGACTTTGGAGGGATGTACAAGGATCATCCAAGTCCAACTCCTGGCCCTGCACAGGACAACCCCAAGAATCCCACCATGTGCCTGAGAGCCTTGTGCAAATGTTTCTTGAGCTCTGTCAGGCTTGGGGCCAAGAAACAACCACCCTGCCCTTAAACCTTCCCATCTCCATCCTTTAGAGGCTAATTGCTCCATTTCTGCCTTCCCAGGAATCCAAGTAAGATCCTCCTGCTTGTGATGGGTAAAGCTGAGTACTTGTCCACAGCAACCCTTTCCAGCCACTTCCTAACCCTTCAACCCCATCCATCTGGGGCAAGTCTTTGCAAGCTGGCAGGAGCTGGCACAGAGGGCTTGGAGCAGGAATTCTGGTATTTTCTCTCAGGAGAATACCAGGAACTGGTGCTGCTCACCAGGTACTGGAAAAGGTCTTAATTTTGGCGTGCCCCATGACCAAGAAATGATTTGAAATGTTGGGTATTTTCTGTGACACGGGGCAAGCATTTCCCCAGCTCCTCTCAGCTGGCTGGGACCAGCTGGTAAAGATCCCCCAGGGAAAGCTGGCAGGTTTGGGGCTGATGGAGAGCTGCCCCAGGGAGGTGGAGTGGGGATGATGCAATGAACCACAGCTCTTGCACTGCCAGGGCTGGTGTGTGGGCAGGGAAAGTGTCCGTGGTGTCCGGAGCTGGCGCTGCGTGGTCAGGGTGTGGGACACGGCAGCAGCTCTTCACCAGGCTCTGGAGGGGCAGCCAGAGCTTTTGGCTTTCTTGGCAGGTTCCTGGTGCTTTGCCACCTGTGTTCCCAAGGGCCAGGGACACTGTAGGTGGAGCACAGCACCTTGATGTAGAATTAAATTAGCAGCAAGTGCCCGTGGCAAGAAGCCTGTGACCAACATCTCATGTTTTCATGGAATGGCAGAATGGTTTGGGTTGGAAGGGACCTTGAGGATCATCTTGTTTCAAACCCCCTTGCCATGGGCAAGGACACCTTCTGCTAGATCAGGCAGCTCCAACCCCCATCCAACCCCAATGGTATTTCCCTTGTGCTGATGGGGGAGCATTTTTGTCCCACGAACTGTGCTCTCCAGCAGCAGTAATCTGATCGTTTCCCCCCACCTAATTCTCAGCCAGTAACTGCAGATCTTTGAGGCCTTTTTACCAGGTCATGTTCAGCTGCACTTGCAGGTTGGTCAATCACTGGACAAGTCTTTGCAAATCCGTGTTCAGCCAAGCCAGCCCACAGACACACCTCTCTCTGTACTGAGCATTCTCTTATTCATCCTCCTCCTTTTGTCTTTTTGCCCATCTGTGATCCCCCGCTGCAGTTTCAGCTCCTTATTTGGGGAGGAGCAGCACTGTACCAAAGAAAAATTACCAATGTGACCTCTGAAAAGTTGATTTTATCACCCTTTGAGCCTGTGTTTTGTTTTGGGGGGGGGGGTTATTTGTTGTTCATTCTCCCTGCTTGCCGAGCTACTCCAGTGCTCAGTCAGCACTTGGAGGAGGTGTAAATAAGCACAGCTCTGCCCAGCTGGGCAGGGATCTTTGCTGTGGTGTGAGCAGAGTGTTGCCATTGGTTTGAATGTCAGTTTTGGTGGTGGCATGGCCACCTCTCCATCACTGCTGAGGAGGGTGGTTGTTGGAGAGGATGAAGGAGCTAGGCCCTGCAGAGATGATTTATTAGTAAAAGATTCTAAAAGTATGAAACCCACAAGAGGAATAGAATTAAAAGCAAAATTTGAACTGTAAGCATGGACAGGAAGAAGGTGATTAGATAGCTGAAAAGACTTGGCTGGGTGAGTCAGTGACACCCCTGCCAAGACAAAAGGATGAATAAAAGGTTGAACCTTCTCAGGTATCAGGGATAAGGTGGGTTTCACAGGTTTTGGTATGTAGAGTAGTATTGTAATGTTGTAGTTCCCATAGGCTATATGTAGATTCTGTAGGTTTTGTATCTTGAGGTGATTGGTTAATGCTCATTAGAATATTCACGATAGAAGGGGTTAAAATGGAATGTAACAAGGAGCTCTGCCTCTTTGCACACCTTCTCTTGGACTCTCTTGCTCCTGCTCTTGCCCTCTTGGACTCTTTGCACTCCTGCTCCTGGATCCCTGGACTCTTCCCCAGTTAGGCTGCCTCCCCACGACCAATAAACCACGTGTCCCAAAGAGTATCCTGGTCTTCAGATCATCTCTCTCGTCGGACACAACCAGGGTGCTTTCTAATAGGTGGTGCTTCCCCTTGCTCAGCACAAAAGTGGGGCCAGACATTCTCTGCTTTTCCATGGAAAGAGACAGGCACTCTGAGCACAGGGAGTTGTTCCTACTCTTCCCCATAGGATCCACCACCATTTTTTTGTCACCTGCTTTTCCCATGAACTTTGCCAGTTTTCCACAGGTACCAGAGGTGTCCTGCCAGCCTTCCTCTGAGCCATGGCCCAACTGTGATAGCCCAAGAGCAAAAGGGCTGAAAATGTGGGGGTCCTGCATGTCAGAGACCCCCAGCTGGCATCTGTCTCTGCTTGGAAAGATGAAGATCTGTCTCCCAGCTGGGTATTGTGGAAGAGCAGCCATGCCCAGCCATGCCCAGGGTGAGAGGGTGGAGCCAGCAGGAAGCACACCGGTGGTTTAGATATGGGGTGAGAGCCTGGATTTTCAAAAGTAAACTTTGTGTCATGTTTTTGGGAGGTGCTGGGGTTGGGGTGCTATTCTCCTGTTTGTTTTCTTACACTGCAGCTCTAGGTCTCATCAAGAGGCCTGAATTTCTGGAGGGGGGTGCTCAGCCTGGACTCCAGGCCTGTACTGCTGGTGATGGCACTGGAAAGCCTGCCCGTGAGCTGAAACACCATCAGCTTCCCAAAGCCTGAGCACATTGTCTGACCCCTCCCAGTGCATCCCACGGGAAGAGGGTGAGTGAGCCCTCTCCTGACTACCTGCTGCAGGAATTTAGGGGATAAAACACCGCAGTAGCCATGCTGGGCACTGACCCAGCTGCCAAGCCCAGGGCTGAGGTGCTGTGAACGTTGTGGGGGTGGACCCTGGCATGTGCAATGAGGGCTAAAGGCAGACCTGCTCTCAAAGTCACAAGTAACAGACTGTGGGGACATTGAGTTGCCTCTTGGCAAGGCATTGGCTGGGAGAGGACCATGTTTCTTGTAGCATCCCTGGTGATGGGAATATGGAATATGGGCTGTGGCAGTGTTTGTCCACCAGCACACACAGCAAACAACTCAGCTCTTAGTCCTGGCCACCTGCCTGGCAGCTGATACCAAGGACTGGGGGATGGAGAGCCAAGTCTATCACAAAAGGAGGCATCTTTTCAGCTGAGAGAAGCCCAGAGATGGTTTTTTTGGGGGCTTCAGCTCCAGAAGCCAAGCAGATTCCTCAGTGGCAGGAGGAGCCTCACTGCCTTTGCTGCTGCTCCTCGCCTGAGACTGTTGTGCCAGCCAAGGAGTCAAACATGGCAAGGAGTGCCCTTTACTCCTTCCTGGGCCAGTTGCTGCTGAATCACTCACTATTTGCTCTGGTGACATGACCCTTCTTATCAGAGCTTTTTCTGCTTCACCCTTCCCCTTCCTGGCACAGCAGGGTTCATCTCCTGACCCACTGGGCATTTCCAAGCTCTGCTTCCAATCCTGGGTTCCCATCCCTGTGAGTGAGGCAGGCTCACATCCCCACTGCCTTTCCAAGCATTCATCAGGGCTGACTAAGGGCTCAATTTCACTGTCCCAGGGGGATAGAGCTGCAGCACCCAGCACCAGTTAAATCTCTCCTGGGACATTCTGGCCCTCCACAGCATCCTGGATGCTCCCCAGTGTGTTCTGGGGCCTGGGGTGTGAGGTGAGAGTATCCCAGAGGCTCATCCCATCCTGAGATGAGCCTTAACACCATGCATCTGGGCATGCCTTGTGCCTCATTTTCCTCCCCTCTGCAGATCAGGAGGGATGGGGTCTTCAGGAGCACAATTCAAGGCTGCACTCCTCAGGTTTAGAGGCCATCCCAGCTGGAGCGTGCCCAAATTCTGGATGTGGCCCTAAACCAGGTGACACCACACAGGGAGCTTCCACCTGGGTGGGTGCAGCCATTGCCCTGAGATGCCAAGGCTGGGGTGTGGAGCAGATGTTTCCAGGGCTGTGCTCACACCCCTGCAGCATCCAAAATCTGTCACTGGGGCCTGGATCTGACAAGGGGCCACAGCTCCTCCCCTCTGCCCCACACCACGGAGCTGGCTACCCTGCACAGCCATCAGGGAGGCTGAGCAGGCTGAGGCTCCCTCCCTGTGGCTCAGTTCACTGTGCCCCTGTGTTTGTGCCGTGGCTGATCAAAGCTCTGAGTGATTATGGGATGCAGGGTGCATAAACAGGAGGTGCTGGGGTGTTGCAGGCTGGGGAGATGAACCCCTCTGCCTTCTTGGAGAGCACCTGGGGGTGTATTTGTGGCTCATTCCTGCCTTCCTCGCACTGCCTGAGCCACTGGATCACCTTTGCAGCAGGGTGATTTCCCGTGGGGGCAGGTTGTGGTGATCAGCAGTGGCCTGGAGGGGTTTGTTCTGGCCCTGGCTTAGTGGATCTTCCCTCCCTGGCAAGGAGGATTGAAGCAGCTGGAGAGCCTGGCCCTACGTGTCCAGGCAAAAGCAAACCCTGGGAAGACCCGGTCAAGTGAGTTTGCTCTTAGAGTTCTCTCCAGTTTTATTTTCAAGGACTTCTCTCAGTTTGTAATTTGAACTAATAAGAGAGAATCTCTAAAAACTGAAGACAAATCCAGCACTGCGTCACTGAGCCTCCTTTTCACATCTCAGGGCTTTCTCTTTTTTGATATGGGTTTTATTTGGAGTTTTCATAGAATGGTTTGGGTTGGAGGGGGCCTCAAAGAGCTGCTCATTTCAACCTCCTGCCATGGACAGGGACACCTCAGGTTGCTCAGACCCCCATCCAGCCTGGCCTTGAGCACTTCCAGGGATGAGGCATCCACAGCTTCTGTGGGGAACCTGTGCCAGTGCCTCACGACCCCAAGCATTTTCTTCTAACTTTTCTTTTCCCTTTCCTTTCCTTTCCTTTCCTTTCCTTTCCTTTCCTTTCCTTTCCTTTCCTTTCCTTTCCTTTCCTTTCCTTTCCTTTCCTTTCCTTTCCTTTCCTTTCCTTTCCTTTCCTTTCCTTTCCTTTCCTTTCCTTTCCTTTCCTTTCCTTTCCTTTCCTTTCCTTTCCTTTCCTTTCCTTTCCTTTCCTTTCCTTTCCTTTCCTTTCCTTTCCTTTTCTTCCTCCCCTTTTCCTTTTCCTTTTCCTTTTCCTTTTCCTTTTCCTTTTCCTTTTCCTTTTCCTTTTCCTTTTCCTTTTCCTTTTCCTTTTCCTTTTCCTTTTCCTTTCCTTTTTTCCCCTCAGAAGCCAGCTGTCTGTGTGCTGTCTGGATGAATCCAGCTTTTCTTACTGCTGCCCCACCTTCCCATCTCCTGGAGCTACAGAGCCATTGAGACAAGGTATTCATGTGCATATACATGTTGTATATGGAGAGATCCTCTATTAATCTTAAACACTCTTTGATCAGAAAAGTAATGACTGCCTGGCATGAATTGCTTCACAAATTTTGCTTTTGTGGAGAGAAGCTCCTTGGCTTGAGCTTTTCCATCCTGGTAGGAACAAGTTATATCTGATGAACAGACCTTGCTGCTTTCACTCACAAAGCAGTAATTCACTCTCCAAGCAGCAGCATCCCAACTTATCATCCCTGCAAGCACCATTTATTCAGCAGAGCAGTCAGCCAGGAGGATAATGTGGGGTGCAAACCACGGGGTTCCTATCTGCTCTGCACCATCTGGCATGGCTTTCCCCTTCTTGGTGTATTTCAGGACACATAAACCAGGCAGGGAAACGTTTTCCTTCATGTGAGGAAATTCATGTCACCACATCACCAAATTTATCCTGCAGAGTAGCACCTATGGCTCCCAGTAGATCCAGTGGAAAATAGTTGTAGCCCAGCAAATTCCACTTCAGCCCATACAGCTGCAAAGCCATAAAAGACTTGGATCTTTCCCTGCACAAAGGTTCTATAAAGGCTCCCTGCAGCCTTGACTCCTTGCCAGCCCAGCCTCTCAGGCCACCTCAGCCCAGCCAGGACTTTCCAAAGAAAATCCTGTCAAAACCTCCCCGGTTTCTCTGGTTTGTGTTTTGTGCAGTGCTCTGATGTGAAAATATTGATTCTGGACTTTAAAGCAGCTGATTTGTATATTTGACTAATTCAACAGCACCAAAGTTTGGCCTGAACTGTCCTTGTCCTTGTCTGGGTCCTTTTTTATATTTATAATGCAGCCTTAAAAGCACAGGGGGTATTGACATAAGGAAGAGCCAAATGTAACAATGATTCAGCACAAACCCTATATACCAGCAATTTAGTCTCTTTTGGCTATGTGCAGCTTTTGGTTTTGTTTTTGTTTTTGAATTCTTTTTTATTCTTTAACCCTCCAGATTCTATTCAAAATGGAAAAATTTAAAAGGCCATCTCAGAAGAATGTTAAGCATTTATGCAGAAACAGAGAAAATCAGGCTGATGGAAAAAAAATACAGAAACCCAAGCTTCTTTTGGTGAAGAAGAATAGGTTTAGATTGGATATCAGGAAGAAATTCTTCACTCTGAGGGTGCTGAGGCCCTGGCACAGGTTGCCCAGAGAAGCTGTGGCTGCCCCATCCCTGGAAGTGCTCCAGGCCAGGCTGGATGGGGCTTGGAGCAGCCTGGGATAGTGGAAGGTGTCTCTGCCCATGGCAGGGGGCTGGAACAAGATGATCTTTACAGTCTCTTCCAACCCAACCCATTCTATGATTCTATACTGGTCACACTGATCTGCCCAGAGATTTCTGTGCCTAGGGCTGCTCAGCAATCTCTGTGGGCACAAACCTTTTCCCAGGGTTGAAGCTGATATGGTTTGTCACAAGGCGCTGGAGTGCATCCTACACTTGCAGCTCACTGGGCCCCAGTCAAAACTCCTTTTTGTTTGGTTCACGTGGGCTCAGCTTATGCCTGTGCCTGCTCCAATTGGGATTTGGGTTGGAGCTGTGTTTGGAGGTGGTCTGGCCTTGTTCTGGCACCCCACACTCCTCAGCATGGTGTTACTCCCTGCTAAGCAGTCCTGAAGAGGGGTCTGGTGACGAACTCTTTTGGCAAAGCAGCAAATGATCCCACTGGCAGCCCCAAAGCCCTGCATCAGAGAGAGATCTGTGCACTGGAAAATGCTCTGCCCTCACTGCTGAGCTAGTCCAAAAATTTAACCCTTGGATGAAGGAGCATCAAAGATATATTTGCTCTAACTTAGAAGTAGTTTTGTATCTCTGAATCAAAACCTTTCTGTGACTTGGTCCCATTTGAAACTGAGCACACTGTGTAAGACTTCCTGGGTGCTGTGCTGAACCCTGGGCATGTCCCACCCTTGCATGTCCCACCCTTGCATGTCCCACCCTTGCATGTCCCACTGCTGCTCTGTGCTGGTAATGGGCGCAGGATCCATGAGGGCAGACGAAGAGCCCAGGGGCATTTTCTTTTCCATCTCTCCCCATGCCCTATCAGCACAAGCCAGACCATAATTCTGCAGCCAGCTTTGAGGACAGGACACCCACCACAGGCTCCAGGTGAGGACTGAAGGTTGCCTCTCCAGGGAGCAGGACTGCCTGTGCCTGGGCACTGTGGGAAGGCAGCCTGACCTGCCCTCCAGCTCCATGTCCTGTCTTCTGACTTAGTCCAAGTCTTCTTAACAGGCCAAAAGGCAAAGCAGGAGCATAAAAGAGTGGGGAATTTCCTCCTGGGCATGGCTCAGTGACACCCTGGGTTAAGTGTGTGGCTGTTCTGAGACAAAGCAGGCAGGGTGAGAGGTAATGGGGTCTCTGCTGACATCAATGGGGTTCATGATGCTGGAGCTGGGGTTGGTGCAGGGGCTGTGCCACCCTCCTCATCAACTTTAGATTGGCAAAATCCCAAAACTTTCCAGACTACATCCTGGTGTCTTTTGCAGTTCTGTAGGGTGGCAGGACTGAGGAGGTGCTGAAGGCTTCCCACTGAGCACAGTGGGAGAGGCTGGTGGGTCTTGTGGGGCTGCAGCTCACCTCTGCATTTGTGAGAGAGGGAGGGCAAAAAGACCTAACTTTTTGTTTCCAGGCTCTTTGTCTTTCTCACAGAACTGGAAAATAATGGAAAGAAGGTGTGTGGGACAGGGAGGGAGGATCTTGCCTAAGTGAGACACACTCTGAAGCTGAGAGCTGTTGTCTCGGTCACAGGGGAAGCAGCTGCTGCAGTGGGACTGGGTCTGATGTGCACAGAAGTGTCCTTGGGAGCATCATGGGACAGATTCACTCTCTCCAGCCTGTTTTAAAAGGTGAGGAGCTGACAGGAGCCTGCCTAGCACAGCTTTTCAAGCATCAGGACAATGTGTGGCTGCCATTCAGGGCAGCTATCACACCGCACGCTCACACACAGGGGCAGAGGAGAGCTGAACTGCAGATAACCTGCTAAGACTGAGGCAAGATCAGCTGAGAAAACGACCCTGGCTTCCCAGTGCTGCCAGTACCGGCACAAGCCGGAGGTGGAGCAGTCCTGGCTCAGACAGAAGAGCTGGCTGGGCTTTGTTGCCGGCTTTTGTCCGCGGCTTTCCGCAGGGCTGGTTCTCCACTCCCTGCAAAGCTGTGCAAAAGCTGCACATCGCCACAAAACGTGACAGGGTGAGCTAAGAACCAGAGCTCACAGGGCACTTCAGCTCAGCTCAAAGCAAAGGTCAGGGTTGTTCCTGTCCCCTACGTGGGGATTTGCCCTCCTGGGGCTCCGTGAGAACCCTGAAGTGAGGAGAGCAGGGGAAAAAAACCTTCACATTGAAGATCTGGTGGAGAAGCCACAGGTGCTCCAGGGTATTTGATCGGGATAGAGGATCAGGAGAGGGCTTGGGGGGACTTACCCTCAGGAGAGAGACAAAAAATTAAACTCTTCAAAGTTTCTGAAGTTATTTGTGCTCTTGATGGGCGGCATTTGGTAAAATTGAGTCTGAAGGTTGTTTGGAGGCAGTTTATTTTTAGCCGAGATGGCTTGTGACAGCACAATGGTGTTGCAACACCAGGGTTCTTGCCTGTGGTTTCCCTGTGCTTTGGTGCTGGAGTGAGTGAAGGCTCCTGACAGGGGCTCATTGTGCTGGAGAGTGCAGAGATGTCGCAAGAGCTGGTTCCCTCCCGAGGAGGCAGAGAACAGACCTGCAAAAGCAGAAAGAAGGAAGTGGAGTCAGCCCCTTGGGCAGCCTGTGGGCTCTTGTCACAGCCCCATGTGTCACCTACCCCAACCCCAGCATAGCCAAGTGCTGCACCACCCCCATGGACCTTCTTCTCTGAGGGGATGGAGATGGGAGGCTCCTGCCACTCCTTCCAGCTCTCCTTCCAGCCTTGCTGCTTCTAGCACAGCTGCTTGGCTTTCCCCTCTACCTCCTCCATGAGCAGGAGCCACAGTAATCTAAAATAGTTGTTCCAACTCCAGCAACGTCACTGCAACTGTATGAAGTGACAGAACTGGAAACCAGCACAGGGCCAGGGAGGAGACTGGGGGCCAAAAGGAAATCTAAACCCACAGCCCATCACTGTAACTAAACCTGTCTGCCAAAGGCAGCCTTCTCAGTTCAGCTTCTTACCTGGTGTAAGAGAAGAGACATCAAAGGCATAAGGATCTGGTTTCCTCAGCTACTGTCCTTTCACTTGTGCCTGCTTTCTGCCTGTGCAAATCCATTAACTCTTGCCCAAGGTAACAGCCCAGAATGAGGTACCTGATCTGCCTCTTTTCAGGCAACACAACCTGAGATGAAAGCTGTGTGAGTTTGGCATGCCACTCTGTAAATCCCTACGTGTTGATTCCCTGTCTCCTCCTCAAGTTTTACAGGATGCCGACAGCTTTCTGCCTGTTTTATGGTTTCATGGCTGTTGCTCGACACATCAATATGAGAATTAATTAATCTTGGCTAGAGGGTAGGCAGCAGCTCGGGCAGCCCAAGAGCAAACAAGGTCAGGATTTCAGCAACAGCCCATTTAGAGAACTTGCTGGGGCTCCAGCAGAGCAGCCTCATCTCTGCAATTTTTATTTGGATCACTGCTCTCTTGCCTTGTTTGCAAGTTTTGTCCTGTTGGCAAGGCTGCTGTGAAGCCAAACTCAGAAGACTGTAGCAGATGACTCTGCTCCATACAGGGAGCAAGGATTAGGGCAGGGAGAGTGTTTGGCTCACAAACAGTCACTACAAAACCATTATTGACTTAAAATCCCTTTGCTGATGTCCCAACTTCCATTTGATGATGCTAAAAGGTCAGAAGGAAAATTAAAGCTTTTTTTTCCCCTAATCCCTTTAAGTGCTAAATTAATGGAAAGCAATTGAATCAACAATTTAGATTAAGGCAATAGCTTCAGATGCTGGAGAAACTCTGCATCCTCAAAGGATGCCTGAATGAAATGCAGCTTTTCAGAATGGGATTGGAACTGCCCTTGGCCTCCTGTTACAAAGATCCCTCTTGGTAAGTGAATAACCCAGGACAGCCACGTTCATTGCAGTGCTCAGCCCTGGAACATGCCCACAGATCACAGTGAAGGACTTTGAGCAGCAGCAATAAATACAGGGGAAAAGAAAGATCTATGTCAGGCTGGCTCTAAATTAATCTGTTTCCTGAAAAAAATCAATAAATCATTACTGCTACTAATGAACAGTATTTATCAAGTTGATGCTGCTCTTTACAGTCCTTGGTAGGTGTGAAATATTTTTAATTTTTTTTTTAACTTTTCTTCTCCTTGTGTAGCCAAACTTTCTCTGGATCATCATAGTGCAGAGTGAGGATGCCCTGATGGAGAGGAGGGATGTATTCTCCATGGAGAGGAGCACAGTGAGTACAAAGAACAGTGGCAGAAGCAAAGGCAAATGCAAAGGAGAGCTCCAGGGTGATGTGACTCCTTTCTTCCTCGAGCCCTGGTCACAGACCCTGCTCCTCAGCTCAAGCAGGCAATAATCCAACAGGCTGAGAGGTGGTGGATTGGATCTTGCATGGTTTAGTTGGGATGCAGCCAGCTCGTTTCCTTGGTGCCTGTTGACAGAAGGGCTTTTACTGCACACACAAGCCTTAGCAGAGACAAAACTCATGTCTCCCCTTCTAATAGGAGAATGGAGAGATATAACTCTGTCAGCAAAATGTGTTTTTCACGTGAGTGGGTTGGGTTGGAAGGGAGGCAGAGATCACCCAGCTCCAACCCCCTGCCATGGGCAGGGACATCTTCCACTAGACCAGGTTGCTCCAAGCCCCACCCAGCCTGACCTTGAACAATTCCAGGCACTGTGCACCCACAGCTTCTCTGGGCAACCAGGAAAATCATCCTGGACTTTCTCATCGAGCTGGAAAGCTGATGAATAGTGGTGTGTTGATTTGCATGGCCCAGCCACTATAAACTGGTGGTTTTATTCCCATGTTAGATGACCCTTTGTAATGTAAGCTACAATGGTTGGCCATACTGGTGAAGCAGGAAAATCTTCCTATTAGGAGCAGAAACTTATTAAATTCCCATTTATCACTCTTAAACAGCAGTTCCAGCCATCCCTCTATCCCAAACCCCTTGGCTTCAATTTTTCCTTTTTTTTTAGTTTTTTTTGGGGGGGGGGTGGGGTTTGTTTGTTGATTTTTTTGGGTTTTTTTTTTTTTTTTTTTTTTTTTTTTTTTTTTTTTTTTAGTTTTAGGGGGTTTTTGAGTGGTTTGTTTGTTTGTTTGTTTGTTTGGGGTTTTTGTTTTGTTGGTTTTTTGGGGGGGGGGTTGGGTTTTTTGTGGGTTTTTTGTTTTGTTTTGTTTTGGGGGGGTTGTTTTTTGGGGGTTTTTTTTTGGGTGGGTTTTTTTTTGGGGGGGGGAGGTGTTTTTTTGAGTTTTAGATTTGCCTATGAAATTTCTTCTCCTGAGAACAGTTCTGAGAAACATGTTTTCCATGACTGGTTCCTTCAGAAATGTTATTACTGGCTTGGGAGAATTCTTAAACAATAAGATTAAGTTTCTCTTACTTGAAAATTCAGACACTACAAATTTTTAATGTCAAAAAAAACCCCAAACAAGTAAAAACAAGTAATTTCCTAAGAACATAGACAATCTGGTGTTAGCAGTTTTTCATGGGAAAACGCTTCACTCCAGTGTGTGTGCCTGTGCCTAAGGAAACTAATGGCAGATGGGGTGAGAGGAAAAACACACAGGATAATTACAAAGCCCCACTTATCAACCTGCTCCTAACTGTTCTTTGGAGTGGTAGGCAAACATGCAAAACACCGAACCACTCTGTATTTTTTATGATGCTTTGAAGTGCGAGCTCCAAAGAAATTTTAACTCGCACCACTTCAGCATTTCCATAGCTGGGGAGTGCTGGTGTCCTGGGGCAACAGCCACCACCTGGCTTTCCAGAAAGAAACCCAAAACAGGGGATCTAGTTGGAGATACCCTGTCCTTAATCAAGAGAAGAGGTGGGCAAAGGAGGGAGCTCATGAAGTCTTGAAGGATAAGTCCCACCGTGGTTCTTTTCATGTCCTAAGGGATATTCCCACCATGCAACCTTCGCTGCTCCAGGGTGACATCTTTGAAGCACAAACAGGTTGGCAGAAGGGGAATCATCATCCTTGACATATTTCAGATTTTTTCAGAGATCCTTTGGTTGGGGTACACTCCCTCTTTCAGCCAAGCATGTGTGCTTCCCCCTTTCCTCATATCACTAATCAGGAGTGGAGTGGCAACGAGAGGTGCTGAGTGTTGACCCTGGGGAGCCTCTGCCATCAGCAGATGCAGGTGTTGGCAAGTGCAGGCGGGCTGCTAAAAATATCCTGCATGCTTTATTCTTGCTTCAAAGGCCATTAAGTATTTCTGTGAGAGTCTTTTTCATCTTCAGCATGGAGACCTGCCTAGTACTCCCACGCATCCTTTACAATCCCCGGAATCTCAGGTTCTTCCAAATGGGAATATCTGGGCTTCAGATCTGAGCAACAAAACCTTTAGTGCTGTGTGGCAGCACTGGGAAATATGGGCAATGGAGCTGAATTTCTTCTCCTTTTAGCCGTCCTTGCAACACTAATTCTACTGAGTGCAGGCCCTGGGTTTGCTTCCTGTATCTGCAAAGAGCACAATCAAATCCAATTACTCTTCACATGAGCATGATCCACGTATGTGAGGTTTTTAATGCAGAATATTTAGGTCTGCTTCATAAATAGCAAAGGAGTGCTGCGAGGAGGTGTCACCCTCTCACCCACAGGCACCTCAGAGAACCCAACACACCCATGCAAAGGCCAGCCTTGGAAACAAAAGCACCTCACTTTTCCTCTCGCTCCTGCTCTGCCAATGCATTTCCAGCCTGTGCTCTGTGGCTCCTAGCAGCCCGGGTGTTTTAGTCATCCTAATGTGTTTGCTTAGGCACCAACATTAGTGTCAGAAGCACTTAATGCAGAGGAAACTCCCCAGGAGTGCCCTGCTCACTGCCAGAGCCATCAGTCCCGCGTCAGGAGCGCCCGCGCTGCGCCGTGTTTATTGCTGCGGGCTGGGTAATGAATTACCCACTGATCCTGAGGGCTCCTTCCCACTAAGCCATCTGGGAGAAAAAAAACACTGCTGGGCCCCATATTGACAGGCTGAGAGGGTTGGGGTTTTTCAGCCAGGAAACCAGAAGGTTTTGGGGAGACCTTATTGCATCTTCCAGTATATAAAGGGGGCGGACAAGAGAGATGGGGAGGGACTTTGGGCAAGGGCCTGGAGTGACAGGACAAGGGGGAATGGCTTTAAAACTGAAGGAGGGCAGGGTAAAATTAGATATTAGGAGGAAGTTCTTGACTGTGAGGGTGATAAGGCACCCAAAGAGGTTGTGGATTCCTCATCTCTAGAAATGTTCCAGGCCAGGCTGGATGGGGCTTGGAGCAATCTGGGATAGTGGAAGGTGTCCCTGCCCATGGCAGGGGGTTGTAACGAGATAATCTTTAAGGGCCCTTCTAATCCAAACCATTCTGTGATTCTGTGATCCTACGTTAGGTGACTTGTGCGCTCACATCAGCCTCCAATGACAATAAATCTGAGATGAGGATGGAAATATTTATTCTTGCCTGATGCTGTGATCTCGTATTTAGCAGATGATTCAAACCTGTGACACAGTGACATCCTCCCACCCTGGAGTCTCTGCATGGAAACTCATATTTCCCACCAGGCTAATTGGGGCTGGGTTACTGTGGGTGAGGCTCAGCCACTGGCAACCCCTGGCAAGGTGCCTGACCCCTTTCCCAGCCCCTGGCAATGACTCTGGATTTTCTCCTGTGCCCCCAGCTGTTTCTCAGTGCAAGCAGCTCGGGTTGGAAGTGAGGCTTTAAACCAGGCTCACCTGAGCCTAGATGTGGGTTTTGGGGCAGAGGATTTAGCCAAGAGCCTTCCCATGTGACCCCATCCTTTAGTAAGCAACTGCAAGGCCCTGTCTGTGGGCTCTCCTTAGGCAAATGGAGGCCTGGCTCACTCACTACTTTTAAGAAGCCCTTTTTCCTTCATGATTTGTTTGCTGCTTTGATTTTTTTTTTCTTTTTAATTTTCTGTGTCTTTGATGTAAAGGAAACAGGAGGAATTTGAACTGAGCTGTGGAGGTGAAGAAGTAGTCGGAGATTACATTTCAATCTGCTACTGGAGTTTTGAAGGCAACACTTAGAGTCATTTTTCTTTTCTAATCTCTTCTTTCTTCCCTCTCAGTAGCAGAAAATGAGCTTTCCAAGGATTCCTGGCTATCACATCGTGCTGGAGGTGGGTGAATCCTCTCTGTGCCCACCAGGATTTGCTGCTTTGCTGTCATTCACCTTCTGCAGATCATCTCTGCCTGTGGAGGTGCCTCCAGCCTTCCTGCCATGCATGCTTCTCTTCCCCTGAGCTGTAACAAGGAAAACACAATACAAATATTAATATAAAAATCCCCATAATTGTTTTAATTCGAGTGCTTTTTTTTTTTTTTTTTCCCCTAGGGTTTCTAGTGCCAAACTCTTATGCCTGAAAATATCCAGAGCTAATCCATCTCTGTAAATGCTGGAGTCACCCTAACAGCAGCTGGATGAAAAGTAGACTTCCCTGCCCCTGTACATCTGGTGCTTCAGAGCCTGGCAGTGGTGGCTCTGACTCGCAGGACACTGTCCCAGTTCCTTGGAGATGGAGGGTGGAGGATCCCAGCCTGCACAGGAGCTTTCCAGAGGGAGCTGGGAAGTGGCGAGGCTGGTTTGCTCTTCCCACATGGCAATTTACTGTAACGCAAGGAAAGTCACCTCCTAGCTATCATCAAAGGGGTAGTGTTTATTCCAGGGGATTTTTTTGGGGTGGATTTGCCTAGGGCTGGTGCCTGAGCTGGTGAGGCCATTAATTAAAGCAAACAATGTTGACTTTCAGCCTCTTTGGAGAAACTGAGGATCATTTTAAAGAGACAGATCCCTAAAAGGGCCTTGTGCCAATCCCTTGCCATTCCAGGAAGGTTGGAGCCAGCCTGGCTTATCCCATCCTGGCCTGTGCCTCCTGCTCTAACAACAAATCCCACTACAAATCCATAGAGGAACTGACCTTCTTTCCATATATATCTCTGAGAAAGAGTGAGATCCTTACAAACAACTCTGAACAATTAATTGCTTGCAATGTAAATGTTACAAATAGTGTTTTCACTCCAAAGCCCAGAGTTTCTCAGCCTGTGGAGAAGGGGTGTGAGCTCCTGCTCCTCCAGCCAGCTGCCTGGCTTGAAGCCAATGTTTTCACAGTGCCAGGGAGCAGAATTTGGAGTATTTGGGTGCAGACACAGCGGCTGTGTCTTTGTCACCATGTGCCTTGGCAGCTGGAATGTGGAGCTCCTCCAAGGGCACACCATCCCATTTCCTGGCACGGTGCAATTCCCTGGACCCTTGGCATTTTACAGCCCTCAGAAAAGGTTTCTTGTTCAGGGCTTTGTTAGTGTTTGATGTTTTAAGAACACTAAGCAGACACCACTCTCCTAATCCTGTCAGATTTGCAATGAAGCAGATATGTAATCCTTCATGGGTATTAAATTTAATAGCAATAAAATCTATTTAAGAATTATACTGTCAAATGCCTGCCTAAGCAGAGGAAAATATTCTTAATTTAGACTTCATCAGGAATCTATTTCCAGTTGTTACTGCCTGTGGAAGTCTCCTCTGCGTGTGTGGGGGTAAGAATGAGAAAAATCAGCAACAGGCAGTCCCAGATTGCTCTTTTTTGGAGACTTTCAGGAGAAACAACCCTGGTAATATATGACCATATTCACATGGGTGAGCATACATCTGTACAACTGCTTTTGTATCCACAAGAGCAGATGTGGGTGCACTCAGGGGCACCCCTGTATTTAAGGAAAAGCCCCAAGCTGCATGATGCATATTCCTGCCAGGGGAAGGATTTTGGGGGGTGGTGGGAGGAGAGATGTGCTGGGGGCTGAGAGAGAGGAGGTGGAAGCTGTGCCACAGGCAGGATTGGCAGCTCTGGGAGGGATGAGCAACAGGTGGGGTTGAATAAGGAATGGGGGGCACAGCCCTGAGGAGGGGAGCAGTGAGGAGAAGTCCTGAGCCTCTGGTTTTGGTGCCCCTCCTACCTGGGGAGCTGTAGCTTGGCTTTGCTTGGTCTTGGCCCAAACACTGGGGGAAGCAGGTTTCCCAGCTGAGTAAACAGCTGAGTTAGCTACCTAATTAAACAATAATTTTAGTGTCTAAAAACTTCAACTCAGCCTCTGCTTTTGGCATGAAATGGATAAGAGGTCCTTATCTGACCCTCATGCCCCGGTGCCGTGGTTGGGAGCCCTGGTGCAGGCAGGAGGATGAGGTGGAGCTGCCGTGGTGGTGGTACCTGAGACACAGCTCACAGCAGAAGAGAAAGTCTTACAGGAAAAGGTTTTTGTGAGACTTCAGGTCGAGCCATCTTTCCCTGGCTGTGACCTGTGCAGTACAGTGGGCGCTGGTAGGGCCAAAACATGGGATGGTCCTTTCAGATGCTGAGTAACTTCTCTCCAAGAAGAATTCCCACCAGCCGCGGGGCAGGGAGCTGGGAGCAGAGAATGCTTTGGAGGTGAGACCTGCAGAAATCTAGCTTGCCCAGAGCCTGTCACCCCCTGTCAGGACATCACACAAACAAATCCTGCGTGACACGAGTGCCCTCCTCTCCCCCTCCCCTCTCTGCCCCCCAGCCCGCCGGGTAGCCAGGCAAACACCCGGTTTTGCTGTGTTTACATGAAAACTTCTTCCAAGTGACAAAACGAAGCCTGTGGTGTCGCCCAGACCCATCCAGCTGCCGGCACAGGAACTGTCTGATACCACGGGCTAATTAAGGAGCTTTTAAATAGTTTCCGGCAGCGATATGATAAAGTGCTGACTCTCCTCTTGAGGAAGCCTTGCGAAAGGTGACAGGGTTTTCCACCTCTCCTCTCCTCTCCCTCTCCTCTCCCTCTCCTCTCCCTCTCCTCTCCAGCTGCCTTCCCAGGAAAGCCGCTTAAGGCCGGGGCAGGGATGGAAGATGCTCCTTCCCTTTTGAACGCAGGGATCATCCCCGCAGGGGATGTCTGGCGGCGCGGGGTGACCTGCTCGGGATGGGAGGCAGCTCAGCGGGCTTTGCTCAGTGCCACAGCCCGGTGCCACCCTCCCAAGAGGGATTTTTCACATCCACCCAGGGCGGGCGTCTCCAGGCTGCTCCCCCGCTCCCGGCTCCGGGCTGCCGGCTCTCCCGGGCCGAGCCTGCTCCAACACGAACGCGAGGGAGCCGGGGAGAGCTGCAGCTCGCAGATGTCTCCCCTTAAAAACCCGGCAAAGCGGGTGGAAATCCCCCGCCCGGGGCTGAAGCAGGGGCGGGGGCCAGGCTGGGCGCTGGGATGAGTTTTGGTTTGATCCTGATTAAGAGAGGGCAGGAGGAGCCTGAGCCAACGTGGCCCCCGCTGCTCTTAACCTCAGACGACCCCGGGTCAGAGTCCGAGCGCTGCAGCCCTGGCAGCGTTCCTCTGAGCAGGAAACTCGGGAATTGCTCTGCATCCCGGCCGGCAGCTTTCGCTCCCGACCATGGGCGCTGGATGGATGGCAAACCCCTCGCCGTAAAACGAGGCTCCGTGGAGATAAATCTTTGCGGAATTTACGAGTCGCTCATCACTTTCCATGCATGTGCTGGGAAAGCATCACCTAAATCACTCTGAGGGGTCCGCGTTTTACAGCGGCACTGGCATTGTATTTCCCACAGAAAGATCCACGTGCTTGGAAAACGTTTAGTCCATGCAGTTTGACATTAGCTAAAAAAAAAAAATCTGAGATAAACATCTTTCAGATGGAGAATTTGAGCTGTGGAATAAGCAGGCTGAAGTCCCCTGAACCTGGTGTCGGTTGTGTTTTTTTGGTTTTTTTTTTTTTTTTTTGTTTTTTGTTTTTTTTTGTTTGTTTGTTTGTTTTTTTTTTGTTCATTTGGTTTGGTTTGGTTTGTTGGGTTTTTTGTTTGTTTGTTTTTTGTTGCTGTTTTTTCTTTGTTTGGGTTTTGTTGGCCTTTTTTTTTTTTTTTTTCAGTTAGACATGTGTGATAAATGCACATATTTCTGTGGCTGAGACACCCCCTTGTAAACAGAGTGTCGCATTAGTGCTTGCCTTGAAACACCTTCCCTTGGAGCAGCCAAGCCTTGACCCTTCCAGACAGCATGAAAATATCTACATATATAGTTCCAGTAGATTTTCATGCTGTCTGACCAGCTGCCAGCAGCTGCTTAGGAGTTAGGTGCCTTCCCTGGAGGCAAGGACACAAACAGGAATCTGTGTCACGGCTTCAGTTTGCTCTTAAAATGTAAAATTGAATTTTAAACAAATGAGAGAGGTTGGCTGATGGCAGGCCATTCTGTGATGGATGCTCTGTACCTGCTGACTGATGGAGGCTGTAAACCTGCCCCCGATGGAGCAATGCTGATTTACATGGGCTGAGGATTGAGACCACTGGATTCGTGTTAGACAGTCTGGCTTTTGACTCCTGCTTGTGGCCCGGGGAGTGCAGGAGAGGGAAAAACTCACCCAAGTAAAAGGCAGCTGCTTGCCTCCATGTCTGTGGCAGAACAATATTGGCCTCTTAATTTCCTACTGATTAAACTGTAGGAAAACAAAATCTGCTTTGCCTGGAGCGATTTGGCTTCAGCTCAAAAGCTTTCTCATCAAAATGAAATATCATTTGCTGCGAAACCGTTAGCAGGAGGATAAATGTAGTTATAAAAGCAGCTATTTGTAAAACCCAAGTGGGGAGCAGCAAAATGCTGTCATTTAGGAGAAAATCTCCACAAGGGCTCTGGAGGGCAAAACTCCTTATAAAGCCCAAGCTTCATCAGGACTGTGTGATGAGACAGAGAATTGTTCAGCTGCTCATCACTCAGATACAGAAGCATTTCCCTTCCTAACATCTCTCTTGACTTGTCTAAAAGATGAGCTGGTTGGCACAGGGCTGGTGGGACCTTCCAGTCTGGTTATTGATGTCCCCAAGCTCAGAGGAGGGGTTGGAGACAACTTGTTTGGGAAGCACGAGGCTGGAAATGGTGGTGTAGCCCCTCCAACACCCACATACTGTGATCAGCAGGGCTCAGGGCTGGAAAATGGAGTATAACCTATATAATCCTATATAATGCCTAGTAAATAGCAGGTCATTTTAGTCCTGGGAAATAGCCACAAGAGGGAGATGTGATTGGATGTGCCAAATGTATGTCTTTAATAGGCAGGCATCTTGAGAAATCTTGAGTATTAGTTCAGAGCTCACTAGAAATCCAGGAAAATATTTCACAGGAGCCTGTAGTTTTGGGGTGACCAAGTATCTGAGCTGAATTTTCAAAGTACTTTTACCATAACAAAATTGTCTATGATGCATTTTTGCCTCGAAAATCTCCCTAGTCCTAATGGAAAATTGTGTTTTCTTGAACGCTGCCTGGATTACATTAATAATTTTAAGTGAAAAGAGGGGAAATGCCAAGCTCCCCCAAACCCTAACAAAAACAGGCAGTCAAATTTTCATTTCAGGTTGATTCAAAGAAGAATTTTGATCAGTGAACCAAAAATTTCCTCATTCAGACAGCACAGCTGTAATTATCTTGCCCTTAAGGGCCGACTGACCGGGTGATGCTGCAGCATTTTGGAGCAGTGCTATGGAGACGGCTTGAATCTGCTTCCTGCATTCTGTGCTTTCAGCTTAAACAAAACATTTCCTGAAAGCCACCAGTCTGTCACCTTTCCCCTGGATGAGAATAATTTCTGCTAAAAGTAAACCTCCTCCTGTCTCCCCTCTCTCTCTTTTCCCCCCCACTGTCCTCCACAAACCCAGACTCTGATAGTAAGAGTTCTGTGGGGCTGAAGATTTAGGAAGCGTAGCCTGGGCTGTGGATACTCCCTTTAAAATCATCTCTATGCCCTTTAAACCACCTGACTCTCCACTGTCATTGTAACAATGGGGAAAAACCTTTTTTATTTTCTCCTCTTAGAGCTGCTCCTGTTACATAACTGCTAATATCTTGAGGCTTTCAGACCTATTTACACACAAACAGACTAACACCCATCTGAAAGTCATCTCGGGCACAAAGAAAGGATCTGTTTGCCTCCCCAAAATAACAATCCCTCTCTGCAGGGCATTGAATAACTGTGGGTGCCAGGTTGGTGCTTAGGTTAATCTGCTTAGATCGACTAACACAGTTGTGCAAGGGTAGAAAATACCCAGTCAAGTAAATTACCTCATCCAGGGAAAAGCTATTCTAAAGAAAGCTCACGCTTTATAAGCCTGAGCAAAATCCTGCTCAGGTAAACATTTACATATATTTACAAGCAGAAGCTCATTGCTTTCCTTCTGGGGAAAAAAAAAAAAAAAAAAAAAAAGAAAAAGAAAAAGAAAAATGGGATCTTTGAAGTTTTTTGGCTAATAGAAAAGTGTCTAACTAAATTAATTAACTGGCCAAGATCCAGAATGAATTAAAAACCCATTACAATTTTTCTCACATTAGTAGTACTAAGTAGGTAAAGTCCCCAATCCAGAAGAAAGGAGATCAAGGTGTTGCTTAGCATTGTGTATAAGCAATGGCACTTCCCTGGCTATATTGGGTCTGTCTTTGAAATGCTGTAATTCCTTCTACTGTCAGGCCATATTTTAACAATCTCCATCACTTGATACTTCACTAAAATATTTTGTTCTCTCTGCAGTCTTAAATGCAATGTGAGAAGGGGGAAAAATGAAATTAGGGTGGACAGGAGATTTAGAAGCTGTAAAAACATCTAGATTTGAATATTTAACCCCTGCAGACTTGTTTTTTTACTGTCCTGTTCAGAAATATTTTCAATGTAAGATCTATTGTCAGTGGTGAGGCCTGAAAAGGGCTGATGGTGATGTGCCTGGCTGCCAGCAGCTCTCTGGCTCATCTTTCTCCAGTGGAAGTGCTTGAGCTTCAGCAAAATGAAGGATTGGATCAAAAGCTAAGGAAGGTTTGGTCTTGCAATGGAGCCTGAGCTGTTGTCATCATCCTGGGTCACATCCTTTGGAATTACCAGAGGGCAAGCAGCACAGCATTCTCAAGAAGAGTTAAATGCCCCCACAGATGGAAGGTAGCAGAGGGTGTTGGAGACAGACCAGAGCTTGGGCTCTCTGTTACATTCCCTGGCCCAGAGCCCGTTCCAGCCTCCTTACACCCCTTGCTGGAACAAAGTGGTTGTGCAGTGACACCTGGGCACATCACACAGGGGTCAAGCTCAGTGCACAGACCCCTGAACCCAGCCTTGACAGTGGCATCATCCCCCCCTCCACGCTGGTTTTGCTTTTGCAGAAAGTTCTGCATCGTGCCAGGAGCTCTGCTTCAGCTTTCTGTGCTTGAACTGAAAGCTCTCCTCTAGCAAAGCTCTTTGCCATGGCTGGAGCCTTAGATTACAGTTTGGGTGCAAGTGTCACATTGGGAATTCCCACAGAATAGAGTAAAAGTAATGTAGTTGGACTAAGTTCATATTTAAATGCAGTAGCTACTTTTTTTTTTTTCCTAAACCCCTGTAAACTTCACCTCGATAGAAAATTATATTTGGCTTCAAATTAATATTTTATTTTTTCCTCTTCTTCCTCCCAAATTCATCTGATCAAGCCCTTGTCAGTTTTAAGAATAGCTAGCTAATCCATTTATATTAATTATCTTTTGGAATAACCTTGTCTTATTACCTTTTCATCCTCTTTTTCCTGTGGTCTTGACTCACTTTGACTTAGAGTCCCATGAAATGAGAGCAGCCACATTAGTAACAATAAAAGGATAAGGTTTCTGCAAGGGTAATTGAGCCTTTTAGGATTTTATCTGCCTGACCGTGTTAGCAAAAGGACTATTAAGCAAATGTGAAATTTAAAACGAGGTACTGTGTGTGATATATTGGCTTCTACAGTGCACCCACGTGATGAGCTGGATGGGTGATTCATCATTACAAGGCTTAGTAGTGCTCAAGAGCTGGACAAGGCAGCATTAATCAGGTTCTCCATGCTGACTGCCTTGTCCTGGACTGCTCCAACCCAGCTCTCCTCTGCCTCTCCCTTCCCACTTATTCACCAGTTTGATCTCCCAGCTACTCCCAGGTCTGGCTTCAGAGCATCACTGCAGATAAACTCATCTATCCAATGGGCAAATGCAGCCACAGACATGTCGTGGCAGTGTGAGGGTCATAATATCATGTCCATGCTATTCTGTGAGTCACACTGAGTCCTTGTGTTCATAAGAATGAGGAAAATCCTTACTAAGTATTATTATTACTGGCATTTGGTGACAGTCTTGTCACTGGCATAGATGTTCTTCCCATGTAAGCATATATTAAATGCCCATTAAAAATCCAAAATCTATTTTTTTTTCTGTGCTACAAATGAGCTGATAAATGATTGCAGCCTCTTGGGATTATAACATGAATTGACATTCAAAAAAAAAAAAAAAAAGTTCCAGCTCCATCTGTTTAGGTTATATAACTCATGATCTCAAGCAATCTCAGGGGCAGGATTTTCTGCATAAATAGTACAATTTCCAGTAAGGAGATTAAGGCTTCTTTGCTGGGAAAGGAAGAAATTACCAAAAAAGCTGTCATGTCAATGGACACAAATAAATCATGTTCCAAAATACACAGGAAGACAAATTTATGTCATTTACTCCCTCTGCCTCAGATGCTCCCTCCCCACCTGTCAGAAAAAAGCATTTTGCCACAAAATACCATTCATCCTTTAAACATTCACGAAACGTGGTCAGCTCTGTTTTCCACTTAACTCCTTAAAAATCCAGTGCTGCTATTAACACTGTATATTTTTACAGTTTTAATCCCAGTGCTTTTTTTTTTTTTTTTTTTTTTTTCTATCTGGTGGCTTTCTGTAAATGCTGGACTTCAGTAAATCCAAGCGCTGGGAAGCATAAAATATATTCCAGCAGGATAAAGAGAGGCACTCAGAGCAGCTACCATGGGGCAGCCTGGCAGCAGATCCTGCTGTGTGTGATGGAGAGAAAAGCTCTCCCCCAGCACCTGACAGCTCTGTGTTGGTGCTCCACGAAAAGCACACGAGTTTTGGGTTAAAAAAACCCAACATTTTTGTCTGTGAGTAAGGAGAAAACTCCTGGTCTGGCCTCTTTCTGCACACAGACGGGCAAGTGTTTCTGCAGACAGACTGCTGCCACACGTCACATCCTCCCCAGGCAATGCTGCCATTAAAAAGCTGCTGGCAGAGAGTGTTTATTAAAGCAGCTCTCAACTCCAGCTCTCCTGCAGCAGGGATGGCAGCTCTGCCCCACAGCCAGCACTGCACAGCCTCACTGCCCCTGAGAAAATTCCCTTTGCCAGAGAGGAGAAGAAATCAGAGCCCACTTGGGAAAGCCTCAGCTCAGGCTGCAGCTCTGTGCAGGGCTGGTGGGTCCCTTCCCCAGCATTGCCCAGACCCCTGCCAGGCTGTGGGCTCTCTCCAGGGCTCACCCTGTTTCTGCCCCTGTTTATTTTTCATTTCTTGCTGCAGCTCTTATGTGCACTGAGGCCCCTCTTATCTGTTATGTCTAAGGTTTTAGCACAGACCAAGCCATGGCTACTCAGCAGATCCCTGTTTCCCCTCCCTGGTGTCTTTTCCTTGTGAGTCTGGTGTGTGGTTAACAGGAAATGTGCTGGTGGCTCCCATCTTGCTGCTTGTGCATTACCATCCCTCTGCTGAAACCACTTCATGCCTGAGTCGTGTGTTTGCCATCCCTCTGCTCTAGGGCCACTTCCATTCTTCTACTCATCCCCTGGGTGCTTCAGCAGCTCAGGGACTTCCAGGGATGTCCTGGGAAATCCTCCCTCTATCTAGGCTTGGATATTTGCTTCTCCACCAAAATGGCATGAAAACAAAAGAGGAGGCTGCTTTAGGACAGTCTCCAGGACTCTAAAATAACTCTGTATCTCCTTGTTTCACCACAGGGGAAGTGAACTTGCCCAAGCTGATATGCAGAAGGAACAGAGCAGCAAAGGGGGAACAGCTTGCCTGGAAGCTCCTGCGCTCAGCAGCATCAGCAAACTGAGGCAAACTCAATGTGTTTTGGAGCACTATCCCATTTCATTCCTGGGAAACTGCTGCTTATGACCTACCACAGCAAAACATCACAGAGATGACTTGGGAAAACAGAGATAATTTTGTGCATGGGGGGAAATACAGAGTCAGTACCTTCCTGCTGCCTGTCCTCCCCTCTTCCATGCACATTCCCCCAGTCTGGCAGTGAGAGAGAGTCCCCATCTGCAGGGGTTAGCACCCCTGCTTCCCTCCCCAGGCAATGGTTTCCCATCAAAACCCCTTTGCCTCAACTTCACAAAACCCCATCACAACTCCCCTGCACATCCAGCAGGGTAAATGGAGACTCAGGTTTCCCCATATTCCTGGAGATAAGATGAATGTTGAAGGGAGAAGCCCTGGGTTTCCCTGTCCTGTGGCCCTGTGGGCACGCTGTCAGTGCTACAGAGAGAACTGACTGAAGAGGTGCAAAATTGCATGTATGGCTGACTATGAATATTTCCCATCACCTGAAAAGAAAAAGGACAGCTCTGGGCTGGTCAAGAGGAGAAGAGAGCAGTTGCTGGAGCAGGAGGTGCCTGGGAACAGGGAACAGAGCCAATGACCTGAACCCAGCCCCGTTTATCCTCCTGCCCTGCAGAAGCTGCAGTCATTTCCTAAAGGTCAAAATGATGTTATAGAGGGACATGAACTCTGGTGCTGTTTCAGAGGGATGGATCAATAGTCCTGGCATGGGAAAGTGGCCAGAGATGAGGCAGAGCCCCACTGCCACGGAGAGGGTTGGCAGCACTCTGTGCCTTGCAAGCCAGTTTACAATATGGACTTGCTAATGTACTTATGTTTTAATTACTATTTAGCAATGAGGTGTTTGGGAGGAGCCTCCCAGACAGGAGAGATTAGAGAGGGCCAACAGAAGGAAAGATGATAATCAATGAGATGATGGACTTTCTTTGGTCTGATATGTTGGCTAACTCCAGGAAATTTTTTTTTTCCTCATACCTTCCTATAAGCCAGCAAGAGCTTGGCTTGATTTCACTGGTATTCAGCACTTTGAAGGTGGCCACATCCAACCTCAGGATGTGTCTGACACTGGCCACAGCCCTGGGACCAGCAGCTGCCTCTGCTTAGCAGCACTTTTCAGGTGATTATCCATTTGCACCATTAACGTTCTTGCACTGAGATCTGTGGTTTTGTAATTTATTTTAAAAAATAAACCGGTCGTGCTGTCTCAGGCATGACTGACAGAACTTCATTACTCTCTCCACGGGGCTGCAGCAGCAATTTCTTCACCATCACATACAGCAGAGGCTGCAGGAGGCTCAGAGGCTGCAGAAACTCTGAGGTCATGCGGAAACTTTTCACATTAATGAGGGCTCCTGAACAGAATTCTGTTCTGCAAAATAAACATTGCTCCTGGGTAGTTTTTGCTCATTTAGGTCACTTTCAGCCATTTTTTTACCACGAGTTTGCTTAGCAGGGAAAAGCAATAAAAGTTGTATGATGCAAGCTACTTGTCTTTTCTTGATGGGGTAAAAGCATTTGAGGGACTTTTTCTTTGTGAAAAATCTCTGTCAGGAAGGTTGTGGTTACCTCATCCATCTGTGAATTTGGAAACTACGAGTCCCTGAGAAGCTGACTGGTTGTCTACGTGATCTAGAAGAAGTCAGTGGGCTGACAATAACCTTCGGGTTGAGCCAAGCCTGCTTTGAGGGGAAAGGGGGTGGGTTTTGCTGGGTTTTATTATTGTGGCTGTTTTCTCACATCTCTGATTTTCCACTGAGAAGCCGCAGAGTCAGAGCAGGCTGCCTGTCCCTGCCTCTCCTGCAGCCCAGTGCACTGGGGACACCTCACGTGGGCTCTGCCCTGTCCTCTGCACATACCTGTGGGGAAGAAAGGTCACACCAAGATGCCACGTAAGGGGCACTGCTCAGCCAGCCAGGCTGGCCAGAGAGGAGCCTCAGATGTCTCTGAGGTGATTCCCTAAAGGATTGATCTTTCTTTGCTCATTTTCAAGCTTATATCAATGAAAAACCTTTCAGAAGAGTTCCTGTTACACCAGAACGGATTCTCCCCTCTCAGAAACCCACGCTCTACTCCTGCAATTAGACTTCTTTTCTGCTGCTTTGGGAGAAGTTGTTCAGCTGCTGGTCCTATCAATAATCCACGAGCTGCTGTACTCAGGCCTTGCTTTTACCTGGGGGAGACTGCAGCAGGGCTGCCTTCTCTCACTTTTGCATAACAGTTCCAGTAAAATAAATGAGTACTAGAGATTGCTATTGCTACAATCCTCTTGCATTTTTAAAAAGGAAGTCATGAAATGGTGATAAAATTTACCTGGTTTTTGACCTTGCCATCCAGTTTTTTGATGACGTGCTTTGTTCATGATGAACCAAGGGCTTCTCAACTAAAAATGAAAATTACATCCATGAACGAGTTTTTTTTCTCCTTTCCAAGACAACAGGAAAACCAAAAATTGATTAGCTTGTGTGTCTCTCTCTGTTGTGTGCATGAATACCAATAGGTACTAAAGGTTTGCCCTGAGCAAAAGCAGTCAGCATAAACAAATTTTCATTTGGTTCTGAAAATGGTGAGGTCTGTGGTCATTCTTATCTAGATCAGGTTCCTACAAGATCTTTGTTTCCCACGCTCATGAGTTGCCTCTTATTGATGAACATTTCATTATTTAGTGCATGATCTCAGATAGCAAAGTGAGGTTTGATGCACCAGCTTTGTCATTATGGTTCTGAATTTTGCTTACTCAGTTCCTTGACAATCTCCTTCCATCCTGTGTTGACATCGTATAAACCCAGGGGTTTCCTGGACTCTGAAATGCTGGGCTGGTTTGTTCCTGTCAGAACCATGCCAAAGTCTTCATTAACAATATAGGAATGCCCCCAGCCCATTCTATGCCTCCATTATATTACTTTTTTCTGATTTTCCTACTTGCAAAATGCTCTGACAACCCAGCACTGGTGGTCCTTGTTTCCCTGCCCTACACTTCACCCTTCCTATGCTCCACAGCATCTCCAGCTAAAGGAATACAAAAAAATAGCTGGAAAGCTCTCAAAGGGAATGTTGCTCTCTTGCTGCTGCCTTAGGTGGGTAGCACTAAGAAGAACACACCAGCCAGAATGCTCAGATACTTCTTTGTGGCCAAATATCTGGAGCTGTTCAGTTGCTGCCCATCCTCAGCACTTGGCCTTGACTCTTTTGTCAGGAGTTGTTCTGCTGGAAAGTACCTATTACACCTTTCCTAAGTGGAGAACTCAGTCTCTCTTCCAAAGGACCAGATCCACAAACTATTTATGTATCTAGGTCCAACTGATTTTTATCTCAGCTGCCTGGATACCTTTGCATATCTGGACCTGAGTGTTTTGTCTGTGGTCATGCAGGAAGTCTATGGTAAGCAGAGAAGTGAAAACACAACGCAAGCTAAAGCTGTAACTACTTGTGCCACTCTTCCCTTCCTGGGAATTTTTTGGGAGCTGGAGAAGGTCTCAGTCTGCTGTGAAAAGCAGCAGTATTTTGCCTCTGCATTTTAATGTTTGGCTTTAAATTAAAACCCCATATCGCTGCAGCAAATGATGCCTATTGATTATCCTCTCAGAAGCTGGAGAGCTCATTTCAGCTGGCACTGCTGTGGCTGAAAGCCAGCATTGCAATTGATCATTTAATTAACTGGAAGAAAATTAAAGGAACTGTAATCTGTGTCTCAGCTCTGTTGTTATCAAGCTGGCAAAGTGCTTGTTTCTGCCTAGAGCAACGATCAGCTCCTTGACCCTGTGATTTAGAAACACCGGTTTAGGCATCCCCCCTCACCTGCCCACCTGGATTTCTGCAAGGCAGGAAGCCACGCAGCTGGATCTTTCCTTCATCTTCTTGTGCTTCCCAGATTCTTTAGGGGTACCTGACACCTCTCACAGTGGGCTGGATCAGCTAAACCCACCTCTAACCACCTCCGTGAAGGTGAGATTGATGTGAAGAAGCATGAAGGTTCTAGATTAATAGGTGGAAAACCTGGAAAGTCAGGAAGAAAAATGGATGTACTATAGAAGTCGTTTATTTGGAGGCTGAAATGAGAACACAGGAGCTCTTGAGTTCAACATGTCCTTAAAGGGACTGAGATATTGATTTTTATTTTGCTACTTCAAATAAGTAAGAGGGAGCAGTGTGTTTGAGAGAGAAATTACTGAAAATCTGGCAAGCTCTTAAAGCTTTGGCTTAAACAAGCAACTTGAGTGGTCTGTGAACACAGAGAGGAAAACAAGAAAGATGTAAGAAGGCATTGTTTTAACAATTGTGTTGCCATATCAAGAGAATAAAGACAGCTGCTTCAAACTTGTCTTTGCATGCCCAAGTAATATGTTAATTACCTCATTCCCCCATAAATGCCTACAGTCCTCCAAAAGGCATGTTAAAACAGACATAGTCATTAAAGTTTGCGCTGCATATTCTAATGTGTTGCTGGGAAAACAAACAAACAAACAAAACCTCGAGCCCTTTGTCTTTTAGCTAGATCCAAGTTGGGGAAATGTTAGGCAGGAACACTTAAGAAACTGTATAATTGGAAAGAAAGTGTGTTTTAATGCCAAAACAGGAAAAGCTCCAGTCAGAATTTGAAACTTCTTTGTGTTGGATCAAGTGAAAGAATTTGGTCACCTTTACATTTTCATTACAAGTGCAGCCCATTTAACTTCATCTTTCAATTTATTTTGGACTCTTACTTGCTCTGTGTGAAAAACTTGTGGTCCAGGCTGTAAAATAACAAAGGGGGATGGAGGGATGAAAAGGATCAAAAGAAGGAAAAAGAAGCCTCTTTCTGAATGTTCCTGTGGATCATAACTAACTGTAGGAGTCAGAAATCTGCATGAAATTGAAACCACTCCTTCTGAGAAAGGCATATTCCCTCTGCTCTGGGTTATAACTTATGCAAAGACTGTCTCCCCATTCACACTGCTGCTGCTGGCTGCTCATCTGGCTTCCCTTCCATGTGCTCAAAGTGTTTCACTTTTGTTTGTAGTGCCTTCAAAAGGGAAGCAGTGCAGAGAAGAAAGTAAAACTAGCCTGGTAGGTCGGAGGTTTTACAAGCTGATTGGCATATGGGGAGTGTCCTGCTGGCTCCAGAGACGTGGGTTAAAACCACTTGGTTGGTCACAAGGAGAACCAGCTGGTGTCCTGCTTCCCGGTGTGATGACAGACTCTGCTGCCCTGGTCACCACAGCCTCACAAGAAAGTTGTGCTTGGGGTGTGTGAGCAGAGCAGAGGAGGAAAAGGAGGTGTTTGTGTCTCCATCTCACACAGTGAGCAGTGCTTGGTAAGCTCAGGAGTACTCAGGATCACAGCGAGGAACACCAAACCCACTGTTCAGGCACTCTGAGTGGGGAAAACTCTGCCCAAATCTCTTTTGCCTGGTTTGGTGAGAGGATTTAAACCCAGCTCCTCCATGTCCCCAAGTGTTCCTCTGGAAACTGCAGTTAAGGGGCTAAACTAAAACAGCTCCCAGAGCAGAGACAAAGAGAAGCTTTGTCCAAGTTGTTGCCAAACCTTGCTCTCAGCTGGACAGGAGAGAGGCTGAACTAACATCTCTGACCTCCAAGAGAGCACTTTATGCCCCAGACTTCAGCTGCTCTTTCCAAGTCTTATCGCTGTGCTTTGCTGCAGGATGGAGTTAACCAGATGGGGATCCTGAGCACAAAAATATCTTGACAACCAAAACCTGGACCTGGCTTTGACAAGGTCCTTTCCCCCCCCCCCCATATTTACACTGTGGTTGTCCCAGTTGTTCCTTCCTCAGCTGGTTCCTGAAGGTTCCAGATCTGACAGTTTGCTGCATGGGGAGCTGGACTTTGTGCAGAGCACACAGTGGATTCCTCCACTCAGCACTCTGGCTAAGGATTGCAGCACTGAAAATAGAAAGCCTTTCTCCAAGTGAGTTGTGCAGAGTTCTACAGGAAGCCTGGAACCAAACCTCGGCCCCCAGAGCCTTTGTTCAGGGCTTTGACCACAAACCCGTCTTTTCTGTAAGGACAAGTTTAAAACTCCATGCTGTTTTTTTGTCCACATCAGGAAAACCACTGTACAATTGGCAGTGTCTGCTCAGGAGGGAGCTGGGATAGGCAGGATGCAGCCAACTGGTGAAACTGTACAGTGTAGCCTGCTAGGTGTCTGCTTGCCTTATGCCTTCATCTGTTAAACTCCTTTCAAGGGTAGAAAATCCTTCCCCAAATCTAACTGCACTGAATTGGACATAGTGCTTTTGTTACACTGCAGAATTTGTTACCATATTGGGGTACCTGTGTAGAAACAGGTCCAGAGAGTATTTCCAAATGCCTAAGTGTACACTGACCCAAGCAGGCTTTAAGAGGTGGTCATAGTTTGAAAAATGTGGATTGTGCAGATGCAAAAGGAAAAATAAACAAGATCTTGGCACAAGAAGGGGAGAAGAAGCACTGAGGTTAGAAAAGACCAGAGGAAAACAACAGTTGCCAAAGGGAGATTGTGTCTCCCATCACGTACTCTCATTTCAGGCAGTTTTTGTATTTGAGAAACAGCAGCATTAGGCTTCCAATGCCAATGGTTTGGGTTGAATTTGATTCGAATTTCAGTTCATTTTTCTATTGTGAAATGAGCTGACCACCAGAGCTCTCAGGTTCTTGCACTGTTAAGCACAGTAAGTTGTAGGAACAACCATTAGCTTGTGTCACAGAGCCCTGGGTCTGCACAGCATTTGAGACCTTGTGGCATTCCTCTGTCAACTCAACACTCCCCAGTGGTGCTGTGAGCAAGACAGGTTTTTTTTTTGTCAAATATTGATAGACTAGAATGTACCCTTCACTATAGCTCAATTACTGAACCAATGAGTGTTAATTCCCTACATGTAGGGGGCTGTAAAACAAAGCAAAAGCCCAGGAAAGCCAGTGCTGAGGGCAGGTTGTTTGTGGCATCCCCTGTGATGTGAGCTGCCAGCTCCAGAGAGATAAATGAGCTTCTCTTTAACACCCTCTGCCCTCCCCGGTGAGTCCCTGCTCAGAAATGGTGAGTGTTCTCGGGAGGTAAGATGCCTTAACTCAATCCCTGATTTCTTCCCACCGAAGTCACAAGTTCTGCCAGTCGTTATTGACATGGGGATGCATTTGGCTCCCGAGAGTAAATGCCTACGGAGCCCATCGCGGTGACACCTGACTCATCAGCGAACAGATCCGAGGCAGGAGCGCTTCTCACATCTTCACCCCGGCTCGTTCTGCTGCCGAGCGGCTGCCGCTGCCCTCGCCGGGCCGTGTGCTGACTCATCAGCTTGTGCATTTGCCCTAATTAGTCATATGCAAACACCATTGTGTTCAGGAAGTTCTCTAACGTAAGCGTGAGTACGAACTTAGAGCAGCAATAAAGGTCAAGAAAAGTGACTAAGGCATCATATACTGTAATAATGTTCTGTTATCGGCCACTGGGAAAGCGGGAAAGAAAGCGTGTGTGCAGACTTTTAGAGCGGTGAGGCAAAAGTTTAAATAAAGGGAAGGGTGTCTGTGAGGGAGAGCATTTGCTTCACATCTCTCAAGAGCTGCTGCAGTACGAAATGCTTAATTGCAGAACAAGTTTCCACTAACGCTCTTCTGAAACGCAGCTGGGTTTTGAAGCATTATTCTTTATTATGAGCTCGGGGTAAGCATGTTTGGCATGAAAGAAATGTGTCTCGTAAGGAGACCACAACACTTACTCACAGCTCCCCAGACAGTTTATGCTGGGAAGCCTGATATCTTTGAACAATCATTTGAGCAGCATTAGCAAAGCATAGACTGGGATTTTTCTCCAGTGATTTTTACTCAGGGCTCACTAAGACATCTCGAGCTGCTGTGTCCAAGTGATTTGAAGTGAGCAGAACCTTGTGTAAGAATACTCAACGAGGAACCCTTTTGATGTACTGCACATTAGGTGGATTTGGATAGTGGTAATAAAGGTGCACAAGTGAATCTTAAGACATCCATGCTTACAGGCACTAAAATTGTCATTCAAAGAGTGACAAGATTGAAAATAAAAACTTACTGGGGTAGGGTAAGGCAGGTTCTGTAGGTTACAACTGGGCAGTCCCTGCCCAGACCACATCAAGTGCCTCTTGGTCTTTGAAGGGCACTGAGATTACAGTCAAAGTAAAGAAGAGGCTTTCACTTTCTAGTGTGCCAGGCTCACCAGGAACCACTTCAACCTCAATCTGAGAGATTAGAGAAGCTGCAACGGCTGCTCTGAGTTGCACCAGCCTTCTCTTAAGGCATGGGAAGTACCTCTGTTATCTCCACTTCAATACCAAAACTCCCCAGATGATTTCCAGGGGTTCTGGTGGGGAAGGTGGCACTGAGCTGGCCTTGTCATTTCTGCACCCACCAGGAGATCCCTCCCCATTTAACCAGAAAATTCTCTAGGGGCTGTTACTGTGACTCTGTGAACAGACTAAAAAAAAACTGCACAGCTGCAGTGCACTACTGAATTTCTTCCTATGTTTGAGCTGCCTAAACCTCATTTTGAAAGATAAAGTTGTCTGCGAGCCCTTGGGGGAGGGCTTCTTGGTACTTATGCAAGACACTTGAGGTTGAGTCTTGCTTAGATTGTTTTTCTTCTCGAGGCTCCAGTGAGCACAGAACAACAGAAATATCAGTAGTTCACAGCCACACTGCCACAGGCTATTGTGTTGTCACAGCTCATAAGCAAAGTAGAGCTGGGCTTTGTCCATGTTCGGATGGAAAACCTTGAAGGAATAAAAGGAGTCAGAAGCACCTGTGCCTCTTCTGCATATCTGACTGCTGTGGACAGAAGCAATCCATTTCATACAGGAACTCCTTGAGATTGCTAACAAATGTCACAGTCCCTGCCTTTTATTCTTTAAAAAAAAAAAAAAAAATTACCCTCCCAAACACAGAACACCCATGACTGTATGCCAAAAACAACTGCTTGTTACCTGGAAGTTGGGAATCCACAGCAGAAGTGTTAGGAAGGTGCAGTACTGAAACACCATCACTTTGCCCTGCAGGTGTTTCTTATGTCACCACACGTGCACACAGCAGCTAAAGAATGTCACTTATGCCTGTCAAAGCTGCTTTTTTTTTAAAGGTATCATTACTGTTGAACTGCAAACTGAGTAATCTCGTAAGGTTCAGCTCCAGATGGTCACTTGAAGTCCTTGCTGGTGGGAGCCCACAAGATGTAAAGGAGCTCCTGAGCTCTGTGGGGCTGCTCCACCTGGAATTGCTCCTTTCCTGCCTCCCCAGAGTGCTCACACACACGACCCTGAGCTAAGGGTACAGAGCTCAGGCTTTTAACTCAACGTGTGGGCTCTGCCCCCAGTTTTCCTCTCCATGTTCCTGATCCAAGAGGCCACTTGCCTGTGGGGCCATGTCAGTGCCAGGTGTCCCCTGTCCAGCCCCTCCTGCTGAGCCTCCAGGGCCAGCTAAGGTGGGCAGGAGATCTTGGGGCTCTCAGATGAGCAGTGTCTGACGCCAGGCTTGCCATGGGGGGACTGGGAGAGGAAAACTGGACACAGGCACTGGGATGATGGCATCAGATTTGGGCCAGCCTGGGTGGGTAGCAGGGAAGGCAGAAGGGTTGCAGTGCCTTGGCACAGCCCTGGTCCAGCCTTCTGGCTCTGCTGTTGCGTTTGGTTGGGGTTTGGGAAGTTGTAAAACTTGCTCAAAATGTGCCTAATTACCAGTCGGTTCCCCTTCTGGGCTGCCCGGCCGCGGAGCTGACTGTTCCCTTTAATTAATGTGAAGTTCTGAACCCTTTAACTGGAAATGGACTAGAAAACATGTCTTGTGAGCTCAGAGTGGCTGAGGGAGCTGGGTTTGCTTCCTCTGGAGAAGAAGAGGCTGGAGGGGGCTTCCTCGCTTCGTCTAAAACTCACAGAGAGGAGGTTGTAGGGAGGTCTCTGCTGCCGTGGCTGCAGTGAGTGGACAGGAGGAGGTGCCCTTAATGCGAGACAGGGGAGATCCAGATTAGATAGTAGAAAATAAAAATTTCATGGTTAGGGTGGCCAGGCATTGGGATAGGCTGTTCGGGCGAGGTGGTCACCGTCCCAGGAGGCGTTTAAGAGACTCTGGGGGATGTGGTTTAGGGGCTACAGGGGCACCGCCAGGTGGATGCTTGGACTGGATGGTCTCAAAGGTCTTTTCCAGCCTCGATGATTCTATGAGTCTAAACATCCTGGGCTTTTATTGTACCACGACACCTTCGGGACAGGCAGCGGAGTCAAGCATCGAACAAAGTTAAGTGAGAAAGGCAAAAAGAAGGAAATAAAGAAGGGACTAACCCCTCGCGCTGTGCCCACGGGGGTTGCAATTTGCGGCGGGATCCGCACCGGCGGTGCTCGACGCGGCAGCCAGCGGGCCGGGCCGGGTCGGGGCCCCGCCGGCGGGCGCTGTGAGGCCGCTGTGGGGCCGCTGTGGGGCCGGCCGGGCCCGGGCCCGCCCCGCACACAGCGCCGCACGTGAGGCGCCGGCCCCCGCCCAGCTGAGCGCTCAGCTGACCCCGCGCAGGGGCCGGGCCGCGCCGCCGCTCCTCACTGGCGCAGCGCGGGCCCCGCGCCGCCCCCGCCGCCGCCGCCGCCGCCGCGCCCGCACCTCCCCGCAGCCTGTGCCCCGATGCTCTGAGCCCGCGCCGCCCCAGACCCGGCCAGCGCCGCCATCTCCCCGCGCCGGCCATCGGAGCCGCGGCCGCCTCGCATCCAAGGGAGCCGGCGGGAGGAGAAAGCCATCCCGCCGCCATGGATAGCCCCGGCGGCGTCACCGACAAGAAGAGGTACCGATGCCGCGCCGCCCGCCCCCCGCCTCCCCCTCGCTCGCTGCTGCCGGCCCCCGCCGCCCCCTGCTTTGTTACTGCCGCCCCCTCCTCGTCCTCTTCCCCGCTGCCCTCCCCCGGCCCGCGGAGCGCTCCGCTCTTCCATTCCTCCTTCTCCTTCTCGTCCACGTCGCCATTTTGTCGGCGGGGGGAGCGGGCCGGGGCTCGGGGCCGGCGGCGGGGCCGGGGGGGAAGCGCCCGGTGTCGGCCGCGGTGCCGGGGAGCGACCCCGGGGCTGCCCCGCTGCTGGAAATGAGCGGGCAGGGATTGATCGTGCCCCGAGCCCGGCGCGCTCCGAGCCCGCCGTGCCCTGGCTTTGTGCGGAAAAAAGGCCGGTTCGCAATCTGGAGATATTAAGATTTTTTTTTTTTTTTAAATAAAATCCCCGAAAGCCGCGTTGGGGAGGTGTAAGGGGGGTGTGGTGTGTGGGGGGGTGGCGGGTGGACAATGTGAGTTGAGGAGTATGAATAATTCACCGAGGATTGTAAGCGCAAATTAGGGGAAGGGGGTGGGGGGGAATAAAAGCCTTAAAAGCCTTTGTTAGGCGGTGAAGTTTAAGGAGCCGGGGGGCTCGGGTGAGCAGGTCCCGGCGGTGGGGCTTTGTGGGGGGATTAATCGCCGTATTCGCCATCTGCAGAAAGGTTTGTTTATGTATGGATATCGATACCTTTTCTCGGATTTTAATTGTTCGGGATGGGCTTTGCCTGCCCTTGTATCCAAGGGTCATCTGAGCAGGTTAAGCGCACTAAGTGTTCCAGCGTGTAAGTTGTGTCGGGAAGGAGCCTGGCCGGCTTGTAAAATGGATGGTGAGCTTTGTGCTGGGCTGGGAAAGGGGACTGGGAGCAGCACCGGCTCCCTTGGAGCGCCTTCGGAGCCGGCAGCGGGGTGCCGGGCTGGGATGGGGCAGAAGCGCCTCTCGGTGCAGAGAAATCCCGACAGGGGGGCACCTGGGGGTGGCACTTCAGCCTTTAGTTTCTCTACTCCGAGCTGATGGCTCTTGAGAAGCCTGGGAGAAAATGTTGCAAACCAAAATGATGAATCTGTGCTTTGCTCTGCTGCGCCAATTTAGTGGCAGGTCTAAGGGTTTGAGACTTGTTTTCTGATACTTTTTTTCTTTTTTTTGCCTTTTTTTTTTTTTTTGTTTCTCTTTTTTTTTTTCCTTTTGCCCTTGAGCACTTATTATTTTTTACTTATCGTTCTGCCCCACTGGAAGACTTTTTCTTCTTCTTTTTTTTTTTTCTTTCTTTATTTTTTTTGCAATTTCCTTAGCCTGGATGTAATCTGCTTTCTTCAGAATGCAAGAATCAGTATGCAAAGCTTATCCTTCCTTCCTAAAGGCAGGGCTTAAGAAAGAGAATATGTTGTTTTCTGTTTCCTGCAGACAAAAGTTCAAAGTTGGGAATGTTTCTTATAAAGGAATATTCAGATTACTCCTGTTGTAGGGTTTTAATGGGAAACATAAAGCTGTGTCTGTGGTACATTCATCCTGGGGGCTGTGGATGTACGGTTGAACGAAGATGGCTAAGCAAAAAAGGAAGGATATGAGCTCAGCAGAGAACTTAATGGAAATATCAAGCATTTCTCAGAAACCTGGGTCGTTTTTGAAGGGTTTAAGTTTGATAGTGTCCATATTCAGAATACCTTGAAGGGAGAACTCCTTTACGTCCTGCTCTTTATCACCTTTGACGATAAAACTTTGGCTAATTGTATATACAGTACACCTCAATTTTGGCGTGGGTTAAGATCCTTTTATTCCTTGCCTATCCCTCTGCTTGTATGTGGATAGTGTTTAACTCTTGATAGTTAATGTAAAGCTTGTTGTTTACTTAATTATGTGCTGTGAGATTCAGAAAGTATGGAATTTGACCAAGTTTATGTCTCAGTCTTTAAAATGAAATGTAGTCATAGCAGTATCTGGAGGTGTGGATTTTTATACTGGCCTGTTGAGTCCATTTTTTTGATGCAGTTCCAAGCTTCTCATATAGGTACGGGGGTCAAGATTCCCTAAGAAATCAGCTTTCAGTGCTGTGATTAGATACTGAATTATTTGGGTTTTAGCCATTCTTCAGTAGTTGTATCACTTTGATGTGCTCCTGGGTTTTCCCCCAGGTGCTGCAAGGACAGAGTTTCAGTGCATGGAGTGGGTGAAGCAGAGTTGTTGGGATCTTTGTTTCCTTATCGACCCTCATTTGAGCCAAATTTGGTGAGAAGCATGAGATTTTTCTCAATATTCTTTCAACAAACTCCAGCGTGCAGATGGCTGATGCAATGAAAAGCTTTTCCTCGGGTCTGTGCTGTGACACTTCACTATTAGTAGAGGAATTCTGGAGCCTTTTTAAGTAAATGAGCCATTTAGGGTTATGGGTTAGTCGTTACTTTTGTAGTAGTGGCTTGCAGCTGGTAGGCAACCCAGATTCATTTTTCTAGTGTGCTGGAAGTCTTTATAGCATAAAATAGTGCTATAGGTGCTAAATAAAAATGATAAGTGATTTCTGGAGTATTCATTCTGGGTCTTAAGATGGTTTAAGCCAGTGAAATTTAATATCCTGACATGAGTGCCTTGCAGAAGAACTTCAGCTTTTCAGTTTCTCGGAGTTAGGCTTTGAAACTTAAATTTTTAGTGTCTAAGGAGGATGATTTGGAAGACCAGGGGTTCTCTGCTGGATTCTGAAGTCCGGCTCCAGAATCTGAGGAGCCTGTATCGTGTGCTGATGGCTCTGAGGGGCAGTGGCTACCCCTGTTTTTCCTTAAACCTGTGTGAGGTCTTTAGGATTGTATGTGCCACTGCTTTTGTCTGTTAATTTCTCTCAGTGCTGGGGGAACATTGCTAGAGTCGAAAGTGAATACAAAAACCTTTTGTATAATCTGGGCTGTAAGAAGAGGAGGAATCTTTCAGTAAATCTCCTGTAGAGTCTCCCCACAGGTATGGGGAAGGCTGAGTGGTTTCTGGCTCATATAACGGTGGTTTCACTGCTTTCTGGATTTTTCTGGATTGTTTGCCTTGCCATAGGGCTTATCTCTGTTGTCAGTTCTTTGCACTCTCTCAAACATGAAAAGTTTCGTGAATTGCTTTAATAAAAATGACCAGAAATGGTTTTCCGGTGCCCACTAAAGATGAAGGGGACAGCATAGTGCTACTGCCCGTCTTCATCAGCATCAAGGCACTGAAAATCAGGGAAGAATAGCAGTGGACGATTTGCCTGTTGCAGAAATTTTCTGTAATTTTGCCCTGCTGGTGCCTTGGTTATCAGTGAAGGTCTGATAATTTGGCAGTGAGCTGATGGAAGCAGCAGGAGGGTTTTCTGGTTTTTGTTTACAGTCATGCTTGCTTTGCCCTTTAAGACACAGCGTCTGCAGTCTGGGTCTCTTGATTGGGGTGCCTGAAATACCAACACCCAGTCCACACTTAGCTAAGGGGGCTGGTGCAGCTGTGATCGGATGGTCCAGGTTGTCAGGGGATCTGTAACAGGATGATGCGAGAGTAAGAGGTTTTTCTTTGAAGCACTTTCAAGCTTTTCTAGCAATTCAGCCTTCTGTTGAATTGCTTTTCTTTTCAGATGTCTCTGGAGGCACATCCTGGACCATTTTTGGAAGGTGTGTGTGGGGGAACAAAGGTAGCTGCGTACTCTTATCAGCATCTTAAGTGTGGCACTTAAGTCAACTGTTGGTTTAAAGGTGGAGGTGTGAAGTGGATAATCGATTTGATTCTCTCATTTAATTGCCATCCCCATCTTCTGGTTAGTTTTTCTCTTAATGAGAAGTGCCCATCGAGGGCTTGCTTAGGTTAGGCTAAGGTGGCATGTCCTTTGTAAGCCTTGAGGAGCTGAGAAGCAATGCCATGCTGTCTCCCTGCTGCCGCCAGAAGAGAGGCCAGAGACCACGCTGCTGGCATGTGTGTAACGCGTGAATTCACCTACAGGTGCTTGCTTCCTCCCCTGCACATTTTGCAGGCAGCCATAGACCATTGCTCCTCCCTGTCCTTGAACTACAATGCCTGGAGTTTATGTGTCTGGTTCCAAAACTCTGATTGCTGATGGTGGAAAAAAATATTAGTCAATAAATATTAATTACACTGTCAAATGTCAGCGGCATTGCAGTGTAAGCCCAAAACTCTTTGAGATTGCATATGTTCCCTTTGGTGTGCTTTCAGCCTGGAAGCCTGGAGGACTCTTGCTGAGCCTGTGTAACACAGTGAATTCTTCAGTGTGTTCATGTTGCTCGGTAGTAATATTGCACTAATTCATGTTAGAATTCTCGATTTAAAGTCGTCTTACATGAGATTTTTGATATTAAAGGGGACATTGAATGACAGAAGCTGCTGATGTTTGAAAATCCTTTTTTTTTTTTTTTTTTTTTTTTTTTTTTTTTTTTTTTAACTACCAAAGAGAATTTGGCGGTATTAATTTATTCCTGAAGAGCTTTGGTGTTAGGACATGCCAACAAAATAATTTTTACCTGGTGTGCATGGCTAAGTAAACCCAGGAGGGAAGTCCCACATGGTTTATTGGTGATATACAAGAGCATCCAGCTTTTCCTGATGATACTTCCAAGGAGATGCAAATACCAATTCAATTACAAGATGTGTTCTTTAAAAAACAAGAAGATTCAAAACAAAAACAAATCTTGCAAGAGCCTTACAATGAGGCACAGTAACCCATACCTGTTCTACCTAGCAAGCTGGTGTCCAAAAGGAAGGAATGTTCCAGATTACAAGTCATCAGCTCAACTGCACCTTTTATCTTCACATACACAGTTATATGGGCAGGTGTTTACATGCCTCAGAAAAACCACCTAGGTAATGCATGGGAAGAACTTGGACCTTAATCATCTTTTCATGTTATAACAGCCCTTTCCCTTTTGAATTCAAGAAAGTTTGAGTATTTTGAGCCTCTCCTAAGAAACTTCCTTTGTATTAGAGCGGGTGGAAGAGAATGCAGGATAATCCGAGTTTTCCACTGAGGACTGCTCTGAAGTGGGAGACACAGGGAGGTTTTGTGACACTGGGGACTACAGAAATGGCCCAGGAGAGAAGATGAGCCTTTGCACTTTTAACTAATGACTGAAAATTCAAAGAAGATACAGTTTTCCAAATTACCATTGGACATGAAGCCTATTGAGGTATTTCTCTACCGAAATCTCTGCTATTTAGTTTGGAATAAAAGTCTCAATGAAAATGACATTCTGAAATCATTAGGAACATGGAATCAAGTGAATGCATGCCAGCATATGTATTTTTTGAATGCAGTTTACGTAGGTGACGAACACTTGAGGATTCTTTGATGTGGAGCCACAGCCTCGGTTGAAGCTACGCCTGTTCATACCAGCCTGGGGGTTGGGTTTGAAGTCTCAGAGAAAGTGCATTGATAAAGAGGAGTTTCATCATGTGCATAATCTGTCATTTCTTCCTGTTGAAGTCTGATAACACTGGGACTTGAAGAGAAATGAAGCTTTTTAAAAGCTTGAGATATTTTAGTACCAAGAAATTCAAAATGGCTTTGCTGGCACTGGAGAGGAACTGGTGCTTCAAGATGGTCCATTAGGCGTTCCTTAAACACACCAAAGCATAACAAACTGTGTGTGTGTGTGTTAGCAGAGATACTGTGCAGCTTCTGTTTAATTTGGTGTGAATGAATGCTCCTTAAGCATTTTGAGAAATGTTACAACAAATCTTTTTAACTCACTGGATTAAAATAAGAGCCTGAAGTTCAAGTGAAGAATTGAGGATACTGAATCAGCAGCACTGATTATAATTACAACAGTGGGAGGTTTTACCAAGCAACTTATTAAATAACCTTTTTTTTTTTTTTTGACTGGAATTGTAGTAATCCTGGAAATGTTACCTGAAAAAGATGACCTGTTTCGTTTACCAGAATGAGTTCTTTCATTGTCATTCCTAAACCAAAACTAGATTGATGTCACTTTATGAAAATTTGTGCATTTCAAGAAGCAAAAGGATTTGAGGCCAGGCCTCCTGTTTTTGCTCACAAATGAGAATAGTACAAGGACTGTTATGGTAGAAAGGGGAGTTACTAGAGGCTTACCTCCTTATGTTTGTTCCCTGCTCTCCTCCCTTGGAAGACATAAAATAATCCACATCAAATATAAAGGCTGCAGCCTCCACTAGCTAAGCTAAAGTAGGGAATGGTTTAGCTGGGAATTTTGGTGCTCAGTCCTTCAGAAAGGACTTTTTTCTTTGCACCCTATTGAGTCTATTGGATGCTGTGCTGACATTGCTGCAGGCATTTTGTCCTAGCTATTGTTGTAAGTGTTTCTCTTGACTTTTTAGTGAGTCTGTTTGTTCTTTATTCATACAGAAAAATAAAACCTGATATCTCTTCTGTTCTTTTTTTTCTCCTGTTCCTAAAACCTTTGATTACAAAATACTTTGTTAACTGAAAGAAGTTGAGGAACTTGAGGTAAAGGAATGAAACTTGGATGGAAGCAATGAAGGGAAAATATCCAACCTCCAGTCTTGAAAACCAAATACAGTGAACAAAACAGAAGATACATTTTAATGCATGATTTAGACTAAAATTAGTTACTTTATCAAGAGTCTGCATCTGTCTGAAGGTAGACCAGTTCTTAGCTAAAACATTGTTAACTGAGAGCATGACAGATATCTTGGGGATATGTTTTGCATCTTTTTTTTTGTGAGCTTGGTAGCAGCAAAAGCAGAAGGGCTGAAGGGAGGAGAGCACTTAGTGCCTAGTTCTGTCAAGCCCAGGTTCAGATATCTCTTTTGAATGGTTCTGATTTTTATGTAATAATAAACACAATTTAGCTACCATATGTCTTTCATCCTGAAGGGTAAAGCACAGCTAATTAAGGAAAAAAATACATTCAAGGGAAAAAGCCAAATAATGTATCTTGAAAAAAAAAAATAGAATTTTTTTACCTGCCACCACTGGATGCCATGTGGTTATTTTAAAACAGTGTATGACGGTGCAAAGGGTACATTGGTACATCCAATGACTTCACTTGGTAATTAAACCCACTGTGAGTGGGTTACATTGTATAGTAAGACATGATAGAATCACTTCCACATGATCTAAATTAGAAACGACAATATTTAAGCTTTTCCCTTCTTACTCACACTTTTTAGGTGGGGAGGTAGTTGGGGTTTCAGGTCAATTCAAGGCCAGATCCAAATGATGGGTATAATCTTGTCAGTGTGGTGCTGTGCTGGGTTCAGGCCTTTAAGGCTCTGCTGCCAGCTCCTCTGTGCTGTGATTTGTCTGTAGGATGGGTTCACACGGACTTTGTGGTGGCCAAGGTAAGACTTCTCTAGGTGAGCTGGCTGAGGCTCCTCTCGCTGCCTCTCCCACTCTCATTGTGCAAACGCTGGAGGCTTTCAGAGCATTTGTGCTGCTGTAGCTAATCCAGGCTGACCCGCCTGCTTGCTCTCCTGATTTGTTAGGGTTATATCAGTTAGGGGTTTGTTTCGGTGGTAGTCAGGCTATGGGAAATGCCTGTAACTACCCTCGTGTAAAGAAAATGGTTTAAATTGCTGTGTTAAAGAGAAATATACAAAGGAATGAATTTTAATAGTTTACATACAGTGGTGTTGTTTCTGCTTGGATAGTATGTTAGTTTCTGCAGTTAAATCTCCTTTGAATCATTCATGCTGTATGTAAGGAATTTCTGAGTTCTTTTCCTGAGCTGGATTAGTGGGCTGTGATGTTCATTAATTCATGAAGAGCAAGACTTTCTTCTGTGTAATCACATGCTTCTGATTACACACGAGGCTTGGGTGTGGGTTTTTTTTTTTTCCCTCACAGGAGCTCTGTTCACATACTATAACATAATAAGAAATAGTAAATAAAATTTGCCATAAAGCAATAATATTTTAAAAGGAAATCACGTCAAAGCAAGGTGTGTCAAAGCTATAACCCCAAGCTCATGGAGAACTGGCAGCTGAGAGACTGCAGTAATTCCGCAGAGCTTCAATAGGAGGAAGGAGCGCCCCTCCCAAGCAATTTGGAAAAAGTTTGCCTGCTGAGGGATGAACAGTCTGGGCTGCTGGTCAGGACAGACAAGTGTGACACTGCAGGGCTGGGAGGGAGAGGGAATGGGGCTCTTGGGGCTGCCTGCGACTCTAGGCCGTGTTTGTGTGGGTCCGTCTCAAGACTTGATAGATGCTGCTAATGCTGCAGCTCTGTCCCTCCTCACTGAAGTTAATCAGCTCCCTAGCTCCCCATATACCTAAATAACTGGATTTGAGTGGTGTTCTCTTTCATTATAAACCAGTTTTTCATATGAACTTGTCGTTAGAGCAGTTCCACTGTTTTAGTTTCTCTGTGCCAACTGCCTGGGCCTTCTTTCCATGGAGGAATAATTTAGCAAGTATCATGGCTGGCAGCTCTGAACCAAACACAGAGCTTACAACCAGTGAAAAAAACCCAAGTGACTGTGTATTCAGCACAGTCAGGAGAGCAGAACTTTGTCCTAGCACTCTTTGGCTGTAGGTGAGAGTGGTTGGTGGGACATGCCCAGGGCTGAGCCATTGTCACACTCCACGTGGACACAACTGGTTATTCTGGGTGTTCTGCAGGGTATGGCTGCAAACCAGGAGCTGCCCCTCTGTCCTGTTCAGCTGTGCTGCCAGAAATGCCTGGCTTAGGCTGGGCCTGAAAAGGTGACCAAGTTTTATACCAACCGCAGGAATGCATTCAGCCTTAAAAGTTAAATGTGAGACCACTTGCAGGTCTACTTTCTAAAGTTCCAATACCATCCTGATGTCATATACTTTTAATATATTACTGTCTTGTAAGATTTGCGTTTTTTTTTGGTGTAATGAAGAAAAAAATGAAGCTGTGTTGTAGTGTATATAGTTTTTGTGACTCCATTTCTGGTGTTTCCCAGAGTAGTTTTACAGTCTGAGAGGAGAGGTTGTTACTAACACGGAAATATTATCTGCATCTTTTACTGGCAAATGATGGCAATTAATGGCAGAACTGAAAACTAGTTAAAGCTCAAGAAGATGTTACCAGATTTGAGGCACGTTACTAATTAGGGTTGCTTGTTTCCTACAATATATATTTTTGTGAAGCTTTAGAAACAAATAATGTGAAAAATATAAAGCCACTTGGTTGAAGAAAGCAAATCTAAAGAGAAAAATGTGATTTGCTATCAGAAGCTGTTTATATTTTACAATGTTCTCAAAACTTGTATCGAGAAAGATGAGCCTAGGTTAATTAATCATGCACAAGTCATTTTTCATGGGAACTGAAAACACCTATGAAGTAAAATGTACCTGATTAGAGAAACAATAAGTTCAAATGGGAGAAAATCTCTAACCATAGCAAAATGATATAAAGGAAAACCTCTTAATTTATTTTGTTTATCTAATATTATGCACATAGTATAAAATTTTTCTTAATACTGGGTGGTGATTCTAAAAGGTAGAAAGAGACAAAGTTGACTGCTGCACATTTTAAGTTCTATCCATTGCCCATTTTTTTATCTAATTATTTTCAGTTACTGGTGGTATTTTCCAGGGTGGGTTTTTTTGGGTTTGTTTGTCTGTTTGTTTGTTTTCTATTTGCCATTGGTAAATAAGGAGAAACAAGCTAAACAATGTGGTGATTGATTTTTTTACCCAAAGAGATGAAAACTTGGGGCTACATTTAGACAATTGGGGGTTCACTTGTAGGAATCTGCTGGAGCAGATTCTTGGGAGCTGGAGGGCTCTTGGGGATGGTATGGGGAATGATGTGTTATTTGGGAGATGCTGTGGCCCCGATGGTTTGTATGACCACGATGACAGAAATTGCACACTCAAGTAGAGAGTCCAGTATTAACATCTGTAACTGGTGGGCACGGGGTTGCTGCTGGTGTTCTTTGCTCTTAAGGCTGTTGAGCAAATTCTTGCTGTAAAACTTTGTTTCTATTCACCATGATTTGAGGCAGTGAGTGAGAGTCCAGGTTATATCCTGCAGCTGAACTCTTGGTTCAGCTGCAGTGAGTCCTGGTCATGAAATGCCCTTTTGCTCTGAGTCCCTAACTCAAATATCTTCTGGAGCTCAGATTTTATTCAGCTATTGCGTGTAAATATCTCCTATAAATAAGAAGTGCTATTGGGTTTAAAGGTGTCAGTGAAACTGCTTTCATTGAGCTCTGATGGATAACGTGCTTATGAGTCTCTGCTTCTGTATTCTGGTGGTAGAAATACGAAATGGAAATGAATGTCTGGCACTGAAATTGTGCAGGAAAAATCAGACCTGCAAATGCATGCAATTTCCTGTCCAGCACCAGCATTTCTGATATTTTCATTGCTTGTATCATCCACTCGGCAGCTGAGGTTTTCTTCAGGCTCTTGAGGTGTTTTTGTTTCGTGCCAGACTGACAGCAGAAGGCTGCAATACAGCTCTGAAGTTTGGGGTTTGTTTTAAATGGAGCTTGGCTCCTGTTCTGCAGAATGCTATTTCTGTTGAGAAGATCATGAGCTTTACACAGGGGAGGTTCCAAAAGAACGGATAAGAGAAGTGATATGATTTGTTTAAACTGATTTTGTGGCACTTCACATCTCACTGTTTAAAATCCCCTTCCCTGAGCTCCCTTTCCTTTCCCTCTGGTCGAGAGAGTGCTCACTTTGGGAATACATTTTCTTTACAGGAATTCAGTGTCATTTAATTGACTACACAGAAAATTGTGAGCAGCTGTACATGCTGATGTGTGTTTTTTTATTTACTTTATGCAATTGTAACAAAGCTTAGAGTAGTCGCAATGGTAAAGAATTTTTCTTTTTTTTTTTTTTTTTTTTTTTAGTTTGGTGGCATTTCAATGTTGAGGCAACAATGACTTCACTTGGTAATTAAACCTCATTTGTGAAAGACCTTTTCCCTATTAATTTGATCCATTAAAGAAACGCTCTTTGAAGCTGGTAGTTAATCTTCCTATTTAAATGGCTGGGTTTTACTCAGATTGGTTACAGCTTAGGTTTAAATAGCAGCTAAAAATAGCAAACTGTTGTGCTGTACAGTTTAAACATCTATCTATAGTAGTAGCCTTTCTAGAAAGGAAACACATAGTAAAAGGGAGAGGAGACGCTGCCACTCGGGCAGCACTGGTTGGTTCCAACATCCCCTTTTCCTTGGGTTTTGCCCATCAGCTCCAGCTGGCAGCACTTGATGATCTTATTGTGGGATTAATTTTTAACAGAAAGCACTAGGGGCTGGATTTGAGCAGCGTTTCAGTTGGTAATTAATAATTCAATGGTCAGGAGAAGTTTTGACTGTTCCTGCTGAAGGTTCCTGCTGCCAAGGGCGCTAAAACCTGGCAAAAATCTGGAAACTACCCAAAATATTTTCAAGAACATTAGGCTGACAGAAAAAAAAAATACAAGAGCTGAAATCCCAACTTGTGAGGTTAGTGTCTATTTTCATCTCTTGAGTGCCCTGTGTGATTCACACAAGCCTGACAAACCTGTGGACTTTAAGTGCTCAGCTTGATTGCCAAAGCAGGGGAGTTTTAGCTTAAGAGTGTCTGCAGTTGGAAGGGAAGCTGTGACAAAATTGCAGGAATCTGGGTGGATGGCAAGCATTTACTTCCAGTAATTCTCTCCTGAGTTTTTGTTGTAGGATGAATACTTGGCAGGTGAAGGGATCTTGAATGGGTAGCTAAAAAAAAAAAAAAAAAATCCAAGGTATAAAGGAAAATCTGTCTAAGGCAACAGAATTGCTTGTGCTGCTGTTACAGTTTCAGCTGGGATGGAGTTAACTTTCTCCCTAGTTGCTGGTGCAGGGCTGTGTTTTGGAGAATGATGCTGAGAGCACACTGATGTTTTAGCTGCTGTTGAGCAGTGCTTACCCTGAGTTAAGGTCTCCTCAGTTTCCCTCACTGCTGTGCCAGTGAGGAGATGCACAGGAAGGCAGGAGAGGACACAGCCAGGACAGCTGACCTGAACTGACCAAAGATATTCCAAACCACAGAGCATCATGGCCAGTGTGTAAACTGGGGGAATTGGCTGGGAGGTGCTGGTCCCTGCTCTGGGATGGGCTGGACATCAGTCCGAGAGTGGGTGAGCAATTGCATCACTTGTCTGTCCTGAGTCTTCTTTCTTTATGTTGTCTCCCTTGTCACTGCAATTATTACTTTGTTTCAATTATTAAACTGTTTTTCAATTGTCCCATGGGTTTTACCTTCATTGCAGTTTTCCTCCCCATCCCACGAGGGTGGGACAGGTAGTGAGCAAACAGCTTTGTGGTACTTAATTGTGGGCTGGGGTTAAACCACGACAGTTACCTCGAAATACCTTTGACAAAATAGAGTTACAGTGAAATCTGTGGGCCAAGAAAGAGGACAAAGAAGATCCAGATTTTTTTTTTTTTCATCTCCACCCTTAGTTTTCCACCAAGAGAAAAGGTACTTGAGGCTTGTCTTCTGTAATAAATATTTAATCAGTCAGGTTAAATAGCTAAAATATTTTTGCAGTATTGTTAAAGGTCAGACTTTTCGTAATGGCTGTTTCCAGATATACCTGTATGTCAGGAGCCTCAAGCTTCTCAGACCAAGATATCCATCACTACAACAGGAATATCTGTTGTCACAGGGAAATTCAATGTGAAGAAATCTGCAATATGGGGAAGTACTGTCACAGATATTTTAGGCTGCCCTTCTGAGGGATATGAGCTTATGTTCAGAGAAATCAATGGGACTTTTGTATGTCCAGAGTTTTTTACAGCTATAGTTCCCATAAGTTAGTTTTCTTAAGGTCTTTATTTCTATTATTAGGTCAATCTATTAATATCTCTCATTCCACAGAAATAGTTTTTCTCTGCTGGCAATGGCAGGAGTAGGAGGAGAGGATCATGGGGAAGCATACAGTTTTATCAAGCTGGTAAAAAGGAAGGTAATTGTGAGAGAGATTTTGATAGCTTATTCTGTCTTTTTCATGGATTATTAAACTTCTTCCACATATCAAGGCATTTGTGCTTCCACCATCCAACATGGTATTGTCACACCCGTGTTTCAGCACAGACTAAGCAAGGTTTTGGTCACTGTGGGTAGCACAGCAGGTGAAGGACTGAAAATGTGTTTTTTGGGATATGTATTTGCTAACACTGAAGAGGGGAGAGATACAGATTATATACTGGGAAGAAGCTCTTTACTCTGAGGGTGGTGAGGCCCTGGCACAGCTTGCCCAGAGGAGCTGTGTCTGCCCCATTCCAGTGTTGCAGGCCAGGTTGGGTGGGGCTTTGAGCCATGGTGGAAGCTGTCCCTGCTCATGGCAGGGGGGTTGAAACTGGGTGATCTTTAAGGTCACTTCCAACCCAAACCATTCTCTAATTCTTTGGCTCTGGTTCATTGTGTCCCAGGGGTCATTAGCTCATGAATTGCTTTGCTCTGTAATTTGTGGCACCTCTCACAAGATGTGTGCTAACTAAAAAGGACTTTTGCACAGATCCACAGGCTTGGCCATGTGAATTTGGCAGTGGTAGTAGATGGCTTTTAAGTCTTGTGAAATCTTAAAGAAAGTAGTTCCCAAACTGCAACTGCCTTTTATATCTCAGGTGAGTGCAAAATGAAGACAGGATGCCTTCAGAAGATGTAAATGTATAAAAAGAAAACTGGACAATAATAGTGTGTGGTTTTGTATTGTTCATTTAAAAATAAAAGCACATTTATTTCCTCAGGGACTACAGCAGCACTGAGTTCTTGTTTGCATGTGAGAAAAATTTGGAGCTCCCATGTGAAAATGTTTAGTTCAAAACTCACCTGACCAGATGCATGAGGCAGAAGTGACCTGATGTGAGTGTTGGGAAAAGGGGGAATTGTCCCTGTTACTGACAGTCTTAACTATTTCAGTGCTTTCTCTCTGTGAGCTGTTCTTTACCTCGTGTTCTGGAGAACAGAAGAGACAGTGGAAAGAGAATGAGGTGTTGCTTTCCAGTGTAGGGGAGACTGTGGAAGGGGCTTTTCTGAAGAAAGAGTGAATCATGGAATCGTCATAGAATGGTTTTGGGAAATGGACTTTCTGGATCGCTTGAAAAGCAGCATATCTCATGCTAAATGAGTATCCTTGCTTATCTGACCTGTTAAGTGGGCTTTGTAAGGATGGTAAAAAAAGGAAGAACTTGGAGAATGTACATGATACATGATGCTGGAGCTTTGAGCTGGAAATTTCCTGCTCTGTAATTTGTTGAATGGACTTGAAGGGTCAGGATTTGGAGGCTGGAGAGGCAGCAATCAAAGTATGAGATAAACAGGAAGGATTCTGAGTACAGGAGCGTCTCTTCAAAGCGCTGAGCTTGTTGGAAGACTCTTTGGGTTTGAATTTAGTTCTGTCGGAGCCCCGCTGGGGCAGAGGTTGATACTAAGAATTACACTTGCTATTTTAAATTGCGCTTCTACATTATTCAACTTCCACAAATGGTTTACTTGGCCACCCGGCAACTTAGTTTCAGAGACATATAACAGAGCTCGGTTCCCTGTGTTAACCCGAAACTTTGTTTCTCTAGGATTAGCTCTGAGCGCAGGAAAGAGAAGTCGAGGGATGCAGCGCGGTGCCGGAGGAGCAAGGAGTCTGAGGTGTTCTATGAGCTGGCTCACCAGCTGCCCCTGCCCCACACCGTCAGCGCACACCTGGACAAGGCATCCATCATGAGGCTGACCATCAGCTACCTGCGCATGAGGAAGCTGCTGGACGCTGGTAAGGCAGCGAGGTGGCACCATCTGGGAGGGATAGTGAGGAAGAATCTGTTTGTGAGACCTGTCAGCAGTAAAATAAGTGAATGCGTGATTAGCTGTGTCTCCTTTCTCTGGGAAGGTGGGAGACCTTACAGTAGAAATCAGCTATTGGCACAGGAAAAATACACTCTTCAATGGACTTCATTTTTTCCCTTTCTATTCTGGGGATCCTGGTTGCCTCACCACAGCCATAGTGACCTTTTCAGTTTTATTTGACCCTTCTCCCAAAGTTAGATTCCTTCACTTGAACCTCTCTTCCTCCTAAACTTGTTTGTTCCAGCTGTGCTTTCTTGACTGTAGGTAATTGGCTCAAGCTTAACTGAGCTAACTATAGTTGTGTCCCCTCAATATAAACTGCAAGGAATAGTTTTGTAAGCTGTGTTTCTGTGATGTGCTCCTCTGGAGGTGAAGTCAGCTGGGGATATGTTGCCCATGCAGCTGCAGGAATATCTGAGTCAGGTTGGGAGCCAGTAGCTGATAGCCTGCCACGGGTCTGTACTGGTTATTTGTGCTCATGCATGTCTGCTTCCACTGTATGGAGGAGTAACTTCTGTAGCCAGACTCTGAAAACTCTCCCAGAAAACCCCTAAGAGAAGTTTATAATGCCTTTTTGAGATGGGTGGTAAATTTTTTGCCACATAGACCTTTTCTTTAAGGTGGAAGGGATATTTGTTAATACATAACAGCACAAGGCTTAACCTCACTCTGATTTTCTGTGATTTCTGATACCTTTACTAGAGCTTGAAGAATTGAGCTGATCACTTATCTCAATGAATTATACTGGGTTTGAATGGTCCTGCAAGAATGGTCCTTGCAGACTGGTGCCAAAAGTCATTCCTGCTGGTGAGTGAAGAATGGCTGGTGTTTGCTTAAACAAAAATGTGTGGCTGCTTGCAGGTGAGCTGGAGACAGAAGCCAAAATGGAGAAGGAACTGAACTGTTTCTACTTGAAAGCTCTTGATGGCTTTGTCATGGTTCTGTCTGAAGATGGGGACATGATTTACATGTCTGAAAACGTGAACAAGTGTATGGGACTCACTCAGGTGAAATACTGACATTTCCTAAGACTGTTTCAAGCAGCTGTTCCATTTTTGTGTATGTGAAGTTAAACACCCTTGTATCTCTTAATTTTTGCAGTTTGAGTTGACGGGGCACAGTGTATTTGATTTCACTCATCCGTGTGACCACGAGGAGCTGAGAGAAATGCTTACACACAGAAATGGTGAGAAGAAAGAAAAAAAAGTGAATTTAATTTACTTATGGATATTTTCTGCTTGCATTAATACAGCTGGATATCTGCCATAAAATGGTGTTGAGTTAAAAAGCTAGTATGTTTTTATTTCTTAAATTTCAAATTAAACCTTGTTGAGAGACACTAACAACAGGAATAACCAAAATGTTTTGGCTATACCCTCATTATAGAAGAAATGAGACTTGATTAGGATTCTTTGATCTAACAAAATTAATCACTAAAATGGAGTTCTTGAGGGTTGAAAGAGTAAATGCCTACGAAAATAAAATTAGAGGTGGGTTGAATGAGAATGATTTTAAGCAATTGCAGTAGAGGGACATGGAGAAGCTCAGTTGGTGCATTTGTCTTGGTCTGGCCTTGCCTTTACAGGACAGCTGAGAATAAATGCTTTCTTCCAGAAATCTGTGGTACACCCAAGAAAAAAAAAAAAAAAAAGATACTGTATTTAAATTTTAGGACACCAAGACACTAATCTGGGAATACTTGAACAGCCTCAAAAAGGGCTTTGGGGTTGATGCTTCTCTGCACCTTTTAATTGGTGCATGAAATTGGTATCTTTTCACAGATTTCTGGCTTTTCTCTTCTCCATCTGAGAGAGCATAACACTGTTTACATGTGCTGTATGCTTTGAAATTTAACAATTGCCCATGAATTACAGCTTTTATGTCTTCTAACAATTTGATAAAGGCCATAAAGACTTGGCAGCCTGCTTCCAAAACAAATCTGCTTTACTCAGTAGTTAGAAGCCTAAAATCTGACCTCTCTACTTTCTCTTTCATCGAACGAGGTTTATATGGACTCTGAATTCAGACAGTGATAAATTAATAAACCTGACCTCTGCTTTCTTGTAGCACTGTAAATCTTGTGTAAGTCTTACGTTGTCATCCTGTTTAATTCAGTGGAAAGGTCCTGATAAGATACCATAGCATTAAGGGCCCAACTTGGATTTTGTAAGCATTTTGGAAACTTGTCTGCCCTTAGATTTGAAGTATATTTCTAAGGCTAGATTAGACTTCTCCCCTGCTTCCCCCTTTGGAAGACAGTAATGCATCTTGGGGGTGGGAGAACAATTTCCCTAAAGCAGTGGAAAAAACCTGGTTTTGTTGCACAAGCTTATTCTTAAAAATGTCGTATCGCTGAGTTTCATGCAAACCATCTCAAGCATGTCTAAATTGGCCAGACTGGAATCAGATGTCTGGAAAGCATTATTACAAAAGCTGTTTTGCAAATGACGTTGGCAGACAGAAGTCTAAATTACAGTAGTAATAGTACATTTTTATATTTATTAGTATTCCCAGGTTGCCTTCTGCTGCAGCTCTTACATCAGTGGAATTATTTTGGTTTTGAATTGAGTATTAAATATTCCCCTTTGGGACTGTACAAGTGCAAGCGAATATAAATGCGACTGGCAGAAACAGGATTGCATTCTCCTTTTATGAAGCTGCTTTTTAAACTTTCAAAGCTGGCCATTTTAAAAAATAATGTACAGTGCTGAATCAGACTTGAAAGTTGCTCCATCTTTTACAGCTGCTTCTCAAAGCAGAGCCTCATGCATCAGCACTTGGTAACAGTAATGTTGTGTGATCTTCAGCTATCAATTTCTAGATTGGTTTAACTCTTAAAACTTACTGAATTAAATAAGTTTTTGCTGCTTCTGTGAATTCTGCTTTAGTTTCTTCCCCACTTCCTCCATTATCAAGATTGTTTTAAAGTAGCATAAAATATGCTTGAGCCCTTTAGTCTTTGCCTCTGCTACAAGCAATAAACAAGTTAGCATGGGGGCTTTAACATTTTTCTGATTAATTTTGTCAAGCCAGTAGCTGCAGTGCAAGCCACCATGAAGAATTTCATAGCTACTATTGTCTGTGGAGGATGAGAACAAATTACTGTATAAACTTGTATCAGAAGTAAGCTCACATGTTCTAAACTTCCCCCCTGCCATGATTTGGCTTTAGCAAGCCTCAGCAAACTGGCTCTTCCACTGCTCCTTCTCCTGGGTGCTGCATTTCTTCCTTGCACACATTGTGAGCTGCTTGCAGCTCTCCTGATAATATCAGTTACATTTTCTTTGCCCACAATAGTGTAAAGTAATTGACTCTGGAGGGATCTCCCCTGTACAGGAAAAACTTAACCTAAAGCCTGCTGGTAGCGAGTGAGGCTAAAAAGTAAGTGCTGCCAATGTTGATTTGTATTAGGGTTTCTTGACTTTTTTTCTCCCAAGAATGTTAATAAGGTGTTTAAAAACTTGGTCCCTGTTTACTCAAAGAGTGTAAATCACCGTGGAAATATTTGGATGCATATAAACAGCTGAGTTGTTAATTTTGAATTGAAAAACTTGCAGTCCTGAAGAGCAAGAAGCCCAAAAGGTGCTTGGTCTGAACCTCCTCATAGTGAGTTACTGGTGCATTTCAGTGGAAACCACCTCAACAGGGCTTCTTATTCTACACATATGTTTTTCTTGTCCTCTGTCACAATTTTAAAATACATTAAATTTCCAGTTGGTCTCTCTTCCTGCTCCTTTTTCCTGGAATCTGGGAGTGTGGAGTTGGCTACAAATACAATCCTGATCTTAAAATATTGAAACTGGGCTGCATCAAAAGCCTCTCCTGTGAGGACAGACTGAGAGAGGGCTGGGATTGTTCACCCTGGAGAAGAAATGGCTCTGGGGAGATCTTTGAATCCCTTTCTGTACCTAAAGTGGCTCCAAGAGAGCTGGAGAGGGACTTTGGACAAGGGCCTGGAGTGACAGGACATGGGGAATGGTTTCCACTGACAGAGGGCAGGTTTAGATGGTTTTTGGGAAGGAATTCTCCCAAATTCCTTGGGAGTGCTGAGGCCCTGGCACAGGTTGCCCAGAGAAGCTGTGGCTGCCCCATCCCTGCAGTGTTCCAGGCCAGGCTGGATGGGGCTTGGAGCAACCTGGCATAGTGGAAGGTGTCCTGCCCATGGCAGCTGGGTTGGAATGAGATGGTCTTTAAGGTCACTTCCAGCACAAACCATTCTATAACTCCATGAAACTTCAGGGGGTTTTTTTGTCTACTTGATAGTAAAACTTGCTCTAAAAATACCATTATCAGAAGTGCTATTAGGTGTATGAATCTGTTTAGTTTATTTTTTTGGGTCTTCCCTTAGTCTTAGAGTTCTATAATGTGTTTGTGGAGGTTTTTTAATGCCTTTGGAAGGTGACCCAAGTGTGTTAAGAATTGGTTTGCTGTTTGCTTCTGCTAGGTCCTGTGAAAAAGGGCAAAGAACAAAACACGGAGCGCAGCTTTTTTCTCAGAATGAAGTGTACACTGACTAGCAGGGGGAGAACAGTGAATATAAAGTCTGCTACATGGAAGGTAACTAATGCAAAGGAATATTTGCATAGTTTGGCAGCTTCCTCTTCAGATGTCATAACACTGCATTTCAACATTTTTGCTTCATGTAATGAGCTTGAATTTCACTAAGTACTTTATAATTTAATGATTGTGCTTGATTATGCTGAATTTTAATGCTGAATACATCACAGAGGTAACTGAAACAATGTTTTAAAATTAGGTTTTCAAAACTCTTTTAATAAATTTTCCATTTTAAATTAGAGGCCATTACTTAGAAACAATTATAATTACCAAATATGTTTGCATAAAGCCTTCTCTGGGAAAAAAAGTACTTGACATGACTTATGCTGATCCCTGATTTCTTTTGATTTGTTACTGAAAATGTGATGGCTGAGGTCTCTCTGAAGGACTTCAATGCCATTCTTTTGAAGCTGCTGGCTCTCCCTTTTGTAACAGTTGGAACAAAAAGAGGCCAGCCTGATAACTTTCTGCAGTGAATGCATTTTCTCCTCTGGACAAAGTAACCTTTTACTCTGTCCAGTGGATTATGGCTCACAGTTCTCTTTTATGATTTGAATTTGATTATTCTGGATCAAACAACTTCTTTACTGCTGTCTGTGAACTATTTCTGCTTCAGAATGGATAAAAGAAAACCCCACAAAATGCAAAAGTTCCTGTCTGTTGAAGAATGTATTTGATCTCTGTCATCACCTCTGCAGAATATCTAAAATGGAGGTTGCTATCATTACCATAACTTTCAGATTTAAATCGTGGATACCTTTTGCTGAGGCAGCTGCTCATCAGAGTTGTCATTACTGTGACTAAAAAGAAGGGTTCATAGAAATGCAGCAGTGTCTGGTGTTGCTTCAGCCAGTGCTGAGGAAAGAGTTGGGCTGTGAACCCATCCCAGGCTGTGTGGGGTGAGGAGGAGGAGGAGGACACTGGTGTCCTCCAGCCATCCCTTGTCACTGTCCCCCCTTGAGGGCTGTGGAAGGACTTGGCTCTGGGCATGCTGGTGGAAATAGGATTGTGTTGTCTGATAGAGCAAACCTGGTCTCTTTCTGAAATCCATCTCCCCTGTAGGTGCTGCACTGCACTGGCCACATCCGTGTGTATGACACGTGTGGGAACCAGACTCACTGCGGATACAAAAAGCCTCCCATGACCTGCCTGGTGTTGATCTGTGAACCTATTCCTCACCCATCAAACATTGAGGTGCCCCTGGACAGTAAAACGTTCCTCAGTCGTCACAGTCTCGATATGAAATTTTCCTATTGTGATGAAAGGTAATATATATGATTTATACTGTAAAAATAATTCATTTCAGAGATTTGCAGGCCTGGTACATGTTGGCTAATGTTTGCCATCTCAGTAACTTAATTCATCTTGACAATGCAATCAATCATTGCTGGCATACTTGGGCTTTTCCTAACTGATCAGGATGTCTTAAAAGCCAGATTTTTAGATCTGAGGAAGATGCAGGGTTATTACTTTGGAATAACAAAAGGGAAAGTGACTTTTTATATGGGCAGACAGTGACAGGACAATGGCTGTAAACTGATAGAGGGCCTGTTTAGATTAGATATTAGGAAGAAATTCCCTACAAGAAGCTGTGGCTGCCCCACCCCTGAAAATGTTCCAGGCCAGGCTGGATGGAGCTCTGAGCAACCTGCTCTAGTGAAGGGTGTCCTTGCCCATGGCAGGGGTTTGGAACAGGATGGTCTTGAAGGTGCCTTCCAACCCAAGCCATTCTATTAATAAATCCTTTACCTTCAGTTAACTGCCTCTTCAAACTGGCCTTTACTATAGTGGCAGGGGTTTAAATTGAAATAAAAGATTGTTCCAGACACTGAAAAAAGCAGGATTTTAGGTTTGTCAAAGATGAGGCATTTTGGTGACTGAAAAGAGTGTGTGTGTAATACTTGTCAGATGTATTTTATTGCTACTGCTTCCTCCCCCTCTCCCTTCCCCAGGAGATCAGTGTCTGCTTTCTTCTGTCAAAAAAACCCCAGACGTTCAGCTGTACTTTTAATGCAATACATCTGCTGTTGAAAAATGAGAATTTGTGTTCTGGTGCAAATCAGGGGTGTAGTCAGACACATCAGACTGATTTTCCTATCCTCTGGGAACTTAGCTTGATAAATGCAAATGAAGGAAATAGTCAGCGCAAGGTTTTTGTTTGGGGTTGGTTTGTTTCATTTTCTAGTTTGTTTTTAATTTGGTGTCATTTGTTACTATCCTTTGCTGTATAAAAAATGTGAATTTCTAGTTAGTTGCTGCAGTTAGATGCAGAAAGAGGTTGATGCAGGTAATTTCTGACCTCTGCAGTAACAACCTTTCTAGGACTGATGGTGTCACATTAAAGGTACTTATTTGGTCACGTTCTGCATCTAGAATGGGGTAAAATACAAGCACTTCCCTGGTTAGCACTGCCCTCTAGAGACTAAAGAAATCCCATTTGCCTTAAAAGCAGGCAGTGCTTGCGTGGGAAGAGTGAATCTGATTCCTAATTTCTCTTAGTTGCAGGATTAAAACTGTTGAAGTGTATCCTTTTTATTTTGTTAAGTTTTCCTATTTGCCTAAGCTGGTCTGTAAGTAGCTGGTCTACCTTGAAGCAAAAAGAAAAAATGTCTAAAAAGTGGGGATTTGTTTAATCCTATTCCCACTACATGACTTATAAATACTCAGTGAGAAGTAAAATCCTTTGCCTGCTGAAATATCTCTTTTAAAGAAGCATCCGATTAGCAATTTATTTCAAAATGAAAAGTCCCAGTAAGCCAAATTTGCTGCTGATATGTGTGGAAGTGATTCTTAAGGTTTTTCTAGATGTGCAAGCATCCCAATGCTCTGGTATTTGTGCTGGCCTGTGTCTGCTTTCACGTAGCATTTTTTTCCCTTGTTTTAAAGAATTACAGAGTTGATGGGGTACGAGCCAGAGGAGCTCCTGGGTCGCTCAATCTATGAGTACTATCACGCACTGGATTCTGATCATCTGACCAAAACACACCACGACAGTAAGTGAAAACTGAATTTAAAGCCCTCAAACTACAGGAGATGAGAGACAGCCCTGGGGGAAAGCAGCAGAAGAACGAGGGCTTTCTTTTAGTTGCAGATACGAATCTGCAATGAATACTGACCTCAAACAGTTCTGGGGTTTTTCTGCCTGTAATTAAAGCTCGTGTTCTTTCTGCTTTTAGTGTTCACAAAAGGGCAGGTGACAACAGGACAGTACAGAATGCTGGCCAAACAAGGTGGCTATGTCTGGGTTGAAACTCAAGCAACTGTTATATACAACACTAAGAATTCTCAGCCACAGTGCATAGTGTGTGTGAACTATGTGTTGAGGTAAGTTGAGTGGACTTCAGTGTTCTTTGTCATCATTTTTTCTGAAGACCAAGTCAAATGCTGATGGCACTGATCCCCTGCTGAGTATGTTATGTTGTTACTGTTCCCTACCAGTGAAATAGAATATATTTCTTAGAACACTGCCAGTCCTAGGATTAGAAATAGTATTTGAAAACAAAATGCTTTTTTGGTCTAGTGATGTCAGTAGATCTCTGCAGTCAGATGAGTGTAGAACTTTTTCTGTATGACTGGAATCACTTGAGCATTTGTGTGCATTCTAGACAGGTCTCTAATCTTTGTCCCAAGTCTGAAGCAGTTAGTTCCACTAATAACTTTGTCATGGAGTCAAAGCAGCAGTAGTGGTGTCATTCTCAATCCCATCTAACTTTTTCTTCCTTAGAGCTCCTCTTTTAATTGAAAGCTTCAGCTGAGGGCAGACTGGTTGACTATTCTTCTGCAAATGTCTTATAGTGCTAAATTAGTTTTTCAAAACTTCAGTGAATGTCCCAATATAAATCTGTCAAGATATTGCACATTCATTTAAAACAAAGAAAAGCAGTTTAGGAAATATCTAACGTTTTGCCTTATTTTTTTAATCTTTTCCTTTTTCAATGCTTTCAGAAAACATATTTATGTTGTTACTTTTTTATAATTGTACCACAATTAGTGCTTGCTTTGTCTGTTACTTTTGAGGAAAGAATGAGTAACAAAAAAAAATTCTTAAAGCTCTTATCCTGGTAATTTTGTGGGATATGTCTGGTGGAGTGTTTTTGGTTTGGTTTGGTTTGGGGTTTTTGGGCGGGGAGAGTGGGTGGGTTTCAAAAACGATTCAAAAACCTACAAAACGATTATGCCAGAATTTATTCCTTTTAGCTGTTCCTTAACAATAATCTTCCTCTCTGTCTAACAGTGGAATTGTTCAGAAGGACTTAATTTTTTCCCTTGGACAAACTGAGTGTATGCTGAAACCAGTGGAGTCCCCTGACATGAAAATGACCAAAATATTCAATAAAGATGACCTGGATGATACCAACAGCCTGTTTGAAAAACTTAAACAGGAACCAGATGCTTTAACTGTGCTGGCCCCAGCTGCTGGAGACACAATTATCTCTCTAGATTTCAGCAGTAATGGTGGGTGTGTGTTTGAATTGGAGAGCATGTTAATTAGCAAAGTTACTGTTTTATAGTAGATTTCATAAAATAACCTCCCAGTACCACTTGCCCAGTGGTATTTCAGCTGCTGTTTAAATTTAATGAGGTCCATAGACACACACAGTACTGTTACTTAGGTTGATGGTTTCTTTTAATTTTTATAGAGTCTGATGAACAACAATGTGATGAAGTTCCTTTGTATAATGATGTAATGCTCCCCTCATCCAGTGAGAAATTGCAGAATATAAATATGGCAATGTCCCCACTACCTGCCTCTGAAACTACAAAGCCACTTCGTAGCAATGCTGATCCTGCACTCAATAGAGAAGTTGTATCAAAGCTGGAGCCAAACACAGAGCCACTCGAACTTTCTTTTACCATGCCTCAGGTGCAAGAGCAGCCAACCAGCCCTTCTGATGCAAGTACCAGCCAAAGTTCACCTGAGGTGAGTTTCGTAATTTGGATATGCTGTCATTAAAATGGATGTGCTGCTGGGGCTTGTGGGGCAGATCTGGTTAAGGATGCAGCCAGGCCAGGAACTGGAAATTATTTCTACCTTATGACTTAAGCTCACGCCATGATCTGAGGAAACTGATAAATTGTCGTATCTTTTCATTAAAGTGAGTCTTGCAAATGTATGCAATACTCTCTGATAGAAATAAGGAGAGCTTGGGGTTGCTCTTTTTCATTCAGTTGGTTCAGACACAGCTTCCCTATACAGCGAAGTAGTTGCAGTAAATTACTGTAGAGGTTACATCCAGGTTTCAGCTAAGCAGGTGCTTTCCTGGTGGGGTAAATTTGAATCTATACAGATGAAAGTGTTTTCCTTTCCCATTTTAATTTTGTGCAGCTACAGTTTGGGATTAGGTTCTACATTAGAACATTTTGCAGAGAATCAGTAGGTAAAAATGCCAAGTGATTCAATGACAGAAACCTAAAACTGTGTTCAAAATGTTTTCACAGCCCAGTAGTCCCAATGATTACTGCTTTGATGTGGATAATGATATGGCCAGTGAGTTCAAACTGGAATTAGTGGAGAAACTCTTTGCCATAGATACAGAAGCAAAAAATCCCTTCTCTACTCAGGTAATGTACAGTAACCTAAAATTCTTTAGCATCTTATTCTGAGTGTACTTCTTCTCCTTTTGAGAATGTTATCAGGAACCTCCTTCCCTTTTTATGTAATATTTTGATTAAAGTGTAAAGTAAAAAAAAAAAAAATTGTAAGGATTTGGTAAAAGGAAAAGCCTTGATGCAGTCATAGCTGAGTTTTCTTCCACCCTGATAAGCTCCACCACCCTGATAAGTTCCACCTCTTGTCTCTTCCAGGAAACCGATTTAGATTTAGAGATGTTGGCTCCTTACATCCCGATGGATGACGACTTCCAGCTGCGCTCCTTCGATCAGCTGTCCCCTCTGGAAAGCAGCTCCTCCAGCTCGCAGAGCACAGGCAGCATCGCCATGTTCCAGCAGGGGCAGGCTCAGGCTCAGGCAGCAGCGGGCGGTGCTGAGGAGGTGAAGGCGGCGGAGCAGGCGGACGAGGTGAAGACGATCATCGTCCCTTCCTCGCCCGTGCGCGGGCTGGCCGAGCCCAGCAGTGCCCCCGCCTCGCCCTACGGCGGCAGCACGAGTCGAACTGCCTCGCCCATCAGAGCAGGGAAAGGAGCAGTGGATCAGGTGGAAAATCCTTCTCCAGGAGCAGCCAGCTTGCTAACGGTCACTCTGAATAAAAGGTATTTTAAAAGTGCAGCTTAAGCCCTGGTATCTGGTCAAGGAATTAGATAGAATTTCTGCCAGCTGTTGTGTGTTCATCCTCAGCGCTCTTCAGCGTAGAAATGGACATGTTTAAGTTTGGATGTGTCAAATTAGTCTTTTTTTTTTAATTGTAAACTCCCCTAAAGTTAATTTCATGGTAGCTTTTTACCTAAGCACCTTTTGTAAAAATTCTCTTCTGCTCCTGTACCTGATGTGCAGCCTTCATAAAAATGCAGTAGGCAATTTAGATAGTTACACTCACAATGTTTCTGGTGCTTTTCTCGTCCACTGTGTTAGAGGTAAAAGGCAGCTACAGTCTGTGCTACAGATACTGCAGATATCAGATATACAGATATCTATAAGCAATAGCTATTACTTTTCAAACTATATGTGTCTTGTGATGGACTGTGGTGCCTGCAGTAGATATTTATCACAGTAGAAAACTATATGAAGTCAAACATGAGATTTGTGATATGTAAGAGATTTGTCTGTGCCTAGAAATATTCAGAATAGACTTTCCCTCCCCCTTCCTTCCCTTCTTTCTGTTGAAAGTGAACTGCTGAACTTTTATGCTTTTTTTCCTGCAGATTTGAAAATTTTTGTTAAAACTCATTCTAAGCTTCACAGCAAGATTAAAAGCTAACATTTGCTATGCTCATAGAAAATGATTGTTGAACTAAGTCAATTTATGAACGAAAAGTAGTGGAGTTCATAAATTCAGTTCTGTGATGTTGTATATACAAGTGTCCACGGAAGAAGAATGGCTTGAGGAAAGTAGAAACGTCTTAACAGCCTGAATCAATTTTTCTTAGATCTACTGCACTGGATGAAGAACTAAATCCAAAGATGCTAGCTTTGCATAATGCTCAGAGAAAACGAAAAATGGAACATGATGGTTCACTTTTTCAGGCAGTTGGAATTGTGAGTTTTGTTTTACCATTTTAAAATATTCACTTTTAACCTTGCAATTTCTGAAATGAGGCATCAGTGCAGACTCCTGAGTTGAGCTGTTGGTAAGCAGTGGAATCTTGGGATGAGAGATAATTGATAGTGAAACTTTTATATATATGTATGCAGATACTCCACTTTTTGTTCTCTTTTACTGTCAACTTTTCAAAATTGCCCTCTACACCCAAGTGCATTTCTTGATTAGGTAGAAAATACTCTTCTGTGAGCATATGTTTCTTTAGTAGAATATGCACAAATGTAACATTTACATTTAAATGTGTAATTGATGTGTTTATTTAACTTTTGAATCAAACTCAGTTTTCATATTGGTCAACACTGGAGATTAGTGTTCTTATGCTTCTTCCTATGTTTTTATTTTTTCATTGAGTCTGAGATTTCTTTATTTAATCAGATAGCAAGACTATCTGAACTGTGAGGGAAGAGAGCTCCTATAATTAAGCAAGTGTCTATTACTGCCACTCCTTTTCATGCATGCTTTCTCTAGTATTAGTGTGGGCACTTGGGAATAGCTCATCCTCATCTGTCCTAGCTGTTCAAAAGAAACTTTGTAGATACTCCTAGATTTGGGTCACTTGACTGGGGGTTGTCCAGCTCGTTATTTTCTGCAAGAGTAGGTTGTCTCCATAATCTTTGTCTCTCACTGTCAGTTCTCAGTATTTTGAAACCTTGAGCTTTGTCATTGCACACTGTTCTCTCGCTCATCTTCACTGCAAATTCCCACTTGTCAAGTTTTGAGAAGTCTTGGTCTTAATTCCTCTGCTGCAATGTAGCCTTTGAGCTGCTTTGTTTCTCTACTGAGCCACCTCCTAGTTGTAGACATCTACCATATCTTACAGTGCAGGATTATTTTTCTTCATAACTCTCTTTACTCCTGTACTAACATTGTAGTCTGGGCATAAGACAAATCAGTTTTTCTATGCCATTTCTATGTGGTTGTTTTCATTTGCTAAATGCTTTGCCCTTCCATGCATGTAGTTTTGCTGCTTCTAGAAGCCCTGTAAGAATTCATAGCTCTGCAAGAAATTTATTGCCTTCCACTGTCCTTTTCTCATGCAGAGGTGCTACAGCTCATAGTGTTGCTGATAAAGTATTCAAAACAGCATGGGATGTCATTAAATACACAGAACACAAGCAGTTCAGTGTTAACTGCTGGAATAGTGTTCAGGCTTCTGTGCTTAAGTGCCAGTTCAATGCTTACAGGTTCAGACTTCACCCTTTGCTAAACCTTTTCTTTTGTCTGTATCTGACAAAAGTGTTATAAATATTTTGATGGTTTCTCAGAGTCAGAAGCTGAATATCCATGAAATTCAGGGTCTTAGTGGAGTTATTTTAAGAAGTGCTTTAGTTGTTTGGCTTCTCCCTCCACAATGGATTTCTGGGAGGATATACAGGCCTTTCACACAAGCAGAAGAAAAATGATGTTAAATCCAGGCTTAGAATATATGCTGTTCTAGGGTTGTACAAACACTTGCCACAACTTTTTAGCTCTAGGGAAGTGGGGTGTAATAAGAGTGAAAATAAGTGAAAACCAAAGTAAAATACTACTTTAGCTTCCTAGAAAATAGGAGAATCAGACAAGGACAAGGTATAGTAAGGTTATAAAATACTGTGTTATCGTGAGGTTATAAAATAATGATATAAATCATTACAGTGGGACCGTTACAAGCCATATCTTTCTCAGCATGAAGGGCTGGAATGCATTCATGGTAAAAAATAAGCAGCAGCAGCAATGTAGGTAGCTAATCTCATTATGAACTGCAGCTATAATTTCCACTATACAGCTGCTGTTTTGACTTACATGGGTGTTTTATGACCTGAAAACATATGCTCTTCACTATTTTGAGGATAATGGCAGTGCTCTGAAATACCTTCTCCTCTTTTTGCAGCAGTCAGTATCACTAACAAGACCAAACTTTGCAGATTCAAGTACTTTTGCCAGCAGACTTGATACTAAGATGGTGCTTTTTCCTTCCATCCCATCTGTTTCAGTGGCAGCTGCTTCTTCCTTACCCCAGTTACATGAAGCCCTTATAGCTTCCTAATCTCCATATCTTCTGTTCTGCTGTCAAAACAATATGCTAAGGAGCCATATCTGCACTAGACTGGTGTAGGACTGCATTTTCCACAAGGCTTGGGTCAGGTGGCTTGGTGGCAATAACTGGAGTGCCAGCAGAATTTAATCCTAAATGTGTAGATAGAATCGACCTACTGAGGTTCCTGACTCTTCTGCCTACACTATTAATTCCAGTGCAGAAAGCCATTAGAGACTCCAGTGAAAACCTGACGCTTACTCACCAGAGCAGCAATAATTAAATGGGTGTGTTTGTGTACATGTACACACTAATCTTGAGCGTGGTAACTGATGATAACCAGGATTTTGTAATTGTTTTCTGTAAGGGAAGTCGGGTCTTGAAACGTGATTCAGTTTTCTGTTAAATAATTTTCAAGTTAGTGTACTTGGAAATGTATTTCTCCCCAAATTCTGAACAAAATCCACTTTAAATTGTAGCAATGCCACATTAGTACTTAGTGACGGGAACTGTTCATTTGGCAGAGGGACGTGGAATGGTTATAAAGATACAATATTCACTAAAGAAGATTAATTTTATTTCTTTCTAGGGGTCTTTATTCCAGCAGACAGGTGACCGTGCAGGAAATGCATCACTTGCTTGGAAACGTGTAAAGGGATGCAAAACAAATGGTCACAGTGGAGTGGAGCAAAAGACAATCATTCTACTATCAACTGGTTGGTATCTTCCTTTCCTAGGCAGAGGGGGTGGAGGGGGCTGTGTGAAAGAGAACAGACTCTCCAGAACTATCCAAACTTAGCCCCTTGTGAAACAGCTCTAGGAGAGGTTAAGCATGGTGAATAAAGTGCACTTTTTCTCCTTCCCCTCCCTCTGTAGACATAGCGAGTAAGCTCCTAGGGCAGTCGATGGATGAGAGTGGACTCCCCCAACTCACGAGTTACGACTGCGAAGTAAACGCTCCCATACAAGGCAACAGAAACCTGCTACAGGGGGAAGAACTGCTCAGAGCTCTGGATCAAGTTAACTGAGCTTTCACAAAACTTGCTCCTTTTTTGGACACTGGTGAATCATCACCTAAAGCAGTCTATTTATATTTTCTATATCTGATTTTAGAAGCCTGGCTACAGTACTGCACTAATTCAGTTAGTTCAGTTTTGATCCCCTATCTACTTATTTTGACAGTCTTTTTAATATGTTCTTTATGTAACAATAACTCAAACTCCTAGTGCATTTTTATAATTCTTTGGTACATACACTTTTAAGTCCATTACATTTAAAACACACTTGCAGTAGCAGCTTTGAAATATGCACCTGATTAAAAAAAAAATATTTATTTTTTGGCTGGGGAGTTGGTCACCAAAACTTATCATTAGTAAAATGTCAACACAGGAAAAACTGGCAATACTTCCATCCTGCTTTTTCATAGGTAGTTGGAAGACTTGTGCTCTCTTACTCTTTATGTTCAAGTAAGTTTTTTATGTTAATAGTTTTTATAAGAAACAACAATGCTTTGCAGCGGTGCATTGTAGCCACAATCGCACAATATATTTTCTTAAAAAATACCAGCAGTTCCTCATGCAATATATTCTGCATTTATAAAAACTAGTTTTTAAGAAGAATCTTTTGTTTGCCTATGAAAACGTGTTTAAACCTGGATTATGTCATTATTTTAGTCACGTTGTAATATAAATTGTTCTTAAATGCTGTCTTATGCTTTTGACTTCGGTGGGTGTGGATAGTCAAAGGAAAGGCTTTATCTGGAAAGGGCTAGCAGCATTTTCTTTGGATACGTTCTCAATTTAGAGAAAGTTTGATGTTCTTAAAGTAGTCACTTTGCCAGCTTAAAAAAAAAAAAATCCCTGCCTGTAGTTGTTGAAGTTAATGCTAATATTGTGTATGATCTTAAATCTAAATGTTCAGCTTACCCTGTGTGGTATAGGTGATATTTCAAGCAGATTGTAAAACATCTTGCATTGTTAGCAAACTTTTATCTAGTACATCATTGAGTTGCTCAATATTTTGATGTTTTGGTTTTATGCACCTTGTTGCTATTAACATCCATATGTTTTCATGTAGATTTCAATAACTTGAATATATTTAGAAGTCTTTTTATTTAGAAATATATAGTTGTCACAAACATCTTATTTTCCTATATGTACTGTACAAAACCTTCATTCACTCATTCTTTTTGCTCTTTGTGGTTGGATCTAACACTAACTGTATTGTTTTCTTACATCAATAAACTATATGTGGACCAGGCCCCCTTGGGGAGTGTGTTATCTGAGAGAAATGAGATAATTTATATTTTTGTTAGTGGTTATTGTTCATCCGTGTTCCCTTTTTAACTTAGAGTCGATTGGAAATCACTGCTTCCTTATTTTGATTGTAACATCTCTGCGTTAATTATTTGAGCCTGTTCAGTACTGAAGTCTCCCAGACAGTGTTGTACTACCACTCGCCAAAGACGTTACACTTCTCAACCTGTAATCACAGCAGTGAGCAAACCTGGCAGCGAGGAGGCAGCATTTTTGTTTTGCATTAGAGCAGAAAGAATTCATCTTTGTGAACAGCTTCAAGGCTTGTCTCTGGAAGCTTTATCAAGGTAACACAGGAAAGCAGGAGAAGGTAAAATTCACGGGAGTGATTGATCCGAGATGAATTTCTATCACAACTCCATGATTAAAAGATTAAGCTGGTACTTGATGAAACTTGTTCCACATTTTTGTGCTGTTGACCCAGTGACTTTCCTCATTTTGCTGTCATAAAACACAATGTTACTGGTAACCCTGTGTTGTGTAAATATGGCCAAGATATTCTGTGCATTCTCCAAACTGTTTTTAAAAAACTTATCTCAATATAAGTAATCAATTGTGGAGTGTCACAGGAGTTACTTTGGTTTTATGTTGTAAACTTTCTGGTTTCATTGCACTGTTTTGAAATCAATGTCACAGTACATAAGCGTAACCTGTTCTCTAAAATTACTGTTTCACTGAAAGAAGCACTTCCCAAACTGCCACGGCTCTATGAAACTAAAAGGACACTATTAACAAAAAATGATTAGGCACTGGCAGCAGAAGATAGTTGCACACTTGTTAAAGTTTTGAGTAGAAGTTGCACAGAGAGGAGAAAGTATATAGGGGCAGTCAGCTGTAGCTGAAGCTTCGTGCAGAGAATATTTTCACTAGTGAACATTTTTAATGCATTTTTAATGGCTAAAAGCAGCAGAGCTCCTCCCTGCCTGCTGTGTCTGGGCTGGCATTCTTTCTCTAGCGTTTCTTTCTCTGTCAGCAGTTAGGAGGTTTAAATAGTGAAGTTGTGTTAAGCCCCTGCTGTTTAGGGCATCCCTCCTGCTTTAGCTCTGCCTGGATTGATGTGGTGCTTCTGTGAGAGTCTTGCAGGCAGGTGTAAAGTGCAGCTGGGTTTGAGTTGTCTACTGCCCCACCAAACTTGGAGCTGGCCTGGGGGCAGTTATCCCTTTGCATTCCCAAGAGACAGGTCAGAGGTGTTCTGCTGCTCTCTTGGCCTCTCCTGGTGTTTTGCAGGAGCCTGACCTGTTTGGATCTGTCAGGTCCTCTTCAGTGCACTAAAAGGGCAGAAAGTTTCAAGAGAAGGGAAACCGAAGAGACCTATACGATTTATGGTCATGAGCCTGCTGGAGTCAGAGAATGGCTTGGGTTGGAAGGGACTTTAAAGCTCATCTTGTTCCCACACCCCTGTCATGGGCAGGGACCCATTCCATGAGATCAGGTTGCTCAGAGCCCCATCCACCCTGTCCTTGATCATCTCTGATCTTAGTGACAGCAGCTGTGGATTTAACTGAGCCATGTTTCATCTAAAAATCTCAATTTAACATTTTTTACTATGCATAGTAACAACATTTACTATGCATAATAACAACAATTTGATTACTGTGATGAACTGCAGTAGCTGTACTGGTTTATTGTAGGGGAAAAATAACCTAAGAAAAAGCCCCCAAGCCTCCTAGAGACAATGAACAAGGCACAGAAAAGGAACAGTAATTGCTCTGGCCTTGTAGGAGCTTTGCTAAATGCAGATGCCAGTTTGCATAGGAGTACACATTTCAGTTGCCTTTTTTTTTTAAATTTCTGTTTTGCTAACTTTTTTTCCCCTGCTGTTACGCTTTTTTTTTTTTTTTTCTCTCTCTTTAGACTCCAGGAACACACAATCTGATTTTAGAGCTAATTTGGAGTACAAGCTTCTGGAACAAATAGCTTTCTAAGTGTTTTCTTAGTGATTTTGCATACTTTCTTTGCTGACTTGCTGCCTTTTTAAAATGTTGAGGTACCATAATAGAAATTATGAGGAAATTAATGACTGTGAGTGTGGTGAGAGGTTGGCACAAGTTTCCCAGAATAGCTGTGGATAACCCAGCCCTGGAAGTGTCCAAGGCCAGCTTGGATGGGACTTGGAGCAACCTGGGATAGTGAAAGGTGTCCCTGCCCATGGCAGGGGGTTGGAACTGGGTGGGTTTTAAGGTCCCTTCCCACCCAAATCATGCTGTGATTTGTTCTTTGTTGTAAAGAGGAAACTGTGGGTAAACCCAGTATTTTCTCCTGTATACAGAATGTGCTAATTATGTGAAAATGGTAAACTGAGGAGAGTAACAAGGTTCTCTTCCAGGGTTTCCTGACTACAGCAGTAGTCAAGCCAGGCCTTCTTCAGGGCACAGTACAATTACTGTTTTTACATAGAGATTTTAATTGATGTTTTAATCATCAACAGTGATGATTTTGTTAAAGGGTAAAGGAATTTTTAAACTAGTATTTATGATGACATAATTCCTTCCTTTACTTGAAAGTAGTTAAAATTTAACTACAGCTGTAACTCCCCAGAAATCTCTGAAGTAGGCTGTGCAGTAACTTATCTTGGGTGTAAGATACTGAGTAAATGAAGGTGGCCTGGAGTCCAAAGTACCTCTTGCTAACATAGCCTCCTCCTATCTCGTGAGACTGGCTTGGATTTTGGTGATCTTTGAAAACCTTTGGGTGAAATGGAAACAACTTACCTGAGAAACAAAACTTAATAGTATTTGTGTATACACATTAAACTCTCCCAAAGTAATTACTGAATTAAAGACTCACAGATTAGCGCCCAAAAGAACCATTTACATGTAACACTCATGAGGGTTTTAAAGACATCAAAGCTTAGTTTGGATGAAATGATCAGCTCTGCTCCTAATGAAATACAACTGTTGGGTCAGATAATTCTAATGATTACAGGTTAAACTATTGCATATTTAACAGTAATGTTTCATTACTTAAAGAGCTGTTTAATTAAAGAGCTAAGCACTGGCAGCTAAAGGCAGTATCTGCTGGCAAATGTTCTCCCCTTTACACTGCTGAGTGAACCTCTCCTGACAGTGCAGTGGGATGTGGGAGCATCCTGCCCCTGTCAGCCAGGCTGGACAGGCCCCAGGTCAGCCATCTGTCCCCTTCCCACTGCTGCCCTGCTCCTGACCAGAGCACGCATCTCACTCAAATGTCACTGCACTTAGGCACATTAGTCCACCTCTAACAGTCCAGCATGAAAACAAACACCTCACAGGCCACAAGGAATTTGTAGGAAGTCCATTTTCTTAGGAAATCTACACAAGTTGTGTATCCAGCTTTCATTAAAAATACTGTAATTAAAATTATGACTTAACTCCCTGAAAAGTTCTGTTCTGTGGAAGACTGTGATTTTTGATCCAAATTCTAGAAATGAATTGTCATTTTCCTTCTGCTTCCCTGTTTACCTTGAGCAAGTTACCAAAAAAGTTAAAACGTTTGCTGCTGGATTTATACAGTGCAGTAGATTTTGTGAATAATAGCAGTATTCTCTCATGAAGAAGTGGTATATTTTAATGGAATTCTTTTTTTTGGAACCAAGTACAACATATTGCAATTGATATTTCTCTTGAAACATTTTGACGTACTTGTGACTGTATTTCTTTTTGATTGTGTAACAGTATAAAATTCAATAAAAGAGAGGGTTTGTTTCTAATTTGTGACATCTGTGATCTTTCTGTCTGTCCTTTTTCCTCTATTGTAAAAGGTGGAGATGACTTTAAAGTGAACTAAACCACTGTGCAGAGTAAGAAACTCCTTGCAGGTTTGAGACTTTACTGCCTGCTGTCAGAAACTTGGGCACCAAGCAGACATGGTCGCAGTCCCCCAAAACATACATTTTATATTAAATATAATATAAATATATAACATTTATATTATTTATATACATGCTGAATTCTATTCACATGTGGTTATCCCACTTGAGTGAAGCAGATCACATGTGTGAACAGAAGAGGTCAAACATACAATTTAACAAGTCAGGTCTGGGGATGGCGTAGGTTTTCCTGGAGGAAGCCAAAGAGAGCAACAGCTACAGAGCCAGAGGGACAGAGGACATTTATGAAGCCTCTTTGATTAATCACACCAGAAATGCCCTTAGTAACAAAACACAAACCCCTTTGAATTCGTAGTCATGTCTCCAGGTGATTTCAGCTGCTGTCGGTACACGCAAATGACTCAAAAAGAACTTGTGACTCCTGCTGTCCCCTTAAATCAATGCCATTTCCTACTGCACAGATTCAAAAGCTTTTGCAATGTTTGTGCTTGTTGGGAAGTCTGAAAGCAGGAGGCATGTGCCAGTAGAGTATGATCCCAAAGATGGAATAGGCTATTTAATAAAATATATTCATTGTTCAGTTTCATGCAAATCGATTAAAACATGATTTATTTTCATGTTTTCAACTTGAAAATGTGTCCTAATGCAATCATATAAGGTATTAAAAAAAATCACTTGTTTTGTTGCATATGCACCTGGAAAACCCCATTACTTGTATCAGTGCAGAATAAATGGCTTTTAAAATGCAACTTATTAGGAACTAATAGAGCAAAGAGGATTTCATCCTTTTGTTTAGCAGTTGAATATGAAGATATAATAACCAGCACACTCTTCCTTACATCATCTAATTATTTATATTTTTTTTAGTTTGAAGGCATTAATTATACTAAAATCCACTAATGAATAATCTGAAGGAGCACTGAAAACAGAAGAAGAGTAGAGTATTAATTAGTCTGAAAATTGATACTGTATTTAATTTTATGTACCACACCAGGGGAATTGTACAAAGAGACCCTGTTATTTGGTTTTATTCTCCTGCATTTTCATTCTTTACACTGTACCCAAACTTCCTGCAAGGGAAGATTTAGGGCACATTCACATGGGCACAATAGCCTCATCCTCACTACATCTTGCATCATGCAGCCCCATCTGCCCTAGGAAAAAAAAATAAAATCCATGTAGTGTTCCTAGAAACATCATCTCTGAGAAATCGCCCCACTCACTGCACGCTTAAAATACAAAACTCAGAAAACACACTGTGAGCTTTACAAATTCAGCATCACTCCAGAGCCAGGCTCCTTTGCTCCTATTAAATTAAGGTATGACTCCTATAACTAAAGAGGGCTTGGCTTGAGCTGTATGTAATGAACTTGCTCCATGATGTGTCAGTTTTAACTTACTTGTGCTTTGATTCCTTAAATCCATCCTAGGGGGGGAGTGCATTGTATCTCCTTTCCTAACAGTGTTGGCATTCTGTTCCAAAATCAGTACAATCTGTTGAAGTCAGGGTCACGTACTGGATGAGCGGGGTCACTGCCCTACATCTCTAAACACGAATCCAAGTGATAGATGAAAATGTCTTTTCAGGAAAAGGAAAAAAATGCAAACCAAACCCTGGCAGGTGCAGCTCTCCTGCAAAACCCTGTACAGTTCATATGCAACAGCTCTGCAAATCTCTCTGTTCCAATAGTCAATGACATTGGCAACCAGTGGTGCCCACAGGTAACTGCTGCTCAGGCGATGGCAAATTACCTTCTAATAAAGGCTGCTGAACGTTGCATTCCAGCAACCTTTTGGGAAATCCAATACATATTGTTTATTTAGCACTGCGGGAGCTCCTGACATTGTAGGAGCTGACAGCTTGATGCGCCTCGCTGTAAGGAGCGACCTTTGGATCAATTGGTTGATGCTAATGGTGAACTGGAGAACATCACGGTACTGTAGCCAGCAGAATTCAACACTCATTTCGCAGTGCATGATTATTCGAGAAAGCAAAATGTGATTTTTTTTTTTTCCCCCCAGTGGCTGGGAAAACTCTTGCAGATTTAAATATCCCAAAGGCATCGCGCAAGGCTCCATCCCAAGCCCATACTTTCCCTACAAGCTGTTTGTCACCCGCTAAGGCTTCCCTTACCCAGGGGAGATCTCGCACCTGCCGAGCCCGCATCCCGTGGGTGCACAGGCACCCGGCCGCTCTCCTGCCCGGCCCGGGACCGCTGCCGAGCAGGTGCCGCTGTCCAGCCGCCCTCCCACAATCCGCAGCCAAGCCCCGACCGCAGCGGCGATCACCGCAACACCGCCTTGAAACCCGAGCCCAATTCCTAAACCCTCTGGGGACCCGCCCGAAGGGCTGCGGAGCCTCCCGGCCACCAGAACCGGCTCCCTCGGGACACTGCCCTCCCCCGCCCCGAGCGGTGCCCGCCGCGGGTGCCGCGGGTCCGTACTCACCGCGGCGCGGGGCTCTCCGACGCCGGCGCTGGTGCCGGCAGCCGCCTCGGTGGCCGCTCGCCCCTCTCCGTACGTGCGCGAAGGAGCGCGGGCAGGGGAGCCCCCGCCGCCCGCTCCGCGCCGCCGGCGAGGCCGCACCCACCCACCCTACGTGCGGCTCGGCAGCCGCGGCCCCCTCCCCGCCCGCCCCGCTGCCCCGGACGCCTACGTGTGGCCGTGCATGCGGGGAGCGGGCGGCACGGCACGGCACGGCATGACACGGCAGGGCAGGGAAGGGCAGCGCACGGCATCCCGCCGCTGGCGGGGGGAGGGAGCGGGGGGCGGCCGCCGGCTTATCCCTGCCTGTCGCGCTCGGCCAGGCGGAAACGGGGCTCCCGCAGCCGTCGGGGTTTTGGGACAGCCGGGGGAGCAGTGGCCCTTCACCGGAGCGTGGCGGCGCGTCACGTCCCCACGGCCGCGCGGCGCGGGCGCTCCGCGGGGCTGCCGGGCGCCCTTCCCGCGGGGGAACCGCTGCTCCCGAGCCCGTCGGGTCACGGCCCCCGAGCTCGCTGCCGGGGGCGCCTGCAGGGACTAGGGCGGGGAGTGTCAAGCCCCGCGCCTCGAGAGCGTCCCCGGGATCTCTGGGACTGTGCTACAGCGGCGCCTGCCCGAGCGGACCCGCCGCTGCTCATCCCGCCCGAACCCCCTCATCCCCGCGGGCTGCGCCCCGGGACCACCCAGGGACGCGCTGCTCGGAGAGGCATTTTGCCCCTGAACCGGGCTCGCCCTCTACGGCGGGGGGGAGCGGGACAGCGTCCGGGGCGGGCAGAGCGAGCGTCCGTCACTGACGGAGTCTGGCCACACACAGGGACAGAGGGGCCGGGCCGCGGGGAGAGCGCAGGGGCCGGGGCAGCCCGAGCTCCCTCACGGGCAGCCCGAGCTCCCTCACGGGCAGCCCGAGCCCCCTCACGGGCAGCCCCAGCTCCCTCACGGGCAGCCCGAGCCCCCTCACGGGCAGCCCCAGCTCCCTCACGGGCAGCCCGAGCTCCCTCACGGGCCGTGCGCAGGCGCGGGGGAGCCGCGCAGGCGTCGCGGGGCTGTTGTGGTGCGGAAGCGCATGCGCGGAGCGGTCGCGGGGCCAGCGCGAAGCCGGCGGGATGAGCGGCGTGCAGGGGGTGAGCTCCGTGCCGGGGCTGAAGGAGGACTGCGAGGAGCTGCTCGGCGCCTTCCTGCAGGCAGACACCGTCCGCTTCGAGCGCTTCGCCGAGCTGTGGCGGGAGCGCCGCTTCCACACCGTCTTCTAGTGAGTGAGGGAAGGGAGGGAAGGGATGGCTCCCGGCTGCTCCTCAGGCCAAGCCGCGCCTGCCCCTCGCCTTCCCCTCTCCTGCCCCTCGCCTTCCCCTCTCCTGCCCCTCGCCTTCCCCTCTCCTGCCCCTCGCCAGGCCCGCAGCCCCCCCTGTACAGCTTCCCCCCGGGGTACGGCCAGCCTTAAAGGGGTTGCGGGTGAGCCGTGTGCCCCTCAGGCCTGCCGCAGGGAGAGGGTTGCCTGGCTGGGCTCTAAAGAAAGCGGGGCATCGGCCCCTCTGTAATGATGGGAAATTCAGTGTATTTCGTGCATTAGGAATGTGTGTGATTTGAGCGCTGACTCCGCTCGGTGCAATCCTCTTGAGATTTCAAAGTGTGATCGCCGGACGTTGCATCTTTCACTGAATCGTAGAATATCCTGAGTTGGAAGGAACCCAGACAGATCACAGAGTCCAACTCCTGGCTCTGCACAGGATGCTCCAAGGGTCATACCCTGTGCCTGAGAACCTTGTCCAAACTCTTCATGAACTCTGTCAGGTTGTGATCATCGGTGTTGTCCTCTGCAGGATCAGGAGTTGGACTCAGTGATCCTTGTGGGTTCCTTCCAGCTGAGGACATTCAATGATCCTGTATTTTTAAAGCATCTAAAACTTGTTTCTGCATTTTTCTGATTTTTCCAAAGCCTGGAGTTTTATATTTACCTGATTTAACGTGCTGCTTTTTTTGTTTATTTTGTTGTTTCAGTGGTAGAATGAGAGCTTTGCAGAGGAATAAGCTCACAGAGAAGACTCTAGATCTGGCCCAGCAGTACTTCTTGCCCCCCTACTCCTTCCAGATCCGAGTTGGTGCTCTGTACCTTCTGTATGGGCTCTATAATGCCCAGCTTTGTCAGCCAAAACAAAAGGTAATTAATTGTTCCTGAGGGTTTATTCTCAGGATGTACTGGGCATAAGATATGTGGTACACTGCTGTCTGCTTTGTCATCGTAAGTGGTTAGGGCATTTCCTCTTGCTTTCTTAAAATAAAAATACTTAATGCCAGAGTGGAAGCTTTTGGAAAAGGCAGGGACAGAGAAGGTGTTCATCAGCTGTAGGGTGAACCCCATTACAGCTTGAGTTACTCTTTAGAATTCCAAGAGAATGGAGACTGACTGAATTATTTCCATTTTCTGTTAACCAGAAAATGAATCCATAAATAGGTTGAGAGGGTGTGTGCCTGAATGACACCCTCCTTGGTGCTTTTGGGATAGGAGACCAATATCTAAAGGAATTGCAAACCCAGTGCAAGGAGATTTGCTTAGGAACTTTGTGATATATGTTGTGTGTGCATGCAAGATTGAGTCCAAATTCTTTAAATAACAAACCAAATTTGGAGTAGTCTACAATGATGCCACGATGTCTCATATTTTGACCTCAGAGAAATCAATAATTTTTGATGAAGATGAATTTAGGCAATTCTAAAGCCACTGTAAGTGTAAGTACTGTAAGAGGGTACACGAGTTATCAAGCAAGTTAAGCAGAGAGAAAGTGATGTGGGCACAGTGGATATGACAGGAGAGAAAGGAGGAAATAAGGGAAAGAGAACATTTATGAGGATTTCAGTGGCACACACAGTGGTATGAGGATTGTTTCCTAATCATTAGTGAAGGGGGAATGTCCTAGGTGCAGACTATTTTTCACACACTTCAGAATGTGAAGAATGAATGTTTTCAAATGTCAGAAAGGAGACTTGTGTTCCACATCACTGTCAAAGGAAGTGTAATAATCTTATGTGCATGAAGTGATGGTAGCAATAACAGGTGTTACAGTGGGATCCTTTCTGCAGCTCTGAACATCCAGGTATTGTAGTCAGATGGCAGTAGTCAGCTCAGGTAATTTTTATGGTTGACCTGTTGGTTGAGCAGTGTGTAACTCTTCTGTTGCAGATCAGAATCGCACTCAAGGATTGGCCTGAAATCCAGAAATTCCAGCAGGATCTGCTTGACTCCCAGCATTATGATGCAGCCTATATCCTTAGGAGACTGCGACTTGCCAGGGCCTTCTATTTCACAGCAATGCCAAAGCTAGTGAGTTATTACATTAAGGACTTACATTTTTAAATAAAATACCCTCATCTTTCAATGCCTGCCAGTTCAACAGCCCTCGTGGTTAGCTCAGCCTTGAGGCCATGTTAAAATATGTGTGGCTTTACATAGGTAGGTGATGAAGAGCTTAGAGGATGTTTGAATGCTTCTCACCTGAAAATATTTTTTCAGCATCTAATGTTCCTAATAGATTTGAGATGTCTTACCAGTTGAGGAAATTAGTCAGGGTTTGGGATTAAATTCTTAACTATAGAATAATTTGTGAAAAGTGCTGGCTCTGAGCATGTGACAGCAAAGCTGTGTTGGTGAGATGGTTTTATGCCTTTCATCTCCTGATTGATGGGTATGCAATAGGAATTCTCAAGAGGAAGTGCCATTTGAAGACTTTTTTTTTTAGGTTACAAACATTGCCTCTTGTTTTAGCTGACCTACAGAACTAAGAAGAGGACTGAGGAAAATTATTTTAATGAAGAATTTATGGACCCATGTAACAGAGTGAACAGCCTCATCACTAATGATGTATTGGAGGTACAGTAACCTTTAAACTGCAGTTAATGGGGTTTGTTTTGTTTTAATTTCTCTGCTGTCCAAGAGCTGTAACTTTTAATCAGCACAGTCTTGTCCTTTGTCAGTCTCTTGTGGAATGCAGATTAAGGTAATTTTACCAGACACTCAGAAATGTGGCATTTACTTTGGAAGAATTGTGGTACCTTTTTCAGTACTGGAATATGCTCTAATGTTTTGTGGGTTTGCCTCAGTAAGGTGTAAAAGGGTGTAAATGGTTAATTGTCACTTAGAGGAAAATGGAAAATGGGAGGGAAGCATGTTTATCTGCAGGTTGCAGCTGGAGGGTTGATGCTTGTGGTAATATGAATTTACTTATCTGCAAGTTTACAGCCTTCTCTCACCTTTATTTCTCCTTTCAAACCTTGTGGTTTTTATTATATGGTACATTTTATAAAAATCTGAGTCATTCAAGCCAGGTAGGTTCTTGTATCAGTCAGCAATAGAATTTTCTTTGCAGTTTTTTTTCATTTATTGCTGGCAAATGTGTATCAGTAAGGTTGACTGCAGTGATACAGAAACCTGTGAAGTAAAATGTTTCCTCCAAAGAGATGAATATAAAGCACAGTATCAGCATGAACCCTGTGTGAACAGTGGCCCTGAATAACCTTCTTAGTTTAAATAATACAAGATACTCTTTCTTCTTTAGCTTATTTGATGGGTCAGTCCTGCTTAGCAGGATTTCTTGGCTCTAAAACTCAATCTAACCAGAATCAGTTTCTAACATTTCTCCTGGTCCAATGGTCTCCTTAGAATGGTTTCTACAACCCTGGGTTTGTACACTGAACTAATACTGCTTTACTGCTGGAATCTTCTTTTGTCCTGAAAGACACTTTTAATGATTTCAGGAACTGATGAATATTCACGACCACTATCAGAAAATGAAGTGTGTCATTTCAGCTGACAAATCCCAGCCAGACAAGGCCCTGAGCTTGATAAAAGATGACTTTGTGGTTAATCTCAAAGACATAACCTTGGAACATCAGGAATGGCAGCAGAACAGAGTGGTAGGTACTACCCACCACTGTGCTGTGGTGACTCACTAGGTTGGGTGAACATGTAAGAAATGGATTTCTTGGTGTGATTGCCTCTGAGCTGGTAAATCTCAGACTGAAGGAGAAGGAAATGTGATGCTGAAGGCATGGAATGTGTGAAAGCTGAGGCAGGGATGTGGTGTGGAAGAAAGGACTTGTGGGTGGTTTTGCCCCTGGGGTACCACAGCTGACTGCTGAGAGGGAAGCCCTGAAGGTCTGACCTCATGAAATAGCTCTGTAACACATCCCTGCCTCAAAGAAAGGCCACAGTATAAGGTGGATGTAGAAAATGTAAAATAATGTGTAAATACTTGTCTTGTTTTTTACAGTTCTTGGATTTTAGCTGTCTTGTATATGACAGATGTTTAAAGAAAAACTCTTTTCTTCCCCACAGAAATTACTCCGAAGTGTTGAAAAAACTGATGAAATAGAAGACAAAAAGAAAGAAGAGGCTTTGCTAAAATCAGAGGTAAGGAAACTGAAGTACTTTGCTGTGTTGCACAGGCCAGATCTGTTAATTTTTTGACTTCAGATCTCAGGCTAAGCAGTGTAGGTCAAAGTTTGATAGTGTCAAAATAAATTTCAGGGACAGCTGGTGGGACTGGTTGCTTGGTTTTGTTTTTAACTCACATTGTTTTCTGTTGAGCTGTGAGCATTTGCTGCTGTGACAGATCTTGGATGATAACAATAAAATGCCTCTCTCAGATGAGGAGGGAAAGGAGCTGTATTTTCTCAGCCAAACTCCTTGACACTTCCTCCTGGAGTTTCAACTTTAGGCAATATTCATTTTTAATGCTAAAAAACTTGTCTCATGTTGTACTTGCCTGCTTATTTCAACCTTGAATTTAAGTAAGACATGAAGTTTCAAATTTGATTTTTCTCCTGGGCTTTGTAACAGTGAAGGCAACCAAAATTATGCTCTGTCTTTTTAATGAAATTTGAACTTTTTTTTCCCTTGAAGTACCATTTTGGTGGCATTGAAATTATGTAGAACTAATGATAGAGTTACAGCTGTAGTGAGGTATTGCTCAAGTGGTTGCCTGATGTATCATTTCAGTGCTGCTCTAATAGGATAAGAGTCTTTTCTGATTGGACTCTTGTTTCTTTACAGGGTTCTGAAAGAGCAAGTGCCTTGGCCAGAATCAAATACAGGTCTTATTCTGCAGCTGTTGAGGTGGGTATGAAAATTGACAGTTTAAAGTACCAGTTTAATGTAAATGTTGGGTCAAAAGGGAATGAGTTAAAACTGCACTCTGCAATTCAGTTTTTGAATGTTCTAGTTTTCATAACACAGCAGGGAGACACAAAGCTTTTATTCTTGTTAGATTTATGGAACAGTGCAGATAAGGCCTGTGCTTGGGGGATTTTCATTTACAGGGTATCTTTTAATGTCTACACTCTCTGTTTAAGAAGATGGAAATTTAAGAAGATATAAAAAAATACCTGAGAGTTTAATTGCTCAGATTCCTTGGATCTTAGATACTGGAATCTTGGAAGATGCCTGTGAAAATGGGACATGGGAGTTTAAAGTCTTGCAGGTTCTTGGAACCTGTTTCAGTAGCTTCTCCATTAGAAAAATACTGTTGGTTTGTCTTTTTCTTAGCAGTCCTGTGAGAAACATCTCAACTTTCTCTGTTTATTAAAATCTCATATTGAAAAAAAAGTGTCATGAAATGAAACAGAGCTCTGGATTTTTTAACAGTCCAGACTTGTGAATATGCAGTGATGTTTTCTAGGCACTTAAGCAAAATATGATGGTAAGGAGGCTTTACAGAGCAGCACTTTTTGGAAGTGTCTCTTCTGTGCAGGGGGATGCAGCGTGGTGTGGGTTGGTAGTAACAGAGAATGGATTGGGAATGAATGAATGAATGTTTAATTATCTGCATTTTAAGGTATACACCCATTAAATCACAGAGGGGCATTGTCCTGTTTTGGACAATGAAAAACTGAAGCACAGCAACTCGTGGGAGTCCTCCATCCCTCTTTCCCTTTCTATCCCTTCTCCACTCTGACATCAAGTTGATGCTTTGGTCCCTGCTGGTTTGTCAAGTGACCCACAGCAAGATCTGGCTGTAGAGGTTCAGCTTTCTTTGTGTCACTCAGGTTTGCAAATCCAGGAGACATCGCCAAGTGCAGTTGGAATCCTCTGAATCAGGATCCAGTTGTTGGAAGTCTCCAAGTCGAAGTAAAAAAAACAGCAGAGGACCACAGCCAGCAGGGAGAAGAGGTTCTTCAGAAGTTAAAGGTGCTTCTCCACTGCATCCATGAGCCTGGGGAGATTGCAAAGGTTTATCCATTGCCTTGCTAGCTGGGTTAAATTTTGCTGTTGATCAATGGGAGATTACTTTTCCTAAGGAAATTCTCTTTCTGATATCCAACTTTTCAACTGATAGAAGTTGCTCTGCTGTCTAAATTTTTTGTTTACTCTTTGTTTGTTATAGGTTAAATGAAACTAAACAGCAAAATGGTTTTGAATTGTCTTTATTTTTTAAATTATCTTTATTTTGAAGATGGGGATTTAATTTCAAAGTTCCAAACTCTGTTTGCAGACTTGCTTGGCCTCTGCTAGGGCAAAAAAAAAGTTACTGAGGAAATTAATCCCTCTTCAGAGATGAGCATTGGGCAATGTTGCCTTTGCTTGGCCTTAGAAGAGTAGATTAAATATTTTGGAGCAGTAAGGGCATTTTGGATTATTGAACTGATTAATTTGCTTTAAATTGGTGGTGTTAATTACTTGTGATTGAAGGTTTCTTAGTGAGCCATATTGAAGGTACTGTGAAAAGTAGGTTTGTCTACAGCATTTGATAGCATCTCAGGGGAGCAGCAGGGAACAATCTTTTGACTGCTGGATGAGGGATATAGAAGCAAAAAAAAGTGACAGTTTTTCCTCAAAATCTGTGTGCAGGTGAAATGCAGGTGCCAAAGGAAACCATAACTCAGCATATCGGGATGCCAATAATCATAGAAGAGGACTCAGATGAAGGAGGTACAATGATTGGAATTCCAGCAAACCAGTGACTTGTTTTTAAATGTCCCTCTGCTGTGTTTTTCTGAAACTAATGCTGATATTTTGGATCATGTCTTGCTGCCTTGCAAAAGCTAGCTTTGGGTTTAGCCTGCAAATTGTTGCAAAAACTGAAAACTTTGGAAAGCTATGGCAAAATCCCCAGAGTAATTTTTTTTTCCACGTGGTTATCATCATAGTGTGTTCAGAGTTAAAATTGATCCAGTTTAAAGGAGTCTCATTCTTCTGTAACAGAAGTTTGTCTTGAGGAGTTCCACTGTGTAGGGAAAAGTGATTTTTTTGGTCAGTCACCCACTTGCAGAAGATTGCTGTTCTGGTAACTCTGGGAACTTAGGAAAGAAAGCCCTTGCTGCCCTCCCCTTTGTTAGGGAAGAGAAGTTTCCTCTCTAGCCTTAGTTTCAGCTGGGCAGTGTTTCATGGATTGAGCTCCAGTACAGCAATAGCATCCTCTGCTGTACTGGAAGTTATCTGAGATTGTTGAGGGAGGACTCTGGGAACTGCAGCAGGGGACTGAATGGCTTTGCTGTCACTCAGGTTCCTGGAAATAATGTAATTTTAATTGGGAGGCAGTGGTAAAGCAGATTGCTCAAAGCTTACAGTGGAGTTGCTCTGCAGAGGCATCAATGTTGGATGATGCTGAGCTGCTCTGCAACTCAGAAGCTTCAGGGTCTCTCCTCTGCTTGAGAAGAACATGGCACAGTGTAAAGAATCTTTTGCAGTTAATTTACTATCCAAAATTGTATGTAATGGAAGGATATTTAATACAAGGGATATTTAATACAGTTTAATACATTTAAATGCATAGAGATACATTTTTAGTGACATTGTATATTTATATTTGCTCTTTTTAGAAGCAAAGGAGCATCTGGTAGTGCTGAACTGAGATTACATTCTCTGGTTACTTTTATTTGCAGACAGTGGAAATTCATTCAGTTTTAAATGGTCAGACTGAAGGTGCCATGGAGCATTTAATACTGTACTTTGCTTACTTTCCCTTCCCTACTTTCTCCACTTGTAGTGGACAAAAAGTTTCTTTTTAAATTGGGAACACTCTCCATTTCTTGGAATTTTCCAGTAAATTCTGAAGCATTAAACATACCCACCATAAGCTATCTCTTCAGATATTTTGTGAGTGTTCCATTTGTGAAATTCACAGCACAATCTGAAAGATGTTGGTGAGGAGCAGAGAGCTTTTAAGATGGAAGAAGTTTTGAAGTACAATATTCATCAATGGAAATTCACTTGATACCTTCAATGATAGTGTGCTGTAGGATCTAGAAAGATATTTTTTTCATATTTAAAAAACACGGGGAGAGTGACTGGAAGGGGATCTCAAGAGCTCATCTAGTTAATTTCCTGTGCTGGATAGAATTAATTCTACTTGAAGAATTCCCATGAGGGAAGATGGATTTAAAAGCTTGTAAAAAAACCCCTTCTCTTTATTTTCTTTCAGAAGTATCTTTCCTCAAGAGGAGAAGACGACGTTAGAGGATCCAGTTGGAGAAGCACTAATGTTAATTTTAATGACAAAATGCAAATGTCTGAGGTAACACCAAGTGCTTGCTTTGGATACCTTTGAACATAAAAGCAGTGTCTGGGACCAGAACCACAGGTGGTGCTGGAATACTGGTAGTGACTGGGATACTTCAGCAGTCTCGTGGTGCCTTTATTCACCTGGTGAATGCTTCGTGTGGGAGACCAAAGTTGCTGTGTCCTGGCTGAGATGGGGAGAGAAGGCTCAGAAAATATTTGCCCATGTAAGACATGTCTGTAATCCTTTATCTCCAAACATCAGGCTATTGACTGTTGAAAATCAGTACAATAAATTCCTTTTTTCATGGTTGACTTGCTCCATTTTATGGTGTGTAAACTTCACTGTTTATCATGGTTTGATCCCACACATGTGGAAATGAACTTGCTGATAAGCTTTTTGTTGTGCCCTGTCGCCAGCAGATCTGGAGTTACTGTGTGTTCAAATGGAGGGATGGAAAGGGTGCAGCTTATTAATTCTGCAGATAACCCTAAGCTGTACAGGGGCAGGACTGGAATTCAAAATGAGCTTTATAAATTGGAGGGGAGTGAAAGAAGTGGGTGTGGAAATAAACATAGATCTCAGTACTGAGAACAGGCACAGCATGGGGAAATGTTTGCTTGGCAACAGTGCAGCAGAAAAAGCAAATGGACTGAGAATCATCAGCTGGAGTGTTTTCTGTAAACACTAAACCCAGTAGAATTTGTGTCACTCAGCCTTGGAGGGCTGTAGCCTCAAATATCCCCATCTGACCACAACAGTTTAAGAAGAATGTAGAGTTACTCTCCTTGGAATTTCTGCAGTTGATCACAGCTGTTCTTTCAAGAAAGTCCAAAAGAGTCCAAAGTCTACAAGGAGAAATAGAAATTAGAAATTTAAAAGATTTTTAATACAAAAGGAACTTAAATTGAATTAATTAGTTTGGTAGTATGACTCTCAAAGGCCAGAGGAATTGAAGTGCTCTTACCAAGAAGAAAAAAACATTTAAAAGGAGATACAAATGGTTTTACTATAAAAGGTTTTAATTTTAAATGTGTTGGTTGGCAAGGAGGGATGGACCAAAATGACAAAGAGGTCAGACACTGAAAAGCTGATGCTGAATCACAGAATTTCTAGGTTGGAAGAGACCTTCAAGATCATCAAGTCCAACCCATGCTCTAACACCTCAACTAAACCATGGCACCAAGTGCCACATCCAGCCTTTGTTTAAACACATCCAGGGATGGTGACTCCACCACCTCCCTGGGCAGACATTCCAGAACTTTATCACTCTTTCTGTGAAAAACTTTTTCCTGATATCCAACCTATACTTCCCTTGAGGCAGCTTGAGGCTGTGTCCCCTTGTTCTGTCCGTTGTTGCCTGGAGAAAGAAGTGCCAGTATTGTACTCAACCTTGTTAATGAGAAAAGAGGAAACACTTTGTAATAAAGCCAAGCCTTTCTGCACTGTAAACTGAACAGTCACATATTCAGTCGAGTAACCAAAGTCTTGATAGTCTAATCCAAAAGTCATGATTAGCCCAGATCTAATTATTACAGGAAAAGAATACTTCTACACAGATTAGAAATCCCTATAGTGGTAACAACACAGCTGAAGTCATCATCCATGCATTTAGTTTCTACTCTTTTTTTCTGGTTTATCGTTCAGTCTTCCACTGCGTTCTTTGTCCTGAAGTTGGGCTTAGGCTGTGGATGGAACGTGCCTCAGATGTGATCTTCTTAAAAGGACCCATCTATGGTTATAAACATTTTGGAGGTATCATTTCTGTAAAGTTTGAGCAATTTGGTTTTATTTGGGTTTTCTGGCAGTGACAATGCCTGTGCTTTTCTGTTACCTGTGCAAATCCTGCCTCTGTGCATTTCTTCTACTTTTTGGTGAGCAGGCACAAAAAAAAACCAGAAGAGACCTCAAAGGGAAACTTAATCAGACTATTTTTGCTCAGTAGCATGTTTAATACTATCCCCTGCAGTGAAACTTCTTCATAACATGGCCATCTAATTTGCTTTTCCTTACACCTTTGAGCCATCCCAAGAGCTGAGTAAGGGGTGGAATTTGTCACAATTTTTTGGTACTCAGTGACATGAGTCCTCCCTGCACTGCTCTGCAAACGATTTACGAAGTGTGCAAAGGCTTGGCTGGGCACAAGGATGGATGCACTCAACTGGCAGTTATTTTCGTATTGTAATCATGAAAACAAATGTTCTGTAATTTCTTTATAAAATTACATAGATGTAAAATGGAAGTCACGATTAAGAATAAATTTAGAACTGCTGACTGTATGCATGGTGATGTTTCAAAACAGTAATCCTGAGAATTTAGAGGCAGCTGTAAGCAGAGTTTCACCATGCTGGTGCAATCTTTAAAAGACAAAAATCCCTTGCTGCATTCTGATGGACAATTACAGGCTTTGAAAAACAAGAGAGAGATTTTCTAAAATACTTCATTGAAGCAAGCAGCTGTCATTAAAAAAAAAAACCCTCAACAATAATTTTGGACTCCAAATAGTGATAGTAGTAGCAGATTTTCTAAATTCTCCCCTGGTTGTAGCCTCAGCTACTGCAGTAGTTAAAGTCTGCAAGGAAATTTAATCTCTATAATGCCAGCCTAACTTCCAGCTGTGCTGGTGGGTAGGAGTGAGGCCATATGACAGGGTGTATCTGGATGTTGTTACAGTTTTCAGAAATAAATTAAATACACATGTTTTGGCTGAAGCTTCTCTGAGGTAGATGCACAACTGTTCATCCAAAAGTAATCACCGTTTCTTTGGCAAAGCTGAAAGATGCTCTTAGAGGAGGCTCGAGCCAGTGCTCAGTGTTTGCAAAGATAATGTGGGTGATGAAAAGCAAGATAAACCTAAAACACCTAGAGGTGGCATCAGCTTACAGAATCACAGAATCGATTATCTTGGAAAAGACCTCTGACATCAAGTCCAACTTTTGAATGATCACCCCCTTGTCAACCACAGCATGGCACTGAGTAACATGTCCAGTCTTTTCTTGAACACTTGGAAACTGTTTAAGTGAAAGGATACAATCTTTTTTTTTAATTCTTATTATGAAAGCAACCAACAAGGTCTAATTAAGTCAAAGTAAGTGCAAAAAGGCTGGACAAATTAGGCTCAAATATCAGCTCAGGAATGCTCCTGTAAGCAGCTGTGCTCAATCTGGAGGTTTTTGAAGCCTTCAAACTGAAGTTGAAGCAGCAATATGTGAAAAAAAAATTCCAAATGCCATGGATGACAGTGGAGATCTGTGTGTGTATAGCTAATGTCAATGTGGGTATCACCTCTGGAATAACTGGAGAATCCTACAGTAAAAGGGATTTTGCTGTTTGTTATAAAGCCAAATTGTTAACGGTGAAATTCTCTTATTAAGTGAATTTGTGTTGTTACCAGTTGCACATCTCTACTGTAGTGAGCATGGAGAACAATTAATTAATCACCATCTGCATAAAGACACAGTACAAAGCTGGAGAAACTTCCATTCATTCAAAACCCTTTGTTTTTCAGACTAAAGTCAAAAGCAGTCTGCTTTCCTTTTTTTTTTTTGCCTTTTTTTTAGGATTCTAAGGTAGACCTGATCCCAAAGGACTAAAAGATGCTTTGAGATTTATTCTGGTGTTACACTTAGGAGTCTTATGTAACAGGACCCTGTGCAGAGGGTTTGTATTCTCTCATCACATGAGCCATGCATAGCAGGTTTCTTCAAATGACACTGGTATTTTATGCCTCCTTTTCTGGAATGTTTCATTCTGAAGTTCTTTCTACACTTGGAGTTGCCTATTTTGATTTTACAAAGATTGCTATGTGGCTTCCTCAGCCCGTTTTCATCTTGGTCCTCAGATCCGGGCACCCGATTAAGCCAGGTAATGGAATATTTCCCTCCTCCATGTGCAGCCCAACATCTGGAAATGGGACTCCTGGGACTTCATCAGCTACAAGGAATTGAAAAATGTGCTAAGCTCTGTCTTGCTCCTGGCACTTAGAATTGTAGAAGATGCTGAGATAGATGTAGATAGATGACTACAACAATCATTGAAGTCCAATTCCTGGCCCAGCACAGGGCACCCCAAGAGTCACATCATGTGCCTGAAAGCCTTGTCCAAATACTTACTGAGCTCTGCCAGGCTGGTGCTGTGACCAGTGCCCTGGGGAGCCTGTTCAGTGCCCAGCCAACTTTTGGAGAAAAAACCTTTTCCTGATATCCAACCTAAACCTCCCCTGACACAACTTCAGGCCATTCCCTCAGGTGCTGTCACTGGGCACCAGAGAAGAAATCAGTGCCTGCTCCTCTCCTCCCCTCAAGAGGAAGTTGCAAACTGTGATATGGTCTCCCCTCAATCTCCTCCAAGCTGAACAGACCAAGTGACCTCAGCTGCTCTTGTAAGGCTTCACCTCTGGGCCCTTCACCATCTTTGTACCCTTGGGTCAATCTCTGTGCTGTGACATAGTTTGGCTGTAATAGAAACCATCAGAGCAACATTATCTTCCTGTAACAGACACCAAACTGCTTCCTCTTCAGTCACAGCACTGTAAACCTTGATATGGGAAGTAAGGCAGGACGTAAGAGCCAACCCTCCAGCTGCTAAGGGTTATTGAGGTTGGGGAGTAACTTGGGTTTTTTCTTATAGGAGAGTTTTGTGGGGGTTTCGAAAAGTGAGGTAGCAACTGGATCCGAGAGACGGGCTCAGTGCACCCTGCTGAGCAGGTGATTGTGACACGGCTGCGAGCTGTCACTGTCCATCGCGGCGGGGGTGGGGGTTGCCTGCGGTGTTTCACAGGTGCCACCGACCGCTCAGCCCGCTGCCGAGGACCCGAGAAAAGAAAAGACGCAAAAATTTTGGAAGGCGCAGCGAAGCCCTCACCCTCCCCAAGCTGCATTTTGGGGCGAAACGTGGCAGAACCCCGGCCGCCGGTGCCTCCCCGGCAGCGGCAGCACCGCTCCCTCCCTCCCGCGGGACCCCGCGGCCGCGCCCGGCTCCCCCCGCTGCCCGCGCCGGGCGGGGATGCACCGAGCGGGGCCGCACCGAGCGGGGCCGCACCGAGCGGGGCCGCCGCGCACCCTCCGCGCTGCCGGCCGCCTCCCCGCGGGGCTCCGCTGCTCTCCGAGCCGGCAGCCAGCGCGGCAGGCCGGGCCGCGGCCATGGACACGGGCGGTGAGTGCGGGCGGTGCCCGCGGCGGGGGCGGCGGCCGCGCCCCGCGATGGACCGGGCTGCGGGGAGAGGGATGGAGCGGGGAGAGGGATGGAGCGGGGAGAGGGATGGAGCGGGGAGAGGGGTGCGCATGGGAGCGGGATGGAGCGGGATGCTGATGGGAGCGGGATGCTGATGGGAGCGGGATGCTGATGGGAGCGGGATGCTGCGGGATGCTGATGGGAGCGGGATGCTGATGGGAGCGGGATGCTGATGGGAGCGGGATGCTGCGGGATGCTGATGGGAGCGGGATGCTGCGGGATGCTGATGGGAGCGGGATGCTGATGGGAGCGGGATGCTGCGGGATGCTGATGGGAGCGGGATGCTGATGGGAGAAGGGCACCGAGGGATGCTGATGGCCCCGGGAACGGGCACAGAGGGGGAAACCGGGCCCGGCTCCAGTGGCCCTGCCCCTGGGATGGTGGGGAGCCTCCGCCGCCGGGCCCGGAGGGGGTGGGAGAAGCGGGTTCGGGGGTCGCTGTCCCCCTCCCCGGGCCGGCTCGGCCGCTGCCCGCGGGTCTCACAGGGAGTGGTGGCGGGGTGTGCTGCCTGTGTGCTCCTCACGGAAAGGGTTCGTGTGCACAGACACGAATTTTCGGGAGAATAAAGGAAGAGGAAAGCCGCCTTTTTGAGATATTGACGAAGAACAGGTGTTGCTGTAATCATGGGGGACTTGTCTATGTCTGGGAGCCTGGGAGTTGCTGGGTTTTCTTACCACAGTATAACAGAAATGATTTGAGGGATGATTGCCTCCAGGTTTTTGATTGATGAGGGTGTTGTTTTGATTAATGGTGCTGTTGACCCACCCTGGCTCAGCTCGGTGGTGACAGTGGTGCTGCTGCCAGGAATTTCCCTTCATATTTCAGCTCACAGCACCGGCGAGCTGCTGAACCTGAACTGCTGCTGTTAGACACAGTCCTGGCAGTCTCCTCCTGATCTACTATAAAAATGACAACTTTAATGCTTCTTGAAGATGGCTGGGTTGATTTTGCTACATCCTTTGCCAGCTTTGGGGAAAACAATCACGAGAGCCTTTAAGAGATGCCAGAATGGCATATAGCAATGTATAAGCTCTCAGGGAAATATCCTAGGCTTTTTATTAAAAAGGAGCTTAGGAACTTTTTATTGAAAAGAATGGACTTAATCAGGAGTCTGACTTTTCTTCCCCTTTTGCCATTTGGTGATGTTCCTTTGTGTTTGCTGTTCCCCATTTTCTTTCAAGGCTGTGTCCCTAAGGAGGGGTCATCTCAGGCAAGGCCCAGGCTGATGGGTGGAGTTGTGGATTTTCCACAACATGGAAGCACAATTTGGTGCTTCAGCATGGCCTTAGCAGGATTAGGAACTAACCTGGTTTGTTTAGAGAAGTAACAGTACACTTTTACCTTGCAGAATCCATCCTTCCATGAGTTAGGTTTTAAAACAGAGATCCACATCTGACAGTTGATTCCTCATCTGTTTGAAAATTGCTAAATATTTTGATTGAGAAATAATAACCTGAAATGAAAAAGACTGGAGGGAAGCCTGAAGTTAAAATGAATAAACTGGCATTCCTTGGACTTGGTGTACTTGTATTAAATTCCACTTAGATACAAACTATGATTTTTACTGAAGTGGGAAAATCTGGACTGTTCTGTTTGGCTTTATCTCCAACCTCAGCAGATGCTGGCCTTTCCTGTGCTTGCATGGAGCAGTGGCACCATCAGCAGGACTGGGGGATTCTCTTGTCTGGGGAGTTTTGGGAGGAGCAGGGGCATCCTGAGAGCTCAGGTAGTGTCCACTTCTGTCCTTGTGTCAGAGCTGTTCCTCTGAGAAAGGCAGAAGAGCCAGAAAATCTCTCTTCCTCTGTGATTCTGGGCTGCCAGAAGAGGTGGCAGTGATGGCTTAAGGTGATCAGAGATACATTTTACAGCTGTCTGCTCTGGTTTAATTGCTAAATAATTCATTGTTCCTGCTGGCTCAAGGATCAGAAATGAGGCAAGTTTGGTTTCCAGTAAGTATGGCTTCAGCTCAATTGGAAATGGGTTTAGCTTGGACACAGTTCAGGTCAGTGCCAAAGAGGATCATTTGACTACATCCCTAATGGTTTTGATTAAAAGTGCAGGAGCCAGTGCTGTTTAGCCCTTTATTGATGATCTGGATGAAGGGATTGAGTGTGTTGGTGACAGCATCAGTTTGGGTGGGAGTTTTGATCTGCTGGAGGGAAGGAAGGCTCTGCAGAAGGATGCAGAAGGCTGGATTGAGGGACCAAGCCTGATTTTATGAGACCACGAGGTGAAGTGCCAGATCCTACACCTGAATCACAACAACCCATGAACCACCACAGGCTGGGAGGCTGCCTGGAGAAAAAGGACCTGGGGGTGTTGGCAGCAGTGAACATGACCCAGGTGTGCCCAGGTGGGCAAGAAGGCCAAAGGCATCCTGGCCTGTCTCAGCAAGAGTGTGGCCGGCCAGACCAGAGCAGAGATTGTCCCTCTGTACTCTCACTGGTGAGGCTGCACCTCCAATCCTGAGATCAGTTTTGGGCCTCTTATGTCAAGAAAGACCTTAAGGGGTTGGAGCATGTCCAGAGAAGGGAACGGAGCTGGGAAAGGGTCTGGAGAACAAGTCTGATTAGGAGAAGCTGAGAGAACTGGGGGGATTCAGCCTGAAGGAGCCTCAGGGGGAACCTTCTCACCCTCTAAAACTCCCTGACAGAAAGGTGGAGCCAGGTGGGGGTCAGGGTCTGTGGGGAACAAGAAATAAGACAAGAGGAAATGGCTTCAAGCTGTGCTAGAAGAGATTTAGATTGGATATTAGGAAAAAAAAAAATGGAAAAGGTTGTCAAGCATCAGAATAGGCTGCCCAGGGCAGTGGTGGGGTCACCATCCCTGAAGGGATTTAAGGGAGGTGTAGATGTGACACTTGGGGATATGGTTTAGTGATGGGCTTGGCAGTGCTTGTTGGGCTTGGTGATCTTAGAGGTCTTTTCCAGACTAAATGATTTAATTATTTGATGGTATCCTCATAATATTAAGACTATTCTGTATATTTTAAAATTAGAGATCTCCCAAGAGGATATATTTAAAAGAGGAAACATACATGTGACTCTTTAGAGTAGTTTTTAAATACTGTAAGTATATTGACTTCCATTTGAAAGTTCATGTCATTGTATCTTGGTTTTGGTTTTCCTTTCTTATTTGATTTTGATGCAACATTGCCTAAATTCTTGCTAATAATAGACTGCATCACATCTGGCTGTGTTGAAAGCAAATCTTAAAAAAAAAGTCTGCTTTGTGGAAGATATTGATTGCACTTGTGTGCTCTTTTCTAAAGAAAAGGAAGAATAAAGAAAATATGTGGAACACGGGTACTTTCACAAAGAGCCTGTATTTGTGCATATGCACCTGTCCCTGTGAGAAAACATTTAGGTACATAGTCAGACCTCAGAGAGAGTTGGAGAATATTTAAAATCTGCCTCCTTCCTGTTTTGATTCAAGGGGTAGGGGGGGATATTCTCCGGGGATGCTGCCTCTGAGGAGAGTTTGCTTTTCACAAAGATTGACACCTTTCTGTGTCTTGGAGGAGAGGATGGAGAGGGCTTCACAGAAGAACTGGGCTGCAGTTACAAAGGTGCAGAGAGCATTCAAAAGCTAAAGACTTGCCGGGCTTGTGAATCCTACAGCCAGGATTTTAATAACATTTTTAGAGGTTTGAAGACAAAAGTGAGTTACCAAACCAAGTATTTTTTGAGGTTGCAGGGCACCCTAAACAGAATGTATCCCCACAGCCTTGCTACTGATGGCTCTAGCACTGGTTTAATGTGCCTGGGTCACCATGGAATGGGTCCTGTTCAGTGCAGAGGGGTAATTATGGAGGAAGTGCTGCGGGTGTGGTGTGGCTGAGGATGCATTGGAAGCACCATGGAGAGCGCTCCCAGCTGTGTCAGGTTTTGGGAAGTGCAGCACTGTGCCTTGCCTTTGCTCCGAGTGACGATGCCAGCACCTCCTGGGGGACCCATCTGCAGGAGTCTGGAATGTTTATTTGCCTTCTTGGAGTTTCCCACTTCCTGTGGACGTGGGAAAGAAGTGAGTTCCATCTGGGCACCTCCCTCCGTGGTGCTGCTCAGCTGTGGACACATCCCTTAAGTGAAGAGGAGCAGTCATAACTGCCAGGGGACATTTCTAAAAACATCAGGCAGCTTTGTTTTGAACAGCAGCCTCTGGTGTGCCTTAGGCAGGTTGATGGCATCACTGATGGGGTTGAGTAGTCATTAAGGAGACTTTGTGCTCATGTCCCATTGCTGTGATCTGTTGTTGGTGGCTCTGGCTCTGCACAGAGAGAGTTTGATCAATTATTCAGCAAGGGCTCGAGTCGAAGCTGTCTCAGAGCTGGCAAGCCACTGCCTCTACAGATTGGTGTGGCTGGTTGTTATTTAAGCACTCTGACTTTGCACAGACTGTTGTGTGTGTGGTTTTGGGAGATGAATTCCCAATCAGAGGAGAATATGGTTATCAACCAGGTACCCACACACCCAGCCTGTGACAGTGGCTGTAATCAAATCCAATTAATTTTAATTGGATTTTAATCAAGTTGCTAAATTATCTCTGCTGTCTGGAATGAACTCCTTGGATAACTTCCTTTTTATGTTTCAGATAGATTTGTTTGTGTTGGGGTGTTAAACAGGTGGGTAAACAGTCTGTTAAAATTGCCAATATTATCCATCAGCAGCTGCAGGACTTGGTCAAAACAATGAAAAGTGACCTTGTGGCTGCCTTCTCAGTGGGCATGAGGGAGGCAAGATGCCATTTTGTGAAGTCCTGAGGAGAGCAGCCCCAAGAGGAGATATGATCTCAAGAACAAAGTCTCTGCCTCAGGAGCAGCTGACAGGTTGAGGAGGACAGAGACAGTGTTAGCCAAAGAGGGGGTACTGGGAGGGTATCACAGAGCCCACCCTGCATACCAATCCACAAAATCTCCCTTGTTCCTCCCTCTGCTTGTGGGATCACAGCTGCACTGCATGCCTGTGTGGAGCAGCTGGATGGCATCTCTTCATTAGCACATTATTCCATTTCTTGGAATAACCTGTGTGGTGCTCCCTGGTGAAAGCTCCCAGTGAGAGGAGTGCAGGGTCCCTGGGTGGCACTGGGCAAGGGCAGGGATGGAATGGGGCTGGATTATTTTCTCTCTTAGGGTACCTCAGACCATCTGATCCCTCTGTTCCACAAGTCCCTTCCATGTCTCTCTCTCTGCCCCTTGCAGGAGGCACAACTGGGATTTGTGTTGAGATTCAGCCAGAAAATCCTAGAATGGTTTGGGTTGGAAGGGGCCTTAAAGATCATTTAATTGCAACTCCTCTGCCAAGGGCAGGGACACCTTCCACTAGACCAGACCTTGCTCTGATGCTGACTTTGTTGGGGTTTTACTGCCTCTCCCTGTTTGCCTGTGCTGTTTCTATAGTGCCCTGCAATTAATTGTCATTATTATTATTATTATCATTATTATTATTATTTAATGACTCAAATGCACAAGACACTGGGTGCCTCCAAGGAAGGCGGAGTCAGTCCTAATTAACCTTCATTGGCTTTGATAAAGTTTGAAAGCATCTGGGAACTTGCAGATAATGCTTACTCCTACAGCTGGCAGGTGTGTTTTTAACATTGCTGTTATTCCAAAAAAAAAAAAAAAGGTTTGCAGATGCCAGAACTACTTATTTTGGGTCAAAACCAGAGTTTTCAAATACTTAAGCACTTAAAAATGCGAATAATCAAAATATGATTTACATCTCAGAAGTGTTTAGGGAGCATATTCAGATAGTGTAGATAAATTAAAAAAAATCCCCCAAATGTTTCCCATCACATTACCCTGACAACTGAGTGCTTGCACAGTTGGAACAAAAACGTTTAGTATCTGAACAAAACCCCAGTAATTTTAACAAAGATCTACTCAGGCCCTTTTGGTGTCTCACTGCAATTGCAAGAAGAGAGCTTTCTAAACGAGTTTACTGATCTTTGCTGTGGTACTTTCCCTCTTCCTAAGTATTATTTCTTCCAGTGTGGGGAGAGGGATTCTACAAAGAGAAGGCATCCACACAATGCTGACTCCTGCTGGTAATGTGAATTTGATCTCAAGATCAGCATTTGGGCCACTGCTTAAAGGCAATTGTTGGGATCCTGAGGTTGTTGTCTGCAGAAAAGCATTTGTTATGTATTCATCAGACAATGGCAGAGGGGCATGAAGCACTCTTCTAGAGTGGGTGTTTCTCCTCTCTTGTTTCCTAGTGTCTCTTTGGAACCAACATTTTCCATCAATAACTTTTGTTGAAAATACTGAAGAAGGTTTGTTGTCTGAAACCTGTTTTGCATAACGTGCCTTAGTTACACTTAAAAACTTTGAGTCAACCCTGAAGAACAACACAATCACCATAGAAATCACACGAAATGCTTCATGTGTGGGTGGGTTTTGTCCCCTTTCTTGTTTTTGCAGCTCTTGAAATCTTCGGAATTTCTCTCCAGAGGAGCAGATAGAAGGAAAGAAGGCAGGTTTTTGGGGTTTTTTTCTATTACCACAAGGACTAGAAGGTTATTTGTCATAGCAGCTGATATTTTTGCCTCATGATTTACTTCAGATCTACACATTTAGGTAAAATACCTATTATTGTTTGATGAAGGTGTAGATTTTAGTTGGGAAGTTTTGATATTTGCCTTTAACATCTTAAAAAAATGTGCATGCTCCATGAAACATGCGTAGAATTATTATTTTCTGGGTGCAAAAATGACTTTAGAATTTCTATGACATCAACACTGCAATTATATTCATTGGTCATCATGTAGAGGCTACAACTGTGCTGGGAGCCCTGCTGGAAAATTAGTCCAGGAGGTTCTGTTGCTGTACTTTGGAGTAAATGCTTGTTGAATTTTTACTGAAGCTGTCAGAAATGAGATGTACAAATGCTCACAACACTTTGCAGCAGTGTTTTGGGTTTTGTTCTGCAGTTTGAATTACTTGGTTTGCTCCCTGCACTTCAGTATAACATTAATAATGTTTTCACTGGCTTAACTTGGATTTTATATGATTGTTGTGTCACAGACTTTTCAGTGGTAGCAGAATGCATTTCATGCTGAAGTCAGAAGACAGCCTGTAAACAAATTAGGGTGTATATTTCTGTTGCCATAATTTGCACTGGGAAGTTCTGCTGTGTTTTTTGAGGCAGCTCCCAAGTGAGGGATCTGACAACCTGCAGGTTTTTCTGTCTGTGCTGTTCATGCTGTGTCTCAGGGTGATCATCCTGCCTGGCTGCAAGAACCACATTGCCAATGATGTCAGGGACTGAACCATGTGATCTGCACCTGATTGTGCATTAATTACATATTTATCACATAATATATGTGATATTTATTTGTAATGGACACTTCATGGGTGGAAAATTGTGATCCCACCATCTACTTACAGAGTCTTGATTGTATTTGATGATATTCTCCTTTTAGCCCAAATAGTGGCAACCTGACCTTTTTCATTACCCAGGAGCCCAGCCTGCATGGTCTGATCTGTCCAAAATGACAAAACGACCAGAGAGCTGTCATCTAACAAAGGCAAATGGAAAGTTGTACCTGAAGGAGGAGCCTTCAAGCTGTACTGTCTGTGCTGGTACAGCTCATCGTGTCCTGGTTGGGTGCTGCTCATGGATTTCCTCTTTATCTCTGGGGCATGTGCTGTGAAGGTCAAGTGGGGCAGGGGAGGCAGGGGATGTGCTGTTCCCTGCCACTCTGAAAATTGGTTTAGGTATGTCTGAGTCACAGAATGGTTTGGGTTTGGAGGAGACCTTAAAGATCATCTTGTTCCAACTCCCCTGACAACCCCTTCCACTAGACCAGGTTGTTCCAAGCCCCATCCAACCTGGCCTGGAACATTTCCATGGGTGGGGCGGCCACAGCTTCTGTGAGCAACCTGTGCCAGGGCCTCAGCACCTTCAGAGCCAAAAATTTCTCCTTAAGATCTAGTCTAAACCTACTCTCTTTCAGTTTGAAGCCATTCCTCCTTGTCCTATCAAGACTTAAATCCTCCAGGCTCTGTGAAGATGTCAAGGTGACAATGTTGCCACTTGCTCCTGGGCCAGGCCTCCCCACCCTGTAAGCTGATGTCGAAAATTCAGCAGTTTTAAGTCTCAAAAAGCACACACCCCATGACTGACTCTGACCTTTACTCTTGCTTACCTCTGGTTTCCAAATATTTCTCCTGCAAAACCACGATCCCGAAACAGAAGTATAAAACAAAGCTGATCTTCTCTTTTGTGCTGACTTGGGCCCAAGCGTTACAGAGTCAAGAAAAACACCAAACGAGTTAAATGTGCTAGCAACTCTGGGAACAGAGCTGCAGGTCCCCCTTTTGGAGGAAAAGGAATGGATTAAAGATTTCCCAACAGGCAATCTCAAGGGGGGAAGGAGGGATTCCAGTGGGCACATTTGTTTTCAATGCTTCCACAGCAATGACTACACAGAATATGTCATTTATTTGCCCTCCTGAAGCACAAGGACAGATCTCCAGAGCTGCTCTTCTCCCCATTTGCCTTCCCATTGTTGCCTTACTTCTTTGGTCCAGTTCATTACTATCTTCACTTCCCCTGCCTCCCTCCAGGGCAGTGGGAAACTGGGAGCTGTGCTTGGCTTACTCAAGAACTGGAGACCCTGAGGGAACATTTCCTTCCCAGACACTGCAGCGAGACCCACCAGGAGCTTTTGTCAGACCTGAAACAGAACAGTCACACAGAGCCAGGAACCTGCCAGGTGTCTCCATGGGAAGCCCTGCAGCCTGTGTGGATTGCTCTGAGTCAGTGTCAGAGCAGCATAAAGGGAGAATGTGCCCCTTTCCTGGGCTGGAAAGAGGAGCCTGCAGACTCCTGAACTGCTGCCCACATTCTCTGGGCTTGGCAGCAGCAACCACTGGAGCAAAAAGTCAAGATTGCCTTGGGTCAGGAAGCTTTCCCACAATGGAGCCCACAGTGGGCTTGTGCTCCTCTGGCCTTTCTCTGTGGTGCACTGAACATTCAAAAGGAGCAGCTCCAGCAGGGTGAGCTGAGAGAGAATTCTTCAGGAGGGCCCCACAGGCCAGGGCAGTGAGGATGGTGGGGTTCAGATCTTTCTAGGCAAAGCCAGGACTTCCCCTCAGGGCTGGCCCACCTTGCAGCCATGCTGGAAAGGAAAAGTGCTGCCCACATGATCTCACATGCTGCTTCATCTCTTTAGTAATAGATGATCTCACCAGGAAACGTAGGCAGAAGTTTCTGTGCTATGGGTTATGGGGAGGATTAGGTATGAAAGGGTTCTGCTGTTTTGGTTCATGCTGTCATGGTTTCTGTGAGCAGGTGGGTGCCCAGGGAATTTTAATGCAAAAAATGTCAGATCCCCTAGGATTAGGTGTCAACTGACTGATGATTTTGAGGAATGAAGTCTTGAATTTGGCACATAAAAATAGCAGTTGCGTGGGACCTTGTCACCGATTTCCTTTCAGAATCAGCCCTTTTCTGGGAACTTTAACTTTGGGATTCTGCTGCTGTTCAGCTCTAGTATGTAAATATTCATTCATCAAATCTCACTCTTCTGCACTCTGCCCCCAGTGCCTCCCTGTAGCATGTACTGTGCTAATGGGATGGCAATGGGTTACGTGTTGCATAACAGGGTGAGGAGTGTAAGGCCTCAACTTCACATGGCTGGAGATGTGTTAGTACCATGATAATCACAAGGTAGCAGCTGTCTTACCCTCTCCTTTTATTTTTCTTTTTGAAACCCACTCCACTTGTTTTATAATTTCTTGGGCTCATTATGAACACAAAAAATAGCTCCTCTATTTAAAGAGAACAGATGGTTTTTCTAATGATTTTTCCTTAAGATTGAATGAATTGTGGTTGAGTCAGAAACTGCCAGCCCAGAAACGTATGTTTTGATTAGAGAAATACTTGATTAGGTTAATTGAGTGTGACTCAGTGTGATGTACATTTGGCCAACTTAAAAGCTTTCCAACTTTGTCTTGGATAGAGACTGCAGTTCATCTCTGAGGACAGAGTAGCAGGGAAGGGAGTGCAAGCAAAGATGGATCAGCCAAAGGAACATAACACTTTCAGGGAGACTGGGAAGCATTTAAAACATGAGGACACATTTGTCCATTCACATCTTGTTCCTGAGAGTGAGGTCTTTGCCAAGAGCAAACTCCTTCCAGTTTCCACCTGAGAGGCCTCCGAAGGAGCCAAGCTCTCACCCAAACTGAGAGAGAGCTGAGGGTGGTCCTGGGGACCCAGTCTGGAGGAGAGAGGCAGAGAGAGTAAGCTGTGGAGTAAGTTTGCTTCGGGAAGTCCCTGTGTCATGAGAGGGAGCAGGGATTTGGTTACACTGAGCCTTGCTAAGCTAAAGACTTCAGAGCCGAGTTTGTGACATCCAGGAGAGCGTGGCTTCTAGCAGGCAGGTAATCTTTCCTGACTTTGGTAGAAAAGGAGATAGAAGATCCCCTGAGCAGGCTCACTATCACTCAAGGTGCTTTAGTTAGGCCATGGAGTGAGTTTAATGTGCTGTAATTTCCATGCAAGCTCAAGCTTGGTGGGACAGTGCACAGTAGAGGTGATGTGGAGCTCAGCAAAACAGGTAAACTTCAGAGAATAACCCAAAATCTCCAGCTTATTGACTATTTATGATGTTTGCCAGAGACTAAGGGACTGTGATGCCTCTCTGAGACCTCATTCCTCTTCCAGATGCTGGCATGTAGCCAGAAAAACTCTTAAGAGACATGTGCTGTGCTCCTTTCCTCTGTGACTAGAAATGGCATGCACAAATTGCAGCCCTTGATGTTCCCACTGTAATCCAGCAGTTGTCTGGGCAGTGTCCAGGACCATCTTCTAAAGACTCCTCATCTCCTGTGGCTGTGGAAATCTGGATATAAATTCAAACCTCTGTGAGAGGGTCCCAGCAGTCCTGGCTTTGCAATTCCCAGCATACCTTTTAGCAGCTGGGCAGCCACTCTTTCCTCTGTTTTGCTTTTTCCCCAGTGCTCCTTATTCCTGCTCCCTTTTCCCTACGTGGCTCAGGAAGCAGGGACCTCCTTTCCCCAGACCTGAGATGCTGTGGTGCTGCAAAGGTCAGCAGGCAGCAGGAGGGTGGCTCAGCCATGTCTCTGTGCTCTTTGAAGGGTGCTTTGTGTGTCTGGGTCCCTTCAGGCACGTGTCCTGAAATGAATCATCTCCCACAGCATTTGTGCAGTTTGATGTGGGCAGTGATAAACCAAACCAAACCAAACCAAACCAAACCAAACCAAACCAAACCAAACCAGTCCTGTCCTTATTTTATCCCCTTTTTCCGGGCAAAACTGTGTGTTGCAGTGTAGCCCTGGTTCGTGCCTATGGTGTTTTGGTTTCTCTGAAACTCTTTTCCCAGAGAGTTTTCTGTCAACAAGAGACACATTTTTTTTAACTGTAACCTTTGTTTACATTCCTCTCCCTAGGAGGGACTTCTTCTTGATGTCCCTCTGGTTTGACCAATGTGATTGAAGAAGTTTTTCCTTCTTTCACCAATTGAGCTGTTCTCTGTAGAACAGTATAAAAGGAAGAAATAACCAGAAATAAACAGAGTCACTGTCAGCCTTCTGAGTCGGAGTCTGTGTCGTTGTGATCTTTAACAGCACCATTGCAGGACATCAAGGCAGACACCAGCTGCTGGGACAGTATGTGGGGTGGAGCAGGAGGTCTGGATTGATGTGTAGAAGATGCTCTGCCAATCCCAGAGGAGAAGGATGAGAAGTGCCAGCCTACCCCCTGTTGCAAGGGGGATGCAAATGTGTCCACGTGGCTGTTAGGATGTGATATTGGCAGAGATACTTGCTGTAGTTTGATATGTCAGGGTTAAGGTGTGTTTTATCCTCTCCTTGTTGGATTATGAATGGAAAAAAATTATTACAGTCAGCTGCTTGAAGGTGGGTATGTAGGTATGGTAGTGAGCTGTGTTGGAGGATCTTTCATTATAAATCTGAGAGAAAGGAACTAAAACTAATTTAAAATCAAAGCAAAACACTCACAGGAGCAAGATCCATCTTTCTCTAGCACTGCACAGATTTTGGATGCAGCAGGTCTGAGTGTAGCAATTTTCAGTCCTGAAAGGACCAGGTAGATTCTTTGTCCTGTGATCTGAGTTACAGGAATAATTGTGCCTTTGGTGAAAGGAGCAAGTCATTAAAAATACAACATTTATTTTTCACTTTGTTAGCATCTTTATTTCTGTAGGAGATGGAGATGCTGTTAATGAAAGTCTTTTTAAAAGACAATACCTTATTTCATAGATGTGCCTTCCCAAACAGAGGCAGGGACAGGTGTTGTCCAAAATACACTGACAACCACCTGAAGAGTCTGAATCTGAATTCTTGTCTTAATTGTTGTCCATGCCTCATATCTGGTAGGCAGCACTCCCCTCTGTGGTGTCCCTAGAGCCAATTTTGTATGAATCTTTGCCTAGATGCTGGAATGAGAAAGTGAGAGAGGCTCTAGAGGGCAGTGCAACATCCCTGTGATGGGAGTGCCTCCAGGATTCCTTCACAGGAATCTTACTCTGCAAGATGATTGCTTAAAATAGATAAAAATAAGATAGAATTAAGCAGTAGTTTTTGTTATTTCACGGGGAGTTTTGATTGATGATTTTTTTTTTTGTACCAAGAAGACTTAGCCCTCTTTTTAGAGCAACTTTGAACATTAGACTGGCTGTACTAATTTTGAAAACTTTTAATCTCTTAAAAAAAAAAAAAAAGAAGTATGATATTTGTGTACGATTTAAGGAAACAAACAAACCAAAGCTCACCCCTCCTGTGCACCTAGCAGAGTCCATATAAGAACTATTTGTTTTCACACTGTTTTTCTCCTTCTCCAGCACAGCCTCGTAATGCAACACATCCTTTGACTGGATGTGCTCCTGTTCCCCTTGTAGAGAGATAAATCAATAAATCATTGTGTCAGCACAGCACAGCTTGAAGCAAAATTTCCCTGTGCTGGAAGGTTTTGAATTTCACTTCAGGTGGGAGCTCAGATGTGCCACACACACACCTGCCTGCTGATGACATTCCAGGGCTGCATCCAGAATGGCAGGGTGGTGATTGAGGGGTCAGGATGTCGAGCCACAGCCTGGAGTCTGCTCCTGCAGTCAGAAGGGGTCAGTAGCTCCTTGCTACCCCACAAACAGCTTCTATATGGCTGGCTGATTGTTTAATGAGCACTTGGCATGGGTTTTTGCTCTGTGAGAGAGTTCAGGTCTCCAGACTGTGTGGACTGTGCTGCTCAGGGGGGGTTGTTCAGTGCTGGGCATGGAGGAGGCAGTGCTGAAATCCAGCAGGGAGGTGTTTGAGCCAGGACTGCACCACCAACATCCCCCTGTAAGGCAGCACATGAGGGATTTCTATCAGCTTTCAAGGTAGCAATACCTCTCCCAAATTAAAATCGACTGCCTTTCCCAGCAGGAGAGAGGAGATGATCTCTCCTGCTGTGAGACAGCAGTTACTCTGGGCGAATGCAAAGGATCTCTATGTGGGCTCAGCATTAGATAACTGATGCTCTGGAAATGTGTATTTGTTTGTTTTCTGAGCAGAGTACATCTTGTTCATCTGTGCAAATTAGAGATGATGAGAGGAAAGGAGGGGCTGTGGATAACAGAGAGGACTTTACATAATCGAGGTGAAAAATAAGATGCTCTCATTTCAACCAGAGGGAAGGAAAATTGCTTATACATACTTCCAGAAGAATACTTTTTTTTTTTTTTAAAGCAGTGTTTCCTCTCTCCCTTCTATCTGCTTTCCTTATTTTCTTCAGTCCTGCCTTTAAACAGAAGCTACATGAGACCTACAAATGCCACAGTTCTACCGTGACTTATTTCTCTTTTTGCAGCAGTACCTATCCAGCTTCTCTATGGTTTTTGGAAGAGGTGCTGCTGCTGGTGGTGTTTGTCCAGGTGAACTGAACAAGCTGTCTGTCAGAACCACCCTGGTTTTCAGACACCAAAATGTAGAATTTTCAAGTAGGAGACCTGTTGGTAACAGACTTTGTGACTCAGACTGTCTGCTGCCTGATGAATGCTGCATAGGTATTACTGTACTACAGATTACTGCTAATTTATGTTTGTACCAATTAATTTCCCTATGTGTTTCCCAATTAAATAAGGTATGACTGTAAAGCAGATTAACAGAATGATGCCAAATTCCTGTCTACACAATCTCCTTCTGAATGGAGCATTTTATTTCCTCTATGGTTTAAAACTGAGCCATGTGTGCTGTCTTCATTTAGATTAAAGAGCATGAAATCAGCTTAATTTCATACTGTTATTATTTAAGACTGCTTTGATTTTTGGAGAAGGGAGATAGCCAAAGGGCTTAATGCCATTGAATTGATGTGCTGCAAATTCTTGTCATTAGTATTTCTTTTGTGTGCACGCTCCTTTAAGATAAGGGACATCTTTTCTGCTTGGTGTTCTCACACAATTCCTTTGCTTGCCTGATGCTGCAGGTGTTCAGAAGTGTGTGAATAATAGGGGGGAGGGATTTTACTTTTCCTAAAATATGAGAGTCAAAATATGGTTGGTGGTTTTTAGATACCGTGGCTCTTTTTATTGCCCTTTTTCCCCTGAGTGGTTTGGCCTCCTGTGAAAGGGGGTGATCTGCAGTGAATTTGGCTGAATTCTGCTTGTTTTAACAAGAAGAGATAAAGCCCTCAACATCCTCTAAGGAAAAGTTCAGAAACTGAAAATAGATTCAGGGTAAGCAGTGCCTGGGCACACAGAAAGTTAATTGTTCTACTAATGAGAGAGAGTTCTGCCTGGCTCAGCTGGGTCAGTTGGGAACTTAGAGAAGCAAACATGATGACTCTGGGCCCTAAAGCATCTGCTGGTGTCACTGCTTTTGTAATTCTTGCACTTGCAAGGAGAGAGAATGATTTGGAGTTTAATATTCCCTCCTTTTTATACTCTCATTAGAGCTGTGCTCGTGGCTCTCAGGCTGGATCTGATGTAACCATCACTGCTCCCCCACCTCACTGGCATTGCTTTCTACACTGGAAGATCTTACCAAGGTTTTAAAATCAAATTCAGCTCTCTTGAGCAAGTTGTGAGGGCTGTTCCTCGACTGCTGGGGCTACAGGCCTGTGCCAGCTTCAGAGAAAATCTGAGCAAGCACCTGAAATGGAAAGGCAAAGCTGGCAGCAGTGCCGGGGGAAGTCCAGCACTCCCCTGCACGGTCTGGTCCAACACACTTACCCCTCAGATAATGCTGGCTGTTCTAGCACTGAGAGGAACACCTTTTTGTCTAACCTGTGAGAAAGCAAGCACCAGGTCGTGTGGCAGCAGGGCACATCCACTGTCAGTCACAGCGTGGCAGGAAAGCTCCTTTCCTCTGCTGAGCAGGTGACGTGAGAGAGAGAGAGAGAGAGAGAGGGAATCTGATGCTGAGGAAGCAAAGGCAGCACCTCCCGGGAGGCCCTTTGGTGCTGGGTCCCTTTGCACGGAGCACAGACTCGTCAGTGCTCTGCTGGGATGGTGTGAATTGCTGCTGCCACATTAAAAAGTGCAAGACAGGGACTGGTGGGCGTCAGGAACACAAATATCGCTCCGAGACTTGACAAGTCTGCTGTGGTTTTTGCCAAGATAAAAGGGCTGGCTCCTGGCTCATCCCCTGGACCTGTCTGCCAGTGCCGTGGAGTGTGGGAGCCACAGGGGCTCCTGGGGTGGTCTAGACAACTTGCAGGTGCTGCAGTGTGTGCCTGCCCCCGAGTTTGATGCAGTCATTGCCAGCCCGGGGTGTGGGAGTGGGAAGAGACAGAAGGAGCTGCCTGGCCCAGCCACCATCTGGCAGGAGGTGGATGTAGGAGCCATCCTTGAAGCACTGGCAAGCACAGAGGGATAATGGAGCTTTCCAGTCTCTCCCTGAGGCTGGGGAGGGAAGGGTGACTGCAGCCAGAAGTAAATCTGTCTGGTCAGCCCCTCGTCTCTGACAGCAAGCAGTGGCTGGTAGGAGCACAGGAGCAGGGCTGACACGAGATCCACTTCTCCCTTCACGATTTCACCCAGCTTCCACAGTCTGCAGTTCAGGGACTCCCCAGCCAGGGGCGGGCACCTCTGCTTCCAGCTCCTGCCACGCTGCTCCACCAGGATGCAGGGATGCAAACTGCAGGCAAGGCAAGGTCACACTGCTTTCCTGTAAATGGCAGGCGTGTGCAAAGTGTAATGGATAATTCCATGATGTCAACGAGCAGAAGCAAGCGTCTCGCAGGGTGTAATTGGTTTCCCTATAGTGTCAAGTGCTTTTATGTGTTCAGCATAAATATCTTTGCATTGATTGGGAGAAGAAGATAAAAATCGATGATTTACAACACCGAAGTGCTTAGAACATGACATTAAAATGACTCTGGGAGACTTAGCTCATAGGGGACATAGTAAATACTCAAGAGGTACAGGAAATGAAGAGACTCTTCCCAAGTCCTGAAACCAAGCAATAAATTTGATAGATGCTCCATTTCTCTGCCTAATGGATTTTAATACTGGCTTTCTTTTTGTAGAATTACTCTATTTTCTGTTGTTTAGTTGTGGTTATTTTTTACTCTTATTTGTTTGGATGTTTAGGACCCCAGGCTAAACTGAGACATTATTATTTTCATGAGGAAACTCTACAGCTTGAGCAAAATGGGAAACAAGTCCTTTTTTGGCTGCCTTTGTACACTAAGCACCAGGAGGGTGTCATGAATTATGAGTGCTGAGGAGCACAGATGATCACAGAAAATAAAGCTGGATAGGACACAGATCAATCCCTTTGCTCCACATCCAGATGAATTGTATCTAACTCACTCCTGACAGATTTTCTTGCTGCAGTTTAAGCACTGGATCTAACAGATACAGAGATCAGATAATCTCTCTTCTACCCATAGTGATTTTTTTTATTTCCCCTTTCTTTGCATTTCCTTGTGTCTCATGTTTTCTACAGATTTTTTTTGTATGTGTGTTTTTCACTGGGCATTTAAATTGTCCCTAGTAAGCTACCAGACATGAGATGCAGTCACAATACTTTGATTCCTCCTCATCTAGAAAATAAGACACAGTGGTTTTTGATGAAAGCATTTATATGCTACTTTTGTATTAGTCAGGAGAATCCTAACTGTCTTTCATTGCTCTTGTGATGAGCTGTTCCCTGGAGAGGATAAATGCTCTGAGCTTCCTAAGGACTTGCAGCCTCTTGTCTGGGAGTCTCAACTTGACTCTGGGCTTTAAAGTAGAAGGAAAAAAAAATCACAAATTAAGGCTGAGGGACTCCAGATCTGCCTGGTGCTGGAGGCCATGTGATGAAGTGTGCAAATGGATTGATGGTGTCTTTAGCTGAAAGTCAGGCTCTGTGTGCTTGCATTTATGTGAGGGGTACAAAGCAGGGTGTCCCGAGGTGCTCTGCTGGCACTGTGCATCAATATCAGCAAAAGTCAGCACAGAGGTTTACTCTGTTCTTGAAATACCTGTATGCAACAGGGGCAGGAAGCCACATGAAGGGAATTGACAGTGATATTTTCAAGAATTTTCTCTGAGATTGCATGCAGCTACCTGCAGACACAAGGTAAAGCATCAGCTAGATCCAGTGTCACTTTCCTCCCCAAACCTAAAATGAGGAAGGAAAAACTGCTTGCTCAGGGCTTTCTGCCTCTTCAGTGCACAGGTCTGACTTGACTTTGGCTGCCTGCTCTAATTGCTGTTTAATGAAAAAGCTGTAAAACCCTGTGGAACAGCCAATAAATCAGCAATGTGCATGGAAAATGTAAAAAGCGTGTGCATTCCCAAAGTGACATGACAACAGCAGGGGATGTGATAACCTGAGATCTTCTGACCTTTTCACCCCCAAATCTCTGTGGGGACTCCTGTTTTTCCACCTGGCTGTTGGCAGAATTGATGATTTCTGTCTCACCATCTCCTCAGCAGTGCACTACTTTTGAATCCAGTCCAGCCCAGCTCTGCTCCTCTGCCAGGCAGGCTGCTGTGGGTAGTGCTGACTGTACACTCTATCCAGCACTGCCAGGAAATTGCTGCCCTAGGGTGAGGCCAGGAATACTATTATTGTCAGGTTTTTAAGGAACAAGTCAAGGCTGTTGCTGAACTGAAGGTAGAAACATGCTGTGGACTGAAATAATTAACACTGCTTTGATCACAGAAGTAGGGATTGCTTTGTCTGTGGCTTCATACAAAGTTAATGGAAAAAGTGGAAGGTGTTAATGGTACCTAATCCTTCAGACTGGCAAATTAGGTCCTGGTTTCTGTTGGTGTGCAGCCTCTTCCTGTGCCTTTCCCACTGTTCTTTCCACCTTTGGGTTTGGTAAAGAGTGATGCTGGATCACTGGGTGGAATAAATTTATGACAGTTCAAAGCACAGCTTAGGTGGTCCAACCATGTGGTTGCTACTGGTGAAGAAAAATCCAACCCTAGTGACCTTGTCCTGGCTGAGCACCTGGCATGGCACGTGCCACCCCAGCCTGCTTTGTCCAGCCACAGCTCCTTTTACACTGGGATTGCCAAACACCAGCCCAGATCATGAATGTCTGCTTAATTAACACGTGTTAATTATCATGCCGAGGGATGATCCTGCAGGACATGGCAGGGGTGAGCTGCAGGTGTCATCTGAAGGCAGCCAAACCCCACCTTCTGTCTGCTCCATCCCAGCCTGGGGAGGTGGTGGCTGTGCATGCAGCTGGAGGGTCATACTGGCTCTCAGGGGGTTGTGGATGTGTGCTGCTGCTGAGGGGTGAACAGGGATCTTCTGCCACTGCCCAGGCACAGACCCTGGTCAGGAGCAGTGGTGTGGGCTCTGCAGGGCTCCAGGCTCTAGCAGGCTGCCTGGGGAAGGGGTAGGGCCTGCTGATGTTATGGGGTAGCTGTGGATGCCACTTGGCAAACCTCCCCCTCCCCAAGTTGTGCCTCCCTGGCCTGCAGAGCAATTCCTGCCTGGTCTGACCAGTGATCTGGCCTGTCACTGCAGCAGCAGCAGCTCCTGGGTGCCACTGGGGAAATGTGCTTTGGGCTCTCTGGAGGGCAGCAAAGTTGGGGTGGGGAGGGTCATACTGGTTCCTCCTTTTCTGCCCTGTCAAGGGAGCTGCAAGGCCCATTCCTGGTGGGTGTCTTGGCCATTTTAATAGAGCCAGGTGTGCAATGGGTTGGCTTATGTGTATTTGATTCAATGGTAAGAGTGGGAGAGATTCTTCTTCCTCTGATACTGTTTTCATTCTTGCCTGTCTGTCATCATCTGCTGCTCACTCCTTGTCTTTCTCAAGCTGTGGACAGCTAGGCTGAGACCACAAGCCTCACAGTGCTTTCCTTTCTCCCTCTCCTGCATGTCCTTGTAAGAGCCCTAGAGAGGGAGAATCACTGTGCAAGCACACAGAACTGACTGGAGATCAGAGTAAGCTGAATTCTTGCAAAGCTGCTGAGGGTTCAGGAGAATGGCAGTGGCAGATGAGGACCTCGCCTTCCACGTCCCAGCAGTGGTTGTGTGAGGTGCTCTGGGGTGTCACTGCCCCAGGCAGAGCAGCAGGCAGGGCAAGGCAGCATTCCCTGTGGGCACAGCTCTGTCCCTGCAGACCTGCCAGGAAAGCAGAGGAGAAAAGGTCTGTCCTGGTTTCCTGCCAGCACCTGCCAAGGGCAGAGGCAGCACAGATGCTGCTGGTGGAGGGCATCTGCTTTGGAAGGGCACAGAGATCCTGTGCAGGGAGTCAGCATCCTCTGAGCCTGTCTGGAAGGCTTGGCTGGAGGAAATGAGGTTAGCAGAAGCAGAAGTTTCTACAGCTTGCCTACCAAGAGACGGCCCAAGTTGGCCCAGGATGCTGGAAACCACACTTGAGCCTGGGCACTTCTCCATCCCCATCCAATCTGTGCAGCAACATGCCACGCTAAAGAGCAGGAATGTGACTTTCCCTGGACCTGTCTTGTAGAAGGTAAAGCACCATATGGAAGCTGAAGGCTCAACCTGCCTGCAAAAGGTATCTGGAGAGAGAGAGGAAACACAAGGCCCACATCTTTAGAGATAAAGAAGAGTGTGTGGGTGCCATTTCCTCAGCAACTGAAGCTGTTGCAGTGTCTGATCTGTCTGTAGTTTCAGTCTCTCTTCAACAGCATTCCTGCTAAGGGGGCAGCTGGGAAGAATTTTTGCTCGGTAATAAATTTTCAGGGGAGATCAGATATGAGATCAGAATGTGGTGGTTTTTTTTCTTGTTTAGTTCATATTTTGTCACCACGTGCTGATTTTTTCAGATTTGATGTTTTTGGGGTTTTTTTCCATGAGATTTCTGCGTTGAACTCTGGAAACACATTCCTGATACAGCCTTAGGGTTGGGGTTTTGTTTTGTTTTTTAATTTTCATCACTCTCTTTCTTTTCCTGATTAATGTTTTATTGTAATCCCCCCTCCTTATTTTGCAGTACTTAATGTGAGGCTCTTTAGACTTAGCTATCAAATGTAGAAAGTTTTCTGCAGGCAGAAATCCATGGGAGGTGTGGGCATTTAGAACTTGGGAAACTTGAGTCTCGAGGTGGGCAGACAGACATTAAAGTGCTTTTAAGTCTGGAGAACTTCTGGAAAACGTTCTCTCCCTCCCTAGCTGTCTTTCTGTTGATTTGCAAGATTGTGGAAATTCAATTACGGGAGGTGGCTGCGAACACAGGGAACGTAGGGGCTCCCTTTTTGTTCCCTTGCCATTCAGAACGACAACCCACACCATTAAAACCCAGTGCATGTGCACTTGATATTAAACAAATTGGATAGCTCTGAGATTGCTTATTTCTTCCAGGGATACGGGGATGAATTTGAGCCAAAGCAGTTTGCAGCCCGGCGTGTCTCAGCTCAAGGCTGCTAATGACGCATCCTAGAAACACAGAGCATCAGCAAGTCCTTTGTACTTTGCTAATATTTTTCCTGCAGTAACACGAGCACAACTTGGAGGGATGGGAGCTGGAAGGCTGGAGGAGATGGAAAAAATTCAAAGGGAAAAACAAGATTTCACAAAGTGGGGGTAGGGAGCGTTGTGTGGGTGGGCGAGGGAGAAAGCATCTGTAAATAGTTGACAGCTTTTCCCTTAAAAATATGTGGGAATCTGGAAAGAGAGAGGTGGAACAGCTGCAAATGTGTGTGTGCATGGTTTATGGGAAGAGGAGGGCAATGTGCAGCCTGTGAGGGAAGGAGCAAAAGAGCAGAGCTAAGCAGGAATCCGTGGAAGGGATGAGAGAAGTGGGGCAAAACCAGAGTGAAGTTGGGGAAGAGGGAGATTAATGCCAAGAGATTTTCCGGAATGGGTATAAAGTGTAGTGCAGCTGATGTTAGAGTCACTGTCGTGCCTGTGGCTCCCGGGGGGGTGGGGGGATGGAAATTGCCACTGCTGCCTGCCTGTGGTCCCAGCCAGCCCCCCCTCCCCTGGCTTTATGTTTGGATTTATCGTAATAAGGAATCAGCCTTCCAAAGAGCGGGTCATGAGGCTGGGCTGAGGGATTAAAGCCAAGTCTCCGACCTCTGCACATATTGTAATGCTTGTGAGCCATTGACTCATCCTCTTTATTGGCAGGTTGATGGATTCCTAACTAGGTTGTTAGTGACATCTCAGCGTTGCTGCCTGAGATGTGCCTTTTGTGTTTAAACTCCGACTTAGAGAAACAAGTTCATTTCAGGCTCTTTGTGTTTCTCTCCTCCTCCTTTTCACAGCTTTTACTTCTTTAAATGTAGACTCCTTTTGACAGATCATCTCCATGGTAACTAACAGGAGCGGGCTGCCTACAGAAATTGTAGTAATAAAGTGGTTGGTTTTTACACATGATGAAAAGATGATGAAGCACAATGATAGGTGATAAAGACACAGGTAATTGCTCTAGAATAATATTGCTGCCAAGAAGATGACTGAACTCCCACACAGAAGATGAACAGATGGTGTATTTATTGAAATTCATAGGCTGAGGGAAGAAGATGTAATTGATGGCTGTGTAGGTTTTGTTTCAGTTTACTATGTTCCGAGCAGAGCCGGGGGAGCGGCGTGCCGGCAGATGGAGCCCGCACGCAGAGCCACCCTGCTCCCTCGCTGGAGATCAGAATTCCAATCAGAGCCATTAAGGCGGCACAACCGCTAATTGCTCCGATGCATTTTGCTGGTTTAGATCTGTCACACAGCCCCGGTTTGTTTTAGAAAGGGTGTAATTCTTTTGTAAGAGCAGTGATGGTAAATTGCATTAGAATACCGGGAACGTGGAAGTAGAGCCTGGAAAGACGGAACACTTGCAAAACATGTGCTCAGTAAAAGTTTTCCAAAACCAGGTGTGTGGCTGTTCCAGTGATGGGCAGCTGTGGCATGTTTGCTAGCCTGGTTGCTGATTTCCTGGTACAGCAGGTCTGTTGTGCAGGGTCCACGGGAAGGCAAAGCCAGGGAGTTTTCTCCTGTTGCTCTCTTTGTGTTTCCAGATATGAATTAAAACTGTTAAATGTGGTGTTGAGGCTTCAGTGAAAATGTTGTGTGCCTGTGCATGGCAGTGCTACAGATCTGGTTTGAATGATCCCAACACAAGAAAGGCGTTGACCTGTTGGAAGAAGCCCAGAGGAAGCCACAAAGTTGATCCCAGGGCTGGAGCACATCTATCAAGACAGGCTGAGAGAGTTGGGGCTGCTCAGTTTGGAGTAGAGAAGGCTCAAGGGAGACCTTTGAGGCCCTTCCAGTACCTAAAGGGGCTCCAAGAGAGCTGGAGAGGGACTTTTAGTAAAGGCATGGGTGACAGGACAAGGGGGAATGGATTTTAAGAGAAGGAGGGTAGCTTTAGAATAGATGTAACTAAGACATTTTTACTCTGTGTGTGGTGAGGCACTGACACAGGCTTCCCACAGCAGTGGTGGACTCATCATCCCTGGGAATGTTCAAGACCAGGCTGGGTGGGGCTCTCAGTAACCTGGTCTAGAGAAAGATTCCTTGCCCATGGCAGGGGGGTTTGAACAAGATGATCTCTAAGTTCCCTTCCAACATAACCCAGTCTCTGAGAGGATCATCTTGTAGTCTCTAACTACATTGCTGCTTTGTGGTGCAGCAGTCCCAAACGTGGAGTGCTGTGGTATCCTTTGGTGCCTTCAGGTTCCCCAAAAGATTACTTCAGTGCTGCCAGAGGAATATAAATGTCCATGGGAATCAGGCTCTGAAAGGCTTCTCTCTGAAAAGCACAAATAACCACACCTAGGGCAAGGAGTGCCAGCTCTGGAGCATAAAGATTTTTTCTGTATGGGTAACAAACTCTACCTGTTGGGGGAGGAACTCCTTTGGGAGGAGCTGGCTGAGCTGAAGTGCTGGTGGCTGTCCCTCCTGCAGCTCCTCTGTGCTCAGCAGCTTTAGCACCCCTATTGTGCCCCTGCTCACCCCCACAGTTTTGTGATTTATTGCTGATAACGCCTGCTTGCTGTTCAGTACATCATATGATTCTCTCTTCCCCTGCAGTCTGGTGCCACTTTATTGATTGTATAACTCATTTTCTCATCAAGTTCTGCAACAAAACCACTTCCCACTGGGGTTTACCTCCACTTGCACCTACTCTCATGTTGACTGCGTTTGTAGGCCTTGCATGCAAGGAGCTTTGGGAAGGTGCATAATCACAAGAAATAGATTTTTCTTCTTAAAATGGTAGTGCCAGTGAGAATGAAAATAAATATGTAGGTAGTATGGAAGAAACTCTCTCTCCAGGACACTTTGCCCCAGTGAGGCAACGAAAAGTTTCAGGTTCATCACTTGACAATGTTTGTGTCAAATTCACCCTTCCTTTTATTCCTTCCCTTCAGATTGTCAGGGCACCCACATCCTTTGTGGCACCTGAAAAACCTGATTTGCATGCAAATTGCTCCCGTTTAGGTTGAAACATTCCTGTCATTCTTCTTTCCAACTTCTTCCCTTTTTTTACTGCAGAAAATGAGGGGTGGAAAAAGTTACTTAAGTGATACACCTTCTTCGTACAAGATTAAACAGAATTGCTCTGGAAGTGGAAAGATGTGCTTTTTTGAGACCTGTCAGGCAGCCAACAAACGGAGCATTGAGTTAGAGATGCCTGAGAGATGCACTACATAATAAAAGAGAATTAGAAAAAGGAAGAGGGTGAATCTGAGGACTGAAAAGAGGCTGACCTACTGCTATATCTGAGCTGTTACTTGAGTGCATGGAGCGTGGCTGGAGTCAGATTAAGCCAGCCTGGTGACTGTCACTGTGATGACTGCTTCCCAAGGAGCCTCCTGATTTATTTTCAGTGCTGTCCATCCCTGTTGCTAAATCCAGGCCTTGCAGACCCCACTGGGGCACCCAGCAGGGTCTGAGGGACCTTGGCACCCTGGGGGAGTTCCCAGGAGAAGATGGTACAGGACATCCTTCAAAGGATAAGCTACAGGACATCCTTCAAAGGATAAGCCTTGCTTGAGATAAAGGGCTGGATTTTTTAGCTTGAACACAGATTTGTCAGGTGCCTGGTGGCCGGAGTGCTGCCAGCTTCTCTGTCAGCCTGGCTTTGTTTGCTGCCCAGCTGCTGGCCTCTTCTATTCCTCCCCCCAATTCCTGCTCTGCCCTTCACCACTAATTGAGTGTTTCAGGCAAAGCTGGTCAAAACATTTTTATTCAAAACTTATTTTTGCTGGCAGCCAAGCTTGGCAGCATCAAAGAAAAAGATAAATAATAATAAAAAAAAATACTGTCATTTTTCTGGGAGAAATTCTCATTTAAAAGCTGGAAGCCGAACTATTGTCACCCAGCTGAGGGGGAATACATTGCCAATTGCTTTTTCCTTCTCTAGTTTACCTTCTCACCCTTTTTTCTTCCATCCCCATTCTCCCTCCCCATCTCTTTTTTTCCCTACTTGGCTGTGTTTCTCTACTTGTGCCAGAAAGGTCGAGGGAATCCAAGCTGACATGAAGACTTTCTCTCCAAGTTGAGCGTTCTTCATTCGAAAAGCAATCAGATGTTTTCCAGCTTCCCTTTCCCCCAAATGTAAGGGTTATTCTTGGGGTGGTTTCTGCCTCAGACAGAATCACGGAATGACACAAGACAGGGGAAACTCAAAGGATCATGGAAGATGGACTAAGGCTTCTGTGGCTTCCATGCACCAGTGGGGCTGGTGCTCCTTGCACTGGTTCCCAGACCTCTCCATCAGGCAGCAAAGCCCATCCATGAAACTTTCTGTGTCTCCTGAGTGTCCCACTGCTTACATACACTTGGTGGGGGCTGAAGGAAGGAAGTTGTTTTGCCAGTGCTGGAGCCACCTCACCTGGCCAGAAGAACAACCACTTTATGTGTTCATCCTTGGGGTGGAGGAGACTCCAGGCTGAAGGAGAAGATTCCTGTCCTGGAAGCACAGGATGGGTCAGGTTGGCAGGGACCTCAGTGGGTCATCTTGTCCCACCTCCCTGCTCCAGCAGGGCCATCCCAGCGCACACAGCAGGGGATTGTGTCCAGATGGGTCTGGAATATCTCCAGTGAGGGAGACTCCTCACCCTCTCTGGGCAACCTGTTCCAGTGCTCGGTCACTGCACAGAGAAGTTTTTCCTCATGTTCAGGTGGGACTCCAGTGCATCAGTTTCTGCCTGCTGCCTCTGCCCTGTTGCTTGGCACTGTGAAGAACCTGGCCCATGTTCTTGACACCCACCCTAAAGATATTTGAATACAATGATGAGGTCTCCTCTCACTCATCTCTTCTTGAGGCTGAGGCCCAGCTCCCTCAGCCTGTCCTCACAAGAGAGAAGCTCCAGTCCCTTAATCATCCTTGTAGCTTCTGCTTGAACCATCCCAGGAGCTCCTTGCCTCTCCTGTGCTAAGGACCCTGGACTGGCTCTACCCTCCTGGCAGATGATCCACTGCCAGAGTGGTGACCTGTCCCTGTGCTGCCTGGCATGAACTGGGAGCACCTCAGGAAAACCAGCATGAGTAAAGACAACCTTCCAGATGAATGCTTCACCCTAGTTCAGGGGTGATCTGGCATTACAGAATATCTGTGATAATCTTGTAAAGGTGAGTTGCAGGACCAGGGGACTGGTACTAACTGCTGTGTACATTGCACACCAGTTGGGTGGTGTGGTCCTCTGTTAATTGCTGGGTGATTAGCAGTGGAAATTCACTTTCAGATACCATTCCTGCTGGGACTGCTGCCCCTGAGCCTAAAGCAAATGATCAGAAAGGTTTATCAGACATGTAAAGCTACTGAAGAAAGTTATCTTCTGTGATTTACTGAGTGAAAGCTGCAAACCAAGCAGTTCATTTTTTACAGTTTGTTAACAGCTTGCAATCCTATGGGTTCAGATTATTTTAAAAATTAAAAAGAATTTTAAAAGTTAAACAAGGAAACAATCTGTGGCTCAGTGCCAGAAGAGTGGTTGTGCTGTGTCAAAGCAAAGGCCCCTGATGCTGGCTGGTAGCAAGTACCTGGGGAGAATATTTAGGAGCAGAGTCTGCCTTTGTCTTCCCAGTTTCTGCCAATCAGCAGCTTGGGACTTTCTAACCCAGGGGTTATGTTTGATGGTCTGTGAGGAACCCATTTATCTGTTTGGTGTTTGAAGTATTTATGCTTCCAGGCCCTGCAACATCTGCAGCAGTGAGTTCCATAGTCTTGTGCTGCATGAAACCTTATTTCTGCATTGTGATTTGTACCTAATGCCTGCTCATTTTGCTGTGTGCCCTCTAGTTGTTTTCTAGAAAGGTGTAGTTACAATTCATTCCTTATTTGCCACCTCCATAACACTTATTACCCCCTTTTTATTACCCCTCCATCTGCTCTGATCCCATAATTACCTCTCTATTTGACAAAATTAAGTTTTTTCCTTGAGCAGAAGCTCTTGCAGACCCCTCATTACCCAAGCTGCCTGTATCAGTGTGGTGCTATTATGTGGTGTGTCTATTCAGTCTTTTAAGACTTCTACACTCCAATGAAGAAAGGGGAGCAGTATGAATTTGTAATGGCAGTGCTTTTTGTGGTCTTACTACTTCTCATAATGTTTCTCTATTTGCCTTGTTCCTGAGCACTGAGCTATTTTCAAGGAACTACTTGGGCAGTCACCAAGATCCCTTTTTGGGTGAAAATAGTCCTGAATTACATCCTTCAGCCTCTCTGCAGGTAACACTGGTGCAAAATCTGTCTTTCATGCTCCAGGCCCATCATCACGAGTGTTCCTTGTACACCATCAATGGTGACCCCACCAGCTTTCAGGAAGGCATCCTATTTCTGCCACACTTGAAAAGGAGCTGTAATTAAACTTTTATGCTGTTAGAGTTGCTGACCACAGTTGTTTTTTGGTCTGCTGTCCTTTGATTCCACATTGAACTTGACAGAAGTTCACCATCTGTTTTTCTTCTCCTCCTCTGAACATGATGTTCACATTCTGAGGGATGGGTTTTTCCTGTTTTTGGCTTTACTACCAGTAAAGCCAAATGACTTAAGTTACCATTCAATCTCAATCAACAAATAGATTTTTTTTTTTGGTTTTTTAAAAATATTTTGAATTAATAAGTGTCCTGATGCCTTCCTATGGTACCTGCATGTGGTCTCCTGGAGTATTTCAGCCTTTCCACCTATTTCTTCCTACACTGATTTTTATGTAGTTCTCCTTTTTCAAGTCCAGGTTTATTACTTAGATTTCTCTGAGCTTCTTTTTTCTTCCTATAGGGTGTTGAAGAATAGCCATTCTCATGTGTTGCTGAGGACAAGTTGCTCTTCTATTACAGGTTTTTAACTAGTTATTTATAATGTCTAAAAATACAGAGTTTTCAGCACCCTGTCAAGACAGTTTCCCGGTCTCTGTGGCATCACTGCAGTTTCAAATCATTCCTTATTTCTGTCTCCATACCCAGTCACCCCGTGGACAGTGTCACAATCTGGTGGGTTTTAAACTAATCTTAATCCATGTTTTCTTAACACATTGCACCATCTCCCCTGACGTTCTCTTGCTTCTCATATTCAGGGATTTACAGCTTCCCACTGGGTTTTGTTTTCCTCTGAGCCTCCTCTTGCTGTGTCTCCCCTTTGTCTCTCCTATCCCACAGCAGCTCCAGCCTCGCCTGTCTGGAGGTGGCACCCCAGTGGGTGCAGCCTTGGGTATAGTGACAGACAAGGGGCGTTGCCCTGTTTTTCTAAAGTTCTTCTAAAGCCTTCTGAAGTTTCACTTTTTGTGATGCAGTTTCTCACGCACTTTTCATGTAAATAATGATTGTTTTGCATTCCTGTCTAGAGGAGGAGAGAACTGATGGACTGTTGGGTTGACCAGTGTGGTTGGAGAGGAGAATTTTCATCCTCCAATCCAGGGTCACTGTTGGAATTCTATAAATGTTGAGGTCTGTAAATGAACTGCCCCTTTTATGCCTTGGATATCTCAGTGTGTGAGTGTTGTTCATTCGTGTTGTAGTGTGACCAAGGGGGAATGGCTTCAAACTGATGGAGGGCAGGCTCAGATTAGAGCTTAGGAAGAAAATCTTAACTGTGAGGGTGGTGAGGCCCTGGCACAGGCTGCTGAGAGAAGATGTGGATGCCCCACCCCTGGAAGTGTTAAAGGCTGGATGGATCTTTGAGCAGCCCAGTCTAGTAAAAAATGTCCCTGCTAAGGTTTGGAATGGGATGGCCTTTGATGCTCTTTCCAACCCAGGCCAGTCTGTGATTCCATGATCCACAGCTGTGTTTGGAGAGCCAGCTGCCTGGGGGACACAGGTCCTTGCAAGGAAGAAAAGCTGCTGGAACCTTCTCCTCTTGTGCTGAAGCCTTTGCTGCAGGTTTTGATTTACATCTCTGATCTCCACCAGACATTCACCTAATTGAGTAGATTGACCCTGGCTCTAATGTAGCAGGCAATTAATCAAAGGCTGACTAATCAGCTCTCTCCATGGCTGGCACCTTGCAGAGAGTCTGGGAATCACTTACATGCTACTCTGCAAACCAGTTTTATGCTCTGAGATTTACAGCCAGTTAATTCTATTGAACTCTGTGGATTTACTGTAAACTTCAAGTATTATAATCTCTGAAGCATAATAAAAATTCCTTTACTTAGCTACCATAAGTGATAATTTAAAAACTAAGTTTTGTAGCTGCTTTAACTAATTGCACTCAAGAATTTGACCATAGTATTGAAATTTAGCTGAAATCTGTCATCTTTCCTTGGACTTAAATACCTTGAAAACTAATTGGCTAAGCAATAGAGTTTAAACTCATTTTTCAGTCTTCAAAATTATTTTCTTTTCAAAGCTCTTAATTTTGATCTAGATGACTTCTGAAGCTTGACACTGCTGAAATGCAGAAGCTGATTTTTGAGTGGAGGGTCTCATTTGCCAAGCTGCAGCAGCTAACAGCCTTTCAGTGATGTTGACTGACATCTATTAAGACCTTTAAATTGAAGATGCACTGTGAAATAAGGTAAAATTAAAGCAGAATAAACATCTGCAAACACTTACTCCTCCTGCATAGCCAAACTCATTTTAGTAAGTGTGTTTTGTGCTGGGGTGTTTTGAAGCAAAGGGCAGTGCAGGGATGCAGTTGGAGGCTGTGGCACTGTCACAAGGGCAACAAAGCCACTGCTGACATCTCATCAAGAATGACATGGGGGTGATTTTTTTTTCCTTTTTCTCCAGCCAGGCCTATTTATGAGCTCCCTGCTGGTCCTCTGAGCCCCATTCTGACTTCATTTTTCTGCAGGAAGGGGGTAAGCAAACTGCACTTCTCTTGTTTGGTTGATGCTGAGTTTTTCTGATGCTCCAAAAAACCACATCTGTTCCCTTTCTTGTAACAAATGTTCAGATCTCTTACTTACCAGTGTTAACACAATTAAATAAACTAAATTGCTGTGGGCAATGTTGGCTGTCTCTTAAAGTACTCCAACTTTCTTTTCTTTCCTTTTCTCACCACCCTGGATATCATCTGCTGATTTTTTTCCATTGCTTCCATATTTGGTGTATGAAGCCCAGACACATTCACCTCTGCTGTGTTTGTTGTTTATGATCCTTTGTGCCTGTATTGTTGAAGCTGCCTGTTTTGCTTGGCTTTCTCTTAAAGACTTTTGTGTCTTTTGTGTCACTTCAGTGACCTAAAGCATGTTGTCAACACTGAAAACACAACCTGTCTCTGCCCTTCAGTCAAATCCTGAACTGAACTACCTGTGCAACTGGTGGTGAATCCCTTCTGTACATTTTTCTGCACTGTTAGCCTTGTGCCCTGTCTTTTCACTGTTTTATTTTCTTTTCAATGCAGTTGGATAATTATATTGCACCAGCTCAATGAAAGAGGAGTTGCACCAGCTCTGGAAGCATAGTTGGTCTCTTTAAAGTGAGGAGTCCCTGCATTTTCTGGGGCATGAGCATTCCCCAATGCATCTGAGCATCTCTTCAGCTCAATTCCTGAAAGATTTCAAGGATCATTCTCCTAAAATCCATTGTTAATTATTTATTTGCATTTATTGTGTTTATTTCCCTGCCCTCCTTCCTGTCTTGTTTCAGGGCAGGCTGGAGCTGGGCTGGGTTGGCATCCTCCTTTCCCCAGCACCCCAGGGTGTGCTCCAGGCAGATCCCTGGCTGCCACACGAGTGCTGAGCGTGGACAGATGACAGTGCTTGTGCCATGTCAAGGTTTTGCAATAACAGTCCTGGCACTTCCAGCTCCTTCTTGGCCTCCTGTGCTTGCTCATGCATCTCCAAATGGTTTCACTGTGCATGGTGAGCAGCTGCTCCTTTTCCTCCAGTCTGATACTGCTGCTTATCAGCGTGGCTGGGATTAGGCTGTAGTGTTTGTAAATGGCAAGGGCTCTAATTAGCTAAAGTCACTCTGGAGGCATTTTTCTCTTATTTGGTAATGTTCCCAATCGGTGCACATGTTGCTGTCTGCTTTTCAAATTGTTTTTTCAATTCCTGGGGTGTTTGGTTCTGTCTCCCTCATCTCTGTCAGGAGAGCTGTTAGGTGGGTATTTTCCTCTCTGCCTCTTGTGTCACTTTCTGTGGTGGAGTAGTGGTTTTTGCCTGTATTCCAGGCCTGTTTGTCACATCTGTCAAGCTACATTGCTTTAACCCATGTGCTGACTCAGTATTTGTGCTCCTGTTGGGTTCCTTTCCTAAATACAGCCATTGCCTCTGATTTTGCTTCTATTTTTTGAATATTTAGATCTGCCCTTGTCCATACTCTTGCTTGCAGGGTTGTCCTGTGTAACCACAATATTTCTATTTAGCTTGTGAACATCAAGCTTGATGTTCACAAGCTAAATAGACCATTTTCAAGGTGAAGAACACTGATCATTTCTTTCTTGATTTCTGATCAAAACCTACCATTTTCCTGGAGAATTCCAGCCTTCCTTCATCCCCTTTGCAACTGTAGTGGTTTTGGTTGCATTTCTGCAATCAATCAACAATCTCTTTCAATGCTGGATTTTTCTTTTAGATATATAAAAAATAATTACTCAGCACAGATTTTCAAGTCCTTAAGTAGACTTGAACCACCCTTGTGTACACACAGACATTTTTTTTGAGATCCACCTCATGTGGAGTTTGAATTGGCCTGACTGCTTGCTGTGTTTTTAGGGGTTGATTTGCCTGCTCAGTTGTACTTCCTGGGCACCCCACCAAACTGAGTGCTGCTCCAGGCTTCCCTTCTTCCCACCAGCAGAATGAATTGAGGTTGAAAGAGAGACCCTGGGGTTCTCCTGAAACTTCTGCAAATTCCTGTGAACTGGACCTCTCAGATCCACTTCAGAGGTTGTTAAATTAGTGGGAAATTGTTTGGCTGGAATAAGTGATCCACAAGGTCCAAGCCTAGGGTGAAAGTCAGAATTGTATCCAAAAACCCATTTATGAAGTGCACAGGACTGTGACTGCCTGGCCATCAGGCAGCACCTACTGGAATAGCCACAGGGAAATGATTTGATCAAATTACTGCTTGATAATCTACAACTTCTTTGTTTGCATACTTCAGCAAGCCAGGTCAGATTTCTCTACTATAGGCACAGTGGCCACGTGGATTTTGTGGATATTTTGGACTCTAGGAGAAGCTAACCCTTTTGTTTGTGGCTAAGGGCTCACAGCCTCATTTCAGTTGGTTTTCAAGTATGGTTTCAGGCACTTGGTCTGTGCTGCTTCATGGAAATTTTAGTGAGGAAATGCCGTGGTGTCTGTTCACATGTTTAATTGAAACACTGCTTCTGCTCAGACAGTTTCCTCCTCCTCTGGAGTTCAGGATCTTGTCATCTGTACCTGTCAGCAGACAGCAGGTGAATACGGCTTGGGCAGGAATGTGTTGAGCAAATATTTCTGCTTTCACACCCATCCAGCACAGGCACATTCCTTCCAGCTAGCCCAGAGCAGTGGAGTACTGAGAGACACTGTCTGACCTCAGCAAGATGTGCCAGGGATGTTTCACTCAGGTATTCATGCCTTGGCAAGAGGAGTACACTGCCCTGAGCTCTGTTTCATGAGCTTTTCTAGTTTTGGGTCTCTTGACTCAGAGACCTGACTCTGTTGCATGCAGTTTGCTCTTTAGTCTTTTATTTCTTTTGAGTAAGACTTTGGGGCCGAGAAGGGAGAATAACTGGACTCTAAGTTCAAGCATTGGGAGATGTAATATTTGTTTTCTGCAAGTCTAGAGAATGTTGAGGAAGGCTTAATGTACTGAACAAAGTGATAGTGTGAGTTGTTCCTGCTTGTGTGCAGTTTTATTGCCATCCTGCTTTCCCTGCACATTCATGCCTTGTTCAGCCAAGTTCACCTCCAGCAAAGGCTGCAGCAATAATTGTTTTGCAAAGAACTATGCTGAGAGTGGTGCCTGCTAAATATCAGGTAGATCACACATATATATTTTTATATATACCTGATATTTGTATATATACATCTGATATTTATATGTATATATCTAACTATCAGGTAGGTGGCAGGTATCCCATGACTGCTACTCTTTGAGGGAATTAAATCAGCCACACCAGCATAAATCTTTTTCTTGGCATAACTGGGCTGTGTTAGGGTTGATCTCTCATTCAGGCCCAGGGCAGGAGATGCCTGAAAGGATCTCACTGCTTGGCCAAGCTGGAATCACATCCTGTTGCTGGGGGAACAGCCATTCCCAGTGGCTCCCAGGTGAAAGGATGCTTGATCTTTGGAATAATGGTGTAAAGGTTTATGTGAAATACATTGTCTGGGTTTTAAAAATACCAGCTTGACATTTAGTGGGACATAAAGGGAATAGATCTACAGTTTAGCTGGTGGTTGCCAAATAATAATAAAAACTGACTACATCTGAAAATGTATTTGGATTCCTGCCAGTTGTGCTCTAGCTCTTTTAGCACAACAGTTGTGGAAAAAAACAACCATAGAAAGGACAGTGTTGAATTGACAAGGATGAGAATTTATTCTCTTAACATCATTGTGCTATTGTTTCTGGATTACTTTTTCCCCCCCATTGCAACTTTGTAAATGAAGGTTTCAAGAATAAAGTAGAGTAAGAACTTCATGTGGGAGATAAGAAAGGCAACTGAGTGCCTGGGAATCAGAGTGGGAGACTTGTATGGTCTCCCATTTCCTTCCATACGTGTGACAGTCCTAATGAATTCTGGAGAAATTTGAATGGAAGTAGATAAGCATCCTATTTCCACAGAAAACCTGTCAGGGGCTACAGAGAAAGCTGCAAAGGGAAGAGTTCAAAAGTAAGGGAATAACAGAGCAATCATTGGGAAGAAGTTTGGAGTAAGCAACTTCTCTGGTGCAGTAAACCTGGATAAACCTTTTTGAACCCGAGACCTGATCTTCTCTTTGGCAACTCATTTCACAGCCTCCCTTCTGGAGTTGCAACTTGGACATTTATTTTCAGGGAATGTGCAGGGAATGAGGCACCCACAGACCTGCATGCCCAACTGTGCAGGCAGCCTGGCTCTGCAAACCCTCATTCTGAATTAGCAGGGAGATTTCCCCTTGGCTTAGCAGATGAGACAAGCCTCCTGGGCCATGGATGGATGGAAGTGGCTCACTCAGCTGGCTCCAGTGATGAGTCTGACATAACCAGAGTTGGTGTGTGAGATTTCCCCACATATTCTCCGAGGGTCCAGCCCTGTTCAGAGAGCTGGCTTAATAATAATTACCGGGACTGCATGATTTGGGGATGTTTTTGAAACTCAAAAAGGTTTAATGAAATAATACAAAATAATACAAAAACTACAAACAAAGATCAAAGCCGAGCACAGTGTAAGGACAGATCCTATACCTGCTACAACACCCCGAAAATGCCACAAGACCCTTTGTTCTCTCATCTTTCCTACCTAAAGGTCGAGGATGGATCTATTGGCAAACTGCCAGTAGGAGGAGGTACAGTGTCGCACACAACATAAAGAAATCACCCTCACACACTGAGATGTCCAAGGCAGAAAAAGAGGCAGTTTATTTACAAACTTCAACATTTATAGAATTCCAGCAGTGACCATGGATTGGAGGAAGAAAATCTTCCTCTTCAACCACACTGGTCAACCCAACAGTTCATCAACAGTCCCCTTGTTACGAGAAGAATGTAAATGTGGTTATATCGTTACAATAACAAGAAAGTTGTTTATGTAAAATTGTGTCTGACTCTATTGCAAAAGGTAAACACAGAAGGCTAAAATAGAACTACAGAAAAACTTCTTAAGAGACAGAGGAGAGCAGCAAAAACCCAGACAACAGTACAGGTTTTGACAAACAGTGACAAAGGCCAACAGGTGCTCCTCTCCTGGCACTGAGCCAATGAGAAAGAGAGAAACAACTTTCTGGCTAAACTTCCTAAAATGTCCGAAGGGAAACCAAAATCCTTTCCTTATCCAGAACTGCCCACTCTGGAGTGGGGGTTGCATTACCACATTGGTGTTTCCCTGGTGGCTCTGCTGCACTCCCCCCGTGTTTCCAGCCACGGCTGCACGGCTGCTGTGCAGCAATGTACCTGCACAGCTTAGGCCACCCGGTGTACCAGCCAAACTCCTTGTAGATAACCAGCCACCTGCAGCCTTGTTTTCCGGGTTCTCAGGAATCCATCAAGGTTACTGAGAAAACAACAGGATTGTCTTGGTTTGGAAAGACAGGTATCTGCCAGGCAAAGCTGGAGTTTCCCTTGGAATGGAGAATGTAAACCCCCTCACCCTTGCCAAATGATAATTTTGCAATTCAGGGCTTTCAGGCAAAGATTTGGGAATAGGAATAACAGTTCTTTACTAGGAATACTAACAGTACCAATGTAGTAGAAAATAAAACCAACCAACAAAACAAGCAAACAAACAAACAATTCTAGAAACCCTGACAGGGTCAGAGCTACAACCTGACACCCTGTTGGTCAGGGTGTTGGGATCAGTCCAAAAGTGAGTCCTCCTGGAGTGGCAGATGTGGGTCTGGTGGAGCAGAGATGATCCTGAGAGAAAGGGTCCAGTGATGGTGAGAAGGGTCCAGTCTTCCTCCGGGAATCCAGTAGAACCAGATCTCTGGTGTTCCTGCATCTCAGTTTTTATTTAGGTAGGGATGGTTGGCTCCCTCCACTGGGTGGAGCATCCCACAATGGGGATGATAAGAATGTGTTGTGCCCTTAAGTGAGCCTTCATGGCCCATTAGCAGCAGATATCCCCTGGAGGAAGGACAGGTGGTGAAAGAAATAAGAAACACTGCCCCACTTGGTTTGAACAGCTGGCCCATTATCAGAAGGCATCTGCCCCTTCCCCCCAGAGTTACAAGAGATAAAGAAGAACATCTTCCCAACTGCTTTCAACAGATGAAATAGAAAACACATTTTTGGTTCCATAACCGAAGACAAGGATGAAAAGAAGAATGAAGAGCCTGAGAAACCATGGACAAAGAAAGCAAAACCTGGATAGAGGACACAGAACGTGATGATGGACACTGGACCAGTTAGGTGTCCTGAAGGATGCGTGCCTGCCTCGTGAACCAGTGGCTTGGCCAATTGAGAGACATCTGGACAGTAGTGCTAGAAACTATAACTGGGGTGTAATGTAAACAGTAAATGGGCTTCTGTTGGAAATCATATTGGTTCTGTTGTTCAGTTGCTCGTTTTTCCCTGCTGCACCGCCACCTCCTGCCCTGGCTCATCAGCACGGCCCCTCAGCTGTGTCTGGTGTGGGCACCACGGGGACAGCTGTGAGTCTGGAAACAGCCCTGCTGGAAGGCACTTGTCCCCAGCAGTGGCTCTTCACCAGGGAGCCAGACAGCCTCTCCAGCTGGGATCCACTGGGATTCTGCCATGGCCAGACTCCTGTAAATCCAGAGGATTGAGGTCTGCCCAATAAGGACTTTTCTCCCCCTCTTGAGCTTTCTGAGTAGCTTTTGTTTTGAAGATGCCAGTTTGAACTGCTCTTGGGGTATCTGCCAGACAGCAGCTTTTAGGAACAAGATCATCAGAACACCCTTTTTCTTTCTTTTTCTTTTTTCTTTTTCTTTTTCTTTTTCTTTTTCTTTTTCTTTTTCTTTTTCTTTTTCTTTTTCTTTTTCTTTTTCTTTTTCTTTTTCTTTTTCTTTTTCTTTTTCTTTTTCTTTTTTGAAAAAAAGAGTTGCATTAGGAGCACCTGCAGAAAATTGCCTCAGGGAGCAGTTTGCCTTAGAAAGGCAAGATACTGCTGAGAGCAGATTAGAGCCAGCTTGCAAATTGCTGCAGGCAGTGGGGCCAGAAGCCCTTTTGGTTGTGAGAAGCCACATCTGTATACTCCCTTCATTCCCCCCATTTTCTGTCCTCCTCATGTTTTGAGCATTGTGAGTAGCTGGATTCAGATGGGTGGCTTTATTTTATAGCTTTTCCATGCTGGTTTTTTGAGGATCATCAGGTATTCTAGAAGCTGGAAACGATTATTTTACACCAATTAATGAATTGCTGGGAAGAGCTTCACTTTCACTACAGAGAGACCTTTTGCAGGCAGAGACTGAGGAAGGATTTGCCCTGATTGTTGGGGGAAAATGACCCTTCTCACACTGGGATTCACAACTACATCCAAAATGCACATTCAAAGCAGCACTTGTGTGGAGAGAGAAGAGAGAATGTACCCTCACAGTACAGGAAGCTTACACAGAGCCTCCCTTAAAATTAAGGTTAACATGGGGTGCTGTTGGGTCTGGTTTCCAAATAACGGGACAGACGTTCCTGGAGCTTAATTGCAGCACCAGCCTTATTACAGGGTGATAATTGAATTGAATTGATAATTGAATTGATAATTTCAATTGAGACAATTGAAAGATGGCAACAGCTCACCTCTTGCCAACAACAGCCAGAATTCTCTGTGTTACAAGTCCTTTTAAAAGTTTTCTAACCAATAGTAAATAAGAGCTTACAGACATCTGCATGAACCAATCATTAAAACTACACGTGCACCTTATATCTAACAATAGGTGCTTGTTTGGTATTTCTTATTACTCAGGAACTTTTTGTACTCTTCCATGAACAAAGCACAGAGCCTCATTATTAAAACTTTTCTATTATCTTGCTTAAACCTAACTCTACACAGCACAAAAGCACAGTCTTATTGTTCCATGTCCTCATTCTTGTATCTTTTTAACTTTGACCCTACATCTGCACTGCTGTAAGAGTTTTCTGCTCTTTCTATTTCCCACAGGATGCATTGGGATCAGTGCTGTGCTTACACCTTTTGCTCTGAACCCAGCTTTCACCTCTGTGCAAAAACCCATTGGGAAGCCCAGAGCTGCTGGCAGAGCTTTGCCCTTCCAGCCTGGGATCCCCCAGAGATGGAGCAGGGCCTGGCCCCAGGGTGAGCAGAGTTCAGGGAAGTAATGACTGGCTGAGCCTGGCAAGTGCAAGGGGCAGGCTGCTCCCTTTGTTTTAGGCTGAATGATCCTTACTTTACCCTTTTACTGCAAATCTCTGGGAATCCAGCATGGGAAAGGTACATTTCCAAAGTGGATCCAAGGTACTAATTACCAGACTGTGAATTAAAGCCAAGTAATAAATGATATTTCTGTACAGGAGAGAAAAATCACTCACAATTTCCAATTTCCTGATACATTAATGACTTTTTTTTTTTTTTTAGGCAAATTTGTCAGCAAGACAATTCTTTGAATAAAGACCTAGCACTCATGAGGTGAGAGCAGTAGGAAAGGTGAGGCAGTAGTATTTAAATAAGCCCTTTAGGAAGTGGCATGGGCTGCATTATCTCGTTTCCCTGGCTCAAATTCCTTTGGTGGCTGTCACATGTTTACCAACCAGCAGCGTTCCTTCTTCCTTGAGATGTTAAATCAACAAGCACAGGCAGAGGAAAGGGCAAGAACACCAGCACCACTCCTGTTTCTCAAACTCAGGACTGTGCCTCTCTTCAGCTTTGCCCAGCTCATGTGAATGCTACAGATTCTAAGAATTTAGCAGGCTGCCCCAGGAAGAACACTTTTCTCATAAACAACACATTTCAAAGCTTTCTTGGGAAATTTCATTTCTGATTTGACTCATCTTGCTGCTTTATGTAAGTGTGATGAGGTAAGTCTCGTGTTTGGAATGCTTTTGGGGCTATTTCTTGGTGAGAAGATAGCTTTCCTTGTTTGTTGCTTTGGAGACAATTACAGTTTGAAAAGAAAATCCTATGTTACCCTCACTTCTAACTTTGGATTTGCATGCTGCTTTGGTTTTCTTGAAATACAAAGAGCTTGAAAATTGCAGGGAATGGAATAGGAGTAAGCCTTTTCTTCTGTTTTCTGCTATGACATTGTTCTGTTTCCTGCTGTCATTCCAGATTTTATTTTAAGGCAGTAGTAGACCATAATTCTAGATCCATAGTGAGTAACAAAAGTGCAAAGTGTTTGCATTCCTGTGAAGCAGGGGGCACATCTGATTGCTGTGCAAGGGAAGCCATAGGTGCTTGCAGGTGTTTGTGACTGAGACAGGTTCAAAGAAAAAGAGGAACTTTATGTAGCATGAGGGCTGTGGGAGAAAACAGCTGAAGGGATCCAAATAAAATAGTAAATGGATTCCATAGCTTGGCTCAGTGTGTCTGAAAGTATCCCAGGAACAGGCTGCACTTTATTCTTGTGGTCCTTTATGTCAAGTGTTTTGCAGGGGGTGTGTGTGGATGTTTGCTCACGTGGGCTGGACTGGAGCACTGGTGGTGCTGCAGAAACCCTTGAAGTGCACAGAATCCATTTCTGTCCATCTCCATTGCATCTGTTCTGGCTAACAGTCCCCTCTGTCTGCCTCCCCCCTTCCCTTCTCCTGGCTCTGAAGTGGTACAGCTCTCCATTTATCCCTGAGAACAGTTGGACATCACAGATTTTGCTTGAAAGAAACTCTGGGTAGATGCTTTGAAACCTGCTAATGCAAACAAATCCTCTGAAACAACTTTGTGGCTGCTTGCATCTGGAGAAGGCCCCTCCATCTGGAGAAGGCCCTTCTCCCAGGTTTTGAAGTGCTGGGGTCCTGCCCTGTGTGTTGTTTTTACAAGGGAATTATGGAGAGTGACTTGCAACAGCTGTTTTCTCTGAGATCATTCCTGCTCCCCATTAAATCAGTGACCACTCCTCTTTTGATTTTCCATGGCCTGTAGGGACAGATATTTCAGGCATATATACCAGGGTTCATCATTCGTTCAGTTTGGCTGAGCTTTTCAGTTTTTGGCGGAACTCAGGTTCAGTAAAACTGAGAAGTTTTAGCCTGGACTAGAAGAAGATGTGATGTAGGGAAGAATAAACTGGGAAGGCACACATAAGGGAATGACCTGTTCTCCTGGCCATTTCAAATGAGCTCTGCTTCCCTTTTCCTTATGCCTGCAGGATTTCACTCCCTTGCCTTTGTCACAGAACCCTGGGTTAGCTGAGCAATGACTTCAGCTCCTCCCTTTCTCCACACAGCCCTAGTAACTGGTTAACTGGTTTATACCTCTGTGGAGAGAGAAATATTCCCAGGGCCATGGTAGAAGGTGGCAGTAATTGCTCAGCTCTTCACTCAATTAAATATGTGACTCTAGAAACTGCTGACACATATTTTTTCCCACAAGCATTTGTTTTAATGGCGTTTGTTATTGTTAGGACATATTTTCTCAGGGCGTAGGTCACTCAGTTGGTACCAGAGGCCTGGGAGTCCTCCACAATACTCTCTCTCTCTTTGAAATCACACCCTGCTTTCTGAGCAGCACCCTTCTGCTTCAGGCCTCCCTGTTCAATGCCAACACTTCCTCCATCCTGTTCCTCAAGAGCAGGATCCTGGGGCTGGTGGCTTGCCCAGGTCCCAGCAAGCTGTGGTGGGGCAGCTTCTCCTGTGCAGACACCCTCTGTACCAGGTCAAAACCCACCTGGGGATCCCTCTTGCCAACTGCAGCAACACCAGAAGTTCATCTGGCAGCAAACCACCTGTGTGGAATGAAACTCCATGCAGGATCCGTGGCTTTGGGGTTCGGAGAGCTGTGGATTAGTGTCCTCTGAGGTGCTGTAAAGAATGATCCAGGAAGGAAAGGAGAACCTGAATGCCAAAGCTGAGTTTGCTGCTCAGACACCCTGAATTCTTTTGGCAATTGCTTGGAAAGGTCACAGTCAGGGCCACCCTTGGTGATGTAGCTCTGGTGGTTGTTGGTGGTTGTCCATGGATGTGAATCTCATCACCACCACACAGAATCTCTTGTTTCAGCAGCAGCAGCAGGACTGTAGAACACTCCTCTCCCCCCTGCTGCTCATGCCTCTTTTTGTGTCCCCTTGGTTTGCTAAATACCAGACTGATTGTCTGGATTTGTGGCTGGCCTTACATGCAAGGGCCAGAAACCTTTAGTGGAAATTTTTAAAGGTTGGTCTGGCTACTTCTTAAAAAAAAAAAAAATAAAATCAATGACTAGGCATGCTTTCAAGACAAAATTAGCCACCAAAGCTGCCCCTTTAGCACTGCCAATTAGAAGTTTTAGGAAAGAGTAGGAGTTCCGTGCTGCAGAATCCCTGATCAGGGAAGGTTGAGGGGCACATGCCTGTCTCACTTTTTATTTTTGGTCAGCGGTTTGCCACTGCTAGTGCCTGGATGTATTTAATGGGAGCTGAAAAAGGGACAGAGCAGCTTCAGGAGGCTCAAAAACAGGTAGCACCAAAGGGGTGTGCGATGCCAATATTGGAAACTTTATTTTAAAACCAAAATTCAGGGGTTAAGGCGTGGATAATGTGAGAGTCCTGCATCCTGCCAAGATGTGCTGAGTGCAGGTGTGAGGCTGTGGTCCCTTGCCACCCTTCCTCTCCTTTGGTACCTGCCAGGAGATGTCTGTGGCCTACAAGGCTCCAACAAATAACAGGTCAAGGAGGAGCCAGGGCTGTGCTCAGAGGGTGCCCTGCTTCCACTGGCACGTGGCCTGCTCTCCACAGATGGGAGATGGTCTAAATATTAAGAGATTTGGTTTGATTAGCTAAAATCTCCTGTTGGCAGCACATTTCCAGTCCCTGGAGCAATGGAGATCAGACAGGTTGCCAAGGCAACACACAGCCTTCAGTGAGAGGTTTACTGTGGCGTCGTCCTTGGTCAATTGATGGAGTAGGGTTTATTTAGGTCTTTGAAAAAAAAAAAAACCCAAAGCTGCTGTCCAGTCTTTTGCTGTGATGAGTCATTGTGCCTTGGGTCAAATTGGTGAAACTAAGAGCAAGGTTTTGTGGATGAGAAAAATAAGTACATGAGACCATAAAGGCCCCAATTAGATTCCTCTTTGAAGAGGTGAGAGCACTTCAGTTCTGAGTGGGGACAACTTATTCTTTCTTACCCCACCCCCCCCCCCCAAATAAGTGAAACAGCAACTGAGGTCCTCCTTTCTCCCCCCTCTCCTCCCATTTCCTCTCCCTCCCAAATGTAAAATACTTATTTTTATTCTCTGGAGGACTCTGTGCTCACTGTTTAATTCTTGACTCATATCAGGTCCTTCCAGTTTGACCTTTTGTCACTGCTTTGCTTGTTGCTCTCTGCTCCCTTCTCTGTTACAGAAGCCCTGGTAAATTCAGCTTGTAAAAGTTTCCATTTAATTTCATTATTCCTCTTTTTGTATCACCCAGGAGATGAAAACTCACCATGTCACCATGTCACCATGTCACCACTGTGACTGTGGCATGCACAGAAAGTCACCGTGTCTCTCATTGCCTGTTAATTGATCTGGATCCCAAATCAGGGAGTGAACAGGGGACAGGAGCATCTCTCACTGTGGCTGCTCCCTGGATTTACTGACACAACAGAATTGTGCCAGTGGTGGGCACAAGCCATCTCTGGAATTTTGGAAGGGACCTGATTCAAAGTTCTCACAAGCCAAGGAGGGAAATGCCATTGTGCTGAGTGTCAGGCCTTAATTTGCTAAGTTAGTACAGGTTTCTGTTTTAAAATGATTCTGGCAGTGATAGGAAAGACTCCAAGGCTATAAGGATAACTGTTGTCTGGGTTTTTGCTGTTTTCCTCTGTCTCTTTAAGAAGCTTTTCTGAAGTTCTATTTCAGCCTTCTGTGTTTACCTTTTGCAATAGAGTCTCTGACAATTTTACATAAACAACTTTCTTGTTATTGTAACTGTCTACCTATGTTTGCATTCTTCTCATAAGGAGGAGATTGTTGGTGGACTGTTGGGTTGCCCAGTGTGGTTGAAGAGGAAGATTTTCTTCCTCCAACCCATGGTCACTGCTGGAATTCTATAAATGTTGAAGTCTTTAAATAAACTGCCTCTTTTTTGCCTTGGCCATCTCAGTGTATGGGTGTCATTTCTTTGTGTCATGTGTGACAGAAAACAGGATCACAGTGAGCTGAAGGTGGTTGTATGGGAGACACCATCAGAGTGCCCCTTTCTCTTTCATTGTTGAGATGAATGTGAGTTGTTCTCAGCAGTGGATACCCTGTTAGTTCAGGGAGCAATCACTGCACAAGACTTGCAAGGAGTCACTGCATGGTTTAACACAGGGAGCCAGGCTGGCATCTTCTGAACATGCAGGTGCTGTTCTCTTCTGAGTGTGGACCCCAGGTGGTGTCATGTAGCACAGGGAGAAGAGAAGGAATTGAAAAGTAACTCTGGGCACTGCTTGCTGTGAGAGAAATTCTGACCTTCTCTATAATACAACCAAGGCATGAACTTTATAGATAATGACTTGCATGTGAGAGGGAAAAAATTTAAAGGGTGGAGGAGTCTTTAAAAGTCTGCATTGGCATCCTTATATATTTATCCTTTTCGAGGGGATGGCAGCTGATAGATGTGTCACTGTGATGCTGCACAGTTATCTTCTTTCCCTGTCTCAAAATACTGCATTAGTGATACCATGGCAACAAAGAAGTTGTCTTTAAGTAAAGGAAAAAAAAAAATAAAGCGTGACTTCAGTGTTCAAGAAAGGTGGCAGACTGACAGCCCTAGTCTTCCTTTTCTACCAGTAAGGCAGTGTTGGTGTCAGCTATGACAAAAGGTATCAGATTATGATCTCTGTGTTGTACTGTGACTGAAAACAAACCTGGGACACAATCAAAGACAAACCTACTACAGGGAGAGCAGGCTGAGAACCTTCTGAGAAAAAGGTGCTCTTGTTGGGCAATTAAATTCTGTTTAAATCATACGTCTTTCTAAGAAGTGCATCACCTTGAAAAAACTTTCCTAGACCCAAGCTGTGCCCGCTTGCAGGATGGAATTCTCCTCTGAGCACTCTGTGAGAAAAAACCAGCTGTCCCTTGCTACTGTGGTAGCTTTTCCAGGCTGGAAAGTCAAAAGATATCTGGAAGGGGCAAGTTGAGATCTCTGTCCTGTTTGATTTATTTGCATTTGAGTACAGCCCTCATCTCTAACATGAGAGCCCTAAGCAGCAGGAGATTGGCTTTTAAGGACTAGATTCTTTCATTTTCTCTAATTCAAGTTGTATTTATCATTATCTCCACAGTCATTTTCTTGCTTTTCTATGTCTGAGGTGAAAGCTTTGACCTCCAGGGTTGCTCACTGCTTTGTGTGACAGCTGGTTTTACAATGGAAAATAGTTCCAGAGTGAAAAACTTGAGAGAATTTTGACAAAGCTCAGAGATTAGAGTGAATATTGAGATGGACAAGAAATGGCAGAGCAAACTCTTGAGTGGGAGGGTACCTCATAGATCGTGGTCTGGGAAAAGTAATTTTCTACCTGGTTTTAATTTCTCTTCACTGGTCTGGAGAAGAGCTGAGATGAGCAGTCGTGAGGCTGCAGGTTTCACTTGGATTTCCTCAGCTGTGGGCACAGCCCTGGGAACAATCCTGGCAGGGACCAAGGCCTGGGTGGGTGCCAGGTTCCTCTTGCTGTCCCCATCGAATCTGTCCAGCCCTGACATGGAGGGGACCGGCTTTCAGCTCATGAATGACAATTCAGGTTCTGTGCTGCTCAAATTCTCAGTCTCCCTGGCCTCATTAACTTCAAAGAATTTTGAATGCTGTGCTGAACTGGAGCTGTTTTCATGGTTATTACTAAAACTGATGATGAACCTCTGCATCACCCCTGCGAGTGAGCTCCACCAGACAGTGTGAATTCGTCCCATCCATCAGAACACATTTCTGTTCCCTGCTTCCACCTGTGTTTGTGGTGTGTTTGCTACAGATAGAGGAACGAGGAGAGAGCCAGGACCCTTCTAGATGCAGAATTTCAGGCGTCATTGTCTGCAGAGGCTGTGTACTTGCTGTGGACTTGAACTAGTGCTCCACACTCATTTGAAACACATCCAGAAAAACTAATGCCTCATCTTTTCTAGCTGAAAAGTGCCTTTTGTTGAAAGCAGAATATTTCACAGAACCGTGTGTGCTCAGTTACAAATGTCATCAAGGCCAGGATGGGTTTTTTGCTGCTGGGAAAAGAGTGCTGCCACAGGGTCATACACAGCAAAATAACAGAGCAGCCTTTGTGAGGTGGAAAATCTGGCCTCAGGGAAAGCCTTTTTGAAATTGGGCCTGTGGCTCTCACAGGCTGGCTGCTGGGTGCTTTGAGGTTTGCCCTCCCAGTGTCTATGTCTTGGTCATTTATCTACAGAAGGTTCTAAGTGAAATCCAGACTGAGAATTCAAGTCTGAGTCTGGATTTTATGAGCAGGCTGAGAAAAATCAAATCTGCTGCTACTTCTGGCCCCAATAGAGGCTGCACAGTGAACCAAGCTGGGCCCAAAGGGATGAGGCTCCCCCTCTAGTCCTGCACCTTAGACTTGGTACTGGGAAAAGGAAAATATGGGTTTAAGGGAGAATTTATCTCAGGCCTTCCATTCCTAAGAGGAGAGCACTTGCTAAATGCCACTGCCTCTGTTGTGCCTGATGTGCCTTCAATTGTGGCCTGAAGGTTTTGAGCACCTCTACTGGACTGCACCCCTTAGAGAAATAGAGGAGGCAGCTCCCCAGTTTTGGGGAAGAAAAGGCCAATTCTGTGGCTTTTTTGTGACCCAGTGTGACTGAGAAGAGACACCTGAAGTCCTGTGAATCTCTCCATGATGTCATCTCTAGAAAAACCCTCAGCTTTGGGGTGAAAGGTGAGGTAATTCTAAGCATTGAAGTGCCTGTGTAGAGGGATGTAACTTTTCTTGATTGTTCTTTTGGGTCTAACTTCCACCCTTTGGGGTTGTGCCTGTGCCATGGCTCCCATTTTGTGGGGCAGTTGTGTTAGTGTTTCCCTGCTTCAGAGACCTGCTGGGGGAATAAATGCATTGAAGCCTGCAAGGTGTTTGGATGGCTCTGAGGGTGGTAGAAGAGAGGGAAATGAAGTTGATTTAGTGTCTTTGAGATCTTTGAAATTGCATGCCTATGTCAGAGGCCATAAGGGCAGCTTAAATCTTTGAAGATGTCGTGCAAATACATCAGCAGCAGCTACAGGTGACTCCATTCCTCCACCCATTGATCAAACAAAATTAGCAGTCAAAGTAAATAGAGGTACAGTCAGGTCACAAGTGCCTTTCAGTTCTTCATATTCCTTATATAAAAGGACTGGAGAACCTCCTCATTCTTGCTATCTGTAAATCAGCACATAAAAATAAAGTGTGTGAAACCCAGCCTCCATGCAGGGCAAGTCCTCCTGGCTTGGATGGGAATTTCACTCCTGCTACAGCACCAAATACAGTCTGACTGCGTTTCTGATAATGTATTTGTGGATCACCTTGAGGAGAAGAGGGGGAGTTATACAACTGTTCCCTCACAGTGCTGTTGGAAAGGGTCGGGCTTTGTCTCCTTTGAAATAGATATCAGGAGAGAGCTGCAATCCTGTGAAAACACACATTTATTTCTGAAGTGTTTTTGTATTGTGTGTGTGTGGTGCACATGAATAGAATTGCCACCTGTCCAAGGCTGATAAGGATGAGCAGTGGTCATGTTCTTGCAGTTTGCTGTGTGAAGAATTGGCACCTACCTCTTCCCTCAGTCTGAGTTTATGAGATGCTGCATGCAAGGAGTTTTTTCACCATTTGTGGCACTTTCTGAGCTTGCACAGATGAGGATTTGTTGGAGATTTTTCTATAGCGGACGCAGTGTTAGCCACAGCTTCTGAAAACCCTTTGCCTTTTTCTTCTGTCCTGCTGTCTCAGAAAGACCCCATCAGTTATTCTATTCCTTTAGGAATCCACATATGGCACTGCTTTCCTTGATAACCTTGGCCCCAGCTCCTGAGTGGGCAAAGTGACAAGACTCTGATACCCACGTGCTTTGGGCACCGAGCAGAGGAAGTGACTGAGAAAGCTGCTGGGTATTTCCATTGCACCCAGCAGGGAACTTGTCCTTGCAGTGGGGCTGCTGCCATCCTTCCATCCCACATAACTTCCCTTCAGTGTCTGCTGAGCCTTGCCAAGCACAAGGGTGGACTCCTGGGCTGATAGGGATGAGGATATGTAGATATGCAAGTAGGTGGAAACTCTCTAATACATCACAATAGTAATAATAATAATAATAATGTACACTTGTACTGCCATGCAGCTTTTGCTGGAACTTCTGCCCACGCACCAGCCTACTTGGTTCACAATGCAGTGTGCATGCTAGACAATTAGTGGCTGGTAATGAAAAAATGTCATGGGAACCAGCAGGAAAATCATAGCTTACTCCAAATATATAATGAAATGTAATTAGCACAGACAGCAAAACAGACAATTTATGGTTTCTTTCTTTTTCTTTTTTTTTTCATAATTAAGAAGTGCCAGTAAACACTCCTTTTTCAGGAAGTTTGGTATCAAATGAAATTAAAGAACTATTGTCTGGAATAGTATTTTATGCAGAATTTAACCCTTGCACAGCAGAATGGATTAAGATCTTGCTAGTTGCAGACACTCCAAGTGAATCAACTGTGGAGCTCCCTGTGTTCATTCCCCTGGCTCTGATCCATCAGGAGAGGCCAGGTCTGATAGCAGGATTGCTGTGGAACCAGCTACAAGCCCAAAACCCAGCTGGATTCAATGCAGGTAACACTGTGGCCAACACTTCTCCCTTATTCTTCTGGACAGACTCTCCCTGAAGTCATCTTGTAGTGTGAATGGGGTTTTTGAGGAGAGCTTGCAGCAGGAATAGCACTATAATGCCTTGTGCTCCCTGTGTCCTCTCTCAGATTCCTTCTGTTGACCTCAGCTCCATTTCTGATCTCTTTTCACACCTCACCTCTTCTGCTTTGTTCTTGAGCAGTGGGCAAGGAGGGTGTGCAGTTGTGTGGCCTCAGCCTGCCAGGAGCACAAACACCATTTCTTGCCTTGTGCTCTCAACCAGAGCAGCAGAATGAATGGACCCACTGTGGCACTGCACAAAGGTGTCTATGGCATTAATCTCTTGGCTTAAAAATGGGTAAATGGGGGAGGATCCTGGCTGAATATTTATGTCCCAAAGCACGTGGTGGTCAGCACCTCCCAGGGTTTGGACCAAGAGTTGAATGCCTTACTATGCCACATTTTCTCTCTCCAGGCACACCCATTGGTGTGAGGTTGGACATTTTACCTGTGTGAGAACTGGCACATTCCAGCAGTGCTGCAGCACAAGGGATGTGTGTGCATTCCTGCTACTTCTCCTCCTCAGCATCTCTCAGGCCCAGACAGCCACCACACACCAGAAGAGAGCTCTGCTCCTAATCAGTTTTACAGCCATTCCCCTGGCACAGGCTTAGTTTGGAGTTTCAAATCTGCAGAGAAAGCCCTTCAGCTGAGGGTTGGGAGGAGAGCTGGGAGGTGTGAGCAGGGCTGTATGCAGGTGCAGCACATTTTCCTCTTGATGATGGAGAAGCAAATTGCCGGCATGCCCTCCTCCTGAGGGATTTGAGCATCCAGCTGGAGCCAGGTGCAGTGTGTGAGGCAGGGCTCAGGTGCAAACTCAGCCCTCCCTCAGAGACATTGTGGCACAAACTTCTGGTATCTGGCACGAATATTGTGGTTGGGAAAAGAGGAAGCTTGTGCATAAAGCCATGGGGCAGGATACATGAGCTGTCCCAGTCACCTCCTTTCATTTGGACAGACCATCTTTAGGAAACAGAGCAGAGTTGCTTGGTGCCCACAGTGAAGGGAGGTGAGGGATCTAAAGCCTTGCTGGCTGATGGTCTTTTCCATGCAGGAAGAGCCTTTGCAGTCCCTTCTTGCCTGTGCTCCCCAAAAATTCTGCCTCTGTGTGGACAGTTTTTAGTACTTGGCTTTGAAAACTTCCTCCTGGAAGCTGATGCTGGACCTTTGGGGAGCTCTGATAGGTGGTGCCTTTTATATTTTTTGCCCCAAGGAGTAGGAGAAGCTGGAAGACTTGTCCCAAGTCCTATGTAACTGAGCTATTTCTTTCTTGTTCCTCTGTATCTGACCAGAAAACAAGGATTAGGTGGGCAATAACACTGTTGTGCCAGTCTGAGTTACTTCAGAGCAAATATACAGCAGGTGATCATTTGTCTCCAAGCTTTCCTTCATGATGCCTGTCTAGTCAAAGACCTGCTTTTTCTTCTGGGATTTTGCAAGGTACTTGAAGGTCTTTTGGGGAAAAGGGGCACTTTGAGGATTTTCTCTAGCTGGGGGTTGAGTAGCATTTCAGAGCATGCGTTGAATAATTTATATTTGAAATACTGGTGTATTTTCAAACTTGTTTGTTCCCTGCCTGAGAAGGGGAAACCCTCTTGTCTCCTTGGGCTCACTGAGATTTTTATGAAATAAAATAAATGGTAACAGGGATGTCCTTGCTGCACACATCCTCTTGTGTGCTGAGATGTTGTGATCCCACTTGTTTTATATATAAGGCAGAGCACTATCCTTTCTCCTGCTTATTCTATGCTCAAGAACAGGGCAAGTCAGTGATGGGATGCAGCCAGGCTTTCATGTATATTCTGGGCTTATGGCTACTTTGATTTATACTCATCCCCTTTGATTTATCCTTGGCTCCAGCAGCCATTTAATGGTGACTTCAGCAGCTGAAAATAGCCAGAGTCGATGTCTCACTCAGCCACTCTCACATCCCCAGCCCTGCTCCCTGAGCTGAGGTGTGAGGGGAAAATGGGTCTGAGATGTGCAGACCAAATTATCTAGGGAAGTTACGGCACCAAATTGCAGTGCTGGCAGGCTCAAGGACAGGTTGGATGGGGCTCTGAGCATCCTAGGGAAAGGTGTCCCTGTCCATATCAGGAGAATTGGAAATAAGTCGTCTTTAAAGTGCCTTCCAACCCAAACCATTCTGTGATTCTGTGAACTGTCTGTGCCCATGCAGAACAGAGCAATGGAAGTGTAGACTTCACCTTGTCATTTAAGCTGCTGTGATCCAGTGCATATTTCTGTTCCTTCCTCAGGCTGGGATGGGGAAGGTCAGAGCCACCTCCAGAGTTTGTGGAACACGTTCATCCTCTGGGTTAAGTCCCAACCACCCAATGCTTGTTTTGCATTGGTGATTTCTGTTTCCAGCTGAAACATGTTGGCCTGTGTTAATTTAAGTTTTAAAAATCCCCTTCAAAGCAGTCATACAGTGCACTCTCAAGGCTGTAACTGGGGACAGTGTGGCTCTTCTAGCCCAAGTCTTTTGCTGAGTCAAGTCTTATCAATTCCCTGTTGGATGTTCCACAGGCAGGGCTGGCTGTGTTTACTTTCTTTCATCCTGCTCATCTCATCTGTGAGCTGCAGCTTTGTAATCACAGGCATCCCTGGTGTGCCACTGATGCTGCTGATGTTTCATTTTTATGGGGTCTTTGACTTGAACTGAGCAGCTGAACTTCACCTCTTCCTGGTGAAGTAATTACCAGAATAACAGGCCAATTTTTTTTTTGCAGATGACACCGAAAGTTTTTGACACGTGCGCCCTTGCCACCCACATCAAGTGATGTATGTAGTGTTTGTCCCTTGTTTTGGCACTTTGATAAGTGTGAGAGAGGTGAAATGGCTTTAAAAGCTTTTTGCTGGCGCCTGTGGTTTGTTGCAGACCCAGTGGTACAGGCAGAACATGATAAATTAAAATCAGACTCTTTCTTTACAGTTTGGCATAGGGGCGTTGATGTTCAGGGCTGGGACATCAGCTAGTGCAAAACCACTGTGCTCATTACCTGTGGCCAAACCTGACACTCGAGGAGCTAAACTGAATTACCTGAGCTGGAGGCTGATTTTTTTTTTTTTCCCCAGAAAATAATGGTAATTATGTAGTATGGTAATATACTTAAGGGTAAAGTAGCAGTTGAATGAGGATCATAGGCTATACATTAACCTGGTTCTTACTAAATTCAATGAAGTTAGTAAGTACCATTATGTGTAATCTGATGGTTTTAAAGAAAATACATAAATTGCAAAAGAGGTGTTGGGGCTTTAATGACCAACTACCCTTTCTTGGCCGGATCCTTGTTGTAGTACAGATGGAGAGTGGCTCTCTTGGAGCTGGTGGAATTCTGCCTTCCTACAAAAGTTTATTAAAATCACTTGGTGTCTTTCCTGTGTTGGAATTCATCCCGTGACAGAAATGAAGACCTTAATTGGAACCAAGTGTGTGTGATGTACGTCCTTAGACCAGATCAGTGTGTTAAATGGATGTTGTATCCAAGCCCAAACTCTGCTGGATTTCAGCTCTATTTCTTCTGTGAAGAGGAGAGGGAAGCAGAGCCACGGATAGAGCCGTGCTTAAGCCACATCTTTCCCTAGGCAGTTTTTTCTGGTTGTGCTGATGATTTCTTTTTTGACTTTTTGTTCTCAGTTACTCCTGACGCCGCTGGTTTTTGGTCTGCAGTTGGAGCCTTCATTATCCTCCCTGCAGTCCTCCTTCTCTTCATCAACAAGAAGCTCTGCTGTGAGGAGAGAGGTGGGCTCCCATGCCTGGAAGAACAAGGGAGAAAAAATCACTGCAAAGAAAAGTCCAGAGCTCGTGAAGGACTTGGTGAGTGTCAGGGTATTACACTGTCTTTGTTGTAGAGAGTCTTCTGGAGGCTTTGATTGCTGGGAGGACAGTCAGAGAGAGCCCCATTTGCTGTTTCTCAGGTTGTTTGTGTGGAAAACAGTAGGGTTTTGGGTAATAACCTCCCAGATTTCATCATGAGGATATGCAGTTGCTACCATGTTCCCATTATCTTTGTTGTCTGGAGTAATGTCTTGAAAAATGAAAGTCAGCACTGGGGAAGGAAGCATGCTCCCTGCTCTGTCTGTTGTGGGAGTGTTTTGTTTATCCAGTGAGGAGCAAAATGTGAGTGTTTCTGAGTAACAACTGTGCCTTTCTGCTCGTGAGGGATATGCCTGTCCTGGTTTCCTCGTAGTAGCTATCACAAGTTCTTTTATGTGTTTGTTGTGTTCTGGAAATGTTATGTCTTGGGTAAACCCAGAAGTCCTGGAGCCAAAACAACTGGGAATTTTACTATGTTAGAAAAAGAATATTTTAAATTTTCTCCGCCATCAAAAATGCATCCATTCTGGTAACGTTGGCGACTGTGAATTTGGTGATTTCTTCCTGTCTTTGTTTGTAAATTTGCATAAGTGTATAGCCACTGAGGTAGTCAGCTAAGAAGAGGCCTCAGAAACCTCCCAATTGGAAGGCCTACTTCTCAATGGTTCAGTCTTAAATCTAAAGGCAGAGGAACACAGTCCCCAAACACAGAGCTCATACAAGGTTGTTCCATTGTTCATTTTGCCTTGTGCCTCAGTGTTGCAAAGGACACGATCTGGTCATACTTTGAGACTCCAGGACTCATGGACAATTGAAGACTTGGATGCCATCTGTGGTAGGAACTCAGTGGGACTGATTCTTGCTGCATTCATTAGTGAGACAGGGACAGGCACCAAAAAAGTACAAGTACAAATGGTACTTGAAATGACTCCTACCCACGTACCTCTCGGCTGAAAGTCCTAACTTCAGTCTTTCTAAACAAAGGCTATGGGTTTTTTTTTTAAATAAGTTTCCTGCATCTATATTATTTTTAAGTCTTTTTTCCCTTTCTCTTCGCCTCCCATCAAGTGGTGTAAAAAATGTGGCTTTTTATTTCAGTTTTTAAGATGACACATCTCCCAGGAGCGTGTGGGTGTTGACATTCTATGGAGCTGTCACAGGCTATCATGTAAACATGTATTTGCAATGCTTTTTAAAATGTGAATTATTAATAAACATAGTGGCTTGCTTTTTTGTGTGTGTGTGTTTGTTGCTTCCAGATTTTGAAGGACAAGAAATTGCTTCCCAGCTGACACTCTCGATGGCAATTTTCATTTCAGGCTGAATCTCGTGTGTCTGAGTGATAAACCTTTGAAAACATGGGCTTATAATGGAAACACTAAGTCAACTTTAACTACAGCTGTGCCATGCAAGAAAAATACCACATACATTAATGAGGTGCTAAATCTGATACGGCAGAGGAATGTGTTGTAATCATTAATTACAATGGAAGTTTAAAGCTGGAGTCTGCTTTTTCCGCTCAAATAAAATCGGCTTGGCGAGTTGGAGCTGAGAGTTATTTAAAAATATCACCTCTATATTTAGTTTAAATTTCACCGTGGTGTCTTGGTACTTGTAAAGTCAATATGGAATCTGTGTGTAGGAAATGCCAATGCTTTTAAAGGACAGCAGCATGAGGGAATATATTAAACCCTGGGCTACCTCAGTGTGTCATATGGCGAATGTAGAAACCTGGAGGCTGAGCTTGGGCAGGGAAGCCAGGGAAGGCTGTTCCCAGCATGGTGAGGGAGCTCTCCTAAGAGGAGTGTTGACAAGCAAGAGTTTGCTTCAAATTCGGAATCTGGCTTTGCTGGGTGGGAAGGAGCAGGATGGGGAGTGTTTGCAACATGCATTTGGTTGGTTAGCATTCACTTTTCCTCTTTTCAGCTTTTTTTTTTTTTTCCTTCTGAACTGTGTGTGTTGCAAGGAGATCCTGATTCCAAGGACTCTGGAGTTCTTTAACACGCAGCCCACTAATGGTTGCTCTTCCCAGTTCTAGGCTCTCAAACTGGGGAAGGATTTTTGGTTCTCCACATCTGGAATTAAGAATGCTTAGAACAAATCCATCTAAATAGGAGAGAAGGCGTTTTGCCTGACTGTGACATCTGCTGTAGGATGAACCCCCCACATGCAGTAGCACAGGTGAATGAAGGCTGTGGCCTGGGGTGTATGGGTTCAGTGTATGAGCTGCTCCTCTTGCCCTTGGATCCAGCTGAGTTTGAGCTGTCTACCAATGAAGAAGGGAGCTGGTAGAGAAACATGAGCAAATCTGTCTACTTTGCAGGTGTGCAGGGTGACATTTAGAAAATGTACTGTAAAATGTCAGAGCCTCTTTTCTGTTGTTGTTTTCGCTTTCCTGTATAGAGCCTGACCTCAGAACAAGGCAAGTGACAGAATGAAATAGGTGTTCCCATCAACATGGCTCTAGGATATATCTGGCCAGTTTGTTCCTGATTTAATTTTAATTGCACAGTTTGTGGAGGGACAAAGATAAGGAAAATATCATTACGAAAATGAAGATTTCATTGAAAACATTTTAGGAGAATTTAGGGCAAACCTTTTAATTACTGGGACAAAATGGATGGCAGATTTTTGGTACTTTAGACTTCTATGGATCCTGTTCTTGACTGATTCGTTGATGCTAATGATGAGTCCATCTCTTGAGCAGGGATGTGCTGCCCTGGTTTCTTCTCACTCAGCTACAGGAGTCCCTTCACTGGGAGGGCTGGAGGTCATCTGGACACAGCCAGCCTGTATTTAGGATGCACTTGGCACTGCAGGGGAGAGCTCAGAGCAGGCTGCAAAGGTAGGGAAGCTGGTAACCACACAGCTGGTAGGAAGGTGGCAAAGAGCATATGTGCTTGGTTATGCCCAAGCCTGTACAGAAGGAAGAGGTGGTGAATGTAGCAGTCCTGATCTTTCTAGACTGATGTAGAGAGCCCTTAAAAAGATAATGTGCAGAACTCCTTAGTGAGGGAAAGATTAACTGCCATACCTTTAGAGTCAGCTGGAGTGGTTCTTCAAAGCATTGGTGGTCTTTCAGGCACTGGGAGAGTGTGTATGGGAAATCGCCCCTTGAATCATCTCTCCACACAAGGAAGGAGGACTTTCCCTTGAGCAGAGGTTTGAGAGAAGTCAGTGAGGTCTCATTGGAGACCTTTTGATGCTGTGATGGTTTGGTATCCCTGTCTGTAGTGTGAATTTTGGGACCAAGAGAAGGTGGTGATATTCCTAGGCACAGTGTTTAGTGTTGGGGAGCCCTTTACTTCAAAAGTTCATGGGTGAAGTGAATTTCACAGCTATGTGTGACAATGCTGGCCAAACCTTTGTGTAGAGCTGCAGCCAGCCATATGCTTCAGTGCTGTGGCTCAAGAGAGTGAAGAGTCCTCTTTGTTCTACACTGTAAGCTTTTAATAATGATGTGACTTGAGACTGGGAAAAAAATTGCAGCTTAGTACACTGTGCTTTATATGAAAATATTCCAGTTGTGCCTTGCCTTGAACACTTGTTAAAGATGTACTCTTGAGGTGTGAGAACAGCATAAATACGGTGAGGTCTGAAGGAAGTTTTTTTTTTTACTATTATTTTTTTATTTTTCCTTCTGTTTTATCAGCCTCAAGAGCACTTTCAGTTCAGCCTCCCAAGCTGCTCTGCACAGCCACTGTTCCAGCCTCTGGGGCTAGCCACACGCTTAAAATAAATAAACAGAGATGCAGTTTTTACATAAAGCACTCATCTCCCACAGCTTTAAGGAAAGCATCAACACCTCCAGCACTCAGCAAGGGCTGGAGTGTTAGCAGTGCTGCCTGGGTGCTGCCTTTCCTTGTCAGTGCTGCCCTGGGCCCAGGCGGGCCCTGGGGACCCGTGACATGCGGTGAGTGGGACTGTCACATGCAGCAGAGGCAGGGAGTCATGTTTAGAAATGAGAGACGTGGGTGAGTGTGACAGCACCAGTCTGGCTTCCTCCAAAGTGGTGGAAACCCCAGGGGTGTACTTCTCCAAAGAAATGCAGTTGTGGTTGGTCCTTTTTAACTCTGAATGGTGAGTACCCAGTAGCTCCGGTGTCCTCGGCAAGGGCAGATTGAGAGCCAGCCTGAGGTTGTTTCTGTCACCCAGCCTTGACCAACCAGTGTCAGGAAGGAGAGAAGTTTGTGGAAGTTTCTCAGTGCCCAAATGAAGCTGCTCTTCTAAATTGCTTTTTCTCTCATCTGCTTCAGTAAAGACACGTAGGAAGAGTGGCTGGCCATGGGACAGTGTGATTGCTGCTACTGGTGACTGCCCTAAATGTTGGGGAGCCTGGTTTGCAACAAATTGGATTAAATGAAGGATTAGAGTAGCTGAGGGAGCAGTCCCTAAGTCAGTAGGGACAACTGCTTGCTCAAATCTGTGGCTCAAATTCCTTCAAATCCTTTGAGCCTAGGTGTGGTTTTCCCAGTGACCCCTCAGCCCCCCAGCATCTCTGGCTGGACTTGTGGCTGACTTAGAAGAGAGAGGAGATGGGAGCTACAGGCTCAGCCATGTGTGCACACAAAGAGGGATCACCAGGAATCATCCACTGTGTTTTTGTCTCCCAAACAGCTCTGTCTGCACTGCTCCTGGTGGTCCACACAGAGCAATTCCCACAGGCTCTGTAAGGATGTGCGTGGGGGAAGGAGTAACAGGAACTGGGTGACTCCTCTAAATGTTTCTAAAATAACTTTATTTTGTTAAACAGCTAGACATGCTCTCCCACTGCTGATTTCCGTGCAAGTAATTGCTCTGATTGACCCTGGTTTGTTCACTTGCTGCAGACTGGGTAGCACAATTGCAGGCGGGGTGGAGTCTATGGGATGTGCTCTGGGGAACAGCTTGACAGCACGGGTGGGTGGGTTGGAGTGGTGGTGCAAATTGGTGTTTCTGCAGCCTTTTGAACTTGTGATTTCCTTTTGGCTATTCTGCCTTCATGCAAGCCGGTGAATGGCAGCAGCTCAATTAGAGAACTTGCTGTAATTTCTGACTGCAGGTTTCTTCTTTCATTCCCCTAATCCAGTAATTACAGATGTTTCCCACTCTTTCAGCCTGAAAGAGCACAGTTGCCACTACTAACACCACTTTTCTAATACTCCAATGATTTGTGAGTTTCTTTATGCCCTTTATGTAACCCTCGGCTGGAGAAGTATAAATGAAGTTATTCATTGCTGCTTTTTGTACAACCATTTGGCATGGAACAGTTAGGGGCTTTTTTGTGCCTCTGGGGACAAGTAGCTCTTTAAATGCAAAGGGCTTTATTTTGATTTGAAGGATGTGACTGCCTTCAGTGGAGTGACTCTGGATTTAACACCAGTGCCAAGTCAGAATCTTGCTCGCCTGAATCTCCAAACCAAATATTATGGCCAGGGAGGTGTTGCCATTTTCTCTCTCCTGAAAATTCCTCCAGGTTTTGCATTAATATTTTGGTGGCAATAATATCTGTCTGTGCATTCACAGATCCTCTGCTTTTTGGGTGCCCTGGACTTATTATCATGAGATGAACACACCTCTGATATCAGTAGTTCTTACAGTTTAGGCAAAAACAGACTTATGAAGAGGTCAGCATAGGAAATCACCATCAGCTCCTCAGCCCCATTTTTTGTTGGAGCTTCTGAGCACAATATTTGAATCTTGGTCTTCCAGAATTTTTTTTTTTTTTTTTTCTTGAATTTGTCATCACATACTCTATATGATGGAGAGACCTGGTTTTTTTTTGAAAAAAGCTCCACAATTTTGAACCATAAATGTCACATTTGCATAATTCCTTCTTTTTTCTTCTACCTCTTTCCTCTTCTCCCCATCCCACTGAAGCAGTGAAGCTCAGTAATTTTTTCCCATTGTTATTGACAAAAGGAGAGCATGAACAAAGGAATGAAAAGAAAGTAGGAGACAACATGGGGCTAAATATCCTGATCGAAACCACTTTTGTCATTCGGGTATCAATTTTTACAACTAATTTGGCACAGCATCACTAGCGAGCTGCCTGCAAAGACATGAGATGATTTGGGAGTGAGAAATAAGTCTGCAGGCTTCCTGTGCGTGGGCTGAGCCCCGTGCAGCCGGGTACATTGCTGTCTGCCTGAGCTCATCTTTGTTTTCTCTTCACCATTCTGGGGCTTGCAGGACCAATGCTCTGCAGCCGTGGGTTTATTGCTGTGTTGATTTGTAGCCCGTGAATGTTTCCAATGAGATGTGTCTAATTTATTGGAATAAACCATTAGATCTTCCTTCAGTGCCCTGGAGTTTCTGATTCACCAGCTGAAACTATTATCACGGAGCACATAATCACTTAGAAAGTGCCTCTGTCTTCTCTTTTTTTTTGTGTGTGTTAAATTCAACCACATAAATAGCATTTTTATGGCACAAAATGGGCCAAAAAGGTACTAGATGTTCTGTATTTCTGTTTTGTTCTTTACCTTAGGGAAGTTTGGTCAGTAGTGATGCCCACAGCTGATGTGAACCTTGAGTACTGTCTGTGAACTTACCTCATAACACTTCTGCAGGAGGCTCCAATCCTCTCAACAGTTTCAAGTGCACAGGCTGGGCTTGGCACTGTGACAGTTTCAGCTGGAAATACATTTTCATCATAGTAATGTTTGGTGAGAGTGCAAGGGCTCTGCAAGCATCTTGTTAGATACAATTCTGGCAACTGCAAGAGGAGCAAAGAGTCCAGATTGTTCCCAGAACCAGGATAGAGGATTTCTTGGCCCAGTGTTGCTGCTGCCTGCCTTCATCTGAGTACATTTCTAATCCACCCTCTGCTATTTTAAATGTGTATTTTAATTGGCTTCTGGTCTGAAAGGAGGATCAGGCTCATTACAGTTTTCAGAAGCTCAAAAAAACCTTACCTCTCCAAGCCTTCCTCATTTCCCCTTTCCATGAGCAGCAAAATGTCCTTACCTTTGGCACAGATCCTTGATGTTCTGGGCATCAGCTTAGACTGACACCTTGCTTTAGCTCTTCCCCCTAAACTTGGAGCAGAACTTTGTGCTGGGTCAGTCACACTGCTCCTCCTCGACATCCACACAAATAAAGCTCCTGCTCATGGATAGGGTCCATTTTCAGCCTGTGTTCTGCCTGAAAGGGAGGAGTTTGGTAGAAAACTTTTCCAAGGGCCACACAAAAAGTGACTGAAGAAAAGGAAGTTTGTGCCCACACTCTGCAGCAGCTTGAATAAGGGAGACATTAAGAAATGCACAACTGATGGCACTTTTTTTAGGAACCTACCTATCAAGAAGATTGAAAGAAACTTTGGTGATATTACAAACCTCTGCATTGGGGTCATGTTGGGAATTCTGGTAATAGTCTACTTTTTTTAGCAATACAGCAATTGCACCTCTCAATGGGAATGCTACTTGGGAATAATGATCCTATCAAGACAAGGGAATGTAGATTGTAGTAAAGGTTATGGTACTTTCTGTGAGAGGCTTAACATTGATCCTTTTAGCTATCTGATTTTCCAGGAGAGGAAAAAAAAACCAAACCCCTAACCACTTTGAGTTTAGCATGTGATTTGGTGTGAAAATTCTTATGGGTGGTTTTTAGAAGATGGAACTTGAAGTAAATTTGCTAAACTGCTTTTTTCCTCCCTCTTGTTTGATGAATCCTTTTAAAAAGAAATGGATTTTTTTTTTATTTCCCACATATTTTATACTTTTCTCTGTTCTTTTAGGTTTGGTTTTTTTTGGTTTTTTTTTTCTCCTTCTAAAGCAAGTCAAAACTGTTAGAGAAATCAAAAGTAAAAACCGGTTATGTTGAAAAGGCCATGTTGTGAAATATATCATAAACATGCTGTTAGAGCAGTGTCTCCTAATTAATGGAGAGAGCTCCTGGGAAACAGCAAGCCTGTAACACAGCTCAGCCCCCCTTTGATCCTCTGGTGAGTTGGTAAAATCGTTGCCCGCCTAAACTTGTCTGCAGCTTGTTACACATTTTATCCATCTGCTGCAAGGGCAAAAATAAACCATTTGTAATTCAGCTGAACTCCAGTTGTTCAGCATATCTCCATATCACTGTCTGTGGAGTCTTTAGTAAGAGGATGGTGGGAAAAGCAAAGCGAAGGTGAAACAGAGTCAGGCACCCTGGAAAAGACATTGCTTTTGCCTCTAGGGATTTATGTAGGCACTGGGTTGCAAGTTGTGTGTGTGAGTTGCAGGTGTTACTGCAAAGTGGTTTGGATTTTTTGGTGAAATAGACATCATTGCCTGTCTATTGTCTATAAACTGAAATCAGACCACTTGTTGGGGTTCCTAGGATTCAATCCAGACAAATGTCCCAGGCTTGGGTAGAGTTGTGCATGTGTGTGTCTCATGTTCTCCCCCAGCCTACAGGCAACTGCTTGGTACATGAAGATTCACATTCAAGTTTTATCTGCTCCTTTGTATGACTGAGTGGCCACATCCAAGCTCTGCAGGTGGCTGTAGATCACTGCTTTACCTCCCTTACTGAAGCAAAATCCTGCTTTGAGAACTCCCTCTGTCTTTATGCTTGTGGTACCAACCTCCCTGTGTCAGTCTGTGATGTTTGCCTGAGCCTGGTGTAGCCAGACACAGCATCCAGAAGTGGGATAGCTCTGTTGGACCCATCAGGTGTTAACCCCAAAATCTAATGACAAGAGGAGCTGATTATTCCCCATACAAATACCACAAGGCTATGTTCTGTTGGTTTTTAGAACAGATCAGCACTTCATTTCAGCACAGTTATGTTTCACCTCCATGGGTTAGCTATCACTTCTGCATCCCTGCATCCCTCTGAGGGCTACTGCTGCCGTGGATCTTGCTGCTGAGAGAGAGTTGTGAAGTTCTCCTTTCATCATAAACCAGAGACTCATTTGCTCTTGCCTGTAAATAAATGTCAGGTTAAAGATGTGTCCAGTATCTAGCACTTACCCACCAGAGTTTATCTCCTTCCAAGCCTGGGAGAATCTCACTGTGTAAAATGTATCATCTCCTCCCAGTGACTTCTCTGGTGCTGTGATTTGCCAGCAGCCAGTCCACATCATGCTGAACACAGGGGCTCCTTGGAGCCTGTAATCTCTTTTGGCCTGTGAGAAAATCAGTTGCACAGAGCAGAGAGGCTTTGCCAAGGGCAGGGTTGGAAAGAGGAGAGTCAGAGAAGGGAACAGCTCACCTGGGAGGTGAGGCTATGGCACTTGTCTGTTCCTTGCCAAAGATCTAATGTGTGGCAGGGAGCTTTACCTGGGTCCCAGGGGCTGAGCTGAGGGTGGGAGGCTGCCAGATGGATGCTGGAACAGTGTGTGCCCTGAGCCCAGGGAGTTTGTGACAGCCACAGCTTTTAAAATGCCTTTAGTAACCCACATTCATTTACTGCCTTTGCTAGGGCTGCAATTCCTAGCACACACTGACAATAAAGCTGTTGGAAGTGTCTGCAGCATAAATCAACATCGCTGAACAAAATTATTTGGCACAGGTGTTTTAAAAGTTAAAGTCCTCTTAAGTCACTGATCTGGTGTCTAAAAGAGCTGCCCACCAAGCAAAGTGGGATCTCCTTAGTCTGTGCTCCATTTAAAGACTGACAGCACTGAGATTCCCACTACATTTCTCTGGAGATCATTTCACAAGGTAACACACATTGCTGCTGAGCTTATTTTCTTGCTGTTACACTGCATTTACCCTTTTATACTTACATTGCTTTTAAATCTCTCAATTCAGCAAGACATTTATATTAATTTTGAAGCTTCTTTTTAGTTGTCTTTTAGTCTAAAATCTGCACCTATTTAATTCTTTCTTCCTAAACCCATCATCCTATTTGTAGGTTTCTCCTTCTCAGAGTTCCTTAAAGAACATGTGTCTTGTGATAATGTGGGAAGATGTATATATTGGGCAAAAAGGCATGCTAACTTTCTGCAAGTTATGTTTTTATTTAGAGTTTAGATGATTTTTGAGAAAGCATCATATCAAGATGACACCAGTGCTTTTGCTAACTTGCTTCTGTTCCCAGTAATTTCGTACCTATAATATTACACCTCCTCTGTTTGACCTTTCCTTTTTTTTATTTTTATTTCTGTGAATGGCAAAACAGCTCTGGGCTATGGGCAGAGAGAGTTTCCTCATAGCTTTTCTGTAACAAAGCATTTGAGATGCTTGTCTGCCATGGGCTGCTTCTGCAAGTTTTAGGCCTGTCATTTTCATCATTCAAAACATCATTCTCCCCAAATTCTCCTCCCTTCAGTTTTCTCACCTGGTCATGCTAATGCTAAAGAAATTGGGGTCAGGAGATCATTTGAGATTTTTGATTGCAGGTTGTTTTGTACTTTTTTTTTTCCCCCAGATCTGTTGAAAGCTGTAACCAGAATGCATGCACTTGAAAAAGTCACTCGTGTTCCAAGGTTCCGTGTTTTTTTAATCTCAGGTTTAGCAATTGAACAAAATCTTTCCAGATCTCTGCAGGAATATGTGCAATTTGTCCATCATTTCTGGATTTCTGGTGGTATTCTCAATGGGTAGAAATGCTTTTTCCATTTCCCCCTCTCAGTTCTAGATGTCTTACATAGATAGTGTGTCGACAGGTGTTGATGGACAAGCAATTTACAGTAATTTCTTGTGGTGCTTATTCTGTAGCTCCCTGAATTATAAAGTGACATGCTGGCAAAGCTGAACAACTGATCACCAGACACTGGCAGAGTGTTAAACATGGCTTCTGAGGCTGCTCAGAATTTCCTCCAGCCACTGTCTTCTTGGATGTCTCAAATATACGAAGCCATCCAACAAGCAGGAGACTCCATATCTGCCTCACTGCTGAATTTGAGTGGAGTGGGTCGTAAGCCAGAGGAAGAGAGGAGCCAGGACTTGGAGAATAATGGAGGCGTTTATGAGGACTATTCTGAGGATTCAGACCTGGACCTTTGGGATGAGGACTATTTCTATCCTAGAGAAGACAGTTACATTGGAGGCCCGGATCTTGCTTCACAAAACCTCCCTCATGGCTCTGACACGGGTCCACAGAGGCAAAAACGGGTTAAAAACACCAGCACCTTGCCAGAGCAGTGCGTTGAAAGCAACAGGTCCTTGACAACCAACGGATCCTACTGGATGGCTGAAGACCTCCAGCTTCTTGATCGGCTTCCTCCCATCGCTGAGGAAGAAGGTGAGCCCTCTTTGAGGATGGGAGGTGATGAGCACAGCCTCAGCTTGGGTGGCTCCTTAAACAGTGCTAATGGCACCGCACGCTGTGCAGGTAAGCAGCTGGCAACGCACCCTGACTGCATTAGCCAGGCCTTTCCTTTCTGCTGTTGATTTGATTTAGTTGCTAATCTGCTCATTATGTTCTGTATTGTCTCTGTTTCCCACAGCTAAAATAAAACTCCCCAAATCCCAAAGAAAAACCTAACCTTTCCAATTCTTCCCTCGTTTGTGAGACTAATCTCATTGAAAGAAGTGGAGATCTCCAGGGTGAAATGCTGTTGTGTTAGAAGGCAATCAGGCCCTGTTGCTGTAGCACGGAGTGTTTTGCTTTCCCCCTTGTTTAGTTTCTGGTAGCAGGACCCTTCAAAGGGAATGTTTAGCCTTAAGCCTTTGCTTTGAGAACCATCTGCCTTTACGTCATTGGTATTAAAGATATATATATATATATATATATATATATATATGTATATATGTATGTATATAATCTCAAACCTTGTTTCTTTGTGCCAGGAATCTCAAGATGTTACTGTGCCATGTGCTGTGAAATGCTGTACTAAAAAGCCAGCCGTATCTCATGATTTTATGGATGAAAGGCTCCCAAATCGCTTTCCTCCCCTCCCACCGCCCCCACAGGCTTTTCAAACAAGACTGAAGAGACAGCAGGCAGGAGATTATGGGAAGGAGAACTGAGTTTGATATTTTCAGTTTTAAATAGGCCTAACTATGACTTCTGATCTTTAAATGACAGCAGGAGTGTTTTCAGGCGGTTGTGCCCAGAACTGAGCTTCAGCCACATGACTTGTGCTCACTCAATGTCACCAAATGTGTGGCTGGAGGTCTCCTGGGTCACAGAGGTTCTGATGGGGATGGAGGTCCAGACTACACCCAGGAAAGCTGCAGTCCTGCTGTCACCATCCTTGGGTCTGGAGGCATGAAGCTGCTCTTTACAAACATCCCAGGGGTGGGGATAAGGGTGGAAAGAGGATGGGGGGACTGGGTTCTACAGTATGGAGCTGACGAAGAACTTGAGACTCACTGAGGATCTACAGAATTTGGCTTCAAATATCTCTATTTTTTTTTTTTTAAGCAGGTGGTAGATGCTCTTGAAAATGTTTCATTATGACCAGGAGCTTTTCTTCACTCTTGGCTTCTAGGGAAGTCTTACATATTTAGCCTTTTCTGTGCAGACTGTGGAAGATCAGCCTGTTTGTTTTCGTATTTAGCTGGAATATCAGACTGAGAGGGTATAAACCTTGATGGTGCTCTTTAATGACTGTAAAATTAGCTCTTTTCTTTATTGCTATTTCTCACTCTGTTATGGCCAGGGAGTAAATAATTAAAAAGTGCTTTTGGTCTAGCTGTTCTGCCTCCCAAACTGGGACTGCTTGTTACGTATTCCAAATGAAAGATTGCCAGTTCTCAGATTAAAAGTTTCAGAGCTGTATCTCTTGGAGCCCAACCCCTACCTTCTGGTACCCCTTTACACTGCCTGTGCAAAGTCCTGCCCCCAGGGTTTGTCCATAGGCACTGAGCCAGTGCTGCAGGGCTGGGTTTGCTGTGTCTGCTTGGATTGTGTGACCAGTGTGTGCAGAGAAGTCATGGAGCAGGGCATGAGGTGGAGTGCTGGGGCTGTGGATGCTCTTGGACAGGTGCTGTCCTAGGACATAACCTTGTCTCCTGCAGAGCCTGCACCCCTGTTTCTCAGGAGGGGCTGTTGGAGCAATTCACAGCAAATCCTGGGGCTCAGCCTGGTGCCAAATGCATCACTGCTGGGGCTGCCTCCTGTCACACACCCTTGCTCACAAGAGGGTGGGAGGAAAGGTGCTGAGCTCCCAGGAGGGAGGCCAGGAGTGAGCTGCTGTCCCTGTCAGAGATGTTTGTCACCTGAAGGGACATCTGAGGAAGAGGGTTCTTAGGAGTGGGTGATGGACCAGATGGAGTTTCCTGGTAAAAGACTTAGACAGATGCCAGAGTGACCCATCCCTGCAGCTCTAGGGAGGGTCCCTCTCAACATCTCTCTGAGATGAGAGCAGGTACTGGTCAAGTTGCTGTTTGAGTCTCTCTGTATTTTTTGTCTTTCCTTCTCCCTAACCTTCCTGGAGCCATTGTGGGACTGGAAGATTTGTCCCACAGAGCTCCCAGCACCTACAGTGCTGCTTCCTAGAGCTCTCTGCTTCCACAGCAAGCACTTCAGGGAGCCCTGCACAGCTTTTTGCACCTTTGGGAATGCCATTCCAAATAGTCTCAGATAGACTGTAATCTTTTTATCTCTGTAATGGGCTGCACAAAGGGCCATCCAATGATCTCAAGACTTCATAGTCACAAAAGTTGGCTGTTTAAGGGTTAGAGGGCTGGGAACTGGTACCTTTTTCTCTCAGAACTAAGTTGTACAATGGGAGAGAAAGTGCTGAACTGTGATTTGAAAATGTCTTCCACAGGCCCTTTGATGTGAAAGAACTCGCTTCGTTCTTCTAAGTGAACTTTCACTCCCAAAACACACATGCTCTTTGTATTTTATTTTTCAACTCTTTATTTCCTCTTTTCCCTTTAGATACATTCTCTAACATCAAGAGTGTGAACTCCTCTGATGGTAACCTAGACATGCAGAGAGACTATAATACCCTGGCAACTTAAAATTTCAGTCATGGATTAAAATGATCAAGAGAAGATGTTCGAGGTATCTTTATTTCTGTTAGCTTTTTACCTAACCCTAAGTGACAATGTGAGTGACACAAGGACTTGCTGACATTCAGCAAAGCTGTTCAATAGCATCAAAATGAGCTTTGAACATTTCTCCTTCCATTTGGCAGTTCCCCCCCTCCCCCCGTTTCTGCAAAATACGTGTTTCCTGTTTATCCTTGTATTCTTTTCAGAACATTGCATCTTGACTTTATTTCACTTAATGTACCATATTTCTCTCCACAATAGAATATTTTAAAGCTAAATTGGCACAAAACAGTAGCAATGCTGAATGCTTTTTGTTGCCATGGAAATATTTCTGGGCACTTACTGAAGACCTGGTTGCCAATAGTAATGTAACAGAGAAAATAGATATGCTTCATTTAGCAGCCACTGGTGATTAAAGAGCCACAGAAACCTGTTACAAGGTCATTCCAATATATAGTTTATTTGGCTTAGGGGGGAAAGGCCCTGCAGCCCTAGGTGAGGATAATTTTGTTTTAAAAGAGATGCAAAACAAAATCCAGTAGCTGTTCCCTTCTCTTAAACTGACAGCATGCTTCTGAGATGAAATAAAATAACACTGTAGTTAAAAACCATCATTACTCCTTCTCCTTTTCATCAAATATGTTTTTGATCCCATTTTTGCCTCCTCGGAAATGTTTCCTGGCTCCCAGAGTAGATTTTCTTAGGCTCTGAAGCAGCACACGTATTTCTGAAAACCTATTTTAGGCTTAGGGACCTAATAAATTGTTCGAGCAATGAAATTCTTGGGTTTTTAAATCAAATGTCCATCAGGCACCATGAGGCAGGTTAACCACGGGGTGCAGGTTTGGCTGCTGCCCAGTGCTGGTCTGTAATTAAATGAGGCTACTAAAATTGTAGCAAGTTTTCAAACAAATGTGGGGAAATTGTTTTTTGGTTTTTTTTGTTATTTTTTTTTACTTTGTAGGCTTTTGATTCCCAGTTTAACACTGAGAAGGCAGCTCAGCAGGAAATATTTGCAGTGCCAGGATTCAGTCCAGACAAATGTCCCAGGCTTGGGTAGAGGTGTGCATGTGTGTGTCTCATGTTCTCCCCCAGCCTACAGGCAACTGCTTGGTTCATGAAGGTTCACATTCAAGTTTTATCTGCTCCTTTGTATGACTGAGTGGCCACATCCAAGCTCTGCAGGTGGCTGTAGATCACTGCTTTACCTCCCTTACTGAAGCAAAATCCTGCTTTGAGAACTCCCTCTGTCTTTATGCTTGTGGTACCAACCTCCCTGTGTCAGTCTGTGATGTTTGCCTGAGCCTGGTGTAGCCAGACACAGCATCCAGAAGTGGGATAGCTCTGTTGGACCCATCAGGTGTTAACCCCAAAATCTAATGACAAGAGGAGCTGATTATTCCCCATGCAAATACCACAAGGCTATGTTCTGTTGGTTTTTAGAACAGATCAGCACTTCATTTCAGCACAGTTATGTTTCACCTCCATGGGTTAGCTATCACTTCTGGATCCCTGCATCCCTCTGAGGGTGGCGAGGCAGAGTCTATGCAGGTGGCAGCGAATGGCGCAGCCGCGAATTTTGCAGGATCTGATGAACTTGCTCTCTCTGACCCTTGTCCACTGTTTAACCTCGGTGTTTGTGACAGAGAAACTGTCTCACAGCGCAGAGCAGGGGGAGAGCAGCATCCCCCCAGCTGCTGCTGGGCTGGCTGGGGGTGGCTGGCAGGAGCGCGGCTGCCAGATCCATCGCTGTGCGTTTGGCTTAAGAATCGAGGAAAAAAATCCAAACCAGCAAACAGTGGGGTGAGAAAACACATCTGAAAGGAGTGCACTGCAAGTAGAAGGGTAGAGGTGGCCAGTCCTCCTGCTTCCCAGCATGAATCTAAAGGTGAAAAAAGCCAGCAATAATGGAAAACAAAGTGAAGAATGGCAATGACAGTGCAGTGAAAGCAAGAGGGCTTCAGCCCACTTCTCCCTCAGGGCTGTTGTCCTTTGGAAACAAAAAGCAAAAGTTGACTGTCGCACATGACACAAACCTCACACCTACACCTTGCGATGTTTGAGGCAGAAAAGAGGAGGGTTTATTTACAGAATCAACATTTATTGAACTCCAGCACTGACCATGGATTGGAGGAAGAAAATCTTCCTCTCCAACCACACTGGACAACTCAACAGTTCACCAACAGTCTCCTTCTTATGAAAAGAATGTAAGCATTGCTAGATTTTACAATAACAAGAAGCTTACTTATATGAAAGTGTATTTGACTCCAAAACACAGAAGGCTAAAAATAAGACTTTTCCAAACGCCTTAAAGGGGACAGAGGAGAATGGCAAAAGCCCAGACAGCAGTTGACCATTAAGTTCTCAGTCTCACCAGACACTGCCCTGAAAAGGCACAGCAAGGGGACAGACACAGCAGCAGAGCTGAGCCTTCTGAGTGAGAGCTGAGCTGTTTTTGCACACTGAGTGCTGTGGTGGACTGTCTGACACTGCTCACAGCACTGGTGTGGTGATAGGTGAGCTCAGTGCTTCCACTGCAAGAAGCCCTTAGAGGTTTTGTCTCCCCAGTCAACTGGACAAACTCAGTGCCAGCTAAAGATTGCATTTCATTTGCACTAAAATAATTTTTTATGGCCTTGGGATGCTAGGAAGTGTGACACCCCTGTCTAGATGGCTGGCTGGTTTCCCCCAGCACACGTGTGAGGGGAAGCACACCTCTGAGGCTCTGGGAATTCTTAAATCTAGAAATCACTATTGTATTTACTTACCTTGGCCTCCAGCTTAACAGGGGTCATTGATTTTTGCCAGTAATTGCTGTAGTAAAGGAAATTATTCTTTCTGCTCTATATGAACACTCTGGACCTCAGTAAATGACCCTTCATACAGGCAGGAAATCCTAGGCAAGAAGCGAGGTTTTCATTAGGTCCTATAAACCCATATAGCAAAATATACCCACAAGAAAAAGATGTTGATTATGGATAAATTAAATTTCTGCTTGAACTTGAGACTAAAATAGATACATGGCTAGTCTCCACATTGAGAAGTGAAGTGTTTATGGATTTTATCACCTGTCTGGGTATGGAGCCAGCCAGTGTTCTAGCCAGAACGTAACCCTATAAAAATCAGTGCCTGTGCTCCAAGAAGGACATTTAAAGAGGCTACACTGAATCAATACCACCACGAGGACTAAGGGAATGAAAGCAAAGGCAGACAGTGGACAAAAACAGCTCAGAGAAAATACTCCTGGCAGCTCGAGTGGGACAAAGCACAAACGTGACCAGGGACAAGCATCTGGTTTCTGAAGAAAGTGATATAAGCCTGTGGCTTTCTGAAGTGAAGTGCAGACACGAGTTTGCACTGAATGCTTTCTCTCTGGGAAATTCAGAACCACTCAAAGTGTCTGTGCACAGACTTTTGTCCTTGAGAAGGTGGAACAATGCTCCTACTTGTATTTAAAGTACTACTTTGCAGTTCTGTCTCTTGAAATGTTCAAATTATAAGGGATCTTCATGCAGGATGTCACATGTGAGTGGGGATGAGAGAACACAACAGCCCCAAAAGGAGGGTGGATTGTGGCACCTCAGCTTTACAGCTGGGGAAGTGAAGCCAAACAGTGGTTCAAACCACAATTTCTCAAAGATGGCACCTTTGCCTGCTCTGTCTTGGGCCTGTCAGCATTGCTGTTCATCCTCAGCCAGTGATTTTAGACACAGTGTCTTTGTCAGCTCACAGTAGATCAGGGGTTTGGTTTTTTACCAAGTTCCTTGTCTGGTGAGCAGAGCTTTCTCTTGCCCATCTCCCTGGGGCATGGGGAAGGATGCTCAGTCCAGGAGTACTTGTCATCTGCTCTTGTCGCCTAGAAGGTTGCATAAGCTGTATAGTGAAGGATTTATTGGAGAGGATGAAATGGATTTTGCCATTCAGTGCAGTTACAGAACAAATTGTGTGTGAGCGTGTGTGTTTGTTCATGTATTTTCTGATCCGCTTTTGCTAAGTGACATCCTCTTCCCACTCTCCATATGGCAGTTGCGACTCTATCTTCCTCTGGGAAGGTTGTTTAGGACTCAAGAGACTTCATTTACCAATAAACAGCATCTTGGCAGCATCTGGGAAATGCTGCCTTTCTCCTAGAAACCCTGCCTCCTCACCTTCCCTCTCCTACTACAGGCGAGGCAGGTGTGAATGATCTCATTGTGTTGTGGTGGAGGTTACGTGCAGGCAACACTAGCAGCACTCTGTGCAGAGCTGGAACATAGTATTTCTGTGTACTGACACCAAGAGTAGTACTGTTTGTCTTTTTCTTTTTTTTTTTTTTCCCTTTTTTTTTTGTGTGTGTGTGTGATTTTTCTTTTCTGTTGCAGTTGTTGCTGGCTTGGCCTGCAGGGGCTTGGTGGGAGCAAGAATAATCCATCCCTGTTCCCTCCTTGCCTCTTTGCAATGCTTAATGGCACAAAACCCACTAATGTAATCTCATATAAGATGGGATCACCCTGCCAAAAAGTGAGCTGGTGTTGATCTTCACCCTTTGCCAGACAGGGGTGTGGGTATGACTTCCTTGTGCCCAGGTAATTTCTGGTTGTTGCAATGACCTGGTGGCAGCAGCCATCATTTTGAGTGGCCTCACAGACTCCTCAAGGAGTTTTAGCAACCAAGGGGAAAATTCATTTTCTGCAATGAAAGCAAATAGGGAGATTACAGTCATGGAGGTAAAACTGTATAGTTTTAAAGACAGGGAATGTCACTTTTGGGCTTTGGGGGTGTTGAGGGTAATGAGGGAGGTGTGGTTGGGCTGTACCTCCACAGATGCTGTTTGTGGGATTTTCATGCAGCTTCCACAGATGGACCTAGGGACACTTCATCATCCAGTACTTATTTGTAGACCAACAAGAATGACTTGGGTTGAATCTTAAATCAGTCCATTGCAAAATCTGTTGAAAATCTCATCCCGTGACCATGAAAATATCTGATGCTCTCATGGCATCATTGCACCACCTAAAAGTCCCTTCATGTCCAAGCAGGTGTTTCTCTGACTCAAGAACTCAGCTCCTCTGTGGGATGAAGCATCCCTGGAGGGACTCATGAGGACTTGTCCCCACAAGCTGGGTGTTTGGAGGAATTTACCTCCTCAGGCTGCGAGGGATTCAAACCTGTACAGTCTATACAGCGTAATTGTTGTGGGAGTATTTTCTAGCAAATAATGAGACTGGTGGTGCTGGAGAGAAAGCCCTGAATTTGGATTAATGAGAGCCCTGTGGTTTGCTGGAGCTCTGTGTCTCAAGGTCAGTTTGGGGGGTTAGGCTTCTTGCCATAAATAATGTAGCTACAAACCCCTTGGGCCTGAGTTTTGCAGTTGCCGTTTATTGATGCAGCTGAGATACAGCATCCTTCCCCTCTCACACAGCTGAGCTGCTTCCCAGGCCTGGCCTCACCAGCAAGCCACTGTGTGGTGACTCAAACAAGAGCCAGCAGCCCCTTCCCTGATACTTTTGAACCAGGTGAGCTGGCCATGTGAGGGCTAAAACCAAAACAAAGGAAGAGGGGAAGGGCAGGAGGATGGGGTTGTCCCTTTTGGATGACAGCTTCAGTCCCAAAGGCATGTGAGCCGTGCTGCACCACATCCCCACCCACTGCTGCTCCCAAAGCTGGTGATTTTCCCAGGAGTGCTGTGGTGTTGCAGTAAAAGGGGGGCTGTGGTGAATCAACCCTCTGGCAGCAAACAAAGTTTCAATTAGCAGAGTCGGTGGGAAAATAAATATCTGCCTCGTTGCAGTGCAGTTGTTTTCTGTATCAAATCCAAACAAATATCTTTTCAAGGGAGTTCATTTCCACACTGTTAATCAGCAAACAAAGGCCTGTGGGTGTGAAGCTGATGGCTGGGTGCTGTGAATGGTATGTGCATACACTGGCTCTGGTGTGGAGTGGTGAAACTGCTCTAAAGAGGAGCAGAATCAGTGACCTGAGTTTTCTGCATGTTTCCTTGACCAGTTTGTTTTCTGCTAGCTGAAAGCAGTGAGTGCCAATCCAGAGAAACCTCCTTAAACAGGCTGGAGGAAGTTTAGGAACTGAGTCCCTTGCATTAGAGGAAGTTCATATCCAAACCAAACAAACAAATAGAAGAAATGATGGATGGGTAACCTCAAGGAATTCAACCCATTGTGGTATGAAAACTACCAGGAAAACGGTCATAAAAATAATACTGGTGAGGGGAAAGCTCTTTTTTTCTGTTGGAAGGAAAGGACAGTGTTTTCTACTTCACCAGCCACTGGCATCCAGCAGTTTGTTTAGTTTCTGAGCCCACAACCCAGAGCACACTCAGCTCCACGTGTGCCCTGCAGTGTCCCCCAGTGTAAGACATTTGCTGACAGAAGGTGCTTTTCTGCCTCTGCAGCTGCATGTTTCCTGCACACAGCCCGACCTGAGCTGTCAGGGAGGTGCAGGCTGACTCATGGATGGAACTGCATCCACACCAGGGGCTCTCCTGGCTTAGCAGGGTCTCCTACTGTGTGTAATCCCTTTTTATTTTCTTCCACTCCTGCACAAATCCTGGGCCTGTGGCAATAGAAGCCAGTAGAATAAATGAAGCCTGACTCATACTTGCTCCACATGTAAGATGTAAAGCAGGTGATTGGGAAAATCAGGGATGATTGTGGTTCAGCCTCTTGACGGCCATTTCCTACAAGGAAGAACCTTAGGCAGCACAGTAAGAGCCAGTTTGATGTGGAATCCCATGTTCCTATTTTTAAAATCCAATTTTGCGAGTAGGAAAGAAGCAACAGGAAAATATGCTGATTTTCATGCTGTTTTCTGTGGGCAGTCCTCTATTTCTTTGCACAGCTGTGTGCAGAATTGGGGTGTATTGCTCTGACTGCTGTATTGTTTCACTGTAGAGGTGCTTAGAGCCAAAAAAATGTCTTTTTTTTCCTGATTACTCTAAATTTTTTTTGCTGTTTTGTTCTCTTTTCTTAAAAATTATTTTTGTTATAAATATCCCCTGGTACAAAGGCTTCCAAGTTGTGATTCTCTTCACCTGTGTTGCGTGCAAATGCCCAAATAAACTCACCTTGGGGAGCTTCCCAGTTGGTTTGGTCATAGAGTGAGGACAGACAGAGAGGCAAAAGCAGGGCACTGTCTGTTGACACTCAGCAGAGAGGGGCAAACCTCACCTTCAGCACTGGACCAAATATTCCCGGGTTGTTAGACCTGGCAGGAAGGGGTGAAAGCACATGGGGATGGTGCAAGGAGAAATCCTCCTGGGCAGCAAAAGACCAGTAGGTGTTAGTCAGGGGTGTCCTGTCAGTGTGTAGGAGCATGGGTTTACTCCAGCATTTTTAGCAAATTTGGGATCTGAGGGAATGGCTTGGATTTGCCACAATAACCCCTGCAACATTATAGGCTGGGGACAGAGTGGCTGGACAGTGCCCAAGCAGAAATGGACCTGGGGGTGCTGGTGCCAGCAGCTGAGCATGATGCAGCAGTGTGCCCAGGTGGCCAAGACGGCCAATGCCATCCTGGCCTGGATCAGGAATGGTGTGGCCAGCAGGAGCAGGCAGGGCATTCTTCCCCTGTACTGGGCACTGGTGAGGCCACACCTCGAGTGCTATGTCCAGCTCTGGCCCCTCAGTTTAGAATGGACAGTGAGTGCTGTGTCCAGTTCTGGCCCCTCAGTTTAGGCCCCTCAGTTGAGATGTTTGAGCTCTTCCAGAGGAGGCAACGAGGCTGGTGAGGGGCTTGGAACACAAACCTTGTGAGAAACATCTGATGGAGTTGGGGTTGTTTAGCCTGGAGAAAAGGAGACTCAGAGGTGACCTTATCACTCTCTACAACCTCCTGAAAGGTGGGTGCACTCAGGTAGGGGTTGGTCTCTTTCTCCAGGCAGCAACTGACAGAAAAAGGGGGCACAGTCTTAACCTGTGCCAAGGTAAATACAGGCTAGATATCAGGAAAAAGTTCTTTACAGAAAGGGTGATAAAGTATTGGAGTGGTCTACCTGGGTAGGTGGTGGATTCACCATCTCTGGATGTGTTTAAGAAAAGATTAGATGTGGCACTCAATGTCATGGTTTAGTTGAGGTGTTAGGGAGGTGTTAGGGCTGGGTTGGACTTGATGATCTTGGATGTCTCTTCCAACCTAATGATTCTGTGATTCTGTGGGTGCCCTCCTCCTTAGTCAAGCCTAAATCAGGCAGCTCTGTTACTTTGTGCCTCAGTTTGAATTCCCAGTTCAAGTGGCTGACAGCAAGAGCAGGAAGAAAGCTCCAGACTGAAAACTACTACAGAACTGCAGCCACCTAGGGATTGATAGGAGCAACCCCATGTGTGTTGCTGCGTGTTCCCTGTACAAAATGTTCCTCCTTTTTTCTGAGAAGCTTTAACAAGTCCCTTGTTTGCCAGAGACCTTTCCAGTTTTCCAGAGAAAATCTTTTCTTTCTGTGTGCGGTTCTGGGTTGTGCTGGGGTAGGAGCTGTGGCAGATCGCTGTTCCTCTCTGTCATCCCAATCATGAAAATTTTAAGGCCAGGCCTGTGTGACTGTTTCTGTAAAAGCAAAGAACACGGCAGTGAGTGCCCCTGGGATGCTCTGGGTGTATGCATTATGCATAGATGTGCTGATATTGTCTTGGTTATGTGATCAAATGCATCTTTTTTGTGTACTACTCCTGCTTCCTTCAGGCCTTGGTGATGTTCCCATTGAAACTCTCACCGACTTCCGTGGAGTAGAATCGAAATCTCTAAGACGAAGGTGAACGCACAAAGGCAGCATTAAATGTGTGGGAAAAGCAGAAATTTGGCATTTGGGAAGTTTCTGTTGCTCAGACAAAATGACTGTTATTTGTTGCTGTTGTTTTTTAACAGGCAGGCAGACAGGATGCATGCAGTACCTCTGTATTTCACACCTACATGATGTATTTTATCCGGTAATTTTTCTTTTTTTTTTTTCCTTGGGTAAGCTCGGAGAAAATGATAAGTTATTCTTTCTACTCAGTAGCACTGCAGAGAATTCTTGAATTATTTATTTCATGCATTTTAGCTTGGTGTATTTGGATGCCTGTAAGCTAACTTTGTAACTGACTGGGTGTTTGAGATTTCTAAATAAATAGTGGTAGCTTGAAATACCTTGCCAGAAAAAAGAGGTCACCCTTCTTCTTCCCCCACTGTCTCCTCTGGGGAAAAGAGAAAAAAAAAAAGAAAAAAAAAATTAAAAATCCCACATGCCTCGTTATGAGCAGTGGGAAGCTGATTTGTAAAACAGATGCTGCATAGAAGTAATTGAGTTGAAGTTGCTAGAAATATGTATATGCTACACAACATCTGCAGATCTCAAGATGTATTCATTATCTTCCCAGAATTTAGATTGTAATTACGGGCCCTTTATTTAAGTTTCCATGGTGATGTAGAAAATGCTTCCCCCTTGTCCTTTGCTAATCAGGCCACTTGTGTGTTTGAATGGTGATCGTTTTCCTCTCCCCTGGGTTAAGTTACTGTTATTAATACAGAGACATTAAGTTGACAGGGAGCTGTCGGCTGCTCAGGCAGCGATTCAGCAGCAGGCGCACCAGGGCTTTTGCTGCAGATTCCCCAGTGCCACCGTTTAATTAGCCCGTGTGCTTCCAAATGTTTGTGAGGAATAGCAGCCGCTGTCATAACAAGTGATGCAGTTGTGCCTTGGGGACCGGGGAAGTTGAAATCAAAGTCAAGCAGCCAATAATATATCACACCATGCCAAGCTTCTCTCCTCCATCCATCCATCCCCTGCACCCTTCCCCTGCTCTCTTAGCAAAAGGGCTCTGCTGTGTTTTGTAGGGGGTGCAGGTGGGTCTGTGCCCTGACAGAAGCTGTCCAGGAGTCCTGCATCCACCTGGCCTTTGCAAAATTTCTTGTAATAATCAGATTTTCATGTTATGTTAAGGCACATTTATCTAAGTTTACAGCCTCACGCCCCTGGACCCGGGATTTTAATGTTACAGCTGTTTGAGAAAATGGTGAATGAAAGGTGCAGTTTAATTACTAAAGATGTTAATTTGCACAGGAATTTTAGGAAGTTGTTTGGGTGAAATGTGGACTTTTGGTTAAACTGGCGTGTTTTTTTATTTTTGTCCTTATCACCCAAAATATACACATATATTATATACACATATATTATATACACATATATTGTATACACCTATATATATTTACGTACACACATGTTAATAGAACTTTTTAGCATTTTCTGAGCAATTAGATAAATTTTGTAGCATTTACATGAGCCGCAGGTAGAAATGCAGGTATTAGGCTGAAAAGGAATGTTTACTTTTATGTGTTTTGATTATTTGACTATATCACATTTAGGCCATGGGGTTGTTACAGCTTGAAATAATTTTTATCTAAGAAAATTTCAAAGAAGGTTATTTTTAATTGCTTACATAAAAAGTAATCAATTTTTATGACAGCTGGTCACCCACCATTTACAAATTGTTTAATTTTTTTTTTTACTTTTATCAGAGTAGGAAAACAGCTTTTTTCCTCCAACTGAGAGCAGTTTTCCAGCAGGAAGAGCTGGCTTGTTGTCAAACTGTGGCACACCAGACCAGAGGGTCAAACCTACCAGTGTGGTGGCATGAAAGGAGCTGGCTTCTGCTGGGATCAGCTGGGCTTGGTGCTCTGTCCTGGAGAGGAGTGCTGCCTCCTAAGCAGCAGCAGCAGGGCAGATTCATGGAGCAGTGACAGCAATTGCCATTAAGTTTACACTGCAGATTTTTAACAGACCTGGCTGTAGCTGGTCTGCAACTACAAAAATAAAAATAATAAAAAATGAAAAATCCAACAACAACAACAAAGCAACAAAAAAACACCAAAAACCAACCAAACAACAACAACAGCAACAAAAAAACAACAAACAAAAAAAAAAACCCTGAGGAGGAATCAAGAACGCGACAACACTCCATGATCAATATGACCAAAATGAGCCATTTATTGCAATGTGACAGTACCTTTTATACAGTTTTCAGCTTCAATCACGCATTACATGCTGCTTTGCAATTGGATATGTCCTAAAAGCACATGTTAGCCTTTTAGCCCGGACTGGTTGATGGCTTTTGCACACATAGCAGGTTTATGCAGTCCTTCTTTTGGCTTCTATCTGACTCTCACATTCTGAGGCTGTTAGCATCCTTTGTTCTTCTTTGGATGTGACTTCTATCATCCCTTGTTCCTTCTTGCACATAGCTTCACTGCCCTTGAATGGATACAGGCCTTATTTGTCCAGACAAGCTGGATTGCTCACATGTCTCTGTTTCTGGAGGATCCCATCCTCCACACCTAGCAGAGGAGGATGTTAAAGCAGGTCCCAGTTTCCTCACCTGAGGCTGATGTTAGGTTTGAGGTGGAGGAAGGTGCTTTCCCTCCCAAAATGGGAGAGCCTCCCTCTCCACCCGTTTGCTCAGCTGCTGGGGTTTGCTATGGAGATTATCAAAGTGAGTCTTGGCAGCCAAACCGTGCCCTTGGTGCTGCAGGACGAGCAGTGTCCTGACCAGCTGGGCTGCTCACACACAAACCCCTGCCATCCCACCGCTCCCAACTGTGCTGCTGTGCTCTCCCCTGGTGCTGCAGGCAGGGACATCAGCAAAATGTCCCTGTGTTCCCACCCTGCCCAAGCCAGGCCAAAAATACACAGCATGTCCTGAGCCCTCCTTGCCCTGTCTGGAGGGTGCTCAGCACTGATGAGGGTACAGCCATCCCCCAGTGCTGGCAGCAGGAGGGCAAGGGCAGCACGGGGATGTGCTCAAATGCCTTCTCTTCACTTTTAAAGGTTATCATTTACACTGGTCTCCAGAGCTGTCTGCTGCTGGCAGATGGATCCAGCAGAGCCTGTAAGCCACGTGCCATATTTATGTGTTTGTGGTGCTGCCCTGAGCAGGTTACATGTGAGTTGCTTTCTTTTGCACAAGAAAAGTTCCCTCCCCACCTTCACAGGGGCTGCAGGGGAGTGGAAGCCTGAAAAAGTTTTCAAGTCCTTTGTTTACTACTTAGTCCTTGCAAATGCAAATGATTTTACAAGTGGTTCCTTCTGTGTGTTGTGACTTTGTGTTTTGCTCTGTTAAATATCTCCATTAAAAAAAAAAATAAAATAGGTTAACATGCAGAGTTGAGCAGGGTCTAATAATATGTAAGGGATGCTGATAAAATATGACATCACCAAGCTTTCCAGAGGTTTGGAGAAGCAAGTGATTCTCAAGGTCATGCCCCAGTCCTCCCTAAATCCTTGGTCATTTTTCCTCCCCAGAGGGTGCAGCTGAGGGTCAGAAGTGTGCTGTGTCCTCTGGCTTCTCGGCCAGGAGCAGCAGGCTGTCTGAAGCCTGAGCTGTGTTCTTCTCCCAGTGAAGAGATACGGGCGGGAGGAGGAACAGGCAGCATCAGGCAATAACCATGATGTGATTAAACAGTTTGAGAGTTCTGTGTCATGGTCACATAGCTTTTGGTCAGAAGCACCCAAACAAAAAGTAGGTGTGGAGTGTAGACCCAAATTCAGCCGCTTGCCCTCCAGCCACAAGGAGCACAGGACAGAGGTGTCTGGATGCAGAGGTACTGCTTGCGTGGAAAAAGGTTAAAAATTTGGAGTCTGAGATCTGTAGCCTCAACACAGAGAGGTTCTTCTGCTGTGGAGAACAAGCCTTAGTTCTTCCCTTCTCTCTTACTAAACTTGATTACCTGATTTTACCTGCAGCTAAAATACTTAGAGGGAAGTGTCCAGGTCCAAGACTTGCTGAAGTCCATTAAGATCTTGCCATTAATTGCATAATGTTATTGAATCCTGTTTCCTTAACCCACAGCTATTCTCATGGATTTTTATTGGATTTTTTTTTTCCAGAGTAAAGACTGCAGGACTCTGTTGTAATTATTTTTTATCTGTGCCACATAAGTCATCTCTTCAGCACGCCTTTTAGCAGAAGCTGAATGTCTCCTTTTGTAACAACTTCACAAACACAAGGTGAACATTGAATGAATTATGCTGTACCATTTGCCAGCGCATACGCCAAATGTCAGGCAATGACAGAAACTAAAAATTTATGGCACAAAAGGGAAGAATTTTATGATCTTCCGTGGACTAATGTAATGACTCTTTTATACAAACAGAGATGAAATGCATTTAAAAACATAGCTATTTAGAAAATTGGCCTGAATGCATTCTAAAATCCGGAGAAGTTCATCAGAGGGAAGGGCCATAAAAGTGCCCTTTGTTTCTAGTTCAACAGAACATTTTAATTTTGAAATATAATTGCTTGAATTTAATGCACCCTCCAATTAGATCATTTGAAGATACATCTCTCCATCTAGCTCATCTGGTACAACATGGTGCAGAGTTTCTGTTACTTTTATTCACAGAGGTATCTAGCTGGTGCCACCATCATAAACCAAAGGTTTGTGGTTGTAAAGCCATCATTCTGCCCCAAGGGTGTATCACACACTGTTCCAGCTGAGCAGATCCTCTGGGTGGGAAGGAGGGAGGACCTTTTGGAAGTGTTGAGTCCAGACTGGGATCACGGCCTGTTCAGACTTTGCCTGAGACTTCTCTTCTCCTTGTGTACTCTTAGCAGACCTTTTACACATATTGCTGGTGGTTCTCATTTCTTACATAATCCGAAATCTACAGCAAACTCAGGCACAGAGCGAGGCTGAGCATCTTGGAGAGCCCTGAATAACTTCTCTCCCACTCAGACTTGGCATATGGCAGAGTCTTCTCACATTGTGTTCTTACAGGAGAGCTTCCTTGACCCTGTGCTTCTGTTTTCACTGTCATGACAGTCTGCACTTTGGACTCGTTTAGCTTTAACTTTTCACCTGTTAGAAAATCTTCGTAGTAACCTGAATAGCTCTTGGAGTGCACACAGCATGAAGGAAGTGTTTGGAGGATGCTCTGGGGAGTTGAACAGGCTCGAATGCCAGCTCTGCCCACAGCCTCTCTGCAAATCACCCTGTTAATAAAGAGCCTATTTTAGTTCTGGAAACATGGAGCCTTCTCAGACTATTACCCAGCATGTGGTAAATTAAACAATCTTGGCCTGATTGCATAATGTCACTTGAAATTTAAGATCCTTTTTCTCTTTAACCCCTAAAATTTACAAGCCATTTTTGTTTAGATTTATTGTAATTAGATAATGATTCTGCTCCTTTGAGGCTCTTCTAGGAAGTTTTTTAGCACTCTTTTGGTGGCTAATCTCAAAATAACCAGGGGCAGGAGCACTGCTTGGTCTCCCTGTGGGTTTGTCTCAGTGCAAGGGGTGCAGGGGTACTGCAAAGTGGTTTGGAACTGGGGCTGTAGCAGGGGCCAGGCAAGAGGACTGCTGCTGTGTGAGGGCAAATGTGCCTCAGGCCCACTAAGCCATAGCTCTGCTGTCTTACAGGAGGAGGGGTTTGAAAAATCACTGCTTGTAGCTAGGAGGATTTCAAGTCCTGAGGTACCTAGGTCCATACTGAAATCCTTTCTTCCTCTGGGCTATATTTAAATGGGTTCTTAACTTTCATGATGAGTATACATACAATTTAAAGAAGGGATCTAATTTCTTTTAAATAAGAGACATGCTTTTTTCTTTTTTTTTTTTCTTTTTTTTTTTCTTTTTTTTCAGTTTTAATTTTGGGTGTTTTTTTAATGGAAGCGCAGTGATTCCTTAGAGTTCACGTAGCAAACACAGCTTTGGTCAGCACTGGTAACAGGCAGACATAAATTCTTCATCTGTGTTTCTTGCTAGTTAATGAACTCTGTGGTGCTAATTTAGCAAGATTTACCAGTCCCCATCTTTTAACTCTGGCAGTGGGTTTTAGGAAGTGAGAGACCTCTCAGGACATTTCTTTGGCTCAATATGATGACTCATAGAACTGAGAGATTGTGTATCACTGAAAAAAAAAAAAAAAAGAAAGAAAGATACTGTAAATTAGCCAGAATATTTGCCTGTCAATGTGAGGAGGGACTGCACAATATTTTTCCAGCCTGGTTTTCAGTGTTTGATGTGCCAAGCATTCCTTGTATCTTTGGAAAGTTGCTTATATATCCCAGTTCCTGTTAGGGTTCTATTAGGAGGTCATGATCATCCATCATCTGACAGCTTTTTCACAGCCAGTTCTCCAACCTTGAACACAGGCTTTTCTGATTTTTTGGTGATTTTTGCTACCCAGCATCCTCCTTGCCTCCTTCCTGGATTGTCAACACGTGACCAGAAAGGGAAAGTTTGGGAGATGGGATTCCTAAGAAAAATCACATTTTTCATCATACAGTACTATCTGCCCTTAATCTTAGAATTGTCTGCTATTGCTCTGCAGGGACTCTTGGCTAATTAAAGTTCAGATAAAGCTGTCTCAACCTCTGTCCCTGATGCTGTGGTGTTTATTCACGTCAGGTATTCATAAGACAGTTGACATTTTCTTCCTTGAAGATCTCTCAGGTAAATTAAAGGCATTTTACTGCTCTGACCTTTTCCTTTACAGGAGGAACTTTTGTTTTCAACATTTATTTTGTGAATATAATGTTGGAACGGATGTAATTGGAGAGGTGTAGTTGTTCTAGTCTGTATAGTTGGTCTATTACCTGTAATGATCATCTAACACTGGTATTTATACATGATTATCTCTTACCAAACTGCTTTAAATTTAAAGAAAAAGCCAGACTGTTTCCCTGATTGGTTTGGGTGAATCACCTTTTTCTTTACTTCCCCTGAATACTACATTTGCTTTCCTAACACATTCATTTTGTGCCTGAGTCTCAGGGAGATGGCTTGCTCTATTAATATATTTCTGGAGTTCTCCTGTTACGGGTAGACTTTTATGGCTTTAATGTAGTTTTTGAAAATTCCTCTATTATTGATCTAGATATTATCCCAGCAGGAGTCAAACCCACAAGACAATTGTGTGAGGATAATTTCTTACTACAGAAGCATTTTATTCTGAGAGCCTGCTGTGTGGTGTGTGCTTTGATGGATGACCCACTGTTTAAATGTGTATTAGACATTGGCTTGCTAATTAAATGCCTTAAGGAGTGCCTGTATCCATTCAGTCTCAGTAAATGCGTGGAATTTCTGTTATTTTACTTCTTGCTTATGCTTTTATCTTGAGTTCTTTCTGGTTTCTGACTGTAGAGAAGAAGGGGAGTAATGGAAAAAAAAAATTACTTTCTACCCTCACTCAAGACTTTCAGCTCAGGGTAGAGGGGAGACAAGGAGGGCTCTCAGTTCAGAAATAGATCTGCCAGATACAAGGAGGAGGAGAAGAGATGGGTTTTGCATTTCAGAAGGGAGTGAGAAGAGCACTCACCTGGAATTTGAGAGATGTGAATTTGGATCCCTCTTTGCTCCTGAAGGACCATTTCCCATGGGGAAGAGGACCATAATTACAAAGCTGTGAGATGCTCTCAGACTTCTTGGTTGAAGTGCCTGTGCTTGAAGTGTTTTACTGGGAGGGAGAGCGGAGATTGTTCATAGTTGAAGAAAGGGGATAAAGTTATTCTCCTAATTTCTGAGTTCTTAAATTGAAAGAGCAGCCAAGGAAAGAAACAAGGACTTCTGTTCACCTGGAAAAAATGTTTCCTGAGTATAATCTCCACTTCTCTCATTGGAATTTTGTGTGTGTGTGGAACAGATAAGCATCAGAAAGAGTGTATATGCTGCTAAGGCCAAACATAGAATTTCTTCTACTCAGAAAGATTTGGGCTTTTTGTTCTAAGACAGAGGGATGTGTAGAGGATCATAGAATGGCTCAGGTTAGAAGGGACTTTTGAGATTTATGAAGTCCAACCCCCCTGCCTTGACCAAGTTATTCAGAGCTGCACCCAGCCTGGCCTTGAAAATATCCAAAGCTGGGGTACCCACAGCTTCTCTGATCAGCCTGTGCCAGTGGCCTCACCACCTCCTAGTAAAGTATTTCTTCCTTATATCCAATCTAAATTCACCTGCTTCGGTTTAAAACATTTTCTTTGTCCTGTCTCTACAGGCCTTGGTAAAACGTGTCTCTCCATCTTTCTTGTAATCCCTCTTCAAGTATTAAAAAGCACCAATAAGGCCTTCCTTATTCCTAAGAAGAACCTTCTGTTCTCCAGGATGAACAACTCCAAGTGTCTCAGCCTGTCCTCATGCAAAAGGTGTTTCAGCCCTCAGACAATTCTCATGGCCCTGCTTTGGATCTGCTCTAACAGAGCAGGCCCACATCTTCCCTGCATGAGTCAGTTCCCTCAAGACCCTGGAATGCACCTCATCAGGTGCCATGGATTTGTGAGTGTTCAAGTCCCTCAGAGGGTCTCAAACCTGATCTTCTCCTAGGATGGGTGGGACTTCATTCCTCCAGTCCCTGCCTGGAGATTCACAGACTTGAGAGATGTGGGACAAGCAGCTGACAGTGAAAACTGAGACAGAAAAAGTTGTTGGGCACCTCAGCCGCCTCCATGTCGGTTGTCACCTTATTCTCAAACTCATTTATCAGACAGGGAATAAAAACATTGATTCATTTAACAAGAACAAACTAATAGTTTTCTGTTAAACACAGCAATTAATACTATTTTTTAAAATTTGAATTTGAGACCAAATCTGAAAAAAATGATTGTTTTTTAGTAGTGACCTTGTTAGGAACAAAGACGTGGCCTTCCTTGAGCAGGGGAGCGGACAAGATGACCTCCAGAGGCCCCTTCCAACTTCACCTTCTTCTGTGGAACCTTTAAACCCCAAATTGCTCTGTTTGCAAAGGAAATTGTTATGTTTTCATTGCTGTCATCAGCTGTCTGGAAGCAGAAGTCATCCTTTCACTGTGACTGCTTTTTGCTTATTTGAAAGAGATGGAGGCAGAATCTGTCTTTGCTGAAGCAAGGCTCATCATGAGATGCATTAGGAGGAGGAATGTCCCTGGTGTTCTTCTGAAAGTGCTTGCAGAACACATCCAAGGCCAAATCATGACTTTTTTTTCATCTGTGTCCCTGGACATGTAATTATCTGTGCTGCTCCATCCAGAGAGCTCTCACTGGTGCTTTCAAGTAGGGAAAAGCACCCTGTGTTCATAACAGAGATTTCAGTGGTGTAGAAAAGGAATCTGTGGTGTGAAGCAGAGAGGGTTATTTTATTCTCATTAATGAAGTTTACTCTAGCCCATGGAGTATGTGTATGTAGGACAAGATGAATTAAAACTATTAAAAGCAGTTAGGAAATTAGGTAATGCATCTCCCCTCAGTTGTCCTTGGGAGGACAATTCAGCCCAAGCACGGGATTTAGAGATTCCTGGTTGGTTTTTTGAGCTGGTCATGCTCACCTAAACTCTCAGGGATGGATGAGAGTCTAATGCTGGCCCTCTGTTTTGATTGTGAAGCTGCTTTCCTCACCAGCACTCTTGGGGGCAGGGCTAACTCCTGTCATCTCCTGCTCCTCCTGCACAGGAGGAAATTGTGATACCTGTTCATCAGGCCTCTGCTGTGCTTTTCTGTAGTTTGATTTGTGTTTTCATAGAAGAGATTGCTTTGGGGCTGCACTTGAATACCCCAGACACTCCACTGATACTTGCATTTTGTGGATAACTTCTCCAAGTAAAGGCAATGGATTTCTCAGTTCAGGATGGGGTGAGAAGCAGCCATGTCCCCTCCATCAAATGCTGCTTTAAACAGGATTGGTTATTTTATAGGTTCAGTGCTGCAGGAAACAGAAACTGTCTATTGTAAACACTGGGTATCAGGGAAAAGTTAAAAAAAAAAATTAAAGAAAGGAGAGAAAGGCGCATTTTGCAAGGGGGAGGAATTTGTTCTAATCCTTCTGAAATTATTTTCTTGCTAAAATTGTTAGATCTGGATGGACTAAGCCAACTGAGTTACCAAGACAACCTCTCCTGTCGTGAAGATGACCAGGTATCTGTTGATTCAAGAACAACAACCAGGAGTAAGGGCTCAGGGCAGCACAAAGGGCCCGGGATGGAGCCCAGAACTGGGGAAGGTGTCAGCCAGTCACACAGGGAAGGACGTCTGGAAACGGAGACAGCATTTGCCAACCAGGGATTGGAAGTAAATGATGCTACTGACAGCTCATCAGCTTGGAGCCCTGAGGTACAGTGGATTGTCATTTATTACACACGGTGAAAGCTTCTGAAGGATGTTGGGGGCCAAAAAAGGTTAGAGGAGAAATGAAGTGAAAAATTGATCAGCGCAACACAAGATGATGGTACTCCTGTGTGCTTGTGTGCATGACCATACACCTCTTCCTTTGTGTTTCCCCTTTTTTCTGGTGTTTTACCTCTTGCTGCTAACACTAATTCATAGAATTGCTTTCATTGCTTGATTTCTGACTGCAGTCTTTGAACTGAAATTGGAACTTTAGACACCCAGCAGCATTTACTGCCATTTAGCAAAGAGCTCTCTGTGGTGGCCCAGGGCTTGGTCGCTGGCTGTATGTGCAGGGTGTGTATCCCAAGACAAGGTATGAGGTCACTGGGTTAGATCTGTGTCTTTTTCCAGGTAGTTCCTATGACTTAGACAATGGGAATAATCTGAAAAGCTGGAGGTAGCTGCTGGGGGTGGCCTGTGACCTGGCCAAATGACCATAATCTTGTCCCCAGTGATACCAGGCAAACTTTTAGGGACGGAGAGAATCTGAGCCTGCTCTCCCTTAGTTCTGCACTTTTATTTTGAAACCTCAAGGAAACAGTTCAGATTTTAAGGCATTATAAACACCTCATGACTTTGCATCCCCCCTATTCTCCCCTAATCTCTCTGCACGATGTGTTTATTTTCATTATCTTACCGCAGGATTAAATTTCTGGAAAAATATCAGCCTGCATCAGATATTAAAAGAACAGCACAAAGGTCACATCTTCTGCCTGAGTTAAAAGAGAGCTGTGGAAATCCATACTTCCATCAGACTGTGAGCAACAAGGCTCTGAGGGAAGGTCCCTATCCTTGGAGCAGGCTGCCTGCAGCCAGCTCAGAGCTGGAAGAGCAGCTCCCTGGTGCAGGTGCTCCAGCCCTAAGGGGCATTTGGAGCAGCATTTTGGTTTTCTGCACAACCCAGTCCCACAAAACACTACACACCACATGGGAGCTGTGTGTGGCAGCAGCCCTGTTGCCTCTCTTTTGCTGTGTTTCTGACACACACTGTGTGTCTGCCCATCTGAGGCTCATTTCTCCTTTTCCATGTCTGATGTGCTTTGCCACGGTTCACGTGTGCTGCAGTGTCTCCAGCGTCCTCTTTGTATTTCTTTGGAATGCATGGCTCATTTTACCCCCAGTGTCTACATTTTAAAAATGCAAGGAAGGGTTCCAGCATACTGGAGCAGAAATGCCCAAGACACAGTTTATCTCTTACAAGCAGCTTCTCATTCAAAGGTATTGTGTGGATTAATGAAAGACTTTTTATTGCGGGAACTAAATGTTCTGACATGCCAGAAATGTCCAAGTGTTATTATGCTCCACTCAAAGGACCTCTCTTTAGAGACAGAAATGGTAATTTTATGCCCCTGCAGTGGAACCACAAGTACCATTTCAAGCCTTGTCCATAATTAGCTGCTCTTTCAGGTTTCTCTGGCAGAAATGGACTTATTTTACTTAGTGAAGTGGATGTTGGCTGTCCTGAATGACCGGGTTAGACGTACAGTATCAATCAGGATACTTGGCTTGGCCTCTCAACAACTGTGCTGGGAAGAGGGAAAGAAAGAAATTCAGATGAAGCATCTAAACTCCAATCTTTCCCTGGATTACAACTCACGTGTCTGTACAACCAACACATTCACAAATCACTTGCAGCTCAGCTGGGCTCCGAAAGCAGAGGGGAATTGTGTCAATGACTTCCACAGAAGGAGGATTTGTAGGTGTGCAGCAAACGTGCAGGGGGTGAGTGCTGGATAGCACACTGCTCTCAGAAAGGGCCAGTCTGTGAGGCCTCCAAAGCTTGTTTCCCCATGGAAAACTTACTGCCAAGGAGCTTGGCATTTCTCTTTCCTTCTTTGCCTCCAGTTCCTGCAGTCTTCTCTGCAGTGGATCTGGCCACAGCACTAGTAGCACAATTTGAGAAATCCAAGTCTTTTCTAGCCGTTTGGTTAAAATGCAGATATCTGACCCTCAGTCTGCCTTACACACTGCCAGAAGGTGAGACACTAAGCCCTGCTGGGGCAGGAAAGTGTCTCTTGGATTTTCATTCCTGTGGGTTTGTGCTGATGCACTGGAGTTCACATTTTCCAGCTCAGACATGTAGATGAAGAAAAAGTTATGCCTCAAGCACAGTTGTCTCCTCACCTTAGCAGCAGTCCTTAAATGTGCCTTGATTCCATCTCCTCAAAAGCAAATGCACAGATAAAAGTGTGGAGGGATGAAAATATGGAGGGGAAAAATGAGTCAAGCACAATTCCATCCCATATTGAATATTATTTCATCAACCAGACAGAAATAAGTTGACTGCTACACAGGAGCACTTAACATTTTCTTAACACCACGCTCACTCCAGGCAACCTGGCCTGCCTTGCATTTTTGTTTCTAGCCTGCTGTTCATACAGAAAGGTGTTTCTGTAGCCCAGCAAGTAATTTTGTGTGTTGTTCTCCCTTTGACTTTACTTCTGCAAGACGTACAACAGCAGGTCTCTAATCTGCACACTTGGACTTTTGTGTTCATGTGCACAAGTCTAAAACACCTCTGAAAATGTGAAAATCTGGAGCTCTGCATGTCATGGCAGATGAATCTGAGCACTTCAAAAGTAGAAAGATTCTTCACTTCAAAGATTGACAGGAAGTAAACAAAAAATTTCATGTTTATCCGAGGCCCTGTTTGAGGCACACCACCCCAGACACTTCTGAAGGGACTTAACACCAGACGTCCCGTGGCCCATCATCTGTTCTCTGAACAAAAAGATTCCTGTGTTGGAAAGAAGTGTTACTTGAAATGTGAAAAGAAGATAAATGTTTGAGGAGGAGGGTGACTCAGATGCTGGTGACAGGCCTTAATTCACCTTCTGGCTATTAACTGAAAATCTTTCCCTAGTACAGTGTATACTCATGTTTAAATACAAATCATTGATCACTATAGCAACCCCTTTATCATATGAAGCACATTCTAGCTCTAAGATAAAAAAGCACTGTTGAACAGAAACCCACACACCCACTCAGAAAAAGGTAAGGTGAGCAATCCATGGTTTTATCTTGTTTTATCAAGATGGTTTTTGTTTTAAAAGTAGGTAAAAGATCGTGTGTGAATTGGTCTGCACATGTTGTGATTGTTTATTTTGAATTTTTATTCTGAATGTATTAGTACCCAAACTGAACAGAAGGAACAGATGCTTCTCTTGGGAGATTTTAGAAGAGTATAAAGAATCAATATGTATTTAATCAGTATGCTTTTCCCCATTATCATTGCTTTAGCTGTAGGAAAAGTATTGAATTATGGGTTACCATCTAGAATTGGAATTTCCATTCTACAAGAAATTCTGACATGGTGATTTCCTCTTCAAGTTGAACACAGCGCCTAATTTTTTTTTTTCATTTCTAGCAGAACAAATTACCAAAAAAGTTAGCAGATTCGGCTGAATCGTTCAATTTCAATAGTGTAAAAAAATCCACCTTGAAAAACAATTCCAGAGTACGTTCAAAGTAACAGGTTAAGTAGGTCAAATTGTTTTGCTACTCCCTCAGTATTGACATGAACGAAATGTAAAAATACCTTTGTTTAGTTTTTCTCTATGTAGAATGTTTGCCAAATTAACCATCTCCTGCAAAACACTTAAATATTGATGAAACTTTTTGTTGGAAATGTTTCAGCAAGTGCTGTTGCTTACTAGAGCGTATGGGGACTATTACACAAAATCAGGCAATTAACTATGATTGGCCTTTCCAGAAGCAGTGGGATCCATATTTCACACAGCAACTGCCTAGACTTGCAGGCACAAGTGAGGAGAACAATTTCTTTTCAAGCGGAGTTGGAATCATAGAAGCAGCTGAACTCCAGTGGAGGTTTTGCTTCTTCCCCCTCTTTGCAGGAGCACAACGAAGTGAACAGTGTGCCAGCTCATCATGAGCCCATCTGCAAATGTGGTGACCTGGACGTCATCTTCACCTATAAACCCTCAAGTCAAAAGCTGATAGCCACTGTCCTGCAGGCCAGGGACATCCCGGACAAGGACCGCAGTGGTGTGAACACCTGGCAGGTGCACGCTGTCCTGATGCCAGGCAAGAAGCAGAGGGGTAAGACGAGTGTGCAGAGAGGACCCATCCCCACCTTCCAGGACAAAATCACCTTCAGCAAGCTGGAGCCACAGGAGCTGAGCAGCCACGCCGTCCGCTTCCGCCTCTACGCCGTGCACAGGATGGTTGGGGAGAAGATGATGGGGGAGCAGCTCTTCTACCTGAGAGGCATCAGCCAGGAGGAGGAAGTGAAGGTGACACTGCTCCTGGAGCCAAGGAGCAACCTGAGTGTAAGTTTGATGGAGGAAAGATGGAGCCCATAAAATTGTTTGGTGTTTTGGTGAATATGGTGTTCCTGAGGTCTTTCATTCAGGCCTGTCAATGTGTGACTGGCAGATTTGACCTGCTGTCAACATAAAAAGCTATCAGTCAGGGGAAGCTGTGTTTTATTAACAGCTCAGCTAGCAAGCTTACACAAAATCATGTGGATCTACTACATCTGCACAAGTCACCACATGCCGTGCCACTCAGATACAGTGGGTTGGTCTGGCAACCACGGAGGCATAATTAGTATTAATTGCAATAAGGGCAGTGGTTCTTGTGCACCACTGTGTTGGTACTGCCAGTGCAAAAGCTACCTCATTTGGCCCTAAATACCAGCTTGTGGATCTCCACTGTGCAGTGTCCATCTTGCCAGAAATGCCTAGTAATGTCCCTCTACAGGACAGATGGAAGTGGAGAGGTGGGTCATGTGTAGAGGAATGGCTGTGCTGCTTCTTAATTTTCCATGCACATCCAGCTCTGGCTATGCCAATCAATTTGTGTAGATGAGCTCTGTCATGACTCATTGTCTACAGAAAGCTGGGAGAGAGGTTGTGCATGTGAAATGAATAAAACATCCTACTCCAGGTGAAGTGGAGAATAATGAAAGCATTGTGGTAGCGAGGAAGGAAAGCAAGAAAATGCAGAGTACATGGCCAAAAACTGCCAAACTGAAAAGTGTATTCCATCCAAAAGCCATTATCAAGGAGATGTACAGAGTATTAGTGTAGCAGGATGTTTGCTTATCTCAGAGCCTTTGATTTACACTCGTGATAACACTTTACTCAGAGTTCCTCATCTTTAAAGAAAAAGTTCAAGAGATGTGTTTTTGTAAAAGTGACGCTCTGATCCTTCTGGTGCCCCAGCAGAATTAATTCTCAGTTATTGTAATTTCTTAAGAGAGATCTTCCTAAACAAGGCCACGAGATTTAAATTAAAGGGGGGGAAGGGAGGAGTGGTGAATGTCCTGATGATTCTCTCAGTGCTCTTTCCCCGCAGAGTGCAGATTCTCAGCTGAGTCTGTCAGCAATCTCTCACAGTGATAGCGCTTCCTCAACACAGTCCCTGTCGCATGGAGGGGTGCCAGAGCTGCTCGTGGGACTGTCATACAATGCCACCACGGGGAGGCTGTCAGTGGAGATGATCAAAGGCAGTCATTTCCGAAACCTTGCAATTAATAGGCCACCTGGTAAGTACTTTCACTGCTATTAAATAGTGCTGTTGAGCCAAAATTTGCTTTTTTTTTTTATTTATTTTCTTCCTCAAGGTACTCCACTGCAGCGTTTCTGAGCTGGGTTTCCTTGCAGAGTACCTCATTGAAAATTAAGTATTATTTCAGATCCATGTGCTGATAAATGTTACAGGGCAATTGGAGGGAATCATATGAAGGCTTGGCTGATGGGGCAGTAAAACCCAAATGTCTGCTTTATTGCTTGTACCTTTATAATATCTGATTGTGGCAAAAGTGCTATTGTACCCAAAGCACAGTGTAATTCTCAGCAGATCCATAAAAAAAGACAAGAAGCACTTTCCATAAAAAACCAGCAAGAAGCACGTTCCAAGTGTTTAAATCTTATCATGGGACCCACAGAGGCCCTGCTTGGTGCCATTAAGTGTTTCCCAGAGCTATACTTGGTTTAGTCCCTTTGCTGTGCTGTTGGGTGACCTGGTGCTCTGGGCCCTTTGGGGACCCTCCTGCTGTAAATTCTCCACTTGCTGCAAATTCTTCCTCTGCAGAAAGAAGATTTGAAAGTTGTTGCAACAGATGAGTTCCCTTCCTTCAGTTTCCTAAAGGAAAAAAATGGAAGTTGTCTTTAAGTAGGTTTAGTTGGTGCCTGAGCTGCAGTAAGTCCTTGAGAAGGACGGTGCTGGTAATGTCCATGATAGGGATGGAGTCACAGCCAGTCACCTCTTTGCTGCTGGGTTGCCTCATTCAGGGGTTGAACAGCAGTGCTTGATTCATCTCCTGCTGTCCTTCTGCCTCCTGTCTGAAACCAGCAGCTAATGGCAATGTGAAACAACACCTTTTTGTTTGTTGGTGTGTTTGCTCTCTGTGATGTGTGCCTGCTTGTCAAAGCAGGAAAACCTTTGACAGCTCCTTGCCTTCTCTGGATTTGACAGAGTACCTCGAGCTGCAGAACACTGAAATTGCTTTTGCAAGATGCTCTGCTCTTTGCGTCAGGTCTAGCAAAATATTTATTAAATATTTCAGTACGTGGGTGTGAAAACACAGGTTTTTCCACTAAACTATACTTAAGTAGATTACAGAAATAATCTGTCAGTCCCTCCAGAATTAAGGGAAAGCCTGTGCAACAGTAGAACACCTGACCCCAGCCTGTGCAGCCCTCACTGCCTTTTAATAGCTGTGATACCATAGCTCTCCAAGTGGGTTACTTAAAGGCAAGCTCTTATTTGCATGTACATATTTTTATTAAAAGGTTTTAAGCTGGGAACTTCTTTAGTAATTTAAAACCAAGGTAGACTAAGGCAACCATGGCCCAGAAGGAAAGCTCTCCTGCTTATATATGCTGCAGAGGAGGTACATTCTAAAGTTTTACTCTCAGAAAGGAAATTAAAGTAGTCCCAATATAGGTGCGAATTAATTTTCATCTGTAATGCCCACTTCTTTTTCCCATAAATGAAATTTCATCCCTTCAGTATCGAGATGACACAGACCAGTGCCAGACCAATGTCTCTCAGTGCTAGATCAATTTTCAGGTGAAACACAGAAATCCATAATTTTTTATAGGCCAACCCTGAACCTATCAAAATCTGCTTCTTTTATTCCGAGTCACATTGCTGCTTCTGCCGTCTGAATTGTTCTTCTGCGCCTGTAAGGCCCCCAGTAGTGTGGTGAGAAAAAGAGAACCCAGTGAAGCAGAAACGGAAAGAAATTAAAAAGGAGGAAGGAAACCAGCCCTTGTCTCGGTGCTGGAGCAGCATTTTCACTGACAACCCCTCGGGCGCTGTGAGGGCCGCTCCTCGCCTCTGAAACTCTCTGCTGCCTGAACGAGGTGCTCAATAAGTCCCTCACAAGGTGGAAGCTAAAACTGCTGAGCCCCTTTCTGGAGGGTGAGCAAAGAGGGCCCTTGTGTTTTCTTAAATAGGTCCTATTTGAGGTTCTGTTGTTGGAGGCTCAGAGGGAGTGATTTCTTTAAAGTGTCATGGAAATTTCGGGTATAATAGCGCCGTGGAACACTTACATACCCAACCTAAACTGCTATTCAGGGCAGCCATTTATAGCCAGACTGAGAGAAGCCAAGGGGCAGAATCCCTCTCCATTCCCAGCCCTGGATACACAGACTCTGTACAGGACCCATCCTGTCAGCTTTTAGGAATGGCAAAGGAGTTTTGCACAACAGCAAACTCCCCAGCTGTGCTTTTTGCCCTCCTTGACCCTCTTCTCTGGCACCTGTAGACCCACACCGTGTCTGCTGCCTCCTTGGCATCCTTGCACAGGGATTTCACTGTGTGCAGAAGGAACTGGACTGGGGCATTGGCAATTTTAGGTGTTAAAAACTGCAGAGGCTGAAACAGATGGTCTTCTAGAGAGGAAAAGGGAGATGGTGCATGTCTCAGTGTTTCCTGGGCACATTTTCTCCTTCACTTAAACCTTTAAACTGAGTCAGGTCAATGTCAAAGTCATGGTTGCTTACGTGGGTAATAAATGGGTTAGAAAACAGCTGGGCAGCTTACAGAAACTTAAACTGTGCTGGCAGTGTCTTCTCTTCAGGTCACACATGGGGGATTTAAGAATAGTTTGGTCAAGGATAAGTGTCCAGGTATTGCTCTGGGGAACATGCTGAGCTAAAGGCCTAAGCTTACAATCCCTGATCACACAAATAGATCCATTATCACTCAGAGCACTTAAGAGCACTCAGGAATATGGCTCCAGCATCGGACTGTAAATTATCTGGGTGTGCCAAAAAGCCTCATGCAGAAAAGCATCTACAGTTTTGTCAGATGTGGGCACTGCTGGTATTTTAGTGCTAATGGCTTGTGTGCTGTGCCCCTCATTCTCCTTGCTTTTTGTAAAAATCATTAGCCTCTGCTAGCATTTAGTAGGAGTTCATATTTTGGGCTGTGGTCTTGTATCTTCTCAGGATAAAATGCAGTGTGTTGGTTTAAAGGGTGCTTATTATTAAAAAAGAAAGTAACAAGAGAAGCCTACACCACTGGCAGAAATGTATTTAAAAATTTATAACCAGTTACATACTACGTGCATGGAAGTAATACCTTGGGATCACAGTGATGGACCAGGAGTCATTTGAGCTAGTCAGTGCATAAACACAAAGCTCAGAAATGTGTCTGCCCATGTGATGCTAAACCTTCATCAGCTGCTCTGCTGGGTGCAGCTCTGTCTCCTCTAATCCAGCCCTCCTTCTGTTCCCTTCTGCATTTCTTTTGGGGTTTACGTCTGCGTGTAATGCAATGTGAGAAGAACTATTGTGAAGTTACTCCCTTGCCTAAGAAAAGTCCTCCAAGCTTTTCAGCAGCTGCAGAATTAATCACACATAATAATTGCATCCGTGCATGATCATCATTATAGCAGCAGCATATTAACCCCATTAAACAAATACAATAGCACTGATGCTGGAAAAGACACGAGGGGAGAGAACAAGCTACCAGGATTTCTATGGAGAACAGGAGAAATTCTTGAAGTAAAGATTTGCCTGAAAACAAACATCTACCTGAGCCACAGGTAACAATGCCAACAAGTACAGAAAATGCTCCCATAGGAAAATGAGGATCTTTAAATTAGGATCCTATTTGCTCTGGGATCAGAGTGCTTGAAAGCCATTAGTGGATTTCATTTCACTTTATTTTATTTTATCAGCTTATTTTTGAGGGAAGAAAATTATTATCCCTGTTACATTCCTGGAGAACAAAGGCGTGGGTTGATTCCTTTAATTACTTCAAAGCAGGCTAGGAAGCTGAATAAAATAAACTAACTTTTCACCTGCATATCTTGCTCTGAACAGGGAACTTGCTTGAGCTCCTAAGCTTTGTGATTCATCTTCCCATGTCATCAGTAATAGAAGAGGGATCTGTGCCAGGGCAAGCAGAGATGGATTCAGTCCTCCAGACATTGGATAGCAGAGCAGTAGATGTGCTGGGGAGTTCCTTGCTGCTGAGTGCTTGCCAGTCAGTGACAGTGAGGTTACAGAAAACCCCCTCTCCTTCTGCACCTTCTTGTTGCCCATCCATGAATATAGCTGGAATAAGCTCATAATAAGAACAGCTGAGGAAGCTTTGTTCTGGGTGGAAAAGAAGATGAGGCCAGATGCAAGGAGCCCCAGGAGGATGTCTCAGTAATGAGCAGTTGGGCAGTGAGGTGGAAGAGGAGGTGTAGATGAGTGTAAGGTATTGCATGGGGACGCAGGTGGAATTCAAACAAGATCTGGATGGACTCAGAGCCACTTGGGAGTGAAATATTAGGCTTATGGTAAAGAGCTGCAGGAAAATGTCAGCTCAAGGGTCACCAAGAGTAATGAAAAAATCCCCCAAATTTAAGGTGCACAGAGTAGAAAACTGGTATTTGATTGTAAACACACTCACTGGTGTAAATAACACCACGCACAGTTCTGTCTTCCTCTGTTCAAACAGAATATGGCAGAACTGAAAAGATGTGGTGAGGAGCGTTGGAGACAATCAGGGGAATGGGAGCAGCTTCCAGCGAGCTGTAGCTGAATAGACTGTGCCTCCTACGGTGCTACAACAAAGGGAGATGGGGGAGGATTCACGGAGGTCTCTAAGTGTCATTGAGAAAGTGAATTGGCAATAGTCATCCGCTGTCTTCTCCTGATAGAAAACCAAGGGATGGTAAAAGGAAGCGAGGAGGGAGCAGGTTCTGAAGAGGAGACAGCTCTTCACCTACGCTGTCACATTCCTCACTACAGAGTGTCATGGATGCTGGGAGCCTGCTACAGCTCTGTGCAGCACGGGAGAAATTCACAGAGAAAGTTCCACAGAGGGTTGTTAAATACAAAGCCTCTAAATGAGGAAGTTCTTGAGTCACAAATCGCTGGAGATTCGAGAGTGTTTGTGAGAGAAGAACCAGCCCACACCCTATTTTCATGGCTTTACTGCTGTGTGTGGTGCTGGGCACTGCTGGGTGGATGGGCTGGCTGGGTACAGCTCTTCCCACCACATGTTGGACCTGGGACTGAGTAGGCTTAGGAGAACAAGTGTCACAGTCAAAACAAACGAAGAATGGACTTTCAAGGAGCGACTGTGAGATTTTTCTGGGGGATGTTCCATAATAATTAGACATCCAGGGATAGTGCAGTAATGTTTTCAACAGCTTTAGGCTTCTAAGACGTCTGTGAAAGGCATAGTCCATAATACATTTGCTGGGTATAGAAATGAAGATCTTTCTGCATCAAAGAACTGCATCTGAAGTGGATGGATGGTGATGCTCTCCCACTCCCATAGCTGTGAACAAGAAAATTCTTCCCCTCCCAAAAAACAAGCAGAAGAAAAAAAAAAAAAAAAAAAAAAAGCCATTTCTACCAGAGTGGAACAATCCTAAGTCCAAATTTCAGCTGGAGCTGAATCTTTAGTGTGAATCTGCAGTGGTACCACCGAGCAGCAGCCTTTGCAGGAGATCTGATCACAGGCTGTGTAATCAAGCCATGCCCGTGGGCACTGCTGCTGGAGGTGACAAAAGCCGGGCTTAAGCATCCTTACATCCTGCTGCTCCCATTGCTTCCTGATCTGCTCTGCTGTGCATCCCTGCTTCCTCTGGTAAAGTTCCAACCCCCTCTCTGAGGCAGCAGCAAAGCACTGATGTGGAAAAGAGCAGAAATGCCCTTATTAGAGGAGAGTTACGCTGTGCATCTGGAGAGGTGTCTGTGCTCTGCTTTAGCTGTGTCAGCCCGGGCTGAAGCTGCACCTCCTCAGGGCTGGGGAGTGCAGGCAGGTGGTGAGCTGGCTCTGCAGCCTGACACGTGTCCCAGGAGAGGGCTGGTGCTGTGAAATGGACTGGACATGGAGTGTTGAGGCAGCAGAGGAGGATCACTGAGGAACTGAGCTCCAAGGTTCTCTGGAGCCAGCTTTCCTTCCTCAGAGACCTGTGCAGTTGCTTCCAGGGAGCCCTCACCTGCTGCCTCTCTTGCATGTCACTGATGCCAGCAATTCCCTCCCCTCAGGCCAGTGCTTCCAGGGAGCAGCAGCATTCTCCTCTGCTGCATTTTAAATTAAAGGCACTGCTGGTCTCTTCCCTGATGACTCATATTGTGAGGGTTGCCAGATCCCAGCCTCTCCCTTGTGAGAGAGCTGCCAGCCCTGGAGAGGGAACCTGAGAAGAAGAGGCTTGGTGGAACAGGGAAAGGAAAGTTGGCTTCTCAGCAATGTAGTAGGCAGCTCCCAGCTCTCATGTGATTTATACAGTAGGCCATAAACTGCCTTAATCCAGACTTTCGGGATGTGGGGTTGGGATCAAAAGCATGGGTCTAATTCTCCTCCCTGCTATTTTTACTGATCCAGCTGCAGTGAGCCCAGTTCAGAGTGTGGATGCTCAGCCTTCTGCCCCACTGCTGGTTGAAAGGGGAGGCAAAGCCAGGACTAATGGTCCTCTGGGCCTCAAAGTGAGGCCTCACGTTGAGCTGCCTGCACACAGCAGCGCAGAGCCGAGCTCTGGGGCGGCTTCGCCACGCGGTGCTGCCGTTCATTATGTAGGCTGGGAGCGTGGGCTTGCCAGCTGGGGGAAATTAAGCTCCAGGCCCAAGGCTTTCTTCTGCTGCGGCTGTTATTAGTCTGGATTGCAGCATGCTGACATGGTTATCCTGCTTTTGGAAATGAGCTCGCTTGCCTGGAGCGCGGGTGGGAAAGTCCGCACGGCGCTGCGCGCCACCCTGCAGTCCACGGACGTGAGGGGTCAGGAGTCTTTGGGTTGTTTACTTCCTTTCCAAATATAAATTCAAGCAGGGGGGTTGGACTCTTTTGTATTTGCAGTGCTCTTGCTCACGGGTCAGCTTTACTAATAATGGTGGTGCTTAGTGCAAGTGAAAGCAGAACGCAGGTCCCTGCTCCAAAAACAGGAACGCATAAATTATGGTTGATTATTCCCCTGAGTTGTCATTATCAGTTAGTTCCCTCCAAAGAATCATGACAGAAATGGGTCATTAGAAGATTCCTGGAAAAACTGATTGCCTTTGCAGATGAGCTCTAGAGAGATGTGTGAAAGTTGATGGAGACGGAGCAGTCTGCTTGAGGAGAGGTTTGCCCAACCCTCTGGAGTAAGAAGCAGCACTAGCCCAAAACGTGTCTGGCTCCTTACAGCATTCCTTGATTTAATGCTTTTCACTCTGGTATTAAATGCTGAGATGTTGATATTTTGTGTATGTGTGAACATTGTCCAGTCCACCCATACCAGAGAGGCAGGATGAGTTCAGAGTAAAAATGCTCTGCAGCGAGAACTTCTGTTCCAAAACCAGTGTGGAAAGGAGAGCCTGGTAGGTGAGGTGCTAAAACTGTTCTTGGCAAAATTAGACTTTGTTCTTGAATCTTCACAGACTTCTGTGTAACTGTGGGCAAGCTGCAGCCTCAGACACTCCCAGATATTAAGAGATCTCACTCTTCCTCATGTCAGTGAGATGGGTGCCTAAACAGAAGGTGAGCACTTAGGCATTTTAAAGAACGTCAGCCCTAATCTCTTTTCCTTTTGTGCTTGATGAAGGTGGCACAAAAGTAAACACTCTGAAGAGAAGAGAGTGCTGAGACACCACGGTAATGAGGCCATTACTGAACCTGAGCATGTAATTAGATGGAAAATGTTTGCCTTCATAATGAATAGATGCTCTTACACATGCATTCCTCAGTAAATCGTCAAGTTCATCCTTGCCCGTAGCTCCACTAATTTCACTGTGTAACTGGGGATGGATTTTCTTTGGCAAAGCCAATGGGAGAGAGCTTTCCATCCCAGAGGACCAGACTGGACCACAAGAAAAGCTGTGTTTTCTGATGAGATACCTAAAAAGATGCTGCAAAGAGCACAGTGCAGGAAGGGAAAACTACAATCTTAAAATTTAGTTAGTGAAGCAGAATAACAGCTCAGCCTCGTATGTACCATCTCTGCAAAGCAAATTTCAGATGCTAAATATATGATCCACACCTACTCTTTTATTCCTGTTCAGGCAAGCTTGATTCTTTTGGCTGGTAAAATACACCCAGTGGAATAAACTTGAGGAGAATTAGCAGCCTGATTTAGTTGTCACTTGCACTGGTTTTGTGTCTGTGTTTTCTTGGGGGTGAATAGGGGTCCTGGTATTAGCTTTGCCTTGAGAACAGTCTCCTTCCAGCCTGATCCAGATGATACATGCAGAATCCCCACCCACCTTGGTATGGAATAGACAGGGTCATGGTGCAGAATTATGTAGAAATCAGAGGTATATTAAAGAAAAAGCCATCTTTTCTGACTTTAACTCATTGGTGGTGTGCTGCTCATTTTTCCTCGAAGCCAGGGGTGTTATCCTTCACTTTCAAATGTTGGGGCCTCAGTCAGGAATTAACATCCTGGAGTTTGTGACTGTAAGACACTCATCCATTCATTGCCTGCAAAATTAACTGGGACATGGTGAAACATTATCCTATGAGGTGTTTTAGCTGTGGCACCTGCCTTAGTGTTAACACCTAAATCATCTGTAATGGTATCACTGTCTGCTAGAGCACTGCTGAGTTATGGCATCTGCTTTTTTGATTATGAATTGGTTGACTCCTCTGGGCACTGTTCAGATGAATGTGCCTGCAGTTAGGTGTGATGAATCCCACCTGAGCTGCCAGTGCTGCTGAAAGTCAGAAGGAAGGATGACAGCAAGGTATGCTAAGGTTAAAATCTAGACCTCAGTCCTCTCCCTGTCTTCTTAGAAAGAGATGCAGACATATATGGGGGACCTTTCCCTAAAACAGCATAGGGAGGTAATGTTGGGTTGGTTATGAAAAAGAAGAAAAATTTTGAAGTTCAAAGGCTGTTTGTATTTTAAAATCAGTCCAGTGGAATTCTTCCAATATTTTGAAACCCCCATCTCAGGAAAAAAAAATATATATATATTAAAAAGGATGAAAATATAGATAGATAGATAGATAGATTAAAAACCCAAAACAAACAAACAACCCCCCCCAAAAAAAAAAACCAGAAAAAACCAAAACAAAAAAATCCACCCCACACCCTACTTATCTTTATTTCCAGGGAGTTCCCTGCAGTCTAGACCAGCAGCCAGGACTTGCACATGAGGAATGCTCCAGTGCACATTGTGGTTTGTCAGCGCCAGGCACAGTGACATCCCTACAAACACTGTAGGAGTTGTGTCTGGTTTCACATTGAGTCAAGCTGGAACAGAAGGTCCTCTCTTGGGCTTCGTGTTCCTGATGGGTCTGAAGTTGTTACAGGTTTCAGTCCCTCAACACTGAATATTAAGGCAGAAATTAGTCCACCTTTCAATAAAGTGGTTATTTTTCCCTTCCCAGACACAATCAGGAAATTGAATCAGACCTTTGCCTCTCTGTGTGACAAGTAGGTCTTCGCTGGCAAGATCCTCTTCATCCCCAGTGTTACGTTGGGAGCCAAGCTGGCACCCCCAGCTAATGGCTGGGCTGAACTTTCCCCGCAGTAACTTGATAGCTGTACAGCTGTGCAGGCTCACAATTTGCTCCTTGATTGTCAGCCTCCTGACAGCTTTTTCAGTGGAACAGTTTGAGAGGAGCGGGAAGCCCTGCTTTGGAGACGTGGAAGTGTTTTCACACCTGAAGTGTAATTTCACACCTTGTGTTGCTCGGTAGATAAGTGCGTAAAATAGCACATCAAACGGGAACAGAAGAGGATAGAAATGCTGCAGACAAGAGGTGGAGGCTTGTTATTTATTTCCTATCTTCAGCACACTCTGAAATAATACTCACTTGCAGGAACCCAGGCACAGATTACGAAGGGGTTAGCAGAGGACTTGTCTAGCCAAGCAAGCTGTCACTGTCACATGCTGAGCGAGGTGAAAACTTACACTGAGCTGGGTCTGTGGAGCACTGGGAGCTCTGACACCACGGTATCAGCAACCACGTAACAGAGGAGAACTGATTAATACAGGAGGCAGCAGGAATTTAAAGAGTAGATTTACAGGAGCACTAAATTGGACCATCCCCTTTCCTTGTATTTGCTAAGCATGTTTAGTCCTTGTATGGGCTCCTTGTATGGGCTCCTTGTATGGACTTAAATTGTAAATAAAATTGAGCTTGAGTCCACCAAATAAACTAATACGAAAATTTAGAAAAAACATGAAACTATCATGGGAGATTGAATAATTTCACTGTTTATGCAGGGGGTTTTTTCCCTCCTTTTCAAGATTCCTATTTTTTTGGTATCTCTAACAATAGATCATAGTGGTGGAGAGGCAGGGACGGCCAAGAGAAGCCTGGGTAAGACAGCCCCAATGAAAATTGATTGTGAGGGAGAGGAAGGGAAGGTAGAGACACCGTTTGAAGTGGAGAATCTCTAGAGATGCTCATAGTTTTGGTTAGTCTTAGACAGGTTTGCTAGGACTGGATACCTGACACCCTGTTCCTTCCAAGAGAGTGAGGCCAAAACATGCATCAGTTTTCTTTTCTCCCCTGCTGAACACGAGAAAACCCAAGAGGTGCTTTCATCTTCTGCTCCTCATCCCGTGGATTTTACCAAGGAGCGCCATCCAGCCCTCATCTGTTCCTCACTGCAGACCAAACTGCTCTACCTGGAGGGTTTTTGGGGGCTGTTTGTTGACTGCCTGGGACTTTTCACTTAGACCAAACATGTAATTTCCTCTTTTTTTTTGCCTCAGATACCTACGGAAAGCTCTGCCTGCGCAACTCGGTGGGTCAGGAGATGTCGCGCTGCAAGACCTCCGTCCGCCGGGGACAGCCCAACCCCGTCTACAAGGAGACCTTCATCTTCCAGGTGGCCCTCTTCCAGCTCTCAGACGTCACCCTGCTGATCTCCATCTACAACAGGCGCAGCATGAAGCGCAAGGAGATGGTGGGCTGGATCTCCATGGGCCAGAGCAGCAGCGGGGAGGAGGAGCAGAGCCACTGGCAGGAGATGAAGGAGTCGCAGGGGACGCAGGTCTGCAGGTGGCACACGCTGCTGGAGTCCTAGTGGTGGCCAGGGCAGCCTGCAGGGCCCCGCACAAAGGGCTGTCTCCCCACGTTCTCTGCTGCGGGAAATGGGTTTGTAGTGAGTTCTCAAAGTTTGATAGAAAGATCCGACCAATTTTGTCATATTGTCCCTTTTTCTGATCCAGAGATGGGTCAGAGATTCTGACCCTGAGAGGCATTTTAAAAACTTTTATTCTGTTTTCAGTCTCATGTGAAGGGTGAGACAATACAGATGTTATTTACAATTCACGCCATCACAATCAGAAGCCAAACTATTTCCTAATTACAATCCATTATAAGTGTTTCTTGGCCTATCAGCTTTTGCCACACAAAGCTGTTAATGCCCTAAAGCCAACCATCTAAAATCACCCCTCGTGGGTCCTACTACAATGCACTTTCATAGTTCTATTTCTCCAGAGTATCTAGTCTTATTTGCAAGGCCATCCCTTAAGACTTGTTTCTAGTTCCATTTCTCTCTCAGCAATGTCTGTCTTATTCCATGGCATTTCTGAGTTAGCATCTTTTCATCTCAAAGTTTGCATACAAATATATACTCTGTGAGACTTCTGTCAGGCTTGGAGAATTCTCTACAAATCTATTTCCTTCACTCTGCCAGCAGAAAACATCTCTGGCAGGGCCCGCAGCTTTACCCTGCCCGCTCAGTGTCAGCAGCCACGGGTATCAAAGGTGGCAAGGCCTGGGAAGCAAGTCTAGTTCTTGCCTTTCCAGCTTGCCCCAAATTTTCTACACCCAGATAATTAACCCTAGTGAGGAATACCTGCAAAATCCTTCCCTTGGTTATTGTCTTGCTCATTTTTTCATAGGCCTAATCACCACAGACTGATTCTGATGTGATACTGTTTTCTTCTGGGATAAACTCTCTCTTCCCTCTCTCCTCTTATTTGTATTAATGAAGTTTGCAAATATTCTTGCCACGCAGATAGCTCACAGAAAAGCTAACCTGCATGCAGATCACATCCTCTCCCTTTTATTATCGTGTTTCTAAGTCCTAGAAATAAGCATTTGATACCACTGTAGACTGGATGATATATTTTTCAGGCAGCATGAGAAAGCACTCTTGAATTCTCTGTCAACTTTTAAGTGCCTAGACATTACTACTGTTCTCTTGTACTAACAATTGATATAAGGACTAGATACTACTGGCATTTTTAATTAGGCACCCTGTGCACTTGCTAGCCTGCATTGACATAGGTTTGCACAAGAGATAACAAGCATTAGTTTTATATTGCATTATACGATGCATGTTTAGATATCTACTTGAAGTTATGGCTTCTGTCACCACAAATACCAAAAAAAGACCAGAACAAACTGCACAGCCACCTTTGTGCCTGAATCACTCCTTTCTGCATCGTTTCACCCACGTGTCAATGTGATTTTTAGAAGTGAGGTTCATTCAGAAAAGCATTTCTGTGAGCATTACAGGAGAGGGTTTCAGATCCATGGTTTTTCTGTGATTCAGTTTGCTGAGGGCTCTTCTTCAAATCTCCTGTGCTGCCCTGTAATACCTCCTTGGGATATGGAAGGTAACAGGTTTTGGCATGCTGAGCAGTAGAGGATGCCAGACCATGTCACCTAACCTTGGGAAGGAGCTCTCTTGCAGCCCAGGAATAGGATCCAGAGGGGCTGCTGGCTCTGCTGATCTAGCACTGGAGAAAAGAATTGTGCTTCCTGCCTCCAACTGAAAGCAATGCAAGGAGCAGCCTTGCTGGATGAGGTGATGACACTGTCATGTGGTCACTTTTCAGGCTACATTGTTCTTTTCCATTTTAATCTCTTGTCCTGTCTCTGTAAGCTGAAGTCATGGAGATGATGGATCGAGGATGTGTCTCAGTCTGCTGCTTGGCTAAGTGGTTGTTGTTGCAGTGCTGTGTGTGACACAAAGGAGGATGTTCACCCTCAGTGGAATGTAGGCAGTGAGGTGCTGAGATCTCAAATGCTATCAGCTGCCCCATCTCCCATTCTCCACACTCTCTAGGAGAGGACTGTCTTTTCTCCGTTCCTGCTGATGACAGCAAGACACAGGAAATATTTTGCTGAAGATGTTTATCTGTACTGAATCTCTTCACCGTTTGTTTTTGCCATTTCTGGAGACCTGGCACCAAATTCTGCCTCCTCCTGCACCACAGCCACTTCCTTCCCTTCAACGGTGCTGTGCAAATCTAACTAATGCAAATTTTGGCACTGGCTGTTTGACCAAAATTGGTCCTTGGTGCTGGTTTTTGTCACATCCAGGATAGACAGGCCCTGAGGGCACTGCTGTGACACTCACAGGTTATCACTGGGTGTCACACAGAGGCTCTGCCTGTCCTCAGGAGGCAGACAGAATAATCTGCACAGAGAAGCACTTCTGGTACAGGTGATACAAGTTATTCTGCAGACCACGCTCTTGTATCCTCTTATCACCTGTCTGAGCATCAATTTTCCAGGGAGACTGGTGGTTATCCTATGCAGGAGGGTTCTCCTCCACTGTCTAGATAAGCTGGCACGTCTGCTTTGCACTACTGGGGCTTTGTAACACAAAACAGGGTGTACCCCAAATGCACCTCACCCAACAAATCTGTTCTTGACTGACTGCTAAAGCTGCTGTATTACCAGTGCAAGAAAAAGTGAACACCTGAGTGGTAACCTGCAGCATAGAATTTTATTTATCACACACTTTTCTCCTGAGGAAAACTAAAAAAGTAGAGGAAACAGCCCAATTCAAAAGGTGCATTTGCTGATTCCTGTTGTTTTCCAGTCTCTCCATTTTTTTTTTGTCCTGAACTGCATACTGCATAAAATGTTTATATATGCAAGTGTTTATAATTAATTTTATTACCTGGAATATATGTGTGTGTGTGTGTGTGTGTGTGTGTAATAAACTTACTGAGATTCTCTTCAGAACTTCTTGAACCTGCAAAGTCTTGCCTATGCTTCATGATTAGCTAAGGAAAAAGTGTAAGCTCATAATTCATTTCAGCAGTGAACTGGAGATAACTCAGATTTATAACAGCATGATTAAAAAAGAAAACCTAATGAAAAAGATAATTTAAAAAAAACAATGAAGTACACTGGGTTTGGACTTCCATGCTGTTTTCACATTAAGATCTTTTCTGAAGATATGGCAGTAAGGGAATTGAATTTTAATATATAATTTCGTTGTAGAGTTTTTGGAGTCAAAGGAAAGCAAGTGAAAACAGCTCACTTAGGATAAGTTAATACCTAAGCATGTGTCAAAACTTTGCTGTCCAAGGGAAGCAGGTTGCTGCATCCTTGCTGCCACATTTTACCTTATATTTTATCAGAAAATTTTGAAGGGAGGGGTCAAGGGCTGTGGCAGGGGAACCATTGGGTTTTTGGAACTATTACTAAAATTCTTGGCCCATCCATGCCTTGTGAAATGTGTTTGTGGGGTTCTTTATGTTCCTACTAAAGCAATGGAGAAATTTAGGAATCTTAGGATGAGCAAGGTGCTGGGGGTACTCGTGCTTGCTAGCTATATTTTTGGATTTTTATTACTTTTGTGGTTTATTTTTCCTTCCATTATTGACTGTCTGAGGAACAGAGGCTTTGCAGCAGCTCTGGCATATTCCAAAGCTCTTGTAATTCTTCCCATTGACAGACTGAATTAGTCATTGCTAATATTGATACAGGCTGGGCTTGTGCTCATGGTCTTTCTTATGTAAACACCACTGCCCTTTTAGTCACTGCTTTAACCCCTTGTTTCCTTTGGAAGTGGCTGACAAGGAAGTTTTCCATGCCTTGGGAATCCTGACTCTCAGCTGACTCGCAGATGGCTGGTAGACCCTGTGCTCCACTGGCCTTCTCCACGTGGATGCTGATGCCCTCTGCTTCCGTGGGGTTCCAGGTGGGGAGGAGAGCTGTGAGAGGACCACGGGGATTTCAGGGAGCAGGACAGGAATGGATAACCTTGTTCTGGGGTGCTTGGGCACTTGCAGGTCTAGATTATGGAAGTTTCCTAATGCACTCATTTTTCTAAGATAGTTCGTTCCCTTTTGACACCACTGTTTGTAACCCCTTTATAGTTTATTTGAATTTTCTTAAAAAAAAAAAAAAAAAAAAAAAAAAAAGCCTGAAAATGTGGAAAGGTTTAACTGCATTGGCCCAGAGTATTATGGACAAGTGCCCTAGATACATCTCTGTGTCTTGAACAGCATTGTTCATCTGGTTGCAGCCTGTTTGTTCCTTGTTCTCTCCCCAGCCAGCATGCCCCTGTCCTGCCAAGCTCTCTGCTGCTGTATTATTTTTTTTTCTTTTTTAATGTTTATCGACAACAGAACAGAGTGATCTCACCGTGTTTATGTTCCCCATAATAATGGTGATCTTCAACTGATGCCCCCAGGAATGAGTTCCTCTTTTAGCCCACTGAGCTGCAGCAATCGCTCGCTGATGTGCCCATTTGCAGAGGCTTTATCTGGATGATCTTCTACATCCTTTGATTTGTCCGGGTTTCCTTTCTACCAGCGTCTTTAATTAGCTGGACCCTGCTGTGGCCTGCTCGTTCCTGATGCTCTGCCTTGTCTGCCTTTCCCTTCAGGGGCGATGTGGGTTGTGCAGCTCCCGGGGTTGGTGGACAAAGCTTGGGTGTATTTTTAGCAGCTGCAGATCGCGGGCAGTTGTTTGGTGCTTTACATAGCTGACTGATCCTCAGTCATGGATGTCGTTAGAAGTTCCTGGATGCACAGATCCAAAGGCTGCCAGCTGCTATTGATCATTTTCCCAGCATAAAGCTGAAGGTGGCAGCTTGGCAGAGGAGCAGGCATTTCCTCTGGTGGCAGCTCATTTTCCCCTTCAGCTGGAGCTGGCAGTGACCTTGGAGCTGGCGTGCCTGCAGAGCTTGCTTTCCGCTCCCATATTTATCATCATTTTTAATCTGTGTGATCACAGCACTTCATCTCTCTGCCTCTCAGCTGCCTTCTGCCCTTCAGCACGAAAAGTTGACTGGAAGGCTGAGCAAAGAATATGGCCTTCTCCATCATATTATCCCCTCCCAGACGGGTCATCTCAAAGTTGTGATGCTCCTGATCAAGACCTTGCCTCCCTGCTCTCTGGTCCACTTGTGGAGTTTGAAGTCTGTTGTTTGGGCTGTGACAAATGTTTACTGAGTAGTGACACCCATTCACCTCAATGTGGACCAAGTTAATGACAGAAGAAACAACCTGTTCTGTATTTGCTTTCTTCCTTTTCTCATGGGCATTGTGTTCTGCAAAAGGACAACAGAGCCCGCAGGAATTAGTATGCAGGAACATCCTCTTTCCATTTAAAATGTGCTAAGTGTGATGTTTGCAGCTATGGTTTGAGGGGAAGAAACAAAGCAGCCAGGGTTTGTAGAGAAGCTCACACTTTGGATGAGGCAGGTTTTTCCCTCCAGCATGTGATACCCCAACAAATACATTCTCATATCCCGGGAAGCAGTACTGGCTCTGAGCTCATCTGCTTCTGTGATACAAGCAGCCAGAAGCTGACAGATCCTAAAGCTTGGAAAGGCATCCAAGATAACTCCACAGAGCTGGTCTGGGTGTTTATTTGGGATCTGGGGAGGATTTAACAAGCTGTCAGGCAAGAAATGAAAACCCCAAGCAGTGGTGGGAAGGTGGTGGCGGGGGAGAGACGCGGGAGGGGAAGGCTCTCGATGTGCTGGTGCTGCTGTAGAGCTGGGAATTTGCTCACTCCCTACTCCAGAAAGCAGCACAGCCGGGCTGCAGTGGCATCAAGCCTGAGCTGAAGCCCAGTTTCTCTGCATGACTCCTGAGCTCCAGATCTGCTGAAGGCACACAGCTTTTCTATTCAGTGCGGAGTGAGCTCGCGTCCTCCTGCAGCCTACACTGTGGGCCCTAAGAAATGAATGTGTAAATATTTTGTCTCTCACAGCAGCCCAAGGTCATCTTTCTGGAACAGCAAACAGGCACAGAATCCAAAGAAGATCAGTCTGTCATATGAGTAAGGTTAGCATCTGCACTTACAAATGACAAAGGCTATTAATCCTCATGCTGTAATCCCCAAGCTGTTTGCCAGCTGGCAGCAGGAAGATGCTCCTGCTCAACCCACACAGCTATCCATGTTTTTTCACCTTTATAAAGCAGATATAGGTCAATACTGTAGCCTGAATAAAAAAACCTTGGTGGATGCCATTCATCTCTTTTGGCATTACAATCCCTCTCCTCCTCCACACAAACCCTCTACAGAAATGAAGGGGTAAGAGGAGAGCTCTGGGCTGGGTTCACCCTGTGCTGCTCCCCCAAAAGAAAAGGTTGAAGGTGAGATTTTTTTTTTCCCCTGCCCTCTGTTCCTGAGTTTGTCCTGGGTGGATGAATTTTGAGATCTCTCTGCAAAGCTGAACAACCTTAGCAAAACTCTGTCACTCGACAGGTCTTTGCACCCAGAGCAGGAAAAATCTAATTCTTGCAGAACACAAAGAAAATTCCAGTAATGAGTCTTAATTGAGGAACCTGCATAGGATTTGGGTATTGCCCATCACAGGAGCATGAACCCTTGAATCCTCTGGTGGATACCACAGTGATTCAAGCAGAAGGAAGACTCCAGGTGGTGATGCAGGTAGGCTGTGATAGTCTGTCATCTCACACACCAAAAACTGTACAGTCACTGGGTTGCCCCCAGTGAGTTTAGGCAGCTGGGGCTGGAAATAGCTGGGGAAGAAACACAAAAGCCAGATGGGAGCTGTGAAACACTATTCAGACCTGTTACTTGCTCATCGCTCAAGGAAATTGGAAAGCATTTTTTTTTTTGCTTTAACAGAAATCACAGCTGCTTTGGCAGCTGCAGGTGTGAGGAGCTAAGGATGTTTCCTCTTCATTTTTCTATTTCCTCTGGCTGTAGTGAGGGACATCAAATAGACACCAAATACTCTGGAGATGTTTGTCCCCTGTAGTGCCATTCCCAGTGTGGGCTGATCTTACTGAGAAACAAGAGACAAAAAGCTGATATTGGTCGTGGGTGTGGAACAAGGATTCAGGGTTCACACAAAAGCAGGATGCTTCCTGAGCCCCACAACCATTAATTAGCTGTGACCTCCAGGGAAGGCACTTCATCCTGCCAAATACTTCCCTTTCCCTTCATTTCTCTTAGGCTAACATTGCAAATTTCTCTCTTCATTAGCAACCAGGAAAAAAAAAATCATATCATTTTGCCAGCTTTCCTCATCCCTGTTGTGTCTTGTTAACACTTTCCAGGTGCTTTTCCTTCATGCTGTCTCCATCACTGCATCTCCCATGCTCTCATTAACATCCACAGAGGTCTGGCACGAGGCAGGTCAGTGCCTGGTAGCAATATTTTATGTTCATGGTGCTCAGGATAAAACCTGTCCTCTTGTCACTATGTGGCAGCTCAAGCACAAGCTTCCCAGTGAAACTGGTACCACATCTCCCCCGTGTTCCTCTGCTGGCACTGCCGTGGTTTGTGTCTTGCTGGGCTCTATTCTCAGCTGTAACTCCACTGACTTTTTTTTTTCCCAGCAGAGAGTTTTGTTTGTCAAGAAGAGTAAATGAAGTAATCATTTGGTAGACTTAGCATTTAAATACTGCCTGACATTTATATGTGTGTGTATATATAAAAATGGTTTTTTTTCTTTTTTTTTTTTTATGGCAGAGTGCCGCGGGGCGTTTGCATGAAGCACATCTCAATGTATATTTGACTCTTGATTTAAATACACGGTGTGTAATAAGTTATTTTTAGTGTGTATTGACTTCTTTCTATATTGGAACAATATACCATCCCTGGCAGGGGTTTTGTTTGTCTCTCTGTGGCGGGCACAGCTGGACACTGCAGGCACTGAGGTGTGTCCTTGTCCTGGTTCCTCCTCCAGCTCCATGAGGTGGGAGCCGTTCCCCTCAGGAGCTTTGTGGGTGGACAGACATCACTCCTGGGGTTTGTTGCCACAGGACAGGGTTGTGAGCCTCCTACTGCACCTCCCTCCTGGTGTTTAGCAGAATATTTAATATTTCCCCTCTCTCTGCTGTCGTCTCCTCGGCACAGAGAGCTGGTTGGGGTTTGAGTGATTCAGCCCCGTGGCTGAGGGAGCACCAGGAGCAATGGAGATCTCAGCTCCTCTTTCCCAGCCTGAGATCACAGAGCCACTGAATGGTTTGGGCTGGAAGGGACCTTAAAGACTGTCCCATTCCAACCCCCTGCCATGTGCAGCCTCCCACTAGACCAGGTTGCTCAGAGCCCCATCCAACCTGGCCTTGAACAAGTCCAGGGCTGAACATCCACACATTCTCTGGGCAAGCACAAAATTTATCTATAAATTGTTTACTTTAAAAAATAACAGCACAGACAAATTAATGAAATGCCACATCCCTAACTTCTGCTGGTGCAAAATCAAGGCTTCTGAAGCTTGCATTTATTGTCAAATTATTTTTATGGTAAATGAATCTATAAAGGGAGAATTTTTCCTACTGTGAAGGTTAAAAGAAACAAATTCAAATGTCCTTTTCACTTTCGTAAAGTTCAAAGGTTTGCACTGAAAATCATGCCTTGAATCTAGTTACAGAATGGCTGGTATTGACTGGAGAGAGGCCACTGGGATGGTGTGAGCATTGTTTCACTTGCTGGGTACGTGATTGAAAGAGATATCTGGAGTGCAAAACTGTGATAAAAAGATGAAAAACACAAGGAAAAGATGTTTGGATATTCAATTGGAAAACTGGTATGGGTTTATTCTTAGCTTTTCATGTAGATGACAATGAAACATTTTTTATTCTACTTAAGTGCTAACGTGCATGATCATACAATATATTGCCTCTTGCTAATTATATGCTGCGTTAGGAATACTAATGTCTAGATGATATCTGGCTGGTAAAAAAGAGAAAAAAAATTTCAGCACTAAACCCAGCTTCTGCAGAATTCTGGGCTGAAACTACCCCTGCACACACACAGCTGTCCACACCTTGGAAACAGTCGTATTTTGTTGTGGAGAATGCTGCTGTTACAGGTTTCATCAATAAAATAGAAGCAGATGGCTCATGTAGACATGCAAACCCAACGTATCTTCCTTTTTGTCCTCGCCGCAGCAGAACGGAGTGAATATGCATCCAGGAGAGGGGGACGTGCTCTGTGCAGAGCAGGGATGCAGGAGCCTGGTGCATAATGCAGGGCTGGGGAGGGATGGGAAGTGTCTGCCCTGCCCTTGGTCCCCCTGCCCACCCACATGGACGCAGGGGCCCCGTGGCAGCAGGCTTGGCGCAATAGGACACGAAATAAGGACATGGACTCGTTCTCAGAAGGCTGAAGATTGACTCCTGTTGGAGAGGATGAAGGAGCTAGGCCCTGCAGAGATGATTTATTAGTAAAAGATTCTAAAAGTATGAAACCCACAAGAGGAATAGAATTAAAAGCAAGATTTGAACTGTAAGCATGGACAGGAAGAAGGTGATTAGATAGCTGAAAAGACTTGGCTGGGTGAGTCAGTGACACCCCTGCCAAGACAAAAGGATGAATGAAAGGCTGCACCTTCTCAGGTATCAGGGATAAGGTGGGTTTCACAGGTTTTGGTATGTAGAGTAGTATTGTAATGTTGTAGTTCCCATAGGCTGTATGTAGATTCTGTAGGTTTTGTATCTTGAGGTGATTGGTTAACGCTCATTAGAATATTCACGATAGAAAGGGTTAAAATGGAATGTAACAAGGAGCTCTGCCTCTTCTCTTCGCCCCTTCTCCTGCCCTTCTCTTTGCGCCCCTTCTCTCGCTCTTGCCCCTTCTCTTGGACTCTCTTTTCGCCCTCTCTTGCCCTCTTGGACTCTTTGCATTCCTGCTCCTGGATCCCTGGACTCTTCCCCAGTCAGGCTGCCTCCCCACGACCAATAAACCACGTGTCCCAAAGAGTATCCTGGTCTTCAGATCATCTCTCTCATCGGACACAACCAGCGTGCTTTCTAATAGACTTCAATCTCCATTTATTGCTCTGGGAACTTCCCTTTATACTATCTTACAAAGAACCCACCCAAGGGGTGGAAGAAAGACAAACTTTTTGGACCACATTGGTCGAGTCAGAGGGACATCAAACGAGGTCCCTCCTAGGGAGAGGAATGCAAGAAAACAGGATAGTGTAGAAAAACACATCCTTTGTTTACAGGATCGTGCCTGGGAAAATGTTTTAGAGAAATCAAAACATTGCAGGCACAAACCATGACTACACAGGCTGGGGCGTTCCAGGGGTGGAAGAGATTCCCATGTCCCACTGAAGCCTTGGACTGGCTACCTGAAACAGAGGCCAGACAAAACAAAGGGAATATCAACAGGTATTTATTAAAGGCCTTCACTTGGTACACCTTGGGCAGTCAAAAGCCTCCAAGGGGCTACACCCAAGCTGGACAATAATAACCAGTTTTTCATACAGTTAAGAGTTTGGTCCATTTCCATATCAGGGGTTAATCCTCCAATTACAGTTTCAGGTACTGAAGTAATTTACTCCAAGTTTGCCCCCCCAATTCACTGTTTGCATCTCTTGGGGCCTGAGGCAATAAGGTCCCCTTGAGTTTCAGGCCTAGAGAGGAATTATTTTGTCTGGAGAAAACAAGAGAACAGTAGATGACAGGCTTTGTAGTTTTAGAGTTATACACTGAAGCAGTACAGGATCTGAAAAATGTAAAATCTGAATCCTATGGCATCACCATCATGTCTCTGCTTCCCTCTGCATACAGCCATTCAGCCAGCTCTGTGGGGAAGGAAAAGGGCTGGCTATGCCTTTGACATCTACTCTTCCCTGCTCTCTCATCCAGCCCTGGCAGGAGCTGGGGGAGAAGCCCCTCCAGCCCCCTCTGTGGTGGTACCCTGGACTCAGCATTTCTCCTACACACCAGGGGTATGTTGGCACCTGCAGGAGGGCACACAGAGTCAGTGTCACCAGGGTCCCTGCTCTGTGTAGATACCAGCCTTGCTGACACCCTGGCTGTGTGTATGGGGCACAGAGGGATGGCCCCATTGAAGCTGAGGTGGAAACAAAGGTAAGAGCTCAAATGATGAGCTGGAGAGCTGAAACTGGGCCAACAAAGGGTGTATCTGTATCTGGTGGCTACTTTTGTTTGCATCTACCTTTGGTCATGATGTATTTGTGAGTGGTTTACTTCTGGTAGGTTGCAGTTGTAATCCCCGCCCACATGAAGATGGAGAACGATAGAAGCTCAAAAAAAAAAAAAAATTCCCAGATTGGTGACTTTGAACTGGGGTTAGTTTGTTCCTCTCAGAATAGCAGTGCCATATTTGAGGGAGACATGAGAAACCACGATTTCTGCAGCCCTGCTGGCACCCACAGGGCTGGCTTTCCAGGACCAGCCCTGAAATAGAGTTTCTTTTTCTGGCAACAGTTGGTAGCTTCAGTGCTTGGAAACCTCAGCAAAGGCAGCTGATATAAGACATGTCTGAGGACACAGAAAACCCAGCCCAGGGCCCTTCATCTTAAAGACTGTGGAGAAATGAGATATGCTGGGAGGCTCTGAGAGAAACTGGGCAGTTTGGAAAAAATCACCCTCCTTGGTATAAACTGGGGATGAAATACATGTTTTGCTAAGGAATGATGTTCGTGGGTGAGCAGGCTCGGCTGAGAAGGCTGGCAGGGGCTGCAGGGTGGGCTGGGGTTTGCTCTGGGTTGCAGCAGTCCCCCAGCAGCTCCTCCAGGCACAGAGGGGGATCTGCAGAGCCAGGCACTGCCTGCAGGTTGCTCAGGGGTTTGGGAGCTCAGGTGGGTGCTGCTGCCAGGGTCTGAGTCAGTGCCAGGGCAATATTTTCCTGGCCTGGTTATCCTGACACTGCTTCACCCCATGCATTTTATGAAAACCACTTAAAATTCTCCCTGCCCAACCAACCAACCTCAATTCTCCCACCAACTCACCCCAATCCTCCCCAGTAACCCCAGTGCTGAGGAATGCTGGTGATGGCTCTGGAGGAGCACTGCTGGGAACGCCACTGTTCCTACAGCCTCACCCTGTCCTTGTGAGAGTGTCCTCAGCCTCAGGTGGGTTTTCCCAGGCTGATTCCCAGTTCAGGGCTAACCAGCACAGGGTTTGTTTCACTCCTGCAGGCAGACTTGCCTGTGAGCCCCTGTGAGCTCAGCACACAGCACAATGAAGCTGCTGGCACTGAACTTGGAGAGAAGTCACCGGGCCACTGGTCTTGGTGCCAGCGCTTGGTCAGCTTGGCCTAAGTGAGGCTGCCTGTAAATCTGGTGATAGAAACTCAGGTTTTCTGTGTGCCTGGTGTACAACACCTCCCTGCAAATGCAAAGCTTAGCACTCCACTTGCTGCTCCTGCTGGGACATCACTGCTCAGCACGAGCACGTGTGGGCCCTGCCGGGCTCCCGGCTGTGTTATGTTTTATCGTTCTGATTATCCTGTCCTTCCTCCAGCTGCATTTTAATTCTTTAGAATGACTTCATCCCTTGGCAAAGCACCAAGTGCTGTTTTGTCAAGACATCCTTTTTTTTTTTTTTTTTTTTTTTTTTTGTCCTAATTTTGACCACTTGGAAAAGTCACATTTTTAATGTCAGGAAACTAAGTTTTGAATTTCAGCAAGAGAGTGATATCATTTTTTCACGAGAGGGTGAAAGCATTCCCACTTCTCAATCAGCTCAGTGGAGGCTAAAGCTGAGCTGTCTGCCATCTGTCTCCTCGCCAGCCTCTCTTCCACCACCATCACTTTTTAACAGGTTGGCCAATTTCAATCACATTTGAGAGCAGGGTAACTGTCTCAAAGGCAGTTATGCTTCTACAAATTTTGTCAGCTGGCAGAGGATCATTTCCAGAGAAGCAGAAAGGAGTGGGTTTGATGGCCAAGGTTTGGTGAGCTGGTCCATTGGGATAGCTCCAACATGTGCTGCCTCTGGTTGAGCTGGGGGTGTCCAAGGGGGACATGGTGGAATTTGGTTGGGGATGTGGGTAGAGTGTAGGGGGTAAAGAGCACAGGTATGTAGGAAAATGAACTACATTTTTTCTGTTCTTCCCCAGCTTGTTTCAGAAGGTTTTAAAAAAGTTTTTCTCAAATGTAAAAAAGTAAAAGAAAAAAAAAAACCCAAACAAAACAATTAAAATAACAACGAATTTTCTTGTGCAATGAATTGGAAGATTGAGAAGAAAAATAGTGTTCTAGTACAGCAAGAACAGAAAGAGAAAGAGCTGGTCTGCATTTTAGATGGAGGCAGGATTAGCCTCCCAAGGCATCTGCTCCCTCTGAGGTTGGCCAACCACTGGGAGGCATGAACAGGGTCCAGACACTGGAGCTACTCATCTTCATTTGCTGTGACAAGCCAATGGCTGGGAAAGCTTTTGAGGGTCTGTGTCTGCTGGAGACAGCTGAGTGGGCCAGGCCAAGGATGAAACCTAGCCCAGGATGCAGCTTCTCACATCTGAAACTTCTCAGGTACAAATGCAGAACATTTTGGGTGCATTTTATCTTCTGAAAATACCTTCTGCATGCTGTGCTTAGAAATGCAGCACCTGTGTAGGTATATGTGGCCTGGGAGGGCTGGTGCTTCTATACACACATCTTTTGAATGTTTGGTGCTTGAATTCAAAAAGACACATTAATTTAATTCATTTTCCCTTCACATTTGACTCGAGGAGACGTAACTACTTTGAAATGAAGGGCTTGATTTTTTTTCCCTAATTCTGTGATACAAAAACAAATGCTAATATTCTGGGGTTTTATATTTCCAATTGCTCTAAACCGTTTAAAAACACATATTTGTTATAGCACCTAATGTGTCAGGCAATCCTGCTTTCCAAAGACTAAAATAAAAGAAGAAAGCTGCTCTTCTATTGTCTGCCTGTCCAGGTTTTATCTCCTGCAGCACACATTTAAAACCTTATCTTCTCAAATAATATCCCTGTCAACAGACACTTTGGTCCTGGTTCATGGGTCTGTTTAATTTCCTCTGCACTAAAACACTGTGCAAGTCAGCTGGGCAGTGATTCCTGAGCAGGCATCCCTGGTGGAGTGGAAAACTCCTCTCCAGACAAGGAGGGAGGGTGATTTCTCATGTTTCCAGTGCAGGAGGAAGGAGATGGGATGGGGTGAGATGGAGCATCTTCTCTTCTTCCTGACAGAGGTCCCTTTGAGCCAGCAGAACAGTGCAGGTTTACACTGGCAGGGGATCTGCTTCCCTGCTCTTTCTGCCCCCTTGGAAAGTGGGAAAAGAAAAGCAGCTACACTTGGATTGTGGAAGAATTTCCTCAGGGCTGGTCAGGGGATGGAAACACCTCATGGATCCAGCCGAGGAAACACAGCTGACCTTTTGGCTTGTAAATTATTGCCTGCTAGTAAGTCCTGCTTGTGTGCTGACAGGAGAGGGGAAGAGGTATCCTTGCAGCAGAAATTGTGTTGAATGCTAAAAAAAAAAAAAAAAAAAAATACAGCAAATCTCACTAAGATTGGAGTGAGTGATGCTGTCGTTCATTCAGCTCTTAGGCACGGAGTAGGTGCTTCTGTGTCTTCCTTTTCTATCTCTGCTTACAGAAGTGATATTACTGAATTAATTACCACATCTTTGTGAAGAGCTGAAGAATCGCTCAAGTCCTCAATTCAGCAGCAGAAAAACGTCAGATTCATCTCACGGTAAATTTAAAATTACACCAACCTGAACTACTGCTACTGGCAGCATAATAATAAGGCAGGTAATCAAAATCAATTAAATTCTAGTGCCTTCCTATTGTCCTAGAAAATTCAAATTTGAAATTGGGAGTTTCATTTGACTTCTCAATAAAAGCAGCAGAGCTTCAGAGATAATTCGAAGTAAATATGTGGCCATGAGTGATCTTTCCTCAAGCTGCAAAGGCCAGGGGAGCCATGTGTGCACATGTCTGTGCACTCTGAGTACCAAATACAGCCAGGTGATCCAAGTCAAGGGAATGACTGCTCTGAGGCTTCTGCATTGACATGTGCTAGCTGAGCCTCAGACTTGCCAATTAAAATTTGTTAAAATTTGTGTGAGATATTGATCCAGGTGAATGCCAAGTGCAGTGTGCTTCCATTCCCACTGTCTGGGAAGAGGGAGGAGGACAAAGCCTGGTGCAAAATCCTCTGCAGAACCTTCATGGAGCAACCAGAGGGAGAGGAACTCCCTGTGTCCTTCCAGCAGTGACATGACCAGATAGAATATTCATTGGACATATTACAGATCACAGGGGAACAGGGAAATTGCCCAGGAGCTTCAAAGGCTGTCAAAATGAGTATTTTCCCATTGCATTTTGCCTTGGTTTTGGCACTGTCTGAGCCTTTGAGCAGCAGGATGGGAGGTGGCAGTAGTTGTTTTGGAAGTGTTCAAGGTAAGGCTGGATGGGGCTTTGAGCAACATGGTGCAGTGGGAAGTGGAACAAGGTGATCTTTAGGGTCCCCTCCAACCCAAGCCATTCTGGGGTTCTGTAGGCTGGGCTGAGTGACTGCTTGGAGAGGGAGGCTGTGGCATGAACGTGAGTCTGCAGGAGCAGTGGTGTCATCCGTGGTGGTGGTGAGGAAATGGGTCCCAACACGACAGGAATGAACGACACTCACACACTGAGATGTTCAAGGCAGAGAAGAGAGAATTTATTTACAAACCTCAAGTTTTATAGAATTTCAACAGCAACCAGGATGAAACTGTCCTCTCCAACCACACTAATCAAACCAACAGTCCACCAATTCTCTCCTCCTCCTCAAAAAAAAAAAAAAAAAAAAAAAAAAAAAAAAAAAAGCAAAACCATCATTATTTACATAAAAAGTGTGTAAAAAACTCCATTACAAAAACAATGTAAACATCAGAAAGCTTTAAAAGAACTTTAAAAAAACAAGAGAGAAATGGACATAGCTGGCAGGCGCAGAGGAAAACTTATTGTCTAGAGATGTTTCTTCTTGGGAAAAAGCCCTGATCAAAGCCCAGGCTTGTTGCTGGGGCTGATCTAAGCCAGTGTTGTACCAGTAACTCCAGTGCAGCCATTGGAACCAATCTGTCTGTCCAGAAAAACTCATCTTGTGCAACTCCTTTTCACTCTGGGAGTGACCCACTTCTCCCAGGAAAGGTCCCTACACATAGCTGATGCGTTGTTTGTTTTTGGGGTTTTATTTTAATACTTTTTTTTTTTTACCTTCCTATCTTGCAGTATTTACATACAGAGTTAGGCTTTTGGGGAAAGGGATTTCCCCTCTTTTAGGATGCTGTATTTTACAGGTGAGATTTTACTGACTCCTTTTAATCTTTTTCTGGGCCTTTCTGGTGGACTCTTGGTTGTGAGGGTAGGCTGAACCTGGTATCCCACCTACTGCCCTAAGGAGGCTGCTCAGCAGTAAAATCCCACTGTCTGGCTGAGAGAAAGGACTTGTCCTACCCCACAGTGACCTGCTCTTTTATTTGGGAGGAGGTCTGGGCTGTTTTGCTGTGCAGCTTTTTTTTCCCTACAGCAATCCAATTCCTGGCCATGGGATCATGGGTGTAAGTGCCAGGGTGGGACCCAGGGCACCGTGGTGGAACATCCCAAAACCTCAGGGGAAAAAGTGGGCCAGGATCTGATGGTGGGCATGGAGGGAAAAGGGAGAATCATAAATCAGGAGGGAAGAGGAACATGACCCAGAGAGTGCAGAGGAGCTGGGCTCTCTGCCAGCAGGACCGAATTGGACTCCTCTCCCTCCAGCCCTTCCAGGCACTGGGTTGTGTCTCTCCCAGCCCTGCCCTGAAGCGAGCAGAGCTCTCGCCCTCTCTCGGTGCCGCAACGAGCACTGGGCACCCCCGCGGCTGCCGGCCCGCTCCGCGCATCCTTCAGCCCGCCCTGAGGAGAGGTTTTATGGTCCTCCTTGCCCGCCCTCTCCCCGGGCTGCTCCCCTCTCCCGGTTCTGGCGTTTCACGTCCCCATCCTCAGCCGCGAGCCCCAGGCAGCTCCTCACCGCCTGTTCAGCTCTGAGCCGCGGCACCTGCTCCATCCTCCGCCTCAGCCCGCAGCCCGGCCCGGCGCGGAGCATCCCGGTGGCTGGACCTGCTCCTCCCTCCTCCCTTCTTCCTCCTCCCTCCCTCTCTCTCCTTCCCTCCCTCCCTCCCTCCCTCCCCGCGGCCTCGAGTCGCGCCAGTGATGGAGAGAGCGTCACCGTCTCCTAGCAGCGCTCCTAGCAACGCTCCTAGCAACCGGGCAACATCTGCTCCCGCTGGACCAATCCGCGCGGGGAACATCTGGGCACCCACCTCCGCGGGCTGCGGCCGGGAGGTGATGCGCTCCTCAGTGGCTGCAGGGACCCGCAGGAGCTGCCACCGCCGCCGCCACCACCGCCACCAACACCACCAGCAGCACCGCCACCACCTCCTCCAGGAGCAGCGAGGGAAGGACGGAGCAGCCCTCCCTCTGGAGCCGGGGCTCGCTGGGTGAGTGCCACTGAGCCGGGGACAGCGAGCTCTGGGGTTTGCCCGTGTCAGCGAGGTGGCGTGGGGCTGTGCTGGTGGGATCTGCTCCAAAGGGTTTAGCAGGTGGCTGTTGGCGTGGAGGAAGTTCTGTGTTTGTTTGGGAGCTCTCGTGGCTTTGCTGCAGCGTGGGAGAGGGAAGAGAGCCGAGAGGGAGGCTCGGCGCGTCCCGCAGTGCCACGGGCAGAGGTGCTGCTGCTCTGCCGGACTCCACAAAAAGGTCACTTCGATCAGAGTCCTCTTTTTACGGTCAGAGCTGAACTCTGCAAAGTAACCGTAGCTCCTCTTTCCATCTCCTGTTAATGCTGTCATCCTCTGGGATGACAGAACTGTCTAAATATAGTTGTGGCTGCGAGACAGGAGTACGCGCGCATACAAGCTCTCCTTGCTTCCTCTCTTGCAGGATTTAGACATGTCTAATTCCGTTCATTCACCCAAAAACCCGAGTGTCTCCGGCACACACATGTAGAAGTGCAGAGTTTAGGCATGCACATGTGTCTGTGATCGTTTTTTCTCCCCTCTGAGAATGGGAGATACTCTTACTACAGCGTGCCAAACGCTTCACCAGGGAGGCAAGCAGGCACCAGCCTGGAAAACGTACCGTGTGTCAGGCAAACTCTGAAATGTGCACCCTGTCTAAGAGAAATGGGAATCTGGCTTTCCCCAGACCTGTACTGCTCTGCAGGCAGCGTGAGTGTGTATGATAGAAAATTAATGCTGCTACTCAAAATAATGGCATGGTTTTAATAGCAGCCCTTTAGCGTTCCTCTGAGGTTGACAAGAATTAATGGAGAAAATAATGTGCCATTTTAAGAGGTGGTTGGGGCAGAATTAATGTTCTAGCTCCAGAAGCATCCGGATGTTTAGAGGAGCAAGCTGTATTTTTGCAGCATTTGCTCTGAGAGGATTATAGCCACACCACTGAGAGACTGAAATGTTTTTCTTTTTTTTCTTCATGTTTTATCTACTTTCCTAATGTGTGAAAGGGACTCCAGGAAGCAAGGTCAAAGTTAGAGAGTGGTGTGTAACACCAGAACTCCTATTTATCCCTGTTACTGAGCCCTGTGGGGATGCTGAAATAGCACTTTCTCCTCTTGTGGTCCAGCTGCTCGCCGTGTTTGTCCTGATTTTGCCACCTGAGCCCTGTGTGTTTCTCCTTGATCCACCACGGCAGGTGACCGTTCAGCAGTGCCGTGCTGCCAGAAATGCTCGCTGAGCCCGTGCGAGGGGGAAATCTTACCAGAACTGCTGAGATTACCCCAGAAAGACCCTTTGCAGGCTGACTCCACATCCTCAGGTAACTAACAAGTTTGAAAACTTCAGCTGGTTGGGCTCGAGTGAGGGAATTTACCGGGATTGATGTCAAAAAGGGGTGAACCTGGAATTGTTATTTTATTCCGTTGAGGAAAGCAGTGGGACTGTAAGGAGGGAGACAGGAATAGTCACTCAGCCATTAAGTCTCATGCCTCCCTGCCCTCACGAGAGCTATTAAGATGCTTGTGCCTTGTACACATGTGTGCCCAGGGAGAATCTGCAATTAGGGAGCTCTGCAGAGCAATCAGCAAACTAAAAGGCGGTTTTAAAGCGCAAAGCCAGCAGGCAAGAGTGCTGCCGGGGGTTCCCACCTCCCCGTCAGTCAGTGAAAGGGGGCTTGCTCTGGCTGATGAGGCTCGGTGTGCCAGAAGGGCTGCCATCCATGGGCAGCCGTGAGAAATCCTGGGGCTGGCATGTGTTTTCGATCCACATGTTCGCCTGCCTGTGGTCTGGTGGCTTCCCATTATCAGCCGGGAATCCTACAGTGGGACCAGCTGCTAATGCTGCTCTAGGAGGGGAGAAAAGCGGCAGCAGAGCATGTGAAACCAGGGGCACGTTTCAGCTGAGCACCCCCTAATTGCGAGAGCTCCGAAGGTTAGAGACGGGGGAGTTGATCACCGCAGCTTGACAGCAGTGGCAAGGACACGATGATACGTCCTGCCCTGTCAAAGTCACGTCTCCCGCTGATGATAAAGGCCAGCTTCTGTGCTCTCAGAAGCCTCGGGTTTTGTGCTTGAGCACGCAAGAGATGCTCTGCGAAGGTCTCCGTCTCAGGCAGCTGTAGCTCGCATATCGATCCCTCTCCTTTACGCTGCGATAGGAACCCTGCAGGGCAGCGGCACATTTGAGTCACCACCTCCGTGCGCAGCTTGGCGGGGCTGGCTCGGCCAGCCGGCTCCCTGCTCACCCCCTGCAGGTGTCTGCATCAACAACCGAAGAGTATCGACTCGGAGGAGCCCTTTCCCCGCAGCACTGAGCAGGCAGGGAGGAATTGTCCTCCCGAGGAAAGGCAGGGGAGGTGCAGGAGCAGGCAGGCGTGGGGGATGCTCCCAAGGGCTCGGGTACAACTTCTGGGACGGGGCTGCTGTGCAGAGCCGGGGCTTGCAGATCCCTCTCTGTTGTCTGAGATGCAAAAGCACGAGCTCAGGTGTTATGGTTTTATTTTTTTTTTCCCCTGGATGTTTAATCATTTGCTAAACTCCGTCTTAGCTCCCGTCTCGGCTAGGCTGCAGCCCCGTGGACATCGCCCGGCATTAATTCGTGCCCAAGAGGGGCTGCTGTCACTGGGGCGATGCAGGAGCGCAGCTGAAGTGACTTTGCCGCAATTTGCAGTTCAAATGGGAAGTTGCCATGATATTAATCTGTTTCCAATCCAATTTAGATAAGACAGCCCTCTGTCCAAACACGCCTAATAACTCCGCGAGCACCAACGCCGCAGAGCGCCGTAATTATTCCTGGGGAAATAAACAGGAAAGGACACATTTCGCTCTGTTGAAAGTACAATTAGAGCCCTTGCGAGGCTGAGCCGGAGAGCTCCGAGCCTGAGACAGAGGCGCCTGCTCCCTCACTGCCGCGCACATCTGCGATTTATATTCCGAACTCGCATCAGCGCTAATGGCAGCTCCAGCCGCCGCGGCCCGATGCGCTGTGCATCCCGAGCAGGCTGGCACCGGCGGGGCTGGCAGCACCGGGCAGGGCAGCCCCGGGGCCGCCGAGCCCCGGCAGCGCCGCAGATCACACCGAGCCCTCGGGGAGCAGCAGAGGGCTGGCGGCTGAGCGCTGCCGGGATGCTCGCTGCGCTTTCCCGGCGCTCCTCCAGGCTGGAAGGACAAAGCTCAGGCTCAGGACTCAGCGCTGTGCTGGGTTGGTCCCCGTGGGGAGATTTGGCCCCGTGCCTTGACTTGTGGTGTAGCGCTGGAAAAAAACGTAATGTGATTAAGATGTATCTGTCTCTGAGCTTGAGTGAGGCAGAGGCAGTGACTCATACCACCTTGCTGGAGCTGTCAAAACACTTGGCTCGCGAGAATAGCCTTCTACACAAAAAGCACTGATTCAATATGTTTATATTTAAACAAAACACTAAGGGTCTGATTCACTGCGGCATTACTACAGCCCTGGGTGGCTGTAACCCCAGCCAAGCAGCTCCCAGGCACGCACAGAGCCATCAGTGCTGACTTCCAGTAAGTGTTAGAGAAGGGCTCGGTCCTTGCGAGCCTCCTGCAGGGAGAGGGCTCCCTGGAGGGCTTCAGCATCGGTGCTGTTGTTGAGGGCACAGTGCGAGGTCACAGCTCATGCCCTCGTTCCCCTGAACCTGCAGACAGATGTGTGGGCACCAGCAGCAGCCACAGAAGATGACGGTGATGAAATGAGTGGTGGGGGGATGGCAGCTGCACTGATCACAAGAGCAGACCCTGAGTTTCTCTTTAGGGACTTGTGTGCCTTCAGCTCGCTTTCTCACCCTGCAGGGGTGCAGGCAGCACCCCTTCCCTCCCGGGGAGCTGAGCCACCTGTGACAGCCCATGGGAGCTGCTGAGCTGGGGAAGTGGGTGCTCCAAGCTCTGCAGATTTGGAGCTGCTGGGATTTGCTGACAGATGGTGTGGTGTTGAGCAGCTTGGGGCTACTTTCCTCCTCTAGTGTAGTCTTTCAGTTAAAACTGGGAGCACTTTCCAAGCCAAACTGACAGCCTAGAGGTGCTCTTGGTGTTTGCTTGGTCGTTGTTTCCCTTCCTTGCTCCTAAACTGAGTTATGGGTGTTGGGGTTGTGACAGCTTTGCTGCTTTAGCTGATGTGAGGTCTTTAGGAATTTAAATTCAGCCAGCCAAGGGTACGTCCCAGGCTGGTGCTGAACATAACCCCGTGAAGGGGATGCTGGTTGGGTGCTCAATGAACCCCCTGCCGGGATGGTCATGTGTGTCCCTCAGCAAAATACAATTTTTCCGTCTGCTCCTGCCAGCCAGCACCAGCCCCCAGCCCGTGGTATGTGCAAACCCACAGCCCTCCTTCCCTCCCAGCTACAGGCTGCCTCCTTCCCTTGTCCTGGCTCCCTGATGTCTCCAGCACCAGCCATGCTCAGGGGATGCTGAATTTCAGTCACCCTCCATCTCTGGGGCAGGGAGTGGAATTCCCGTGGCCTGGAGCAGCAAGGGAGAGTTCTGCACGGAGCTGGCAGAGCTGCAGAACTGAGCTGAGATGCTCTGCACACTGCCTGTGCTGCCCCTGCACTCAGGATGATTTTCTGCTTCCACTGCACGCAGGCAGTGACACGGCTGTGCTTCCAGCCTTTTCCCTGAAAATCACTGGGGAGCATATTTTAGCATTAAGAGGTTTGGTTTGAGGGAAAGGATCTACCTGTGTGCTGGGTTTGGCTCCTTTCCCAGCCCTGACAGCCTGGGTGGCTATGGGAATGTCACTTCATCTGTCTGTACCTTTGTCTTCCTCAGAGCAGTGTGAGGAAAACTGTAATGTTCTCCCCTCCCATGGCACTGGGAGATAAATGCACTTGTTGTTGTGCTCAGATAACACAGCACAGTGGGGTTTCCACCTAGGAGAACATGATATCAGGGTAATTAAATATCCAGGCTGCTCAGCCTCTGGTGTAACTCCAATACTGGAATAAAACCTGCAAGCAGAGAAGGTTGCTGCATATGAATTTCAATCAGTGTTTGCAGCTACTCAGTGCCAGTGGGGTGATGAAGACCGTGGCCCTGCCCTTGTCCTTGAGAGCTGAGGTGGGCTCTGGGAGCATCTCTGGTGTGTGTGATGACCCAGGGTGGCCAGAACCCTATGGCTGTCATTGACAACCTTGGCAGTGTTGTCCCACTGTAAGAGCAATAGTCCCTCTCCTGGAGAAATGCAATCCCTGTCCTGATGGGTCCCAGAGCAGGGTTGAGTGGTTTTGACTCCAAATGGGGTGTTAATCCACCAGCCAGTTTTCTGCACAGATCTGCAGAATCCTTCATGAGAAACCTCCATCCTCACAGACTTGGAATTCAGTGAGAAAACACAAGAATCCTCTCATTGAAGGGATTTCTTCTTCAGCCCTTTCTTGTGGGTTTTTGCTGTAGAAGAGGGAAGGGAGAACACTTTGCTCCTTCCTGCCAGTGAGGAAGAGATGCTGCCAGTCCCTGGAATGGTTGTGTGGGTATCTCACCTCTCCCACCAGCAGCTAAGACTCAAGGAGCTCCTCATGCCCTTTGGAAGGATCCTTCCAGCAGCAACATGAGGTCTGTGCTCTGGCTGTGCAATACATTCTGGCTTTTCTATTGTGTCAGGGAAGCTGTCCAGAACCAAATCCTTTATTTCCTCAGAAAATCAAAGTTTCAAATGTTCCCACAAGGAGATCCCAATTTGGGAAAGAAAATATTTCCCATAGGACCTGACTTGGAGTTATTCTGTGAAGTGTCTCTGGATACTTTCTTTCCCTGGATTGCCTTTAGACATCAATATAATAACGTGGGGGTTTTGTTGTGTTTGTTTGTGGTTTTTTTTTGTAAGCACATTTAAAAGCAAATAACAGAAATTTCTTATAAAAAGGAGGCTTTGGGAGGAGATTGTGCCTCCCAGAAACGCACATGGCTCCTCATGTTTTCTGGTGAATGGCCAAGCAAAGCCCAGTCCTGGCTCTCACAGAGACCCAGTGCCCACCAGGCTGAGTACCACTGGAGTAATGGACCTCATCAAGATGCTGAATTAGCACCATGTCACCTTTCCAGGGAGATGAGCAAGCTCAGAGCAGGCAGCCAGGCCTGGCTGCAGGTGCCCAGAGTGCCCTGGTCCTCTGCAGGGCTCAGCTCTGGAGGAGCAGACCTCCCCATGGCTCTTGTCGCAGGACAAAAGCCCAATAATTCCTTTTCGTATCCCAAATGTTGAGCCTCTGTCCTCTGTGCCTTGAAAAAGTGCAGCCACCCAGAGAACAAACCAACTCCATCACCTTCCCGCTGAATTCTCCTGCTCTTCTGAGACAACACCACCATCTAGTGAATACACTCTGCACTGTTTTTCCGGGGAAGCCGCGGAGCTCCGTGCATGATGTGTGGAAATCAAACCCCAACCCTCGGGCCCCACACCCCACAGCAGGGCACAGGGTCCTGCACACAGGTGGCCCCATCCTGGTCCCTCCTGCAGTGCACGGTGACATTCCCTTCTAGGGCATCTCCTGCCTGTTCTGTGGGGCTGTGGCTGGCTGTGACACCCCACCCAGCTGTAGGACCAGGAGACCCTGCCTGTGCCCAGTGCTGTGGTGGTCACTCCAGAGAGGGGAGAGGGGCTTGTTGTTCTGGCAAGCCTCTGGATGGCTGTTTCAGAGACAGCTTCACATTTGCCAGCCTCTAGGGTGTTTTTCCAGAGGGCTGAGGGCTGCAGGCTGAGGCTGAGTGTTGTCCTGGCTGCACTTCCCCTCTGGATCCCTCCCTCCCCTGCACACCCCAGACTGTGATGTTGCAGCCACCCCGGCAGCCAGCATTACTGACTTATTTCCCCCTCTTCTTTTGTGCAGAGCTGATCTGATCGGGGCCTACCAAAGACATTAACGACGTCGAAAGTAGCTTACTTTAAGAGAAAATATGCAGAAGAAGAACATTTACATCAAGATTACCATGAGTATTGTCCAAAAGTGAGTATCTCTCCCGCTCCAGACCCCACCCTCCCCCCTAGTTTCATTCCTTGATGCTAAAGACCCATCTATTCCCTCCCCAGCACCTGATACTCCCAGAGGACCGGACTTGTATCCTCAAACTATCCCTCCAGAAACTCCGCTTCCTGGACGACCCCGAGGCCTATCTCCGTAGGTCTGTATTAATTAACAATCTGTTGAGGAAGATTCACCTAGAGACAGAGAGGGAGAGCTATGAATACTTTAAGGAGGCTCCGTGCTATAGGACTGCCTACTCTGACGCACGAAAACGGCTGAAGTTTATGGTGCAGGAGTGCTGTTCCCAGTCGCTCTATTATGAAGAGCTGCACTCGTATCGCATCGTGCCTTACTCTGCAGAGAACGCCGTTTACGGGATGGGCTACACGGGCAGCCACCTGGAGCAAAATTCTCAGTTGCTTATTTATAAAATGAATTAAAGTAGCTGTTAGACCCACTGATGTTTGTTTCTGGATGCTTGGACTGCTTTGTTTGAGGTGTTGAGATGAGGCACTAAATTGCGGATGTGCGAGGGGCCGCCGGGGAGCTGAGTGGAAGGTGCTTTGGATGATGCTCTGCAGCCCCCTGCTGTTAACCCCCCCCGGTGTGAAGCACCTTGCTGTAGCACACAGAGAGGTGTAATACGGGGGTCCTAACCCGCAGAGACTGCGTGCAAGGCAAGGTTTGTAGAAACAAAGCTGCACTTAAAAAGTTACCTGTGTGTAGATACGGATGCTCCAAATCACTTTCGCAGTTAAATTACGCCAGCCCCGGTGCAAGGGGGAGCCCCCCAAGCAGTGGAGTAGTCTAACAGTGAGGAGTCAAACACAAGTTACCTGCTGTAAAAGTGTAGACAGAAAGTTTCTTTGAGAATTGCTTTGACCATGAAGGAGTCAGTGCCAAAGGAATCAGTCTTTAGCTTAGGATTTTCAGAGACTGAACTCGCTTGCTTCTTACAGACGCTCTATACTGAGATTTGCAAGGGGTTGTGGGTTGGTTTTTAAAAAAAAAAAAATAAATCATTGCATTCACCTTTTACTTATATTATCTCTTAGCTGGTATCTACTTTGCTATTTTAATATGAACCAGAATGACTCACAGGAAAGATTGTTTCTTCAGCCCATCATCGGTGTTCCCTTAACTTCATTTGCCTCTTTCCCTAGCTGTTTCCCTGATACTCCTTTGCATGCTAATTTGCTGTTTGGCCCGAGGTTCACTCTGGCGCTAGGGAATAGACAGCAATTTCTTTTTATGTGGACTATAAAAGGCAGAAAAACAATGATAACTCTCACAGATAGAGAATGAATGTATCTGACAGATGCTGGTAAGACCTCAGAGGCTCTCCTGACGAAACTGCTCAGCATTAGTAACAATGTTTCAGGTTAAGTGAAATGTCTGATTTCGATCTGGGAATTAACTTTAGAACGTGTAAATACATATATTTCACAAGCTGTGGCACGTGGGATGTTCGTGAAAATACCAAAGAGTAACATTAGGGGAAAGACGATGCTCCAGCGATGGGGGCCAGAAGCGAAGGTTGCACTATAATCCGGGGGAATGTGATTAACGAGCCTGTAAATTAGCTGTTAGCGATACCCTGCAGCTCCCCAGGGAGGGGGGCCTGCATCCCAGGACTGCTGAACAAAAACACACCAGCTGGTTCAAAGCCTGTCAAAGTCCTACAGGTCTGCTGGTTTGCAGAGGAGAAAACGGCTTTGCCTCGCTGGCTATCGCCGCTTTAAAGCTTTAAAGCAAAATAAATAATAGCGCACACTCAGCTGGAGGCAGATATATATATATATATATATCTTAAAAAAAAAATATATATCTATCTAACAACCGAATTTTTTATTTATTTTGAAAGGCTTTGCTCTTGCAGATGTGGCTGATGCTGTTTCTGAAGCATTATACAGTGTGAGCAATTACCGTGGCTTGCCAGGAACGTGCTTTTTGTGTCAGATTCCTCCTGTCACCCTGCTCAGAGCATCCTGGTGGTGTGTGTCGCACATATGGTCACAGCTCCCAGGCACGTGTTAGTGCTGGAGAAAAGGCAGACAGGCAAAAGCAAGAAAAGGGTGTGAAGAACAAAGTTAACTCTGGTATCAGTAGTTAGAAGTCAGTACATGTTTAGGAGACAGAAGGAAGCAGTAAATTCCAGGTTTTGTTTTTTTTTTTTTAATTAAAAAAAAATGTCAGCAGTGTAATTCAAAACAAGGATAACCTGCAAACTGGAGAATATAAACATCTCAGATACTGTGGGAAGGCTGAAAAAACAGGGCAGTGCTGTTTGGGAGGTGCTGTTAGTCATGATGAATGTTCAGGTTTTTGCTTTAAGAAAAGTCATCTATCTCTTTGAGAAGGGTGTCTTTCAATCCTCAGCCAGTGCAGTTCAGCCTCAGAGCCTCCTGGCTCCGTGTGGTTTGATTCCTGCTGCCCCTGGGCTTGCACCAGCCCCAGATCATGCAGCTGATCCAATGGCACGATTTGAGAAATGGTTTCAATGTGGTTTAGAGAAATCTCCAGTTTGAGCAATCTCCAGTGGAAAGGGGCCATGCCTGCTTCAACAGGGGGCTGGGAGAGCCCAGGCTGCTGACCAGGTGTGCAGGACAGCCCCAGTCCCACCAGTAGGAGCTGGCAGAGAAGCCCATTTGCTGTTGTGAGAGGTGCCATTAGCCCCCAGGAGCTCTCTGGCCTCGGCGGCACTGGGAACGCCCCGTGCCACCCCCAGGGCTGGGGGAATGGTGAAGGAAAATTGCTCCTGTCTTCTAATTTTTGAAACCATGCAATTTTCCACTCTGAAGTGGTCTGATTTATGCTTTTTTTGTTTTTTCTCTTCATGTCTATTTTCACCTGATTTCATAACCATCTAGCACGTACAGGAAATGCTTAAACGCTTCTTTTCTCTGGCTGGATGACTTTTTACGTTCATAGGATGGTTCTGGCTTGAATAAACAAAACTTTTAACTTAAAATTAGAAACGTTTCAATGAAATGAAAAAAAAGCTCAGTAGGATCAAAGCCTTTAACCTCACCTGAACAAAAAAAACAAACACATTGGCCCAGTCAGATTCACCTTTGAAGAGGTTCTTTGCCTGCTGAAAGAGGCAGATACTTTCTTGCCCATGGAAAGCTTCCCTGTGAAGGCGTTGTGATAACTGAACAGATATAACAGACAAAAATCAGCATCAGGTCACAAAACTCCTTGGGCTACCCAGGAAAGAGGATGATAGTTTACTCGTGTTTTTCTCATGTGATGTTTTCTTGAACAAAACCCATTGTCTCTTTTTTTAATTTTTACTTGCTCCAGGAGCTGTTAAAATGGATTATTTCTTTCTAGAGAACAAATTGGGTTTTTTTATGGTTGGCTTTTTGTCATGGAATTGAATCAAAGGTTCACTATTCTATATGCTTAAAGTCTGCTTCAGTTTTTACTGCCTTTTGCTTTGCCCAGTGATTGGTGCTGCTGCAAATGGGTCTGAAAAATTCAACTTGAGCGCTTAAAAATAGTTTATGGGGTGATAAAGAAGTACAAATGTGCAATAACATTGCAAGTGACTCCCGAAATATTTAATTTGACACCTTTTTGAATGATATTCTTTTATTGATTTTAACATTTAGTTGCCAAGTTACTGAGTACCAGCATTTTAATGCAGCTACATACAGCGATTTTTCTTTTTTGGGTTTGTAGCTACAGTTCAGCTCTTCTGGCTTCTGATGTGAGAATCTGTCTGTAGGTGGTCAACTTTCAGTGAGATAGATTGATATATATATATATGTTCTATTATGACTGCATTAGGAACTCCTACATATGGGCTATGTTTGCACTGGATGTAAAGAAAGTCCTTGCTTCCCTTTGACTCAGTTGCCTTGGAGATAGAATATTCATCAGAGAGAATATAGACAAGCTGGGTAACAAGGACAGACTTGGCGAGGAGAGCTGATCCTTTTGAAAATGCCTGGCTTAGGACAATTCATTTTCACCTGGGAATAGCAGCACACTTGGCTGTAATCAGTGTTTCTATGGCTGGAGTTTTCTTTGTGCTGCTTTTCCGGCTGGACGTGCTGGTGAAGGGTGCACGGGGGTGGCTTCGTGGGGGCCACAGCCTGGGTGTGGGTGGGGGTCTGCTGCAGAACCCCAACACTGAGTTTGAGCAACCTGCTCCAGTGGAGGTGTCCCCACCCACGGCAGGAGGGTTGGAACCAGACGGTCTTTAAGGTCTCTTCCAACCCAAACCGTTCTGTGATTCCGCGATTCTGCGATTCCGCGACATTCGGGCCCCAATCCTGTAAATGCTTGGGCTGTCACCCAATTTCCTCACACACACCCTGTCTCTGGAGCTCGAGAGGCTCCTGGTGTGCTTGATGCTCAGCATGTGCATGAGCTTGTGCAGGGCTGGGGCTGCACCCGCCGCAGAGATCCACCCCCGGCCGCCGCGTTGCCGGTGACCCCCGAGCCGCCGCTTGAGCTCTTGGGAACATCTCTATTGCACTGTAAATTGAACTTCTGTTTTCCAATGAATGTGTTGAGTGTATGGACTATTGTGCCTTAAGGTCCCACCCTGGTTCTACGAGCCTTTGTAAACGTTCTGTAAATCCGCGAACCGTCTCTCGCTGGTATCTCTGTGCGCTCTCTGCAGATCTGATTTGGTACTTGGCAGGACCTTGGGAAACCCAGCCCTGACCTCAGTTTGCCATGAACACGGAGGGGATTTGCCAGTTCCCTCTTTTCTTTGTTTTTCAGATTGCTTTCCTCTCCGACATTCATGAAATTCTGTTTTTCTGGTTCCTGCCACAGCTGGGCTCTGCAGCACCAGGAGCCCCCCGCAGGAACTCAGAAAGTTGTAAAAAAAGTTGTCTCCAGATTTTGAACACCACCTGTAGAACGCTCCCAGGAGGGAATCACAGCTGCATATAACAGCTGTGGCAGGTGTTGTCAAGTATTATCATCATGTATTTGATATGATTGACAAAGCAGAGAAGGGAACACCTATTTCTATTGAAATGCATGAGCCTCCATTATGTTAAATACATGGTGATTATATACCGAGTAATTGGAATAATACCTACTGGTTCTGTAAAAAAAAAGAAAAAAATAATAATGATAAAAAAAGGCTTTTTAATGTTTAAAATTACCTGGGACCTGATTGAAGGTTTTTATGAAATTGTTTTCTAAAGTGAATAGTAGAAAAAAATGTATATGTATTTTAAATATACGTATGATGTGCATGTTATTAATAAAGATCTATTTCTATTGAACCAGATGGACTCCTGTTGATTGTATGTTGTTTGGTTTACAAGTCAACATGTAATGTTTCTAAAGAAAAGTTTCTAACACCATCAATCCCCTAAAAAACTTATAAGCACAGATTTTTTGAGGGACCTGGATCAGAGGGCAAACCTGGGGTAACTCCTCTGTCATTCACTTGTCCTGTCCTGATCCCATTGTTTGCATCCCAACGTGCCTATGGACTTGCAAGACCCTTCTTCTTTTCCTTGTTTATGTATTTTACTTAAAAATCTGCAAGGAACCATTTTCCTAATGATGTTCTGCAGGGCATGTTCCAGATGCTGCCCCAGGGTCAAAGTTAAAATAGCTAGCTCTTGGAGCCATTCAGAAAAATGGGATTTTTTTTTACTAAAAATCCTGATTATGATAGCAAGATCACCATCTTCCTTATCCTCAGGAATTTTCTTTAGGGTTCTTTTCTTGAAGAAACTGAAATGAAACACTGAACATATTTAAGAGATACTGAAAAGGAGAAATATTTACAGAAGAATGAGCTTTCCCCTGTGGGAGGAGCCTCTTGAGGCACTCACAAGGAAACATCTTCCAGGGCTAGGTGCTCCCATCTCCAGCCAGGGCTTGGGTACCACCTGGGCTGCACATCCAAGTTTTGTAGAGACTGAACACCCCAACCAGATGCCACAGGCACAGCAGCACATCAGTCACCTCCTCTGAAGGTGTTGCATCAGGAGACAAAAGCTGGAGCTTTCAGCCTGAGGACAGCTCTGAAACCACCGATCCTGAGCCCCCTACATGCCTTGTGGGAATGTGGTGTTGCCAGGATTAGCAGCCACCACTCAAATCCTAGGGTGTTCCTTATCAGACACAGTCCTTTACCTGTTTCTGAACAGGCAAAACTTCTTTTTTTAACCAAAAAGCAAAACCTAGACCTGGCCCATGACTTAGAGGAATGGTCTCGCTGTATGTCTGCAGTTTTAACCTGGGGTTTTTTCCACCATATTTTGTGTGAATGACCAAGGGTCTCTGGGGTGACATAGCATAAAGAAATATATTCAAATGCCCCAAATTCCTCCTGGATCCTTGGTAGGAGCCGCCACCTCTGAGGATTCACCACACTGGTAAGATCTGCTCAGGCCTCCTTGGCCCAGCTGTGGGGAGAACTGCCTTGGTGTGGAAACAAAAGGCATTGGAGCAGCTTCCCACCTCCCAGAACAGAGGCACTGGGTTGTCCAACACAGGCAAACACTTTCCCACTATGGATCTTTTCAAAGTCATTTGGATCATCCTGCCACAAAGCAAATTCAGCTGCAGACTTAAGGTGGGGTCCTCTATGCCAGTTCCTCTGCTGCTTTAGGAGGTGATGAAAATACCATGGCCAGGGCATTGTGGGCTCGCTCTGCACTCAGCTGTATTTTCTTTTGGCTCTTTACAGCCATTATGAATTGCAGTAGCTGCTGGGCTGCCCTACCCTGGCACTGCCAGCCCAGATCCACGGAGCAGCTGGCACAGGACCCAGGGAACCCAGCTGAGAGCTGTAACTCCTCATTACATCCCACCCTCGGTGCATTTCAGGGCTTAATTAATTCAGGCCCCAGGATCCAAACGTGGTGATGCTTTGAGCTCCTGGCTGCAGAGTGCTGTGCAGAGCCCTGCAGCCTCCCAGCTCTCCTAGTGCAGTGGGGAGGTCTGCTCTGCCTTGCTGCCTGCAGGCTGATGTGCCACTGATGGGAAATTGTCCCCAGTCGAGCTGAGTGGTGCCAAGTTGTAGCTCTTACTGGTTGAAGGAGCCTTTTCTCGTGACATAAACTGCTCAGTGGAAATCAATGCCAATTTGCTGCAAGGAGGTTTGTGTGGGGGAGAGGAAGGATGGCTGGAAAGGAGAAGGTCTTTCTCCCTGTGAGGTGCCAGGATCCCCTGTTCATAGTGGGAAAGCTGTAATTTCTCTCCTTTATTTGAGGCTCAGGGCAGTGCAGACATTTCAGGTGTGCTGAGACCATCCTACTTTATGGTTCCCTAGGTTCTGTGCCAGCTGCTCCATGAATCTGGGCTGCCAGTGCCAGGGTAGGGCAGCCCAGCACAGTCTGGGCATCTGACAAGCCCACAGCCCTTGCTGGGCTGCTGGGGGGAGCCACAGGAGTTTTTTTAACCTGTCCCCATTGGGATCATCAATCCCATACACAGAAAGAATTCCAAAAGGCAGGATGCACCATGCCCCAGGCAGACAGGGTCTCTCCCAGAGCTCTCTAGTGCAGGCAGGGGTGGCATCTCGAGGTGGTGTTACCCAGGGAAACATTGGGATTTTGCAGGAAGATGGAATTGCAGGGTGGGACTCTGTGAGTGCACCCACTGTGACAGTGCCATAAGGTCCTGCACTGTGCTAGCAGGTATTAATGCAGGTCCTGCATGGCCAGGTGCAGAGTGTGATATCCCACAAAGACATCCCACCATGTGATATCCCACCTTTTGATAATGGAATCAGAGTGCTGTTCCTGATGATCCCAATGAGATGGGTCACTTGCTTACAGCATTACTGTAAATAGCTATTTTTCTGCAAAATTTTGGGTCTAAGGCTAATGGGCATCTTGGTCCCCTTTAGGGGCACAGGTGTATGTGCAGATAGCTGTGGTGAAGACATGTCTGCCTGTCACACGTGACACAAAGGAATGAATGACACCCACACATTCAGATGTCCAGGGCAGAAAAGAGGCAATTTACAAACTTCAACATTTATAGAATTCCAGCAGTGACCATGGATTGGAGGAAGAAAATCTTCCTCTTCAACCACACTGGGCAACCCAACAGTCCATCAACAGTGTCCTCCTTATGAGAAGAATGCAAACATGGTTAGATGGTTACAATAACAAGAAAGTTGTTTATGTAAAATCGTGTCTGACTCCATTGCAAAAGGTAAACACAGAAGGCTAAAACAGAACTTTAGAAAACTTCTTAAAGAGACAGAGGACAACAGCAAAAGCCCAGACAACATCTGCCCTGGAGGGTGAGCCAGAGTTTGTGTCTGGCTGTGCTCAGACAGGTGGTTTGTGGTTTGCAGAATGGAGAGGCTGGTCTGGGAGCACATGAATTAGGACAAAAATCCTGGGCTGGAAGGCCTCAGTTCCCAAAAGTGTTGCACTTGCTACCAAGGAGTTGGTAGCAAAACAATCCCTCTTCTCCTGGGATTGCTTTAACTGGTAGTTTGTTTTTTGGGAGGTGGGTCTGAGTGAAGACATGACCAGGGGCTGAGGGACTGGCTCAGGGGTGTCTGCTCTGGTTCCACTTGGGATAAAACATCAGTGTTGGGAGGGAGGCTCCTCATGAGGCTGAAAAAACCCACATGGATATTGCATTTGCCGTTCTCAAGGCTGGGATCACCTGGAAATCGAGGGCGAGCTGCAGACAACACATGGCAACAGATGCTGGTACCCTGGGACCGAGCCTGTCCTGTGGGACGCCTTGTCCCTTCCCCCTTGTCGCTTCTCCCCGGCGGTGCAGGGCAGGTTCTGTGCCTGAAGATGGCACTGCTACATTGGAGGATTGCTGGAAAATCGCTGCCGTGGAAAGCAGGCGGGCAGAGCGGCTGAGGGGAGCCCAGGTGTGGCTGCTGGCTGGGCCGGGGCTCAAGGGACCCTGCTGCCCACGGACAGCCCACCCCCAAGCAAGGCTGCCTCTTCACCGCTTTGCAACATCATCCCGAGTTTTTCCTTAGCTTTTGGTCCCAGAGGGTGTCCAAATCTTGCTAGCTTGGGTGTAAACTTCTCCCCTCTGCCCTCCTAAGAAGCTGTACCATGTGTGCTGCTCGCTGGGCTCTGCAGAGGTTTGGTGTGAGAAGGACAAAATGCAAAGAGCTGCTCTAATGTACAAGGGACAATTCCCTTCTTGCTCTGGTGGTTCGAAGATGGATGGGAGTGTGACCCAGGCTCTGCCCAGGTGCTCACAACCAATAAAACAAGTGGTGGCTGGAGCCAAAAGGTGTGAATGAAGTTGCCTTTTCTGGGCTCTTATTCCCCTCTCTTTCACTTCCTGAAGGTCCTGAAGAAGCAGCAAGTGATCCCTACATTGTGCAGGTAAGAATTAGACCCTGCTCTAAGGGACCTTCCCTGACCCCTGGATGATTTTGGTGTCCCAGATCTGTTGTCTGACCATCAATATTGGCTCTGTTTCATTGCAAGAGTGCCGGGAGACCGACTGCAATTCGGGTGAATTGGCAGTGATGTCTTGAGCTGGGTCTGGATTTCTCTGTGCATTGGCACCCCCAAAACCCGCCAGGAGCAAGGAGAAGTCTTTGCAGGTTGTGATAACTCTCTATCCACACACACACACAAAAGGAGTATCTGCGTGTCCTTCTCCTCACCACTGGAGGGCTGCATCTACCTGCAGACTCTATTTAGGTTACACTAAGCCCAGAGCACCTGTCACTTTGAGAGATGTGTTGTGCCAGCGTAATTGGGGAAGGCTGAAAAGCAGAAACTGTTTTCTTTTGGGAAAAAAAAAATAAAATCTGGCTGTAAACTTCATCAGTTTGCAGTGAAAGTGCTTTTTCCCCCCTGTTGGAAGCGTTGTGGTTAGTTCTGATAGAGGCAGTGGGTTGGGAGGGAAGGGGGGAAATTTTTTTCCATAGCAGGGCTGTGGAAATAGAAGCTTTAGTTTGTTTTGAGCTGTGTTCCCTCTTTCATAAATTAAATACTAATGCCATTGGAGATGAAGAGGTCCTTGATCTCCTGAATTCACTCCCAGCCATCTATTTCTGTGTTGTGCCTGAGCTGGACAGTGGTTCCCTGAGTCTCAGCCCCTCTGGTCTCCAAACTCAAGCCCTTCCCAATCCCTTTGGGGTCAGCTTTCTGCAGAGCCAGGAAATGGGCTGAGCTCCCTTTTCCTGCTCAACTCTCAGGACTGAAATGTGCAGTTGGGCAGCAGGAGCTTGGCAAGTGAAATATTTTATCTGCAGGTGTGTTACAGTGTGCTGAAGAGTTGTGCCTCTCTGGGGCCCTCTGCTCAGACTGTTGTGGGGTTGTTTTTCAGCTGCACACGGACTTTGCAGATTTCTATTCTAGCTTTGAATTCCTACAGCTTGGAGACACAGCAGAGCCACTAGGAACAGCAAGACAGGCATTGCCTCAAGCCGTGCCTGTTCCCTTTTTAACTGCAGGGTGGTGCCTGTGAAGCTTGATGATAGACTCTCAGGCAGGGCTTCCTTGGGGATGGGAAACCCTTGGGATGACTGCCCTGGTGAAGACCCACACTTGGCAGAGTTGTTGCTTGTCCAGTTGGACCCATCACCTTTTTCTCACGCCACCTTGGGCTCTCACTTCCAAGGGCTGCTGGAGAAATTCAGCTGAAAGCAGCAGTGGATGGAATGACGCTCTGCTTGGGCTACAGAGGGCAGCAAATCGTTCAGAATACAGAAGGCTTCATCCCGTGCTTATTTCAGCAGCTGCAGCTCTGTTGGAGAAGTTCCCTGCAGCCCAGAAGAGGAAGGGGGCTCCAGTGCAGGGACCAAGTGACAGCAGGGCCACCTTCCTCGCCGAGGGTGGCTGCTGTAACCTGTGGCTCTTCTCCACAAACTCCTGTGTTTGCCAGCACAAGTTACCTGGGGTGGAAAATTGGGCTCTGTGTTTTCCAGACTACAGTGTGATGTTTAAAGTTGTTTTTCCCCCCATGCAGGTATGTGCTCTCCCCTGAAAAGACAGAGGAGCAAGCAAGGAAGATTAAAACCACAGGAGAGTGCTCCATGGATAAAGCCTTCTGCATTGCTTTTGCAGGTGCACACAAATCCCTCTACACCTTGGTGTTTGTGCTTCTTGCCAGCAGTTGGGCAGGGAAGTGTGGAACTGCCTCCACGGAACCTTTTGGGGATTTCTTAAAGAAATCTTTCACGGAAATTCGAATTTTGAAAAGGCCTTTCTAGATTGTGAGCTCTTTGTGCTACAACTTTCTGCGTCGCTCTCCCTCCCCTCCCAGATGACCGGGTTCCTTTTAAACTCCTTTGAAAATAAAGGCTTTGATAAATAAATCACACAGCCTTGTGCTTCAGATTCACTAATGGGATCTGACACTGGTCGGCCACCAAACTGCTCCCTTTGAAACCCTTACAGAAAGAGAACCAGTTGTGTGAGATATCTTGTGCCCTCCTGTCATTCAGATTTCTGGAGTTGTTTGCCCAGTTGCCTGCCCAGGTTGCCCAGAGAAGCTGTGGATGCCCCATCCCTGGGAGTGTTCCAGGCCAGGCTAGATGGAGCTCTGAGCAACCTGGTCTGGTGGAAGGTGTCCCTGTTTGATGGCAGGGAGTTGGAGCTAGGTGGTCTTTAAATCCTCCTACTGCTGAAACAATTCTGTGGTTCTTTCAGACATTTTGTTTCTCTGGGTATGATTTTCTCATGGTGTGATTTTCTTTTCAGCACACAGAAGGAATGTGCCAGGAGAAACCAGCCACACAGCCCTGTTGGTTCCTGCTGAACCCCTTCTTGGTCACACAGAGCTTTTATAGACCTGTGAGGGGTGGCATCATCTCTGTCTGTACTGAGTGGTGCTGGATGGTGGTATGTGGAGTGTTCACTACTGGACAGAAGAAATGAATGGTGAAGGTTCTGGAGCACCAGTCTGTCACCCTGTTCTTCTCTGTTTTTCTAAAGCTCATTTCAGCCTTCTGATATTTACTTTTTGTGATGGTGTTTCTCACACACTTTTCATGTAAATAATGATTGTTTTGCATTCCTTTCTGGAGGAGGAGAGAACTGATGGACTGTTGGTTTGACCAGTGTGGTTGGAGAGGAAGATTTTCTTCCTCCAATCCATGGTCACTGCTGGAATTCTATAAATGTCGAGGTCTGTAAATAAACTGCTCCTTTTTTTTGCCTTGGACATCTCAGTGTGTGAGTGTCATTCACTCGTGTCAAATTGCAACACCAGTCCCATGAGGAGCAGCTGAGGGAACTGGGAGTGTTTAGCCTGGAGAAAAGCAGACTGCAAAGAGACTTCATCACTCTCTACAACTCCCTGAAATGAGGTTGTAGCCAGGGCAGGGATCAGTCTCTACTCCCAGGTAACAAGGGACAGGACAAAAGGAAATGGCTTGAAGTTGTTCCACAGCAGAATTAGACTGGAAGAATTAGGAAGAATTTCTTCACTGAAAGGGTATTCAGGCATTGGAACACACTGTTCAAGGGATCAGCATCCCTGGAAACATTCAAAAAAATGTGTGGATGTGGTGCTTAGGGTCAGAGTTGAGTGGTGAACATGTCAGCGTTAGGTTGGTGCTTGGACTCCATGACCTTAGAGGTCTTTTCCAAGCTTGGTAATCCTGTGATTCTAGGAATGGGCATAAATGGAGTGAAATACAAGTCTGTCCATTGTGCATGCATTTAGTTAACCCCCTTTTGCTCTTCCTGCCCGTGGGGTGGTGGGAGCAGGACAGAATTGCAGCACACTAATGTAAATGGATTTTTTTTTTTGCAAAAGGCAGCTTCTTTTCCAGTTCAAACACAAACCAAAAGGGATGACAGCAGGCAAGAACCAGCTGGGGTAAGGTATTAGCACAGTGAAACAGGCACTGGACTGGCTGTTTTGGGTGGTCTCTACATTTCAAGGATAGCTTTGATAGAGGCACAAATGCTGCCAAAGCTCAGGTAAGTGCGAGCTATACAAAATAAAACTGCATTATCATGTTTAACAAGGATTATTTAGTTGGGTTTTTTTTTGAGCTATTTTGGTGGCTTAGATAAGCTCAGAAGGAGCTGGTTGGTGGAATTTTGGTAAATTCTAGCTGGCTTTCCCTTTTGAGCTCCTTAAGGGGGTGACAGAAGAGCAGCTGCCAGAAAGTCTCCAGTCTTGGTTTGGAGACTGTCCTTTCCAAGTAGAGTGTCCCAGAGGTCACAACCACTTAAAAAGTGACTCTTTTTTTTTTTTTTTTTTTTTTTTTAATTCCTTTTTTTAGTGTCCCTTTTCTAATTGGAACTGATCTGGATTCAGCTTCTAGCCAGGAGCATTTTGTTAAGCTGCTCTCCTAGATTAAGGATCCCTTTTAAGTGCCCCTTATCTTCTCCATGTGAAGACAGTGTAATCAAGTTGCCTCCCACTCGCTCCCTTTCGAGACTAGACAGATTGATCTCCCTGTCTGTGGCTAAAAGGCCTTTTCTAAACCTTTCTCAACCTTCCATCAGAGCTTCACTTGGGCATCTGGGCCTGAAATGGGGCTGTAATCACTAAGTGAGTCTTGGACTAAAGTGATTTTCTAAAGTGTAACATGAAGCATTAAGGATTTCTTGGCCTGTGAGGAGTGTAGTATTTTCTTTTTTTTTTTTTTGATCCAGTTTCTTGACTCTTGCCTTTTTTTATGTTTGTTTCACTGGTTTGGACTCTGCCATGCAAAATTGATCCTGGATATATCACCCTACAGTGCCAGGAGACAGGTTGTTGGCTTGGGGTGCAGATCCCTCGGTCAAACCCAGAATATTTCCTGTTTTCATTAATTCCAGGTCATCCTGGAGAGAGAAGGTGAAAGGACACACACACACCTGCTGGAAGGGGACAGGGAGACAGAGAGTGCAGCTTTGAACTCAGGAAAGCCTCACGCTCCTCCTGGCTGCTGCAAGTGCCAGTGTGATGGCCACAGGGCAGGAGGTATTAAAGTTATATTGCTCCAATATTGAGGTTCACAGCAGCTCCTCACTGCCTTACATGATGTTTACCTAGCATAGAATTTTTGACACAAAATTCTTCACAGGTAAGAGATCTGTTTTTCCCCCTACCACAGAAGTATAAAAAACCAACCAACCAACTAACCAAAAAAAATCCCAACAAAACAAAACAAAAACCACACAAAAAAAAACCACACAAAAACCCAAACAACAAAACAAACAAAACCCCAGACCAAACAAAACAACAACAAACAAACAAAACCCCAAACCAAACAACAAACAAACAAAACCCAAACAAAACAACAACAAACAAACAAAAAAATCCCCCAACCCCCCCAAAATAAAACAAGACAACAACAACAACGACACAACCCAACAAACACCTGTATATTGAAAGAAGAACAGGAAACATATAAAAGGATGGGCAACACAGGAAAGAAAAGAGGCAGATGAAGAGACTCAAGCAATGTCGTGATAGTCCCAGGGGATTATGCAAGTCCCAAAAGCCTCGTCCTGACAGTGAGTGCAGAGCTCTCTGAGACACCCAAATGTTACAGATCAGTGTTAATCAATAATCTCAGACCTGGGAAATCATACTCTGTCCCTGTAATGTCAGCTTCAGAAACTCCTGAGCGTTTCTGTAGCCAATGCTAGGAGCTGCTGTTGCAGATCAACACCAGGAGAAATTCCTGTCAAATCAACATTAGATTGATATTTATAGCACTAGGACTGATGAGGAGACAATCTGCCTTCACACTGATACTTTAAATTCATCCTGATTCCCGTTGCAGGAGCTGGTTCTGCTCCCCCTGGAATGCCCTTTATTGCACCAATGCTGTCCAGAACATGCCTGCATGGAAAACCTGGTGTGTGGAAAACCCAGAGCACTTCAAGCAGCTGTGGAGGCACGCTGGATCCTTTCTGTGAAGCAAACTTCCACTGATGCAGTGCAGACTTACAGTGCAAGTGGTGGGATGGGGTCTGGGATGTGTGGTGGGAATGCAGGAGCAAGGGGAAAGCCAGAAACCATTTTAGTGGCGACTTGTCACCTGGAGGAGTTTGTGCAGATGGGTCTGCTGCTGCCTGATGCATTCCTGGGGATGAAGGAGAAATGCAGGGCAGGAGGAAAATGTAAATTTTGCTCTGTCCAAGAATTATGGTGGCACATAACAGAGACACAGATGTGGTGTGTGTCTGGTTATGCTCTTGACAGTATCTAAGGACACAGAGAGGGATATCATGTTCCCTCTTGGAACCAGCAGGGTTCTTTTCATTCCAGATGGTTACTGGTTTATGTTCCTGTTTATCTTTTATCAAATATAGTAACAATAAAGCTCCAAGATTTTTAATAACTATAGCAAAAACATAACAGGCAAAGCCTTTTCCTTCTCCCCTGCCTTCCACTGTGGAGGGAAAACAACAACAACAACAACAAAACCCCACAAAACAAACAAACAAAAAAACCAAACAAAACAAAAACAAAAACAAAACAAGAACAACAACAAAAACCACAACAAAAGCCAAAACCCCCCAACAAAACAAAAACAAACACAAACAAAAAAAACCCCAAACAAAAACACAAAAAACCACACCAAAACAAACCCCAAAACAAAACCAAAAACAAAACAAACAAAAAAAAACCCCAACCAAACAAAAAAAAGCCTCTCCAAACTTGTGTGGGAGAGAAAAGCCACCAAACAATCTGTGGCTGCCAACTTATTTTTTAAAGCCCAAATTAAGGAGAGGTCAAGGACTGAATAACAAACCCCAGAAATATGAAGACTATATATGATGCCAAAGGCAGAGCTGTGGTCCTGGCCACTGTGATTGCTTTTCTGAGGAGAAAGCAAGCATGTGTGGTTGTGTATTTGTTAGTAGAAAGTCAGGCATGCTTCCCCTCTCTGAAAGAATCAATAAAATAGAGAGATTTCCTTCTGGGTACTACGGAAATAATACAAATTATGAGATGAAAGTGAACAGTTCAGAAATAAATGCATAAATACCACTTTACACTACTAAATAGTCTCTCTTGGTGGGTTGTAATAATTAGCAGGCTTTCATACCCTAGCAATAGTCCTTCTAAAGAGAACACCTTCCATCTTTCTGGTGAGCAGCTCAAGCCAAACATCCATAACAAGTGAATATGTTGGCTGTGATGTGCCATGGTTACCATGTGGCCATGGATGTTTTGCAAAACACAGTGTCCCTTAACAACTCATTAAATATTGTTTTTCTTTCTGTTTTGTATACTCTCGTTACTTTGTCAGCTCAAGGTGGTTTTGGTTTTTGTTTTTTTTTTCCTTTAATCCTGTGCTCTTGCTCTCTCTGAAAATCTTTTAGGCACCTGTTCAATTTAAGCTTGTAATGGAAGAAATGCCATGAAATCTTCCTGCAACAACAAAAAAAGATGACCCTGTTGTTCATATCCCAGCTGAGATAAATTTCCAGGTGTGAAAGTTTCTGCAATCCTGATGATGCTGAATGTTCCTTGTACTTTCTGCTCTGATTTCACACAGGAATGACCGTGGCAGTGCTGGGGAGCTGCTAAATGGGAGACAACAGTATCCAGAATATGAAGTAAAAACAACTCATCTGAAAACTGAAACCTTCATTCTCTTTGGAGCAGACAGGAGAAAACATGGATGGACTGTATTTGGGAAAGGTTGGCTCCTCTGAAGGGCTGTCTCCTTTCATTCCTGGGAGTAAACTCTTCTCTGAGGTGACTGGTGTGTGACAGTGAACAGGGTAACTCTCATCTTAACATGTAATATTATAAGTTTGATATTGTTTTTAAAATTGACTTAATATTTGCCTATTTTTGAATCACTTCAGGGCTTTACACTTCTGTTTTTAGTGCTGCTGTCAGATCCAGGATAATCAATTCTGCAGATAACTTCATCTTGGGGCCAAGGGAACTTTTGGGAAAAAAAAAAAATGAAACAAACCAGAGATTCAAGTGGAGGAAATATACACAATCTGTTTATTATACTTCTGGAGAAGGAATTAAGTACATAAAAGTGCTCCTTGCTTTTTGTATCTAGTACTGTGCTATACACAGGAGCCCCAGAAGTACAATTTGTCATTTGTGCATGGTCCAGTTTTAATCCCCCTGCTCCTGCAGCCTGTAATGAATTCCAGTTGGGTCCAGTTCCATGGATGAACAACCTCATGGTCTCCCAGTAGTGGCTGTGCAAATGACCTGGATGCACTCACTGGGCTTGGGTAGGGGAGGTCACCCCTGTGGGGTAAATTGAGGGTTGTTGATAATGTTTGGTTGTGGAATAAAGAGATTATATAGCAGTCTGTGCTTAAATGAGAGTGTCAGAAGTGAAAATTGTTACTTCTGCTCTTCAACCCCCCTTTGCCTCCCTCTCCTTCCCCAGGCAGCAATGTGCAGGTGGGTTTGTGTTTGCAGGCTGTGCTCTGGTTTGTGGGGTCTGGGTTTAGATGCTGTGTTGTCCCAGATCCCTGCACCAGCCTGGACCCCTCTGATGGGCTCTTGGCCCTCTGTACTGTGGAGGTTTCCCCCACATAATCTCTGAGGATCCAGCCCTGTTCAGAGTGCTGGCTCAATAATAATTAGTGGGGCTGCATGATCGGTGTGCTTTGTAACTCATAAAGGTTTAATAAAATAATGCAAAATAATACAAAAACAGCAAACAAAGATCAAAGCTGAGCACAGTGTAAGGACAGATCCTACACCTGCTACATCACCCCAAAAATGCCACGAGACCCTTTGCACTGTCTCCTTTTCTATCCAATGGTTGGGGATGGATCTATTGGCAAAGTGCCAGTAGGAAGAGGTGCAGGTTTTGACTGATGCCTTAGGAAGGCTGACCTGAAACAGAGGCTGGACAGAGCTAGAGAGTAAAGTAGATATTTGTTAAAAGGTTTCCAGGACCCACCCTGGGCATTACAACCTGACCAAGGCTGCACCCAGGGTGGGTCAGGAATGGCCACGCAAATTGGCTGCCTGATCATGATATTTTACAGTTTTATAAGTTTTGGTCCATCTGCATATTGGGGTTTAATTGTCCAATTACAGCTTCAGGTTGTGAGGTCCCATCCTTCTTGTTCCTCCCTCCAGCCACCATTGTTCATGCTTTTTTGGGCTGAAAGTTATCCTTGGTCCTCAGCAGGAAAAGATTTGTTTTTTCTGCTTGTTCTGTGAAGAGAGCTTACTAGCACATAATGTGAGGCTCAAAACTACGTCCTTAGGCAGCACAGAATCTGAAACTATGAAAGCTGAAATCTAAGGCATCATGACTAACAGTGACAAAGGCCAACAGGTGCTCCTCTCCTGGCACTGAGCCAATCACAAAGAGAAAAACACAGAACTTTCTGGTTAAACTTCCTAAAATGCCCAAAGGGAAACCAAAACCCTTTCCTTATCCAGAACTGCCCACTCAGGAGTGGGGGGTGCATTACTACACTGTGCACTGAAAGAAATAGAAAGCCTCAGATTATGCACTCCCAAGTTGTACTGTTATACTGTTTTGCTGTAAAATTAAAGTTGCACTGTTACTTGCCTGTTTTAAACTGTTCGTGTTGAATCTGTACCCCTGAATTTCTGCTCGTTATGTCCCAAGTTCTGTACCCTTTCTCCCTGAATTCTGGGTTTTCCCCTCTCCGTGGAGTAAAGCCCGCCGCCGCTTCCTGTTGTCTCCCTCCTGCCACTTCCTGCTACCCCCCTGCTGCTCCCTGCTGCTCCCTGCCGCCTGCCGTCGAGCTGGAGACACCGCCCAGTATGGAGATAAGGGAACTCCCATGGTGCCTGCCTGCAGCCAGAGGTCCAGTTGAGCTAGAAAAGCCCCTGGGACAGCGAGCCGACACAGAAACTGGACCTAAGAAGGACAAAACTGTGCAAGGCACACGTCCAGCTACCTGCAGGTAGCAGGTATTTTTTGTTACTTTCTCGCCATGACCTAAAAGGAACTGGAGAGAGGTGACCCCCCTGGACCACACGAGCCAAAGTGATTCTGTGGAAACCCCCGTGAGGAAGGAATCCCGACTCTGCAGCAGCACCAGCAGCAGCAGATTCGACTGCACCTCCTCCTCCGTGGTGTCTACAGGGAGCAGCGGCGGCGTGCGCAGCCCCTCGGGCCCCCTACCCAGAGCTGATCTCTAATAAAGGCCTTTTCAAAGGAGCTGGTCTCCTGGCCCATTTATAACATGCACCAGGGACTGAGCCACCCCCTGCCCAGTGGGCAGGATGTGGGTTGTGCAAGGGATGTTTCAGTGACTGGCAGCACAAGGAGCCATCAACCTGAAACAACAACCCACAGGCGTGCATGGGAATGTGAGGCTTTCTGCCACGGGAGAGAAACGACTTCCACAAAATGACTGTGGAGCAGCATCAAACCCCAGTAAAGAGCTGAATTAATCACAGGCTCCGTCAGAGCACTGGGGAGGGTGGCACAGAAGGAAAATGAGCCACTGCTGAGAGCTGAGCCAGCAGCCAGCTGATGAGGTGCTCTCCTCACTTCCAAGGGACTCAGCAAAAGGATTTTTTTTTTCCCTCTTGGAAGTGAGTTGGCTTTTCAAATACGGGGAGGAAGATGACAGTAAACATATGTTCTGCTTCCTGTGAGCTGCTGTCTGAGATTTTTCTCCTCCTGTGTATGACTGATTCTTGATTTGTTTCCACACTTCTTTTGCTGTGCCCAAAAGCAGGAACAAAAGGGCAGAGGAACATCAGAAAGGTGAAGACCCAGAACAGCATTCACCACCCACAGGCCTTACTTTTGGGTATTTTTTGTAATATTTTTGCGTCAGGGAGTGCTGCATGTGATGGGAGGATTTATGGCTCTAATTCCTTGTTCCTGCCTAGTCACCACATCCTTTGGTCTCCTGCTTTTCTGAAATATCTCACAAGCTTATTTCAGCCATCAGCTGCAACTTTTCAGTTTCAGTGTCTGAAGTATTTCTGCCCATGCTCCCTGATACTCCCACAGGATTTATTTGTCAAACAAGGTATTTGGACCAGACACTGCATTGCTTTCAGATCTTTGGTGCAGCACAATCTCCTGGATTCCTTTCTATTTGTAGGTACACCTGGCCCACACAAGAGGTAGGCAGTGGTTTAATTAATTCCTGGGCAATCAGAGAGGTCATTAAACCTCTGCTCTTGAATGGCAACCAAGGTGCAGTGCAGCCCACAGATGGGCTGATGGTCCATTACTGGCCTATGACAAAATGGTGCCAACCACAATGAAGTCTTGGAAGTTTGTAAAGCCATGAGAGTCATGGATTCTTCATGGCCAGAACAGCACTTAGGGCTTCTGCTTTAAATAATTCCTCTGGGAGGCACAAGGGGAGAGAAAGTAGAGACCTTGTTTTATAATCCTCTCTCTTCAAGTCTCAAGCACAGTCTTTGTGAGGCTTTAGTCCAGCTTAGAGGTGGGAGTGATCTCTGTGGAATGGAAAAGCACTTAGGCAGGACAGTAGACCCTCTGAAATGTGGCTCTGGGCTCTAGAGCTCTGCAGTTGGGGTTATAATCAGCCTTTAATCTCTCTGCTGGGCCATTTAACACTCTGCCAGCTCCTCCATCACGTGCTTTGGCCAGAATATTTTCCTTGGTGGATACCAAGGCTGTGCCTACCCTGATACACACCAGTTCTATGGGTCACATGGATTTTGTCTTCAGTTCTGTCCTGGTCTAGGCAGTGCTGGATCAATGCTGATGCTGCTTCACATGTCTCTTGGTCATGTCTCTCTCCTTCAGACCCCCTCCTGCAGCTTCTGTTTGAACCAAACAAACGATGTCACTGCGTGTCACCTCTGGGAGCAGCTGCAGAGCATTTCTGCATTTCCTCTTTGGCAGAAATGTCACCTACTTTCTCTCATCATCTTCTTGGAAAACCATCCAGTTTGCCTCCTTGCCTAATGCTTTAAACATTTTTGGACTGCTTTCCCCACTCATCATGTGGTCCTCAGTGGTGTCTGTGCACCAGAGCCCCAGGGCTGCCATATATAGAAATATTGGTGAGCTGGAGCAAAGCTGACCATGAGAGCAGTCAGATTTATTTATTTTCTCTGACTGTAATTTTGCCTTCTGGGCAAGCACTGAGGACCTGCCATGTAAGCAGTTACCAGTTGAGCTGAAAAGCCAAAGTTCTGCAGTTGGAGTTATAAACAGCCTCTTATCTCTGTGCTGGACACAGACAGTGACATATTTAACACATTTACCACCATATCTTAAAATAGTTTTAAAAATTGCAAGTGCGTGAAGAAAAGCTGTGCAGAAACACTTCAAACAAATTTTTGTTCTACAGCTTTTGCTAAAATCAATCTTTTCCCCTACTCCCCACCCCTCACCACCCCCCACCCCCCCCAAAAAACAAAGTTATCTTGGCTTGTCACTTGCCTGCATGGTTAGTGCCAGATGGAGCTTAATAGCAGGTACATAATATCCTGCTGTTTAAGGGTTTAAACCTTTTTTAAAAGCAAACAAAAAAAAATCTCTTCTTCCTTTTCTCACTTTTTAGAAGGGTCACGTCTATGAATAGGCAAAATCCTGAATTGTGCTATGTTCTGCTAATCTGTGGTGTTTAAAAATGGCCTTGCCCTTTTCTGAGATGCTGTGTTTTTTAGCTTGAGTTTAATTTTTCTTTGAAATAACAGAAGTGAAAGTCACAAGTATCCCTGAGAATTTTAGCTATTTTAGCTTCTTGCTATTGTGGCAAAGTCAGCAAAGTTGTCGGTGTAGAGGGTGACCAAAAATCATCCTGATACTGAAGTACAACCACCACAACCATCCTGCTCAGCAGGAATACAACTGCAAAGTACACTAGAAATTAATTTGAGAGAAAAATATAAATAATAAGTATCCTGTCATAAATTCTCTAATCTAAGCATCTTTTTTCCATAGGTAACTGTATTTTAATTCAGCATTTACAGAGTTTGTGTGTTCCTTGAGGGGGACTGTGACAAGGAGGGATGGGAAAGATTTCAGCACACAAGGGAAGAATGTCCCAGCCTCCCATCCCTGAGGAAATTAAAAGTTATTCCAGGACTGAGGAAGGCTGTAAGTCTTTGCACCATTTTTTTACTAATTAAAACTTCAGGAAACCTTGTCTCTGCTAACTGCAGGACCACCTTGTGGAAAACCAGAGCATGACTCTTCCCTGAAGTGAGGAGCTGCCCTTAGGTGTGATAGGAGTGCCCAAAAGCTCAACACATTCCAGGCAAATTGTGTTTTGTGCTCAGGTTCCCCCCTGCTGCCCCTCCAAAGCAGAATCATTTTGTTAATGACAGCTGACTGAAGGTCGGGCTTCACCTCCACACCTTTGCCTGTAAAGCTTTCTTTGCAGAGGCACCAGACCAGTTTATTTCCCAGATGCAGTGACCAAAGGCACGATGCAGACTCAGTGCTGCTCTGTGCTGCAGGGGAAGGCTGGAAGTGATTTGGGTCAGCTAAAGTTAGAAACCATCCTCACCTCACGAGAGAGATGCTTGAGCTTTGAAGTCAGGGAGATGATTAGCAAGACAATCTAGGAAAGACACTTTTCCCCAATTCAGTTTCTAATCTCTGGATTTGAAGCCTGTGCAGGGCTGGGTGCCTGTTTCTTGGGTGAGGAAAGTCTGCCCAGCCCTGTGACCTGCCCTCAACAGAGGCTGAAAAATGGTCTGAGAAAATGTAAAGCACTTGAGTCAGTAATGCTGCAGCATCAGTCCTTTCTCACCAAAGGGGTTTGTGGACAATTTAAGCTGAAGAACAAAGGAAGAACATAGACATTGAAATCCTTTTTTTTGCCTGCTGCACCTGATGTGAACTGTACACCTCTAGCATCTTCTATTTAATAATTTCAGTATTTTGTTTTGTGCCTTCTGGGACTGGTGGCAGGATGTAGACCCAATATCACTGTCTTGTACAGCAAAAGGAATCCTGCTCACAGACTAAAAGGTCTTCTATAGGGAGGCCTTTACCTCTGCCTTGCACCAGAGATGGACCATGACTTATTTGGGGATAAGGACAGATCTTGATGTACTACCCCCCTGCCTGCCCCCCTGGGCTCCTGTGCTAGCTCAGTTTCCTTGAGGGGCTTTGGGGGAAATACCTCAGGGGATAGGGTGAAAGATTCAAAAGAGGCTCCTTACCTCAGGGTTAATCCAAGGCTTTATTCTCAAAGGGGTCCCAGAGGCAAGAGAGTGAACAAGGAAGAGCATGGGTTTTGATCTAGACTCTGTCTCAGGACAGATAGCTGGCACAGAGCCATAGGTCAGAGATAAGGGAAGGACAGGGAAAAACTAATAGGTTACAGTCTTTAGGGGGTTCTGGGGAAAAACCATTTCCCCGAGGAATACAACATCATCTGTCTCCTGGATGTTCTCCCCTTGCCTCCCTTAGCTCTGAAGACATGGATTCTGTGGTTTAAGAGTGCAACTGGAGGCTTGATGAAATCCAGGTCCTCCAGAAACTGGAAAGAGCAGCTTTGGTGAAGCCCCAGTTTTGTGCCTATGTGTGCTCATTACCTCCTTCTCACTGCTTTTCCTGCCTGGGAGAGGAAGCCAGCCCAGTCCCTTTGTGCTGTTTTGATGAGTAACCCTATTATTAGGGAAATCCCTGACATTTATTTCTGGCTTTCCAGACTTCTCCCTCCTGCAGACACCTAAGGGATGAAGGACTGCCTCACAGGCTGTAATCTGTGAAGCAGGCTCTGTTCTAGAGGTGCTCTTTTACCTTTCCCAATACTCTTATGGCAACCTTCACTTACAAATTCCAGCCTAAGGGATTGCTGAAGCAGGGTCCTCCCTCTGCAAGGATTTTATGGCCCAGCCGGTGGACTGAAGCCAGGCACAGGCTGAAACAGAAACCACTGGGCCATGAACCCAGTTCTGTTGCAAATGAGCAAACACCTTGATCCTGCTCCTGGTGTACCCACCCAATTAAGGCTAGGCAGAAAGTTAAACTCCCTCAGACATAATCTAATGAAAGCTCTTCAAGTGGTTTATACACAAGAAGATAGCTCATGCAGAGGAGGTTTACTGCTCCAGGCCATCTCTCTGTGTCCTTTCCATGTCTCTGTGACACCAGGTGCCATCAACCTGGTGAGTCACCTTGGCCTTCAGAGGTAACTTTACCTCCTTTCCTGCCACACCCTGCAGGCAGAAGGAAAATTCTGATGTAGGCTGTTGATTGAGAGGTTCATCACTCCCATCCACACCAGGAACTGTCCACTGGGGGTGGCAGGGAAAGTGTCATCTTCCATGGGAGCTGAGAACAGGTTCTTTTTGGTACTTTAGGCGTTGAAATACCAAAAATCACAACTGTGGGTCTTGATGAGGTGAAGGAAAGAACAGCACCTGGTGTCTCTTAGCCCCCTTTCTACTTGCTGACATCCTGCAGCTCGAGGTTTTCAAATAAAAATGTAGAAGATAGTGTTGATGAAAGATGCTGGGACAACAGGCAGGCTCTTTTTATTCAACTTTCATGCAATTTTCTAAACAGAAAATGCTGTTTATTGCATGGGTTGTGGGTGACAGAGCCAAGCCTATAGCTGTCAGCATCAGCTTATAGGCAAAACCTAAAGCCACTCCAGTTCTGGTTACAATGCATCAGTTTTCTTCACTGAGCATCTTAATACATAATAACCAATCAGTACCTTTACATTTACCTATAGCTAATCACAACTATTATTATGACCATATTATGGTTAGTCCTATCCAGTCACATCGAGTTAGTATGTTACATTTTAAGCTTGAAGCTGTTTTTATGTTTTCTTGCAGTGGAAAATTCTTAGACCTTTTTTTTTTTCTACTTGGTAAAAACATGTTTTTGTTTGCCTATGGTTTTTCTCTTTACTTGGTAAAAACTTGTTTTTGTTTGTAGAAGACTTATCCTTTGTCCTTAGCCATGAAAGTTTCCTTCCAACTCAACTTTTGTTCAGGAACAACTAACAGCAATCTGTTAACTCAGCAGATCCCTAACTTAAACATTTTTTATTCTTCTGTATTGAAACTTGCTCCCATCTCTGCTCTGCTCTCAGGTTCCACATTCAGAGAGCCTTCTGCCAAGCATACAGCTCTGTGACAGTTTCTTGTCAAACTTTCATCTTTCCCAACATAAAACCCCTTCCTTTTCCCCAGGTCTGGCCCCAGGGAGCAAGCCAACATTGTTACATTATTTTCTTGCTTTATATATATATATATATTTATTTTTTTTTCTCCTTGGAAGCCACTAAGCTGATTGGCTTTGAACATTGTCCAGAAGTGCTCCTTGAAGCAACAGTGTGAACCCTTCAGCACCAACAATTAGTGTTAAACTGAAAACCAGACAGAATTGGGAAAACTTAATACCAAACAGTGCTGTAAATCAGGCCCATAATCTGAGCAGATCTGGCACATAATTAATCTTTGGGGAGTCTCTAGGTAGCAACTCGTGGGTCATTAGTCAGTAAACTCCCAGAGGTCTCCCTGGGTTTGGGATTAAGCTCTGTGTGTGAATAATCATCTAATTAATCACCTCGTGCAGGGGTTTCAGAGACCTTCAGTGCCTGCTCTTGGAAGAGGTGTAGGTTTTAGTCCAGTTGTGCCACAGCATGCTAACAGGAGCCAAGAGAAGTTCAGAGAGGAGGTAGTTTTCATCTCAGGTGGTGCAGGAGGGTTTGAAGTTCTCATTTATTACAGAGGCAAACTCTTCTCAACCATGAAATGAACCCAGGCACGTTTGCCTCGAGATGATTCCTGAAAATGATAAAACATTAGAGACTTTTTTGAGGTGAACTCATATTCAACTTTATGACAAAGGCTGTCCCAGGCTGCCTGCTGTCTCACAGATATCTATAACAATTTCTGATTCAAATTATCTGTGTTTGAGAACATTTTATTTTTTTTTTTTTGCCAGAATTGATGTTGCCTTGCCAGGACCAGGTACTGTGAGGTGAACATGTGCTTCAGCCCCAGTTCTGAGCATCCTGGTGAGGAGAAGCAGCCCATGGGAGGAGGGTGGAAAGGCCATGGGTGGGTTTTCTGTGCAGTCTGGGCTGTGAATTGCCACCCAAAGCTGTGGCTCTTCAACTGGAAGTACAGCTCATCCTCTCAAGGGATGCTTCACCCTCACCCCCCTGAGAGCTCTCCTGCTCACCACACCTTGGTGAGCACCTGGGCTCTGCATGGCTGCAATCACTGTCAGATGAAAAAAAAAAAAAAGGCAGTTTCTCCACCTTTGTAATGGAAAAGTCTCCATTGGCAATGCTCACCTGGAGGACGTTTTACCCTCTGGGTGTGCTGCATTCTGCAGAGGGAACTCCAGCTAAGTAAAACTCAGGGAAACCCCTGTTTTCCTGGCAAACATTAAAGAGACAGCTGGAGCTAAAGCTGTGGAGCCCTTTCTGCCTTTTTTTTTTTTTTTTTTTTTTTTTTTTTTTTTTACTGTTGTCACAAGAAACAGGAAAAACTTTGGGATGCAATTCCTTAAATACAAGCTTTCCAGGCAAAGGGTCTAAATTGCAATTATGAAACTCTTTGGAATTCTGAGACCATTTAAAGGGTCTTCTATAATTGTTGCCTGGAATGAAACTCTGGCAAGTTTCTGCTCTTTCACTCTGTTGCAGCCTGTACAGCCTTTTTAATGCCCTTTCCCTATGATTTAAGTAAGAAGAAAATTAGCATTGATATGTGCAATAGAAGTAAGTGTCTGTTTTAAAGGTACCATTCTCCACAGCAAGGCCATGGATTTAATAGGCTTTTACTGTATTATCGACAGCACAATGCTGTGGCATTGAACCACAACTATAGGGAACAATCCAATTATCATTCAATTGAGCCAAAGCAATTAGTCAGCTTAGGCCAAGGGATAAAGCAATCAGCTGAAAATGTTCAACAATCAGATTTGCAGAAAGCTCTAACTCTTTTCTTTCTTTCTTTCTTTCTTTCTTTCTTTCTTTCTTTCTTTCTTTCTTTCTTTCTTTCTTTCTTTCTTTCTTTCTTTCTTTCTTCTCTCTCTCTCTCTCTCTCTTTCTCTCTTTCTCTCTCTTTCTCTCTCTTTCTTTCTTTCTCTCTCTCTTTCTCTCTTTCTTTCCTTAGAGATCTCCTTACTAATGAACACAGGCAAAGCAGCAACTCAAAATATGGTGGAGACTTCAAAAGGTCTGTGGCCAAGGTAATGAAGGCTTTTAAACAAGCAGGTTATTTTTGAGATGCACAAACTCATGGTCCTCTCTGTACTTCATCCTCCTATAGGATGAAAAATGCAATATGCTGCAAAAAAATGCATTCAAACTAGTCTTCAGACTTTGACACTTATTTTCCCTATTTAAATCTTTAAAAAAGGAATTGCAATTATGAAAGGTTATTGTTCGATCTGAGATATAAGGACCAAAGCTGTTGTTTAAATGGGTGTGTAAATTTGGGATATTTGGGACTGGTTGAACAAAAAATTATTAAATCAAAGCTTTTCCTATTAAATGTAAATGTTTGTGGTAAGGTCACTAACATTGTTTGGAAAGGTTTTTCTCAAAATTATTGTTTTTTGGACGTGGCACTGCATTTTGGTAAATATGTGGCCTGTGCTAAGGAAGAGATTAAAAGATTCAAGCTGCAGCATTATATGAGTACCCTGTGTTCCTCCCTGTAGCTTAAGGATCTTTTGAACATGGAATTAACATAACCAAATCATTACAGACTCGAATACTTTCATCTCATGCTGAATGAGCAATTGGTACATTATGGGCCTGACTGCTGTTCCACAAGTATTATACCCACTTTGGCCTCTTCTGGGATTGTTAATACTCAGACTAATGGTATATGGAATCCAAATTATCTTGTTTCTGGTTGAAAGAATTGGACGAGTGTGCTTCACAACCGTACAGTGTTGCTTTTGCCAACAAAACCTGGATACAGAGCAACTCTTCCTATCTGAGGATAATCTGCTTAAATATGCTTTTTGTTCATCTGCCTTGTTGTCCTGCATTATGAAAAGTGCTCCTGTGTTTTGTTATGCAGAAGAGCTGACATGGTGCTGCTGCACAAGGACTGGCAAAACACAGTTTGAATGGTTTGACTCTGGAGATCCTGGTCTACCACAAGTGGTCTTCAGGCGTGGTCTGCTGAAAATCTCTGGGTCTTGATTCCATTACACTGAGAAAAGTTGAAGGAAATTTGATTTATCCAAAGGCTGAGGGTAACAAGCCACATGAGGAATGACTGAGGGAACTGGGGTTGTTCAGCCTGGAGAAAAGGAGACTTAGAGGTGACCTTATCACTCTCTACAACTGCCTGAAGGGTGGTTGTGGTCAGCTGGGGGTTGGTCTCTTTCTCTAGGCAGCAACTGACAGAACAAGGGGACACAGTCTTAAGCTGCACCAGGGGAAATATAGGTTGGATATCAGGAAAAAGTTTTTCACAGAAAGAGTGATAAAGTACTGGAATGGTCTGCCTGGGAAGGTGGTAGAGTCACCATCCCTGGATGTGTTTAAACAAAGGCTGGATGTGGCACTTGGTGCCATGGTTTAGTTGAGGTGTTAGAGCATGGGTTGGACTTGATGATCTTGAAGGTCTCTTCCAACCTAGAAATTCTGTGATTCTGTGATTCTGTGATCTGGGTTTGAGCAGATCAGGAACAGAAGAGTTTGTAGTTTTGTAGACATGATTCCTTCTGCACTCAGCCAAAGGAAAGACTGCACCAAAACCAATGTCTTTTGAGCTCAGACCATCACTTCATAGTGAGATTTTATTGTAGTAACCCAAAACTGCCTTGGCCTCTATGCTGGGGTTGGAAACAAAGTGTTGGATTTCTCTGCATCAAGTGAAAATGTAGAAATAATGCACACACTGGGGTCTCTTGAAGGTTGACACGAAACTGGGTCATGGCAGCTCTTTTGGAATTCAGGGTTTTGCCTGCAATTTTGTGTGAGGTGTTGTCTGGAGCACATACTGGGCCCTGCTGGTGAGATAGGAAGACTTCCTTGGAGCTGCCTCTTGTGCAACCCATTAAAGTTAGCTCAGAAATCTATCAAAGTGACAGGATAGAGGAGAATAGTTAGGGTTTTTTCCTGTCTAATTAATAGATTGAAGGCACTGATGTGGAATGGAAGAGTTCAGGCTAAATTCCAATCTAACATAGTGCTGGATGTGAAAATACTCCTGCATTAAGAACAAAACAATGGGATTTACAGGCTCTCATTTGCCTCGAGTGTTGGTTAAAAAAGCCCAATAAGCCCTTATCTTGTGCCTTCACATCTCAATGGATTTATAAGATGGGGAACTGGAAAAGGGACCTCGAGGTGTCTTCCCCTGAACACCAGACTGCAACATCAGCTGGTTTGGATTATAGCATCTCTGCAGATGGATCTGGCCCTGGTGTGCTCTTAAAGGGGAGAAAACATCATTATCCTTGGAAATTCTGAGTGAATACAAAGCCCTTAAGTGTGAAAAAGGATTTTTCTTGCTTCTTAGTTTATCTTGAGGCTGTTTCTGAGTTCTGCCCATTTGCCTTCACGCATTCCAAAGAATTTGTCTCCGGAGTTGAAAGCAGCTGTTGTAATGCTAAGTTAGAAATATTTGGGGAAGACATTAAAATAGAATTCTAAAGGGTTTATGACATGCTGTGCCATTATCTACCGTTGTATAAAAGTTGAATAAAAAATCAACCAAATGAGCTGCACTATTCATGTAAAACTTGCTAACCTATGAATAATGTGATCACCCCAGATAAAGCATTGTAAAGGTTTTATCAGCATCAGTGGAGTATTTTTATCTGTATTTGCATGTCTTAACAGGAGGAAGTAAAGGTACTAAGGTTGTAGAGTCAAACTTTCAGTGCTAAAGACCTTGGCTCTGGGTTCTGCTTTTTTTTTATTCCTTCTCTTTTTTTTTTTTCCTCTGAATTTGATTACCTATGCTATGAAATGTTGAGTTTAACAAGAAACCAAAGAGATCTGACATTATACTGAGTCCACAGCTGTCTTCCTAAGTTGCATGGAGTTATCAAACACATGTAGCACCATAGAAGGAACTTCTGCTCAAGGCAGTGCCCACCTGCCCAGACACTCCTCTCCTTTCCACTGTGCTGTGTGCTTCTTAAAGCCATTCTGCTCTTCATAATGAGAGAAAAAGGAGGACTTTATGGCTTAGCTGGGGGGTGCCTTGATAGCACAAACTCTCCCTCTGCCTGGTGAGTTCCTATCTGATGCTGTGCAAACCCAGCTCTTCCCAAGTAGCCACCAGCTGTCCTCAGCTTTCAGGACCACTGGGAGAACTGCAGTGTGGGAGGGTGTGTAGCAGCTTTATCTTGTTAAGAGAGAAAGCTCTGCTGCTTTCCCTGCTCACCCTGGTTCTGAAGTTCCTGTTGCTGCTCAGCTCTTGGGTTACAGTCAGGTAACCCAAGAGGTAACCCAGGAGGTAGTGGGGAGAGAGCTGGAGAGGGAATTTGGCATGGACATGTGTTGAGAGGAAAGGGCTAATGACTTCAAACTGAAGGTGGGTAGATTTATGTGAGATATTAAGTAGAAATTCTTCACAGTGAGGCTGGTGAGGCACTGGCACAGGTTAACCAGAGAAGCTGTGGGTGCCCCATCCATGGAAATGCTCAAGTCCTGTCTAAATGTGACCTGGGCAATCTGGTCTGGTGGAAAGACACTTTGCCCATGGCAGGGAGCTTGGAAATAAATGGTATTTAATGTCCATCCTAACCCAAACAGTCCTACCATTCTATAACAGCATTCAACATAGAGGGTAGGAGAAAGGACAGACTCTATTTCCAGAAAAAAATGGTAAAAATGCTATCTTGAATTAAAATTATACTTTGTTACCTTTTCCCAGTAAATCCAAGCCTTTGTCCAGGTAGAATTTGCACAGTTCCTTTCCTGTGATCTTCTGAAGAGCATCTGGAGTCAGACAACTGTTGCAATGGGGATTTGCAATAGTAAAGTTATGTGGAGTGTGTGGAAACCTCTCCCTCTGCTGCTCCTTGATCTCCACCCTTTGGACAAGCCACTGCAGTGGGCTTACACTCAGGAGTGCTCATTTCACTGAGTGGAAAGGAGCAGGGCCGTGGATCATCTTGATGTGTAGCTGAGCTTGTTACTCAGCCTCTGGACAAAGCCACTGCTGCTTATTCACCTTTGTGATAGATCACTACTGTGCCATGTTCTTTCATGATGTGAGTCACTCATGAGGCAGGACAGCCCTTCTCTGGCTACTGAACACTGGACAGAGGTTGAGTGACTCACTTCAGTGTGCCACCTTTAATGCCAGCACTCTCCTGGTCATTTATCCAGGTTCCACTCTGGGTGAGGATATTGGTGCTGTGGAATGCTTAAGGGGAAAGGCTCCCTAAAGGCATGACTCACCAAGATGGTCTGGTAACCCAACCACAAACATTTCTAATAGGAGAAAAGGATTCCTCCCCTTAATCCTGAGGGCTGTATTGTTCTCTGTTAGGCTGCCTCCTGCTTTGTCACACCTGCCCAGGTGTGCTCTGTGGTAACCCAGTGTGTGCTGGTGCTGTGCACATCTCCAGGATGGGCAGAGCTTTTCAGCCCTTGGAGCACTGGAGCCAGCCCAGCTCTGCTGTCCAGCAGGTGACTTGCAGGTCTCATGTCCTGGGGCTTTTTGTGCCCATGAGCACGGATGTATGAGAAAGTGGCTTTCAGAAAAGGGGCAGAAAACATCTTTTAAATGTAGCTAGGTTGTCTGATGTAGTCCAGTTGGGCACAGAAAGCTGTTCTCTTCCATGGCTATGATCCTGCTCTGTGATCTTGTACTTAAGATGTGCTTTGTGATGGTGGCTGGAGGTGTCTCAGCCTTTGCAGCAGCCCAATGTGCAGAGCCCAGAGGAGTTAGGAGACAGCTGTGTATCTGCTGCAGAGCTTGGAGCTAAGCAAGGGAACAGCTGAGGCCTGGAGGCAGCAGAAGTCAGGGCATTTCACTGCTGCTGCTCATGTAATCCTGTTGGTGCACCTCCATGCTGACACAAAGCAGCATCTCTCACCCCATATGATAGAGAGAGCCCTTTGTGTCTCAGTGATCTCTCTCCAGGAGTAAGAAATGCTGTTTATTCCTCTCTCCCTCATCCCTGCCTCAAATAAGTGTGATTCCTTAGAGATGTTCAAGTCCCAAACACTATGTGGAGAAAAGTTGAGAGCTGTGTGGAGATGGATTGTGAGGACACAGAAAAAAAAATATCTTCTCTGCAGTGTCTGTGCTGTCACTGCATCTCCTGGGGATTCCCTTTCCCATCCACGGTTCACTAAATTGATGCCATCTGCTGGGGGATGTTCTTGGGAAGTGTTTAGTGCCCAAGGCTGTTCTGTGCTCCCCCAGCACGGTGGGAGTCAGTATCTTCAGTCACATTGCTTGGGTGAGAAATTGCTGAAGGCAAGAATCTGCACCAATTACCAGCAATAAATGCTGAGGAGTGAAGACTGGGGAGGATGTCAGATTGCTTAAGTCTCTTCCAACACAGTTGTGTTGGACATGCATTTCTTGAGTGCTGCAAAACCTTGGTCAGCATTTCTGAGGTGACTGACTCCTGTTTGCCCCCCTGGCTTTAGCATGACATCAGACAGTGAAACAGAGCCCCTCTGGACCTTTCTCCACGGCCTGGCATTTTGGCTCCTGGACACCTTGAACTCCAGAGGACTTCTGTGCTCAGAGACCAAGTCTGAGTAAAGAAACCACTCTGGGCTTGAAGATGAAGAGACCTCTTAGACTTCAAGAAGGAAGGATGGCAAACTCAGATGAGTACCAGTGATATTTTTAGTGGATTCCAGAGAGGGGCTTTTAGACCTGAACCATAAGAGGTGAGCTCTTAGGGTGAGAAGGAAAAACTCTCTTACCCTTCTTCCCAGGTGCCTTGGTTTGGAAAGACAGGTATCTGCCAGGGAAACTGGGGTTTCCCTTAGAATGGGGAATGTAAACCCCTCACCCCCTCCAAATTATAATTTTGTAATTAAGGGCTTTCAGGCAAAGATTTGGGAATAGGAATAACAGTTCTTTACTAGGAATACTAACAATACAAATGTAGTAGAAAACAAAACCACCCAACCAAACCAGCAAACAAACAACAATTCTGGAAAACCCTGACAGAGTCAGAGCTACAACCTGACACCCTGTTGGTCAGGGTGTTGGAAGCAGTCCAAAAGTGAGTCCTCCTGGAGTGGCAGAGGTGGTTCTGCTGGAGCAGAGATGATCCTGTAGAACAAGGGTCCAGTGGTGGTGAGAAGGGTCCAGTCTTCCTCCAGGAACTGGGTGAAGCTAGAATACCTTTTGTGTTCCTGTTTCTCAGTTTTATCCAGGTAGGAATGGTTGGCTCCCCCCACTGGGTGGAGCATCTCACACTAGGATGATGTCATGTGGATAATCTATTTTGGGGATGTGTGCTTTTAGGGGTGTCTTAAGGGTCCATTAGCAGAAAATATCCCCCTGGAGGGAGGACAGGTGGTGAAAGAGATAAGAAACAATGCCCTATCTGGTTTTAACAGTTGGCCCATTATCAGAAGGCACCTGCCCCTCTCCCTCCCCGAGATAAAGAAAAACATCTCCCCAACTGCTTTTGACAAATGAAAATAGAATACACATGCTGGCTCCACAACCCAAGACACCAGGTAAACTCAGTCTGTGGTCCTTTGTTATGATGAGTCTGGCAGAACAACAATCTGCTCATGTTTCTGCTGGTTCAGCCACCACAGGAGCTCCCAGACAGAAAAAGTTGTGAGAACTTCTGGCAAACCTGGTTTAAGCAGCCCAGGACCCTTGGGTAGGCTTTGAACTTGCAGAGGAGTTACCTGCACCATGGATGGGGAATACAGCTCTCTGTATGTATGCTCAGCAATTTGTAGGTACTGCTTGCACCCTCTTCTAATGTTTTTTCATTACTGGCCAACAGCAGTGGCTGATTTATTTACAGTCTCCCTGATGCATGATTAAAAATCAGCAAAGTTGAGAGGCCCTCAACAAAGTTAAGATCCTGTAGAACACGGTCAGTAGCTGTCTGGAGGAATAAACAAATGAGCTGAAAATCGAAATATAATTTAACCACAGCACAGATGCCTCTATATCAGCCAGGAATTTTTCATTTCCCTCTATTATGTTTTGTTATGAGCTTTATTCATATTTGAGTCACATGCAGAAGAAGTTTCAGATCTTTCATGTCAGACTATAAAGAAATGTAGAAGCAATAACTTCTTCCAAATATTGTGTTCTAACCTTCAGATGGATTGCCTGCAATTATCCCACTGATGAGAAATAGTAATTCTCCCCAATGTATTTCCATGACACATCCTTTGAACTCACAATGATCTGTAAGCATTTTAGCTCCTTGTAGAAAGAGTCTTTCACTTGCTGCCTTGTAAACAAATTGAAGAATTAATGGTAAACTGAGAGAAAATGGGTGATTTTTTTTTTCTTTTAAACCAATAATGTGGAATCATTTTGGGTGCAGGAAGGGATAAGACATCCAACAGAAATGTCTCCCCACCTCAGTACTTGGCTCAGGAGTGTCTTCATTTTTAATTAGCCATGGTTGTTTTCAAGGCCAGGTTTGCCAGTCTTCTAAATTTCAGCCATGTGTGAGTGCCAGAACTTGGCTCTGTGTGTGCTTTCAAGCCCAGTGACCCTGGCCAGAACCCTTCTTTATGTGGTTTCTGATAACCAGGTTTGGCTAGAGCCAAGTGAGCTCCAGCCCAGCCCCAGCTGCAGAAACATTCCATTTTCCTCAAAACAGGGAATCCAAAGATGGAATAGGACCTTCATGTGGAAGTCCACCAGCACACACAGGAGTGAAGGGAGAAGGCTTTCTTCTGGGACAGTCCAGACACATTGCAAGTGTGAAAATAGTCCCATCTTCTGAAATTTCCATCCTGATTTGGAGGCTCTGGTGTAGTGGCAGTCACAAGCAGTTGTGTGCTTGGGTGTCCTCTCACATCAAGCACAACCACCAGGGTGTGTTTTGGCTGGAACTCTTCCTTAGCACTGAGATAGGCAGAGATGGCAACACTTCCCCAGGCTGTCAGGACTGCTGCTGTCCTCACAGCTGCAGGATATTCCCAGGGCAAGCCAGGTATTTCCTTTTGTATGACAATTGTTTTCCAAGTTCTGTCACAGGACTCTCAACAGAACTATGGCATGTGTGCACCCTGCTGCAGCACTGATCTTTATTGGAGGGAGGGAGGGAGGTTGGTTTCAGCCAGCTCTGCTCCATGCCACAGGCCTTGCAAGGCATCTCCTTGGTAAATGAGGTGATGTTTTTTAAAACTAAAGCCTGAGGCAGGGTTTGGCATTTGCTGAGGTCAAATGTAGCAGTGCACCCTCCACCTTAACAGGAGCTCCCATAGGAAAGAGTTTAAGTGTCAGCCCTGAGTTTATAAGGCAAAAGAACCAGAAACTTGGATGCTTTCCTCACCACAACCAGCCCAGTGCCAGGACAAAGGCACCTGTTGGATCCTTGAGCTGTACCTCAAGAACTATAGCTATTTTCTATTGGGCAGCAAGCCAAAAACCCTTCCTAGATCATTAAATACTTAAAGGAGAACACAGAGTCTCTCGGGGCATTTTTGGGGTGGTTTAGCAGGTGCAAGGGACCTCCCTGCACCCTGCACAGCTTCTTACTCTTGTTTTGTGTAGTTTGTATTTTCACCTTAATTAAAATCTTTTGCTTTTCCAAAAGCACCTCCCATCATGCTGTCTTGCTAACTTTCATAAGCCGTTTCTGAGAGGCTGTGGGCATCCCTCAGGAGCTGATTAGCCCTTTGATGTAGCCTGAGATGTTTTGGTTTTCTGAAATTCTTTTCCCAGGGAATTTTCTCTAAACAAGAGACACGTTTTTCTAACTGGAACCTTTGTTTACATTCCTTTCCCTAGCAGGGACTTCTTGATGTCCCTCTGTGTTGTATTCCTCTGGGGAAATGGTTTTTCCCCAGAAACCCCCTACAGCTGTAACCTTTTAGTTTAACCCTACCTTTCCCCTATCTCTGAACAATTGGCTCAGTGCCAGCTATCTGCTCTGGGACAGAGGGTCTAGATAAACCCATGCTCTTCCTTCTTTGTTCTCTCTTTGCCCTGGAACCCCTTCAAGAATAAAGCCTTGGAATCCCCTGAGGTAAGAGCCTCTTTTGAATCTTTTACCCTATCCCCTTGAAGTGGATAGGGTAAAAAACCTCCCCAGAAACTGAGCTAGCACAGCAGCCCAGGGGGGTGGGAGGGGGGTGGTGCTTCACCTCTGGTCTGACCAATGTGATTGAAGAGGTTTGTCTTTGTTTCACCAGTCAAATTGGTCTGTGTAGAACAATATGAAAAGGGAGACACATCCCAAAAATAAAGGAGTCATTTTCAGCCTCCTGAAGTCGGAGTCTGTGTTGTTGTGGTGTACAACAGCATCACTCTGTGAGGCCAGTAACACCCTGGCTTCACTCAGAAACACCTCAGCCAAGGTGCCAAGGACATGTGGGCTGCACCCCGAGGGCAACTCCTGCCCTGAGGAGTCACCTGCCTGCTCTGCTCTGTGCCTCCTCCCAGGTGAGGCCAGAGAGCTCTGTCCATCCCAGAGGGTTTCCTGAAGGCTGACTGTGCTTACCTGAATTTCTGATGTCAGGAAAGTAGTGTTATAGATGACATTAATGATTTAGGTAATTTGTGTTAAATATTAGAGTTAATAATTGTAAATATGTAGGGGCTATTAAGCAAACTGCAGAAACTGCAAATATGTAGAAGCTGTTAAGCAATAATTGCTAGTTTCAGAAACTGCAGAAGTAAAGAAATTAAAAAGAGCCTGGCCTTGGTGCAGGATAATGTGATGTAACTTTGTCTCATAAGACATGAAGAAAGGGAGGAAACGGGAGATAATGGTGAGACCATGGTGACCATAGTGGAAAGTCCCCTTGGGCGTGCTGCGAGGAAGAGGAGAGACTTCATCCCCTGACCACCATGAGAAGGCAGAAGACCCCAGACTCCCAGAGTTGGAAGGCTCAACTATGACCAAATATAGGAAAACATGGACTGGGGAGGGACCAAGGGGAGTGTGTAACCCAAAAAGTTATAAAAATGGGAAACTGTGGGGAAAACTCGGAAAGCTGTGTGTGGAGCACGAGCTGAGACTTGTGCTCTCCAGCTTTCCCAGCGCGCTGCTTGCTTCAGCTTCTCCCTTTAATAAAGGTTTATCTAATTAGCAATCTATTATTGGGCCCTTTATATTTATCAGTGAAGAACAGCTCTAAGGCTTCAAGCAAGAATGAAGCAAATTTCTGATTATTTTGAAACCCCTTAAGGAGGAGGAGATGAGGGGAAGGAACAGCGATTTTAGTAGATTTGCAGTTTCATTTAATAAGTTATGACTGGGCTGGAGAAAAGCTGGCAGAAGAACATTGCTGAAACCTTTTAAACAGTCCAAGCTTGATGGGAAAATCTTTGAGCCTTCCAGGAATAATTCATATGCTAATGAGGAGGCTATATTTTGTTTCCTTCCAGTAACATCTATGGGTGAATCAAGAGGAGGACTTGCTGTGCTATGTGTTGCACAGACTGTGTGTTGGGCTCTCCAAATGTTTCTAAAGACTCCTGAAGAGAAAAATGATGTAGAAGACAAGGAGGAAGAATGAAGGAAGCTAAAGACTGAGTTCCCATAATCTGCCTTGTCTATATAGTCTGGATTTACAAATGTTCTTGTTAAAAACCAATCCATTTCAAATGCTATGAGTCTCCTTGTTTTCTGTAATTGGAAAACTTTGGCTGTTTCTCAGCTTCATGTTTTTGAAGATCCCCAGACAAGAGGACTCTCATCCTATATAAATCATAAACTATTGGTAAATAGACACTTATTTCATTGCTTCTGTAGCTCTCTTCATCAGCATCCTCTTCCCAAAGGGTGCTTTATCCTATCTGACAGCAAATAGCATCAAGACAAGCAAGGCATTTTCAGTGAGGGAGTTTGCCTGTGGCATGAATCAGGTTCTCTCCATTGCTTGGTCCCTAAAGGGCTCATATTTTCATCATGATGATGGTGGTGTGGGTTGTGATGGCTATCACGGAAATAACTTTTCCATTTGGTGGCAGAGAATCTGTCCCAGCATAAAATGAAAGAATAATTTGTGTTGAAAGGACCTTTAAAGATCATTTAGCCCAACCCCACTGCAATGAGTAGGGACATCTCCCACCAGATGAACATTTTCAGGGATGGAAGCATATTGTTGGCATTTCTTCCCAAAGAAACCTGTAACACAAAGCTGCCTGTGAATAAAAGAAATGGGAATATTCTGGCAATGTGCCCCTTCTGCTTCTAGGAACATGACAGCAAATGTGTAAAAAGGGTTTGAGTGGCACAGAACTTAAACAGCTTTTTAAAAATCCACCTCAATTTAAAATTGAAAGATTATCCAATACTGCATAAGCTTGAAAATGTTGGACAGATATGAATTTAGCAAAGTGGTTCCCATGCCAGTAGGAAATATGTAGCAGAGAAGGGACTACCCAAGTGTTCAGAGGATGATGGTGCAGAGGCAGATTCCTTTGTAGGGTGTCTTGGTTTGGAAAGACAGGTATCTGCCAGGAAAAGCTGGAGTTTCCCCTGGAATGGAGAATGCAAACCCCTCACCCCCTCCAAATTATTATAATTTTGCTATTGGGGGCTTTCAGGGAAAGATTTGGGAATAGGAATAACAGTTCTTTGCTAGGAATACTAACAATACAAATGTAGTAGAAAAACAAAACCACCTAACCAAACCAGCAAACAAACAACAATTTTGGAAAACCCTGACAGAGTCAGAGCTACAACCTGACACCCTGTTGGTCAGGGTGTTGGGAGCAGTCCAAAAGTGAGTCCTCCTGGAGTGGCAGATGTGGTTCTGTTGGAACAGAGATGATCCTGCAGCAAAGGGTCCAGTGATGGTCAGAAGGGTCCAGTCTTCCTCCAGGAATCCAGTGGAACCAGATCCCTGGTGTTCCTGCATCTCAGTTTTTATCCAGGTGGGAATGGTTGGCTCCCCCCACTGGGTGGAGCATCTCCCACTGGGATGATGGAATGTGTCCTGTCCTTGGGGAGCCTCAATGGCCCATTAGCAGAAGATATCCCCTGGAGGGAGGATGGGTGGTGAAAGAGATAAGGAACACTGCCAGCTCCTGACTCCACATCAGGACACCCTCCACTTGGAGAGGTTTGTGTAGCACAGCCTGGGTGGGATCCTCTGCAGTAGGGTCACTTGCTGGGTTTCATCACTGGGGCTTTCTATCCTGGAAAGTTTCAGCCTCTGCATCTTCCTACAAAAATGTGGGAGCATTTGGGGAGTTAGGCCTCACTTGCCTTGAAATGTGAGTTGTTCTATGACTAATGAAATCCCTTAAATTCCTGTAAATAAAAGATGGGAACAGATTTGCTGGTGGAAAGCGTCTCAGCTCAGCACTTTCCCTCCGCCCCAGACCACTGCCATTTGCTTGCATTACTCTCATAGATTTGTAAATATTGCAGAACATGAGGAGTTTAAATTTTCATGCTTTAATGTGAGGCTGTGGCTGTACTACAGTGGTGGTGGGGGTTGGTCTGTGATCTTGCCCACCGACCTGGCTGATTGATAAAAAACACACAGCAGGGGTAGGGTAGGAGGCTTCCCGGAGTGTTATTTGAGTTCCTCATCTGTGTGCATGGAAATGTCCCTCCCAGGCAAAACCAGAAGCCTCCTGACTAAAACATTGGAGTGAAGATTCCTGTTTCAGTAGAGCAATGAGAGATGATGGTGGTGGTCTAAGCTTTTCTGGCTCCATCCAAGGAAAAAAAAAAAAAATAGGGTGCTAATTGGTCATATTTGTTTTTCTTTCCCTGTTTATGTGATTTCTCACTGTTAGGAAACACTTTGGTTACAAATCTCAGACCCAGCAGAGAAATATGCTTTTTATGTGCTCTGGCTAAGCCTCTCTCAGGAATGCAGTACTAAGCCCTCAGATAGTTCAGGTGGTCTTTTCCTGTATTAAATGAGCCTAAAGCTCCCCACTGCAGGTTGTGCTGGGCTGGCCAGCCCTAAGCCCATCTACATGCATTCATTTAAGCAACTTAGAAAAATCCCCAGGCTTGTTAGAGAAGCCCTACATATTTCATAGCTTGCTGGGATGGTATAAGCCCTCAAAATTTGAAGCAAGGCTTACTTGATGAGAACATTTGCTGTGGTCAGAATATTATAGCAGATGTGAGCACCTGACTCTTTCAGGATATTGTGTCTGATCATGTGATTGGCCCTTTGTGAACTAAGAAATAATTTCCCCATGACTATCTCTTTTTTAATGTAGTTTTCTTTCCTAAATTGCTCACATAGGGCTTATAAATCTCACAGCCAAACTGCATGTGAAGCAGACTTGCTTTTGGGTTTGTGAAGATATGAAATATGTAGCTGGCATTTTGCAGTCATAGCAGTCCAAAAGAAAGTGTATATGCTTTTTGGAAAGCATCTTGGAGGTATTTTTCAACATCTTCATTTTAAGGTGTCTGACTTGAGGGATTTTTTTGAGAATTTCTGCTCTGAAAAATTTATTTGAGTAAGCAACGGGTTATGAATACATTCAAGCAACTGCAGTCAGTAGTGAGTCCAGCAATTCAGAGTCCAGAGGCAAGGAGAGCTGCCAGACCTGGTCTGTGGAAAAGGACTGACACATTGGAAGCAGTTGTAAGTGGACTCTGCAACATTAATTTCTTCACCACCATTTGGAATCTGAGAGGTTCAAGACCACTCTGTTCCTTTTTAAGGTCACCAGGATCTGTCCTGCTCTCTTTGGCAGTCATGGCTGTGACAAATGCAGGCATTCCCTGGTTGTAGGAGCTTGTACCTCCTGCATGGACAAAAAGGATGGTTTTTTTCCCCCCATGTAAGCAGTAGTAGAAGGTGAACTGCTCTAAAACCATTTTATTTGCTTTGGTGATGATGGGTGGCACTCTCACACAGAAAAGGTGTTAACTGAGGGCAAACCTGCACCAAGGTGGCAGCAGAGGATGCAGAGTGCCTTGCCAATGTAGGTGCCACTCTTTCAGGCCTCCTAAAGAGTGATCCACACGGGGATACACGTCTTGGTTTGCTGCAGTTGTGCTCAGTGATGTGTCAAAGCCCTGGGGGATCACTGCTGCCTCTCCACACCCATCTGTGGATATTTTGGCACGGCACTCGCTCAGGGGATTTGCCAGGATTTGGCCTGCTATTAGCAATTCTAAAATGATGGTTGCTCACAAATCCTTTTTAATGGGTACAGAGACTTATGTGTGTTTAATCTTAAAGACTGTTTGCTTGGGGTTTAGGCAGCTGGGAAGAATTGCACCCAAAAACGGGCTGGCATGCAAAAAATGGTGCTCTCTGGTCCTGCTGTTATTGCATTGAAGACACAGAGTCTTTGGCTGGCTGAGAGCTGTGTTTAATATGTCCCAGGGCAGTCAGCACAGCTCCTGGGGGCCAGAATTGCTTTGCTGTGACCAATGTGACACTGCACACCTGAGTATGCAAAAAACACCCCTGAAAATGCACTGCTTGTCATGTCTCATTGCTTAATGATGTAGCCAGAGGCAGACCTGACATTAAGGCCATTCTTTGCTCCCGGTGGGGAAGGCATCTCTAATCCCATCAGAGCAGATGCATTTAGAAACTGCAAACCCAGCCTGCTCAGAGCTGTCACTTGGCTCCCTTAATGAGTCCATTCTTCAATCAAGGTAGCTTCTTCTCTGGGAGCTCAATGATGATGTTTGAATATGGGATATTTATAGTGTTAGTGCCAGGCTCTTAACAGCCTAATGGCTGAAGCCAGGCAGCTCTGCTCTCAAAGGCTGGGTCAGGTGGGGAGGGGAAGAGCTGGGCACACTGGAGGGCTGAACTTGGAAATTTAGATTTCCCCAAAACAGGGGTCTGGGAAAGCTGACACCTTATTAATTCCCCTTCCCTCTGGGCTGGGCACTGCTTAACAAATCCTGCCATGCGAGGAGAAGGGGAGGAAAATAAAGGGTGAGAATTAGTGCAGCCTTAGTGCTTGCTCCTGCAGCAAGGACTGCAGCACAGCACTGTGCTGACAGTGCTGGGACTCACCTGCCTCTGTCAGCAGCTCTGCCAGCTCCATTTGCCTTGCTTAGCCTGGCTTTGCTTGTCCTGATTTGCCTGGACTCTTCCTTTGCAGTAATGGGACTTGGCTGTGGCAGAAGTACTGGGCTGGTGGCATGTTGTGCTTTGGGAAAAGTCACTTTTCTGTAACAGCATCTTTTCTCCCCCCACACTTCTCCTGTTGCTTAAACTCCTCAGTTTTCAGGAATTATTTAGGACTAGACAGTATAGCGAGTGGGTGAGTGCTAATACTGCATTTTGAGCCTCAACTGGAGCCATTGTGTCAAGGTTTCCTTCATTTTCTGTCAAAACTCTCAGGATCTGAAACTGTGTGATGGATGCCCAAACTCAGGCCCTGCTAATTATGGATTTCTCTCAGGTCAATGAGGAGATGGAAGAGTTTCCTTCCATCTGTAAGCTGTGAAAATGCACTTGACCTGGCCAGAGGGTTTCCATAGCCTCCTCCTGAGGCTGCTTGGATTTTCAGGGTAATAAAAGGGCATTGCCCAGCAGCTCTCTGCAAGTCTTGGCACTCAGCCCACCTTGCACACTCACCTCCCCTTTTGCAATGCCTGCTTGGATGCTATGAAGAGGTTGCTGTACAGCTTTCAGATAAAATATTTATGAATGGTTGAAAATTATCAGTGAAAGCATCCAGCCATGGCTATGTGCAGAGGAGAATCATAGCTTTACCAACACACTGCCTTTCTCAGCAAGGAAAAGCTCTGCTAGCTGTCCTTCCTGACACCATAAGCACTTTGAAGCCAGACTTGCATAACAGGTAGTTTTGAGGATCCTGCCCTCATCTTGGTTTCAGTTATCACACTGCTGTATTGCAAATAACTCTGGGTGGTTTTGGAGGAAGGTCACTGGATCAGTAACAACTTCCCCTCTGGAGCTGTGACAAGGGACAGATTGCCTGGGACAGATTTTCTGTGTGTTTTATCTTAGTGCACTTACTGCTTCTGCCATGCAAGTGCTTGGGTATTATTTATTGAAAAATACATTTTCACAGGCCTCGTCATCTTAAAAAATAATTGTGTTCAACAAAGCAGCATCATATCAAAATTGCCTTTACTCCACAGCCTCACACTTCAATTCTGCTCTTCCTCCTGCTCTGAGAAAGCTTTGCTGTTCCTCTTGCAGCAAATATATGACTCAGAGGGGGAAAAAAATCATAAACCCAAATCAAACCATTATTTTTTCATAAATGAAACAAGGCTCTGTGGAAGCTTGGCATCGCCACTGATATTGCAAACAAATCCTGTTTATAATAATCAAATAAGCTGTGGTTGTTTCTGTGCCAATAAAGGAGTCACTTGGGAGGACAGGGCACTGCAGGCACCACCTGTGTCTGCTCCTACCTGAGATGGGCTCTCTTGGAGTCCAAATCAGTGTCTAGTACACTGCAACTGAAGCTCTGAATTTCAATCCCCAAAGTGTTTACACAGAGTTGTCCTGTGAGGGATGTTCTCCAACATTGTGGAGATCTGGATGGGCTTTGGGCTGGGGCTGTATCAGATCAGCCTCATACACTGTTTATTCCAGGGCTGCTCTTCCCCTTCCATGGGGAAATTCACACCACAGCTGCTGAGGAGGGCTTGGAGAAGAGTGAGTGCTCCTTCCTCAGGGCATATCCCTCTCTGCAAAACTGTGTGTGGCAGAAAATTCCAGGGACACTCTTGAAATTTCTGCACATCCAATAGGAACTTTCCTTCCCCTCGTACTTTTCTCTCTTCCAGGCTTAAATCACTGCAGGTCTCACTTGGCTGAACAAAGCTGAAATCCCTGGAGATCATGCCCTTAGGGCCCTCACACTGCTCCCCACCACCTCTTGAGTTTTGAGGCTCCTGCTGCCAGATGAATTAAGCAGAAGGTCAGATGGGATGACTGTCGCAGTAGGACACGAATGAGCGACACTCACACACTGAGATGTCCAAGGCAAAAAAGGGGCAGTTTATTTACAGACCTTGACATTTATAGAATTCCAACAGCGACCATGGATTGGAGGATGAAAATTGTCCTTTCCAACCACACTGGTCAAACCAACAGTCCATCAATTCTCTCTCCTTCAGAAAGGAATGAAAAACAATCATTATTTACATGAAAAGTGCATGAGAAACTCCATCACAAAAAGTAAAATATCAGAAGGCTTAGAAGTACTTTACAAGAACATGGAGACAGATGACCAGTGTAGTTCCTAATGATTTAAAAGTCAGTGAGCAACAAGGCAGGCAAAACACTGAACAGGAGCTTCTTTTTAGTCCCTGAAAAGTTAATGATTGTGTCGTGTAAAAAAACCATGCATTTCAAGGCCTGACATGTGAGTTGCCCTTTGTTAATTAGAGCCAAGGGACAAGAAACCATTGCACCAGAAGTTTAGGTCCAAGTCTTTATGCCTTTATTTACTATTGTTTCACTGGCTGTTAAACTATTTGCTAGTACTTCATCCCAAATTCATGAAGTACTATAAATACTCGCAGAGAAAAACTTCATTATTTTTTCATAAAGGACAAGAAATACAGTTGGGAGGTTCAGTTTAGTAGTCATGCTTATAAACAACTGAGGGCTTGCTGGGCTCCCATTAGAAGCCTGTCAGGTGGTGCCCATGTTCTGAGCTCTGGGTGGCCTATTCCAAGTGTAAGATGAAAAAGTTAAACATTTCTAATTAGACACATTCCCATATGTGAGAGACACAACCATGCTCTGATGGTGTACTTCATAAATCCTCTAAATATGATGGGAAATCATCACTGCCTATAACCATCGAACCTGCCAAGCTGCATCTTTGATTTTTAACCCCAGGTCTTCTTTTAGGTCTCTTCCTGCTGCCAAACAAAGTTATTTTGGTGTGAGTAGGAATGGAATTCTGCCCATTTGTTAGGAAATCGTTTTGGTGGACTCTGCCCCTCAAACTCAGTGCTTCTGTACCCTTAAAATGTGACAACCTCTCATTCAGATCATAACAAACTTGGGCTGATGGAAAAAAAAAAGATGTTTTCGTTCATTGCTTGTGGTGTCTTGGCACAAGGCCTGTTGTGGTGATGGGGGGCACTGCTGTTACCCTTAATAGATTTTTACCTCAGACATAATCTGACTCAAGTTTTCAAATTATTATCACTGCACTCATTATACCCACTTAAGTGATATTTTAAACCTTTCTCTGAGTCACCAGGTAGGTTTTCTCCCCTCCCACTCGTTCGTAATGTTTTCTAGGTATTCTCCCAGGTTAATGCTCATTAATTTAGGTTCCAAAATTAATAATCCCCTGATAAAATACTCCAGTTTAAATAACTCCTTAGGTTTAAGGCAGATGTCATGTGTGAGTCATAATGTATTCCCACCACTTTGAGAAGAATATTGTTCACAGTGTCATATCCAGAAACATCAAATTATCTCCTGAATATTTAGAAATGAGTGTATATTTGGTAACTAGAAAGAAGTTCTAAATATGGAACTATTATGCTCTTTGGAGCATAAATGCATGCTCCAAAAATGCTATTATTGTAGTGATACTTATTAGGTGTTTTTATTTGTTGGCTGCAATATAGTAGTTTGAACACATCTGACTTATTTTCAAAAGTCAAATGGATAAGACACTCTTAAGGGAATGCTGGTAAGCATTTTCTAAACTAATTTTCTTGCTGGCTGGAAGAACATTGATATATTCCTCAGCCATTCCTTTTACAGCTTGGTCTGCACTGAGCTTCGCTTCAAATTTAGGCAGTCTGGGAGAGCAGAGGTAAATGTGCTGCTCTGTCCCTGTCCCATTGCCAGTTTTCAGGATAGGTCTCAGTGTCTTGGCTTTCCTAGGTGGTGTGGTTTAATCCTAACTGGAAACTAAACACCACACAAATGCTCTGTCCCACCTGCCTTGCTGGGATGGGAAGGAAAATCAGGAGGAATAATTTAACTTATGGATTGAGATAAAAACAGTTTAATAATCAAACCACAGTAAAATATAATAATACTGATGATAATAATAACAATCATAATGGTTGTAATGAAAAGAAATAAACTAAATTACACTGAAGACAGACAAGTGATGCACAATGCAACTGCCCACCACTCACTGACTGATGCCCAGCCTGTCCCCAGCCACCAACCAACAGCTCCTGGCCAACTGCCCCCAGTTTACACACTGGGCATGACCTTCTGTGGTAAGGAATATCCTTTTGGACAGCTTGGGTCAGCTGTCCTGGCTGTGTCCCCTCCTGCCTTCCTGTGCATCTCCTCACTGGCACAGCATGGGAAACTGAGGAGTCCTTAACTCAGGGTAAGCACTGCTCAACAGCAGCTAAAACATCAGTGTGCTCTCAGCATCATTGCCATGCTAAATCCAAATTCCAGCTACCAGGAAGAAAGTGAATTCTATTCCAGCTGAAACCAGGGCATTTGGTTTTAGCAGCCAGTGTGGTGAAGCAACAAGCTGGATTGAATCTGGAGGCCATGGTGTCATCTTGGTCACTGCCTGTCTGTGGCACCAGTAGATGTATGCCAGTAAACACCTCTCTGCTGTCAGCTTTCCTGCAAAGAGCCTGCTACAATCCCTCCCTTGGAGAAGAGGGAACAAGGGAGTGCTGGGGTATGTCCAAACCCTCCAGGATTTTTAGCTGCCTGTTTGCTCAGCCTGCTGAGAGGGAGGAGGGACACTGCTGCTGGATGGTGGCCAGTGGATCCCACTGCTGAACTTCTGACGTGTCAGCTTCTGCTTGTGGAAAGCTCCATCTGCAGGTTTGCAGAACGTGATGTCTACAGACAGATTGGCACCTGAGAGCCAGGCAGGGCCAGGGTGCTGGCAGGTGGGGAGCGTGGACAGCAGCCCTGTGTGTGCCAAGGTCTGGAAATCAAAAGCAGTTTTTACCTAAACCACCAATCCAGAGTCTGAAACCTTCACGTCTCCTTCCCTGGGGATGTCTCCCACCCAGGCTGGCACAGGGGCTGAAGGGTTGTGTAACTTTGCTTGTCACTCTCTCAGCTAACACCTAGAGGAGTCACAGCAGTGCAAGGGGTACCTGGGTGGGGTCATTCAAGGGCATGTGGATTGTCAGGGCTGGCAAAGTGTGTTGGTGTGGTAGGGAATACAGGGGTCATTAAAGGGCATGTGGACTGTCAGGGCTAGCTGTAGCCCTGGTTCGTGCCTGAGATGTTTTGGTTTTCTGAAACTCTTTTCCCAGGGAACTTTCTGTAAACAAGAGACACATTTTCCTAATTGTAACCTTTGTTTACATTCTTTTCCCTAGGAGGGACTTCTTCTTGATGTCCCTCTGGTCTGACCAATGTGATTGAAGAGGTTTGTCTTTGTTTCACCAATGGAATTGTTCTGTGTAGAATAGTGTAAAAGGGAAGACATTCCCAGTAAAAAACACAGTCATTTTCAGCCTTCTGAAGTCGGAGTCTGTGTTGTTGTGGTGTGCAAAAGTGTCAGCCAGCAAGGTGTGTTGGTGTGGTAGGAAATACAGGGGTCAAAAACGTGGTTCTGGTGCCCTGTGGGGTACACCAGCACAGCACACCCCAAGGCAAAGGCTCAGATCAGCACCCTTCAGCAACCTGAATGGAAGGGAGGAAAAGCAGTTAGGAAGCAGGGGAATCCTCCAAATCCTGTGGGCACTGCAATCCAAGAGGGATGGGACCAGTGAGACGTGGCCTAGGTGGGAAGTGTGGTGCTGATGGTGGACACAGGAAGTGAACTTTCTGCATGGGAAGATGGAAAGAATGGGGTCTCCTGAAAACAGAAAACCTAAGGAGAACAGTCTTCAGTTGTGTTAAGTGTGTAAGTGGCTTCAAAGAGCAGGGGCATCATCTGTTCAAGTACATGGTGGGTAGAATCGGTAATAATGAATTTAAATTAAAACAAGGGAGGTTTAAATTAGCATAAGAATTTTGTCTCTAAGTATAGCAAGAAAACTGGAATAGGAGGTGGAGCCTCTGTTATTCAACCTGTCCCTAAATTCTTCAAACAAAATCAGTCAAGGATGGCTCAGACAGAGATAGATTTTAATTTTTTTTTTCTTGTCCTTATTTTTTGATGGGGGTTGGCAGGGGAGCAACAAGGTATTTTTATCTGGGTTTGTTTTCCTCCTTAAGAGCGAGTTTCAGCTCTGCTACCTTATTTTTCCTCAAATTATCTCTGTTTTGGTGGGGTCATGATCTGAAATGACAGCCTTCAACTGAGCAAAGGATTTATTTATTTTGGATGAAACTGTAAATTTTGGAGTTCTCTTTTGATTTTTGGCAACCACTGTCTAAATCTTCCCTCAGAAGAAGTAGGAAAAGAATTACATTATATTGTTCTTCATTCTGTGACAGTCTTCCTGTGTCACCCTGGGCAACTCTCTAAGACACCCCAGAACACCCAGGTGAGGACAGTAATTTCTATCCTTCAGAGAAAAGTGCAGATGGTACTTTTTTTTCTTGTGGCAAGGACTTTCTTCTCTGTGCTGCCCTCATTATGTGGAGTCTCACTCTAAATCTCCCTGTGGCTGCAATAGGCAGTAATCTTCTTTTGTCAAAATCTGAGATCACCGATGTCACACAAATACAAAAAGCTCCCAGACAACACCTCCTAGGCAAAACCCTGTAATAAGGTGTTGAAAGAGTTCAGAGAGAAAAAAAAGAGGGGAAAGCACAGTAGTAACACAGACAGACCTGCTCATCCAGAGGCTCTGTGTCTCTGGGACAGCTGTGTGCTGGTGAGACCTTGTCAGGCATTTTGGTACCACGTGGTACCAAAGCCTGCTGGTGTTGCAGTGCTGAGCTCTGCAGTCAGCAGCAGCTCTTGGGGGCCATCAGCAGCTGTTGGGGGTCATCAGCAGCTTTTTGCTTTCAGGAAGCTCAGCCCCCTGAATGGGACATGACACCCCTGCAGGGAGTTACGTGCTGCAGAAGGTTGCGCTTCTGAAAAGCAAGAGATTTATAATTCTTGAGGTTCTTACAGAGGAGAAGGTAGTTCTTTAGGCTCAGAAAACGAGGCAGTGTTTTTCTTCATTGCTGTCCTAAAACTTCTGGCTTCTCTTTCCTTGAGAAATTGTTTTGTACCTGGTTACTGACTCATGTTTCCTCATAAACATTGCTCTTGGGCACACCAGAACTGTCTCTGGTCATGTCCACGCAGTGAAATTGCTCTGTTTACTCTGCAGGCTACATACCCATTGTGAAAAACGAGGTTCACTTTTCTGGTAAAATTTAAAATGTTTAGTTAAAAGACAATAAGAGACACAAAAGCAAAAAATATAAATTACGGCCAAGTGCTTGGTATTCAGCCAAGAGCACATTTTTACTCAGAAACACTTCTTTAAATCCAGCAACCTGTTGCATATTCATGGGCCACCATGCAGTGTTCAAAACTTCCTTTGAGTTTAGATGTTCTTCTGCTTGATTTTAACCCCCAGCCTGCCCCCATTTCATCCTGCAGATCAATTCAATGTCTTGGGTTGTGGAGCCAGGGGTGTGTATTCTATTTTCATCTGTTAAAGGCAGTTGGGGAGATGTTTTTCTTTATCTCTGGGACAGAGAGGGGCGGATGCCTTTTGATAATAGGCCAGCTGTTCAAACCAGGCAGGGCATTGTTTCTTATCTCTTTCACCACCCGGGGAATATTTTCTGCTAATGGACCCTTAAGACACCCCTAAAAGCACACGTCCCCAAAATAGATTATCCACATTTCATCATCCTATTGTGAGATGCTCCACCCAGTGGGGGGAGCCAACCATTCCTACCTGGATAAAACTGAGACACAGGAACAAGAAAGTATCCAGCTTCACCCGATTCCTGGAGGAAGACTGGACCCTTCTCACCACCACTGGACCCTTGTTCTACAGGATCATCTCTGCTCCACCAGAACCACATCTGCCACTCCAGGAGGACTCACTTTTGGACTGCTTCCAACCCCCTGACCAACAGGGTGTCAGGTTGTAGCTCTGACTCTGTCAGGGTTTTCCAGAATTGTTGTTTGTTTGCTGGTTTGGTTGGGTGGTTTTGTTTTTATACTACATTTGTATTGTAAATATTCCTAGTAAAGAACTGTTATTCCTATTCCCAAATCTTTGCCTGAAAGCCCTTAATTGCAAAATTATAATTTGGCTGGGGTGAGGGGTTTACATTCCCCATTCCAAGGGAAACTCCAGCTTTGCCTGGCTGATACCTGTCTTTCCAAACCAAGACATTCAATGTTTTATTTCTCCTTTTGGCTTCGTCTCGTCCCCACACTCCCTGATACAGGGTCAATAAATGCATCCCCTGGGGCTCTGGTGTCCATCACCTCCATCTTCATCCAGACAGGATAATCCAAGAATGTGATGAATTTCCTGATTATCTTTACCATTCTCTGAGTTAGTTACATGAACAAAAGCATTCTACATATATATATTTATCACACTGCTATTTCTAGGTTTTTTTGATCGCAGAAATAAAAAGCTATATTCATACAGCAAAGTTTTCCAACCTTATACATATAGCATTCATTTTAATATTTGCAAAAAGCCAATCACATAATATGTACTTACAACACCACAGTGTTCTGGGGAGATGTGCAGGCCCCTGAGGGGTCTCTGCTGGCCAGGCAGCCTGCACTCAGGTGGGAATGTGCTGCTTTTTGGAATGGCAGAGTCCCAGTGTTACTCAGTTTCTCCTGGTGTGGTCCTTAGGGTTTTATACTTTCTCATGCAAGGATTTTTTGCTTGCTTGAGTTACTGCTGTCATCACAGCAACTTGATTTCTGTGTTCCTCTCCTGTCCTTTCCTTGCACACCATTGGAATGCAGACTATGGGAGCTCACCAACAATTTTTCAGGGAAGAAGAACCAGTTTTTTTAGCTAAGTATCAAAACAGTCCCAGGGTCACACTTCTGAAAGCCAGGGGCTTTCAGAAACTGAAGTAGAAGATACCTTAAAAAAAAAATGTTCATTAGGCTTGATTCAAAATCCTCCATGTCTTGAAAAGTGGCAGTGGGAACAGCTTTTTAGCCTGGAGTAGTGTTGGTCTGATCCTGACTTTGTAGTGTCAGTTTGTGCATGGTGTTAGCATCTGTTTTCCCTGGCACTGAAGCTTGAGCAGTGAGGAAGCTGAGATGGGGAAAATGGAGAAAGAAGGATGGGCTGAGCCCCTACAGACAAGCACTGAAGTATTTCTCTTCTTAGTTGGTCTGTCATTGTGCAAATCCATGAAGTCCTGTGACATTTCTATAAGCTTATGAATAATTTCTTCCTTTTGGAATTCAAAACCCCATGACTCTTTTGTTCCATTCTCTTCCCCATCACTGAGCAAACCCCAGGACTTTTCTCTGTGCACATTAGAAGGTGGCACTTTGCTCTTCAGCTGTTTAAAGCGGGAAACTGAAAAGAACACTCCTGCTGCAGGGGAGGAAAAATCCACCTGGCAGTGACAATAAAAGAGAAGTGAAATTTTGCATGGAGGGCGGGCACATCCAAGGCGAGACCTCTTTGGGGAATGATCACATTTCAGTGGAATTGTGCTGAGACAATGATGCTTTCTGAGGCAGGATTCAAAGAGGAGCAGAGGAGTGAGGGACTGAAGCATTCCTGGACTCACCTGTGGAACCAGCTTCAAGAAGAGAGTGTCTGAGGCAGTGGTTTAATAACCATGAGAGAAGCTGCAAAACCTTAGATTTAAAGCTGTTCTGCTTGAATGCCGTTGCTACCAGGCAACCTTTTAAAGCACTGAAAGCTTTGCCAGGGAAAAAAAAGGCAAGGGACTTGTATAATAGTACAGCAGTTTGACTCTATAGCTCTTGGTGCAGGGAAAACTTTTGGATGCCATGACAGCAGCAGCAGCAAAAAGCATGAAGTTTGATAACTTTATGTCTTCTCCCTCTATTTGTCTATTTGTCTCCTTCTTTGTGTCTTTCTCCCTCTCCCTCTAAATATCCCTGACATTTGTGTGCTGAGCAAGGGTCTAAGAGCACTCGTGGTATCCAAACCCCCAGATTCCACTCAACATCTGCTTTTGGTCTGGCAGCCCCCTGTGTGGAGAGTTCTCCATTCCACATCCTGCTCTGCACGTGAGGGAGGTGTGTGTCTGTCTGGAGGGATTAGATCCCATCTTGTAACACTTGCAAAAAAACCCCAAAAACAAAAACAAAAAACCAAACCACTTATCAAGTTGTGGGACAAAGCACAAGGAACTGAAGTGAGAAGCGACAATCTGCTCTGTGCAGCAGGGAAGCTCTTGGCAAAGATGCAATTTATAACTGAAAGGGTTGCCAAGTTTGGGGTGGGTTTTTTTGGGTTGTTTTTTTTGTTTTGTTTTAAGTTGTTCTGCTGACTTCTGCAGAAATGTAACCTGGGAGATTGCAGGATGGCTCCTCTGAAACAGATTTCTGTAGGAGGTGGGACGTCAAAGAACAAGATGTGATGGGGCAAATTCCCAGCTTCCCAGAAGTCACTTTAAGTTTGTAATCAATGTCAAGAACATCTGAGATGACCATGATTTGCAAATGATAGAGTTTCAGTAATCAACAAATTGTTTTAAATTCTTGGTGGGGAATGGGGAGTTTAAGGCATGTCTGGATAGCTTCTCCTGTAAACAGGGACTTCAAAAGGCTTCAGACTGGTGTAAAACCAATTATATAACCCAAACACAAAACAAACAAGTAAATTAATATATACAAAGCCATATACATAATCCAAATCATCTGCCCCACCCCTGGAAGTGTTCAAGACCAGGTTAGATGGAGCTCTGAGCAACCTGGTCTAGTGGGAGGTTTGGGGTCCAGACAGGGGGTTGAAATGGGATGATCTTAATGATCCTCAAGCCATTCTATAATTCTATAACTAAAAAAAAAGAACAAAAAAACCCCAAAAACAAATTAAAAAAAAAAAAAAAAAAAAAAACAAAAAAAAAACACAAAAAAACCAACCAAACAAAAAAAACCAAACCAAACCAAACCAAAAAACAAAACCCCCCCCCAAAGAAAACCCCAAAAAAACCAAAACAAAAAAACCCCCCAAAAAAAACAAAAAACAAAAAAACAAACAAAAAAACCCCCAAAAAACAAAAACAAAACCAAACAAACAAACAAACAAAAAAAAAAAAAAAACCAAAAAAAAAACCAAAAAAAAACCAAAAAAAAAAAAACCAAAGAAAGGAAAACTTGAAAACTTCCATTCTAGCTGGAAGTTGCCATCCATGAGCAAAAAAGTGCCTAGAAGGCTCCAGGATAATTCCTGTTTCTTTTGGTGGGAAATGCTTGGTTTCAGTTTGGATTTGACCTTGAAAGTCAGGCTGCTTAGACAGACTTGCAGGTTGATGTGGCAAATGTCAGGGCACAGGGAGGGCTGGGGGCTCCCCAGGGTGGCAGGACAGGCTATCACAGCCAGGACCTGTCCCACCAGCTCACCAGGGAGTGGAGCTCTGGGTACCCAGTGATGGGGATGGGAGTGACAAGCCAAGGCCAAATCACCAATCCCAGAGGGGATGTGGATGCAGGGTCAGCAGGGCAGACATGGGCATGGAATGACTGTGCTGGCACAGGAGCTCTGCTTTGCTCATGAATTAGGATCTGATTGTATCTTCTGTATTCACATGAACAGCAGGTAAACGGTCCTGCAGCACTGTGTGCATTCCTGTCACTGTGGGAGGGGTTCTCCCAGAGCAGGGGCAGTGTCACACACAGGAGGTTCTGCAGGCAGACCCCACCATGAGAAGTTCTCACATCATCAGACAGTTTGGGCACTAGGAGAAATCAGTTTCTCTGACAAAGACATAACAGAGAAAGTGCCCTGCTTTGCACAGGGAACAAGATTAAAATATACATTTTATTTTATGTTAAATGTATATTTCAATTCGCTTCAGGGTCTATCTCTCCAGTTAATCTTTCTGTCCATGCTCATCTTCCAGATTTATGTAATATTTGGCTTTCCAGTGTTGCTCAGAAAGGTTTTCTAATTTCTCCTGGATAGGCGACTGCCTTTTTTGCAGGTTGGGTGAATTCTGTTTGATAATTAGTCCCACATCACTTGTGTAAATGAAATAATCATCTGACCAACTGGAAGTTGCTTGCAACTGCAGAGTAGCTAATTAGAAAACATTCATTTTGCAGTGCTCTGTTCGATCTGCATCCTTGCTTTGTGCACATTGCTGGGCTTTGCTGATCTGCTGTCCAGCCAACAAAAGCCAGGTCACTTATTCCTTCATTTCACATTCCAAGCTTAGGCAAGCCTCTATGAGCTGCAGCCTTGAACTTTCATAGAAGTGAGTCCTCAGAGTCTGTGGCAGGGCTGTGTGAATGTGCCCATTGTAAATAAGGGAATAGCAGGCAGGGTTTGGATATTATGAGGGGTAAAGCCCAGCAACTGATATGAGTTTCTGCACTTAGGAAAAGAGAGAAAAATCACTAATGTACTTAATCCTCTGTTGCACAATGTGCTACCCATTAAAAAAACAAAAACAAAACCAAAAACAAGTCTCAAGCAGATTGTGTGCCATTGGAAGCAAAGGAATAAAAGCAAATGGCTGTCAGAGCAGAACCTGTTAAAGGAAAACAAGAGGAGAAACCAGATCCTTGATGAGCAAATCCTCAGGATTTGCTCTGAGTCAAGCATGCAGTACTTGCTCTTACCAGCTTTCCCAGTCAAACCTGGGAATTATCTGGGGCTCTCTCTGAAGCCTCCACCATTCAGAATATCAGAATATTTCCCTGTCAGTACAAAACACATTTAAACATTCAAGATTTCCTCCTGGTGCTTGCCTTAGCCAGAAAAATGGGCCGTGCTTAGAGGGTATTAAGCATGAGTATAAGTTACCTGCATATCTCTTCAAAAGGCAATTCAGTGAGAAACAAATTGTATTCAAGCCCTTTGAAATTCCACGTTCTAAGCTGGCTAGAAGCTGGGGCTACTTGCTGGTTTGCCTTGCTTGGGAGAATGACTGAAATGGACTGAATGACTGAAATTCTTTTTTCTGAGGGATCCTAATGTGAGAGTGAAAAATAAATGCCACAATGACTGTCAGGAGCTGAGCAGAGATTGATACATTTGTTTTCTCATTTCCATTCCTAGAGTTCTATTCAACAAGCAGTGCATGGAATTAATTTCTCCCAGCAGTTTATTTTTTTTTTCTTTTTTAATGAATGGTAATTTTACATACTACAGCATTAACTGCCACTTCATCATTCCTTGCACACAGACTGTAAAATTCCTGTGGCTCTTGTCACGGGCTGTGCACTCAGACTTGTCATACCCCATTCTTAATGGTTCAGAATTGTATGAAATAATATCTCACTAAACTTGACCCATGTTATTTTTCCTCTTCACACCTCTCCTACTTTACACAGGACAGATGTTCTGATAAAGCTGAACAGTTGGATGTGTTTATCTACTTTACACAACAGATTTGTCCAAGTGTAGAAGTGCTACAGGGCTCGTTTTTCAGTTGGCAGCTCCTGAGGCAGGGCTCACTCTGGGCCACATGAGGGTTGGCTTTCCAGTTTGTACCACAATTTCATTGAGTCAGGTGATGGCAGAGATGCACATCCTTATTTAAAAATGAGATAAATGCATAATTCTAAGAACATGAGGGAGGCCTGTGAAAACAGCTGACCTGCATGTGGAAATTGTTTGTTGTGTCCAACACAATGCCAGCAATGGCAATGATGCCCTCATCCCTGGAAATGTTCCAGGCCAGGTTGGATGGGGCTTGGAGCAACCTGGGATAGTGGGAGGTGTCCCTGCCCATGGCAGGGGGTTGGGACTGGATGAACTTTAAGGTCCCTTCCAACCCAAACCATTCTATCATTTTATGATTCCGTGATTATCACAGGGTAGTAAAGGTAAGTATGAAACACCAAAAGCCCTGTAGAGCAAACACACCACTTGTAGCCCTGATATCATCAACAAACCACAATAAATGTGTGAGCAGACACACAAGTTTGCACATGGGTCTCTCACAGCTCAAATTTCTGTCTATTAAGAGAAATTCAGCTGCTGAAATGAACTTAATTGTTCATGCCAGCCAGTGCCAGGCAAGAAGAAACCTCTTCTGGTGAGAAGAGATTGTCTGAGAGTGATCTGTGTTTATCTTGCATTTGTGTCAAAAACATGTGCAGTGCATTGCTTCTCTTGTCAATTTAAACTGATCTACATCAAAATTTTAGGGAAAACAAGGCAACAGCAGCATTTCAGTTCTCTCCCTCAAAAATGAAATAAAAAAAAAGATTAAACAGCAAATTTTACAGGAAGGATGATACTTGGCAATGGAATGAAAGGTTACATTCTTAAAGACAAGATAGCTACTTAAATTCTCTACCTTCATATTCATCTTCAGTATTGCATCCTGGAAGGCCAAAAGCCCAAATGTAAGAAGTGCAGAGAGAAGGATATAATTTTTATGCAAGAGAAACACAGTGGTTGACAAAAGAGGTTGTAGGTTTGGGTTCTTCAAACAGCAACTCCAGTTTCTGATCAATTCTTAATTTGATTTTGAAGCATACAGCTTATGGTAATTTTGTATGCTGATGCATATAACGATTCCTTGATTAAAGCATCTGGTTTATGAAGTTTTTCCTCTCTTTCAGAATATTGAACAGCTGCACTATTCTAGACTCAATGGCTGTGCCCCACTGGATGGTAAATCAACCACACAAACCACACAGGGCCGTTCAACAACACATTTGCATTGCTCCAGATCTAGACAGCTCTGCTGGAAAACAAAACAAGAGAATCCACAGCAAACCAACCCAAGAATCCTCCCAGGTGATCCTTCCTTCATCCCTCCCAGCTGCAGAATTAGTTGGTAATTCTTGCCAGCTACCAAGCATCCCTTCTGTAATTAGCCTTGAAGTACTGCATGGAAAAGTGAACAGCCCAACAGTCCAAGCCCTGTTTGGAAACTTTAACAGAAGACTTGAAAGAAATAAAAACCAGCATTCCCATCCATTTAAAAAAAATTTTTAAAAAAATCCAGAAGTTGAAAAAAAGCATTTAAAAACAGAGATGAGGAATCAACATCAAAGTTCACTGCCCCAGAAGTGGCAGCTATAACAACACAGACATCAAGCTCAGTTTAGAAATACCTGCTCTGAAAGAAAGCCCAGATAAGCAAACACCACAGGCCTCATCAAAATTCCCCCAGAAGAAACAGAAATGAGCAAAAAAAAAAAAAAAAAAAAAAAAAAAAAGAAAATTATAAGGTGGAATCCATATAGGAGTAATGGATCACACAGCAAGAGAATCCATCCAGGTAGAAGGACTGGAAATGGCACAGATAAAACAGCACTACAAATGTCACCTGGCACACTGGAAACAAGACAAAAACAAGCAGAAAACCAAAATTTGGGATATTTGGTTTGGGGAAAATGTCTGTGGAGCTATGAAAACTTAGGAATGAGTTTTTGGGGGAAGTTCCAGAAAACATGAAGCCTGTTTGCATATCAGATGATGGCTCTGTTAATGAAACTGAAAATGCTGGACACTTCAGATTGCTGAAACATCCTTTCACATCTCCTTCCAAGATGCCTAAGGGTAGGTTGGGAACAGAAGTTTTTCAATCAGAGTATCTTTCTCATGCAGGAACAGAAGAAATGCCTGCTAATCTTTCAAGGAATGTTGGATCTAAAATTCTTCCCATCTGCAAGGGAGATAAAGCTTCTCTGAACACTGTATTTAGAATTTCTGCTCTGGGTTTGTCCTACATTGATATTCATTTTTCCAGAATTGCACAGCATTCTGCATTAGCAAAAGGGAATGCAACACTAAATATCAAATGAACATTTCAGAATCTGAATCAAAAATGTCATCCCTTCCTGATATGAATCTGCAACAGATTTTGAAATTTTAAATGAAGAAAGATCTTTGGAGCAAAGAAGTCTGAAGCCAGGAGGGAAAACACCATCTCCTGAAATATCTGTGGGTGACACAGAATGTACAGTTAAAATACATTAAAATTAAACCAAAAATTTAGAATATCTTACTGTAAGAGAGAACTGTCAGAAAGTGACATCAGTTCTAAAATGGAATCTGAAACTTTCTAGAGAAAAAAAAAATCAAGCTTTGCTGATGAAGACATCATTCAAAAACCAGAAAAAATGCTTCAGCTGAACTGAGAAACACTGAAATAAAAATCATGATCATCTTTTTTTTCTGGCTGGAAGAAAGATGAAACTGAAATTTGCAAAAGCCTGGAATCTCCCTAAGAAAAAGGAAAGAGCCTGAGTTCTGCTCTCCAGAAGTGGAGCAAGCCCAGCTAAAAATATGGTTGGAAAATGCTGACATTTCTGTGCAAGTTCCAACATCAGAACTTTAAATTCGATACGTCAGATCCTGGAGGAGAGGGAGGTGTTGAGAACCCCAAGGAGAAGGAAATGAAGTTAGAAGGAGAATAGGAGACTAAAGCTGTTGAAATACACATTACCTGCATTAGGCTGGACATCCTTAAAGGCAGGAAAAAAAAAAAAAAGGTGATGCTGATATTGAAAGAAGTCTGGAAAATCTTCAGGTAGGTGATCCTTGTGCCAAAAGACAAATTGGAATGAATATTCCTTAAAATACCTTCCCTATGCAGCGACCACAGTTAGCTGGAAAAGGAAGTGTTCCAAAATGAGGAGATTATATGAAGAGTTCTGGTGTTAGCTTACCAGAGATGGGAGAAGATATTTCATTACCTGCAAGGAGAACAGGGATTAGAGTGAGTATTCCAAACCCAGATATAGTCATATATACAGATACAGTCTTTCTTGGTGCTGAAGGACAAAGCTGCATAATTCACAATTCACCTGTTCTCAGCAGAGCTGTAGAAATCAGAAATAAGTGCTTCAAAAAAATGATAAAAAAGAGTACTTTATCCAAAGAAATTCCTGCATGTTCTCTGACTCTTCAAGAGCACAAAGTCAAACCACTGGATACAGAGATCCCCAAAGTAGAAAGATCTACTGAGTTAGGCAATTCAGGAGTAGAATTTAAATGATCATTAGCTGAAATTAATACGGGTGGAAAACGAAATGCATAGATGTTTGTCTTCCAAAGGAAAAGCTGGACATTTAAAGTCAAGAGGAAGCAATTAAAATGGGAAAATCTGTGGGTGAAATGAAAATTACAGGAGAAAATAGTCAAGACAGTTGATAAAAAAAGCCTGGGTGTGAATGGTCTACAAGAAAGGGATCAGAAAATGCTGCTTATATTGCAGCAAAGCTGGGAGATGTAATGGTAGACATTTCAGGAGTGAAAAGGGATGTAAAAAGTGCTAGAGATGATCCTGAAATAGAATTTCAAGTGGAAAGTGTTGAAAAGGACACGTCTGCGGGAGTGGAAGAGCGAGTAGCAGAGAGAGCACAAGAAACCCTGCCACCTATGGAGACAACAACTGAACAGGCAATGAAGAATTTTAAGTTGATGAGACCTCAGCCAGTGTTCCAGTTTCTCAGACTCTTGTTCCATCTCCAGGAAGAACTGACCTGATCTTGCTGGAGGAAGAAAGCACAGTCATTCAAATATTCCTGGAGATACTACTCCAAGTGAGGATTGCCTTTTATCAATATTCAGTGAAATATAATGAAACCTGTGTTCTTTACTCTCTAGGAACTAAAAATGAAGCAAACCCCAAACCTGACACTTATGGAACTTTGATGTTACAAAAATTACAATTAAATCCTCAATTATATGAATGTGCTGTACTGTGCACAAATAACTGCATTGATTTGTTTGTCTGCCCAAAAGGAAACAAACCAACATGATTATCTGCTGAAATGTGTGTTTAATGACACTGCAATTCTAGAGATGGTGGGAATTGTTCCTAACGGATCTGACTCTTGTCACCCATTATGATCCTGAGTTTAATGGATGTGCATGTGCAGAAATGCCTCTTTTTGCATCCTGTGTTGTCTGTCCCTGTAGTTTTCTACTTAATACAGGAAAAGCTAAATAATTAGAAATTGGCTTGTTAAGGAAATGTGTTTGGTTGTCAAACCATCTCTAACTCCATGGATTCTTTATTTCTACACCTTTGAGATAGGGCTAAATATTTCAGTGAGAAATGGTGGCTGCCTGTGAAGAAGCTCTTCCCTCAGAATCAGGCGTGGGTCAGTCATTTGGATCATTCTCTGAAGTTTTTCCCTCTTTCCATGTCACTGACTGATAGATCCAAAATTACCATGTCAGACAGCAATGGCAGACACCAGAACTGAGGGAGGGAGCCCCAACCAACCCAGGAAAACAGAGGCCAGGGAAATGTGATGGTGTGTAGTGAGGGACATCCCATCAGCAGTTCCTGTCTGCTTGCAAGGCAACCTCCCTGTGAACTTGCTCAGAAATTCTGCCCCACCAGGAAACTTACTGAGCATTTACAAATTTGAGACTGTGTTCATTTATTTACAAATTTGAAGATTTCTTCTTATATTTTTTTTTCTATAAAATTTACCCCAATTTTTTTTTCTGATTACAATGCAAATGTAGCTTGAATTTCCCATACAAGGAAAATGCTTCTGTTGGTCAAACACATCTTTAAAAGATGTTCAAACTGACCCACTACTCACATGTACTTATTGCTGGGCACTAGAAAAAAATCTATCCAGGGATGTTTCCTGTGTATGAGCATTAATACAGAACAGGATCAGCTGGTTTTGTTGGTAGAGGATAATAAACCTGTGAAACAGAGCTAATAAAAAGCAGCTTGGGGGTGTTCCTAATCTGCAAGACATTTTAATTAGTGAAAGAAAATCTCAAAATACTGAGCAGAAGCCAGAGAGGAAACAAGGGAGGAGCACACTAAAAGCAATTCCATCTCAGTATGTTCCTTGTAGGTGAATACTCATGAATAGACAGTGTTCCCTGCAGTATGTGCCTTAAAACTCTGCAGGAATGACAACATTTATTGGTTTGCAGAGGTGGATATATCAACCCTGCAGGGGCCAGGGATGGGGGCTGTTGGGGCTGACTGTAGGGACATCAGAGTGATTGAACATCTGAGCAGTGCTTTGGTCACAGAAAGCTCAGCTGGGGTGAGCTGTGAGTCAAAGTGTGCATTGAGCTCCCTGAATGGAAGAAATGAAAAAATAGTTTAGTTTTGAGGTCAGGTTTGTAGGTGAAGTGAGTCAGTTCAGCAGCTGATATGAAGTGAAAATCCCCAAGGGATTTAAGGAGCATTTGCCAGACTTGGGGTGATGTTACTGTGTCTCTAAAGGGTATGTGAATTTTACCTGGGAGTTGAAACTTTCTTTTTAAACCTCTGGGCTGAACAAGTTGGACTGATCAAAATTCTGTGGAAGAATGTCTACAGGCTCCTAAAAATCTTCCTGGCGGTGAATAGCAGTTTTGGAAAAGAAGGAAAGAGAGATGGGGATACAAAAGGATTGTTGAAGTTGGCCTTTCCCTATTGAGGAATAGTGTCCTTTTTTAAAAAAAGGAAGATGATCTGATCAGGCAAGAGAAAAAAAATCTTTCATCAGCTGAGGTGAAAATGTGTTGGTAGTGTGCCCGTGTTTTGATGCATCAGTGAAAACACACTAAATAAACCAAATAATCTGAATACTGAAAAAACCAAACAAACAAACAAAACAAAAAAAAAACCCCTTCAAATCAAGAAGTAATGAGTTTGGGAGGAGCCCACTTCCCATTCCAGAATGGGGTCCCTTCTTCCATCTGGCTGCACCAGAACTGTCCTCTCTGCCACCAGCACTGAGGTAGAATCCAAGGTGCTGGGTGGAAAAGGGAGAACCAGGTACTGCTTTGGCTGGCAAAAAAACATGGGGGCTTAAATGCCATGACAAGGGGCCTATCAAGTTTTTTTCCCAATTTTCCTGCTGCCCACAGCATAACTGATAAGACTTTTTCCCCATGAAAATAATGGGAAAATTTGTATTGGTCCTCTCCTGATGTGGGGAAGAAAAGCTGCAACTCCCACTAATGTTGGTGGAAATTGTTAGAGGTCACAGAAGTCACTACCCCTGCATTAAATATGAGCATTGATGCTGCTTTTGCAGCAATAAATACTAATGTTTACAATGCCACAGGTTGTGTGGTTAGTGAAATTTAATGCAGCCCAGCAGAGCTCCCCAAAGGTGAATGACCCCACAGAATCCACAGCAATCTAAAGCCTTCTCTTTCTGGTAATTTAGAAAACCAGTCTTGTTCTGCTGCTGTAGCTGTTGGTTTTCAAAGCTTTCATTACCTACAGGGAAATCATGTTTGACACAATGCTGTAGTTATTGAGAACAATAGTTCTATTGCACAGTGCACCTAATACATCAAACTCCACATTCCTCTGGATGCAGACAAGATAATTTTTTAATCTTTTTCTCAGTCATGCAGGACAGCTACACCATTGGTAGAGACCACCAGCATTACAGCAGACAGGGCAAAAATAATAGAATAGAACTCGTGTACATATCAAACAGTAATTTTTTTTTGCAGTGGGGAGGCTGTTGTGTGACTTTAGCACTGGTGAAACAGCTGGTACCTGCTGTTGGTAGTGACAGGATGCAGTAAAAAATAATCCTCTCATTTTGATCCAATTTTCTCTCATTCCTAAAAGCATTCTCTGCTCTGGAATAAATGTGCTGTGTTTTTGCCATTATTCTCCTATATGAACCTTGGGTAGCAGTAGCTCTGCTTCTAGGGGAGAAGCCCAGTTCAAGTTAGATGAGAATGTAGAAGCCAAACGTGAAAAGCCTTGTTGATGGTGACTCAATTCATGCTGCCATCTCCATAATTCAAATTTCTCTGACTGTCCCTTCTCCACCTCTAAGGTGAGGTGAGAAGACCGTGTAACATGGCAAAGCATCCTCATCCACAGGGAAGCTGCTTTCATCAAGGTGTTACATTTTAGCAAATATCTAAAATCTAATTTCTGCTGCTGGAACAAAAGACATTCTGTTACCTGTGCCCCAGACTGGAATCCACATACGGATTATTTGGGGTCAGGGTGGGCATTGGTGGGGCTGGCTCACAACCTGAATCAGACTTAAGGGAGAGTACCACCATCACTTTTTTCCCTCAGAAGGCTTGAGTTTCTCGTCAACAAATGCAGTGTGTGTCTAATAAATTACAGATTTATTAAGAATCCCCCTGAGAATACCCAGAATGAGAGGAGAATTAATTCATTATTCATTAGCAAAACGGCTTAGATTCGGGAGGTGTTTGTGGCCTGGATTAATGTGGGCAGCGATCACAGGGTTAAACAAAGCTGCCAAATCGCTGCCATCAGGGCATCCTCACCTGGCTGCCTGGAGGGAATTGTGCCCCAGCTGCTCCGAGCTCTTGGCTGATGATGTCTTGTGTTTTGAATGGCCTGCGAGGTCGTTTTCCTCGAAGAACAAAGTCTCCTTTCTGCTGTGCCGTCTGAAACTGGGTGATATTCGAGAGCTGAGGGCTTTGCTTTGTGTGCCCCTTGCAGCAGCTCCTCCTTGGTGAGACTTTTGTGCTGCATAAGGCATCTCCCACGGTGCTGGAAGCATCTGTTGTCTGGTTTTAATGGCATTTTTCATAACACCCCTGTCTGCAGCCTTATATGCCTGGAGCCCTTCTCTCTGGTCCCTGCTTTCACCATGGCCTGTCCCTTGCTGAAGTGGAATCATCTGCTCTTCAGAGCCACACTGAAGCACTGAAGAGCACTCTGAGATAGTTTCTGTGGGTTTGCAGCCCCCTTGCAGGTGCCTAGATGGTGGCTTCTTGTGACCATATGTATCTGCATCTATCTATATCTATATCATCTATATCTATATCTGTATCTATATCTATTCCACTATAGGTTCAGGGTCCTCTCTCTTTCCTTTTCTGAGTGAAAAATTTCTGAGGTGTCACCACCTCTGTTACTTCTTTAATTCTCGTTAAATTATTAGAGAAAGTTAATTTATTTCTTTAAATTTCTTTAATTCTCCAGCCACTGCTGGAGGTTTGCCACTTCCGTAGCAATGTCCTGTTTCCCCCACATAGCAAAAAGATTTGGGTTTTTTTTGTTTGTTTGGTAGGTTGGTTGAGGTTTTGTTTGTTTGTTTGTTTTGGTTTTTTGTTTTGGTTTTGGTTTGTTCTTTTTGGGGTTTTTGTTTGTTTGTTTGTTTTGTGTGTGTGTGTTTTTTTTGTTTTGTTTTGTTTTGTTTTGTTTTGTTTTGTTTTGTTTTTTCTCCTCTCCAAAAGAAAAGGAGAAAAAGGTTTCAGTTTTCAGGAAATTTTGAACGCTGTCCTCTTGCCCTTTGTTATTTGCCAGTGGAGAGAGATTGTTAGATCCTTTTAGCCCAACACTCACTCATTTGGATTTCTAGCCCCTCCATTTCTAGGAATTTGTCACTGCCTTTGTGCAATTGTTCTGGCCTTTTCTGGTTTCCTGACTTTCCCCAGGGTTTAATAAAACTTGATATTTTCTCAACTTCTCGGATGCCCTCAACAATCACTTTAACAGCACAGGGGCATAATAATAATTTTCAATTCTATTTCAGTCCTTTTTATCTCTTTCCAGCAGTAGATGGATACTGAGAGTCTTGTGAGAATGCTTATATGGAGTTAAGTTTATTGAAACCTGTTTTGATCCAAAAGTAGGATATCCTTTGGCTGGGTATGATTTTCCCAGGCTGTGTGAACACCTGCTCTCTCTCAGGCCTAAATTCTGTGACCACTTATGCATGTGTTCAGTTTCACAAATTAATTTCACTGGGACTGTCCCTGTGTCACTTTTGATGAATCAAAGCCTTTCTGATGCTGCGTCCTTCCCTTCATGCAAATCCTCTCTGCTCTGGGGTCATCTAGAAATGTCTTTAAGGAGAGGCTCTGTTCAGGGTGTGCTGCAGGACAGACACCTGAGGAGAGCCTGTCCTGTGTTCCCTGAGGAGCAGGGATGGATCTGTTGGCTCACTTGGGCTCCTGTGCTGCGCAGAGTTAATGACCAATAATTCACAAGAGTGGGAGCAATGTGTGAGGAGTTCTGCTGCAGGAAACCCCTGCTCAGGGCAGGATGCTTGACAGATCACAGAACCACAGAATGCTTTAAGTTGGAATGGACCCCAAAGATCAGCCAGTGCCAACCAACCCCTGCTGAAAGGTCACAACTCCCCACTTTACACTTGGAAGGGAGATCCCTGCTGGTTTGTGCTTTACTGTGGGAGTGACAAGCAAGTTCCTTGAGCACTTGGAGGAAGGTGGTTAAACTCTCCATCCTTGAGCATTGAGTGAAAAATCTGACCCATGAGTCCTTGTCATCTTCTGAGTTTGGGATAGCTTTATGGAGATTATTTAGGTTGGCTTCCTTATTGTTTGTTTTGTTTTTGATTTTGTTTTTGTTTTGTGGGGATTTTTTTGTTGTTGTGTTGGTTGGTTGGGGTTTTTTGTGTGTTTTTTTTTGGGGGGGGGGGTTGTTTTTATTTTTGTTGTTGTTGTTGGGGAGCGCATGATAAGGCAGAGGAGAAAGAAAATGTAAATCCAAACACAGACCTCCACTATGGGTTTGGAACAAGCTGAGTGCTGTCTGTGAATTAAAAACAGTGTTTGGATTTCTCCTTCTCATGCCTTTGCAAGCTGTGGGTGTGTACACATGCACGGCTACTGCAGCCTCAGAATCACAGTGGATCACTTTAAAGATTAAACTATGATTTTCTGAATTAAATCTGTCATGAAAATATGGCATCTTCTGGGGCTGCTTTCAGTCATCCCTCAGCATTAAAACCTTGAAGTTAGCAAGTTTTTTCAAGTGTGCAAGCAATTCTCTTTCTTCTTTGGATGCTGTTTAAAGTGAGTGCTTAACTTCTGCAGCATGGGAGAAGTCTTGTCTCATTGATTTTTAGCCATTTCTACATCACACACCACAGTAAAAAAAAAGGGCCACAGAAAAGGGATGAATAACTTATTTTCTCCAAATCCATCCCTTGAGTTTCTGGAGCTGCTCATTTCTGTAGTAATGGTAGATGTTGAGCTCCTGCTTTCTCTGTAAAAGCAGGATTATGATTATTACAGGGAAATGACAGTTGGCTGATGAATAAGTAACTTTATCAAGATTGTTTTCATCATGCTGCTATGATGAGGAATAATCTGTAATTAGAAAACCCTGTTGAAGTTTTTAGTCTGGAATCATTCCACATCTTCTCTGACAGGCAGGTTTATTAATGTCTTAATTTCAGTTTTGCATTTGCCCCTTACTAAATCTGTGCCTTGCCATGCAGTGTTGAGTATGATCATTTGTTGTGTTCTCCTTGTCAGTTAGGAGATGGCCAAAGGTGGGAGTGTGAATTCAGTAAACTTCAGAACAATGAAAAGGTTAAATTTCTTTATCTCCAATTAGACAAGTTTTGGAGTCCCTTTGGAACTTAAGTAACAGGAGATGTAATTTTTTTTTTAATGTCTGAATCTTGATGAATATTATGGAAAAAAAAAGGTTAAAATGCATTTGTTATTGCATGTTTAATGTCCTCACCAGCAGTGAAAGATTTAAATGTCTTTTAGCATCTAAACTGTCACCATCAGCTATCCCACCCAGAGACTTCAAATTTCCTGAGGCAATCATTTGAGATCCTTTGCAAGATTAGGAAAGCAATGCTTTTTCTTGGCTCACATAGGAATTTGTTCCTAAAATTTTGCTTTTCTAAAACCATGGCATCTGGAAACTTGTTTTCATAGCAGAGACTGGACTAGGGCTCCTGTGAAGGCCACAGCAGAGTGGGAACCCAAAGTTTCTCTCCAATTGCTCTCAGCCTTTGGGCAGGGGCTCCTGGCAATCCTGCTGGGTGGCAGATCCCTCTCCTGCACCTTTCTGGGGGCTGTGCTGCTCCCTTTCCACTCTCCAACAGCAGATGTGGATGCTCCATTGACAGAACAGAGCATCTCTGCTGCCTCAGAATGTGATGAAGAATTAATTGTGCAGTTATTTAGACTTCAGACAGAAATGCAAGTCCCCATCCCAAAGACCCTGATGCTTATCAAGCTACATCCCAGATTATCTGAGCTCTGCTGTGTGTGTGCTGTGAGGCAGAAATATGGCAATTTAGAAATTACAGTCTGAAGAAACCCTTGCCTTCTTTTTGTGTTTGTTTTTGACTCCCATTATTCTGCCTGAAGGAATTGTGTGGTGGATAGTGGCCTTGGCAGCTGACTACAAGAGCTGGGAAGCTGCACTTTTCCCAGGGAGTGTCACCATACATATTTCAGTGCCACCTGTCTCATTTGTGGCAATGATTGCTGCCTTCTTGCTGGATATCCTGGAGGAGGGAGTGACTGGCATCACAGCCCTTTTCCCACTTCAGGCATAATGAACTCCTACTCAGTGTGACAGGCAGAGCTGAGATGGAGATCAGAGGGAGGGGCAGAGTTTAAATGGTCAAAAAGTGGTTGGGAATGAGGATGTGGATGTGACTGTGGAGGATATTCAGCTCTATAACTGGTGTTCACAGAGTAAGCTGGAAAATTTATTGGGCATGATTCTGGTGAAGTCGGTGCTGATGCTGACAGGATCCTCTGTGGCTCTGAGGAACACCTGGGGCTTGCAGTAGCCAACCTGTCCATCAGGCAGCAATGGGGTCTGATAGACTTCAAATTGGCTTCTGTGTTGGGGTTTGCCCCAGCCCCTGAGCCCTGAGTTGCTCTCTTGCTTTTCACATGCCCTGGATCCTGAGCCTCTGCACCACAACAGCAGCATTTGGTCTTTGCTGATGCAGAAATCCATTTATCTTCTCCTGTCTTGCTGTGCAGAGCAATAGGGGTTTCAAGCAGGCAGGGCTTCTGGTTTCTGGAAAATAAGCTAACAAACCCCACTTTGCAAGATTGCCATTTCCTCTTACTATTTTTGGAAGTGTTTATTTTAAAACCCCGAAATTAATCTCAGGAATGCCAAACAGCACTTAAAAGGAGGAGGGGTAATGGGGCTTGGGGAGGAGGGAACTAGAGGAGAGCTTATGTCACTGAGTTTTCTTCATGCAATTGAGTTTGTTCTTTAATCACAAAAAAACAGTCATTTGGTTCTGAAATAACTGTCATTGCAGTACACCCTTCTCTCTTCTGATTCCTGCCAGTTTTGGCAAACACTGCATACAATACAAAGGCCTTTGCAGAGTTATTAATCATGTTTGGCAGACAGGCTGCACTAATCTACTGTCTGGAAGCAGGGAGAGTACTAACTTGTGTGTTTTGAGACGTAGTGATTAAAGCTCTTTATACCTTTGTTGCTGCAATGAGAACTGCAGGGGAAAAAAAAATCAAACTGGATGACCACAGGAAAAGCAGAGCTCCTCAGCCCTCCCCTCCATCCTGGTAACCTGTACTGTGCTGGGACCAGAGGTATTTAATGTCCCTCCCAACCATCAGAGTGTCAGAATGGACACTGTTTTGTGGGATACAGTTGGTGCAAAGCACTGGGGAAGTGGTGGCTGTGGTGGTGTAACACACATTTCACAGCAGGTGGACAGGAAGGGCAAGACTTTGTACACCTTGCCTAAGGGACCTAGTGACTTGGGAAGGAGAAAGAGCTTTCCTGGCTGCTTCCCATCAGGAATTCTGGAACAAGGTTTCACTGTTGAAGGCAAATAACTTGGTGATGAAGGGATCAAAGCCTCTTCATTTCCCTCCAGCCCGGTGGCCACATCTTTCACATCTACATTTGGAATGTGTCAGGCATGGAAAGGTGGTGCCAGTAGTTCAGAACTTGGAGGCAGCAGAAAGTGGCTGCATATGTGTGCTGTACTCCATCAGTCAGGTCTCCACAGGTGTCAGGGTAGCAGTTCACATGCAAATAAAGTCATTCTTTGGCTCTGAATACTCTCAAGTTTCAGCTGTACCTGAATTGAAGCACAGACTTACATTAACTATTCTGCATCTGACAAATGGCTCCTTCCTGTGCAGAAGGAGAAGCAAACTGCCAGCTCTGAAAAAACCTGCAATGTCTCAATTCTGGGTGCAGATTTTTGGTCTCATTCTATGACCCAGCATGCAGGGAATAGAAGCCAGATCTGTGTTTACAAATGGATTGCTTGTGGCAGACAGACCTGTGGTGATTTTTCACTTTGCTGATGGGCAGCACACGGATGCTGTGTAGGTGACACAGAGCAGAATAGTGGGACAGGATGCTCTTGGACAGCAATAGTATGATCCATCCATCAGTTTTTTTATTTTCCTTCACTCCTTTTTTATTCACAGACAGTGCCATGCTTCTGTGAGGCACCTCCTGAGCAGGTGGATTTTAAATGAAGTTTTCCTGTTGCCAGATAATTGAACTGAAAGCTAATGGGGTGTATCCCTTTTGGTTTAGTGGAAAAGGCTGTCCAGGTAAAGGATCTTCTGACTGTTTGGCTTCTTGCCAATGGCGAAGAGTTTCTTAAGGAGTGTTAGCAGTTACCTTTTGAGGCTTTTTAATAGAGTAAGAAATGGCATAGGCAGGAGGTTGGTTTTCATGGACTTTGTATACAATGGCTTTAAACTGTATTTACTGTCCTGAAATCATAAAAGGACAGTAATGACTCAATGATCTGCAGTGGAACTCAAAAGAGATTAAATTCCCTCCTTTGCTGTACAGGATGACATTGTCAGTTGCATCACACAACACAAAACTAGGTCTGAGGTAGCTCTTGAATTTGGTGTAGAGCACAGTGAAATTAGGTGTAAGAGAGGTATAGAGAGGTCCAGTCTTAATCTTAGTAGCTGAAAAACCTCTGTAACAGCCAATTTTTTAATGACAAGGAGTTTTCAAGCAAGAAATTATGTATTGAAAACAAGAAACAATTATGAAATCACACTGGTTTCATTTTCCTTCTCAAGATTTCTAAGAGTTCTGGAATCTATTTTGTTTGTGTTTCAGATTTTTCTGGGATAGACCTATTATTTTCCCTAGTTTTCTCTAGTTTCTGTTTTATGCTTCTGTTGTCCACGTACTTTGTTTGTTTGTACATTCCTATCCTATCAAACCTAACAGAAAAATTCCATTTTGAGCCAAAAATTCGTTATTTGCAGCATCTGTATCTTCCCCCTCTTTCTTTAGAAGTGGTCTAGGCTCCATAGATCAGGGTGGAAATACATTCCCTAATTCTGTTTGGGATTTTTTTATCTTGGTTTGGGTTTTTTGTTTGTTTGTTTGTTTTGCAGCACTGAATTGTTTTTTCATCTGTGCCTTCCTGTTATCCAGAGTACCATGAGGTGTCACTGGGGATCTGCATGCCAGCCACTAGATTCAAATTCTCAATTGCTGAGCATTGGCCTTGGATTTATTGGTATTATTGCTCAGACTGGAATTTTTCCCCTGAGGAAATAATCTCGTGCACCACTGAAAATGCTGAACACACCAGCAAAGCTCATCACCCTTTAGAGCACCAAGGAGGGCTGAATAGCTGCTTGTGGATCCCATCCCACTCTCCATTCCCAAGCATCCCTGGGATACTGGGATGCATCAGTGTCTTAGGTTGCAATGGAAGATGTAACCAAAAGTATATATTCTGTTACCAGCTGTTAAAACCGGGCAGGACAGTGTTTCTTTCTCTCTTCCCCCAGCCAGGGGATATCTGCTGTTCATGGGCCATCAAGGCTCACTGCATGTCTGATGAAATTACATCATCCCATTGGGAGATGCTCCACCCAATGGGAGGAGCCCAGCATTCCTACCTGGGTAAAACCTGAGATTCAGAACACCAGGACAGCCTGTTTGCACTGAATTCCCAGAGGAAGACCAGACCCATCTCACCCCCACTGGACCTTCAGAGGAAACCTACAGACTCCTACAGGATCATTGCTCCAACAGAACCACATCTGTCACTGCAGGAGGACTTAATTGGGCTGCTACCAACACCCTGACCAACAGGGTTTTATTCTGACTCCATCAGTGTTTCTTTTTTGTTTGGTTGGTTTTTTGTACTACTGCATTTTTATTTTCAATACTCCCAATAAAGAACTGTTATTCCTATTTCCCTGTCTTTGTCTAAGAGCCCCTTAATTTCAAAATTATAATAATTCAGAGAAAGAGGCTTTACATTATCCATTTCAGGGGAGGCTCCTGCCTCCCTTAGCAGACACCTGTCTTTTCAAACCAGGACAATCAGCAGGGCCACAGTGGTGCTGGGAGCCTGCAGGAGCAGACACTGCTGACTCCCAGGGTTTCATTTATTGGATGGGATAATGTCAGCAGTGCTTTTCCTACATTCCTGCAGCTCTGTCTGGGGTGAGCTGTCTCCAGACAGTCCTGACAACTTGCTCTGAATTGTAAGATGAAGTTGTGGGGGTCATCTCTAAATGCTGAAGTCTGTGTTTCTGTGTATTTTGGTGAAGAAAATATGAGTTCACCAGTTCTGTTATCATGGAATAGGGGGGAAAGTGAGAGGGATTAAAATGGCTTTCCTGTGCCTTACTCTGCACCTTTTCTGGTGATGATCTGCATACCTTTCTGGAAGGTTTAGGAACAAAAATGTTCTTTGATTCCTCAAACTTTGGTGTTTATCCATGGGGTAAACACTTGTGTCTGAGGGTGAGGAAGAGGGGAAGCAAATTGTTCACGAAGTCCTCAGTTAAGGCTTAACCAGCTGAACTTGGAGAGTTCAAGAAAGTGTAAGCACCATCTTAGCAATCATCCAGAGTTTAATTTTTTCTGCTTCCTTAATCAAACCAGAGGAATTATAATGTGTGGACAGAAAGCATAACTAATGCAGGCATCTCTCACTCTTAAGAGAGGCTGGGTTTCATACTAAATCCTGTTTTTTACTGTCCTGAAGTTGTGCTACTAATTCAATATTTTTCACTGCTGCTGCACTTTTGTGACAGTATGTCTTAAACTGCATTCCTGAGCTGTTAAATTCTTTTAGCCGATATATTTATATTTTCATTTTATAGAGTACTTTTATAACATGTTGAAGCAGCAGTAGCTTCACCTGCCTGAAACTTCCAAACTCAAAAAAGATGAAGGTCATAGCTGGCATTCCCTGATGAGAAGAGGTGCTTTGAAGAGAGCTGAAGTGAGACTGGGAGGAGTCTTCTCATCCTGGATATATCCAATCCAGGTAGAAGACACACAACAGTGAGCTCTTCAGCAAGGAGCTCCACATGGACAAAATTTTATGGCTAAAGTAACACCATAGAGCCTACTTTCCATCTGGCTTCTTACTCTGGTGAAAGAACCCTACATTTAAGAGGGCAGTAGCTTTTTCAGAAAGTCCCTCTGCCAATTTTTCTTTTTTCCCTGAGTACCATCTGAGCCATGGACACATGAGTTTGGGGAGGAGAAAATGGATTTACAAACTGCTGACTCTACATGCTAAGGGTCTGTGGTGCTTAGTTACATCCCCACTGCTGGGAGTTGTCTTGCTGCATCCATAACTCACAGTGGGGTGTGGCTGGGATCTGGATGCTTTGATACCATGGTGCTTTGATTAATCAGGAGTTATCTATTCACACAGAAAGCTGCCACTGTGGCTCTTGTCTTGCTCCCCAGACATGATGCAGAGATGTTTAATGTCCCTCTTAACCAAAGTACTTGTTGAAATTATAGAAGAATTTACAATTGCTTTTGGTTATTTGAGGTCTACAACTATCTTGGGTCCTATGCCTTTATCTACAAGCTTTCACATGCAGATCAGATCATTGCCTGAGCAAATAATGACTGAGAGTCCAAATTCTATTGTTTGCCAAATACCACTGACAGATGAAAAAATTAGAACTGTATAATGCACAACTGAGCTTTGTCTCCTCAGGCACTGGAGTGGAAGAAATCAGATTCTGCGAGGCACCACCATGTAAAAAAGGGTTTTTAGTTTCCAGTATGACTCACTCTGGTATCCTCCATGATAATCTTTCCTGTCTGCTAAATTAGCACACAGGCAAAGTTCGTTAAGTCATCGTGTCTCAAAGACTCTGCAACTGGCTTCCAAGAAAAACTCATTTTAGCTCAGACATTTCTGAAGACTTGGAAGAGGTCTCCTGGTTCATCAGGTCTTTTTTACTGTCTTCCAACCAAAATCTGTCTTGGATGAAATTAGAATTTCCCTTTACCTCTGTTCTTACTGGAAGATTTTCCAGAAGATCTCTGCTCTTTTTTTCTTTCTTTCTTTTTTTTTCTTTTTTTTTTTCCTACACATTGAATATATCTTTATTGTAATGCAATCACAGAAAAGTACAGTTTCAAGGTGTTGTATTTAATTGTCAGTTTATTTTGCATGTAAATTCCGGTATTTCAAAGAGTGCAATTAAATATCCTGAGTATCATTTAAAATATTTACAATTCTCTTAGCCAGATAAGACACAATATTTTTAGTTGAAGATATTCCCCAGACATCTGCTTTTTTCTAGTCCATATGGTGGAATGTGTGCCACATCTCATCTGTACGTTATGCTGTACAATTGCTGCCAAAAAGGATTCTAAGCTACTATCTAAAGCAAAGTTACTCAGAAATCTGGCAAAAACCCTTTCCAGGGCTCTGTCTTCCGTAATCTCTGAGCAACCAGACACCAGTCTCACATTCTGCCCTTGTTTTTGAAATCATTTTGGAACATGATGGAATTATTAGTGGTGTGCTGGCTTAGTCCAAGACCCTCTTGAACAAGAGATTATTCACAGTCCTCCAGTTGATCTGTATCTGTTCCACCAAGGACTCTCCACCAGTAGATTTTTTTCCTCTGGTCTTGTTAGCATAATCCAAAGGCTGCAGTGAAACTCTCTTGGTTTCTACCTAGAGATTAAATAACAGCAGAAATGTGTACTGGGGATGTTTTGTTGCTAGAGCTGCAGTCTTCTACTGGATTCAGGCTTTCTCTGCAGTGTTTTGGGGAAGTCATGTTTGGTTTAGGATATTCTCCAATTAAACTGTAACTTATAAACAATATTAAATGTGATTTATAAACCATATTCTGGTATTTCAGCTAAATTTAAATGGCAGAGGAAAAAAAAAAACAAAAAAGAGAAAGGAAAAGGGAAGGAGTCATAGAATCTTAAAGGGTGGGAATGAACCTTATAAACCATCTTGTCCCAACATCCCTGCCATGGACAGGGAGATCTTCCAGCAGACCAGGTTGCTCCAAGCCCCATCCAACCTGGCCTTGTACACTGCCAGGGATGGGGCAGCCATCTGGCCAGCTTCTCTGGGCAACCTGTGCCAGGGCCTCAGCACCCTCACAGTAAAAAATTGCTTCCTAATATCTAACCTAAACTTCTCCTCTTTCATTTTGTGCCCAATACTCCTTATCCTATCACTACAGTTCCCTCTCTGGCTTCCCTGCAGACCTCTCAGATACTGGAGGGTGCTGTGAGCTCTCCACACAATCTTCTCTTCTCCAGGCTGAACAGCCCCAACTTTCTCAGGGAGGGATTTCATAGGGGAGTTGCTCCAATTGTCTTATCAACTTCGTGGTCTCCTCTGGACTTGCTCCAACAGTTCCATGTCCTTCTCATGTTGGGGACACCAGAATGTCCCAGTCAGTTCTTTATCCACCAAGTACTCCATCTATCAAATTCCTGTTTTTCCAATTTGGAGACAAGCACATAATGCAGGACAGTATCATATATATACATATATTTATACATATATATTTTTTTTAAATATATATATTTATATATATATATATTTGAAATAATTGTATATGGATTTGGCAGCAACAATAAACACAGTTAAGATTCTGAAATTTGATGAGAGCCTAGTGACATTCCAGGTTCCTATCCCAAGTGTTGGTGCCCTTTTGCTCATGCCAGAGTTGGAAGTGTGTAAGAGTGGATGTACATTTCAGCAAGAGCCTAAATTGCTCAAGGCATTGTCCTTTAAAACTTCTGTACCACAAAGTCTGTTCTGCAACCACAGGAGTCCCCGAGACTCTCATTTGAGCTGTGCCACCTCTCTGTGCTCTCTGAAACATTTTGAGCGGCTGTGTGATGTGTGCATCAAATGAGGGGATTCTACTTTTACACCAGTGTGTGTTGTTATTGTGTTAATCACCCGATACAGGCATCTGGTTGAGTTTAAAATAATTGCTGAAAAGGTTTCTGTACCTGGTGCTCAAAAGGATGTCTTCTTAAAAGCCTCTTCTTTTTGCTTTCTTAATGATGTCAGCTTCTTCACCATCCCTATGGAGTTAGCTGCAGTTCCTGCACAATTAATATAGAAAGACACATAGGATATTAGCTCAATAAACCCATTTTTTTCTGTATTGCTCATCAGCTAGGGTCTACTTAGTTTCATGCATTTATTCTGGAGGCAGAAGATGCTTGCATGCAGTCTTCTTACTGGAAATGATATTTTCCTGATCTGCTGTCTAATCCAAACACGATGTTTGCAGCAGAAATATTGCAGGGAGGAGGAATCAAGCTGTTTAACAAGGTGGGGAATGTAGAAGATTCTCTCTGTTTTCATGTCCTAATCTTGAAATGGGTGAAAGGAAAACACCATCAGTCTGCTGAAACCCCACTTCAGTTTTTGCTCACCTTGCCCCTTTCCATTTGAAGAGTTGCCTGTTCCTTTCCCACCACTGAGGGAGAGGTGTGAAATGCTCTTTAATTTTGTCTGAGTCCTGTGAGTAAATCCTATTGCTGGATCCTCTCAGTTCAGCTGCTCTCTGTTGCAGAGATCTCACAGAATGTCTTTCAGTTGTTGTCCCTATTACCCATCTGTGACATTTACTTTCTCTTGCTATGATTCTTGTCCCTTCCCACTCTCAGCAGAGGTGGGTGGTGGGGAATAATTGCACTCCTTTTTATTTAGGTTTTGGTGCCTTTCACCGGAATTTTTATAGACCTCTTGATATTCTGAGGACCTGTCTTTGCCTTTCCCAAGTGTATAATTATTGTTATCTTTAATTAATATGTGCACGTAGGTGTATCAAATTAATTCCTTCTCTTTCCTTGCCTTATTATAGCTCTGCAATAGGGGCAGTTTTGTTATTCTTTCTCTGATGAAGTTCCTGGGGGTAGTGGTGTATCTCTTACAGGCCAAGAACCATCAAAATAAACCAAATTCTGACCTCTCTTCTTGCTGCACCGAAAGCTGAGGTGCTTTAGAAACAGCACATCATACATCCATCCCACTCCTTGTTTTCCTGTTGGGACATGATGGAGTGAGGCCCTGATACTTTTGTGGCTTCTCCATTATTGCTGAAGAGAGGGCTTGTGCTGTGGGGAGGGTTTTTTTGGTGGGGTCACCACCCCAGTTAGAGCGCCCTGGTCAGCAAGCTTGGATGGCAGGTTGCAGAGTAGTAATGCACCCTCCACTCCCGAGTGGGCAGCTCTGTACAAGGAAAGGGTTTCAGTTTCCCTTTGGACATTTTAGGAAGTTTAGCCAGAAAGTTCTGTGTTTCTCTCTTTGTAATTGGCTCAGTGCCAGGAGAGGAGCACCTGCTGGCCTTTGTCACTGTTTGTCAAACCTGTACCCCTTCCTATTGGAAGTTCTCCAACAGATCCATCCTCAACCATTAGGTAGAAAAGGAGATAGAACAAAGGCTCTGAAAGCATTTTCATGGCATTTTCGGGGTGTTGTAGCAGGCGTAGGATCTGTCCTTACACTGTGCTCGGCTTTGATCTTTGTTTGTAATTTTGTATTATTTTGTATTATTTTATTAAACCTTTTTGAGTTACAAGGCACAGCGATTGTGAAAAACGACATTTCACCTTTTTATATTAATTTATAAGTTTAATAAAAAGAAAATAAAATAGAATAAAAATAGACAATAAGGAGACAAAAGAAGGTAGCTTCTCAGCTGGGGGTGCAAAGCAACACACCGCCCATTCTAAATTCTTTGGTATTTAAAAGTCTTGGTGTTACATATTTAAATAAGCTAATGCATGATTCATTTTGGTTTCAAGACCCCCCTAAGCATACAGGTTATCTTTGGGACTCCACGAAGTCTAGATGTATGTTGTAAATCTGTCTTCTGGAGATTTAGACCCTCAAAGGCTTAATTGCTCCTTATCAGAAATCTTTAGTTCAGGAATTCCTGACATCCCTTCTGTCTTCTTTCTAGTTGAGGAGTTAAAAAAAAAAACCAAAACAACCTCCCATTTCTACTTTGTTACAATCTGAAAATATACCTCCATTACATTTTTAAATTCTACATATAAAAGAAAATACAGTACAACCTTCTTACATTATATGTATAACATTCATTTCAATATTTGCGAAAAGCCAACTCCAAAATATGCACTTATAACACCAATCATGCGGCCCTGCTAATTATTATTAAACCAACACTCTGAGCAGGGCTGGACCCTCGGAGAATATGTGGGGAACCCTCACATTGCAATGAGGTGCTGTTCCACCAAAACCTGGCTAAGAGAATCAAAAGGAAAATGATAACTTTTCAACTCCATTTTTTCCTGCAACGTAAGTTATGTTCACTTAATGTATTCAAGGTGATTAAGACCCCTATGGTTTTAGAGAACAAACCAGAAAAATACGTCTCACAGAATGATGGAAGGGTTTGGGTTGAAAGGGGCCTCAAAGACTGCTTAGTTCCAACTGCTCTGTCTTGGACAGGGACACCTTCCACTAGACCAGGTTGTGTACAAATGTGTATTGTGTATATTGAATTGTGTATCAGTTCAAGGGGGCCTCTGCAGTGCTGTGCTCTAAGGGACAGCCTGTGGGATGTGCTCAGCTGGAGCATTCTGAGCATGGTGGAACACGACAATAAATTCCAGAGGTCAGTGCCCCTTAAAAAAAAAATCACAAAACAGTGCAGATTTTGGGAACGTGTGTGTCTGCATTTTTTGTGTCTTATTGGCAGACAAAGGAGCTGGACTGCACAAATGTTTCTGTTGTTTCTCTTTAGTTCCCCTTTACAGCTCTCCACAGGGTGTCAGGGAAGCTGCTGGTGAGGGAGCTGAGAGTTGCTGGGAGGGGATTCTGCTCTCCTCTCCCACTACAGAGGTGCAGGCAGCACTGGCCTGTGGGCACAGGCACTGGGCAGAGAGGAACATCCACAGCTTGGCTAACAAACACCAGCTAAAAACCCAACCCAATTTAACCCACCATGGGCACGAAGAGTAGAAATCACTGGTGAGGAGCAAAAGGACAAAAGATTTTGGAGTAGCCTCTTATGGAAATATGGTAAAAGCCTTTCACTTGCCTATATTAATCTTGAAGAAATTAGCATTTAATTTCTATAATTAGCCTTTCATGCACTCCAAGGAAGCAAGCACACACTTAGACACTCACTCCTGTTTCTTTTAAATCTTGAAGGCTTTGCCACTCGGTTGCTAAGGGGAAGCAAAGATTGGAGTCGGAGAGGAACAAAAAGCAGAACTTGCTCCCAGGTGTTGGTGAATCATCAGGGAATGGAGGTTTTTTTAATAATGTCTCAGGGAAGGCAGAGGGGAAGTGTGTGGGTGTAAATTGAGTTTTCCTGAAAGGTGCAGAGCTGACAGGGCAGGGACTGCTGCCCAGTGAGTGCAGAGGACCAGAGGGGACAGGGCTGGGGCCACGTACGTGTCCTCTCTGCCTGAGTCACCACCTGGACAGGAGGGTTCTGAGCATCAGTCCAGCACCCTCAGTGTTCCTTTGGGAAATGATGGTGAGCACAGAGAAGAGTGTATTTTTTAAGAGAACACGCCATGCAGGCACGAAGCCTTAAATCTTAAGAAAATTGGTCAAGGTTTTCCATTTCCTTAATTTCAGAACCTGTAAGATACTAGGCAGAGCAGTAAGCTAATGAATAAAAAGATGAGAATTGGAAGGAATTCTCCCACATATGTTGATGATAACTGAGTCTGTGGAATAAACCTAGGGACTTTTATGCCATGAATTTCCAAAGTTAGTACTGTTTCTTAAATGTATATTTCAATATTTGCACCATAAATCTGATCCTGAGAGTCGCATTTTTAGTCCTGTGGCTGAAATTCCCCTGTCAGCAGTTGATGCAGATCAAATGTTGAATTTCAAATATGTGCAGCAATCCACAGATCAAAGATTGTGCATGGAAACCATACCAAACAGCTAAGAAAAAAAAATCCTGTACTCTGCTCGTAGGTAGCTGGCAAACAAGAAGAGCTGGAGGGTGGAGAATGACTGGAGCAGTTTACTATGAAATATCTACTGGGATGTAGTTTGTCATCTGTGGCTGAGCATTATAAAGTGCTGCTGCAGCTCTGCCAATAAAATACTGATAGTGGAATTGCTGCCCAGCTGGAGCTTTCTCAGAAAACAGATATAATTATTTAGATTCTGTAGTCCTTGGACATTGATCATGTCAACAGAGACATCCCACAGTTATTAGGTGCCAGGTGATCTATGTCACTGTTCTGTAAGGGGTTCACACTTTCCTGCTGTTCTCTCAGCAGCTCCTGCCATGAGCCTGGGACGTGTTGAATGATTTTATTCCAGATCAGAAGAGCTGAGCTGACTTGAGCCCTTGCCAGGGGTTGGGTGTGTCACCTTCCAAGCTGTGTTCAGCCACCACTGCAGCCTCCTGCTCCATGAAGTGTGCTGTGCAGGCTCTTTTCCTCAGGCAGGGGTTTTCCTGCTGTGTACTCAGTCCCTTTTTTTCTGTGGATGCTGTGGCTTGATCCAGCTGGTGGTAGCACCCAACAGACTTCTCTTCCTGGGATACCTTCTCTGCATCAACCTCCCCACAGAAAAGGCTGAAGGAAGATGAGAATGGTAATTAGGAGAATTGGACCTCAAGTGCTACTGAAAATCAAATAATCAAGCAAGATAAAAGACAATAGACAAATGAGAAGTCTTCAGGATGGTCCTCTCTTCCTCAACCCACTAACAAAAAAAAAAAAAAGTGGATATTCTATATTCTATTGACTGTGCCAAACCATCACTTGGAGATGGAAGTGGTATCCTTTCATCTGGAAGGAACTATAAGAATTAAACAGTAGCCAAATGTCAGCTTGGTTAGTCAATAATATTGCCTCTGACTTTCTCCTGATGCTCAAATACCACAGAACTTTGCCGAGGAGATTATTTTCTGCCCTGTTTGTTTGGGGATTTTGGAGCCTTGTTCTTTCACTTGCACACAGTGGATGACCTTGTCTTTGTCCTTCTGTTCTGCAGCAGATAAACTTCACAGCTTTTAATACCTGCTAGGGTTTTAGTGTGGTGTGCAAGCTTTCCTCTTGTGGTATGACTGCTATAAAAAGTGTCTTCCATTTTGAAATATTCTGTTAGATTAAGGTTTTAAAAACAGAAATTTACTTTCTTCCCTTTTTAATGCTTTTTGGTATGATTTCCTCACCCCACTGCTCCTCTCCACTGAGTCAAGGCTCCACTGAATATGTTACTGGTATTTCATCTTGGTTCTCTGAACATCATTACTGAGTGTGATGCAAGCTTCAGAAGGTTGTTGATTATTTTTATTAGTGTCTTGAAGCTCATCAGTGAGCTGCCTGGCTCAGAGCTGGAAATGGAGCCATTCCCTATGAAAACTTCTTAGGAGGGAGAGGTGTAAGGACAGAGTCATTCCTCCACATTCTAGTATCAGAGATGAGAAGCTGTTTGTTTTGCTTGCTCCTGCTTCTAACAGTCCTGGATAAGTAAATAATTTAGGACTAGAAATGTTACCTGTTAATTCCATCTGTAGTCAATGAGGTCGACTGAAACTGTATCATCCAGAAACACTGAAAATACAAGAAAAGCACCAGGAAGTTACTGGTGCATGATTTTTTTTTTGTTATCCCCTGCAAACAAACACAAAGCTTGATGATTCAGTGCATCTGCAGTTTCAGAGAAATATATTGGAGATTAGAAAGGGAAAACAACATCATACTGCTATGCAAAGCCTGCAGCAGGCAGGAATATATTCTCACACTTTCTGTAGGACATAAAGAGGTGAAAACTAAGCAATACCTCATCACCTTGGATGAATTTGTTTTGTTCAAAAACATGGGTCTATTGAACAATAGGAAGGGATATTTGAAGTTCATTATGATAAAGTTCTCAGAAAAAAAAAAAAAGAGTTCATTACAAGCCATTTTATTTGCTTCTGTCTGTGACTCCTCCTAGGAATCTAGGAATAGATTATCTAGAGAATGTGACTGGTATTTTGCTTGCTTCTTTCTTCCTTTGCCTTTTAAAAGCAGAGCATGTGGGTGTGTAGGAAGAATACCTTCCAGTTCCACAGGCATTATTTCCCTCAAGATTATTATGACAATACCCTGGCAGTATTTTTGTATATGTATATATATGCACCTTGAATTGAAAACACCAACAAAACCAAAACTAAGAACAGAATCTAAAACTCCAGGCACTTGTTAAATCTCAGCTAAATTCCCTGCTGGGCCTGTGTTGGGAGGAGAAGCAGTGGAGCACTGCTGGGAGGGCAGCGTGACAGTGAAGTCACTTGGAGCTGTCACCTCCACCTGGGCAGGGCTGAAGGACGTGTCAGGAGGGGGGAGAGCAGAGTGCAAGGAGAATCTGCCTCTGCTTCATGCTGGGGGAAGGAGGTGCTGCTAGGAATAGTTCCAATGTGCTTCTTACAGAGCTCTGTGCCTCTAAAAGCTCTGAGAGAGCAGCACTGAGGTGCAGCACAAGTGAGTTGCTGTACACTTGCTGGTTGTGTTCACACTGCTCTGTCAAAAGGGCCCATCTGTGTCCTAAAATCCAAGATCTCTGCCTGTCTCTGCCATGAATCCTTTGGCATACCCTCCTAGGTGCTTCCTCTGGGAAGTTCAGGATATTCAGAGCATTGAGGAGAGGTCACACGTATGTTCTGTAGGATTTTCTTTGCTTCAGTCTTGGTCTGGTCACAGGTATTGTACCAAGCCATGCATCCTAACCCTTGCTACCACTGAGTACCACTGTAGCAGGTCTTTTAAAGAAAAGCTTCTGGCTTCTAAATCACATCTAGAGGCATTATTTTTAGTTTTAGTTTTAGTTTTATTTTTATTATATTTATTTTTATTTTTATTATTTTATTTTATTTTTTATTTTTATTTTATTTTTTATTTTTATTTTATTTTTAATTTTTTATTTATTTCTATTTCTATTTTTATTTTTATTATTTTATTTTATTTTTTATTTTTATTTTATTTTTTATTTTTATTTTATTTTTAATTTTTTATTTATTTCTATTTCTATTTTTATTTTTACTTTTTTTATTATTTTTATTTTTATTTTGATTTTATTTTCATTTTCATTTTCATTTTTATTTCTATTTCAATTTTTATTTTATTTTTATTTTTTATTTTTTAATTTTTAATTTTTATTTTAATTTTTATTATTTTTATTTCTATTTTTTGTTTTTATTTTTATTTTGTATTATTTTTATTTCTATTTTATTTTTATTTTTACTTTTTTTTATTTTTTTAATTTTATTTTATTAATGTGGTGCCACCACATGCTCAGGCCCCAAGCTGGTAACCCTCAGTGCAGTGTGGGCACAGGATCTGCTCTTGACTCCTCCATGTCGTTTTTCAGGAACTGTGAGTTGGGGAGAAGCTCCTGGCAGCCACAAGTCTGGGGCTGAGGGACTGCAGGGACATGTTGCTGTTGCAGAGCTGCTTCAAGATTGTGGAGAGAGCCCAGTTTGTGACCTCCCCACTCACCATTTTGGGAGATTGGAGCTATTTGCTCTTTGGCAGTGCCCAGCCACTGACTGTGAGCATGGATAATCTTCTTTAAAGGTGTCCCCAGACAGAAGAGCTCCGTCAGGAGCCAGCAGCTGTGAGCTTTTGCTGTGGTCTGTAGCAGTCCTGGAGCCAGATTACACTAATATTTGTGAATTTACTGTCCTGGACTCCTGCACAAGGGAGCTGGTTGCTTTCCTTAGCTGTGAAAGTCAGAGCCCAGAACAAAGACTTCTGGCAGAGCTGCACTGGGAAGGAAATATGTAACAGAGAAATGAAAATATTGAGTAGGTGGCTGTTGGGTTGATTGCTAAAGTTCTGTTTTACAGGCTTGGGTGCTCGGGTAGAAAAGAGTGGGGTCAGTTTAGCTGGAGCTGAGCTTTTTCAGCCATATAAGCTATTGCATCTGGCATTAGTGCACTGGCCCATACAGAAAAAGAACTGATTCTCATCCTGCTTTAAAATTCAGATCAATAAAAATTAAGCCCCTGCACTGGTCTTCTGTTTTGTTTTCTTTTCACTCTATTGGAAGGTCTTAGAGGATTAATTTCTGATATGGCTTCTTTCTATTCAGGTGCAAATGAGCAGAACCAGTGACTGCATATGCTGAGTTCTCTATCATTTGAAGCTGAAGCATCAGGGTTGGAAGTTTTTCTGGAAGCTGCCTGTTGGGACAGTCAGAAGCTTTGTAGTTATCATATGAATGATGGGGAAAACTGCTATGTCACCCATGTGGTTACAAGTTTAGGCCAGGCCAAATGGCCAAAATTTGCTTTATCTCAGGCTCTCTCCAAGCTGTAATGAGAATTTTTTTTTGTCCTATCTCCCTGCTTTGATTTCAGTGGTGGATTTGTAAACCTGCAGGACCAGAAGGAGAATTACTGACTGCCTGTTGTGACCTCCTCTTCAAGTTAATAATGTTAAAGTTAATAATAAAAGTTTAACCTCCTTAAAGTTAACAATGTTTCCCAATCAAAACATCTATATGAGCTAAGGTAAACCATTATTTTTTAAAAAAATAAAACTATATAATCCTGTCTTCAATTAAAAAAAAAATCTAAAATGGTGAATCCACTGGCTTAAAGCTTGGGAAATGAGAAGTCAGTCCAAAATTTTAATATCCTTGGGATTTAACCAGGTTTTTAAAGCTACTTTTTACAAGCCTAATTTCAAGGTTTGATAAAAAAAGCCTCACAACTCCCACCACGAAGTTCTGCTAGACTTACTATCTACTTTCAGTCTTCAAAGCATGCGTGGGTGGTGATTGATGTAGATGTATTGCAGAGTGAATATAATTGTCAAAAATGTTAAAGCTCTTCAAATTTGCTGTTTCTATAGAAAAATGAATCTACTCCTTTTCTTTGCCATGAAATGCTGAAGCTGGTGTTCAGTTGTCTTGTTTATGGAGACTGAGAATCAACACATGTTGTTTGGTTAAGTTTGGGTCTGCTTCCCACACTAAATGTGTTGTGGTTTCTTCAGAACTGGAATAATAGTCTTCCTTGCTGAAAACAAATAGGGATTCATACCTTGTTCATATATGTAAGATGATTTACAGGTGCATTACTCACACATCTTTTTAATTTGTATTTTAAATGCAACATCTAGTGCACATTTAAAATACGTAAGTGCTAACTCTCCAGGAGAAATTGTTACCCCATTTTCTTCTGTAAGGCTGAAATTTATTGTCATTATTTTTCCTTACACTAAGTGGTGGGATTTTTTTTTTTATCCTCTACAAAGCAGTGGTCTATGGCACTTCATTTGAGGTGTTGGACCATTTTGTCACCCTCAATTATGGATACTGAGACTTACAGCCCTGTGTGTGGTAGGCACCCACAGCCACCTGCCAGGGACGTGGTCTGTGCCCTGATTACAAACGGAGCAGACAGAACCAGTGCAGAGTGAAGCAGCTTGTCTGGCATCACAGAGGAGATCAAGAAGAGAGCTGGGAACAGCAGACAGTCATCCTGCCATGCCAGGCCGGGCTGTGTGACTTCTTGTGATGTATAAACCTGAGACTTTCCAAAGAATTGAGGAGCACCCTATTAGGAACAAAACTTTGCTGGCAAAGCAGTAAATCAGGTGGTCTCTGAGAGTGGCAGCGAAACAACAATGTTATGATGGTTAATTACTATAAAAAAAAAACAAACAAACACCAAAACAACCCAGTTTTAATTAATATTGTTTTAACTGTTTAAATGCTGACCTTGCAGCAGTGACTGTGGCAGCTCAGGGTCTGCAGGTACCATTTTCAGAGTTGTCTGGCTGCCAGCTGACGATTACTTTTCTTGCAAGCCATTTTGTGCGTGCAGATGAAAATACGGCTTGAGAAAACTTGGAACAGCACTTTACCAATTTCGCTGTGTGTCACAGGAAATATGTCAAGGCACAGAAATAGCTGCCACCAGAGCACTGCACTCATCCCTCCCTGTGTGGCTCGGGCTTTGTGTGGGAAGTTCAGCTACAATAACAACAGGCTCCACCTGTGGTTATCACTGCAGCTCTGTCACCTGCAGGGAGACTGAAGAACTTGGAAGAGCAGCTCCTTTTTTGTCCTCTTTGTCTTCACCTGAATGAGTCTGTACAGCTAATCAGCAAATTACCACAGCTCCAAAGAGAGAATTTTAGTTACCCTGAAATATACCCTTTTTGAGCAAGGTATTTAAATACATATTTTTCTTGAAACAGGGAATAAATTAAGAGAACAGTATTTTGCATTACCAGGTTGAAACCAGATAGAAAATGGAAGATTTTGGTAAACTGGGGATTCTACAATCTGAATGGAAGTTACAAGAGAAACAACTGGATATGAGGCAATCCTGGAGATTGCAGATACTGGGGAAAAGAAGCTGTAAAGGCCACAGACTTTTGGGAACAGAAATCACATAACTGTTGGGTTTGACCTTGTGTATTAAGCTGTATAGGTGAAGGCAAGAGCTAGGCTTCTGAATTTAAATAGACCCAATTTCCCCAGAATGAGGGAATTGATGGGCATATATAATTGGATGATGCTACTCCAGGGTCACAGTGGCGGTGGGAAGGTCAGCTTGAAGGTAAGACTGCAGCTGCTAATGGCTCAGCAGAACCTGTTCTTTCTGGAAACAAATATTTAGAGGGGCTGGAACGACTCTGTCTAATAAAGAAATTATGCATGCAAGCTATGAGAGAAAGCTAGGCTTATAAAGACTTTGGGAGGGTTACATGGAGATTGGACAGAGACACGAAAGTGACTTAAAAGAGGGAGGAAAAGAGAAAACTTTACATTCACTCTGTAAAATCAGTTAAAAATATCATTTTGTACTCTGGAAAAACTGGTGAGAAGGGGTGGTATGTAGATTGGTTACTGCATATTTAAACGTAGATTGAAATGTGTTTGTTACTGCTGTACTTGCTAAGGAATCTTTGAAACAAAGGGACAAGGAAATCTTGATTTATTTTTTCTCACTTATTTGGAGTAAACTGCAAGAATCCTGGGAAAATGATTGCACATTCACATCATGCCACCACCTAAGTACATGGAAAATGCTTTTATAGGATGCTGAAGATTTGCCACCAAACTACAATGGCTTTAAATCACGTCTCCAACAATCTTCACCACTAACAAGGTACAGTTAAACTTTGGGGTTTCTCTGAAGTATTTTGTCTCCTTCTCTGTTTTCCCTTGTGGTTTTTTCCCTTGTGTTTCCTCCTTGATTTTGGTGCTTGCAGCAATGTGGTGTCATTGGGGGGTACTTCAGTTTTAGTTTTGATCAACAAGCTTGTGACAATGTCTTCTCCAAAGGAGGCTGTACCCTCCATGAATATTGCAGTGTTTTGCTGTTTTACTGCACCAAACATTATTTGTGGGTTGTGGGGGTAGATTTCAAAAGAACCTTAGATGAGATTTTAATGGTCACCAGATCTTCATGGTCCTTCATAAAAATATTTCATGAGGTGATTTGTGATTTATTCTTGAAAGGACCTCTGGAAGTCCAACTCTCTCCTCTAATTAAGGATGGGTTACTTCAGGTTGCTCAGGGGTATGGAGATTCCAGTTTGGGCACCTCATTTCAGAGTTTTACTGAACTCACAGAGAAAAGATGTTTATCATTTATTTTCCTTTTTTTTTTTTTTTTTTTTTTTTTGGAGGTGGTTGGGGTTTATGCACACAGTCTCTAGCTGGAATTACCATCCTGCTCATTTTTTCTTTCCTACCTCTATGCACCTTCAAGAGATATCTGACAGTAAATCCTGCTAGTAACTGAAGAAGATGTTTGTGTTTCTGAACATTTTTACAGTGAGGAAACAGAGCCCTCCTTGAGGTCACCTGCAATTTTAAGTGTGGAAACACCTAGAAATCGGGTCATGACCAGGCAGTTGTGGCAGTGGCAAGTTTTCCCTGGCTTATTTCTGATTCACAGTATTTGGTGTCACAGTTAAATTGTGTTATACTGCCAAGAGCTTAGGTTAGAGAAATGCCCAAGCAATGCCAAAACAAAGCAAGGGTAGAACATGTATGGAAACCTGGCCTTTCAAATGCATTTTTACTTCCCCCAATGGTGGCAGCTGAGACATCAGGATTTTATTATATTTCAAGTGTCTCTTAGACTTGTCAAATAATCCAGTATTTTCCAGATTTAAAGCATTTCAATTTTAAATCCATCAAAGTTCTTTCGAGTAAGAGGGTGCCTATGCACAATATCCAGTAGACATTGGTACATAATTTCAGTGTGCTCTTAAGAGTAATTTATTAATTAGGCTAACACAATATTCATAACTGCATAATTTGGACCTGCTAAGCTCTAAATGCAGAGAATTTTTTTCCCTTAAAATTGCATTCTAGCTTGTAATTAGTGTCTTGAAACAACTGAGGGATTTTCTCTTTTTCTCACCCTAAAATCAATTTTTTCCTTCCACTCTACTTATAAATAAATGAAGCTTGATAAAAATGTGGCATTTGCAGCCAGATTCTGGGGAAGACGTGGGACATGAGGTACGCATTTGGAAAAATCTCAAGAAAGATTGCAGGTGAACAATTACACACAGGGAGGGATGTTGGAGGGATCTAAAGGCAGAGAAACAGCATCTGTGTGGGAAATTGTATCTATCTGGATGCATTCACTGTGGAATTGACTGCAAAGATAAGAAATGAAGGCAGTCACTCTGTGCTCCTGATGACAGCCATCATTAGTGCCCTTCTTTATCAAGTTGCTGAAGCAACAGTGCTGTTAGCAAAGCTTTTTTATTCATTTATTTTCACCATCATTTATTTGATGTGTTCTCGTTCTATTCTCAAGAGGAAACAGGAGATGGAATTTCAAAGACTCTTCTGTGGTAAGTGAGGGATGAGGCTGGGATTAAGAAAACAAACCAGGCAAGAGAGTGTCAAGTTTCTCCACTGCTGGTGTGTTTTCCTATCTGCTTTCCCCTTGCTTTGCACAGCAGCACAAAGGAGTGCTGTTTTGTTGACTCTGGTTCGTAGTATTCATGTTCAGCTTCAAGTCTTCAGTGAGGTTCAGCTATTCTCTTACTGCTCTATAAAGCAGGATCTTGAAATGGAATTTCTTGAGTTTGTCCAGCGTGTTGCAACTGGCTGAAATATCCAAACATAGCCCACTTCAAATGGATTTCTCTTCTTGTTGGTTAAAGCTCTACTGATCACAAGATGAGTGTACCCAGGCAGGTTCAATGCTTTTTGAACCAGTATGAAATCAGAAGATTTGGAGTCAACACTTTAGCCCTTTTTCAGCTATCCCCAGTCACCTGACTGACAACAATTTTTTTCCTCAAGTTTGCTGTGGGGGATAATTCCTTCACTAGTGCCTGTGACAGGAATCTTCCAGCTTGTAAACATTTTGTTTTGCATCCAGGAGAAGGGAACCTCCAGATCTAAGACTGCAGACATCTTCAGGCTGTGGGTTTCTTATCTTCTTTTCTTCTGTTAGAGCTGGGATTAATGCTTGGGAGACGCAGTTTCGTGTTTGGGCTCAGTGTTTATTCATTCTAATCTATAGTACAGTCTCAGAAGTTGTGAGCTCTAGCCAACAAGGCAGAAAATGCATCTGTCTCTAACTCTCTTAAGCATAATTTATCCAATAACGAGATGACACCTGTATTATTTTTGCTTTTAGCCCAATAACCAAATACCCGTGGTACGCAATGCAGACTTTTTCACCCAATTACAAAAAAAACACCCAAATCCATGAAGATGGTGAAAGAGGGACTTAGACAATGCCTTAAATCCTCCATATTGCTTTTGATATATTATTATATACAAAACTCTTGAATTCTTAGTTTTTCACCCTCTGACATTACAAACTTCTATTCAAACTACACACCCATTATCCCAGTGCTATCACTCAATTTTGGAAGCCTTTTCCAAGGCCTCAGGTCAAACGTAGTGCTTGCTTGAGGGTCAGTGCCTTTTAGCACAGAAAGCTCGACGTTCTTAGCCTCCAGGGCTCCAACATGGTGGTTCTGCCCTGGTGGCCAAGAAGGCCAATGGCATCCTGGCCTGGATCAGGAATGGTGTGGCCAGCAGGAGCAGGGAGGTCATTCTTCCCCTGTACTCAGTGCTGGTGAGGCCACACCTTGAGTGCTGTGTCCAGTTTTGGGCCCCTCAGTTTAGGAAGGACAGTGAGATGTTTGAGCACATCCAGAGGAGGCAACGAGGCTGGTGAGGGGCTTGGGACACAAACCTTGTGAGGAATGACTGAGGGAGCTGGGGTTGTTCAGCCTGGAGAAAAGGAGACTCAGAGGTGATCTTACCACTCTCTACAACTCCCTGAAGGGTGGTTGCAGTCAGTTGGGGGTTGGTCTCTTTTTCCAGGCAGCAACTGACAGAACAAGGGGACATAGTCTTAAGCTGCGTCAGGGGAAATGTAGGTTGGATATTTGGAAAAAGTTTTTCACAGAAAGAGTGATAAAGTACTGGAATGGCCTGCCCGGGGAAGTGGTGGAGTCACCATCCCTGGATGTGTTTAAGAAAAGACTGGCATGTGGCCCTTGGTGCCATGGTTTAGTTGAGGTGTTAGAGCATGAGTTGGACTTGATCTTGATGGTCTCTTCCAACCTAAAAATTCTGTGATTCTGTGAACATCAGGCCTTGAAATTCTCCATTTCACTCTCAAAGCCTTTGTGCTGTCCCGTGTGAGGGAGGTTTTCGGTGGTCATAAGCCCCTAATGGTGAGCAGCACAGCCAGCTGGGGTGGTCTCATCCCACAGAGCTCTTTTGTGGAGCAGCACTGACCTGCACCAGCTGAGGATGCAACCAAGTTCCTCCAAAGCCTAACCTCGAAGCCTCCTTGTTAACACAGCAGCAAATGCACTCACTGCGATTAAATCTCCTTCTTCTCAAGTAAACATATGCTGAGGTCTGTGCTTTATCACTTTGAAATAAGATTTTCCCAACTTTGCTAATTAGCAGCGCTGCCCGAACAGAAAGAAGCATATGGCTCGTGCCATGCTGACTTGAAGCCTTTGGAGTTTCACTGGAGAATAATTAAAGTGATTTTGATTTACTGGCGTGATGAAGTACGAGCCGCTCTCATTTGGCCTTATGTCTAGAAGCTCTGAGACAGTAAGGCACCTTAGCAGGAGAGCTGTAATAATTAACACCAGCCAGATTGTTGTTATTGAGAAGGTTTTGTTGCCGTTAACAATCATTTGTAATTATCAAGAGGCTTTACATAATTCAGGCTAAAATCTCACGTTTACCTGTCGCTGGAACCTCGTGGTTAGCTCAGCTTATTTTAGACTGAAGGCTTGAGAGATTGCAACGTTTCCTTTCTGCTTGAAATCATGTAGCTGGTTATAAAGAAAAATCTCTCCTGTCAAATGAAATCCTTTCCTTTTTTTTTTTTTTTCTTTTTTTTTTTTTTTTTTTTTACTGATAACACCAAGGAACATGCTGTCCAGTGCAGATTTTTGGAGGTGTATATTTATCTTTATGTCGTCTTTTTGAAAACAGATGTGCATGGAAAGTGCATATTTCTTCACTGAACAAGTGAAAAAATTTAAAGTTTTGGCTATAATATTCAAAACCAGGTCTTCAAAAACATCTCCCCTGGAAATCAGACAAGAAAAGATGCTGATATTCATAAAAATTCAGCTTCCTCCTAGGAAAAAATTAAGGCAGAGGTTTTACCAGCATGGATAATTCACTCTGTGCTCCGGATGCTCACCATGAACTGGAAATAAGTGAGCTTGTTTGCACATCATTGTAAATTTTACTCCTCAGATGGCTGTTTAACAAAAGGTGTGTCACCTCCTGCAGGTTACTTAATATAAACACAAATTCCTCTGAATAATTTGTAATTAAACTGTGTGATGTGGGTAGTGGATGTCATAAATACACAAGGCTTATAAATATGCACCTCTTAGAAAATGCAGCATAAACAACTGATGCCAAAACCTTAGTTCAGAAGCAAAGGGTGTGAAAACCATGTAACAGGAAGAGCTTCAGCTGCTTGATTGAGAGTCTTGCCAATTAATTTTCAAAATAGGGTTCTCTGGAATCTGTTTAATGTAAGCTTCTAGAGATGCTGCAAGGTCTGAGTCTGCACAAGTTGAAACTAAAGCCAAGCCATGGTTGGGTTTGGATTCAGGATGAAATCTCAGGTGCTTGTCAGGCTCTGGTGAAGACGAACAAGTGGAAGGATGCCTGGAACCAGTTATGTTCATGCACACCTGGTCAGATACAGTCTAATGGGGATGGCTCCTCTTGAAGGCTTCATCCTGCCCTGGAACTGAAATTGCTTTTTTAAAGATTTGAAGTTAAAATTGTCTTTTTCTCTCAGGAAGTCCATTAGAATTGTGTCATCTAAGCTACAGAACTTGCTTGATGCTATGAATGCGACTTCAGGAAACTTTTGAAAGATTTAAACAACTGAGTCTTTAAACTTGATTTCTCTTAATTAATAGTAGAAGATTTCTTGGCTTTAGATACTGAAACTTCGAAACTGGTGTAAAAATCTTGCCTCGTAAGTGGAAAACTGATTTTAGTTCTGTAAATGACTGAATATTTCATGTGTCCCTTTCAGAAAAGACATGGAAATATGTGCTTTGGGAATGTTCCTCTCTATTGCAGAGGAGTGACTTTAAGTAATTTAGAACTGTCTTTTTTTTTTTTTTTGGAGGTAGAGGAAATATGCTCAGATCTAAGGTTTTGTTGTTTCATCTTACCAAGGGCCAAATTCTGTGTTGGAAAGAGCTCCTTCTGGTTTTCTTGGCCTAACTTACTATGCACAGATGTCACCTTCCTGCTTTTGACCAGATCACAGAACTCAGGAAAGGAATCTCTTCCCCATCCTTGCTGGCATCCTCAGGAGGCAGGTTCCTTAGGACTCTGACGTGAGACAGAAATGGAACAGGATTGTGCTGGAGTGGGATGCTTCGTGTCTGAGGAAGTCAAAGTTAATCTGTGCCTGAAGAATCAAGAGAACTTGCATTTTGAACGGGCAGCTGCCATGCAGCTCCCTGCTCTGTTGGAGGGCACTGTGGTGCCTAAGTAATTTATGATTAGTTGGAAGCTGTTGTGTTTCATTGCTTACACATGTTCTACTCAAGAAGAAACTGTAAAATTGATCTGAGGCCCATCCTAAGTGTGAATCTTTGTCTCTCTCTCAAAGAGCAAAGCTCTCTTTGAAAAATGTAATGCTGTGGTGTGACGCAGGAGTTGCCATGGAAAAATACATTGAGCCAATCATTCATGATTTATTTATAGCAATTAGAATGCACATCCCAAGATCCAATGGTAACTTTGATTAAAAAAAAAAATAAAAAAATCATCCAGACAAAGGATTGAAGCACGTAAATTGTTTGGAACACTTGTGAGTCTGTATGGTTAATATATTATTTAAAAAATTGACTGTGTATGTTCCTGGACAGGGCTTTGAAGTGTAAGTGCTGCTGATATTTGCTTCTATATTTCTACTGCTGATAATGTTATTGCTGTTGTCTTATACTTACCATCTGTTCAGTGCCTATTTAATGGGTATAGTAAATAGCAGTTCAAAGTGAGATTTTTCTTCTAATCATCTCCTCTGGAAAACATTTGTGTAAAACTGAATGCTTTGGAGAAATCTGTACACCTGTATCTTGCTGGAAACGTGGTGCCCAAGATCCCTTAGAGCTGGATACACTTGTCTGTGGTGTTTTAACAACTACAGGCAGTGAATGCCTCCCTCCTGATTGCTTCAAATTGCATTCAGTAAGAAACCTGTTATTTATCTATTTTGGTGAACATTAACTGTATTTCATCGTTGACTTTTTTTAGGCAATTGCTGAAGTATGGAAAATTCTGATCTCTCACACATGGAGGGATCTCAACATCCAAAACTGTTTATGCCCCATCCCTGGAAGCATTCAAGGCCAGCTTGGATGGGGTCCTGAGCAACTTTGTCTAGTGGAAGGTGTCCCTGAACCAGGGGTGATCTTTATGGCCCCCTTCAACCAAACCATTCTATGATATCTGTTTTATTTTGGGGCAATTATAAAGGTCAAACAAACAAAATAACAAGTTTTCAGGTTAAAGTGTTTCTGTTTCTCTAATGAGCGTGGACCCTTCAGAGTTTCCTTTTCTTCTTTTTTTTGTTTTGTTTGTTTGTTTTTGTTTGGGTTTTTTTGGTGGTCTTTGGAGTTTTTTTGTTGCTTTGGTTTTTTTGTTTTTGTTTTTGTTTTTTTTGGGGGGGTTTTTTTTTGTGTGTGTTTTTGGGGTTTTTTTTGTTTTTTCTTTTGGTTTGGTTTGGGTTTTTTTTTCTCTTCTCCAGGGACATGTCTTATGGATACTTTGACTCTGTTAGCAGCTTAGGAACTTCTCTGGAGTTTATTGTCCTTATCCTTCTGTGATTTTGTGGCTTGCTGAGTTTCATTTCAGTTTGACAGTTCATGGGACTGTCAGCTCTCTTTGATGTATGTCTCCCTCAGAGGTTAAATCAATAGTGTTTTAAGCATATCTCTTCCTTTCCATGAGGGCAGCTCTAGAGGAGTTGTGATTTTTAAGCTTTCATATCTTGCACTGAAAATGTAATGTTGAGAAACAAAATCTACCTTAATGAAAATTTGAAATCAACTATTGCATAGCTGATTTTAATTGACCTAGAGTCAATAGGAGGAGTAAGAAACTTGAGCTTTCACTGCCATGGAGCTGGGCAGGCCAAGAGGCTTTTCTGATTGCACTTGTGCCTGCCTCATTCTGCACCAGTTCCATGAATCAGTGGACTCCTGATGGGAAAGGCTGTCCAACAGCTGCTGGAGCTCTTGGGCTTGTGCTGCTGGGCTTGTAATCAGTCAGGGTTCCTGAGAGAGGCTCTCTACTGCCTCCATCTGCTCCCAGCTGCATCCTTCATGTGGTCCAGCTCCTCCTTCCAGAGGGCTCCACTGCAAGCCTGCAAGGTGAATTAGGGAATGAGAGAAGGGCCAGGAGGCAGAGGCTTGGGTAGGGTGCCTGGGACTGTCAGGTGTAGGAGAAGAGAATACAGGTGACCTTGGCCCTGATAAGTACCAGCTGTGTTAATTACCCAATACACCCAATTACCCCTGATGTGTCACAGCTGTATCCAACAAAGATATGTGTGATAAAAGGGAGTAGGTCAGCTGGTGAGGAGAGGATCATGAAGAAGGATCCTGAGGAGATGGAGAATTGCAGCTGTGAGGTCAGTCTGGGTCTGCAGTCAGAGCCTGTTGTTGGAACCTGCAGTCACAGTCTGGCTGGGTAAAAGCTGCAGTCAGTCTGCAAACTGATCCCTGCAGTCAGAGTTCAGCAGGAAATAACCAGCAGTCAGAGGCTGCAAGGGAAACCTACAGCAGGAGCTTGCTGCAGCCAGAGTCAGTGAATGGTTGGGGTCAGGATGGTTAAGCTGTAAAGAGGAATAAACCAGGACCCTTTTTATGCTGTGATAAACAAGAAGTCTGTCTCTGGCCTCATTTCTACCCTCTAACAAGAGAGCTGCTGCAACAGTCAGGAAGCCCTTCCACAAAAGAGAGAGGCTGTCAGAACTGTGCTGGCCACACCAGCATGAGATAGTGGCCTTGAGGATCTGAGCTGCTGTTTGGGGCCACACTATGCACTGGGCTGGGTGAGGATCTCATCCCTCAGCTGCCTCCACCTCCTTCCTTGATTTGGCAACAAGCTAATAAATAGCTGCTCCTGAAGGGGTTTTGCTGTGTCGCTTTGTATGCCGCAGACTGTGTGGGGGTTTCTCTGGTGTGAGGAGTAATTTTACAGCCACAGAGAAATTTAAAATAATCCTGGGGTTCTTCTGGAAGTGGCAATAGAAAGCTGTGTCTGTTGGGAGGAAAAAAAATCATCAACAGTGCTGAAGTTGAGTAGAAGTTATACCCTGTATCCTGTCTGCAAAACCACAACTCTGAAACTTCACGGAGAAACAAGCTGACAACCAAGAGATTGCTTTTCCTGCTTTGCTACTGGGAATCACAGCTATAGCTGACTGTAGCTTCCTGAACTGAAGCTTCCTTTGTCTGCAGGCTGAACGTGTGGGAAATGCTCTCCCATCTTTATTAGTATAGCTTTCACCTCCAGTAATGTAGAGAAATGCCTGGGGTTGGGATGACATTTTGAGCTGGGATGCTTCAGCTGGTAGACATCTGCACATCAAACTGACCTGTTGCTGAGGCACCCTTCAAAGCTGATGGAGAGAAATGGATATACTTAAGATGTGATTTATTTCATACCATGACAGCTATCCAAAATCAGTCAGATGTATTGAACCTTAGAAGTTTCTCTTCCTTCATTGGTGAGAAAGGAGTCTGGGCAAATAACTTTGTCTGTTTGCATTTTACTCAGTTAAATCCAAACCTTGCAAATTGTATTCTTTACATAAGCAATATTTCAGTCAGAGAAGGCTAACATCTAACAGTGGATAAGCTCTTCTATACTTGTTTCCTTTGTGACAGAATTTGCTGGCCACAGATTCCTGCCCTGGGTGAGTTGCCCTTAACCTTTCTAGTGATACAGATACATGGACTTGTGAATATTTGCAAGGATCAGCTGGATGGCTGATCAACTGTATTTTCCTAGACAAAAGCTGGCAGGTTTTTGATTCATTTTTCTGCCCTGGAATGAATACTTTCCAAGGTGTAGCTGTCAGCTACCTGCTAAAGCTGAAGAAACAAGAAATGCATTGACCCTGATGCCTTAGGAAGGCTGACCCGAAACAGAGACTGGACAAAGATGGAGAATAAAGAGATTTATTAAAAGGCCTTTAGGATCCACCTTGGGCAGGACAAGAGCCCGACCAGGGCTACACCCAAGGTGGACTTAGAATGGTCACAAAATGGTCACAAGGTCTCACACTTTTATAAGTTTTGGTTCATTTGCATATTGGGGTTTAATTGTCCAATTACAGCTTCAGATTATGAAGTTCCATCCTTCTTGCTTTCTCTCTTCAGCCCACTGTTGTTTGTGCTTTGGGGCCTGAAAGTTGTACCTGTTGTCCTTGGCCTTCAGCAGGAACAGGATTTGTTTTCTCTCCCTACCCTGTGAAGAGAGCTGACTGACACTGAATATGAGGCCCAGAATTGCACCCCTAGGCAGCACAGAATCTGAAAAGCATGAAAGCTAAAACTTAAGGCATCAGCCCAGCCATAGCACAGGCTTCACTTGCACACCCAAAGGCTCTGTTTCCAAATCAGATCTGAGACTATCTGCAATTCCAATCCCTCCCACTTTTTTTAAACTCTGGCTTTTTAGTGGATTGTGTTTGTTTGTTTGTTTGTTTGTTTTTAATGTGTCTTTCTAGTCATACATTTTCTGTTTAGATTTAAAACTTCTACAACCAAACATAAATAGCTGGGCTGTGTGTGCCCTTCTGTGAGAGGATGTTCTTGTGCTGTGGACAGCTGAGGCACATGGACATTGCAGTGTCACCTTCTTGTCCTGGGGAGGGCACAACACAGTGCTGCAGCCACCATCTCAGAGGTGGTTGTGCCTCTCTGCTGGTCAGAGGCAGAAGAAGAAAACTCCAAACCTAAATTATTTTCCTACACTGAAAGTAAGAGAGCTCAGATGGTTACTCTGGTGCAAATGGCTGGTTAAACAGAGCTGCAGCCTCATGGAGCTGAGAGATGTGTGATGGACAGGGACTGTTCATTTCCTGTCTGGATTAGAAAATACTGGTCAGCATCAGGGATGTGCCTACCCCAAGGGATGCCCTAGTGAGTGATGGCTGAAGAGACCTTCTTTCCTCATGTGACAGCAGTCAGACTAGTGCCCTCTGGATCTCCCCTTAACTCATCTGTTCCTTCCCTGCAAGACTCTCCCTGAGTTGATGAGACTGATGTGATTCTGTCTGTCCCAAATCAGTTTCTACCAATGGAACCTGCAACAGGAAAGGAGTTTCTGACAATGAAGCCAAATGTGTGCTCAGTAGTGTCCCTCAACGTTTTTTGGGGCTTTTTTTTTTCCCCCACCCTGAATGTGTTCTTTGAAGATTACTGGGATGTGAATGGTGAATGGTGAATGGTGAATGGTGAAGGCACTTTCACTTTGTGGGAGGACTGTGCATGTGAAAAGCAAACGTTAATATTTCATGAAGGGTTCATCTCCTAATGGCAGGAGGGTTTCCAAACCTGAGGCTATCACAGGGGTGCCAGTGTTGATGAGAACTAGCAGATTTATGATCTGCCTCCCCTCACTGGCAAACAGGGAATCATCAGAAACAAACACAAAGGTCTTGCAAAAGCTGATGTGGGAGGCAGAAATAAAGCTGTTGAGGAACTGAGCTCATCCACCTTTGTGTCTGCTGGGAGGTCTCTCTAGTGAGCTGTGGCTCCACAGGGATGGACAGATGCCAACCTCACATCCCCCATGGGCTACCCATGGAACATGCTCTTGCCAGCACCAACAGTTTATATTCAAACAAGCAACCTGATTCTATCTGTAATTCTGATGTTCCCATAGCAGTTAGGAGACAGGATAGGCCTAATTTGAGGTGTTCTTGGAAGTTTTACAGACCCCTGCATTCACCTCTCCTGGCAGCCATGCAGTGTCTGGCCACTACCACATTCCTGGGCAGCTGCCAGGAGCTTTGGCAGGGTTCAGCTGCCCAATGTGGATTGAGTGATTCATGCCCTGGTGTTGTGAAGTGCTGCTGACTGTGTGCCTGCTGTCTGTCCTGGCTGTGCCAGTCTGCAGAGGTGGGCACATTTGCTTAGGTCATAATTCTTTGCTATTGGATTTTTTTTTTTTTTTTTTTGCCAATGCTGGAGTGACTTGTGACTTTTATTTATGGCACTGTGATCCTTGCCCAGTTACCAGTATGCAGATTTGGAAACATGTTCTGTTGGACAATTCCCGATTTGGAAACATGTTCTGTTGGACAATTCCCTTCTCACTTGCTTCTCACTGCCTAAAGCCATCCCAAATCCTCCTTGGTGTCTGTTCTTAAACATTTCTCCATCAGCAAGTGCCTGCTTCCTCCTCTTCTCTTCCTTCAGCTGGAGGCATTTGACTTCATTTCATTCCTCCACCTTTCCAGGCTGTAACAGGCCTTGGGTTGAAAGCAAATTTGGGGAAATTTTAGCTGAGCCTGGCCCAGGGGTTGCATTAATTTTGGAACATGCAATGCTTGGACCCTAGAACAGCAGCAATGAATTCCACTTGCCACATGACCAGGAGAAGAAACTAAAAGGCTCCAGCAAAAGAGCTGTTGCCACAATGTGTGCATGCCTCAAAATCACTGAGGGCAGACCAGTGCCCTGCTCAGTTTGATGCTTTCTCAAATTGGCAACTTCTTGCTATTTTTAAACAGTAAAAGCATTTCAGGATGGTGTGAGCCAATGAGGTTGTCTGTATAAATTAAGATATCAAACAGCTCAAATATCTCTTCTAAGCTCACCTAGGTTTGAGTTAAAAAGCTGGAAATAAACCCAGAGGCTTATTTTGTTTATTCAACAGTAGCCCTTGGATCTTGGTTTATGACTCAGATCTCTATACAAATCCCCAAGGCTGGCAGGAGTGTTGATCTGCTGGAGGGTAGGAAGGCTCTACAAAGGGATCTGGACAGGCTGGATCAGATTGCATGAGACTCAACAAAACCAAGTGCCAGGTCCTGCATTTGGTTGTTGCATCACAACAACCCCAGGTACCACTACAGGCTGTGGGAAGAGTGCTCAATTTGTGCCAAGAGAGGTTTAAATTGGATATTAGGAAGAATTTCTTCACTGAAGGGTTGTCAAACACTGGCACAGTCTGCCCAGGGCAGTGGGGGAGTCACCACTCCTGGGAGTATTTAAAACAGTGTAGATGTGGCACCTGGGGACCTGCTTAAGTGATGGGCTTGGCAGTGCTGATTCAACTGTTGATGAAGATCTTAAAGGTCTTCTCCTACCCAAATGAATCCAAGATTCTGTGAGAAGATAATCTCTTCTAAAGGAAGAGTCTCTCTTTTTAAAAACTGTCTACTGTGTAGGCTATGTATGAAACTTCCTTCTGAGGTAGAAGAATAAATATTCCCACATGCTATTAAAAAAACCTTCAGCATTTGCCAGGTCAGCCCAAAACCTATCCCGATTCTCTATGTAAAACTGCAACTTTTACTCTTAAAACCTGAAGATTTAAGTAATCTCTAGGCTTGTAAAGTACACAAAAGAGGAAGTGAAGCTAGTACAGTCTCTGTGAGCCACTTCATTTTTGGTTGGTGAGACAATATCTCTGCTAGGAACCAATATTGACTCGTGGGAATGTGAACCTACACCTGGAGAATCCCTGAGGGCCAAAACTGCAGTGAGTTCACATCACAGTGTAAATTACAAGCTAGAGCACAGCTCCCTGCTGGGGCATTAACTCTTCCCCCAAGATGCTTTTTGTGGGGCTGCCAGGCTGAGTCACCAGCCAATGTGTGGAGCAGAAAGGGACAATGCACATCTAACCTCTCCTGCTGAACATGCTGCAGGCTGGAGAAGGAAACCTGTCTGCAAGAATAAATCCCTTTGAGCTGCTTTACTGCACAGGGAGCAGGGGCCAAGGCTCATTGCCAGCCATGGGTGGGAGCTAAACTTGGTGAACTGCATCACTTACTGCTGTGACACAACACAAAAAGAGCATTTCTGCCTCAGATCCTCTGTGGGCTAAGCTGGGGCACTGGCTTTGTAAATTTTTGTAAATCCTTGTGGCTGCTTCCTGTAACCCCCACCAAGTGATGCAGCACAGGGAAAGGGGGGGAGAGGCCCAAAGTTGTTCTCTGGAAGGCCTTAGGGAGCTTCTCTTTGTGGGAGGGAGCATGGTGGAGGACAGAGGAGGTGCTGGGGTTTGAAATCATAACCTGACTTCTGGATAGTTCAGGGTTTTTGATTAATCTGAGAGATAAGAAGGAAAGCAATAATGTGAGTGGCATTGAAACTGAGAACAGATGATTTAGATTTGGTGAAACTGAGAAGTTGACCTGAACCTAAACTTTTTGTATCAGGTTTTTCCTCTACAAACAGGCATAATGACTTTCTCTTTTTTTATTATTATTTTTTTAAAATTTTTTTTCTCTTGCCCACCTTTCACTTACCCTTGTTTTAAAAGCTTTATGTCAAAAATACCTCATATATGAATTTCCACTTAGCATAATGGAACATGCATAGCAGTTGCATTTCATATCAGTGCTGCGAGTACCAGGAGTTTATTGCTCACAAAACCATTTTCTTTTACATCTCTATAACAGCATAGAAAAATCAATGAACTTCTAATTAAGACTTAAAAAGAAATGCAGGCTAGTACTTTAATCCTAGATCAATTTGCTTTTATTTCATAACAGCATAAAAATTTATCTGCTGAGACCATTATTAACTACTTCAGCTTTTGGATACCTAGATAACACACTTTGGAAGATGTGTAATTAAATTATTTATTTCACATCCATCCTGAAAATTCATAAATAATAATAATATTAAGGGAGAGGACTTAAAACACTGGTTTTGTACTGAAGGATGGAAAAAAGGCCCTGGATACAAAAGATATTTCTTGCATGGGGTTGTCTTCTCTGTGGAAATGTAAGTACCATGTACTATTGGTGTGAGGTTTTGCTCAGGAACGTTGTGTGTATTTGTGCAAGAACAAACAAAAAGAGCAGAAGAGCATTTTTTTGGTCATTCAGTTTTCAGAAGAAAAAAACAGAGACGTAGTGAATATGGACTGGTGACAAAGCTCAGTGCTGGTGGTATTCAGTCTGGGATGTTCTGTAACAGAAACCAAACCTCTCCTCCACTGTACCAAGTTCAGCTCTCAAAAACAGAATTGGAAACAGTTGCAAAGTGTAGAAATAACTCCAACTGTAGAGCTGCAAATAGTCTTATCAGGCTTAAAAATACCTAAAACTCAAAGCAAAATCTTTACATCCCATTCCTGCCAGGTGTTTCCATGTCTGATCATTGGACAGAAGACCCCTTGCATAAGGGCCTAGAAGCCCCATCCTCTGGTTTCCACCTCTTGCAGATGCTCATTCCTTCTCCAGCCAGAAGACAGGATATGGGAGGGCATCTAGAGGGAAAACACCATGGAATAAGTTTCTATACTCAGAGGCATGGTTTTGGGATCTTTCCTCTCTGTTAGTGAAACACGCGATTATTAGAACTGTGGGACTCGATGTGTTCTGAGGTATTGTACTCCTGTGACAAATCAACTGAGGGGCTCGAAATTTTGGAGTTGTAATATATGTACACACACTGCCAAGTACACACACTGCCAAGTGGCAGCATCTATTGTGCAAGCTTAATTCTGTTTGGAAATGAAGGCAAGAATGGCAGTGGTGACAGAAAGATGTTTTTCTTCCAAAAGAGACTGAATGAGGTTTGAACTTGAAATAGGAAAATTAATTCACTGCTGGACTAAAGAAGACATTTGCTGTCAAAAGCATAAGCTTTGGGACCATGTCTAGAGAAAAATTGGCAGTTTTTGTGAATCCCTGGTTTGTGTTAACAAAGCCAGTCTATTATAGTTGGATTGAACTCCTTTACAAGATGTGTTTTGTGGATGATAAAAAAACTCCTTGAGATCAGAGAAGGAACAGCACAGGATCCTGGCCCACTCACAAGCAGACAATGTGAGTCTGCTTGCTGTGTTCTTAAACTGATTTTCTGGCAAGCAGAAAGTAAAATGATTTATTTTCTTTTATCAGAAACCTATTGAAATATAAAAATAGTTGTGCACTGCATTTAGAGATGTAATAAGTCTAAATTCTGTGGGTGAGAAATTTCCTCCCCTCTTGTTATCTGACACGTCTGGTGATAACCTCTGGTTCTGTGCAGCCTGTGTCAGGATGATGAAATCAGATATTGAACTGCCTGGATCTGCTGTTATTAGAACTGATACAACACAGAGTCTGTAAGCAACACAAAGCTTCCATTTGACCTCCAAAGGCAGAGGATCAGATTTAGGAAGGAATACAATGCTCTGCAAACAGGTCGCTTGCAGGGCTGGGGAGAGAGTGAAATGGATTCACCTATTATGTTTCCATGTTTGAGTATGGGAGGATCTGGGCTTAAATTCAGTTTTCAGAATCAAAGATTAGAGTTTTACCAGAAAGCTGCTCAGGATCTGATGTGAGCTCACAATAGGCTCTTTGATTCACTCATTGCCTTAATGCAGGAATTGTATGACATGTAAGCCACTTTATATGGTTCACATAATAGCAACCACCATGTCAATAGTTAAGTCCCTCTGGAATCTGCCAAACAAAAATGCTATACTTTTTTTTTTTTTTTTTTTTTTTTAAGAAACATTCTCTGTTGTTAGTGATGGTTTACACATCTGAAAAGTAGTTTGGGAGGACTGCTGTCTCCAGCTCTGCTTTAGAGTGCTGGACCCAGAGCTTTTTAAAAAATTTATAGTCCATTTTGACCTGACTGCACTTCTGGAATGGCCTTTTTGGCATGCCTCAGCATGGGATTGACAGAAATAAAAACATCTTTTCCCCTCCCCACACCACCCCCACAGATTTCAAATGCCTCAGAGCTGCTGATTGCAGCACAGCCTGGACAGCAGACATTTTTTCTGTGTGTTGCTTCTGTGCAAGGTTTGTATTTGAAGTGCAAAGAGCAGGCAGTAGCTTACACAGGCGCAGAGAGCAGAAGTTTGGCCCTGTTTCTCTGCTGTGGTGGGCAGCTACATTTGTGGTTTTATTTAACTGGCTCCCAGTAGCAGTCCTGACAGAGAAAGAAGTGTAAAAGATGTGGTTCAGCAAGTGCAGTGAGCTTTGCTTTGCTGTCTGCATTGTGCTCCTGCCCAGAGGGTCTCCTGAGGGCCAGCAGAGGTGGCACTGAGGACATGCCAGGTGCTGCTGGGAGGAGCTGCAGCTCCTGGAGTAAGCCAGAGTTAAGCAGGGACAGGCAATGTATGGGTGGCTTCAGGACAAGGGAAAGAGCCATGAAGCTGGGCACTATTGAAGCACCCAGAGATGTGTCAGGCCACAAACTCTGGGATGCTCTGCATTCCCATGTTAGCTTTGTGTCTGGAATTGCAGCTTGTCTCCCGTTGGCAGTCACATGGAATTATCACCCCTTGGGCTGCTCGGTACAGTTTGAAGAGCAGGAGTGGTGCTGCCAGCAGAGATGCACCGCAGACCTTTGGGTAAACTCAAGATTTGTGTCCTACAAGATGGCTCAGTCCTGTCAACCACTCCACTGGAGTCCTGCTGTGTCTCTGTCCACACTACCTGCCCCAGCAGGCAGAGGGGACTGCAGCTTGTTCAGGAGTGTCCCTGAGTCAGCTGAAAACCCCCCAGCAAACCTTGGTGATGTATGTGCTGATATCCACAGAATTCACAGAATTTCTAGGTTGGAAGAGACCTTCAAGATCATCAAGTCCAACCCAGCCCTAACACCTCAACTAAACCATGGCACTGAGTGCCACATCCAGCCTTTGCTTAAACACATCCAGGGATGGTGACTCTACCACCTCCCCTGGCAGACCATTCCAGTACTTTATTACTCCTTCTATAGAAAACCTTATCCTAATATCCAACCTATATTTCCCCTGGTGCAGCTTAAGACTGTGTCTCCTTCTTCTGTCAGCTGCTGCCTGGAGAAAGCGACCAACCCCACCTGAGTGCACCCACCTTTCAGGAGGCTGTAGAGAGTGATAAGGTCACCTCTGAGTCTCCTTTTCTCCAGGATACACAACCCCAGCTCCCTCAGTCATTCCTCACAGGGTTTGTGTTCCAAGCCCCTCACCAGCCTCGTTGCCTCCTCTGGATGTGCTCAAGCATCTCAACTGAGGGGCCTAAACTGTGGGGCCCAGGCTGCCCCATTTCTGTAAGCTCCATATAAAAAGCAGGTTGCTGAAGGTCTTTTCCTCTCTCTGCGAGGCTGATCCAGAAAAGGGTGGTTTTGTTGAGACTTGAGTGTTTCTGAAGGAAGGGGTGTGTGTGTGTGTGTGTGTGGGGAATAAAAAAAGAAACAGCGTGTTCTGACGGAGTCGCGTCCCCGCTTAACTTAATGACAGACACCCACCCATTTCACAGGGGTCAAGATTTCAGTATCCTGCCTGCGGGGGATCTGTCAGTAATGCTGTCCTTGTTACAGCAGTAGCTGAACTCCTGTTAGCATAGCAGGCTACGGGGAGCTGCCAGTTAGCAGCTCTGTCACTTACGCTCCCTTCATGTGAGTGTTTGTGTTTGATTGCTATCTTGGTTAGCCGAGAAGGCTTCATGTTCCTGGAATGTCCCTGGAGTTATCTCAGTGCTGAAAGAGAAAGAGGGAAGAGTCTCTCAAAATGGACAGTTAAAGTCTCAGTCCTTGTCTTGGGTCTCATCTTACATGAAGATCACCCTTTACTTCTCTCCTCTTAAACCCTACAGGCACACAGCCACCCCTGACTCTCATACTGAAATTCAACCCTTTCCAGGCTTGTCTCTGTATTAGGTAGAAGTCTTCTGGGCTCTAGTACAGCAGAGGAAAAAAAGCATGGGTGGAGAAATTGCTATTGTGACCCTTGGGGAAAGAAAGAACAAGATGGCAACAACCATTTAACACTGAGTTCATACCCAATGAATTGAAACTCTAGAGCTGTCAAGACTCTCTGGACACTTAACTTTGCTGGAATAATTTTCTGAAGACGTCTGTTCAAACAAACCTCTACAGAGGATGGTTTCACCTGTGCACAGGTGCTCTTTTATCACTCTGCTCTTCAGAGCTGAAGTTGAGTTTATTCCTTCTGGGACCTTCTTTTGCTTGGTGCTCTACAGACAAAATTCCCCCTCTCAGAATTATCAGTAGGAGCTGGATCTAGCTCAAGAACAGTTCATCCTCCAAACAGCTAGAAAATTAAACGCTTTTGAAGCACTGCATCCCTTGTGGAAGCATTAATTCCTTCAATAGTGGGTCCCTAACTAATCTCTGCACTCCTGTTGTGGTGGGCTGAGGTTCAGAGTTCTCACTAAAAACAACAAAATCTCTCATGTTTCTCAAATACCTTATCCATGTACTTCCTTCACAGCCTATTTTAATTACAATACTGATTTTCTGAGACAATTTGCATCTATTTTCTTATTTTCTGGTCAAGGTCTTGATAAACTTCCAGATAAAGTGATCGATGTTGGGACTCAAAGCTGTTTCTTTCCTGTTTACAGGGGTCTCTTGACTAAGTTCTTGTGGCACTGCAAGCTTGACCTGGACTGTATCCTTTTATTCTTCACACCTGTGCAACTTCTGACATGGGTAAAAATTTCCCTATTTTACAGCTTCAGAGTGCTGCTGATAAAAATGTTGAGATTCAAGCTAGAAATAGCACTTTGAAAACTTGCATTTCTTCAGTTGAAAAGTAACGCTGTTTTTGTTGCAAATGCTCTTCTGCCCTATAAATCTGTTTTAAAACCTGGAAAGACTGGAAAAGCTTTTCAGACAGTGCTTTTTTAGGTCCTACACAGGTTACATTTTGTCTTCCATGTTCTTACTTCTTCATTTCTGGGTGTTTTTGTGGTTTGTTGGGTTTTTTTTGTTTTGTTTTGTTGGGTTTTGTTTTGTTTTGTTTTGTTTTGTGGGTGGGTTTTTTTGGTTTTGTTTTTGTGGGTTTTTTTTTGTTTGGTTTTTTTTTGTTGTTGTTGGGTTTTTTTGTTGGTTTTGGGGCTTTTTTGTGGTGTTTTTTTTGTGTGTGTGTGGGTTTTTTTTGTTGTTGTTGTTGTTTTGTTTTTTATGGATTTTGTATACACAGCAATGCCTCATTGTCACTAAATTTGCCAAACGTGATGTGCAGGTGCTGCAAAGGTTCCTCACCTCCTGTTGAAGCTTTAGATCCGTGCTCTTAAGTCACCTTTTCTAGAGCCACACAGGCCATTTCCAGTAAAAATCTCTTCCATGTTCTTTCCATTGGGCACCTCTGGCTGCACCTTGGATCAGGAGACCTACAACCTGGAGATGTCTCCACTGGCACTGTTGTCTGTGTGTATTTTTTGAGGGTTCTCCCTGATCCTCCTTTGTGATATGCAGATGATGCACGAATGGCAGGTACTGATAGCAATGCTTTAACCACAACACTGTTGAAACTTGGCAGCTTTTCTTCTTGTAAAGAAGACACCAAAAGCTGATATTCCACTTGCAGCTTTGGCTTAATGTGGGCAAGTATGTGAAGAAGAGATTGTTTCTTGAAATTTCATAACGTTAATCTTACTCACTGGAGGGTTAGGCTTTGTAATTTAAAACTGGCAAAATATTAGCTGGACAAACTATAGTTGTTTCTCTCAGGAAAGAGATGGATTTATAGGGAGAAAACAAGAAGCTGTTCATAGCTCATGATTTTACCCCAAAATCTCTAAGAGATAAAGAAAAGCAGGGGCTTAACACTGGCATGACATGGAATACATGGCAAAGGTAACTCCCCTTTGATGCAGCTAATGTCTGATAAATTAATTAATATTAGATTGAGTAGTTAGAGAACACAGTAAGAGAGAATATGAAGTGACAGGTCTGGAATTCAGGCATTTTTTTCCAAAGGACCAGCTTGTTTAATGTGGGATCTTTTTAGACTAAATGAAGGATCTTGGTAATATACAAGATATTGTGCAATATTTTTTCATTATAGAATATTGCTGCAATTAAGTAAACATATTTTAATATTACTGTGACACTAACTAATGCACTTATCCTAACCAATTGACTACTCCGTATCTGTCAGATTATATGCAAAATACATAGTTAATGAGTAAACAGGAAGATGAAAAGGGGATTTTGGAGCTGTTTCTGAAGATGATGTGGCATCTTGCCTGCTGCTAATCATGTTTCTAACACAATGGGGTTTAGGCTGGAGTTAGTTTAAAGAAATTTTGTGAGGCTGATTAACTCACTTTGTTTGGTTTATGTGAACACACTTCTCTAACAGCGTTGGTCCTATTTAACAGGCAAGGGGTTATCAGCCTGAGAAATAAGCTAATAAACTGAAGAAATAATTAGATCTTTCTAAGCAGACAGATGGCAGGGTCATGTCCTTTGATACCAAGAATGCCAACAAGCTTCTCTGTTTCTACAATTAGATTGTTTCCTCTGATAATTAAAAAAAAAAAAAATACAAAACCAGACCTAACAATAATAGCTAAAAAACCCCAAACAGAACAGATCATGGTATAAATCTTGGGTGTTTTTTCCCTCTATAGGCAATCTTCACTGTAGCAACATTTTTACCATGATCTAAAGCCCAATAAAGCTATTAGTGGCATCCTAAGTACCGGGCCAGACAGAATACTGGTATGCTGTTAAAAAAATAAAAAATGAAAATAAAAACAAAAATAAAAATAAAAATAAAATAAAATAAAAATAATAAAAAAAATAAAAAAGAAGGAAGGAAGGAAGGAAGGAAGGAAAGAAAGAAAGAAAGAAAGAAAGAAAGAAAGAAAGAAAGAAAGAAAGAAAGAATACTCCAGGTTTATGAAAGCTTCCTTCAAAAGCTAAGCTGTTTAAGCTTGTCACTTTTAGGAACTAGGTTTGGTGTTGGAAGGCAAGGAGGAGAATATGGACTGGTTGAGAAAACGTGCAAACCACTAGAATAGCAGCAGAAAGACATTTGCATTTCTGCTGGATCTGGGTGTGCCGAGTTCATAGGAGGACATTGGCTGGGAGGGGGCCACAGGAAAAGTCCAGGGCAGCACTGCCTGTAGAGGAGAGGACAGGAAAGGTCCTGGCCACCTCAGTGTGATCAGAGTACAAAGTGGGTTGGAGAGGTCTAAGCAGTACCAAAGAAGTGTTACCAATTTGCTTATTGCTAAATGGGTAATATCTTAGCCTTTTAAATGAGATATTGGGCATTCCTTGCAAGGCATAGAGCCATAGAACAGTTTGTGTTGAAAGGGACACCCTAAAGACCATCTTGTTCCAGCCCCCTGCTGTCAGAAGGGACACCATTCTCTACACCAGGCTGCTGTAAGCCCCATCAAACCCGGCCTGGGACACAGAGATGGGGCATTCACAGCTTCTCTGGGCAACCTCTTCCAGTATCTCACAACCCTCAGAGTAAAGAATTTCTTCCCAGTCTTTAATCTAACCCTGCCCTCTTTCAGTTTGAAGCCATTCCCCCTCATCCTGTCACTGCACGCCCTGGCCAAATGTCCCTCTCCAGATCTCATATCCCCTTTAGGGATATGAGATCTGGATGTGCTCTAAGGTCTCCCCAGAGCCTTCTTGTATCCAGAAAATAAACATTAAAAAAAAAAAAAAAGGTTTAAAAGTGCTGCATCCCAAAGAGGAGGTTAAAACAGTACTTAATTCACAGAGACCTCTTTGTCTCTGTGGCATGACATGGAATACATGGCAAAAGTAACTCCCCCTTGGCTAATGTCTGATAAATTAATTAATGTTAGATTGAGTAGTTAGAGAACACAGTAAGAGAGAATGTGAAGTGACAGGTCTGGAATTCAGGCATTTCAGGCACTCCCTTCTGAACCTCTTTGTCATTGGAAGAGGTTCAGAAGGGAGTAAAAGGCTGCCACTGAGAAAGAAACATGGGAAAGTTTTATTCTTCATAGCTGCCATTTACAGCCATAAGAAACAACATTTAGGAGACTTAAAGCTCTTATAGACATGCAATAATATGACTTTAGATCTTTATGCACCAAACTGTACCTATTTATAGTCTTTGCCATGCTTTGTTCCCTGCATAGTAGTAAATTTCTGTTTGTAGAACAGTTTATCAAAACTTTCAATCACTGAAATAATTCCCTACTCACTTCAGAAATGTTCTATAATGACTATAAAGAAGAAGAAAAATCTTTACTTTCCAAAAATAACCTGGAATGTAGGAGAAGGCTTTGAGTTCAGTATTGCAGTCCCTGCTCTCTGCCTTACTTGCACCGATTCTGCTATTGACTGGGTGTAATGGATTCACTTGATACTTTATCCAAATAGATTCAAACAGCAGACTGGCTCATGACTCAGTCTTTTGTTTTACCAGGAATTACATAATTGGATCTCTCAGTCTACTTATGAAATATGGAAAGTTATCTTTTTAGTTGCTTTGGTCACTACCGTTTCGTGAAAAATTAATATAATAAATGGATTTCATCTAGTTTATCACAATGCCTCTTTGCATACCAGGTTTTGAAATAATAGTAGAGATCCTAAAATATAAGTAGCTTTGGAGGCTTGTGGGTGACCAGAAAGCCTATTCCCTTTCTGGAAAGATAGCCTTTTTAAGCTTAATTCAGTGTTGATGGTAAGAGGTGTGATCCTCTGAGGCTGCATCAGGACATCTGAACTAGGTCTGCCTCTCTCTCTGCAGGAATCTGTTTCTCTTCACTGACTGTGGATGAAGCTTGGGAACCTTTTCTCCTTCTGCTGACATAAGCCTTCGAAAAACTGCTGAAGACTTCATAACTTTTTTTCCTCCTAATGAGGTCCATTAGTGCAATTTAAATCTCATTAAGCTAATTGTAATCTGTTAGACTACACATCTCTGAAAATATGTTTAAAAAACATGAGGGATGTTTAACTCATCAGCGTGTTATGTGAAGTACTCAATTAATATTCGAGTAAATTTCCCTTGCAGTTATGCTTGTATCTGGAGCAGTTGGGCTGGGGGGATACTCACCATAAAACATCAGTAAAGTATTGTGAGGTAATTGCCCTTTTCTATCAATTATAGCAGTGTTCTTCCTAGAAAATTAACCCCTTAAAGTGATGGAAAGATGAGATAATGTTCTTGGAACATGCTCATTCAGGGGATGGGTCTATATATCCAAGTTTTGCCTTCTGTCAAAATACAAATCAAAGTTCCCTGGCTTCTAGGATCCCTCCCAGAAGATGCATTGGCATGAATTCTGCTGCCTACCTGTGAAGGAGTGCTTTTCATTTCCATAAGATTGAATTGCTTTAAGAGGTCTCCCAAAGCAGAGGTATCCCAAATCCCTGCTCAGCCCAGGAAAAATCTTGGCTATGTCTTGTGGCTGTAAGACAGAAATAGAAGTGTCGGCTCCCCTGCGTTAGAAAGCTCTTTGACACATTCGTGTTACTGCAAAAACTTCTCAGATCTTTGTTTCCCCAAAGACATGTCAGGCTCGAGCCTTGAATGAATTCCTGCTGGGAAAGGTTGGATTTGCTCCCTGCAGGCAGCCAGACGTGGTGCAGGACCTGTTTCTCACACCAGGGAAGGAAGTGGGGCTCTTCCAGAGATTTTTGCCAGCAATATGGCTGGGTTTGGCAGGGCAACACCAGCCAGCCCTGTTGTTCTTGGGGAATGAAGCAAGCTCTCAGGCACTCAGATCTTACTTCATGCAGGTTTTTTTAGGTCAGAGCTCACGTGGTTCTGACTGGAAGTGTGCTGGGGCTGTGTGCTTGCAGCCTCCACCTGGTGAGGAACTGGCTTCTTCCTTCACCACCTTTTTCTTCTGGTGTGTGTCTGTGCCCTGGCCCACTGGGATCAGTACAAAAAAACAATGTCCTCCAGACACGGCAGCCAGGTGGAGATGAGGTTAACAAGAGACACAAATAAGAATTGGTGGGATTTTTTTCTCATGTAAAACCAGAAAGTCTTCATTTTTTCATGTTGAAGTTATCGCTTCCCCATCCCAGCTCGCCTGCATTGACCCTAAAACCTCTGCAAACACTCATAGGGAACTCAGACACAGAAACTTAACTTACTGCTTCCTTTCTTTCTGCCATGTTTTGTAGTCACTTGACTTCCCAGATCTGAATCTTGGTCAATGGCACAAATCCTCCTTGGGCTTGTACCCTACTGGGCTAGTGAAGTCTGTCATGAATGGAAGTGGTGAGCTACGGGGAAGGATTTTGACATCTGAGAAAGAGCTGTGACAGAAGGCTGCACTAATTAGTAAAACTTGTGATTAAAGTAAGTATGGGGTAGGGAGTGAGAGAAGAGAGGTTGCTGCAGCAACAAAAGCTGTGCGGGTGCTAAATGTGCTGATTACAAGCCTGAACTTGGAGAAAATGGATCCTAACGGCTGACTGCTGACAAAAAGTGGTGTAGATGGAAAATGGAAGTGCAATGTGTTTGGGTATGTGGAAGTGTTACTTATGGCTTTCAGAGTGGGAGAGTCACTCTCCATTCTGCTTAGCAATGGGGGAAATGAATGTTGAATTTGGGGGTTGCAGTAGGAGTAGAAATTGGAGAGCAATGAGGCTCCCAGTATCAGGATGATAGATTAGTGCAGTGCTTGGTATCAATTCTTGTAATGGCTAGTAAATTTGCAAGGGAAAAGTAGCTGCAAAATAGAGATGTGTGTTTCCTGTAATGGCACAAGAAATGTGCAGCTGCTCTCTGGGTTGTGGGAGCACTGAGAAACAGGGGTGGGAGGTGACCCCCACCACCACTGATATGGCTGGAGACCAAAGAGCAGTAACAGGAAGGTTACTGTCAGCCAAAGCTGCTCTCATTTTTAACACTCCCTCTATTTCAAGATCAAGGATTTTGTTGTTGTGGTTGTTTATTTAAATCATAAGATGCTCCTTGCATCATATCTTTCCAGAGAGGAAGAGTGAGAATAAACTATTGACAAAGTTGGTCGGGTTGCTTGGTATGGTACCAGAAAACATCACAAATGAGCTCCAATAAATGAAAAAAAGCAATGAGAAGAAATAGGGAGGGCATGGAGGAGAAGCACCCTGAAAAGAGGGAGGAGAAACATCAAAGCAGTTCTGATCTGGGAAGACTGCAGGGTAACATGACTTTAAGAGCTAGTAAGGAGATTAGGCAAATGTTAGGGAGCTTTTTTTGCTCTTTGAGTTTGTTTTCTTTTTTTCTTTTCTTCCAGTGAGAAGAGGTTTCATCTGGAGAAAAATGGTATGTTGACAACAACGAGGCTGGACTTAAGCTCAGGAGGTCAGGTCCTCATCAGATTTTCATCTTTCAGTCATAATTCAGAGGAGAACTGAATACAAAATAAATCTTTGTGAAATCTGTTTGAGAACACACAGAGAGAAACATTGAACTATGTCTCTTATGATCCAGTCAGGCATATCTTCGAAGGAATAACATTTCCCCATGGAGGTAGGAATTGGTATGCAGATCTGCTTGTTGACTCTTGACTTCCTGGCACCAAACAGATGAGTCTCTGTCCTCACTGCTCTTCCTCTGACCTTACAACTCCTGGGCCATTGGCTAGAAAAGGGTTTTTAATTCCTGCACTCTTGAACAGAAGGCAGAAATCAGGATAGACACGTCAGCTACTAAGTGCAGAAGGCTTCAGCCTGGATTTTGACTTTCCTGATGCTCTTTTCTGCAGTCCCAGGGTACAGAGCTGTGTCCAAGAGCGTGGCAGTTTGTTATGTGTCCTCCTGACTTCAGCAGTGGTTGGCTTTAAGCGTCGCTTATTCAGCGCGTCGAAGTGCGAACTCCGTGTAACGTGTAACCAAGCAGTGTGAATTTCGTATTTTGAACAGTGTTTTTATGCATTGGCAGATCTTGCCATCATGCTGCTGCCCTTTTAGCTTCTGGCCTCAAAATGTTAGGGCTCTGTCTGGTGCAATGTTTGAGTTCAGCTGGGGCATTTCTGAGGATTTGAAAAACGCGATTTGGGTTCTCTCTCAAATACCTTTTGTCTTTTACTGGTAAAGCTCTGAAGAAAAACATATTATGTAAAAGATACCCCACCTTGATTGAAAGAACTCAAATGTAAGAGTGAGTTCTGGTGTATTTTATCTTGGACTGTGGCTAAACTTGCCGTATGTTTTGCTCATTTCTTCTCTAACTTCAGCTTCCAGTCTTTGCATCTTATTTTGCTCCACTATCAGGCACTCAGCTGTATCTGAAATCTTACCCCCAGAAGCATTAGAATAGGTGCAAAATGCCAGTCTCTGAAGCAGACACTACGTAATGTGGTAAAATACAATGAACAACCATTTGTTAAAAAGAAAAGAAATAGTGTATGTACATATGCATCTCACTGCCTGATTTGAAGCTTCCAGGTGATAAAAGCACCTGGCACAATGAGGGTGTCGTTTTGTTCCTCCATTCCTGTTCTTTAATAATATGAGAATTTGAAAGGCATAAATATGCAATGATTTTTTTTCCCCCAGTTATTTTTATATCACAAGGCACGATAAGAAAAGATACTTTAGGTGAGGTATTTTAATAATGGCCCTTTTTCAGTTGTTGATGATTGAAAAACAGCAGCGGTAAGGTACAAAACCTGTCCATGAGGCAGCTTCTAAATAATTACTAGGCACAAGCTTGTCAATGCTATATTAAAACATTATTAAAGTTAGGGGAATAAAATCAGCAAGAGTTGTTTATCAGCTTGCTTATGTATCTGGAACAAGTTGAAACAGACTGTTAAGGGCTTTTCACAGCATGTGGGGAAAAGGCTACAGTTCTTTCTTTGGGTGGATTGTCTTTAGTAGAATTGCTTCAGCAGAACTGTGCAGATCTTTCCCTTCTCCTTTTCTTATGTGTTCTTGTCCCAAAAATCACAAGCAGAATGGGGCAGGCTTTCACAAAAAGGAGAAAGCTTTCTGGTCAGACCAGCTTTAAAGCACCGTATTTCTGCAAAGGTTACTTTTCTTCTAAATGAATAAATAAATTAGTCTAGTCATTTGACTGTAGTAATCCAGACCATAATGGATGTGAAAAAGAGAAAGCTCAGCTGGAGAGTGAGGAAGTATTGGGAGAAAAGATTCTGTGGTGGTTTGATTCATTTCTTATCCCATGAAGACTACTCTATTTATTTAGGTTTAGAAAGCTAAAACACATTTAATATGCCTGAATATGCAAGTCAAGCAATCCAAAGTTGAAGTATGAGAGACAGAATTAGATATGATGTGTGATAAAATTTATGTATTTCAGTATGTCTTCAATATTTTGCTCCCATAATTGTGCTAGATAATCCTTAGAGTGGCAGAAATTATAGTTCACATACAGGTTTTGGTAAGTAAAGTACTGTTCCCCTCCATCTTCCTCCCTTTTCCTGTGGAAATCTGGACAGTCAAAAGAATCTGGGAATGCTGCTATAATTAAATATGGGGTATGTAGTGCAGTATCTCCTTGATCTCTCCTACAAGGAAGGCTCTGGGATGTGTTTTTATAGAAAAGATAATGCTTATCATCCTCATGACAGAAGATGAGGCACAGTTAGTTCCTCAGAGATGGTGGTAGACAGCTGATTCTCCCTCAAGAGAGAAGGACTGATGTCTCTTATCTCAGGATATTTGCCAAATCAACAATTTGTTAATAATGATGTTTTTCTGACTGCTTAACTGAGAACTGAGCCTTTCCTAATGGCAGATCATAGATTTGATTTGAACAACTGTTCCTTCTGAAATCCTGAGGAGGAGAAGAGGGTCAGTGCAGCACAGGCCAAGATGGGCCATCCTGATGTGAGTGAGTGTTTAGACCTTGCATTATCAGCACAAATGGGAAGGAAATTCTGTTTAACACATGAAAATAGTTTTACTGCAAACGTGGTCAAAGAGTGAAAGAGATTGCCTGCAGGGGTTGTGAAATCTCCATCCTTGGAACTATTCAAAACCTGACTGGGCACGGTCTGCTCAACCTGCTCTCCTTGGCTGTGTTTTGAGCAGGGGATCTCAGCTGGAGATTCCTTCCAGCCCTGCCACCCTGTGATCAGAAACTCTCCCAGACCAGGAGGGGTCTGCTCTGTCTGCTGTTTCCAGTCTAATGCCCTGTGGATATGATGCCTTGGCTGACCTGGAACAGACACTGGACAGAGCTGGAGAGTAAAGTAGAGATTTATTGAAAGGCCTTGGGCAGGGCAAGATCCTGGCCAGGGCTGCACCCAAGGTGGACTGAAAATGGTCATAAAATGGACAACTGGTCACGAGGTTTTTACACTTTTATAAGTTTTGGTCTCAATTTCCATAGTGAGGTTTAATTGTCCAATTGTGCCTTCAGGTTATGAAGTCCCATCCTTCTTGTTTTCTCTCTTCAGTCCACCATTGTTTATGTGTTTGGGCCTGAAAGTTGTACTCATTGTCCTTGGTCTTCAGCAGGAAAAGGATTTTTTTTGTCTCCCTACCCTGTGAAGAAAGCTGATTAACACTGAATGTGAGGCTCAGAACTGCACCCCTAGGCAGCACAGAATCTGAAAAACAGGAAAGCTGAAACTTAAGGCATCAGATACAGAAAGGTGGAGTGGGCCAAACACAGCATGCACAGATAACCTGCAAAATGACATGTATTAAACATTTCTTTCTGCTGAATACTCGTTTATCTCTTTCCTTTTAGTATCACCGTTCAACCTTGAGTCCTGCTTCCCAACATCTCAGTCTGTTCCATCCTTTACAATGGCCCACTGCAAAGCCAGGTGAAGTTTCTGTGTTGTTTCCTCCTAATTTTGGCAAACAGGGATTCAATTCCGAATCCAGCCTTTTGTTCTCTGCTGGTGGCAAATCTGGATTGTAAAGAGGAGGCATTTCCCTCATTAATGACTGAGTCTCACGCTGCTGCCTGGCTACTCTAAGACAGGATCTGATGGAAACTGCTGTTCTGGGTCTCTCTAAAGGAAAAACCTGGGGGAAAACCTCAGTTTTGAGGCAGTTGATGGTACTGCTTGGGATACACAAATTAATTACCCTCCAAAGTGATTTGTCTGCAGAAAATACTGCTGTGCTGTGGCTCCATGGAGCCTCACTGAGTGTGTGTGCACACACACACTTCTCTGCCAGTCCATCCTCTCTGACTGGCAGCTATTTTTGCAAAGCTGCCTTCTGTTTTGTCTCCTGCCTTCCTGCCTTTGCTCACACACATCTCTCGCTGATGCCATCCCTCCCTTTCATGGGCAGGGAGTTCTTCCACCCCTTAAAGCTGCTTTGCTTTTCATCCCACTCCACCATCTTCACCATCATGGGCAGTGCCCTGGGAACTCTTTGCCTTTTGAAAGACAGGTTTCCAGTTTATAATTGTCAGGCTGTTTCTTTTAATACATAACCATGTGCCATATTTCTTTTTTCTCCCCCCACAGAAACCTCCTTTGCTGCAGGCTTTGTCTTACAGACACCTGGCAAGCTCTTCATTGATTTGTCTTGCCAGCTCTCCACACTATCAGGTCTCTGGCTCTGTTTACTTCCTGCAGCTTTTCTCTCCTCAAATAAAGGTGAAGGCAGATGTACCTGTGAGGCCTCTATTGTCAGCAGAAATTGACTTCCACTGTGGCCAGAGGTATAAATATCTTTCTTGTGATCTCATATAAAAAAAAAATAAATTTAAACAAAGCTCTTTTATCTGCCTGCACCCACAAAAAGTGCAAAACCACTCTGCTAGTGTGTTTTCTATAGCTTTATAAATAGGCTGTTCCTTTCCTTTCCCTGCTTGCTCAGGGCAGCTGAATGAATACTGTCCAGGGATACTTAGTGCCCTCCACCCCCTCAGTAGACATGGCATTAAAAAGAAAACACAAAAGATAAAAGGGTTTGATGTAAAATGACCATTTGCTTCAAAAGAGCATTGACTGAATAATAGATCAAGCTTCACTTTGGTGCAGTGTTTTTAATAAAGGATGTGCCTTTGCCCACATGCTTCTGCCCAGCATTAACTTGAGAGACTGAAATGTTTGAGTACTCTCTGATTTAATAATCAGTGGTTAATTCTTCTCTTCTGGTCCTTTTCTGTCCTGTATCAGCCACTCAGAGTATAAAGCTGAGATTTAAATTGAGCTCAAGCCTCCAAAGTTTTGATCAGCAGACTAGCTTGGGTTTCTTTGGCAGAAACTAAAAGGTGTTGGCATCCAAACTCCCATCTAGAGCAAAAGCAGAAGGTGCTCCTGCAATCCCTGCAGTGACACAGGCTGTTTTTGGTGACACAGCTGAGCTCTGTGGCAGGGGTAGGGCTGACTCAGCCACACTGAAGTCTTAACTCCCAGACTGTTTCATACTTTCCAGGGAGTTTGCTAGGGGTTTAAAATAGAGAATTTGGGGCTGTGCATCTTGGATCCCAGTCCCATGTCATCACAGGTGAAGTGGGACTTGTCCCCAGACCCCCTTGTGCTGCAGGAGTGCTGCTCCTCCTGTCAGTGCACACAGTGCCACTTCAGCTTTTCCTCCCTGTTCCTGACCCATGGAAAACTCCTTCCTTCACCCTCCAGGCGAGACTTGGTGAAATTCTCATGCCCCCATCACATCACGACCTCCTCTGCTGCCTGACACCATGAGCTGTGCTGCTCCAGGTGCTGTCCCAGCTGAGCTGGATCAATGGCAGTCGAGCTTTTCAGGCTGAAGACTGGCACTGGTGGCTGCTCTAAGCTGAAATTGTACTTCCATGGGCTAATTTCATGCTAAACCCCACACTGGCTTCGCTGAACGGGAAAAATAAGATCATTTGTAACCCATCTTGTGTTGATTTGCTGTGTGTTAGCCTTGACTTTATCAGTATTGCCTCAACGGCATTGGGGACATTTGTTTGAACCTCTGTGAGGTGGGAAAGGATAATTCCAGATTTTCATCTGGTTAATTAAAATCAATCCCTGCTCTTCTCAGGAAAAAAAAACAAAACAAAACACAAAACAGCAACAAAAAACCCCAAACAAAACAACAACAAACAAACAAATCCACAAAGCAAAACAAAAAAACAAACCAAAACAAAACAAAAAAACCCAAAACAAACAAACCCAAACCAAACCCAAACCAAAACACCAAAACAACATTTCTATTTTTATAGTTTCCTGGTGGCAACCTTCTGTACTTGGTGAGACCCAGATTCTTTAGAAGCTAAGGTCAGATTTGTTTAAGCTCCCAGTTGCTCTCTACAGAAATTTTGCAATTTACATGAAGGACAATAAATTCAGGTCCTCACCATCAGCATAAATAGTTAAACCCCCTATTGCTTTCATCCAAATTCAAATTGCTTGCTGATAATTTGAGCAGTGAACTGGCTTTGATAAATTCCTTTCCCCACATTATTTTATCATCATAATTATTAGCTGTTCTGCTTTGAATCTGCAAATTATCTCATACAGTTATATTTACATATGCAATAAGACTGGGCACATGATTTATTGTCTTGTCAACAGCAAAATAAATAAAACAGTTTGTCAGAGATTATCCCTGACTTTTGGGCAGATCTGTAATAAATAAATAAACAAATACCTAGATGATAGATTTTTGGAAGGGATAAGTATGAAACATGTTTGAGGTGCAACACTTTAGCAAATACACAGCTGTGGGAGTTTAGTCTGAAGGCTGACTCTAAGCTCCTATTCCGATTATAGATGGAATTCCAATAGGTTTCTCATTTTGAAACATGTGTTGATAAAATATTCCTCTGCAAAAGGAACACAGCATTTGAGCTGGAGCATTTGTAGCTTAGTCAATAAACCTGTCTAAAAGACACAGTGGATGAAGGTCCATCAATCACATTTTATGATTATGATAGCAATGTGGCGAAGAAGTAATGTACCAAATAAGTGTTGAAATTGATGGCTGCAGCTTTTATAGGTTATAAAGAATAAAAGCTTGGGGGATGTATTTTTAGTATTGTTGGTAAATTACTTGGGTATTTTGATTGCAAATATTATAAAAATGGATGTGGAATTATTGGCATGCATTTTTATTTCCAAGAATGTGTAAAAAACGATGATTGAGAAGACCACTAACCACATGCAAAATAAAAATCCACACATAGGCATATTTCTACAAAATTGTCTTACAGACTTCTCTTATGGTTTTCACATTTTTAAAATATTTTTTCTAAATTTACTGATAACCCAAACTTTCGGTTAAAAATACTTTTAATGAAATCAGTTAAGTATCTGAGACTCTCATCTGAAATTACCAAGGTAAAAATTAACAAAACTAATTTCACTTGCTCTTCATTTTGAAGCTGACCCTTGAACCTTCCACAGCACCTTCAAGATTTGATGACAAATCAGTACACTCTATTTACTGAACAATAAATAATGCATGAGCAGTCAGCGCCCTGACAGAAGTTGAGAAAGGCTGTTGCAGAAATGTAACTGTAAAAAAAAAAGTAAATTAAAATATGGTGGTGGAAGTGATTTGTGGAACGGAAATGGGTCAACAATGTCAAATTACCAATTTCTTCTGAATGACTCACCCAGCCATAGTACTTAGAGTAGTGTGCAGTCAGCAAGAAGGAATTGGGACAATAACTGTGGATTTCCTTCCTTCCTTTTTCCCTCACATTGACCTAAAATTCAAACTATACCAAGTACTGCTAGGACAAAGTATATCTTAATACCTCTCCTAAATTTGTCCATCCCCTCTTCAGCCCCCCAAACTCTAGTGGCAGCTCTTCAGGTCAGCAACTCCTTGTCTGTTACTTCATGTTCTGTAGCAGGATTTGAGCTATCCCAGACCAGGCCTGTCTGCAAGTGGACAGTCCTGTGGCGCAGCAAGAATTTAGGTTAAGGTGTGTTTAAGCATTAGATAGGTTAGTTTTGGTATGATCAGGGTGGCTTCCTTAAGGGTGAAATGGTTTGCATTTTTCTTCACACTGAATGCCAATTAGAGAACACTTGTAACTGTAAACTGTCTGAAACTGTATTTAACCCGCCATCTCGAGATAATAAAGGAGAGAACACACGATTCAACCACACTGGTTCTGTTCTGCGTTGCTCTGTCCAGCTCCCATTTAATTAAGAGTTCCCTGCCTTCTATGTTCTCAGTTTTCCCCACCTGAGCAGAGCCAGGTTTGATCCCTGCAGTGGTGAAAGTCTCCTGTGAGGAGTTGTGGTTACCCTGTGGAACAGGCAGTGCCTCTCTCTCCTTGCTGGGTTAGAGCTCTGGGTGTGCTAAACCCATGGCCAGCATGTTTCTGAAGATGCCCTCAAACATCAGGTAGGTTGGAAAAGACCTCTGGGATCATCAAGTCCAACCTTTGACTGATCACTTTGACAACTTTCCAACCAGAGAACAGCACTGAGTGCCACACTCAGCCTTTCCTCAAACACCCCCAGGGATGGGGACCTTTGGCCATGGACCAAAGGAGGTGGTAAACCATGATGATAAAAATCCTCCTCTAGACCTGTCTCCAACTTTAGGTGACCCACTCTGGATAACCAACAGCCTGTGGATATACCCAGATGCAATCAAATCTCACCTTTGGGACTGGCAGGAGCTTGGTGTCTGCAGAGAGGAAGTTGGACTCTCTGGAGTCCTGCCTGAACAGGCAAAATACACAAATTTTTTAGTTCCCCTGTACCCATCTGCTACAGCCTGTGCACTGCTTCCAGCCCAGAGCTGCCCAGGCACAGTGGCTGAAAGGATGAGGAGATCTTGCTGGTGACACGCTGTGTTCTGCTGCCTCAATGTGCCTTGAGAGCTCCTCAGCTCCCCTCCAGCCTTCCATGGAGTACAAACATCCCTGTCTCCCCCAGATTTGTGGGGTGTTGCCCAATGGGGATGTTGGCAGGTCCTGAAGGCCTCTGTGAATGAATTATTCTGAACTATGGCTGGGTATGAGATTTTTGTCTCTGGTTCTTCTTCTTCTAAGGGTCCTTTGATCTTTCAGGCTAGGAAGCCTTACTCTAATGAGCCAAGGTTTGTTTGTTTTGCTGAAGAAACATCAAAGAGGGTAAAGACCTCTTGGGTTGTGTAAGAAATAACTAGAAATGATCCTTACCTTGTATACATGCAATGGCTGACCAGTTTGTCTGGAAAGAATCAACACAGACTCATCACACTTAGAGAAGTGAACAAAAGCAGAATTACTGAAAGCAGCAAACCCCAGGCTGTGTTTCAGGTGAATCCATCCAAGGGGAGCTACAGTGAGAAACTCAGCGTGGGTTTTTTTCAGTCTATCTTTGTGTGCAGGTTGCTGCACTATAATGTCTACTCCCAACCTGCAACACTTAAAAAATTACTATGGATTCCTTGTAAATCAGCACTAATAACAGTCGTTGAAGGACACTTTGCCAGCCTTTTTGCACGGTGCTGGAAGTAATCAGCTCTGTGTAAAGGTAATGTGCGTGGAATGCAATGGTCCCCTGGGGAATGATTTGTCTTGCCACACTGCCTTGCCCATACCCTTCAGGTATACTTTCCTGAGCTGTGATTGCTTTGCAAATAAGGATATTTGCTTTCACGTAGCTGCTTAAATGCTGCTGTGAGAATGAGCCTGGGGTGATGGTTCATTCAGCTTTTAGACTGAAAGAGTGTTACAGCACCAAGTGAGCTGTTGAAATAAGTCCTCCTGGCCCTTAGCTGCACTGGCAGATGTGGAAAAGGATTAGAGAATATGAACTGTTTGCTCTTTCAGCTTGCACATGGGGTGAGAGAGGGTATCTGCTTTAGTTTTGAAATGCCTTTGCTATTGGGCAGAGCTATTTTGCACCCTGACTTGCTCTAGTGCACTTCTGGAAGGTATCCTTGAAACTCAAACACCTTCCCACAGATGTGTGGACACCTTTCCAGACACAGGAATAGGCAGCAGTGAACCGAACTGAGTACATGGTAAACACTTCTGCTTGTTGTGTGAAGTGTTAATGTTCTGTGGTCTTTGTTAGAATGGCAACACCTTGCAGTCATCACTGGAGTTGAGCCTTGCTAAGATCTGCAGAGGAACAAAAGTGATGATTTCCATTTACAGCTGAAGAAGCTGAGATCTCTGCCAGATCCAGGTAATTTCTATGAGGTTGTGCAGCCCATACAAAGCTGAACTGTGACTTCAACTCAAGATTCCAGCAGTGTCTTGTTCTCTTGACACAAATGAAGGCCTCTCACCACTCTTGTCAGGAGACTTCCTAATACACGTAGCAGAGCTAGCACGCTGAAGACTCTTTCTCCTGGACTACCCACACCTTTTTCCAGGTGTGCATGGTCTTTTTCTGAGGAATATGGAGCACAGGTTCTGTCTGCCACCTCTGTGCTCTCCTCTCCCTGCTTGTAATGGGTGAGCCTTGAGCAGAGCCAAGTCAGCTCCTGGCTGCTCCTTCTCAGTGTGGCCATCAGTGATGCTCAGTGCATGAACAAGGGTAAAACTTGGGGTCTGGTGGTGACTCCCCAAAAAAATGTGTTTTCTGTTCCATTTTTGAAGAGATGGAACCTGAGGTCAGTCCTCACACAGGGCTTGTGCCCAAACTGCAGGATATCCCAGAGCCACCCCTCTGCCCAAACTTTTTAAGTATTCTGGAGTTGAATTTTGTGTCATTCATGTCCTGATAACTGTTTCACCTAGCAGAACTGCAGCTTGTGTTAGCCTGTGAACAACCCTTGTCATTACTGGCAATTAGTTATGTCCTGGAGTCTTGCTGTGTATCCTGTGTTCACCAGAATCCCTTACAGATATTGCTCACCTACCTTTTGTCAATGCATGTATTGTGCTGTAAAAGCCCTGAGCGCATTGAAGGAGTTCAGAGGAGATTGGCTCACATTTCAAGGTAAAGAAATATGGGTTTTGCTCTTTAGAGTTAAAGCCTCCAGGGATCTGAAAACTCTTCCCTTGAGTTTAGAGAACTTTATCCTTCTATATCCTCAGCATCCATCCTGCACATACAATATTCAGAGACTTCCCTGCAAGAATGCACAGCTCTGCCAGCATATTTGGACATTCCCTTTCTCTTGGGATGTTCTACTTTGCATGAAAAAATTAAATGCACCTGGAAACATAAAATGAGAGCCGTGGAAACGGACAACGTGAGCCAGTAACAGTTTTGTATTTTTTATAATATCATATTTATATTCATACATACTTGTATATTCACATATATATATGAAAATATATTTTCATTAAAATCCAGAAAATGCACTCATTCCCAAAAGCCATTTAAATGCTGCCTGTCAGAAGATGGAAAAGAACCCCTATGCTAACTTAGCAGGGATGAGATGGCTGTCTGCCAAATGCTAAAGAAAAGGACTTTATAAACTGGAAATGTTGGGTCCTTAGTAGGATACACGACTTTCTAGGACTTCTGCTTTGAACATGGCTATAGGTTTTCGGTGAAATATCTTCATTTCTCCACAATACAGCAACTCCACTTGGGGTCTTACCTGGTGTGGGGCTGTACCAGAGCAGGGTTGCACACACACACACACACTGAGGGGTCAGGGCAGAGTGGGAAGGGGGCTTCAGAATAGAAATTTGGGGCATTTCTCACCTGAGCAGCAGACACCCTCCACCAAACCTAAATATCACAGCAGGCTATTGTTGAAAGTTCCAGCCACTGGCAAACTCATCAAAGCAGTGCTGAGGTGTACTCACTGTGTATCTGTTGTGTGTCTCCTCAGCTGAATTAAAGATTGATTGAGCTGCACCAGCCTATCTTAGCAGTCCTCTGGTTTAGGTGCACTCTAAAACCAATATAAGCCTGTAAACCAATTTAACCTTCCCATCTGGGAATGCATTTCGTTGAAGATGGCATCTTCATGTTCATTAAAATTAAAGACAGAAAATAATATTAGATAATGCAGTGCATTTCCCTTGGCAACGTAGGGCTGGCACCTCCTTGATGTTCCAGTTTGACCCTTTCTGTTGTCATGAGAAGATTTAATTTGTTTTAAAGTTATTTGAGATATTTTCTTTCATTGCTCCCTGTACTACGTGTTCACCACTTTCACCCAGTTTGTCTTTCCCCATTCAGATATTTTTGGGAGGGCAGAATACTTAAACAGAAGAGTTTTACAGCTATTGGCCTCTCTTTTAGCATTTAACAATTGTCAGTAGAGAACACTGGACTTGCTGGAAGACAAAGAAAACAGGAGATGCCGTTATCAAGGTACAAAAAATGTTTCTTTCAATGTGAACATCACTGTGGATGTTTGTGTCTAAAATAACAACAGTAATGTTAATTTTGTAGATATTATATGCTGGGTACAGCTACAGAGGTATCTTCCCTGTGTTGTGTATATGAACTTGTTGGATCAGTAACTACAAGATTTTTCAACCTAACACAAGCCTGGCTTACCTCAAGTTCTGGGACTGGGCTGATTACTCTTGAAAAGCAAGAGCTGGAAATGAATAGCAGTTTTTAAAATGTTGAGTGTGGAAGATGGTGCTCACAAAGCTGTAGCCCCAGGACTGGAGCAGTTACAGATTCAGAAAGGCAATATTTCAATATTAACATGTATAGGCCCTCTACAGAACACCAGGATTATGATAATGGAGTGAATGTGTGCTGGGTGTTCAGCTCTCTGAGGTCACTGCTGTTCCAGCAATGCTGCTGATGTGCAACATAAAAGAAAGAGTGCTCTGGTGTTTTTTTTGTTCTTTGTGGAGGATTGTTGCTAGGCAATTGGGAAAACAGTAAGGCAAAAGATATGAAAGCATAATTCACTTTGTAAACAATAAAGATCTTTACAATTTTGTAAGAAACTGCAGCAATAATACATAACATTAGAAAGGAGAAGCTCTACAAAACATCAATAGATCATTATTCTGGCTCTTTTTTTTTTAAGAGTGCCAGAAGATTGAAGACTTGATGCAGATGTAGAATTGAGTTACCATCACTGACATCAATCATTTCCCTACCATGGCCCACAGAACCTGAACCCACAATGAAGTTAGAGGGGAATGCACACATGCACATGCTCACAGTGCAGATATATTTCAGCAGTGTGACTTTATCATATCAAAACTCATGACAAGTTTGCAGGTGGGGAAATTTTCTTCACATTAATATGACTTTGTACAGTTATTGCTTCACAGATGGTTTTGCATTGTTTTGTTTTTTTCAAGAATGCCAATAAGCATCTGTATTGCAGTGGCTTTTGCACATTAATAAGTACAGGAATCACTGATTTCTCAAAGACAGCAGAAAATTACCTGATCCTAGCAAAGGCAATTTCTTGTTTACCACTTTTCCAAAAGGTGTTGACTCCCTGGTTGGGCATTTCCAGCTCAGCACCTACCTGGGTGTTCTGCAGCATTATTCCCTGTTTCAATCCTTGTCTGATTAAACTGATGCTGCCCTTTTGAAATCAATGGAGTTAAGTCATTTTACATTGCCCAAGGATCTGTTCTAATGTGGAAATACTTCCTTTTCTGTCAGCTTGCATTTTCATCTGGCTTGGAGGTGAGTTTGAAGGCTGCAAAATACTTTTCTCTTTTAAATCAGCTGCCAATGCATTAAGAAAGGGTGGCAAAATCTGTTCTCCTGTCATCTGTATAAAAAAGATCCAGTCTTTTCTTTGAAACTCCCAAAACTGGGAGTCCACAATTGCTCAGTGCTCCTGGGTACCTTCTGAGAGATTGCTCAAGCCAGCTTCATGCATTTAGCACAGAGAGATGTGGGATGATCACACATCCTTCATCTGGGCCTGTGAAATTTTGCACAGAAAGTTTATTTCTGCCTGTGGCTGCTGTATTTCACCTGCAAATCATTCTCCTTCAGCAAATTTAGGGGAGAGAACCCCAGCATTGCTTTGTAAGTGTGGATTCTGGCATCCTCATCTGGGCCAGCCCAGGCTGTGCTGCTGCTTTTCCTTCTGCCCTGTTCCTCTGCTGGTTTGCTGGAGCCATGGGATGGGATGGGATGGGATGGGATGGGATGGGATGGGATGGGATGGGATGGGATGGGATGGGATGGGATGGGATGGGATGGGATGGGATGGGATGGGATGGGGTGGGATGGGGTGGGGTGGGATGGGGTGGGATGGGGTGGGATGCAGGAATGGGATGGGATGGGATGGGATGGGATGGGGTGGGATGGGGTGGGGTGGGATGGGGTGGGATGGGGTGGGATGCAGGAATGGGATGCAAGGATGGGATGCTGGACTTTGCCAAGCTGCATCCCCTTTGCCTTCACGAGAAGGGAGACCTGCAAACACGGTTGCAAATCCCCAGATGAGGGACAATATCTGGTGCTGCCAGGAAAATAGCATAAATGGGATCTCTGGTGCTAGACCTCTAATTAAAGGTCTGAAATTAAATCCTAACAAGTTGCCTTATGACCCTTTAAAACCAATGGCCCAAATCCTGTTGATAACAGTGGATCCAGGCTTTCTCCTAAGGTGTTTCTGCTGCACTCAGACTCTCAGAAATGCTCAGGATGTTAGTGTCTGTTCATTGGATGAGGAGCCTTCCAAGTTCATAAGGAGACAGAACAAAAAAATACCGTGGGTTTTGGCCATCTACAGGCAGAGTCAATATTTGTTTTTTGAAGTTTCACTTTGGGTTTTATATTTTCATTAAACAGCAGCAATTCAGATTTTATTTTCCATACAATTCTGGTAATACAAAGAGTTTGTTTGGTACATAGGTGAACTCATCCATGACGAATTATATGGAAACTATGGAAACACTCTGCTTAATGGAGTACAAGGTCAGGCTGTCTCATACTAAAAAATTAATCATTCCTCTGCTTTTTTTTTTCATAGGATTTCTTGGGAGATGGGAAGAAGAGGTTCAGATCAGTAGGACATGGGAAGATTAAATAGTGGAATTGATTAGACCTAGCTGAATTAATCATAGAGAACAAGTTGCCTCACAAATTTATTTTTTTCTTTTTTTGATTTCTTCCCCTTGTGTGAGAGGAAGTGTTCATTTCTGCAATTATTGCTCAAATGATCTACCTGAACAAATTCTGGAGCAATCATGTCACTCACAAATGTGTCCTTATGTCCCCTGGGATTCTTTTTCCTTTCTTGCTCTTCAATGGCTTTGCTGGTGGTGGTTCAAATAGGCCACTCTGCTATAGAATATAAAATATTTTCAGGACATGAGACATGGATTCTTTCAGTTTCCACTCAGTCTGACTAGGGGAAGGTTGGTTCTGCACTGTGTGTTTGGATTAATCCCCAAATGAAATTTTGTATTTGCCTTTGTGGCAGCAATTATCTCTTCTTCTCTACATAAATCTCCTGTCCCAGACAAGTTTATCCAGCACTGTGAGTGCTCAGCAGAACAAAGATAACTTTGCATGGATTATATCTGAGATTTATTTGGGGTTTGAGAATTTGATAAAATCTCCAGTTATTCCCCCCCTTCAGTGTTTTCAGTTTGTGATAGAAGTAGAACTGTTCTTCTAAAACTGAGATGATTCAAATGTTTGCAATTCCATTTAGTGTGTAAACCCCTGTACTTTTGGACTCACACCATACAGAAATTATTACTGAGGAGAGGAAAGGTTGTATAGCTGCCTGAATCTCTTTGGCTTAGTCTTTCCCTTGAGCTAAATGTGACCTGTTTAAAAGGATAAATCCTGAATTTCAGATGGGGAGGGGTTTTATGGATTCCAGCAACAGGAGAAATGAGCTGCCACAGAGACAAGCTTGCCACCCTTAGTCTAATTTTATTTAATGCAAATGCTTAATGGAACAGAGTGGGCTGTACCAGGTAGTTTGACCTCAATAGGATTGCAGCATATGCTTGAATGTCATGCTGACATTTTTATAATTTTGATGAAGCAGTGCATTCACAACTACAGCTTTCTATAGAGGTGAGTTGTTTATAATGATGTTTTCTTTAGAGAGGAGATGAGGGGAGAATGGAGGGAAACTTCACTGCCAGTATTTAGGACTCTGGCTGGGCTGGCAGGAAAACACTCTCCAGGCCTGTGCCCTCCCTGTGTCAGAGACCTGATGTATGAGGAGCTTGGCTGTGAACCAGATGGGCTCAGGGTGCTGAACCTCAACCTTTCCCATCCTCCCCACCCGTTTTTCCAGAGGAGGAGAAATCAAATCTCTATTTCTGTGGCTATGGTTTCATTCAGAAAATTTCCCTAAAAATGTTTTTGTCTTTTCCTTCTACCTTTCTAGCCTTCTTGATGATTTTCAACTGTCCTTCCTATAAGATTTGAAGTATTCTGCTTTAAGTTCTCCTAAAACTTGACATTCTTCTTTCTTCTTTCTTCTTCTTCTTTCTTCTTCTTCTTCTATCAGGAAAGACTCACATAAACCCAGCTGAGACCTCTGGGCTCATCTCACACCACCACAAATCTGCTGACCAGGGCTTGTCATTTTCTGGTAGTGCTGAGTGTCCTGCAGCTCTGGAATGTTTTGTTGCTTAGCCTGAGACACTGAATTCTCAGTTTCATATTAGAACACTTATGCACAGTTTAATTTTTTGAACAGCCACAGAAAATGCCACTTTCCCTGTCAATTATTGCTTGAATTCACTTTCCCCTTCAAGCTGCTCTTGTTCCCACATGGTCCATAGCTCTGCTTTTCTCAAGTTTATGTTATAGCTGGTATTTCTGAGTGCTGCCTGGCTGAAGGTCCTCCCTTGTCATTTACCTAGGCTGGCATGACCTAGGAATGCACATCCATTCTCATGAGCATCCCCACTACCCTGGAAAGCCAGAAAACTTGCAAGGCTTTGCTTTCTGCTGACTTTCCCATTTAGGGTTACAGACACAGGCACACCTGAAGCTTTTCTCTCTAAACCTGCTTTTATGGGGATGAATGATGCATGCAGGGAAAGGATGACTTAAATCTGGGAAGGAATCTTTGGTTGCCACTCAAATTCCTGTGATTAGACCCTCTGGCTTGTATGCTTAGAAGGAGCATGAATCACCCGCTTGAAGCTTTCCTGTAGCTGAAATCGACTTCCCTGCAGGTTGATTCCATGTTGCCACAGCTTTGTCAGCTTCCCCAGGGTGAGTTCACCCACCTTTTCTCCAAGGAAAACAAGCTCATCTCGAGCACCATTAATAACTTCCCTGCGTGTAGGGATGCGTCCACATCGACTCCGCTCCCAAACTTCAACCAAAAGGGTTTCTGAAGCAGCTCAGGCTTCTTCTCCTTCTGCCACCTCCTTCACCTCCATCTCAGCAACCTTCTTCTCCAGGCAGATGGCTCCCACCCCCTCCCAGCTCCCCCTGACACCCTGCCAACGCCGTGCCCCACCACCCCTGTCATCTGCCTCTTGTCTCTAGCCCAGTTCCCTCAGATATGACAGACTACAGTCTCCTCTCTCTCTCTCTCTAAAAGGAAACACTGCACCAGCATGCCAGCACCCAGGAAACCTGGTCAAGCAAACGGGGCTGGGAGTCAGAGAGGGGGTGCAAGGTTTTCCTGTGGAAGATTTTTTGACTTTTCAGCCAATATAACTGACTTTTTTTAGGGCGTTTCTTTCTTCCTATTCAAAAAGGAAAACAAACAAACAAACAAACAAACAAACAGAAAACCAACCAAAAAAAAACCAAAGCAAGCAAACACGCCCTCACTTCCTCCTCCCAGTCTGGTCAGAAATGCTGCTGAAGCACAACGTGGGAGCTGCAGTTCAACACTTGGTGCATCCGTTCTCTCATGAGGTTTCCTGGCCACCCCACCTCCAGAGCACCTTGCCAAGCCTCCTGTGTCCCATCTCCATGCCTTCCCTAGGGAACCCAGACTGGAGAAATGGGGCATTTCAACATCAAGCCAGTCACATGTCATTTTTTTTTGGCTAAAATCTGATAAATTTTCATAATACAAATGCTTTGGTTTTGCATCTTCTCTAGTGCATTGAGGTTTGTTGTTGTTGTTTTGGAGTTTTTTGTTTTGTTTGTTTGTGGGGTTTTTTTTTGTTGTTGTTTTTGAGGTTTGTTTTGTTTTGTTTTAAGCAGAACCCCTCTTTTTATGGGGAAAAGAACCCTAACAATCACCCTAAAACCCTATAAACCTAAAGACTGAGGTATTTTGATTCCCTCAATTTCTCTTCAAAATATTTTTATCAACTTCAATAACAAACAGATTTCTGCAACATGTAAGGTAGCCTTAAAAGTGACTTTTTTTGAGACATGTCTCTAATATCTGCTAACTCCAAGCTCAATAGGGTTTTTTTGTCTTTGGTCCTCCTGAAGTCCCCTGATCACACCACCCTGGTTAACTTTTTCTTGTGTGTTAAACAATGTCATGCTCTTATCTCCCAGCACTAGACTTGCACACAAACCTTTGAAAATTGGCCCCAGGAGAATCTGGGGAATTTATAATCAGGATCACAATATAATCTTCAATAAAGTGTCCTCATGTAAGATTTGGCATTTGAAGTTGGACACATCCTCTTCTAGTTCAAGGAACAATTTGGGACTGCTTCTGTCTTTAAACTCATGGCTATAAACTACACTTAATCCATTGCCTCCCACTGGCACTTTGGGCTTCCAGTGATCTGTTAGGCAACATTTCATCCCTTCTCTTCATTGATCTCTTGTTTGTTTAATGTATTTTCCATCACTCAGTCCTGCAGCAGTGTGATTTCTCAGCTGTGTTTGGCTTAGTGATACTGGAGAGGGCAGATTTAAGAAACAATCCTTGTTTTCCTTACTTTTTTAATACCTCAGTACGGAAGCTCTGTCAAGAGAACAGTGCAAGTACTGCAGAGGGTTCTAAAGTGCTTTCAGAGACACTCTTCAAGATTTCTCAGTGCTTGATGTATATTTCAGGAGACATAACCCCAGGTAAGAGAGCTAAGAAATCAAGGAAAAGGCCGCTGCAATTTGTCACCACACAAAAGACATACATATTATCACATTAATAGGTATTTCTCTGTACCTTGCAAGCGTGGCAGTGGATGTAGAGAGGTGTTCCCATGCTGCATTCCTTGGTGTTGTGGCATCTGGGGCAGGGGACAGCTGTTCTCTGAGTTTTCATTTTGCATTTATTTGATGCCCATAGAGTTATCAATGAGAAATGTCAGCCTAACTTCTCATGGTTGAAGCTGTGCTAAGATTTGAAAACCTCACTAATTGCATTTATCAACCTAACAGAGGGCAGCCTGGACAGGGCTTGGAGCAACCTGGTCTGCTGGAAGGTGTCCATGCCCATGGCAGGGAGGTTGGAACGGGGTGATTTTTAAGGTGCCTTCCAACCCAAACCATTCTGTTTTAGAATTCTGTTCTGTGATTAGAAGTTGTCACTGGCAGGATGAATGAGCTGCTCTCTTCTGAGACACTGAGCTGTTACCAAAGAGTCTATAAGGCTGGAAATCCCATCATAAAAACCATAGACAAGGACTTTATGATTTTCCAAAGCAACTTGGTGTCTTGGGTGATGGTTGAAAAGTCACTGAAAATCAGTGAGACTTTTGTTCTTTAACAATTTAGGTTAAAAATCCCCTCCTTTACTACATTTGATGCTAAAATTGAGAAAGGCATAATCCCAAAAGTGAGAGGTGAGACAGGAAGACAACATCGTTGTTTCCTCAAAACTGAAACAGTGAGCAGCCAGGCTGTGGTTCCCACTTCCTCTAAAATTACTGAAGCTCTTGAGGAAAGAACTGCGTGAAAGGCCTTGATATTTTTGCTTTTGTCAAATTTGCCCAGGAAACCTTTAAATATATTACTGATCTGGGGGGATTTTTACCATCAATTCTCCTTTTAGTTTCGGTTTGGACAATGTAAAATTCATTGACCTATTTTTAACCACACAATATTTTTGCTGTTATTATGCAGCAGCCTAGAAACAGCAGTGGGAATTGAGAAGAAATTTTAATTTACAAGGCTCGATAAACCTTACCAAGCACAACTGTTTGTATTTTGTATTTCAATTTACTGAAGGCGCACAAAGCTGATCTCCGTAGCTTTTACACAAAAAAAATGTCACATTCTTAACACAGATGTAAAATGCAGAAGAAAATGCAGAATAATAAATTTGGAACTGTGAGCAGGGCCCTTCCTTCCTAAAGCTCTTTTCTGAAGAGTTAAGTGATAATGCTATTAGAAAGGAAGTGAATAACTAAACACTATCTTCCAGAAACAGCTTTTTCTAGGGTTCTATCTAACCAGCTTTGTTTAGAAAGCTTCAGACTCCACAATGTAGTTTTTAAAGACATTTAAATTTAGCATTCATATTGCAGGACAAGGAGATGGTTGCCCCTGTGCAGCAGGGCCCCCAGTTTCCATACAGGCGTGAAGTCAACAAAGATTCTGCTCATGGTGCCATGGGTAGAAACCATGAAAGGAAAGGAAAACAACACCCTGCTTGCTCCCTTGTTGCTAAATAAGTGTTTGGTGAATTAATAACTGCTCATTTTTATTTTTCTTTTTTTAAGCAGTTAGGTTAGCATAAAAAGGGAGAAAAATAATCAGTTTGTGCTGGCTGGGGCAGCAACACTGCTGGCTGCCTGAGTGTGACAAACAGCAAGGGTGGCAGAGGGAGCAGACAGAACATTCATCATTTTCCCATTGAGACAGAAGGAGGGCAGTCTGGGAGCCAATATTTGGAGTCCATGTAAGCCATGGTTGCTGCCTATGACCCCCTTCAGCCCCAGTCAAAGACCCACTCTGCTCTCTGAGGAATTGTGTATCCAGTTACTCATCCCAGGTCACTTATTGCAGGAGGGAGCTCTGCCTGCTCTGCTCACCAGCAGGCACACTCCCATGGCACAAATGTCATCCTCCATTCACCTGATTCCAGCCTGTGACCCTTGGGTGTTAAAGACCAGGTGCTGTTGTTTAGGAGGAGAGCAGAGGTGGCATTAGCAAGCCCACTGCTGGAACATGTTGAGTTCTGGTAGCCATCCTGAAAACAGAGATTGGAAAACTTAGAAAAAGAGCTACAGAAATGTCTGTAGACATGGGGCTGTGCCCTGGAGAGACTGAGCTTGAAGGTGATTTAGCTTTCCATCTCTGCAGATGGATGGCCTCTGAGACTGGGGAATGGTCTTCAAACTAATGAAGACAGAATGTGGTCAAAGAAGTGGAACAGGAAACTCAGATGAATTCGTGCTGAAAGCAGAGAGTGTGATTTTGACAATAAGGATTATTGAGTACTGAAACTGCTTATGAGGAAATACACAGGAATATCATCTTCCTAGACTTGATTAATCAGCCTTCTAAAACATGGGCTACAAATTCAAAGAAACTGATTTTGATGGTGGTTTTGGGAGGAAGATCTTTGGTCCCCAAGCTGTAGAATGCTCCAAGGCTCTAAACAATTCCATGCACTTCTTTATAGGAAACACTTTCTAGGCCACAACACTGTTTTCTTTACACACTTGGGGTATTTCTCTCTGTCCTGGAATGAATAAAATGTTAATCTTAATGTTCTATTGTTTTCCATTTAAAATTGCAACATCTGAGAGATTTTTTTTTCCCCTTAGAAACTTATGACTTTTCTCTGTTTTTATGGCCTGGAGGTTTTCTCTCCCTTTTTTTATTTATCATCTCATATTGCTACGGTTTGAAGATACACAGCAGTGACGCAGGCTGCTGTAGGGTTTTGGTTCTTTGACTGGTTTCTATTTTTAGAGTGCTCTTAGCTGCACTGGAAACAGGCAGCAGCAATTGTATTGGCCCCAGTATCTGGCACAGTTTTTGTCAGAAGCTGCACTGTGAACAACACATCTTGCCCTATATTTAGGGACTATGAAGAACGTGATCCTTTAAAGAACATACTCTACCTGCACAAGTAACAGGGCTTGTGGCTGCCCTGCTCTGCCCCTGGACAAAGGAGAGCAGGATTAACTTGGCTCAGCACCTTCCCTGAGGCACAGTGCTGGGACCAGCTGTGTTGGCTCTCTGTGCAGGAAGCCAGGTGAGCTCTGCTGCTGCCCAGCTGGCCACCAACCACCAGGCACTGGAGCACTGCTTGGCAGCCCAGAGGATCAGCCTGCCTGCTCCTTCTGCCCAAAGTCTGATTAAAAAGTGGAATGTCTCCTCCAAGAGCTGGCACAGCTCCTCATCTCAACCCTCAGAGCAATTACAGATGACAGAAGACCCAGGATTAGCTCTTGCTGGCAGAGCAGTGCCTGTCCTTCAGCTTGCCAGAGTCCAGCTGAGCATCCTTCATGCAATCAGCCGTGGATTTTTTTTTGCCTTCTCTTGGATTCTTCTCTTTGCCAAAGCAAAAAAAAAAAAAAAAAAAAAAAAAAAAAAAAAAAAAAAAAAAAAAATGGAGGCCTAATTTTATCCTAACGTATGACAGGATCACCTGGGCATTCCCAAAATTTTCACTGGTCAGAATTTATTTTTTTTAATCCCTGCTCAGTACCTGGTATAGGTTTTTAACAGTTTGTGCTGTAGAAGGATCAGGAATTCCCAGTTCTATCCTTTCCTGCAGCCACCTTCTGTCTAACCCAAACTCCCCATAGGAGAAACCTTCACTTGGGATAAATAAAATGAAGTAATTTTGTTAGCAGTTTCCTGAAGAAGAAGCTTTGCCTGTGAAAGATTTCTTGAAATTGATTTTCTTGGTATGTGGTTTCCTTTTTTAACTTAAATTTCCTCTGAGGTTTTGTCTCTATATTTTTCCCTGGATGACCTGAAGTAAGAAACTTTTAGCTGAGCTGCATTTGAAGAAGGAACATCAGTACTAAGAAAGATTCTCTTTGAGATTGTAATTTCTACCATTTAAAAATATTACTAAGGTTTTTATCAAAAAACCCCCAAGCTGATAAGACTGAACAGGGCTGAGTGAAAGAAAATGCAGGCTGAGTGGTGGTGTGGGTTTTGAGTAGATTAAAAAGGGTTTTTTTTTTCCCATCCAGTGTGAAAATATTATCCATGCCAGGCATTTAATGCTGTATAAAGCTGCCCCGGGTGAGGGAAGAGTCTTGTGCAGGCTGTATTATTTCTCACATTTTCCTGTGACTCCTCCTCCCAGTTGTGTTCCCAGGCCTTGCTCTGTTCCTGTGGATATTTTGAGAAGTGATTGGCACTGAGCAGGCCATGTCCAGGCCCTTTCCTGGGGTCAGGCTGGTGGCCCAGGACACCCTTGTAGGCACCAGGAGATTTTTCAGCCTGCACTCGGGCTCCTTCATGCCACGTGGAGACATCAGACACAGTCCAGACAGTGAACTGACAGCTCTGTCCCCAGCAATGTCTGTCTTAAGTCAAATCTACTTAAGTCTGCCAAGAGACAGTGATGTGCTCAGAATCTGCACATGGAGTGTGGCTCCCAATATGTTGATTCCACTTTATATCCTGGTTTTATCACCCCTTCCCCATCACAGGCCAAGCCCATGGGATGAGAAGTACAGAGAGAACTTCACTGTCTTATTTCCCATCTTGGATCAGATCTCATGGACATTTGCCTTGTGACTACCCTGAAATAATTCTGTCTAGCATCTGATTTAAAAATACCTCCAAGTCAAGCTTCGTGCAATATCATCTGTTCAAGACAACACCCAAACTGAACTGCAACTGTACACTCAGTGCCCCTGCTTGTTTCTGAGGAGGAGTGAATTTAGTCAGGAATGGAAGGGTTTCTGCAGCTTCTGTAGCTCCTCTATGATAAACTTTTAGCCTGGGATGTGTTCTGAGCTTGCAAATGGTGTGAGGCTTCTTTATTTCTGCATCTATTTGCAGTTGTCCTTATGAATTGCTACTTCTGCTTGCCCGTGGTGAAATCTAAATGTGTCATGGCAGTGTATTTTGCCCTAACTAAAGGCATAATAGGAAGTCATTGAAAATAGTTTCATTGTGATTTTTTTAGCTTAATTAGAATGTCATTGATATACTCTTCTCTGTCCTATATCAGGCCTTAAATTTTTTTTCCCACTCTCTCCAGTATTTTCCATCTTCACATTCACCAGAATTGCTGTTTTCACCCCTCCTGCTCCTCTCAGGGCATCATCCCTAGTGACTGAACATGATCCTAATGTCAGTTCTAGGGCATGTTCCACTCTCTCCTGCCTGGAACCCCCTTCCACAGTGAAACACCCTGTGGAAGTCCAGGAGAGACAACTGTTACCTGTGTGTGATTAAACAGGCCACACATGGGGTTGGGTGTAGCAGTACCTTGGTAATAAAGGAATAATTTGGGTCAGAAGGGGTGTCAGGAGGTCGTCTAGCCCAAAGCAGGCACAGCACTCCAGATGTAGCCTCAAAGAATAGAGGGGAAGGATGGCTTCCCTTAACTCAGTGACTATACTTGGTTGTTCTTTTTTGAAGATTAACTAGAGCCAAGCTTGCCCTCGAGGGAGGCTGCAATGGGAAGAAACACCAACATTTCTCTCTCCTCCAGAAATCCTCTGTTGCACAGAGCCCCAAGTGGGAGTGATAGCCAGGATGGGGTGTGAAAGCAGCAGTGCTGAGGAAGTTTATTTAATGCTTCCTTTGGTGTGGGCTAGAGCTGTGGATGCAGCAGAACAGGATAAAGGGTCACATCCTGTCTGTCCTCCCCACGGGCTGCAGCCCTTGGGAGCCCTCACATCCTCAGGGTGATGGGTTTTGTACTTTTCTGCACCAGAAAGCCATCACCTAAATCCAAAACACTTCATTCTAAACTTCTGCCTAACACAGGCCAGAGAAATCCTCCCAGTAATTTCTGCCCTGTGTGTTGCATCCCAGCCTCTGTTTTATCTAGAACAGATCTCTCAGATACAGATTTACTCTTTTTTTTTTTTTTAACAACACTATGAGGTGCAGAATTTGCTGCTTCCTTTGGTAATCTTTTTCAGTCTAAACAAGTCCCTGAGTGGAAAAACAGGCTGCAGACTATTCCAGAATAAACTGGAACTTTAAAATATTCTATGAAATACTTTAAAATAGATTCAAGAACTATTTGGAGCTTAATCTTACAATTCTTCATCTGGAAAAAGGCCTCTTGACATCAGCAGCAGACCTGGCAAGCACTGTAAGACCATTTCATTTCACTAAGGAATACTGTAATTGCTCCACTGTCTTAAGGTTATTCTTTTAGACATTAGCATTTACAGTAACACAAACGTGTTACTGGTATAAATACTATTAATTAATATTATTTATTAATTTAATCTCATTTGGTAAAACGCTGACCCAGCATGCAGATGCCAGTCAGGGAAAAAAAAAATAAAAAAATTAAAAAACCAAGCCCAAATGACAAAATCTTGATGGATAATGCTTTTGTCATGAGTACTCATTGCCTATGCAATTGCTGATAAATCAAATGTTTTTCTTGTATCATTGACCAGTAGCATGAGAGTCCTGTTCTTTCATGTCAGTAGTTTGTAATATGTCATTTAGATTTTCCTTTTTTTTTTTTTTTTTCCTAAATGCAGCCTGAGATCTGGGTCAGACCCAGATGAGGGCTGGACTTTGGGAATACCTGAGCAACTTGATCCTACTGTAAGGCTGGAATGAGATGGTCTTGAAGGTCCTTTCTTTAAGGTCCCTTCCAACCTACACCCTTCTATCATATTTGAGCATCTATAGCAGCCGTTTGAAGACCAGCTGTTCAGCAAAGAGTGGTTGCCTCAAAAATTTGAGTAAAACCATGCCCTGGACAATTCTCTCAAAACTGTTGTTGTTATTCATAATAGGGATGTCCTGTACTCCTCAGGGTATCTCCAGCAATCAAACCAACCCCAGATCTCTTTCTGTCTCAGGGCTGAAGTTCTAGGCTCTACGGGGCTGTGGCACAGGGCAGGTGCAAAATCTCCCAAGTGTTTGAGCTAGGTGAGCAAACAGAGGAAAAGGGGCAGAAGGAAATTGGGAAATTTCTGCATAGACATGTCACTCAGAGACAGAGAAACCAGGATAATTGTTCTTTCTGAGATATTATTGAGCCCTCTGCAGTGGAGTCATTGCTGTATTTCATTCCCATGACTGGAGCTCCATCATAAACTCCTCTGTGTGGTGACTCCACTGTTCTCTGTGAGCAGGGGCAGAGCTGTGTCCCCCTGACAGCAGTCAGGGCTGGCTGCAGCACAGGCAGGATTCCACCCAGGAATGTGATGTTGGTACCTGCAAGGATCTTTCCACTTGAAGTAATTTAATTGTTATAAACTCCTGACATTTACTTCTGGGAATTGCTCACACAATTAAGACGTGCCCTACAAGATTGTTAGTGTGATCACATCTGAAAAGATTTTGGGTACAAGAGCATGATCTGAGATTATGCCAGAAACTCTGCAGTAGCTCCTTGCAGTTTAAATTTGGGTGGTGATGGCCAGCGTACCCCCTGTCCCTTTATATTATTTTGTTCACCATTTTTTAGAAAGTAAAATATTTAAGCACCTTTTCAGCACAGACAGATGTAATACCTGGCTACAAAGCACACCCCTGGCAAACTCTCATGTGGAAACACATTTCTGGTCAGTCCCAAGTCCCAGTCACAACCTCCCTCTCAAAGTTAACAGTCACTAGTGGTGGAGATATCAGGGAAAAGGGGGTTTTCATTATGATAATCCTGAACTGAATTATAGTACCAGAAATAGTTAAAAGCCATGCCACGAGAGTTTCTCAGAGCCTCTGTCACTCCTGTGAGCCTGTTTTTTTTCTCCAGGTTTTTACAGTGCAGTAATTCCCAAAAAATTCTTCTTAGGAATACATCGAAACTACTTTAGGGGGAAGCAGTTTGATGAAATAAATGTATTCAAACTTGCCCTTTGCAGTGCCCACTGAGCTGGGATGACACACAGCTGGCACATCTGCATGGCCAGAGAGAAAAAGCACCATTCCAGCTGCAAAACCTGGATTTGTAAGCTGCAGTGTAGGACTGATCTTTGCAGTGAGTCTGGTTCCTCAAAAGCAAACCTTCCAGAACTTTTTGTATCCAGACATTTGTAGACCCAGAACCAATTTTCCACTCACAGTATGAAATTCAATCCCTTCTTCACCCAGATGAAAGTTTCATCCTCTCCAGCATGCCAAAATGGCCCAGCAAAGAGTTGCTACCACTAACAGGCATCACCCTGCTACCACATTCCATTGAGTTCAAGCTGTTGGAATTACCTGGTTTTGTCTCTTGAACAGGAAAGTTTATTTTGCTTGGAGCCAGCTCCTTCATGATTGAAATGGAGCATAAGTTTTATTAAATGGAGCATATATTTTATTATTTATTTTATTATTTAATATAATATTATTTTATTACTATAACATTTAATAATTTTTATTACTAAATTATTTATTACCTTATTAAAAAATACCTTCACTTACAAAGGTCAGGTAATGGTATACTATATTATAGTGAAACATTCTGCTCCAATGCTTAGTTATTGTCACCATTCAAAATGTCTTATTCTATATTTGGATTTTGCAGATTTAATCTCCAAGTATTGCTACATTTGCTGGTTTGAAGTGTCCTTTGCATGAGGCCTGTTTCCACTCTTCCTGTCTCTTTCCTTCATTTAGATCACACCTTAATTTTCTCTCTGATAAAGAAAATAGCATAAATGGAAATCAAAGTTCTATTCCATGAAGGATAATGGGTTGGGATATTTACATTAATTGAGTCAGGGCACAACTTCTATTAAGCTACTGTAAAATGCAGGTAACCTGTTGGAGCAATATTAAACTGCAATCTTTTAATGTGACTCAGATATTTCAGTTGGTGTGTCTCTGAGGGAAATTTCATTTAAATAGATGATTTTTGTATTGAAAACTTATGAAAAGGTAGTTTCAGATGTGAGATCATGCAGTTGGCAAATTACTGCCTTGCTTGGGCTTCTCTTTTCTTTCGAGACGTGTCTTTAAGACAATGCAGTTTCTCAACATCCTTTTAGAAGATTTTTCCCTCAATGGCTTTCTTATTCCACATGTGAAGACATAAACAGAGTCTACGACACCCCTTTATAAAAACAAGGACCTTGTAGGAGCTCTTTACGTTTTGTTCCACTCAGTTAATTTTCCTGCAACAGCTTCTTTTTTCAACACTTCTTCCGTATTTTCTCGGTCAATTACACAAATGAATTGCCAGGGAAGTAATTTGCTGTCTGCTCGTGTCATTGCTGTGCAGAGTTTGACTTGATTAGGCTTGCCACGCCACCTTGCTTCGAGTCTTTCTGCCACTTGCTCTGCCAAGGGCGATGTTAATCCATCTTCCATAAAGGCAGCTCGGTGCTTCCATTGTCAGCGGTTTCATTAACCAGCACGCCGCCTCACCGCCAACTTGTTGCCCTCAGCTTCGCAGCACGACCCTCTTGGGATCCAAACAGCTGCTGCTCCGTGGGCAATTCTCATTCCTTGTGCAAACTGTGGGTGAAGCCGTGGGGGCTCCCGGGAGATGGTCTTGTCCCGCCTGCTTCGGCTGGCCCGCGCTGCTCGCCGCGCCCTTTTAGCAGCAGTGTGACTATGGCCAAGGAAACAATGTGTCGCTGTGGGACACGATCAATGAGACACGGACTCACGGTTCAGAAGGCTGAAGCTCTGAAAAGGGGGCTGGTTTATTCTCAGAACCTATTTTTATACCTTTTTACAATGTGCCCACCTAAGAGGTGGGATCCCTGGACCCATTGGCCACACCAAGGGTCAACAAGCAAAGTCCCTCCTCAAAAGAGGGAAAAGTGAAAAACAAGATAGTTTACATAGAGTGACCTTGTTTACTGACTCGATCCCTGGGAAAGAGTTTAAGAAAAATGCAAACATGAGAAACAGTGACTACAACGATGAAAGGAGGGCTTTGCGGGGGTTTATCAGTGAGGTTTATTGGAATTCTCAAGCAAGGGAGCAATGTCACCTCAGAAAATGTCCCCGGGCAAAGCAGGCATTGCCTGTTGCTTTAATCTGGGCCGGGGGGGAGAACAGAGGGAAGGGACCAATCAGAGTCGCTCCCCGGGTGAGAGACAGGAGAGGGGACCAATCCCCTGGGGAGAGGGAGGGACCCCTGAAATCCCGGCCAATCACTCGACGCTCTCCCCAGAACTTTCCAGAGGCAGGGGGGAGATAGTGTCAGGATTGACAGGATCCCAGGGGCAGGGGAAACAGAGATTGACATAACAGGGGATATAGCTGTGGGATAAACCAAACTGGGGATTAAACCAGGGTACATAGAAAAAACCATTAACAATTAAAAGGCAAATAAAATAATGTACCACTACATGTGGGTATCTGTGTTTCCTTGGTCTCTGCCTATTTTCACAAGTGGTTTTTCCACCCTTGTCGCTCGGTACTGATCGTCAGCACTCGGATAAATCCACGGAAGTTGCTGTGGGTGAGCTCCACCCACCCAGCAGGGAACTGCTGAGAATTTTTTACTGCCTAAATCCCAATATTTTCACTGCTGGAGTTGGCAGTAGAGCCACTTTCCTCATTCAAGGACTGGACAACATCAGCTTGGGGGTTGATATTTGATGATTTCTCTTTGACCAATCTCTAGCAGACACCATTCCTAGAAGTTCCCTTCCATGCCAGCAGCTCGCACTACAGCCTGCTAAGCTCAAAGTACCAAGTGCCTTCCCATTGCCCCGTCCAACTCCTACCAAATGACAGTTCTAACCCTTCATTCACCTAAATCCTGACGTTTCAGAATCCTTTCTCCCTAAAGAACAATTGGCCCCAGACAATTCCTCCTCCAAATTCCGTGCACTTTCTTTTCTATTAGTCTAGCTTTAGCAGTGACTTCACCCTAAAAAAGCCCAGGAATGAGCTTATTTTGCAGCTGCCTCACTGCCTCTCACGAGGATGGAGAAGCCCAGTGGGAATGGGATCCCTTACGAGGTGTGGATATGAGGGAAGATGGGGCCAACGCACAATTTTGGGAAGCTGAGGTGCAGACCAAGTCGCTGGGGTATCCCTGCCGAGGTCCCACAGCCACATTTGCCTTGTACACAGGTGCTACTCTGGCATCTTTGGTGGGAAAACTTTAAAATTTCTTTTGATTGTCATCTTTTACTCTTGTATTTATAACCCAGGACCAGGGTCTGAAGGCTGGGACTGTGCTGCCCTACTTAGTCTGTGATGCTTGTTCCCTGATGGTTTTCATCCCAGACAGGGCTGATGTGTATCTTGTGGGGAAACTCCATTCTTATGAGATAGAAGCTTTTGATCTGCCATGGCAGATGGGAACTGTGAAATGTCTGATCAAAGGGGAAAGGACCTGAGATACTCCAGATAAAGCCATGTCCATGAGATGAGATTCAGCCCAAGCGTGCTTCCAGCTCCAGAATATATTTCTCTCTCTATTTTTATTCCTAGGGTGAATGTGTCCATCTTCTAAGTGAAAAAAGGCTACTTCAGCATCATCTCTGGTTTCTTTTGCATGTCTGCTGTTCTGCTGACACATAAACTCCTCCCTGTTCTTGGGGAGAGTGTCCTGGATCTGAGTCTCCAGAATTGCTGCTTTCCCCACTATGTTTTATGTACAATACAGAAGGGAACAGCTCCAATAGGAGAATTGTGGAAAGGAGTCACAACCACCAAGTGCTTGGATGTAAGGGCTTTTCCCTATATTGCAAGAGGTCTGCAGGTTCTGCATCTTTACTGATACCTTATGCACCTTAAACTGGCACACTCATAATTGAGGAAGTATAATTTTGTGTTTGGGTTGAGCCAAATTTTGAATTCTGCTCCAATGTTAGCAAACCTTCCATCAAAATCAGCATATTTCCCTGAAAGGGTTTGGATTCAGTCAGCCAGCAGTTTTTGACAAACAATCACAGTAATTTTATTTCCTTCCTCAAAAAATTCCAGATATGTTTCCTAATTGCATTTACAACAAAAAATTGCAAAAGATAAGGTTTAAGACCCAATTGTAGCAGGTGTGGTGTGAATCTTCCAAAGATCATCTGTTCCTTCAGGTATCAGGAGGAATAGCCCAGGATATTACATAAGTATGTAGGCTATTGATGACAAAGAGAGCACAAGAATGTGCCTAAAATAAACAGAAAAATATAGAAAATTATCTGTCAGCAAAATCACCTCCAAGCATGTTTCAGAATTTTCCATGAGGCATCAAGAGGGATCTTTGACCTAAGCTCAAAAAAAAAAAAAAAGATTCTTCCTTTCGTTATGTATCTCAGTCACAGACTGACACTTCAGGTTCATTTCAGCAGTGTCTGTGCCATCAGAATCCAGTGTGAATTCTCCTGTGACAGCATTAGATCAATCATGTTTTAGAGAATGCAAGTCATTGCATCTACTCCATCTTCTGAGGCAGTCCAAAACTGACACTTTGGGTTCACTGCAGCCTGAGTTGCTAACACGGGTTGGAAGGTGAGAGAAAAGTAACACAAAGCTGTATTTTTAATATTCTTATGTAAAACAAGTTGGTTCCATGTTTAAAGAAAAAAAAAAGAAAAAAAAAAGAATATGAGCAAAGTGCCTTAAATCAGTTTTTGAAAAATGGGATAAAATGATAAAAGTTGGGGACTTCACTGAACTCAAAGAACTGTTAGCACTTATTGAACATACACTGAGGTTATCATTTTAATGGGTAGGTCAGGGTATTTGAAATACTGGTGTCTACAAGAACCTCTGTGATCAAGGTCTTTAAAGGGAGTCTTTGCTACAGAAACAGACCTGAATGGAGAGCAGAAAATGCCCCTTGGGTCTAATATCTTGGTGAAGGGCTGGTACTTGTGGTCTTTGAGAAAAATTGGTTACAAGCCCAGCGAAAGAGCTTTTCCTCATGCTGTAGGTGTTCTAAAAGGCTATCACATTTTGTGCCTCTTTGCTAAACCTGCATTCCCTTTTCAGAGCCTTGTATGCAGGCACTGGGATTTCCAGACAAGCCAAAACTAGACTAGGACCAGAGTGTGCCTTTCATGGCAGTGGCAGATAACCAGTGGAGCACATCTGGAGTATTCCTGCCAGCTGTTTGTCACTGGCATGTTTTTCAATGAGATTATGTGTTTTTCAAAATGGAGCTCAACTTCAAATGGGGTCAGCTCCCAGGAAGTTCCCAGGTATATATTACATAGAAAGCCAGTCTAGATAACTGCAGTATTTTCTCCTGACCTGGCAATCTAAGTCTATATTCTACACCACCTGGCAAGGCCGTGCCACCAGAGAGGAAGGGCAGCGGGAATTTAGAGATTTTCACTGTGATGAATTTGCATCCAGAGAGATTCCCTCTGGCTTTACTGCTGCTCTCCTGCTAAGAAAAAAGCCCTACACATTTCTCCTGCTCTTCCCATGTGCCTCAAGGGGCCACCCCTGGGTGGGATGGTTCCCTAAGGGCATCCTGCAGCTGCATCTCCTGAAGGCTTAGCTGAGGGGAATGAGAGACACTGGAAAACCTATTCCCTTCCCCTTCCTTTCCTTATAGCCAGATGGAGCTTAGACCTGGCATTTTGTTCAGGTGGAAGGAGGGTGAGCATTGAAAGCAGTTGGGATTACATCTCTTCCATTTCTTGGGATTTCTAGTCAGGATGGGCCAGTAAAATTCTTCGGAGAGCAATGGAGAAACAAAGGCCAGGGCAATGGCACAGGAATTGCACAGGTATTAAACTTTCTCCTTCTCATTTTAATGTTTTCACCAGTCCTTCCCAGGCTCCATCCATAGGTAAAAACTGGGTATTTGATAGGCAGTGGTTGTGTCTGGGCATGAGTGCAAGATCTCTGATGAGGCTCGAGGTAATGAGGACACATCAGGACAGTTTTGTCTCTTCTTGTTGCCTTAAGCTATTCAGTTTTCTACAAAGAAATGGGAATCAAAAGGTTTTATTGATTAACCTAATCATCTGAATCTGTTTTTCATGCTCCCTTGATGCTGTGAAATCAAAGCCCTGCACCCCTGCCAGGCACTAAGAGGTCAGACTGGAGGGTCATTAAAAGCAGCAGCATGCTTAATCAGGAGCCCTTACAGAGCAGCACAAAGACACCCCTCCCCTTCTGCACACGATTTATTTTTTAATAAGAATGACCAAGATGGCAGCCCATGCAGCACACTGTGCTGTGCTGGCTGCTCTGCAAGCAGGGCTGGTGATTTGCAAACTCTCTCTGCAGTGTTAATGTCTGTGTGAGCAACCTGGAGCAAGCAGTGCTGCCTTATTGCTCTGAAAGCTCTCCCCAGTCATGTGGGTCTGACTCACTCTGGGTACAGAGAGCAGTTGCAGGACTCATTATGCAGAAATGAATTTTTAAATGGTGTGTTTTTATTACCTTCTGGTTTCCTACACAGACTCCACTGTTGGGTAGCACAAGGTACAGGAGCTCACTCCCTAGGTCTTTTATGGGCTATCCAGCCTTCATCAGAAGATGCTGCCTGGCTGTTTTGGTAGACTTGGCTTATTAGCTTCAAACAGCAAGGAGGATGGATGTGGGACTAGATCAACCTTCAGCTGAGTTTTTGTGAGTGTAAAATGCAACAGAAGGAGTTGAAAGCTAAGCTTTTGTGCCACTATGTTGTAGCCCCAGGAACCCCCTTGTGTGGGATTCATCACTGGATTTAAGCACAGGGCCGCCTTGGTAAGTGGCATGGGCCTCACAGCATCACCTTCTTCAGAGCAGTTTAGAGGGGCAGAGTGCCTGCACCAGCTGTGCACACATCTTACAGAGAAAGCATGTGGCCTTGTGTGTTCACACCCTGAAGAGAAACAACCAGCCTGCCCAGCATGGTCTGCTACCCCTCCTTCATCCTCTCAGACGGGATTTGCTGCCCCCATCTTCAGCCCCCACAGCCACAGTGGCTCAGGGTTGTGTGGACCTCACCCCCTCCTCTCTGCAGCTCTGCCAGCTCCACCTGGAGCTCGAACCATGAAGCCCAGCAGCAGCTTTTGCCTTGGCTGCAGCAAGCAGAGTCTCAGTGGTGAGGGACCAGTGGTTTGCAGTCACAGCCCTGATAGTACAGGTGTGTACCCAGCTTGACTCTTTCTCCTGTAGCAGAAGAGTTGTAATTAGACACAGCACCTGTGAGCACAGAGATCAGGCTGTGAAACAGGCAGCATGTACCAGAGGACTGCACCTCCTCTGTCTTCCCACCTTTCTCCCTTTGGGATACATGACTCTTATGCTAATTTTCATAAAAAGGAGAGGGTTTAAAGAGGGAGAGGGCAGGCAGAGGGTGATGACATGTGAACAATACACAAGTGACAGAAGCACTTGCTGTCCTAAAGCATTTTCAAATGTTGAAAACATATAATTGGGGGCAGTTGAAAGTTGAAAGAGTGCATGGGGAGCTTTTAAAGTGGAGGGCTGGTGCTTACATGAAGGATTGCCCTTTCATCTCTCTGATCCTGGCAGCCTCCAGGAGCAGTCGTATTCAAATGGTGAAGGATTAGGAAAAGAGGTTCCATGTGGTGGACAAAATAAGAATCACATTTGCCCTTTTCCTTTCAAGTCATCCTTTTTCATCCTGAGACTTTGCTAAATAAATAAATCTTCACACTGAGAGCTACCATTTATTGTCTGCATTTCTGTCATGAACCTGCCTCTTTCACGCTCTGTTTTGTGAGCCACGGAGACCATTCCAAAACCCCAGGGAAATGCAATTGTGCATCTAATTTCCTACTGGTGAAGGCAAAGGTTTTCAAGCAGATCTGATGACTGTGGGCAACCACTTTGTGAGAAATCCAAAGGGAACCTGCAACTCAGAAAATGCTGAGCCTTCTGAAAGCTGTCTTCTCAGACAGAATTTGATGGGGGGAGAAAAAAAAAAGTTTGCTTGCTTTTTTTTTTCCATTTTTAAGTTTGCAGATGGAGCTCAGCTCTTATGGGAGCAAGGGATGAGCAGTGTGGAGATGAGCCAGACATAGGGCTGTGGGCTGTGTTGCGACTGCCCCAGATAGATGTGTTGATCCTTGGTGTGAAGCATCCCCTGCTGTTCCCATCCCAAACAGCTCCTGATCACAGACTAACAGCTGAGCTGTGGTGCTGGTTATCAAAACACTCAGGGAAGGTTATGGAGGAGCCTGCTTTTTATCCAAGACTGAATCGGGAGAGTTCATCCCCCTCTAATTAAACCAAAGTTTTCAGATCAGTTGGGTGTATTTTACCGATCTTGTTGCACAAACTTATCCCACTTGTGTGGCCCTGAGATAGAAATATTTGAAGGTTACCCTGTGTTTGCTATGTGTGCACAAGCTGGTTCAAAGAGCAGTGAAGGCAGAAGCCTCAGACTCCTCTGTCTTTCATTATAAATACCCTACATCAATGAAGTGTCACCATTTTTAGTAGTGACACATGAAATGTAGATGTGGGTACATGGAAAAGTACCACAGAATCATAAAATGGTTTGGGTTGGAAGGGGCCTTAAAGATCATCTCTTTCCACTCCCCCTGCCACGGGCAGGGACACCTTCCACCACACCAGGCTGCTCAAAAGTCCCTCTAACCTGGCCTTGAACACTTTCTGAGATGAGGCATCAACAACTCCTCTGGGCAACCAGTACCAGGGTCCACCACCCTCCCAGAGAAAAATTTCTTCCTAAAATCTTGTCTAAATCTACTCTCTTTCAGAGTGAGGCCATTCTTCCTTGTCCTGTCACTCCAGGCCCTCGTCAAAAGTCCCTCTCCAGCTCTCCTGCAGCCCCTTCTGATACTGGAAGGCGCTCTGAGGTTTCCCCCGAGCTGCCCCAGGTCCCTCTGTAAGAGAGGTTCCAAATCATGAATGAAATCACATCCTGAGGACACGATGTTCTGTGAGCTTCAGAATAACTGTGCAGCACAAGAAGGATTTTGCTCTCATCTGAAGGACCAAGGGGGTTAAACACTTCTGCATTCAAGAATCCTGAAGTGCTGCATGGACTGCGCCAGGATCTGAACTTCTTCTAGAAGTCATTGATTCACTTCAGGCAGAGTGTTATAATGACAGCAGGTCTTCTGCTCTGTGTGTCCTGATGTAACTGAAAGAAGGATCTCACGTTTGCAAACCACAGCAGCTCTTTACCTGCCTCTTGCTTTTTGGGAAGAAACCTATCCTGCCCTGAAATGAACCTCAGATATCCAACAGGCAGCACTGCTCACAGCATATGAAAAACCTACAAGGATAATGTTGCAACTTGTTATTGCTAAAATACTATTCACTGTGCTTCTGCCAAGAGAGTTTGGCTTGTCTTGGCTGTACTTCTCCTTTGTGTGTTGGTCCAGAGCCTGAAAAAGAAATGGGCAGCCGGCAACTCAAGTCATCACTTCCCCATGATCCCAGAGCAGGGACAATCTGGGGACACTGGCCCCAGAAGGCTGATGGCAGCACAGGCTTGGAGGGTTGTGTGTCACTCTCCGGTCCCATCACCAACTTATCCCATTACTGCTGCTGTGGAGCCCTCCCTCTCTGCCTGTATTGCCCTACCAGAGCAGTGTAGGCAATACAGCTTGCATGTGGAGTGGTCTGAACTCAGAATATTTCATATTATTCGTGGAAAGTGTAATTATTTTCTCCTATGCCAGACACGAAGCTCAAGGCTGCAGATAACAAGGAGATAACACAAGCTATGTCTGTCTCTGGCAGCCTCTCCTTGAGGAGTGTAGCCACGTTCATCTGTCAAGAGAAAGGGATTTTGGAAGGTTTGAAGCCCTCTGGAAATTTTGAAGCCATTAATTTATCAGGGTTTTTCTATATTTTTATTATTATCCTTCACTGTTAATATTTCTAATGTGTGGGGTTTTTTTTTCTTGCAAACTATATTGGTAATGTTTGATAAAATAATTTCAACTGACTGTGTCTCAGGTGGAAAATTTAAATTTTCTTTGGAATGATATTTTCATTTTGCGAACTGGACCACCCATCCTCGGAACAGGAAGGCACGTAAAAGCCAGCAGAGCTGTGATGTGACCACAGAAAAGATTTTCTTTGAATCAGAGCTGTTGCATGGCCTGAAGCAACACAAGCTTTATGTGTGCTTGCATGCTTCAGACATGAAGCATCAGGAGAAATACAAACAGAGTAGAGTTTGACCTAATGGACAGGGAAGATACACATATTTCCTGCAAGAAAATCTGCCAGCAGGATGTGTATTACAAGTTCTGGCCTTTTGGACAACTGTTCATTTGTCCTAGAAACCCTGACCAATAAAATTTTTAAAGAGCCTTGCTCATGCTGCTAGACCCTTCCAAACAGGAGCACACGAGCTGGCCCACTTAATGATTATTCATCATTAATGCATAAACCATAATTTGTATTCAGGCAGCTATTGCTTCCCCCTCTATGGTGGCATCAAAGTAGTTACAGGGGTTTTAAATGTGAAGGGCTGATTAAGAGGAGAGGGGAAGGCGAATTTCACACTTCAATTAATGCTTTTGAGTCAGTCCCTCTGGTTGCAGATTGCCTAAACGCAATCGGCTGCTCCCCAAAGCTGCTGCTGAGGATGAGAAGCAATCCAACTTGCCCTGAGGTCTCTGGCTAACAGCAGAGGTCATGGGAAAGCGGTGTTGTTGTATTTGACAAGTTAACACTGCAATTCAAGAGAGGCTAGGAAACAAAACCCTGCTGATGGCTGGCTTGTCTGTGGGCTAAAACACAGGACAGCTGCCTATGAAAAGCAAATGAAATCCATCCCTACTGCACAGCCCGCAGCAGGAGCGTCTCTTTCACACCAGGAAAGGCACAGGCAGGACTCAGAACTGCTCAGATGCCTCTGCCCCGACCACGTCCTGGCAGCGTGCCCCCAGTGCTTGGTGCAGTGCAGCCAGCTCTGCAACCTCTCCAGAAAGGCACTGGGCTGTGTGTTGGCTTCTGTTATCCCCAGGTTCATGTCTGTGGTCTCTTTCAGACCCTTCACCTTTACACCCCCTCCTTATCCTCCCAATTTTAGCTGTTGTGGCTCAGGGAGGAGATGGGAAGCACAGGAAATAAGGATTGCTTTAGGCTGCCCACAGAACTTGCTCCCAGTGCAAGGATCTCCAGAAGATCAGGCTGAAGGACCTGGATCCTTGCTGGATGGAAGGGGTAGTTTGACATGGAGGCAGAGTGCAGGCAGAAGGACGTGTGTGTGCTGGTGAAGGTCCCATTAGCAGCCTCTTGGCTGTTCACCACATCTCTGGTTGCCCCCAAACTTAGAGTTTTGACTTCATGGCATACAGCCCACTTGAGGGGCCAGGCAGCAGATTGAGGGGTCTCTCTGGGGTGGCAAAAGGGACCCAACAGTACTTTTTGGCCTTTACAACACGTGGAAGCAGAAAAAGAGGAGGAGCAGCCTGGACACCCCCTCTGTACCTCTCTCCCTGCTCAGGGCTGTGTGGGACATTGAGAGCACCCACTTGAGTCCCAGCCCAAATGAATCCAAGCTGGTTTCTCCATGATGCCAGGTGGCTGGGGTAGAACAGCATGCTGTGGTGCTGCCCCAGTGCAGAGTTGTGCATCACAGCCCCTGCATGTACCTGCTGCCTTCTCCCCTTTCTCTCGGGCAAATGTGCTCAAGACCTTTGTAAAATGCAATGCTCATTTCTGTAACTCTCCATGTTATCCCTCAGCTGAGGAAGCACTATTTTAAGATGTGAAATATAACAGTAAGTGAAAAGAAAAATTAGAACATTTAAATGTCTTCAAACTGTGCAAATCCTTGAGCATGGAAAGAGGTTCTTCAATTAAACTCCTCTGTGTGGCTCCTCCAGGGTGCTTCATCTCCATTGCCACCCCCATCTAAGTGAGGGACATGACCAAGTGTAGGACAGAAGGAACCACAGAAATACCTGTCTGGTCTGTTCTCCACAGGAAAAAAAAAAAAGAGCCTTTCCAAAGGGCCTTTTCATAAGGCATTCACCATCCTAGAAAAGCAGAAAGGTGCACGCCAAGTGTGTGGGTAAAGGAAATGCAAACAAATGAAAATTCCTTAGGGGTGTCTCCTTCCACTCTTTCTCAGATACAAATAACTGTAAAAAAGAATAAAATATTGGAAGGTCTGAGTCTGAGTTATTTATCAAACCCAGAGACCAAACATCTGCACCCCATTGTCTCTCTGCAAATTATGTGAGAGACCCACTGTCAATCCTGCAATGGGTAAATAGGTTCTTTTAACTCTATTTCCTCTCCTTTTCTTCCCTTCTAGTGCTCTCTGAAATGGGTTTCCTTCCCCTTAGTTTATTAGATTTGTCTGAATTTGGCTTTGTAATATTTTGAAGTGGTGAAGACCCCTCCTGGCTAGTTTTGCAGGGTGATGGACTGTGTGCAGCTCACTGCTGCTGTCCATGAAATATTATTTGGTGCCCTGTGAGAAGAGGAGGAGGTTCTTGGCAGACCAAGAGACAGCTGGAACAGTGTCCCATAGCCGTGTGTGGAAATAGACCCATTTTATTCCTCTGAATTACATTTGAAATACCTTTACTGAATGTGACAGGTCAGAAAATGAAATATTCATTCTGCAGGAAACTTACAATTTTATTTTCAAACAAGCACTAGAAGCCAAAATTAAATACCAAGTGAAGTTGGGGAATTTTTTTGTTCCTGAAACATTGAAATGTCTTGATTGAAATGCTTCATAATGGTAATTTAGAACATTTTGCTCTTATTTCTGCTTGTCACAATGGTAGCTGAAATTATTCTATTGAAACAAAATTATTGAATCTGTTACAGTGAAATGTAATTTCTGCTGAAAGAACTGATGGAATTTGAAACCTTACTGCAGCATTTCCCAATTTTGTCAAAAAAAAAGCACCTATTGTTGTAAAACTTGATCAATCAGCCCTTTTGGGTTGTTATTCCACTGTCATCTGTGATATTTTGTATAAAAACAACCAATGGACAGAAAGGCAGATTTTGATAACCAGCATGGAGAAAGATTTAGGTCTCTTTTCCATCTGATTTTCTGTTCAGTTGACCTAAATATTTAATCTCAGAGTTCCCTTCGTCCCTTCAAGTATTTGTCTTAGCACGGGGATGAACTTCCAGCCCATGATGAGAGCAAAACCCATCAAAGCTCTGCGATCATCACCTTCCTTCCAACGTGGAGCTCCAGGCAGGCACCAGACCTGACAAGACTTTCTGTCTCCATCCTGACTGGACTGCTGGCCATGTCTGCTAAACTCAGCATTTTCTGGCAATCCCTTAGAGCCTCCAGTCCCTCTCTGGATGTGCTCCACTTTTCCTGATGGAGGCTGTGGCTTTATTTATTTCTCTGGAACTGAGCTCAGGGGGCTGTAACAGCCGGACAGGGTGGTGTGTAGGGCTGGAGGAGGTGAGAGCTATTAGGTGCTGCTTCACAAAGTGCTTCTCCTCCTGGTTAACCTCCCTCTCCTCCACGCTTTTCCAAGACCAGCCAACCCTTTGGGCCACTTGGGAGCTATAAATGTTGATGTTTTGCATCAGGTGGGCAGAGGGGGTGCTCTCAGGGGCTCTTGGAGAGGAAGATCCCTCCCACAGGGAGCTGTTCACCCGCCTTTGCAAGCGTGACAGCTCCCTAACACTAATACTCCTATTACCTCTAACAGCTCAGCTTTGCTAGGCAGGAGCAGAAAGCCCACAATATTAGCATCCAAGAGACGTGTCTATTAATAGCTGCTCACCAGTTCTTAATTAGATTGGCATATATTGAAGATAATGTAGCTGAATTAAAGCAGACTGGATGCAGAGCTGCTATCAGAATTTCCAGACTTTTAACCAGGTTTTCCTTTGTTGCCTTGTCTTTATGAGCACAGTGAAATTTTCCTTAGGATGCTGCCTGGACAAAATGCAGGGCACCTATAGAGAGATAATAAATAACCTGTTGCTCATTCCCCCCCACCCCACTCCCTTCTGCATGATTGAATTTTTCAGCACCTAATAACTGTTCCTGCCAGCACAGCATCAATTCTAAATCTCAACACACAGGGAAAAAAAGTAAGTTTAGACAATATTGAAGTGAGGCAACTAAAAGTTGGAATTGAAGTCTTGGCACTGAGTATGAAGTCTGAAATTTGTTCTACTTCTGAAACATCCTGGGCTCCACTTAGGAAGAGCCTATTGTGGATATCTTAATTCAATGTCTGAGGACTTCATGACTTCATTCAGGGCTTTTAAAAAGTCTATTAAATATTCCAATTGCTTTTTCAGAATTCACAATTGTCCTCTGTGACTGACTGATTTTTTGTTATTTGGTTTAGTTTGTTTTGGGTTTTTTTTGGTTTGTTGTTTGTTGTTTGGGGTTTTTTTTTGTTTGGTTTTTTTTACCTCCAGCCTCAGTAATTCAGACCTGTTAAGTGCTGGCTCATATTTTTTTCAATGCCTTAAAGAGCACTAATATTTCAGCCAGGTGCTGTAGCTAACTGGTTCAGGCTATGAAAATCCATAGGACTTCCAAAAGACCTGGCCTGTTCCCACTCATGATGCAGCTGTGCCAAGCAATTCTAACATTTTTGACTGACATGCAATGATTGGTGAAGGCAAGAGAAGGAGAGTAATATATCACCAGAGTATAGGATCAGTCAGCTACAGCAACAACAACAAAAACCAGCAACACTCTCTCCAAACTGAAATAGAAAGTAATGTCTTCAAAAGTAGACATTCACTCCTCCAGTGGGAGTCACTTGCCCAGGTTGTCAGGCACCCACGCTTTATGTACCCTATAGGGATATTGTAAAATAACTCCACAGCCATCAAGTATTTGTGCTTTTATAACTCTTAATGTTATGCAAACTCTCAGCCAGACCATGCCTTGGAAATGCCTGTACGGCCTCTAACTCTGCTTGTGTCAAAGGAGTATTTTTGCTTTTGTTACACAAGTTAAATTCACCTAAATGTGTCAAATCAGAAATGCTGGAGTGAGCTTCCTGCCAGAACTTCTGATCTCTTTGAGAGGTGGCACAGCATGTTGAGGTTAGCATGGAGGTTTGATGCATCATCTGTGTTAGTGAGGAGGGAAGTGAATAATGAAATGAAATGACTCAATGAATTTACTGATGGATTTAAACACAGTGATCAGAAATTGAAAGTGCTGGGAGTGGAAAGACAGTTCAGAAAATGAGAAGAAGCGTGAAAAGAAAATTTGTCATTTGGCTTTAGGTATTAACTTTGGGAGAGGCTGGCTAGGGGAGGTAAGGCTGGCATTCTAATGATGGATCATCAGACACCTCAGGAGAAGTTCATCTCATACACAACCTCTTCACTCAAGTCTTCAGTGAAATTCCAGTTTTAATTCCTGTCATTTATCCTTTATAGTTCAGCCTTCCAGTACCTGATGTCAGCCTACAAAGAAAGGGACTTGTTACAAAAGCATGTAGTGTCAGGACAAGGGGGAATGGCTTTGACCATGATTTAGGTGAGATATTAAGAAAAGATCCTTCACTGTGGGTTTGGTGAGGCCCTGGCCCAACTGCCCAGAGCAGCTGTGGCTGCCCCATCCCTGGAAGTGCTCCAGGCCAGGCTGGATGGGGCTTGGAGCAACTTGGTCTGGTGGAAAGTGTCCCTGTCCATGGTAGGGGAGTGGAAATAGATGATCTTTGAGGCCCCTTCCAACCCAACCCAATCTATGATCTGTGTTTCTCTGGTAATACAGATAGGTGAGTTCCACAGTGCTGAGCAGAGGAGGTTTGGCTGTCCTTGTGCAGCTGCCAAACATAAGGGAGAGGCATGACTTGTTCCGAAACCAGAGAGCAGATCTTCTGTTTGTGTCTCTAACCATTAGGAACTGATGTTTCACTGTTTGTGTCTTGGGAGATTGCAGATGAAAACACTAAGAAATAACACCACAACAAATTTATATGTTGTTATTATGTGGAATTACACAATGAGTCTTTTAAGACAACAAAGACAATTATAATTAAAGTAGCATTATAAAGACATTCCATGGCTTTTGGGCTCTCAGTTGCTTTAGTATCTGTCTGGGTTAATTGACCATATGAGAGAATTGGCCTCCAATTTATACTGTTTTAATCAAGATTGAGAACTATGCAGTAATGCTGCATCCTTGCCTGAGTCTGTAGTGTTTGAAATACAGAGTTTTACTCTGAAATGGACAGCTGCATGCTGGTGGAGATTTAGCAATTTAATAAAAAAAAATCTGCACACTCCCAATTGGTATGTGCTGTCTTCTGAACAAGAAGACACAAAACCAGGAGCTTTGATCTAGTTGTTATTTGTTGTTAGTCATGCCTTGGTTCATATCCCGATGAAAAGAAAATAGCTGGGGTTGACTGCCCACTCAGGCTATCTTTGTGGAGAGCCAACAAATGCTCTTCCTCAGCATCTTTTCTTCAAAATCACAGACATGCAATGGTGGAAAAGCACTTTTTTGGGGGAAAGGGCAACTGTGCCTCTATTTCAAGAGCAGACTTTGTTCAGAAACTGCATTATCTTTGTCTAATAGGACCCTCTCTGCTAGACAATGTTTTGGTGATCTTTCAGAAGGATCCAAATATTAATCACAGACATCATATAATGGCCCTTGGTTTGGTTGGACCTCAACCATTTGTTGTGATAGGACATTTGTATTGAGGGAGTGATAAAACCCAGGAATGTACAGAACTGTGCTGTGGGTGTAGTGCTGTTCATTCAGACTATAAAGTTTGCAATCCAAATAAATTGGTGCCTGTTTAAAGTGGGGTCAGTTTAAGAAAGGTTTTGTGTTACGTTACACAGACACTAAAATGCCTGGATGTAGAGCATAATTATTTAATCACTAAGCTTTGAGATCTTCAGATCCTGGGAACTCATAGCACTGGGATACACTGGTGGGAACTAAGGGTTTTCTAGAGGAAATCACATGGTGCTGAGGCCTTCACTGATTTTATGCCTGTGGCAAAACAAAAAAAAAAAAATCTGCAGATGTTATTCCACAAGCAGCAAGCTCACCCCAACACACAGAGGTCAGAATCTGCTGGTGAGGGCTGCTGAAGCTTCTTAATTTCTTTTCTCCTGGCCTTTGATTAACAGACTGTCAAGGTTGCTCTTTCCTTGCAGCCCTGCAGTGCTGGCAGCTGTAAGTGAGAAAAATGTTGCTTTGAATGAACTTGACTGGGCCAGTGCAGTCAGTGGTGACCCCAAGGACAGAGTGGATGTGTCTCTGTCAATGTAGTTGCTCAGAGCACTTCAATCCATATCTAAAGGATGGAGAAGGCCAAGTGCCTTGCCACAGGATGTTTCCAAAGATTGGTGCTCAAATACCATGTTTCTTGCTCACTCTGCCTTTGAGATTGGTAATCCTTGAAAACACCTGAGATTTGTCACCTGGTGTGAGGCCAACAAGCTCCTTGCTGGCCACAGGGCCAGATGGGTGCAATGATTTCTGGAGTGCTTCACAGCTTCTCAGCTTTGGTCGAAATTTTGTGTCATTTTTTAAAGGAACAAATAATGGACTCTGGTCAAACCGGGCTCTGCTTGCAGGGCACAGCCTGTGCACGCTGCTTTGACTAGTTTCAGTTGTATTGTTTGATTTTTCCTTTCCACAGAGCTTGGCACTGCAGATCAGAAAGGCAGAGGCTGGGGAAAACAAAGGCAGGGAGAGCCCAGCTAGACACAATGGCTGGTGAGAATGGCCCAAGTGAAAGGAGAAGAAGAAATGGCCTTCAGGACTGCTCAGGGGAAGTTCAGGTTAGATGTTAGGGAAAAAAAAAATAAATTACTGAATGACTGGTTAGGAATTGAAATAAGTTGCCTTGTGAAGTGGTGTAGTCACCACCTCTGGAAGTGTTCAAGAGCAATCCAGATGTTCTTGGGAATATGGTTTAGGGGTGATTAGGCTGACAGCTGGACTAAAGGATCTTGAAGGTCTCTTCCAACCTCGATTATTCTGTGATTCTGTGAATATTCATGCCCTACCCTTGTGAGTGCAGTATCATTCAAATATGAAACACAAGCAAATAAAAATGATCAGAATAGAAAGCCAGCACTCTGGCTGCTGTGTCTCTTAGGGAAAAAACAGGGAAGGTATTTTTCCATGCAATTTTTATTTTGAGAGACTGAAAACCAAATTGCCTGTAAAGTATGTTATATAAACAGGCACTGTAACATTAGCCATTGCTCTGGAGAATCTGCAAGGTGGGAGGTGACAATCAGGATGAGTGGCAAATAAAATCCTCATAAAACACTGGGGTTCCTAAAAGACTGGCCTTTTAAACTGCGTGGTTAAAATGCTGCTTGAAAGTGCTCTTGTACTAAGGGAAACCTAATGTTGCTAGCCTAGCCTGAAGCAAGCAATATCTGGATATTTTTAGCAAAAGTTTGGCCCTCCTGCTCTTTTTCCCAAGCCTTTGTGTTCATGACACTGTCAGAACAGAATGATTGCAGGAAAGCAAGTATTGTTATGTATTAGCAAAGATATCATGGAGCACTTTTTTAATCCTTAGAATCCAGGGGTTTTTTTGGTAGCTTCAGGTGATACTCTAGAACTTAGAGGTTCATGTAGAGCTGTAGTACAATTTCAGCAGCCTGGTAATATTTCATCTCATTCCTGTGATTTGTCGTACAGTTTGCATTTAATGAAAGGTAAATGAACTATAAAAGCACAGGCTTGGAAGAGAGACCCCAGGGCATTGATTTCAGTCTTCTGCAAGAGCAGGACACCAAGAAGTGCACAAAAAAAAAAAAAAAAAAAAAAAAAAAAAAAAAAAAATCCACAGGCTTATCCTCACACCAAGAAGCATTGAAATCACGTCACATTTGGGTCTGTAGTAAGTAAGCAAATGCCTTAAATGTATGACAGAAAGAGAACAGAAGAGATTGAGGGAATCACCATCTTTACACTCCTTTGATGCCAGAGAACCCAATAAAGAGATTTTCCTTGAGATTATGGAAGAGAGAAAAGACACATGAAGACAGTGAGCCAGAAACACCTCAAAATTCCTGCTTATTTTACCTAGGGGGAAAATTCCCTCCCAGGCCCAAACCTGTTAAGAGTGCAAGCCCCACACACGTCAGAGAACAGAATTCCGTTGAGAACCCCAGAAAAATCAGCCTCTCTCTCATGTTGAAATTTGGCTGCTCTTTGGTGTCCAGAGAAAGCAGGGGAAAAAAAAATCCACCAACCAGAAACTGAATTATGCAGCAAGATAAGAGAGAAATGTGAAATTCCCACTGCCTGCTGCATGTACCAGCAGCAGCCCTGAAGTCTGAGGCTTGTAGCATGAGGCTAAAAAAAGGAGTCACTGGCTACTGCCTCCCCTTGCAAACCTGCCTGGGTGTATAACAGATCATACAAAATGCTTTATTCTCAGGGAAAATCTAGGCTGATGAAAATAGAGCATGAGAGAGTCTCAGAGGGGGTGTAAGGCAGAGACATTCTGGTCAGTATTTCCACAATGACTCTGCAAATGAGTGCTGGTTTTGCTCTCTAAGACGATCAGGTAATTGTCTTAATTTCTTCTAATTTTGCCAAGACCTTGACTCCCTCAGTGCCTCTGTAATTATGCAGTTGTTATGCTGCCTGACCAGGAGTGTCTGTCATTTTTTTAGGCTGTTTTGTTCTTTCTTTGTTGAAGAGGAATGGGTCTAGGTCTTTTTTTTTTTTTTTTTTTTTTTTTTTTTTTTTACATATCCAAGCAAATACTCTGCTGGAGCTATTATTTTTAAAAAATAATTAGTAAAATGGTGGTGATAGTCAACAAGAACTTCTGAAAAAAATCCCTCAGATGGAGTGGAAGCCTTCAAGTAACTGCTTAGAATTTATTTTAATCCGAGTACAGGGTTTTAAACATATACTGGCAGCTTTGGCCAACAAATGCTGTTAAAATCTAGTCAGACTCCCTGGAGAGGATGTCTCCCTTCAGCTGCACTGCAGGAAGTGCTTCTCCTTTGTCTCTTACAAGCAAAAGGGTGAGGTTAACATGGAAAACAGCACTGCAGCATGTGTGTCCCCTGGACATACAATTTCACACCAGAGCAATAAAACTACAGCAGGGCTTCACTTTGGGCCAGGTTCTCCCACTCCTCCAGCAACCACTCCACAGGGAGTGGCTTCATTTTCTCACTGCTGTCCTCTTTCCAGCCCTTTGGTCATAAGGTCTGTGCAAAGCTCCTGCTCCTTCAGCAGCTTCAGGCAGAACCAGGGGCTGCATCTGCCCAGCTTCCAGATCCTCAGGTAGCTTGGCAGGTGCTCTATCAGCTGATCCTTGGATCTGGGGATAGGTACCAACAACCCTCACCTTCTTCTGGTCTTCCCATCAGTAACAAACCTGTTTGAAGCCATTTTGGGTGGGCAGCTGTGGTTAATTGGTCGGTTTTGGGCATCTGAGGTCAGATGTTTCCTTCAAGTGAGGCATGTTTTGGGGCAATGGGGCAAGAAGGGATCGAAGGGCATCCTGGCAGAGCCTCTGTCTCCAGGATTTCAGTTCTTTCTGTGGCCTCTCCACAGCCCCCCACGTGATTTCTTTAACACCTCTCCCTCCCTGTTTCCCCACAGGAGCCCTGGTGCTGAGCCCTGTGAAGGATAACTCCCCTTCTGTCAGCTTTGCCTGTAAGAATGGAGCAAAAAAATGGCAACAAACCATCCCATTAGTGCAGCCCCAGCTCTTCCCATGTCAGAGACAGACTGCAGCTGGCAGGCTGAGGACCAGCCTTACCAGAGCAGCAACTGAACACATGGAGGCTTAGATGTCTTCAGGACTCTCTTTCCTGCCACGCCATCCCTGAGCAGGTGTTTCCATATAAGGAATGGTTTGCCCAGAAACTTCAATGTTCTTTTCCCAGTAACCAGCCAGGTGCCAAGCAGAGATACTGCTTGGATGCCTAGACCTCAAAATCTGTTGCAAATTTCATTGGGCAAGGGGCAAAAAACCCCACCTGGACCATTCAGTACTTAAAAGACTGCACAGAGGGGCTCAATTGCTTTTTTGGACTGCCTTAGCCAGTGTTTAAGTGTTCTCTACACTGTGTTTGACTTATATTTCTTTTGTTTGTTACTATTTATTATTTTTTGTCATTATTAAAACCTTTTCTTTTACAAAGCACATCCAGAGAAGTTGTCTCACTATTATTAAGCCACTCTGGGAAGTTGCAGGTCAACCCTCAGACTTGCCTGGATTGCACTCTGGAGGAGTTTTCAGCTGAGGGGACAGCCCATGGATACCTCCCTTTTGGACACCCCAAGTGTGTGAGTGGCTGTAGGGCATGGCACAAGGAGATGCAGTGGATGGTGACCTTTACACACATTGATTTCAAAAATTCAATATATGAAACTTGTTCCTAAGATTTCTTTTTTTTTTCTTCCAGTCCAGGATTAATCCCTGTTAAAATAGCCTGCTTGTTTTAAAATGAAAAATATCTCTGCTGGTGTCACCTTATAGAAATTGCTTTGGAAAAGGCCTGAATTCAATTTGGAGGCCCGTGGCCAAATTCATCAGTGTCCAGCCTGACCGTGTGCCCACCTCTGGCAGAGAGCCAGGGCAATATAAAATGCCTGTCCTCCTCCTTTTGTGCAAGAGGCCTCAAAAAGGGGCTGATGCTGCACCAGGGACATCCAAACTGCTTTTATCTGAGGAGATACAGCCTGTCAGTGGTGCTCCTACTCCACTGCCTTTCCTTCTTCCTCCCCTCCTCTCCCTATAGGTTGCTGTGAGATCTCACCTCCTCCCACGGTCTCACTGGTGTCATAATGCACACTTGGCATCAGGCTGAGCCTCCAAAAGTGGCTGCAAGGCAGCAGGGTGGCTGCTGGAGCAGGCATTTGCTTGCAAGGTGGATCTGTAGAAGGGAAGGGAGCAACTGAATGGTGCAGGAATCAGCCCTATCTCTCCCTCACTTGGAGCTGGATTTTCCTTAATCCAAGTTGGATTGGATTGGAATAGAATTCCAAAATCCAAGTTCTTCACGCTAAGATTTTTAAATTTTTTTCCATTTACGTAAGCAATGCATTAAGTCTTGCCAGTGAATGATTTTGCTGAAGGTGACAAAAAGAACCAGCAGCTAAAGTTTGGAAATTGTGCTTGGTTACTGGGAAAGGGGTGGCTGGTGAGTGGTTGGAAGGAAAATGAGGGATCAGGCCTTGAAGGTTCCATACCCAGCTCTGATTCAGCTGGGAATGCATGAAAAGTTTCTTACCCTCTTTGTGCCTTGGGTTATCATAGTGATACACAATGGTACTTGGTTATCTCCAGGGCATTTAGGAGATTTATGAATATGAGGCTTGAAAAGTACACTGCCATCAGACAGTGAGGGATATTACTGTCTACAGATGCCAAAAAGCATTTGTAGCCTCAGCACTCCTGGTGAAGGCTGAACACAGAAAATGTTGAGAAACAATAATAATAATAACAATGAAAAAGGAAGCTGTTATATTTTCCCAAACCTGAAAAAATATATGGTGCAGTTGTTTTTGAAGGCTTTGGCCATAGTTTAGGGTAGTTTAACCACTGCTAATCTTATCCTTGGAGAATAATTTTTCCACTGCAGGTGAAAAACAACCATATGCTATTCATTGCTTCTTATATGGCATTTGCAACAGAGTCACTGCACAAAGAAAAGCAGTGCAAGGTGAAGGAAAATCCAGGCTTCAGCCCCCAGAAGGAGAAACTGGGGAGCAGCATAGTTTTCTTCATGAGACAAGCTGCTTCCTCAGCAGGCTGGGAGAAAAGTGTTCAAGTGGAAAATCATCCCTTTAAATACCAGAATTGTAGGCTCTAATTTTAGGATTTTTAGGTTTAACTGACTGACTGTAGTCATTACAATACTCCATTTTTAGGCACTGCAGGTATTGTAAGTCTGATCCTCTTGTAACACCCTGTTGCTAGGAAAGGCTGCGTTTGATTCCTTTTCAGGCAGTTCAGATGGCAGTGAACAAAGTCAAGCAGGCTTACAAAGCAGAACTTATCTGCAAAACATTCCCCAAGTTGAACTTGTGCTCTCTGTCCCTTTTTTGACTCACAGGAGTGGAGAACAAGCCTGGCTGGGGCTGTGATGGAGGAGTGAAGTGGCAAAGAATAGTGTGCGGCTTTGATTGCTGCTGGCTGAGTGCTACAGATGTTGGGGTCTGACTGTCTGTGGAGTGGCAGGCTGAAAACTGGGAACAGTTTTCCCTCCAAAGAGAGCAGCAGGATTTACTCACAGGCTTGGAGGTGTACAGACAAATTCACTGCTGGAATGGCCCTGCAGTTTGGGGAAGACAGGACTGCACGCCCTGTTGGCATCAGTGACACAAAGCTCGTGGCAGTGGGGAAGTGCCACAGCCCAGTCTGTAAGTCTTCCCATCCTTCCTGAATATTCTTCGCTTCTGGAGGACCATCTGAGCTAATTATTCTCTTAGTTTAGATTGACTGCCCAGTGAAAATTTGATGCAGTACGGTGGGAGCAGGCCAAATGGGGCAGCAGGAGATACAGGAGATGTGAGGCTTGGTGGTGTGTCCTCAGAAGGGACTGCAGCAGGAAGGGTTTAATTTTGAGACACACACACACAACTGAGGCTGGATCCCTTCATGCTGCCGAGGACTCTCCAATTCCCACAGGGTTCCTGCTGAAGGAAGTTTCTCCTGTCCAGGTTCAGACAGGCATCCCAGGAAGCCTGGCAGGCAGGATGCATGCTGCATGAGTTAAATAAGCATGGTGGAGCATCTGCTGGCACTAATAATACAATTCAGACTTGAAATTCAGAGTTAAGGGAAGCCTTTGACATATTCCTCCTTGTAGGTATCCACCAGAGACATGGAAATAAAAATACACATGGAAAAGTCAGAAATTTCTTGTTGCTTTAGGTGTATTTTAATTTGTCGCTCGGTAGGGAATGTCTCAGCCCTTCAGTTTGCTGATGTAACTAAAATTATTACTGCTTCAACTCTGAGTTTTGGGGTTTTTTTGTGGTGGCTCTGGAGCTAAGAAACTCAAAAGAATGAAAGCACCACCTTCCAGCAAATTATTATTGCTTTGTTTATAACCAATAAGTCCATGTGAAAAAGGGGATCAGTCTAAAAAAAGGAGGAAAGAGAGAATTTGAGCAGTTTTACAAAAGGAAATGGGACACAGAAGTTGAGGATCCTCTGAGCATGGAGGGGTGCTGAAGGCTGCAAACAAATGTAGTTGTTTGCTTCCTTCATTTATCATGGTGTGAGGAATTTGTCCCTGTCCTGTGTGATAGTTGCCTGCAGCTCCTTGTGAGTTGTAGCTCAATCAATATCCCCTGTGCTCCTCTTTCCAGTCTGTGCAGGGGAAATCAGTGTCTGCATTTCTTCCTTGTGTCATTGGAGTGGGGATTGCTTTGTGTGCTGCAATTGCAGAACATTTCTGGCCAAGTTGCAAAATACTGACGTTGGCATTCTACAGAGCGAGGTTCAGGAGCTTTGGGGCTTTGCCCCAAACTTTGGAATCAAAGATTACAAAGCAGCCTCTTGCCTGGCGTCCCATCATGTCCAGGACAAGCAAGACAGTGACACTGATGGAAGGGCCTTGATCAAAGTGTCCCTTAGCATGTTGTTGGTGCTCAAGGTCATTCATAAGAAAAATTTTGGTGGGAAGCAGAGATTTGGTGGGCTGGTGTCCAAATCACTGGATGGTACTTTGGGACAACCTGTCCGTGGGTTTTTTCAACAGTAACATCGGAGTCTCAATCCTCACAGCATCTTTGCAATAGGAAAGGGTGACTTGACCTGGATGCAATTGCATTTCACTGATGATGTTTCACTTTCTGTAATCCTGGAGAGAGAAATGTCTGGTCTGGCTGCTGCATCCTGCTCTTAAATGTCTCCCTGAGAAGCCTCATTCCTAAGAGCTGGGAATGTGAGTCTGGAATCAGAAATCAAACAAATCCTTGGCCTGCTTTGGACCTTCAGCTCACTCAAAACCAGGCCTAGGCTTGTAATCTCTCTTGCTATATCTTCTTGATTTGTAGAAGGAAAGATCAGGGTAATTTTATGTGTGCACTTTTCTGTTTATTCCTTGCTAAAGCCATCCTCAAGTGACCATTCATTTTGTATTTGATGTGTTTGAGCATTTCCAGCACACTCACCACGACTTCTCTTGTCTGAAACAGGATTTTCAAATTCTTCTACTGCTGCAATGATCTTTTAGAGTAAACACATGTTTTGTGTCAATTTGGTGCATGAGGCAAAGGGTGCCCAATATTCATGCTCCTTTCCTTCCTCCAGCAGTGGTCATCCTCTGTTTACCCTAATGTGCTTCCTTCCCACGCTACTGGGGGTCTGCAGTTTTGTATCTGGTTATGGATTTGTGCTGCCACTTCAACACACAGATTTTTCTGTTTTGATTTTTGTTTTTTTTTCACTCCACCGATCGACTGATTTTAGTAGCGCTGGGAATCCATCAAAGGAAATTAATTCAGTTTAATATATTCAATGTGTTTGTTAGAAGACCCTTTGTTGTGTTTGAATAATTGGAAATGGCTCATTTCACCACCACTCTCAGGTCCTGACTCCATCATTTTGAGTCAGATATAGAGATTTAAAGGTAAGTTGAAGCCAGTAGCTTATCAGACTGTATTCCTGATGGAGCCAAAGTGTGGTAATAAATTGTTCATAAACCACATCACAGAATGCTCCTTATTTTGTCTTTGAATTACATCACTGTCTCCCTAATTGGCTTTGATAGTGATGTGCTTATTTTAGGACACTTCTGTTGAGTGAAGAATTTTCTGTCTTCCACTTCAATATAAATGTACTATCTGTAATTCTGTTGCACTCTGTTCAAGTTTTATTCCAATGCCGTGGAGGACATTAAACCAATTTCATTGCATTAGTTTCTGCCTGTCTGATTTCCGCCCCAATTCTGGGGGCATGAAGCAAATCATTAGTCAGAAGTAAACTGAAGAAATATAAAATAACTATTAAAATACTTTCTGAAAAGTAAATGTCAGGTCCATGCAAACGTTTTGCCCTCAGTGGGTTCATTGGGCTCATCTCTGTTGAGCAGGGGTGAAGTTTGTCCTCACACCAACCACAGATGTAGCTCAGCTGTCAGCACCTGACATGAGGCCCTCACAGCCAGGAGAAAATCCATCTGGATCAGCTCCAGGCCACACAAAGGCATCTGAGTGTCCAAACCTGGGAGCCACAGTCGCTTTCTCTCCAAGCTCTTCTTCCACTGCTCTGTAATTCCTGTGCTTCTGGCCACTCCATGCCTCAGGTGTCTTGGTTTGGAAAGACAGGTGTCTGCCAGGCAAAACTGGAGCTTCCCTTGGAATGGAGAATATAAATCCCCTCCCTCCAAATTATTATAGTTTTGCAAATAGGGGCTTTCAGGTAAAGATATGGGAATAGGAATAATGGTCCTTTATTAGGAGTATTAAAAATACAAATGTAGTAGTACAAACAATAAGAAAAAAAAAAATCCTAGAAACACTGACAGAGTCAGAATATGACCTGACACCTTGTTGGTCAGGGTGTTGGGAGCAGTCCAAAATAAGTCCTCCTGGAGGGACAGATGTGGTTCTGTTGGAGCAGAGATGATCCTGTAGAAGGATGCAGTTTTCCTCTGAAGGTCCAGTGGTGGCAAGATGGGTCTGGTCTTCCTCTGGGAATCCAGTGCAAACAGGCTGTCCTGGTGCTCAGAATCTCAGGTTTTATCCAGGTAGGAATGCTGGCCTCCCCCCCTTGGGTGGAGGATCTCGCAATGGGATGATGATGTAATTTCATCAGCCATGCAGTGAGCCTTGATGGCCCATGAACAGCAGATATCCCCTGGAGGGAGGATGGGTGGTGGAAGAGATAAAGTAACACTGCCCCACCTGCTTTTTACAGCTGGCTCTAACAGAAGGCATTCACCCCATCCCCCCAGAGCCATGAGGAAAGAAACACCTCCCCAACCCGTTTCAACAGATGGGAAATAGAATACATCTTGCATTGAACCCAAGACACCAGAAAAGGCAGTGAGTGAGTCCCCATCCTCCCCCACTCCACAGTAGCCAGGTGTCTCTGGTGCTCTTACATAGCCAGCTGAGGTGGAATGGAACCCCTCTGAGCAAAGACCTGCAGCCCAGGTTATTTCATCCTTTGACTGTTAGTTGAGGCAACTGCCCTGCTGAGTGTGTCACCAAACATAAAATTTTGGAGGCCCAAACACAATAGTTTAGTCAAGGAAGTGTTGCCCTTTCTTATGGATACAAAAGGAACCTTCTGGCCACCTCAGAACACACATTCAAGGGTTAAGCAGGGCTGGAGAGCAGACAGGCTGCAGCAGTTCTGGGACTTGAGCAGAATTTAGGCTGCCTGGATGTCACCTGCAGGATCTGATCAAGGAGACAAAAGAAGTGTGTTCCCCATCCATCCCCGCCGTTTTCAGGATCAAGTGCCCTCTCTTGAGACTGGGAAGGGTTTGTCTGAAGTCTCACTCAGTTTCTGCACATTCAGAAATGGACACATCATGTGGCAAAAAGATGAAGTGTTCAGAAACCAATGTACCAAGTCGTAAGAAACATAGCAATGAAACTATTGACAGCTGCAGCCAACAACTCCTTAGAAAGTTGTGGTAAAGTCAGAAAATTCCCTTTGTGTCTGGCTGAAAATGGGGATACTGTGGGCTGACCTCATCCTGCTGAGCTTTGCCAACCAACAGAGAGCAAGGAGTCGGGAAACCACTGATCTCCTCAGTTTGTTAGGCATCTCTCCTCTCTCATTGCTTTCATCCCCATTTTCTATGACTTCTATGAAGGGCAGGATGCCTGACTTTTTCGTCTGTGGTGTCCACTGCCCTGACTCTTCCCTCTTCCTCTTCACTGCAGGATTTTACATTTGCTTTATGCCTTTTAAGGCAACTTGAGTTCCTCATATGGGGAGCAGCCCTATTCCGAGCTTGAGATTTCCTTGGCTCAGATGTTTTGTGAAAGGAAAGGAGCAGATTTTTTCCTGGTTTCTCACTACCTTTAGTGTTCTTGCACTGCAGATGTTGTTGCAGCTCATGAAAAGCCTGAATAAATGATCAGTCAAGTGTTTTTTGGGGACAGATATGTAGCCCACACATAGTCTCGTGGGTATTAAAAAAGGTTAAGGAAATCTGAGAAGTCTTTGGAGTCCACGAAGAGGAGCTCATCTGGAGTTCCAGAGTTCCTCCTGGAAAGGTGAGGAACAAAGCAGCTACAAAGCAGATTATCTCCAGAGGGGCCAGGAAGAATATGTAATCCTTCTACAAAATAGTAGGTCTGTTATCTTCATAGTGCTTCACTCTGGAGTGGTATCCTGGCTTTCAAAAATCCTTTGTAAATTGAATTTGTGCAGATGCGTGCCCTAGGAAACCTCTCAGGAAAACAAATAGGTGGCTTTTTTGTGCTTTCTGTCCTGTAAATACAGTCAGCCTGCACTTTCCTTCTGAAAATGGTGCAGAGTTCAATAGTTCAAATGAATCAGAGTGGCACTCACATTATTTATTTCAGCCCTGTAGGATGAGCTTGACACAAGGTATTAATTACTGAGATCTGTCTCTGTGTCAAACACAGAAATCTGATTCTGACAAGTGAAAAGGGAAACCACTATTTGCAAATTTCTCTCGAAAGCTACCTCCTTTCAGGGGTGACTGCTGGATGTCACTTCCAGCCTGTGTTTGTCACAGTACAGGGGTTTATGGTCCAAAATTCTTGATCATAAAGAGATTTTAGTCAAGGTGTACCTCAGCCCAGAGCAATTTGTAGGGAGCAGTGTCATTGTGAGGATGGGATGATTCTTGGCTCACAGAGAAGCATGCTGAGAGCCACGGGCCACTTCAGGGAAGGACAAGGATGGCAGACACCCCACTGCACTGTCAGGTGTACAGAACATCACAGCACCCTCTGGTCTATCCATTCTATCACAGACCCAACACATGACTCCTTCACATGTACAGTATGATTAATATTGTGCAGGTCACCTCTTGAGCTACAGAGATGGAAAGCACTTGAGTCAGATATTTATTTTAATTTTCCTTTTTGAGCTCCCATGTCAATGTAGAGACAGCCAAAAGATCCTTTGACAAGCCCCTCGTGAGGCATTACCCCCAGCACGCTGGAGGTCTGTGCTGTGCCATCCCAGGGTGATTAATGTGGCTCTTGGGCACATCCAAGTCTGAAATTCTAGGAGAGTTTTGCTTGCAGAGGGGGAATTGTGTGGAGCCACCCTCGGTTGAGTTTGATCAATGCAGGGAGAACTCTGGATGGCATTTCCTGCTCTCCATCTCCAGTAATTGACTGGATGTGTTGATATGAAGATTTGGCAAGAATTTGATACCAGAAGTTGTTGCCCTGTTTTTCTCTGTTCTTCTCTGTTTTTCTGAAGTTCTATTTCAGCCTTCTGTGTTTACCTTTTGAGATGGAGTTTTCCCACGCACTCTTCATGTAAACAAATGATTGTTTTGCATTCCTTTCTGTAGGAGGAGAGAACTGATGGACTGTTGGGTTGACCAGTGAGGTTGGAGAGGACAATTTTCTTCCTCCAATCCATGGTCACTGTTGGAATTCTATAAATGTCAAGGTCTGTAAATAAACTGCCCCATTTTTTCCTTGGACATCTCAGCATGTGAGTGTTGTTTCTTTTGTGTCGTATTGCGACAAGAAGTTATAAGGTTAATGTCTGCAACTGAGTTGCCATATATCCCCAACCCTAATGAACTACCTGTGTGCCTTCCTGATGCCTTTGGGTGGAAAGCCAGAGTACATCCAGTAAATAAATTGCTTTCCACCGCTGCCTTCAAGTCTGCTTCCTCCAAATGAGCACAGACATGAAACACAGCTGTGAACCTATGCCGCAATCTTTCATTTTAATTTGGGTTTTTAACCAAAGCAATAGTCTTCCCAAGGCTTGCTTCATCACAGTTCAAAGGTGTTCAATAGAACATTAACTATTGCTAGTGCAGCTCCTCAGATTTTTGGCTTGCTGGGAGAGCTGCTTGTGGCTGCTTTGCATTCAGAGCTTGCTGTGCGTTGCTTGGGCTCATTCCGCCTCCTCACAGATTCATATTTAAGTGTGGTCATCTCTCAGAAGGAAGGCTAAGTTAACTTGCTGAAAAAGCAAAGAGCTTTCTCTCCACAGAACGAAATTGCAAGTCTCTTCCAATCTCATTTACGTGGCTGTTATACCAGTGTGGACACCTGATTTACAACGCTGGCCTGATTTACAGCTCTCCGAGACCAGATTTAGCCCTAAGAGTTTTTTGAATTAATGCAAGTGGAAACATAGCTGGAGGAAAAAAAAAGAAGAAAAAAAAAAAAAGTGGAGGAAAATGCACTGTAATGGTTGCTAATGAGAGGAATAATTATGGGTAACTGGTGATCCAATATACAACATCACTGAGCTGAAGTAGTGACATTTGGATTTATGTTCAGGTCGTTAGGGCACTGCTGCACCTCTCTCATGGAGAAATGCTTAGGGAGCTGAAAAACTCATCAGGCAAGTGCCAACCCCCTTCCTTTTGGGTTTCCAACCTGGTGGGAGGAAAGAGAACACTGACTGGCATGCTCTGGTTCTGAAGATGTTGGCTCCAGACACTGCCTGGCTGACTCTTACTTTTCATTTTTCATTTAGATCACATTGCATTGCCACCTAGCCCATGAAGTCAAGAGTCCCAAGTTAAGTAAATAAATACATTTTCACATTTACTATTAACAAAAAAACTCTCCAAATATGCTTTTCTATGGGAACAGATGGTTTGATCTTTTCTGTGTCTGCAGAATGTCTTGTTTTGGTAGGATATGGTCATTATCTCTGTTGTTTTTGTTAAGCTTTTGCATTCTGCCAGTTTTCAGAATTATCACATCTTGGGTCGCATTGGAACCCAGCTCTCTGACTGCAACAAAGTGGCTTTACCAATTATTTTCATGATTTCTTAAAATACTTGCAGCTTTCATTCCAATTTGCAATGAAATGGTGAAATTTGCTGGGCCTAGAAACTGTCATAAGCTCTCATTTTAAATCAATGGGCCAAGGGACACAATTTAAAGCACAAGATAAATAACTTGCACGCACTGCCTGCACTGGAAGAAGATGGATTATGTGTGTTTCCTTCTCTCATCTTTGTCTTGTAGACCCATCTTGCTTGATGGACTGCCAAGCAAGGGCTGCAAATGTGCTTTAGACATCCTTCAGTGGCATTGCTTTTCTCCTTCCTGACCAGTGGGATTTAACTCACAATGTTTAGCACAGAGCTGCACACTCCATTTGGTACAGCTTCAAGAGCACAATAATTACAGGAATAAATCACCAATATCTGCACCGTGTTGGTGGAAACTAAGATTATAAAGCACTAGAGAACTGCAAACACTGGCAGCTAGAGAGGATGGTGCTGGAAGGCAGTCTGTCTCTAAAGTTACCTCCCTAAGGAACAGAGTTAATTATCATAATAATACAGTTATTCTTTCATTTCTTTGGGGACTAGAATTTCTTTGGGGACTCAGACCCCCCTTTGGAAAGGGGTCTGAGCTGGGATATAGGCAGAAAAAATCTAGAAATTACCCCAAATAGAAAAACTGTGGTGCTCAAGATACTCCCTTCCAGACATGAGAGTATGGAGGATACTTTTTCCTAACCCTCTCAAATATAATTATGTCTTGATCTTTGAAAATACTCCAGCTTATTGTTCCTGTAGAAAGTAAAGGAGTTTAAAATGCCCAAAAAATTGTTTATGTCTGCTATGAAAATATCATTTTTATGATCTTGGTCCTCTTGAAGGAGTCACAGCCAGCCCAGATTTACAGATAGATTCAATATACAACAAATTTAGTTTGGATTGCTTGAAAACCTGCAAGCTTGGCTCTCTTGCTGACCATACTCCTCTCGTCCCAGCTGTGGCAATATTCAGTATTGGAGCAACACATATTTGTGGAAGGTGCCTCCAAGTTGTGGCTCCACTCAGCACCACCAAAGAGCTCTCCAGAAAACTTCATGGTGTGTCTACAGACACCCAGCTTTTGGGATTTTTTGGCTTGACAGGGACTAAAGAAAAGATAACCTCAGCTACAGAGCAGAGGTAAATTTATTATGGGCAGTTATGGACATTACATCTATGACCTTGAAAGTTTATGGAAAGGTTCTGCATTTCCCTCATGTTTCTTGAAGGAGTTATAGAATCATAAAAACCAAGAATGGTTTAGGTTGGGAGGGACTTTAAAAATCATCCAGTTCCACTCCCTTGTCTTGGAGAAAGACACCTTTTACTAGATCAGGTTGCTCAAAGCCCTGTCCAACCTGGCCTGAAACACTCTCAGGGATGGGGCAGCCACAGCTTCTCTGGACAACCTGTACCAGGGCCTCACCACCCTCAGAGCACAGATTTTTTTCCTAATATCTAATCTAAACCTACTCTCTTTCAGTTTGAAGCCATTCCCCCTTGTCGTGTCTCTCCACATCTCTCCCGTAGGCTCCCTTCAGGATATGGAAGTCTGCATTTGGGTCACCCCAAAGCCTTCTCTTTTCCAGGCTGAATAACCCCAATGCTCTCAGCCTTCCCTCACAGCAGAGCTGCTCCATCCCTCTGATCATCTTGGGGGCCTCCTCTGGACTCTCTCCAGAAGTCCAGTGTCATTTCTGTGCTGGGGATCCCAGAGCTGGATGCAGCACTGCAGGTGGGCTCCCAGCAGAGGGGCAGAATGCCCTCCCTGGCCCTGCTGCCAGCTCTGCTGGGGATGCAGCCCAGGGTGGGATTTGCTTTCTGGGCTGAAAATGCACATTGCCAGCTCCTGGCCAGCTTCTCACCCACCACAGCTCACCTCACCTTACAGGAGGATCTGCCACGGCTCGTTCTGGTTTGTCTTGGTTTGGAAAGACAGGTAATCACCAGGGAAAGCTGGAGTTTCCTTTGGAATGGAGAATGTAAACCCCTCACCCCCTCGAAATTATTATGATTTTGCAATTAAGGGCTTTGAGGTAAAGATTTGGGAATAGGAATAACAGTTCTTTACTAGGAATATTTACAATACAAATGTAGTAGTAAAACAAACAAACAAACAACAATCCTAGAAACTCTGACAGAGTCAGAGTCAGAGCTACAACCTGACACCCTGTTGGTCAGGGTGTTGGAAGCAGTGCCAAAGTGAGTCCTCCTGGAGTGGCAGTGGTTCTGTTGGAGCAGAGATGATCTTGTAGAAAAGGGTCCAGTGATGGTGAGAAGGGTCCAGTGATGGTGAGAAGGGTCCAGTCTTCCTCTGGGAAATCCTCCGGTGGAACCAGATCCCTGGTGTTCCTACGTCTCAGTTTTATCCAGGTAGGAATGGTTGGCTCCCCCCACTGGGTGGAGCATCTCATAATGGGATGATGGAATGTGTCCTGTCCTTGGTGAGCCTCAATGGCCCATTAGCAGAAAATATCCCCTGGAGGGAGAACAGGTGGTGACAGAGATAACAAACACTGCCCCACCTGGTTTTAACAGTTGGCCCATTATCAAAAGGCAGCCGCCCCCCTTCCCCCCAGAGTTACAAGAGATAAAGAAAAACATTTCCCCAACTGCTTTCAACAAATTAAATAGAATACACATTTTTTGTTCCATTAACCCAAGACATGGTTCTAGCCAAGAATGGAAGGTCAGAGCAGGAAGAGTGATAGCCGGTAAGGCACAGCAGATCAGAAATTTGATACCTGCAAGGGCTTAGGCAGCCCTCAAGCATAAGGAGTGACTTTCTGCTCTTTTCAGTTGACTGCAGTGAATGAGGACTGTCTCTGGCCTGTTGGTACAGATTTAGACTGTCTTGCCAAGGAAAACCTTGTTACCTGTGTGAAACTGTGTAGTGTCCAAATAAAACATGTAATAAATGAGAACAAGTGCCCAGCATTTGTATGACCAGGCTGGCTTTTTTCTTTCTGTGATAAATACCAATGCTGAAAAGCAAACAAGAATCAGAATCTACTCTCTTCTCCAAAATTTAGGATAACAGAGTTTCCAAACTATTTAAATTTGGAACCACTCAAATGCAAAAAAGACATCAAAACCAATATAAAATATTCTATAAATATAGTTCAATATGGCTTATTCATTTTGCTTTGATTAAAGTAAGAACAAATTTCTTGTGACATTTTCAAAACAAAATGGGACAACCTCAATAAGTCATTTCCTTTTTTTTCCCTATCTAATAATAGTTCGAAAACAGTATCTAGAGAAGCATTTCACTTGCAGTGAAACCTGCAGGGAGAATTTCTTCTGGCTAAAATATATCAACCAGCTCTGGGATTGAAAATATCTGGATTAACATTTATTTTACAGACAGATCCATTTTCATGCAGGACCACCTGGCTGGTGAATACCAGGAGATAAAGGAGTGAATGACAGGAGATAAAATCAACATATACAAATCTCAGGACAAAGGTTTCTGTCACAAATAAATCAATGTCCCAGCAGCACATAAATGGAAAGTGGAAGAGGAGAGACCTTAAGGCCTTGATCGTGTGACTGTTAGGATTCAGGTTATGCTGATGTATGAAAAATGTTGTCAGGGAACAATAATTCTCTTTACTTTGGACTAGATAGATGAGGAAGTATGAAATCTTGTGCTAGTTTTCTGAGCTGGTATTTCACGTGCATGGGGAAGTGTGAAATTCTCGGTGTCAGTCAGGAATGAAGCTGTAGGGGAGAGAAAATCTAAGGCTCAGCCAAAACTTTTAGAGGGGCTGGTGAGACTGGATTGCTAATGGGATCTTATTTGTGCAAGGATAATCCAGAAACATCTGTTGTCTCTTTGATGCCTCTTCAGAACTGGGCATCCAAAAAGTGAGGAGAACATCCCAATTTAGTAAACCTTTGTCTTAGTGATTAATTCTAAACTCTTCCTGGGGGAGGAAGTGGTCACCAATACCAAGGTGGGGTTGGCCTCTTCTCTCAGGCAACCACCAACAGGGTGAGAAGAAACGGCCTCAAGCTGTGCCAGGGGAGGCTCAGGTTGGACATCAGGAAAAATTTGGTCATGGAAAGGATTGTTGAGCATTGGAATGGGCTCTGGTGGAGTCAACCATTCAAAAAACAGCTGAATGTGGCACTTAGAGTCATGGTTTAGTTGACAAGGTGGTGATCAGTCAAATGTTGGACTCAATGATCTTGGAGGTCTTTTCCAACCTAAATGATTTTATGATCCTGGGTTTCTCTGGACAAAAGAAATTGTGGATTTGTAAGTAATTAAAATATTGGCAACAGTGATTTACAAGAATAAGTAAGCAAAATAAAGATTACCTTTTTGTAGGACTTTTTTAGCACTTTGCTTTCCCATTTTCAGACACCTTTTCCTAAGAACCATTAGTTGTTGCCCAGAAGTGGACTTTAACAAGATTATTAGTGTGGTGTCAAGTGACATCAAGTGGTCATTTGAAGAAATCTTCCCATCAAAGCAGTGGCCTTGGGTTGCCCTGGAGACCCCCAGAGGCTGAGACTCACAGAAATGTAGTAAAAGTTCAGTACTGACCCACGGAACTGAACTAAAAATGATTATTCATAAATGTGTCCTCTATGCATGTACTTTGTGCAGTCCATCAAGGACCACCCACTCCCCATGATTCTACTGAGACAAGTATTTGGGAAACAAATCCTTAAAATTGCTGGGATTTCTCTACTCCCTTGGACAGCTGTAGCTGTTTGGCATCAGCCAAAAAATTCCTAAATATACTGAGAAAGAGCTTCTTCCAATAAACTTCATACTGTAACTTAGATCCATGGTCTTGCCCTGGTTTGTGTCAGAAGCATCTGAAATGGACTTCTGTAAAATGCAGGTGGGTCACGTTCTGGGGGAATGGGTGAAAACCAGGCTTGTTAGATGAGCAGCCTGACCTAGGAGGCTCTTCTTGAGCATGGGAGTGTGGGACTAGGAGGCTTCCAGGGATATTTCCAGCCTCAGCCATCACATAATCTTCTGTTTGGGTGCAACAATACTGAAACTTTTGTTTTGAAAACACTTTTGTGTGTTGATTTGCCGTTTGAATTTATTCCCCCTCAGTATGACCTTATGCTTGTAATGTGGTTTCAATCTGCTAAAGTGTAGTTTTTCCTAGTGTAAAAACACTTTCACAAAACTTTCACCTGCTCCAATTCCCAGAGCTGCTGTGTGAAAAGCTCCCACATCCATAATAATCTGCCCAGCTCTGAAGGCAGAGACACCAGTACTTGAAACATTGCTGTCTACACCAGTTCTAGATTCCTTCCAAGCCTGATGTACTCCTAAGTAGATTCTGTGCATGTTTTTTTCATGGAAGCATAGGACAAAATAAATGTTTTAAGTTCATCTCAGTTATTCTCCATGAAGGTTGTTGCTGTCTTGAAACCTCAGAGTTCTGGTAAAAATTAATTGCAGCAATTTTTAAATGTTCCTTTCTATTTTTTACAAGTACTTTAGATTTAATAAACCCAGTACCTAGACTAATGCCATCTCATCCATTTCCCTGGTTTCCCTTGTGATGCCCTGGTGGCCTTGTGCAGCTTTAGCCTTTTTTTTTTTTTTTTTTTTTTTCAGCTGTTAAGGTCATATTCCTAAGTATGTAATAGCACAGAAGTGAGCAGCATGCTGAAAGTGCTGTTAGAAGTTGTGAATTGAAATCACTTATAGCATTTGTTGTATTTGTATTCCTGATTTGTTCATCATCTTTTTCTTCAGCCTTTCAACCAAGGCATATTGAAATCATCTGAGTATTTGTATTTGACATGAGAGCCTCTCTGTCTTTAGAGGTTTAAAAAAAGAGGTCGCTTGACTAGGAAGTAGGAATATTGGTACATTCTGGCAGCCTTTCTTATGCCATGGGGATAATTTCTACCAAAGAATTATGGTAGAATTCTTTGTGCCACTGATAATTTAAAAGAAAAGAGGTCAGAAGTTACCTGCTCCTTTGGAAAGGAATAGTGACAAGGTTTAGTGCTCTGTGGTGATGGGATGGCTTCAGATCCATCTGAGAAATGTACTTTTGTGCTGTTAGACATGATCTTCCATGGGACCTTGCTTCCAGGTCCTGAGTGGGGTCTGCAGGTGTGAGGGCCTGCAGACGATCTCTGATGCTCATACAGCTCCCGGGACAGAGTCTGTTCCCACCATATCAAGGTATCTTGTGGATGTTTCCATCCCCAAGTGATGGTTGAGTCCATCAAGACACAAAGGGACCTGTTTCTTCTCTTGTAGCACAGAGATAGCTGTGGCAGCTCTCCAGTTCCTTCTTGTTCCAAAAGGCAGAAACCCTGGAAAACGGAGTCACTTCATTTTTGAAAATCACCAGAAAAGGCAGACCTCGGTGCTGAAAGTGTGTCAGGTGTAGCTCTGAACTGAGCAGGCAGCTCCAGAGAGAGCCACTGCCCTCCTCCCTGGTTTCTAGATGTTTAGCCAATCTTTGGTAGGAATGAGAATCCTGGTATTAGGAACTGTAGTTTTGCTTTCAGGCAGAAGAAGAAATGTCAGGCGGCAGCAGGAAGAGAGTGATTGCAAAGGGTTGCTGTTGGGCAGAATTTCTCTGACTTTTAATTCTGAACTTGGGGTCAATTTTTGATTTGTCTCCTGCTCTGCTCACCCTCCCCCACAGCAATGAAGCAACTTTAAATGCTACTGTACAAGTGGCAGACTCACCTAGGAAAAGATTCCCTGTTCTACCATGCAAATTCAGACTGTGGGAAGCTTTGGCTCAGTCCCTTTGTGTCATTTTCCAGATATCAGTTCTTTTACTGCAATTCATCCCACTTCAGCTACTGAATCCAAACTTTACAGAGGTTTGGCAGTGCTTCCTGTCCCAGTGTACTCACATTTCCATGTGCAATTACATTTGTATCAGTCATTGATCAAAATGACTGATACAAATGACACTCAAAATGTCACTTTACCATTTTTGCAGTCGCCCTCCTGCGAATTTTCCCTTCCCACTTTGAATTTCTCCCAGACATTTCAGTCTCTTTGAAACCTCTGTTTTTACAGGAGCAGCAGTGCTTTTCCCAACAGGTAAAATTATTTCCATTCCAGGTATTTGCTGAGCAGTTAATAACCATGTCTCATAAATCAAATGACCCAGCACTTTCTGAAAAGGAAACTTTTCTATAGGTGGGAATGTGTCAGTATTTTAATTAAATGCAAAACAATACTCATTACATCTAACAGTGCAAGTAGAATAGGCTTACCATTTATCCAAATAAATGAGCAAACAGTCCAAATCCCAAAGCAACAGAATGAAATGAAATTAAGCTGCCTGTGATGGTCTCCCCCCTAAAATAATCATTCCTGGTCACTGTATCACAGGTGCTTCCATTTTTCAATTTATTTCTTAATTACATTTTCCTTTCAGAGTTTTTTCCCCGACTTCAGATGTCATAATTCATCTATCACTTTTCCTTCCTTTCTAAAAGTTACCTTGGACTCAGTCAGAAGTGGGAGAGGGAGAGTGAGAGGGGGCACTGATTGAAATGGAATAACAAATGGAAAAGTTTCCAAAAGGTAAGGAATGAATAAAACAAACAAACAAACAAACAAAACCCCAGTCATAAGTACAAAATATCAGCAAAACATCCTCTGGTTGAGTCAATTTTGTCCTGCACACTATTAAACTACTTCCACAGAGGAGACACTGAAGGTTTGGCTTGCAAAGCACAAAGGGACAGGTGACAAGGCACTGCTGCAGGGGGGATTTCAGGCACTCAGGTGCAGCATTTGGGCACCTGTGGGGAGCTGCAGGCAGGGGGATCCACAGCCAGGAATTCACTCCTGGCAGTGGAGTCTTGGAGTGGCTGTGCTGGGTCACTGCCTTGTGCAGGGAGCTCGCTCTCCAGCATCACAGATTCAATGTAGTCCAACCACACAGTGATGTCCCACCCTTTGCCAGGCTCCTAGGGAGTACCTGTGCTGCTAAATGAAAGGCTTGGAACCAGCCTAAGTTCTGGACATCTCTTGTCAGCGTTGCTTAGCTGATAATTCACTTTCCAACTCTTGTTGTTGACCCATGCAACTCACTACTAGACAAATTCAGGAGAGAAAGGGTGAGCTCTAAACAGCAGAGATGTGAGCCAGATGCTTCCACCTGTGCTTGGTGTCTGAGGCTGTTTCCTTTAGCAGCACAGACATGGCTTAAGCAGCTTTCTGGAGGAATTGGTGTTGGTGTTGTACCCCAAAATAATGCTTGCAGTTCTTTAGGGTGGAAAATTACTGGTGAGGCAGGTCACTACTCATTCAGAGGCTTTACCAAGTGACATGTGGAGTAGCTTCTGGAATCAATAGGGCCTGGACTCTTTGAAGGGAGTGGGAGAATTTTCCATGGCCCCAGAGGCCCCCATATCTGACCCTGGCTGCAGAACAGCTCCAGGGACTGGGGCTGTGCATGGTCCTCTGGGAAAGTGTCCACAGGGTTTCTCCACATCAGCAATAGCTTTCTGCACATTGCCTGACTGTGTTCAGGCCAGCTGGAGGAAAGCAGAGTTTTTGAGCAGTCCACCATCACGTGTTACTGCCTTTTCTGTCCTGTTTGCATCCCATAGGCACTCAGCTCTATTGAGATGAATTTTTACTAACAGAATCTGAAAGCCTAATAGGAGTGACTTCTCTGTCTTTATCAGCAAAAAACGCATGTATAATCTGATATGAAAACTACTAATCCATTAGGACTTGGACATTTCATTAGCATGGAGAGAGGAGCTTTTATTGCCTGCTCAATCTCATAAACTTGTCTCCAACTGGAAGGAAGTGGCATGTAGTTTAAAATCCTGGAGCTGGGCAGTACATGTGCTCAGCTGCCACGTCAATCTCATTTGCCCCAGGGGGATGCTTGCAGCACTGTACTAAACCCACACACGTAAAGGTCGCATGAGGAGAGGCTGCTCCTTGTCATGCTGCTCTGCAGCAGCAGCTTTGCCTCTGCAGGCACTCTGCTGGGAGCTGAAGTCTTGCTTGGGAAAGTGCTACTTGGATTGGGATAGTTTCTAAGCTGCTGACCAGCTAAGGTGTCTCCAAGAGCATGGAAACGCAGAAAGGAAAGGAAAAGTAATTTACTGAGAGTCACAGGTGATAATTTACCTGGGCTTTCCACCTGACAGCATCAATTCCTGCCTTAGAGTGATGAACAGTGTATAATTCACTGGAGAAAATCTTGTGTCCTTTCTTCCCACTGTCACTCTGTGCTGTCCCAGTCACGCTCTGCTCCGTCACTTTGGCTCTGTTCCACCCTCACCAGAGCTCTGCCTCCCTGTCTTCCCCTTTCCCCTTCTCTCACTGACTCTGCATATGCCTGTCTGGGATTTCCTGATTCACTACCCCTTCTCTTACAGGGTTCAACCACATTTATCCTCCTCCTCCCTTTCCCCAGGCTTATGAAGGTTCTTCTGTGCTAGCCCTTCTTCCTAAACTGGAGAGCATAGATTTGAGCCTTGAGTGAGGGCACTTCTTCAAAGAGCTCCTGGAGAGGACAAGGAGGTTCAGGGCTGGCTTTACACCTGGAAAGAGAAGTTCAGTCCAGTGTTTCCCCCTCCTCAGTCTTATATTTGTTTCATCCAATGGTAGGAAAGATTAGATGTAGTCTTGTCAGAACCATGATGTAGAACTACTGTAGGAACACTTACACATAGTATTGGGTTTTATAGAGGGTTTCCTGTTGTCCCTCAGCTAACACTAAACCCAAAGCTGAAACTTTATCTTAAGTTTTACTTTTAACTTGCCCTGAGCAATCTAATAGCAGAAGTATGCCAATGCAGTACAACTCAGTGACCTGATAAAGCCAGGATCAGTCCTGATCCACAGGTATGTGATCCATTGGGGAAAAGGTGAAATCCTCAGTGTATTTCTCTGACCATTTTAGCTGTTACACAATAACTATATGCAAACCCAGGGTTATTTCTCACAGCTGGCACAGCCACACTTAGATAAATACAAAACTTGCTTTAAGGGAATAGCTCATAATTGGGTTAGGTGCAGGGTGTTAATTAGATTTACGTAAATGCACACAAGGCATGGCAGAAATCAATAACCTGGAGAGCTTCTTTGGGCTGATTGTTTAAATCAGCAACACCAAGTCAGCTGAATTTAACAGGATATTTACACACCCCATCCCTCCAAAAATGGCACTTTTTACGTGACTGATGGCATGTTTGAAACGAGCTGTGCTGTCCCATATTTGTGCCCTTTTTTTGTCTGTCTGGCCACTTGCAGTTTGGGTGCTTGCAGGCAGAACCCTGTCAGTGCAGAAGAAGAAAGTAGGAAGTATTTTAATCAAGGAAGAATTTGAGATTTAAACTAAAAGCTGTGCTATCCAAGAAACTCGTGCTCACTTTCTAGGCTGATGTGATCAGTTACTGAAGTTAAAGCATTTACCATCCCTGCAAGTGGTAGCAATGGTAAAGAGGGAAGCAAGGTCTTTTTGTTGTGGTTGGAAGTAAAAGCCTGTGAGCTACACATATGTTTCAGAGACAAGGTGTGCTGATTTTCTGTAAAGGACTTGAGAAAAAAAAAAATTGTTTCATTATTTATTTCAACAGAGAAATCGAAATTGTTAAAAAATAATTGCTTTATATTTTACTGATAAAGACTTCCTTGCCTCTATTCATCAACTAAGAGGAAAAAGATAGAAAATGGTATTATCAGCTAATTCTTAAATGGAACAAGTTTAAGTGCAGTGTGAAATGGACTTAAAACTCTCTTAGAGTTCCAAATAGCTATACATTGCATTTTCTAAGGAAAAAAAAAATGCAGATTTTTCTCTTCTTTTCTGTTTTCCTACCTCAGTGTGGCCTTGTTGACACTGCTGCTTTTCCACAGCTTAAGGAGTCTTCCTTCCCTTGGGAAAATTTACATAAAATAAGGGTGAGACTTTTAGCACAGTTTGGTATTGAGCTCTCTTACAGTCAGTGGAAAACCACCATCACAAAGTGCTTCAAAACTCTCAAACCATCCCTTGGCACAGGGAAAACTGTCACTTTCCAGGAGTACCATTGAGTGCAGGGTTAGGCACTCACAAAGTACCTGCCAGGGTTAAAGAACTCCTGCCAAGTCCATTTCTGCAGACATTCTGTGATGTGGTCTTTAATTGACTGATCACCCCCTAATCCTCCTGACTCTTCAGCACCTGAGTGGGCACAATTTTTGTATCCTCTCTGGGGAAAGCGTGGCTTCAAGCCTTTTTACTGCTGCTCCAGAGCCCCAGTAGATTGTCCCTCACCAACTGGGATTACCACTGTAGTAACATAACCAGATTTTGGGGTGTCTGAAGATGTTCAGAGAGTTCTGATGGAAGTTTCCAAAGTTTCATTGTTTTTCCTTGGAAATCCTAACTAGATCCTTCTGCTCTTCCATCCAGAAACCTGAGCTCTTCAGCTCTTCACCTCCAACATGGTTTTCTCTTCTTTTTTTTTCTGTTGTGTTGCTCAATCCTGTCTTAAACCCTTGTACTGGTTTGAAAGCAAAACCAGTGAGACTTGCAGTCAGAGATACAATTTAATAGGAGAAGAGAGGAAAAAAAGGTAAAATAAAATAAATGAGACAATACAACCTGACACCCTGTTGGTCAGGGTGTTTGAAGCAGTCCAAAAGTAAGTCCTCCTGGAGTGGCAGATGTGGTTCTGTTGGAGTAGAGATGATCCTGAGAGAGAAGGGTCCAGTGATGGTGAGAAGGGTCCAGTCTTCCTCCAGGAATCCAGTGGAACCAGATGAGATGTTCTTGTCAAAGCAGTGATTCTGTCTGGTAGCTCTTGTCTCCTCTGAGGGTCCAGTGAATAGAAACTGCTTGTGATGTCTCAAACCCTGGATTATATCCAGGTGGGAATGCTTGGCTCCTCCCCCTGGGTGGAGCACCTCACAATGGGATGATTTCATCCTATGAGTCCTGCAGTGGGTCCTTGATGGCCCATTAACCAGAGATAACTCCCGAAGGAAGTTATCTATGAGTCCTGTGGCCAGGCATTGTTGGGCTCATTAACAGAAGGTAAGGAAAACACTGCCCCACCTTGGCTCCAACGGCTCATGGGGATAGAATACATACCTTGGGCACAATTTTACATTGTAACCTAGGACAACCCTTCTCCTTAATTCAGACCCTGTCTTGCCTCTTCATTCTTTCTCCATTCTGTCATTCTGATGGCTCCTCCTCCCAAGCCTATCTCCCCCTTTCTTCCCTGCCCCAATTCCTGCCTCACCAATGCTTCAAGTTCCGTGTGCTTTTCACCTCCTTCGCCTTGTCCTTTCTGTCACTCATTTGAGTGCTGCACAGTGAGATTCAGCAGTGATGGAAGAGAAATTCCAGCTCCACATTCACCACCCCTGGCCGCAGCAGGAGCTGCCCCCTGGGCCCAGCTGCACGCTGGAGGGATCACACACGTCAGGGGTGTGCAAATCTTCTGAGGTGAAAACTGCCACCTTCAAAAGTATCAACAGCCAAATTCAGAAAAAAAAAAAAAAAAAAACCAAACCAAAAAACAAAACCACTAAACTGAGCCTTACAGCTTGGTGGATTTTGACAGCAGCAGTGAAAGGCAGAGCAGGAGCCTCAAAGAACACACCTGCACTAAGTCCAAGTGTGCTCATGGTTTCTATTGAAACCAAGGCAAAGCAAAACAAAACAAAACAGAAAGGCTTGCCAATATTATTTTAAGACAGAAAAGGAAAATATGCTTCCTCTTCTCTTTTATTCTTGTTTCAAAGCTCTAAGTTTTTTCCTCAACCTTTTTTAACCTAGAAAGAAGTGAGGAAAAAAACCCAAACCCAAACCATAGTAATCAAAACAGAAACAAAAAAAAAAAAAAAAAAAAAGCCTAAGCAACCCCTCCTTATATGAATTTTCAGAGAGGAACAGTTGGGGTCACCTGTCCTGGCTGTGTCTCCTCTCAACTCCCCCTGCACCCCCAACTTCCTTATCAGTGTGGCTGTAGGAAAAGCAGAAAAGGCCTTGGCTTTGTGTGAGCCCTGCTCAGCAATAACAAAAACATCCCTGCGTTATCAACCTTGTGTTCAACACACACAGCCCCATACCAGCTACCATGAAGAAAATTAACTCTATACCCAGCCAAAAGCAGCACACCTCAAGAGTGTTTGGTACCAACACTGATTTATAACATCACGAAGGTTATGTTTAAATCTGATAAAAGAATGGAAATTGCCACTGTTGAGGGCTAACATTTCCATTTTGACTACAAAGCAGACAGAGTGAACAGTAGTAGCATGTTTGTATTTACACAAGGTAAGAAATGGGTTATCTGAGACCTAGGACAACAAGCACTTTAGAGAAATAAAATCTTTGGACCAGCTAATTTTTGAGTTTCCATTTTTGCTACTTACTTCAGTTGTCTTTCCCTCCTTACCCTTTTTTAATTTTTTTCTCTTGTTCTTCATCATATGTTGTTCACAGCAACACTGTAGTTCCAAAAAAAAAATTGGGTGGACTGATGAGTCTGTCGAGACCTGTCTTCATGTGAAATTTCTGCTAAGTGGACTGATGCTGTAGCCAGAAGTTATCCATGTAAATATTTAAAAAATACAATATTTATATCTTAACCCAAATGGTAAAGATCACTGTCACAGTTCTGTGCTTGAGCAGACATGTTTTGAAAATTGTCTTGGTTGTCTCAATGGGTTGAGAACTGGTGACCAGAGGATGGCTTACAGGAAGGAAGTTTTAAGGTGCCATTTGTACCAGTGCACAGTCCTGTCTTAACCAGGAAAACTGACAGTCACTGAGCTGTGCAGGCCAGACTCGGGACATCTCAATTGGACAGATTTAAATCAGGGGTTCCATAGCTAAAACACAAAGACTCATTTTGACTCTGTAAGGAAGAATCGAATCACGACTTGGCCACCGATGCAAAATTTGCACATGTCAAGGAGCATGCAAATATGTCAATAAAGTATTTCACATGAAGGAAAACCAGCCACTAGAATAAACAAAACAAATAATTAAATTCTTTCCATTCAGCCTTTGAAAGAGCAGGAAAGAAATTCCCTTGCAGAAATTTGAAAGTATGCCCAGGCAAGATATATATGGAAAGAAATCTAAATATGAGGTAGGAACATGCATCTTGTATAAAAATGTTGTGAGGGGTTTTTTTTGTTTGGTTTTTGGTTGGCTTTGGGTTTTTTTTCAGAATAAAATACTCTTCAATGAATTTTTTAAGACTCAGTTTATGCAGGGAAATGCTAATGTTACTCTGTAGAGGCAGCTGCTGGGCCAACTCAAATCAAGTTTGGACTGCATCCTATAAAGTCTGTCTGGAGGAAGCATATGCATTTTTGGTGCCTGGATTTGAAAAGTAGTCTCTGAAATAACTTGGTTCAATATTTGGCAGACAGGAAACACAGAAGAAAAGCTGAATCTTCAATAAAATTGTCACTCGTATTCACAAGAGTAATATAGACCAAAGTGAGCTGCTTTGAAACTGCACAAAGGAACAAACAGGAAGATGGAGCAAAAGGCACACAAAACCACAAGAAAAGATAAGTAAGAGCCAATTTTCTGGCAGAATTGACAGACTGCCTAAATGAAAAAGGAAATCAGCTCCACATGGCAGCTAGGAGCCAATAACAAATGAATGATAAGAAAAGGAGACAGCAAAAGAAAGATGATCCTGGGCTAAGAACTTGAAGAAATGGCACAAGGAAATGGTCCTGGACAATATTCCTACCTGTTAAACTGGAGGGTTCTGCTTACTTGCAGTACATAGGCAGCACACAAAGTGTATCCTGCCATCCTTAAAAACAAAACTGAGTGGCTGGGGCCTGGATCAGCACTCTTTTTGTAATTGGTATTGTGGTGAGAAGATAATTTTGTGAGGATGCACAAGGCCACCTCCTCTGAGCCCTTGCTGATGCAGAAATGAAGGTGATCAGTCCAGGTGGAGCTGGACTGAGCTGTCCCTCCACCAGCTGGCCAGAGTGATGGTCCTGGATTGTGGTGGTGGTAACAGACCAAGCACTTCAAAACTTTCAAACTCTCTAAATAATATCCCTCTCAATTTTCATTACTTAGCCCTGGCTCACTGCAGCTGGAGCTGCTCTGACTGTACAGTAGGGCTGGATTTTTCCATTACGTGTCTCGTGGAAATCCATGCTGCAGAATTTTCAAATTGGACTACTGAGATGCTAAATTAATGGGATGGCAATATTTTTCTTGTGAAATGCTGCAGAGAAAGGAACCTAGATTTCACTGGTTTCTTTTTTTTTTTTTTTTTGCTCATTTTTCTGTGTTAAGAATTTGCACAGAAGGAGTCAGGCTCTCTTGCAGTCATCTGGGTCTCAAGGTTACTCCTGACACTGGTGAAGTCATCATGCAATACTCTCAGATGTTTTCTCCGAGGTTATTACAACTTCTGACACTGGCCAAATGCTCCTGGAATAGCTTCAGGAATGTTTTCTTCCATGTTATCTCAGGGCCACAGGAAAGAGGAGCTGCTGGTAACCCTGTGTGGCTCATGGCACTTCCCAGGAGATGGTTTGAATTGTGCCTGGTCAGTGATTGCAAAGCACAAGGAGATGGAAAAAGATGGTGGTTAGGGAATAAAATTAAAAGAACCTTGGCCACAAGGAGTCACTCTGACCAACCAGTCTCACCATCTGCATAATTAAAGACTTACTGAGGCAGAAATATATCTATTTTATATCTATATCTATATAATATGTCTATATCTTCTTTGAGCTGCTTTGGAGATTTGGCCTTGCATAAATTTCAAGTAAGGTAAATCTTTTAAGTGCCCCACAAAAGAAAATTAAGTTGAATGTAGTTGGAAAATAAAATCCATTAATTAATTTGCCCTCTATGTTCATGGAATATTTTAAAGCAAGAATGAAGTGTTAAACTTCAAAGATCCTTGAAACACTAGGGTGTGAGATAGCCTGACATTTTTCCTTTTGTTTTCTTCCAAAGACAAAATCTTTGCAGAATCAACATGACTTTAGTATTGACTCATACTTTTCTTAAGCAATAGTTAGTTACATTCAGGTAATATCTTTTCAATAAACTCAAGCTTGCCTGAATCTGTTGATGGACAAAGCTGACCAGATGTCTGGGGCTGGCATCTCTACTTAGCAAGAGAAAGAAATCTACCACTGTTTCTCCCAAGATTTGGTGTGACACTCTTTAATTATTGCCAGTTGTATCAGTGAAGCTGTCTGTGTAGTGAGGTACTTGTAAATGTTCAGAAAAGTGATAGAATCCAGCCCCAGCTCATTTCCATGGCAGTAGTGAAATGGTAATGGTGGAATAAATTGCCTGGTATAATTATGTATATGCCAGATGCTCTTAATCATTCCACTTCAAGCCTCTTTTGCTAACTGCAATTTTGAGCCTTTTCTGAATCGAAAGGAATTGGTAAACATGAGTAATTAAAAAGAAATTAAATGGATTTTAGAAGTGAATCACTGCAGTTCCTGCAACATTAATATAATTAGCACCTCTAAAATCAGTCTGAGCTAGAAGATGTCCTTTATATGGCACAGAAGATGTTTCATTTGTGGTTTGCACTAAAATCATAGTCACTGTGTTAGTGTGGTTAAACATCTCAATAGACCCATGCCAGGCTAGTAAGGAGAAACTTATTTTCCCAGATGATTTATTAAAACAGAAACAGAAAGCCATATCTCAGCTGGTGTAAATCACAATATTTCCACTGACTGTTAGATGCTGAAGTTGCAGCAGCTGAGCCTGTGGCCCATCCTCCATTTGGATTCATGCAAGCAAAGGTCTGTTGGTATGCCTACCCATAATAAGTGATTTTTGGCTCTCTAGCTAGAACTCTCCCTTCAAATGAGACAAAATTCTTGTAGTGAAAGCAGAAGACATGCTACTATCAGTTTGTCCTTTTTTATTATTATGTTGATATTTGAAGTACTTCTCCATTTTCAATACTCAGAGGAGATGAAGAACAATAAAAGATTGCCACAAAGAAAAAAATTCTGATCAAAAATTTTCCTCAGAGGCTCAAAGACACCTGTGCTTTGTCAGAACTCCGTGATATACCATAGAAGTTCCATTCATCTGGGAGACTGAAGGTTTTACCAGCAGAGGAAGGTGGATAAGAATGACACATCTGTTGCAGGAATCACCTTGGAGATCTGTAGTCTGATTTACCAGTCAGATGTGATTTTGTCTATCTGTGTCTTAAAAGTCACCAAGAAGGAGCCTAAAATCACCAGCCTGTGCAGCTTGCTCTAGCATTGTAGCACCTTCTTGATGAAAGGTTTTTCCCTGAACCTCCAAAATGGCAATTTGTGGGGATTTTCCCCTGCTATATTGTCTGCTTCTACCTGATCTGCCTTTGTAATTCCAGCTGCAGAAGTTTGCACATCTTTTCTTTGAACTCCATGAGATTTCTGTCATCCCAGTCAAATTTCTCAAGATCCCTCTGGACCAAAGAGAAGCGCCCAGAGATAAGATTCCTCTTCTGTGTGTTTTGTGCTAAATACAATGCACCTCCTTGATTTGATCCCAGTAATTTCTTCATTTGCACCTAATTATCTTATCCTAAGAGTGTTTCCTACAGACTGGGGTGGAAGAATCACTATTTGTGTTCTTAAACACAGATTTATTGGAAGCTAGGGCGCACAGCTAGTTTGCAGAAATGCACACCTGGGCCCTCAGAGTACCTTGGCTGCCTCTTGGCTGTGGCACCAAACAGATGGGGATTTGTCTCCTTTCACCAGGCTGCAAGCTGAAGAGTGGAAAGTTGCTCCAGCCACCCGTATGTTCAGCAGTACGGAGAAAATGTGAAGGAAAGTTTTTCGGATGAGATGCTTGTCTGCCTCCTTACAGACACAGATCTTCTGCTGTTCCTGAGTTGGCTTTCACTCCATTGAAGATGCAGAGTTATTCCAGCTGACAGCAGGGCCTGAGCAACAGCACTTTAATGGTTTTTGCCTTATTTAACTATTAACATTTGTTACGGGATCGTTCATTAGATGAGGCATAAAGAACAAGCCCTTTTTATTAGGTTTTCATCTCTCCTCTCCCATTAGGGAAAGGTTCCACTTTCCAATTAATGTTAGAAGGACTTTAAAGTCTTAGCTATCCCTAATCTTTATGGTTTCATTCGGGTTCCTAATACATCGTTTGGTTTATCCTGTGAGCTGGGAGCTACATATTTGAGGGACTTAGTCCAAAGATACAGTATAAGCAGATAGTTTGGTTAAGCTGATTTTTGCAGTTTAAGTGGGTCTAAAGCCCATCATGCCCAGGATTATATTTATACTTGTGGTTAAATTTGACAGAATTTGAGCATTCTTTGTGTATTGCAGTGTACAGCTGGGAGAGTAGAAGGCAGCAAGGTTAGTAGTTTGTATGTAAAGTAGAGCTTGAAGGAGCACGTAGACAATTTACTTTTTCATTCTTTTGTACATCACTCAGGGAGAAAGTAAATATTTTGGCAGCCTAGATCATGTGATAGTGAAACAAGAGACTTCATTAATTCAGATATTTCAGATTCAGCAACAGCAGAAAGGAAGGATTAAGAGTGCCCAATTTGAGCCAGCTGGAAAAAAACTAAATCTAGACCAAGGTCAGGTACATCACAAATGAAGGAATGGTAAAAAATGCATTTAATTTCCTGAGAGCTGTGATAAAATTAAGATAAGAGCCCTGGGAAGAGAGTCTAATACACCACTCAGCCCTATCAAGCCTTACAGGTTTGCTAGGTGTGTCACAGCTGATTTGAAAGGATGATTCCTAAAAAAAAAAAAAAAAAAGCCAACCCCAAACTGCAGAATGTTCTAATTTTGTTCCTTTGAGAGTTCTTGTCTTTCTGAGTACTGCCATTCACAGGACTGAACTGTATTTTTGTGCAATATTGCTTGGTGAAAACGCTGGTGCCAGGGCCAAGAGCAGCCTTTCAGTCCTGCAGCCAGCTCACAGCTTTCCCTCCCGTGGGGTTGCAGACCCCAGCCCTGCAGTGGGCTTGGCTGTCTGGAGCATTTGCCCTTCACAGCACAGGCTTGCTCCTGGTGGAAAAGGCTGCTCCTCACAAGCAAAGCAAAGCCCTGGAGGAGTCCTGCATCACTGAGGCTGGGAAGCATTTCCTTAAGCTTAATTTATTTTGCAGAGGCCAAAAAGGAGGGAGCAGCACTAGCTAGGGCAGAAAGAGGCTCTGGGAACATCACTGCTTTACACTGCTCTCTCCTCAGCAGTCATTCTAAAACCAGCTTCTGCTCCAGAGGGTGAGAACTTGTCATCTTCCTCCACTTTTTACTTCTCCCTTCAGTCCATGCCTTCAATAATTTTATTTGCAATGCACATGGGAATGTGTGAGTGCACAGGGATACGTTCATGTGTATAGCACACAGTTTCATATAGGGATGTGTGTACATTTTGATTTGAATTGAAATCATGCTGCTGCTTATCTCTCACAGACTAAGCACCCTGTTCTAAATGGTAAATTTTCATACACACTCACTTCTGTTTGAAAATCACGCCTAATATTTTCTTATTAGACCAGGTCTAGGCTACAGGGAGAAGGAATTTACCTTGCCCCCCAACCCAAACCTATTTTTAATTCCTGACATTGCAAAGATTAGGTGCATCTGGGAAAGATTCTCTGTGTTCTGCCCACTTCTTTGTTCACTCAGGTAACAAAAATCCTCTGACCTCATCCAAAGACCAGAGTGTAACAGCTGGCTCTGCAGCTCAAGCAACAGCAGCGGAGAGCAGGAGCACTGAAAGCAATGAAAGGGGAGGATGGCAAAATACCTGCAGGCTGCTGAACATTCCCCAGCAGTTCAGCAATGGCCAGCTGTGAGTGCTAATTAGAGACATTGCATCATCACTGACCTGCTGGTAAAGGGGAAGGGAAATGGGGCTGCAAAATTTACCTTTGCTGTGTTCGGTTCTGCTTACAAAGGAGCGACTGCTGCTCCTGGCTTTGCCAAGCGTGTTGCACGCCTGATGCTGTGCCCGGAGCACAGCTCCAGCAGCAACTGAGAGGGTACAGCAGGGCAGGAGAGCAATGAGGGCTCAGCAGTGAGCTGAAAATTCAGCTGGACTCTGAGAAAAAAAAATCTGTATTGTCGCAATTCGACACGAAAAGAACGACACTCACGCACTGAGATGTCCAAGGCAAAAAAGGGGCAGTTTATTTACAGACCTTGGCATTTATAGAATTCCAACAGTGACCATGGATTGGAGGAAGAAAATTGTCCTCTCCAACCACACTGGTCAAACCAACAGTCCATCAATTCTCTCCTCCTCCAGAAAGGAATGCAAAACAATCATTATTTACGTGAATAGTGCGTGAGAAACTCTATCTCAAAAGGTAAACATTAGAAGCCTTTAGAAAAACAGAGAAGAACAGGGCGACACTGTATCACTGTGAAAATCAGTTGTGCAGAGTCTCTCTCCATATCCAAGTCAGATTAAATTTATGTTTAAACAGGAAAGGAACCAGAGGTGCTTTCAGAGCACCAAGTTCAGGGTCAATCCACGGTGGCCAGCACAGTGAGCACTGCACAGCCAAAATCCATAAGCCCGTTTCCCCTCAGAGATCCAGGCTGTGCACGCAGCAGTTCCAGGTCATAGCTTCCTCTGATGTTTGCCAGTTATTCCCAAGGGCTGCTGAGCATTGACTTACCTTGAAAACCCTTAAATGACGGCTCTGGTGTGTTCATATAGCTGTAGGGTCTAACACTTGTACAGCTGCCAGGTGTCAAGAAATTTTCCATAAAAAAATAGTAATAAAAACACAAAATTATTACTTTCTGTAACCCTCAGCCTAAGCAGGCCTTGTGCTGGATTAAACCCCACCTCTCCTCTGAACACCTCTGTGTTACCTGCTTGCTCCTGGTGTGCTGCTCTCCTGAAAATCAGTTCCTACTTGCAGTGATCTGCTGCACTTCTCTGAAGCTAACACTTTGCTTCATTTGTTTGGGATTCTATTGCTCAGCGTGAGAAGATGTGCTCAGATGAAGGACCCACGAGCTGATTGTTGTAGCCCTGTACCAGCAGCTTGTTCTGGCTCGACACCAGGCTTTAAATGGAACACACAACTGCAAGCCTGAGGAAGTGAGGCACAGGTTTGAACACTCACAGCACACACAGGGGCCACAGAGGTGTTTGGGCAGCCAGGGCAGTGTGCTGCCCAGCAGCTGTGTCCAGCTGGGCAGGCAGCTGGAGTGGACCAGCAGTTAGCAGAGCCAGCAGTGGTGTACAACTGGGCAGGCAGAAGAAGCCCCTCTGGTGATGGGAGAACCTCAGACTGGAAACCTGGACTGCAGTGGAGGCTGAAATTACTTTCTCAGGGTAAGGCTGGAGACCTCCTCTGCAGGGGAGGAATTACCAAGACACCTTGGTCATCTCTGAGGAGAAGTTACACAAGTATTGAGTCCTCAGTGGTTTTGTAATAAACAACCCAAGAAGCTCATCTTCCTCTGGTAGATCCCCAGGTGGATCCCCAGTCACAAGGGTGAGGAATTTTCTGTTTGCTACAGTTGAGCACAGAACAACCTGCATCTCTTATCAATGCCAGAGTAATGCTGACTTTATGCTGAATGTTGCAAGCTGCCTGTTTGAAAAGCAGGTTTTCATAAGTGCCACAAGCTAAATGAACCCTAGGACTGCCCAGGACCTTGTAGCTGAGTTTTACCCTGCCCTGGGAGCAGAGCAGGGGCTGCAGCTCCCACCCAGGCTGGCACGGTGTTCTGGCAACAGGGCAAACAAAAGCAACTCCACAGAGACATTATGCAAACTGCTTCAGTTGGGTTAGAAACAGGAGCTGCAAATGACAAACCAGGGGCTAATCACATGAACCAAGCAAAGGGAAGAGATATTCACAAAGCAGCAGCACTGAGAAAGCTCTACTGAGCACCCTGTTCCAACCCCAGTGAGCCCACCAGAGTTTCAAATGGATAATAAAAGTTCTTGTAGCCAAAACATGGAGCTGAAATAAGAGGAAGCACGAGGGCAGTTGTGCTGCTGTAACCAGAGGCTGAGATCACTGCTGCACTCTAAGGGCCCTGGGACCAAAAGTTCACAGTTATCTGCTGGTCACACTGGGATGCTTTGCCGGATCAGAGCCTCAAAGAACAGCTGGGATTTATCCATGCAAAAGCATGCACCTGCTTCTCTGTGAGGCCTAATTTAAAACAAGAGAGGAAGAGATGTTCATACAGCATGGCTCATCTGACCTATCTAAATGTTTTATTCCCAGAAAAAGTTTTGCTTAGGGAATTCTGGGACAGGATCATCTTCTCTCTTCTTCTCTCTTCTTCTCTCCTCTCTTCTTCTCTCTTCTTCTCTCTTTCTGTGGGTATTGCACAAATAATTTGTCTATTACCCTGGGCCTTCAGGTGCTCAAATGGGCAGTACCTGTGTTAATGAGCACTGCTGGGCTCCAGGTGAGCAGGTCAGGGCTGAAGAGCCCTGGGTGGAGCTGGACGTGGCCTGAAAGAGAAATGGGAGCACAGGGGAGCCTTTTGGGGTGAAACCCCAGTTCAGCAGGTCACCAGGACACCAGCACTGGCAGCATGTTTGGCTTGGGCAGTGTCCTCTCTGTGACTCCAGCCCAAAGGCTTGGCATCGATTTTTTTTAAGTATTTGAAAGCCCTGAAAGGTTCTCTGCACCTTGCTGCTAATGAGATTTCAATGTAAAATAAAAGGAACATTGTCTAACCCAGATTAAACTTGCTCCTGAGTTATTTTTAGCTTGCCTAAACTCTTTCAACCCCTTTGGTAAAACTCATCAAAATTCATCTCTACTAAAAGGATGTAACTTCAAAGAAGGCATATGCATTAAATGTCAACATGCTTTACTCATTATAAATTACAGTATCATTAAATCTAACATGAGTTAAATGGGAAAGATTTAATTTCACTATCTTTAAAATGCAGGCATTTTAGCATGGGAATAAAATTTCCTTTTAAAAACGTTTTTAAAGTAAAAGGGGGGCACAGAAGGTTTATTCTACGTGTTATCATATTTGTATGTGAAAACAAAAGCAAAAACTGCAACACTCCATTGTTCCGAGGGAGATGTGGCTTACTTCTGCTCATTTTACAACCCTCCTTTTGGATACACTTCCAATTTAAACTGTGGAAACCGAAAACGTTCCTTTAAAACTGGTTGTCATGGTTATAAAATCCCGAAAGAAATTATGTGCGTCTGCATCTGCTGAGGGAAACATTTATGGCATGATTTAGCAGAGGGGGGGGGGGCAAGCAACCACCCACCACAAACCCATTTTCAGACTGGCTTATTACATTAACTGGAATTAATTTATCACCCTCTCCCCCCCCCAAAAAAAAAGCCACGGAAAAGATTCTCACACGTTTTTCACTGCATGCAGCTCATTAGCAAATATCATATGGCGAGGGGTTAGCTCTGTCAAGTTCTAACAGGTTGGGGGGGTTTCTGTTTGTTTGTTTTCTTTAGTTGTCTTTGTTTCAAGCAAGCTTATCTAGAAATATAGAGTGTGCTAGACTGCCAGCATACAGTTGCTGTCACAATTGATGTCTTGGATCTGTTCCATTATTTTTTTTTTTCCTTCCTTCCCTGATACAGCTAAGAAAGTCATCTGGCAGGAATAAAAAGCCAAGCTGAATGCTGCAGGTCAGACTGGCCTGAACAAAAGTCTGCATTTCTTCATGGAGCTCAAAAGGATAAAGCAAAGGACAAGAGGAAAAGAAAGCTAAAGGGAGAAAAAAAAAAAAAAAAAAAAAAGAGAGAGAGAGAGAGGAAAAAATAAAGTGAAAGAAATGAGAAATGAGGAAAGGGAAATGGAAAGAAGCATCACCTTACTGAAGGAAAACTAAGTATTCTGTGAAGCCACTGCATTTTCATATGCTCCCAGGACAAAAGTTTACCAACCTGTTGAAACTGTAGGTTTATTAGAAATGAGTCTATGTTGAGTCAGGCCTCCTCTCTCCCAGGGATGCAGAAGTCTGCACATGGCTTAGAAACTGTGGTTTGGCACATTTCATTATTCATTAAGAAAAGCTGACTGCGTACACAATTAAAAAATTACACTGGGGAAGGCTGAGGTAGCATTTTTTATGCTTTAGGGTGAGTGATCTGTTGACTGGCAGGAAATCTGTGCTGTTCCTGGCCTTGCTGCAAAACCTAAATAGCAGATAAGGATGATGAGGGCATTTTAGATAAACAATACATTTTGAGCTATCAGATTGTGAGCCTCAAATGGAATTCAGAGGGTCTCCTTATACCCACTGATCCAGGGCTTTTCCCATTTAAAAAATTCTGCTAGAGAAGGAAGTCCCAAGCATGAAGCAGAACCTTTGTGAGAAAGTTTGGAATATAACAACAGGCTGAGCTACTTCTGAAAGGCTGTGGATGTTCTCAGACTCCTTGACTTTCTCCCACCCGTGAAATCAGGGATGTCACTCTTCACTGTTCTGTTTCTGTGGAAAGTTATTTCTAAGTGAATATTTCCTACACTCCTGATGGAAGCCCTTAACATATGGCACCTGAATGGAAGAATATAAGAAACTGGAGAAGAGGGAAAGCATCAGGGACAGAATTGTGCCTCTCCAATCCTCTTGCTTCCTTCCTTTACATCTCAACAAACAAAACCTTGCCATTGTTTTTGAATCCTTTATGTGACTTCTGAGCGTCCACGTGCTGCTTGATTACAGATTTGACTTTTCTCTTGCTGCCTGTTAAGTGAGAGATGTGCTTTCCTGTGTCTGTGTTTTAGCTTTCCTGTGTTTCAGCTCCTCACTCTGATGCTTGCTGATGGCTGGACTAAACCTGAGAACAGGCAGGCAGCAGAGCTGCATCCATCCAGCTCCCTGCAGCTGCTCCCACTGTACCTCCTGCCTCACCTGCAGGGTGCTGCCAAGCTGTGGAGTAGTGGAGCTGAGGTCTTTGAATGTTACAACACACACATATATATATATGAAATACAGATAAATATGCCCAAATTCTCCTCCCACGTTGCACAGTGTCTGCTCTGCAGTCCCTGATCTCACACAGTGATGTGCTTTTCTTTGAGTAGTGTCTATATCACTGATTTATAATCCTGTAAGTAGATTGCAAGCCTGATTAATCCCTCATTTCTGTCTGTCCATCTATTTCTCATCTCAGGTCTTTTCTTTCCCATTATTTATTTACCTAGCAGGAAATAAATTGATTCAATCTATTTCCTTATCCTCTCTTCTTATTTCTCTGCTAATTATTAGTAGACAGACTCAGCACCCTCTGCCCTTTGGGTACTTTTGGAGCAGCAGTCTCACCTGCTCTCTGCTGGGATGGATCACACCCTTCTGTTCTCTCCAGGGGCTGATGACAGCCTGCTTCACTGCAATCAGATTAATTTGGAAGTATTTTACTTTCCTGGAGAAAATGCCGCAGGATTACAGAGGGGAGGGATGGAAGAGGTTCATTAAATTGGTCAGTCCATCTTCCTGCCAATCAGTGGCAGCTCCTGGCAGGGCACACTCCAGCTCTGCTCCAGCAATGTTTCCTAAGTGCCTGGTGATGTGCTGCCAGCCCTTGTCCTTGAGAATGTTCACAGCCAGCACCTTCTTCCCAGGTCAGGAGCACTCAGAGCTGCTCCTCCTGTGCTCTGTCCTGCTGCCTCCTCATGTATTCCCCTCTTGAGCACCACAAACAGCTCTTGCTAAAAGAGGTGTCGAGTAGCACTAGTCCTGGCAGCAGCACTTGTGAAGGAATCCTCCCTGGGACAGCTTTGCTGCTCTTTGGGAAGGTCACCTCAGTGCCTCTGTCCCATGCTGCCCACGCATTTCAAACATCCCACTCTCAGGCTTGCAGGACCAGCCTGCTCATGCTTGAAAGTAATGATTTATAAACTTTCTTTAGTGCAACCAAGTGAGCAAGAGGCTTTACACAGACAGACCTGGCTAGATGGGAATTATTGATCAGGAGAGAGTCTCAATGTGGCTGGAAAAATAGCTGACACCAGTGGCATATCTCTCTTTATCCATTTCTGAGCTGTGCATTACAGAAATTCAGGTGGCCTGAGCTCAATTTGTGCCCTGAACTGAGCAGCTGTTTTATTTCTATGCAGACAGAGAATTTTCAGTGCTGAAGAACTTGCTTGGTCCATCTTCATTACTTCACTTAATCAGATGTGTAAGATGATTGGTTTAGCCTCATTCTCTGCCAAATAACAGAATCACAGAGTCACAGAATCACAGAATGATTTGGGCTGGAAGGGACCTTAAAGCTCATTCAGTTCCACCTCCTGCCATGGGCAGGGACACCTCTCACCAGACCAGGCTGCTCCAAGCCCCATCCAAGCCTGGCCAGTTTAACATCACTGCACACAATTAGGAAAAGCTTCTGCAAGAAAGCTGCCTGTAAAGGGTGCACTGATGTGAGGAAGGAGCTGGACTGAACTAAGCCTCTGTCTCTGCCCTGTGCTCCTGCCCTGTGTACATGTTGTTTATGTCTGGATCCTAAATCAGGAGTAGCATCAGCCATGGAGAATAAATCTTCATCCCGGTGTGTTGGATGATGCTCTCATAAAGGGAATGAGATGTGCATAGATTAACTTGTTTCCCTGGCTTCCACAGGGCTTGTTTGGGCAGAAGTTATGTGCACAGGCAAAGCAGTCTGCAAAGCAAAAATGGGTGCACTGTCTCCCCCAGGGCCTCAGCAATTCTGGTGACTGATCCTGCATTTTTGCATTTGGGAGAGCACCTTACCACTTGCAGGGTACAATGCAAACCCTGTCTGGGGCTGTGGAAGGAGTCTGGGGTCTGGTGAGGACTCACCCCATGGACAATGACAGAAATTGCCACCTTGCTCAGGCACAGCTGCAAGACCACACAAATCAGTGCTGTCAGCCAGTAACAAACCAGCTCCTGCAAATAAATCCATTCCTGCCTCATACCCCACCCTGACAGTTCCCTTTCCAGCGAGGCTCCCAGGGCTGGGATGTACAGCCTTGACACTCTCCAAAATGCCCACTTGGAAGAAGCTGCTGTGCTGATGCTGCCAGCTCCCAGTCTGGCAAAAGCCAACCCCAATTACAAAAGACAAGCAGCAGCAGGACCAGCCCCTGACACTCTTTTCTCCAGCAATGGATAATATCCCTGTTCTACCAGTGTTTGCCATGAAGGCTTTAGCCTGTTCCCTCTCCTGTGCTGAGCCCAGGGTCTCCTCACCCCAGCTGAGGATGCTGAGAGCAGGCTCAGAGAGTCAAAAAAATGAAAAGCTCACCAATTAATATTTTACACCGTAAACTGAAGAAGTTTTCTGCACCTGTCCCTACAGATGGCAAAACCTATCTGTGGACAATTAGACTTGGATGCTTTATCCTCAAACTGAATGAATGCCACTCTGTCTCTCACAGCTGTGATTGCTCCACACCCAGACACCACTCCTGGCTGGGACAAAACCTGTAGGGTCTGGTCAAAGCCTTGACTTGCAAGGGAATAGAAAAAGCTTCACCAATTTCCACATGCTTTGGTTTCTACACTGAAGGAGCACCAAAGCAATGCTGGTTTCAAGAACAGGTCAGCAATGCTGTGTGTGTTCACGTCAAAAAATCTCTTGTACCTTGGCAGGGAATGCCACTTGTGACCAAGCAAATGATACCAAAGCAAAGGGAGCCAGCCATGTCTTGGAAATTATTTAAATTTCCAAGTGAAACACTTCTGCCTGTGTCCCACTGTCTTTCAAAATCTTCATTTTATATCTGAAGTGTAATTTTTTTGAAGCAAGGTTACCCACTTGAAGCAAATAAAATGGAACGTTTTATGAACAAAAGGTTATAAGAAAATACTTATTATCTACTTAGATAAAGTATTCCCTCTTCAGCCTGATTTGCTTGGGAGAGGGAATTGGATGCTACAGAATTTTTATGGATGAGGTATCTGTGACCAGCTCAGCTTGATTTATTCCCTATTTCCTTCAGGCTAATGAAGAGGAGGGTCAAGAACTGTTCCTATTGTCCTGTAGAGAAGCTCCATTCTAACAATAGATTTATGTATCTCCCTCATCCCCAAACCACCTAAAAATAAGATTATGTTTTGCTCATAAATCTCAACAAATTGTGTTCTGCTTTGGTCAGGAAAACAAGAGCTATATTGCTATTATGGTGCTCAAGAAAAGTAAGGACACAAACACTCAAGGTCAATAAAATGCACTTTTTATTCTGTATCAATGAAAATATAGCCACATGTAAATAAAGACGTGTGGAAAAAAAAAAAAAGAAAAATCAACATTGATCCTCCCTGAAGAAATACAGTTCATTGTGCTAAAACCCATTTTCCTTTGGGTTAGAAACAGTTGTCTGCCAATGCTTTAAAGTGACCCACGGTTTTCCTTGTTGTGTCGAATTTCAGCCAACAGAAAAGTGCAACAAGAAGCTTGCTACAGACAAAGCAGTCTCACCCCACTGCTCACAGCAAGGACCAAAGGTGGCAGGAGAGCCACGGTGCTCCCAGCCTTCCTCCTGGGCACTCACATGGGTGGCCAAGGGAGCATCCACTCTGTACAAACCACACCCTGAGGTGTGATCTTCAGCAGAAGGTCGGTCCTTCCTTGATGTAATTCCTGATTGCTCTGCAGGTTTCAGATATGGATGCAGAGGTGCATTCCTTTCAGAGCTGTTGGGTTCAAACACTTCATTTTTTTATTTTTATTTTTATTTTATTTTTTATTTTATTTTTTTTCCTCTAGGTTTTTAATAAGCTTCCTGCTGTCAAAATACAAGTTCTCATTTGCTTTTGTAGAAATAATCCTGAAAGGCAGAGGCATTTAAAATCCTCCCAAATCCTCAGTATATTATAACAACAGCAAAAAAGATAGCTGGGCTGTTCAAAAATATTGTTGGGAACATGAATGTCATTTGCATTGGCTAGTGTACAAAGAGCAGCAAGTAGTAACAAAAGAAACATCACCCGAGCAATAACCCTTTCCCCCAATTTCTTCCTTGCAAAAAAAAAAAAAAGAGTTTTCCCAAAATACTTTTCCTCCTCACAGTCCAGTGTCTGTGAATCACATACATTCAAAAGTCACTCTGTAGATCGGGTTTTCCAACATGAGCTTTTAAAACCAGTTGTTTTGCCCAACTTCTCCACGAGGGTTGCACAAACACATTTATACCAGCTGGTGCTTTTTCAGCTAATGGGACACCTCGAAACTTAAACTCAAAAAGTAAGGACCTCAGAGTAAAAAAAAAAAAAAAAAAAGTGGATTTAAAGCTTATTATGCCTTGAAAGTCCTGCTAATGTTAGTGGAAAGATTCCCACAAACCAGGAACTGGTCCCTGTTAGGTGCTCAAGGGTGGAGAGAGATACCAGAGCACAAATGTGGGGTGGGGAGTGCTGGGCTGGCAATACAGGGGAAGAAAAAAAAAATAAAATTCACACTGGCATTTCAGCAGAAAAAGAAAAAGAAATAGAGGGCAGGTTATGCCAAGGTTGGGTGCTCAGCACAGCCCCGTGGGGACCTTGGGAGGGCAGGATGGTTTTTTAGGTTCAGCATCTCTGTGCAGGCTTGTACAGCAGCTCCTGCTCAGTTTAGTTTTCAGTTGTCATTTGGGGTGAGGGGGGAAGCCTAAGGGGAAAAAAAAACCTAGAAAAACAGTACTGTAATGAGGTCCCCTGTGATAACAATCCATTAAAAAATAATCTCCCCCTTCCACTAATTGTCATTATTCTGTGAGCATGCTCCTACCAGGATGCCTCTGCAGACACCACTGCAAAGCTGAGGGTGCACAGACATGGGTGAGATCATGCCCACCCCTTGTTACTCTTTCTTCCCAGTACAAATTCCCTAGATTTATCTTCATTTAGGAGCCTAGGATGAACCTAGTTGCCTCAATGTGTGGGAACTCATAAGCATATCAAAGGGATGGGGGAGGCAGGGGAGGAAGCCTAAAACCCATGCCAAAGCTCCTGTGTCCCTCACAGAGCCAGGACTCCAGCCTTCACAGCCTGGTCTGGGGTGGGGTTACACCTCAGGAACTCCCACACGAGCTGCCCTGTCCCTGCTGTGCTCTGCTCTGCTCCAGGTGTGGATGGAGAGAAGGAGACACAAGCAGGACTCAGAAGCTGAGCACATCTGCCCACACCTGGATCAGCAAGGCTGGGCTGGAGGGCTGCGTGGCAGGATTCAGTCTCACAGCACCTGGTGCTCAGCCTCTTGTCTTTGTCATGGTCCGTCTCTGTGGTAGCAATAACAGCTTTATTTTTAACCCAGAGAGAGTTTGCACAGCTCATGTACACATCTGGCTTGAATTTTGAATTTTGAGCAGTTACTTTGGATGGAAATCACTGACAGTTCAGACACCAAGAATGTGTCTTTTGGATTCAAAGGTGTGTTAATTAAAAAGTGCCCTTTCCCTGATTGGTTCATCTGATTTTTAATGCAATTCACCTTGCTGTCCCAATCTTCAAACACATCCTCTACATTTCTGCATTCAGCATGCAGCATTTAGTAGGGCATGAAATCTTGGACCCATTTGCATTAAACAAGGGCCTGAAATTAAAATTCTAGTACCCACCAGACCTAATTCCAGCTCTCAGTTTTGAGAAAGCTCAGCCCACACTGGGACTCAGTGTCCTGGTCCCTCTGCGAGAGCTGGGCTGGAGTTAGAGAAATTAATGGAAAAGACTTCCACTGACCTCAGAATGAATATTTACACAAGATGCTCGAAGCCTGAAAATATTTACCTCCAAAACAGAGAGCACAGTTTAGAAGATCTGCTGAGACCACTTTACTGAACCACTCAGTCACTGGCTGGTATTTAAGCAGGACATTAAAAAATCAGCTCCTGCTACAGTGCTTATTAGCATATTATTTCTTCCGAACACAAATAGCAAAACAGATCATTACCTCATTAAATCTGCTGATGCAACATCACTTAATCAATCTCCCCATTTCTACAATTTGCTAGCCTAATGATCTAGGCAAGAAAACAAGGGAGGAAGGAACAAGAGAGAGAAAGAGAAAAGCTATAAACAAACAAACAAGGGAGGAAAACACTGCATTTCATTGTGGAAAATACCCTGCTTCATATTATGTAGCTTTCAAAACACAAAAATTAACTCAAGATATGCAGCTACACCTGCACAAGAGCCCAGCCAAGCCTGTGCACGTAAGAACAGTCAGTAGGTATGTAAGGTTTATGAAGCATATCATGTCCTAATTCATGTGAGAACAGTTGGCAGTACTAATGGGATTTTGTTACATAAACTGTGCTGATAAGGCATTGGAGCTTTAAACAGTTAGCAACAGTATTTTTTTTTATGGCTGGCATGTTTTCCAGACAAAATATAGTGAACCTTTACCTTGCTTGCAGCCCCACAAGCTGCAGCTTTGTTGGGGTGTCCCAGGTCCCTTGCAGGGCTGCAGATCTCTTAAAGGGCAAATAATCAACCATTATCAAAGATCAAATTATCAACAAGTTACAGGGGCAACAAACCTGCCCTAGGAAAAAAAAATGGTGCAGCACCAGCTTTAGGAGCATCTCTGGATCCCTGTGAAACCAGGGGCAGGGAGAGGCTGACACTGAGGTCAGTTGTGAAATGTGCCCATGGAAGTGAAACTGTGCCAACCATTACATTTGAGAAATCATGGTTGGTGTGCAAGTTTTCTGGGAAAGCTCATTAGCCAGTTGTACCCTCCACAGAAAGGAGCCACAGCTCCCCTTGTCTGAGTGCAGGGATTTTATTGGGACAGCTGAAAGGTGCATTTACAGACCTGCTCTGCTCTTCAGCACTAACGAGCTTTTCCACTGGTATCAATAAATTCTCCTGCTCACATGTTTAGCATTCCTTTGGCATGCATTGCCAGATAAATCCTTTATTGTCTTCCTGGTAGCTTGCCCAATTCCCACCAGGCAAATTTTTAAAACCCAAATCCTGCCTTTATTGCTGGCTACTGCCTCTCTCACCCGATAAATTCAATTTACCACTTGATAGAATTAGGCAGCTGGTGGCCCTCAGCCCTTCCTTTAAACAGGAAAGAAATGTGTCTGGGAATCTACAGACCATCAACAGGCAGTAGGAAGAGTTGGGAGGGGCCATTGCATCCTTGCACCCATAACCCTTTCCTAAAAGTCCCATTGTGGGAGGAGCCTGCAGAATAAAATCCCTGCAGAATAAAACCCCTGCAGAATAAAACCCCTTCTGTGACTGATTTCAGGAGAAGGATGTTCACATTGAGCTACCAATGACCTCAAAGGGATGAGCTCTGAACAGGCACAGAGGGCAATGGGGCTGTTGGTGCTCAAAAGTTGGGTATAAACTGCTAGCTCAGGTGACATTTCAGCTCTGTAATTTTAAGGTACAACCTGACTGAGCTTGTTTGTAATGCCAGGACTCCTAATTACACCTAAAATAAAATTAAAAAAAAAAAAAAAAAAAGAAGCTGTTGCCAAATAGCATTTGATGCTTCGAGTGAAGAAGGCAGTAGCCTGCAGGGCCAACAGAGGACTAATTAGAAGCAGAGCAGAAATTTTGTTTTCCTTTAGAAAAAAAATGCCTTTTTCCATGAGAGCTCAGATAAGACACCCAATTTACAAACTGAACTGTGACCTCCAACTAATGGTCCTGGCAGCAGCCTTGGATGCACATGAATTCCCAATGATCAATCAGAAAGGTTTGTTGGTTTGTGTTTTTTTTCCTTTTTCTAGGAAATAAAAGTGGTGACAGAGAAAAGAGGTGGAACATGTCAGGAAATTCTACTGAAAACAAGTTCAGGAGAGGAAAGTGCCCACATGTCTGTGGCACAGGACACATGGAGAAGCTGAGCAGAGCCCTAGGTTTGCCTGAGGAAATCTTCACTATCACTACATGGCACTGGTTCAAATTGCTGCTGGGGCTGAAGTTCACCCAAAGTGTAACTGGAGTAGGAAATGTCACACACATGGCAGAAGCTGGTGTCTCACTTGAGTTCCCCTCCTCAAAGTGGCTCATTAAGACCCACAAACACCCCACTCCCTGCCATTCTGTGGGACACTGGGCTGCTCAAGAGTGTGCAAAAGGGCGACAGATAAATAAAATAAAATAAAATAAAATAAAATAAAATAAAATAAAATGAAACAATAAAATAATAAAATAAAATAAAATAAAATATAAAAGTGAAGGCTTGTTCAATAAAATAATGCCCTGAGAATGGCAGAAGGCCTGCCCTGTTATTCCTGTTTAATTTGGAGAATTGTTGCCAAGTCACAGACTGCAAAGGATTTTGTGAGTAGCCCTGTGAGCCATCACAGAGATGGAGGAGGTTAGAGTCTGGAAAAACATCTAACAATGGTAGATGTTAGATGCCAGGTGTAAACCTCTGAATGTGTCCAGACAAACAGGGAATAAGCCTGGGAGTGGGGCTTGGGCAGACCCCAGGAATGTGCACAGACCCCATGGATGTGCCCAGACCCTTTGGACAAGCCCAGGCCTTTCCATCAATGGTGCCCACACCCTGACTGTGAGAGGAGCAGGCTGAATCCAGAGGGATGGGAATCCAGAGGGATGAGCATCACCCCCAGATCCAGCCACTAATGAGAAACCTACACATTTCCTACAGCCTTGGATGTGCACACCTGCCAGGGCAGCACTGAGAACCAGCTCAAATGCTGTTGCTGTTTTGATTTCAGACATTTTCAGGCACTGTAATCACCTTTTCCTGGGCTGGGGAAGAGGCTGGAAGAGGGTGTGGGTGTTGTTGATGTATCCATATCAGCCCACTGCTTCCAGAAACTGCACAGTCACCGAGACATTATTCTCAGTGTTTGGCACCAAGTGTGGATTTTAGCTGATGCCCAACAAAATGCTTAATTTATTTATATGCCATCATTTTGGAACATGCCAGATTTCTCTGCTGTTTGATGAGTATTGGCTCTCACAGCTGTTATCATGAAAATTGGCAGCATGCTCATCAGCATGATATTTAAACTGAAAACCAGAAAAAAAAAAACAGGGCTTAACTAAGAACCTTCAAATTTTACCTCCTGTTTGTGCTATTAAAATCTACAGAATCACCAAATGATAAAACACAAGTTGGGACTTTCTGGAAATCACTTGGTCCAACCCCCTCTGTTCATAGCAGGGCCAGCTGCAAATACAGAGACCATACACTGATAATACATCATTTAGATACTAGATGCCTCTTTCCAACAGGTTTTTGGGACACTGGAAGAGCTTTGGCCCTCCTGAAGCCCACATTTCCCCCTAACAGCATATATTTTGAGTATTCTTTAATGGACTTTCCCTGTCCCACAGCTGTCATGCCAGAAAAGTCTTCCAGCCCCATCCTGGAACAGGGAGGGCTGAGCCCAACCTAGTACAAAATCCTTTTTTATAGGGCTTTTAATTAAGGCTAATTGATGTATTCATGGCAGACAGCCAGACACAGAGTTGGTGCACACCAGTAAGTCTCAGACTGTGGGCCAAGCAAGCTTGCATCTCCAAGAGGAAAATAACGAAGCAAAGAACTTATCTGCTTTATAGAAAACAGATAAAAAGGTTTGTGGGAATACTGCCTCAGATTCCTGGTTCCACGTGCCAGGCATCAGGGGGCTGATTAACATAATGTAAGAAATAAATACAATTTATTCAGCATGGCCTGGTCAAGCCCTTTTCAGAATGCTTCTGCCATTTGAGTGTACAAAATCAATATGTGCCTTCTTGTCCCACTGTGCACTACAAGGTCAATTTTATGTCTGACTAAATGCAGCCTCAGTGAGGATGATTTTAGTTTGTTTGTCATTTGTTAGATATCACAGCACTGCTCTTTGCACAATATTCTTTATGTCAGTATGAACATTCACTGCTTCTCTGCCAGAAGAAACATGGATTTTTTTGTCAATTTTAGCTCCATTCAGCACTTTGCTTTAAGAACGTATTTCATTTGGAAATGCATCATAGCATATTGAACCAAATAAAACATGCAGAGATTGTGTTATCCACTTGCACCAAAAAAAAAATAAAAATTAAGGGAGAGTTATAAAAAATATTCCCAGATGTGGAAATCTAGATGGATCAAACTTTTCCTCCTAAAGACTATTAAGAACAATGTTAACAAAACCCATTTAAACCCTCCTCTGCAGGAAAATGGTATTTGAAAACATCTTTTTGAAATAAAACAGGTATCATTTTGACACCACCTCACTTAGGGAAAAAAAATTATTTATTTTAAGAAACAATCTATCCAATTCTGACATCCAAAAAGATAGGCTTGGGTTTTCTAAATGGTCAAAATCCTAGTAAAAAAGTATAAATTTCTCACAATACATCCCTCCATGTCCTCACTCCGAAATTCCATATTAAACCTTTGGCTTTTTCATGTTTTCCCTTCCAGTTCAGGACATCTTTTCCCCCCAAAAGCCTCTAAGCTATTTCAGGAGCACAACATCTGTTTTCTGACCCAGGCAATGATGATGTCTGTGGAACAGCCTCAGTCACTTCCAGAGCAACTGCTCTTGGCTTTGCAAGGAGTACAACATCATTTCTGCAGCTCCCAGTCCTTTGAAACTGTCCTGGGATGCAAAATACATATTGAAGGCTGATTTGATTCTCAGCTTCAACCTTCACACCTGTGCAACAGGGTTACTCTCCATGTGGTGGTAAATGAGGACTGAGCTTGAGTCTAGCAATGAGCCCAAACTTTGGTGCAGCACCAAGCCCCTAAAGTTGTGCCACTTCTGCAGAACAGGGAAAAGCAAAATGGACAAAGCTTAAGTCTGTCACTTCCAGAATCAGCTCTGCTCTAACCCCTGTGCCCTGGCAAAGACAGAAAAAGAAAAAGGATTTACAAATACAAATTCAGAAGAACTGAATCCTCACGACAACAATATTTTTTTTTTCAGTAATTATCCTGAAGTGCTCTTCTATCTCTTATATGCAACATTACACAAAAAAAAGCTATTAAAAGTACTCTAGTTCATTTGCTTTGGGAAGTGTTTACATTTTCTGTACACGTTTTATTTCTATTCCAAAGTCCTGAAAGATAAAATCCACTCGTGTGCAGGTAAAATGCTTTGGACACACAAAGCACAGGGCAGGTGCTAAGGATGCTGTTCCCAGCATCTGGCAGGAACATCTGTACAGGTTTTGAGCTCTTACAGGAAAGGAAAGGAAGGGAAAGCATGCAGCCAAGAGCTCCCTCCACATGGTGTGTCGCTGCCTGAGCACTGGCCTGGGTGGAAGTGACACCTTGGTGCCCTTGTTGCATTTAATGACTACAGGTGGTTGCTGTCAGTCCAGCCTGAACTACAGGACTGGGACTCATGCTTTTTTTAACAGAGAAGGAAAGCCCCAGTCACCCATCACATCATGCACAACGCCAGGGGACGGGAGACGAAGCGCTGACAACTCCATGAAACGACAGGAAATGCTCCCAACATGGATTTTGGAGGCAAAGTCCTTCAGAATTGCACCAGCCAGAGTCAACCCCACAAACTGGGCCTCTCCCAGCACACAGAACCTGGGACAGCCCATCCACAGGCTGGTGGATGGATGCCTGCAGGGCACCCATCACACCACCCATCACACCACTGCTTTGTGCAAGGTACAAGCTGGTTCCACTGAACTTGCAAGGGACAGTGCTGGAATATCAGAGTCAAAGCAGCACTGGAAAAAAAAAGACCTGGAGACACTGTATGTGTTTCATGACCTTGGTATTTTACACTATTTAGCCACTACACATTTGAACCACTCGAGCTGCACTTGAATTGTAACACACATTCTGGGCCCGCCCAAACGATTTTCAAGGTCAGACTAATCCTGTTAACACATTCTCTCATTGTAAAGTGGCACAAAGTTACACCTGACTTGCAAGATAAACCTAAGCAGAGATCCCTTTGCATGCCATGCAGTTCTACCTAGAATTAATATCAGCTATAGAGAAAGAAAAGCAGTCTGTCACAAAGGCAGAGGAATGCCATTAAGGCTAAAGCTTTCTAACAAAGCCAACCCCCATTATCCTGCTGTCTCTTTTGCAGCATCACTTCATGGCAGGTTCATGCATTCCAGGAATTTTAACAAAGTCTGGCCCCCAGACCAAGCCTGTGTGACTCTGCTATTCACCAGGCAGCCCTGGGCAGTGGCTGTGTGTCTGTCTTAACCAGCAGACCAAGTCAGGCAAGAACATTCAACATCTGAAATCTTGGCACTTAAACTGTACCCACAAGGTCTGTGCAGACTCCTGCAGCAACCCTGCAACCCCCTAACCCCATAAACCACCCCCTCCCCTATTCTTTCAGAGTCCCAGGGTGGGATTTACCACAGGAATGGGAAGTCCTGCTGTTCTGCAGGTGCAGGTTGTTCTTGCAGTCCAAAGCATGGCTGCAGAGTTATGGATTTGCACTTGTGTCAGAACAGCAGCTGAAAATTTTGACAGAGGCAACTGCAGCTGCTGAGAACTAAAATGAGCAGGTGGCCTGATCAGCAGGCTTTGGGAAGAGCTGTCCCTCACTGTGGCTTTTTGTTCTATCCTTTTTTTTTTTTAGGGTTTTGGTTTTTTTTTTTTTTTTTTTTTTTTTGGTTTTTTTTGGGGTTTTTTTGGTATCTCTGATTTCCTAAAGAAAGGGGCAGAAAAAGGGCAGAAAAAAAACTATCATTGCCCAAAAAGCCTCCAAGAGTTGACACAACAGAAGCAATGACTTCTTTGGCTTTCTTAGGAGCTTTTGGAGCATTATGGGTTTGAATTTCACAGTCAAAGATATGTTCTCACCCTAAGATGTAGATTCCTAATTGCCACTATTGCAAATGATGGTTTGTTTGGGTTTTAGGGATTTTGTTAGTTTTTCAGGAAGTGATTTTGTTTAGTCTTGTTTTCTAATGTTAAAAATTGGATCTAATACCAGTGTGTATTTAGAATGCTCACTAATTATAACCATGTATTTGATATACCTGATTGATAGTGATGCCTTGTGGTACATACATGTTTTACTCCAGGCACTTTTGAAAACATGGGATCTTGATACAAGAGGTCATTTAAGCTGGAGGCAGGGGGAGTCCTTCTCTGAAGGAGTCACTCTGCTCTGCTGGGCTGGCCTCAAGCCACACCAGAGAACATCTCTGAAGCTGCAATGACAATTTCTGCTATGCATCTTGTGTACCTGGATTCAAACCAGTGCAAACTGAGAGGCAAAAACCCCCCACCACACTCAGGGGCAGACCCAGGCAGAGTCCAAAAGCCCAGCTCCAAACAGGAGAACAAACAAGATCCAGTGCAAAGCCTGCCCTGCTGCAGCCCTGCAAAGCCAGCAGCTCCAGCCCAGGACATGGAGAGGGGGTCTGAGCAAGGCCCAAGGCTGGAAGATGCTGGTGGGAGTTGGCTAAGAGGAGGGTCAGAGCCTCTGACACAGATCTGAGGGACTCAGTACGTGTGGGACCTGGCTGTGTGGGCACTGCAAGTTCTTGGAACGTGTCCCCTCTGTGCACTGAACCCCTCCATGAGCCCAAGGCATGAGCAGCACTCCAGGCAGGACTCCATCCCCCAGCACACCCACTGCTCTCCCACACAGACATTATCATCCAAGCACCTTGGACTAAAGAGAATTACATCCTGACCAGTTATTTTCTCTCCTTCTAAAGGCAGCTCCAGACTGATAAATGTCCTCGTGGAAGAGAGTGGAGCGGGATCAACCGCAGCCTTTTAACTTCAGGCTTTCAAACCTGCTCACGTGGTTCCCAAGAAGCTGAACTACAAGTTCTCTCCCTTGCTCAGACCTCGTGCAAAGTCTTTCTGCCAGGGGCAACAAGGGGGACAGTGGGAGAGCAACCTCAACCCCACAAAAATGGGACATGCTAATGAAGATACTGACAGAACCGGACACCACCACTGAGTGCTGCAAAGAGAATTTACATAATGTTACTCTAACAGTTCAGTAAAAATGGCATCAGTAAAAAGAGGCTTTCAAGAGAGAAGTTACCCCCCCAAACACTCAGGGAGGGCAACTGAGAGAGTTTCTGTTAGTTTCATTTTGTTACATAAATCACCATTATTATTATTATTATTATATTATCATTATTATTATTATTATTTCTTACTTACGATGTTAAAAGAGCAGGAGGATACTTGAAATAAAAGGCTGTGCATGCACAATACCCACACAAATAAATTCCAGTGATCCACCCTAGCACCAGGCACGGTGCCCTTCCCTGCCCACTGAGCTGAGCCCTCCCTTTAGGAGGAGTAGGGGAATTCATCACCAAATATACAGTATATTGTCATGGAATGATACCAGGAAACAATACTAACAGGAGTCTGAACGTGTCCTCCACGTCATATTAATCTACTGTTTAACTCGGCAGAAAAGACAGTGAGGAAATAAAAGCTCAATTCACCCAGCCTGAGATCAAAACTGTCATGGCAATATTGGCAGGTTAGACCCTGATTCTTTAAATAGTACATTGCCTTTGTTAAACAAAAGTCATTCTTTTATTACATAATAGAGATTATAAATAAATGTAAAGTGTGCATGCAGTCAACTGCATATTATACAAGCAATATCTATGTTAATAATTGCTTTCTTTGGCAGGCCAGAATCCAGCTGGACATGCAATATTTACATATCAAAATCCTTGGTGTGTTCAAGTCATATTGGATGCAAGTGAAAATATATATGTATATATATTTACCATATACACACACATATATATATATGTATAAAGGTATATATACACCTCTGCATATATACTGTATACATATATACACATAGGTATATGCTAAAAGTGGATTTCATCTTTTTCAGATTCAGGTGATTCAGGCCTTGAAACACTAAAAATATCCTGACAGGATATCTGGGGAGGGGACTGGGGTGATAAATGAGACTTGGGGGAAGAGAGCTGGGATACGTTCTTTTCGGACAATATTTTTAAAATTTCTGCCACCTGCTTCTCAAGGGCAGCCATCCTGCTGCTTAGCAGCTGGATATCTTCTTTGAGTTCGTGCTTGACTTCCTGCAGCGTGGTTTGTAAGGCCTGCTCAGGAATGGGGTAGAAAGGACACCTAGCATCCGCCTGGATGGGGCTGTGCTCCAGGGGGCTGCGAGTCTCACCAGCTTTATCCAAGCGAAGGTCACTTTTTGTTATCCCGCTGTCACACGAGTCTGTTTTCCTCAGCGGGTTTTTATTTACACCGTTCTCCGAGTCATTGGACTTGGGGTCGTCGGACAGCAACCCCATGGACTCAGCCTTCGTCACGTTGTTCCAGTCCTCCTTCTTCTCCTCGTGGGTGGCCATCGTGTTCTTCAGCCGAAGCCAGCCCTTCCCGTTCCCGTTCTTCATCCGCATGGGGCTGTTCACCTTGAGACACTTCTGCTCCCCGGTGCCGTTCGGCTTGAGCTCCATGGCGTCGCGGTTGTTCTGCTTGACGGCCTCGCTGGTCTTCATGTAGGCCAGGGTGGTCTGGATGGGCGTGATCTGGGACACGGTGACCACGCTGGTGCCCGTGATGGAGGCCCCGTTCTGCACGCCCCTGCTCTCCACCTGCAGCTGGTTCCGCTCCGGGTCCCCGATGTGGGTCGAGCCCTGATTGCGCATCTCCTTTTGCTGCTTGAACTTCTGGAAGAGCTTCCGCACAGGGTGGTCCACGGGGATGCTCAGAGTCACCTCGTTCTTCTGGCGCAGGCGCTCCTCTTCCTCCTTCTTGACGTCGCTGATCTTCCTGAAGATGATCTGTGGGGGATAAATCCACAGCAGAGTCAGGACCCAAAGGATTTCATCGCATGAAAATGTTAATTTGGGATGGGTAAACAGTCCTGAGAACAGCCTTTCTCTCTTAATTCTTAATTCTGAGCTTCCTTTCCATCTTAATTTTTTTGTCGTGAATTCAAATGGAGCTGATCAAGCCACAGCAACCTCAAGGTTAACCACGATAGACAGGGTACATACACGCACCCCTCCTTTCTTAACAGGATACATTAAAAGTGGGCTGCACCTTTTTTCTTGATGCAGAAGATACTACTACTCGAAGAACTATAAATACCCCGACACCAAGAGAAGGAACTGAACAAAGAGAAGAAAGCAGTCGACAAAGAACCCAAATACTCTGATGCCAACCTCCCCATTACTCACACTCATACCTGCTCCGTCACTGTCTTTAGTACAGATCAAAAGGAAAAAAAAAAAAAGAAAAAATTCTGTGAAACACAAATTCAGCAGGGACTACACAGCTGCAAGACAAATTCAGTGTACACACCCTTCCAGAGGATGGAAAATCCCAACTTGCTCAATAGTTTTTGGTTTTGCTGTTAGGGTTTTTTAGGAGTGTTGGAGGGTGCAGGTAGGTTCCCCACGGGCCACATGTGTGGCTTCAGACACTTTACAAATGTTTACTGCAGAACTAGTATTTCTAATATGTGTAGGTGAGCTGGGAGCACTAAGGAGAAGCAGTGTAACAGGGCTGTGTGTGGCTCCAAAACCCAGCAATATCCACCATCTCATCATGCCATGCCATTTAATGCTGAGTTACTTCACCTGGCAGCACCTGCTACAGAAAAAGGAATTTGAGCCTCAGGCTGGGGGAGGATCCACAGAGCAAAACCTTTTTGTTGATTTTTTTTTTTGCATGTTACTCATATGAGTCTATTTTTTTTTTAGGTCCATCCAGTTTTCTTGAATGTGGGACTGAGGCAGAGTGGGGAAACTGGTTCTCTGCTTGACAACACTGTGAAAAGCAGCCTGCAATTAAATAAAAATATGGACTGTGAAGGGATAGTGTGGTAAGAAAAGGAAAACAAAGGAATACATTTGTGTATTTATTTGAAATAAACAAAACCTTGTGTCAGTCAGCTGTAGGTTTTTGAAATATCAACTTGAGTATCTATTTACTTTCAAGTCTCCCATCTTCAGAAGTCAGAAGTGTCACGATGGCTACAGATCCTTCACTGCATGAATCTGGGATGAGCTGGACTTCAAAGCTTCATTAGAGAGCTTTCAACTGCAGTAGATATATCCTTGCCTGCTGCTGATGGATGCAGCTGCTTATAATAATTTGGTTAACTTGCTTATTAGAAGCCCAGTTAAAAAAAAAATATAAACAAAACCAAGGGACAACCATGGAAGTTACTTTCATCTGACTCCTGTGACCTAGATGCAGTGACACATTCCATCATTTGGAGGCTCCTCTTCACTAGCAGATGCTCTCATGGAGCTGCTCTCTCTCTCAGGCCACTGGGGAGAGCAAATAATGGCAAGAGAAATTGCCCTTGATTCAAAATTGAGTGATTGCTTTTAATTGAAGCCACGCTCTCTAAAGGCAGATTTGGAAAGTGGGCTGTGTGTGATGTTTTGTTTGTGCCTCTCTTTCCCCAGAGGGCAGCACAGCACCTCTGGCAGAAGATGCAACAGTGAGAGCAACCAGTTGCAAGGATGTGTCCCCAAGGTGTGTCTCAGGGGACATGGCTGGTTCCTCTGCTGGTGTCCCTGTTTGGCTGTGCTGCTCTGCCTTGCACTGAGCCCCTGAAAACATCTGCAGTGGGGGAAACATCCTCTGCCCAATGCTTTAGAAGGTTGTGTAGTGACAGGACAAAGGGGGGATGGCTTTAAAATGACAGTAGGTTTAGACTGGACACTAGGAAGAAATCCTTTACTGTGAGGGTGGTGAGGCCATGGCACAGGTTGATCAGGGTTTCCCCATCCCTGGCAGTGTTCCAGGCCAGGAGGGATGGGGCTCTGTGCAACCCGAGAAAGTGGAAGGTGTCCCTTGCCCATGGCAGGGGGTTGGAAATGGATGATCTTTGAGGTCCCTTCCAACTCAAAACATCCTATGCTTCTGTGATTTCCCTGCTTTCTGGACACAAATCTGTTTCACAGCTTGAGCACCCTGCTCTCCTGCAGCCAGCCTGTGCCTGGCAGCTGCTGTCCAGAGGCAGTGGGGGATGCTGGAAGGGAGGCAGCTGCCAGCAGCCTGGCATGGGCCCACAGCACTTCCCTGGCCAGTGCAGCACTGGATGTGCCACTGGGAAAGGCACCAGGCAACTCTGACAACTTCTGTCCTGCTGCAGGTTTATAATAACCAGAATGACAACAAGAGACCACAGCAGCAGTTTTTTGATTCCTTTCCCAAAGCCTGCACTTCACTGAAAATTACCCTCACTTCCCTTTCTCCCCCAGTCCAATCTTGGCTCTTTTGTCCCTCTTCCAGACTCATTTCAAACTTTCTCCAGACAGAGGTTATCTCCCTGCACAGAATCTAATTACCAGTGACTGCTGCTGCTGGGTTTGGCAGAAGAAAAGCCAAAACCTCTCTAACCTGACACTGCCTGTACCTCATACTACTCCTGAAGTGTGACCTTATAAAAGTCAGGAACCAACTGTGGAGCTTTTTGCCCCAGAACCACTTGGCCAGGTGTCACTCAGATGGGCTGAGCCCAGTGGCAGGGGGGTCTGAGCCTGAGTGCTGCTGTGACTCAGAGCAGAGCAAACACTTTGGGAGAAGCTGAAAGGGAATGGGTGGCCAAGGTGGCAAATGCCATCAGACACACGATGCAAATCTGGTCTGGCTGTGTGAGGCCAAGGACACACTAACCACTCACAGCCATGAGCTTGACCCCTACTTCATGCCCATGCAGTGGAGAAGACACACACCCAAAGCCCTCTCTCACCTCCTCAGAACATGTTCTCTCAGCTTCTTGCAGGACACAAGCTGACAGAGCTCTTCAATGAATTATTTCCTTTCTCTTGTTTTGGGACAGAAAATGCTACAGCCTTGTCGCAATAGGACACGAAAGAAGGACACAGACTCGTGATTCAGAGGGCTGAAAATGACTCCAATCTCCCTTTATTGCCCGGGAACACTTCCCTTTATGCTATTTTACAAAGAACCCACCCAAGGGGTGGAAGAAAGACAAACTTCTTGGACCACATTGGTCAAGTCAGAGGGACATCAAGCAAAGTCCCTCCTAGGGAAAGGAATGCAGAGAACAGGATACTGTTAGAAAAACATATCCCTTGTTGACAGAACTGTGCCTGGGAAAAGTTCTAGAGAAATCAAAACATTACAGGCACAAAGCATGACTACACAGCCTGGAATGGTTATGGGCAGCTCCTTTGAAGAACCAGGCCTGCTGAATGCTGAAGTAGTGCAGGAAATGCCCAGGAACTCAGAAATCCAGGGCTTAGCTGAGAGTCAAGAATTTAGGCCTGATCTACCTCAGTGAAGCCCTATTTCCAAAGGAGCAAAGGTGGGCTGATGCACAGCCCTGGGCCTCCTCCCCCCTTGGCTTTCTCATGTAACCTGCATGTGTTCAGAGCTGGTTATTATTTTCTTTTTCACTCTGAAATGCGTAACCAAGCAGACTGTCACATCCCAACTGACCCTATGGGATAATGACACTTTGGGTGGAGACTAAGGGCATGGTCCTCACTCTCCCACTGAACTACTCTGCCAAGGAAATCATTTCACCCCATGGAGAGCTTCCCTCTCTTCTTTCCCCTCAGCCAAGGAAGATCTACCCCTAGCACAGCAAGGACCTAGTTTTGGTCAGGAGTACTTGAGATCAGTAGGACATGTACAAGTAAAGGAAAAGAAAGATCTTACACAGACAAAGAAGAGGAAAAAAAAAAAAAAACAAAACCAAAAAACCCCCCAAAAAACTCCCACCCCCCAAAAAAACCACACACACACACACACAAAAAAAAAAAACCAAAAAAAAAAAAAAAAAAAAAAAAAAAAACCAAAAAAAAAAAAACAACCCAAACAAACAAACAAAAAAAACCCCACCACCTCAAAAAACCCCAACAAGATGTGAATTCTAGCACTAACAGAGCAATAGTTATTTTCATTACCAGGTTTTTTTTCCATATTAGGAGATTTTTCATGTGGCTGGATTTAATCCACTTCCACAGTGGTTTAAACTAAACCAGAATAGTTAAAATGTGTTTACATTTAAAAATGTTTACATGGAGACTTAATTCTATTGATGCCTAATAACTTGAACTAGCTTTTTTTCTTTATAAATAAGAACAGAAAAACATCTCATGCAATCTGACATTTCTGTGCAGATTGGGATAGCATTGTTTTGAAATCTTAAATTGGATAAAATACTTTGTTTGTTCCTGACCCTTTTCAGAGAAGTTACACACAGGCCTGCCCAAATGTATGTCCCAGGAACAGACACAATCTTCAAAAGAGTTAATCAGAAGAAGCTGAAATAAGTGTGTATAGAGTTTATCTCAAGATGTAAAGAGCCACACTCCTGTCTCACACCAAGTTCTAAATTCATTAATGTAACAGACATTAAGTGCAGGACACCATTTCCTTTGTGGATCAGATGTGAAAGATTCTTCCATGTGGCACAAATTTTGTCCCATGGGACCAGGTTCCTGGGTTTCTTTTAGAGTATTTGTTTTGGGAAGAAGGGGCAACAGAGATGACATTAATCACTAAGCTGGCAAAGATGAAGCAGAAGTTAACTGATAGCCAGCCATAGGGACTGAAATACTCCAGTTATTTATGAGGCAGGCATGGAGGAGATAACAGCAATTTGAGATTCTCCACCTGATCTCAACCTCAGCCTCCTTTCCCCCCATTCCATACCAAGAAGTAACTCATGTGAGTGTGAACTCTGTCCCCTCCAAAGGGGGCCCTTACCAATGGTACTGGCAATGGATATGTCACTGCTGGAGCAGCTCCTGTGAGGTGCCAGCTCATATAACCAGCCCCAAAGCCAAATGCAACAGCAATGAGGAGTCAGGGAGACAGCTCAAGGCTGACACACACACACTGAATTAATGAGTAAAGCTGTGGGGCTTTTCAGGTGCTTTGAAATGCATCCCTTGCCTGCTGTCTTTTTTTTTTTGTAGCAGTACTGTGAAAATCATCCCTCCATGACCTTGCTCCATACAAGAGATCTACACAAAGATCCCTTAATAAGTGACTCCAAGGCAGGTACGTGAAGGGATTAAAGAACTGGTAAAAGTCTTGAAGAATTACAGTGACTTCATAAAAAGTGGCAGGTGTTTGACCAGAGATCATCCTGTCCTGTGCCTGAACATCCCATGCTGTTGTTAGTGGTGTTCAGTGTGTGCCTGCTCCTCTCCACAGAAATCCACAGAAAGGGACAGCCGTGGATCCAAAGGGAACACAGTTGTCATGGAGATGGATGCAGCCTGTGTGCACTGACTGGGAGGGAGAGAGGGAAGGAGGGAGGGAGAGCCACACAAAGCCATCAAAAAGCAAAGATTTTCACAGTGTGAAGACCCTGTCCTGGGAGAATTGGTTGGACTCAGCTCACTGGACATTTCTGCAGCAGAAACACCACACTTCAGCCCCCACAGCGACATCCACTCACTAACCACAGGTCACTCACTGACCAGGCTGATGTCAGTGTGGATCATCTCTCAAAAGTTTGTTTCAGGGGTAATTATCTTGCTTGTGTCAATGCCTTGTAGAAGCCCCATCTCCCTTGCATCTGATTGTTCACAACTCAATGTATTTTTCCAGATCCCTGTATTTTTTGTTCCTATTTAATACAGAAACATCTTAGAAGGCATCTGAGATCCGTGATACACATCATAGAACCACAGAACCATTAAGGTTGGAATCAAGACCATCGAGCCTGAGCCAGGTTAATAAATTTAAATAAATATTGGGCTCTTTTTAACCTGGACCCATCTGACAGCACAGGTCCAGAGCTGTACTTGAAAACACTGCAGATGGAGCAAGTGGGATAAGCAGACAGAATTGGAGCTTTCCAAGTGATTGAGGCAGGATCTCAGGGAAATGCACCCTTCCTTGGACCACACTGCAGAGCTGGCAGCTGGTTTGTAGTTGGCTGAGACCCACCCAGCAGCTCCTTCACCAGCTTTCAGATCCCACCAGAAGGATTTGGAGTGGTCCACCTCCTCCAGGAATGTCTAATTCCCATACAAAAAGGGAATTAGAGTGTCCTCCCAAGGTCTGCTGGTCTTGGCACCCTTTTATACAAGCCTTTTTGCCTTTTTTTTTTTTTTTTTTTTTTTTTTTTTTTTTTTTTTTTTTTTTTTTTTTGTAATAGAAGGGCTGCCTTCCCTTGCCTCCTTGGTCTGAAGTGACACAAGCTTAGCTGAAGCTGGCAAATGGATTTTAAAAGTTTTAAGTGGTATAACCAATATCCAATACTGCAATAACACTGATCTCATTTTCTTTGGAAATAATGCTGCAAGGCTGTACAACATAAATTTCCATAAAGATGTCTGCAAAAAAAAAAAATACTATTAATTTTCACATCTTGGAGTGCACTGTACAAAAGTAATTTACATTTTTGTCATGCTAATGTGGAAGGCAGATTTGTGTCAGATCCAGGATTTAGACACAGGATACCCCACCCCAGATGACTGAGCTATTTCCTGCTCCTGAAAATACGTAACACATAAAAAACATTTCCTGCTCCCATAAAATACACCCAATTTCCAGAGCACAGACACTCAGAACAGGGCTCACCTCCAAAGCCTCTGTCTGCATCTGAACTCACCCTCCAGGAGCTCTGCACAGCCGAGGGAGGAAGACAAGAGCACTTGGAAGGTGTGAGTCATTTCACCTGCAGCTGGATGTTAAAGCAGGTCAGACAAGCTGTACCCTGAGATGCTCTTTGTCTCCGGTGTGTCTGTACAGGGAGCTCCGTGCCCGTCGCCTGTGTGCAGACATCCTCCGTGGGTGCAGGGGATGGAGGGCTCAGATCCCTACCTCTGGCACTGCAAATGTCAGGGGTTGGTGCAGGCAGTGTAAAAAAGCCTCCTGTAAAGCTTTTCTCTGTGTGTTCTGCACCCTTCATCTGATGCTATTTTTATTTCCTCCCCCCAGAGTGTTGGGGTGTTGCCCCACAGCCTCAGGGCCCAGCCAGTCCTTACAGACAAACATTATTCTTTCAAAAGCTGCAGAGGGAGCACAAGCCACGACTGCCCAGGAGACCCTGGCTCTCACTGAGTGTTTGTGGAAAATCAGATGGTTTTGCCTATGTGGAGGAACTGGATGATCCACCAGCAGGGAAAGGAAAACCACCCCTTCTTCCCCCTTGCTCTCACCACACTTTCCAGGAAAACCTTCCAGCAGGGGGATGGAGATGTCCTTCCCACAGTTCCTAGGAAACTGGAGGCTACTTGAGATGTGTCTGTTCTGTACACCCACCCTTTTGCACTGCAAAGCTCATCCCACTCCCAGGTGGTGTGGGACAGATCCTGCTTGGATCACTGGCACTGAGCACTGCCAAACCCAGGAAACCCTTCCCAGGCCTTTGCTCTCATGGGCTCACGGGGGTCCAGGATGCTTCATCCCTCACTCCTTGAAGACTGGTTCCCTCTAGGAGCCTTTAGTTGTCCAAACAGGCCGTACCTGGGATCCTCCTTTCTCATAGTCTTAAACTAGGCCAGTCAAGCCCAATTCCCAATGTATAACCCTTGGTGAAAAGGCTTGCTCCAAAACTAAAGTGTTTTTAAAATCTAGGCAGGTCCCAGAGAACACGACTCATTATTAACACTTGATGTGAAAATGCTTTTAAACCTTGTTTTTCAGATACTATCTTTAAAAAAAAACAAAAAAAAAAAAAAAAAAAAAAAAAACCCACCAAAAAAAAACCCCAAAAAAGAAAAACAAACAAACAAAAAAACCCACAAACAAACAAAAAACCCACAAAAAACCCACCAAAAAAACCCACAAAAAACAACCCAACAAAAAAATAAAAAAATAAAAAAAACCAAACCAAAAAAAACACAACACCAAAAAACCACTTCTATGGTGTTAAAACAATCTTCCCTTTTTGTTTACATGAATTAAAATGTGAATTTAAGAAGTTATACAATGAAAAACTGGACAGAAATGCGTGAATAGGAAGTGACCCTACACAAGCCTTTAGACTGCTTCCCCTAATCCACTCCTGCAAATCTCCTATTCCATAAACTCTCAGCTCACTTTATTAATCTGCACTCCAAGGATGCAGAGTAGATGGTTTGAAATGATGGCTTTATTGTTCTTCTGCTCTGTACACTCCTCAGATAGCTTCACTTTGATGTGAAATTCAGCCTCAAAAACAAACTGCTCTAACAACTCTTTTAATTGCTCTCCAGTAAATTCCCCTTAATCCTCCTGTCCCAGGAACTGCTTTGTGTTAAACCATTGCTCCATCTGCGTGTGAGAAAGGAATGGCTGTCCTTGGCTGTGCAGTGAAAATGACTGACTGCTGAGCAATTAGTTAATCTCCAGGATAGGGATGTTTCACTAAACAGTCTTTCATGCTGGATTTTGGAGGAAAAGAAGATTTCTGTAGGTTAGTCTTCCAGCTGCTTGAAAGAAACAGTAAATAATAGCCTTTCTGCAAATTTCCATTGATCCTGACTTCACAGACATGGTAACATGCTACAGCAAAAGCTTCCTACTAAGCACATTTTAATTTTGCTTTGGAGAAACTGTATTCACATACATCCTTCCTAAGCAACTGCAGAACTGACCTGTAAAAGATGTGAGGATTTCCAATCCAAGTAACAAAGTGATGTCGCTTCAAGGAAATGAGAATTACTTCCATGATGCTGAAAAAGCCCTTTTAAGGGGATATTTAATGGCATTTTATGTGCAAGGAAGAGGTTCATTCTTTAATGATTAATTAATAAAGATCTTTGTCCCCTGAGTTGCTCATCTAAAGAAAAATCAGAACGTGTAATGAGGGAGAGACCCTTCAGAGGAGCACAAAGACAGCCAACAGCTGATTTCCAAAGTCCAGGAATTCCATCATCTCTTTACTGCTTGTCCTGTGGTTTAGAAACTGATTACTGCAGGTCAGATTTTAACCTGGTTCCATTTCATGTTCGCAATCAATTCTCACAGCACCTAAATACTCATGTGGAGAGACATCTGTGCACGCTGGCAGCCAATTAGGCTGATCTGCATTTGTGAAAAAGCATGAATATTAAGAGGAAAGTGGTTGAGAGTTTGACCCATCCCCTTCATACTTGGGATGGATCTGGCATCATCCTGGTTTCCTTTAAGACGTGTCTGGGTGGAAGGAGAAAGAGGAGAGAAGCGGGCAGAGATCCAAGTCTCATTTGTCACATCCCCGGAGCATCGTGGCCAACACAGAGAGCACCAGGCTGGGATTCACAGGGATGGATTATCCTGCTGGCCTGACCTTCAGCCAAGTGGGAAGTCCCACACAAATCACTCTGCCTCTTTCTTCACATCTCCATCTCCCCCAGTGTAAGAGAGGATAATAACACTGCCCTCATTTCCCCAATTAACTGGAAATCACTCTGTCACTGCTAACTATTTACAGCTGAGAGACTAAAACCCATGGCTGACAGCAGAGAGGTCACTGTGCTGGCCTGTTGCCAAAACTGAGGCAGTTCATTAAAAAAAAAAAAAAGAAGCAGTCATTGAAAAAAATGCTCACAGGTGTTCTCAGGGTTTCAGCTCAAGGACCAAGGGCCCAAGGCACGGCTGCCCTAAGACATTTAGGGCAGTGCACCATGGATGTACAGTGCTACATGAAGTCCTGTCCTCAATCATCCCCTCCTCAATCAATCCCCTGATTGATTAAAGGTATTAACACCTACTGACACCTCCTCTGCAAGGAGGGATCAGTCAGATCACTCAGCTGGCGTGATGGACACTGATTCTTTAAACAGCGTGGTTACGTGTTCAGCCAAGTGTGGGCTGAGCTAAGGAGTCAGATTTCCGAAAGAAATGCCAAAACCTTTTCCTCTCCTGGCAAAATTAGATAGTTTTTCATCAACTACAAGAGTGGTACCTGAGAACAGCTCAGTTTCCTGAACCAGGAGCTCTTCTGTTCTTTCAGTCACTCAGGCCTGAGCACCTCCTGCCCAGAGATGTCTCCACCTTTTCATATCCCAGGGGAAAAGAACTCACGGATTTCCTGTGGCTGCAGGTTCAGCTGTTGTCTCTGATGTCTGCTGGGGTCTCTCTGCTTGGAAAGGGATGCTGAAGAAGGGCACTGTGCACCTCTGGAAGGGGGGAGCTTTGCCACTGTTTTTAAATGAGACTCTGGAATTTGAACTGATCGCTTATTTTTGCTGCTTTTTTTGCACTATTTTCTGTTTTCTTTGCTGCAACCAAACAGCAGATGCTTTAGCATGTTGCAGAGCAGACAGATTCAGAATGATTTCTGCAATGCTATCCAAGTGAGCAAAATGCACCTTCCACATACAAAATTATTTCAACCAATAAAGGCTACTTTGTTTATGAATTCATGGTGGGTTTCAAGCAGGGTCTGTTGCTGCTTGGCCTTGTTCAGGGTCAGTCCACTGCAGAGTGAAGTACTGATCTGTGTGGCCCCACAAGGACTGTCACCATGGTCCAAACACACACAGAGCCCCTCTTGGGCTCCTGTCACAACTGGCAGCAAAGAAGCCCAGCGTTAGCATCCTGCTTCCTTTTCAGGACCCTAAATCCTACACTGAACTTAATAAAAAGACTAAACTGGATGAGGGAGCTGAAATAATGCATGGAGTCAGAGTCTAATCTGTTTTCTGTACATAACACAGACTTGGTTAATCATGGGGAAATTGAGCACAGAACAATTTGACTATGACTGCTGCAGTGTAACTATTACTGAGCAGTGTCTCGTGGGGACCCCTGTTCCCTCTCACTGGTTAGGTCTATCCACTCTGGGAGTTAAACTCATGCCTCCCTTCACTCCCCAACAACTCTCCCATGTAAACAAATCTAATCTGGACTGGTCATTTGGTGGGTAAGCAAACTACCTGCAGATGTGCTCTTGTTGGAGAGTATCACATATTCATCTCTCCTTCCCCTTTATCTTTTATTCCTTGCAGATGCAATTATTAGAGAGCAAAGGTCAAGGGAGATATTTCCCCTATTTCTTTGTCTGGCATTAAGGCAGAGAGAAGAGCAGGTTTCTCTTGATGGGATTTCTTTTTTTTTTTTTTTTTTCCATTTTGCAGATGTTTCTTTCTCCTGCAAGAAGGGAAGCTGAGGTACTTACAGAGGGGGAAAGAGGAGCCCTGCAGATGGCTAAAAAAATCCAAGCTCATTAAACCCAGGATCTTTCACTGCATGTGGAAGTGAACCCCAGCAAAGACAGCCTCCACCCACCCCAACCAGACCATCTCATGACTTTCAGAGAACCCCAGTGATGTAAAGAGATGGTGACATGTGGCACCACGTGGCACACTACGACCACGTCGTCACCACCAAGCCTGCCAGCACATCACCATCAGCCACTGTAGCCATGGTTCATGCTGTGATGTTTTGGTTTCTCTGAAACTTTTTCCCAGACACTGTTCTGTCAACAAGAGCCATGTTTTCCTAACATCCCTGTGTTTACATTCCTTTCCCTAGGAGGGACTTCTTCTTGATGTCCCTCTGACTTGACCAATGTAGTTGAAGAAGTTTGTCTTTCCTCCACCCCTTGGGTGGTTCTTTGTAAAAAAGCATAAAGAGAAGAAATTCCCAGGTCATAAAGATTGATTGGAGTCATTTCAGCCTTCTGACCTCGGAGTCCATGTCGTTGTAATCTTGAACAGCGTCATGGCACCCCAGTGCTCAAGGGCTGGAGGGAGCTTCCCACTGCCTTCCAGGCCAGCTGAGGGGTGCTGTGCCCACTGCTAGACAGTGCCCCCACCCACAGGACAGTTCCCAATTCCACCAGGCAGCCTGGGTCCCTGCAAACTCACATTGACTGGCCGCTGGATCAATATCTGCTATTGGCACTGGCCTAATGAAATGTCAGTCAGCAGCACTGCCAATTGATCCACGCTCATCTGTGCTGCAGATGAGTTACTGTCTCTGCATTTTACCAGGGATGATTAAAAGAAGAAGCCAGCCTTCATTTCTCCCAGGATGTCCTAAGGGGGACACGCTCCTGGGCAGGGAGAGGGAAACTCAGCTCAAAGCCTGCAGATGACAGCAGGGTGGTTTCAGCTTGAGGCACACTGCAGAAATGGGGGGAAAGTACCAAAATACTTTACAAGCTGCTCCTCAGCCTGATTTAACTTGGAGCAGAAAAATCAATCATCAATAATAATACGCAGCAGTAACCCACCACTCCCCTTTCCCTGTATTGGAGGAAGTTGGATTTACGTAGCTGCCGTTTGTGCCAGAGGCCAGCACCAGGGCACAGAGAGGTCATGCATCACTTGCCCAGGGTCATTGAGCTGTTTAGTGGATAAGCTGGGGGGATGGAACCAAGGTTTCCAACCTAAAGCCCCTATAGTAGGAAAATCCATACTGCAAAAAAGATTAAACATATAAATACATCTCTTAGACTCAAAGAAGATTATTAATGTAATAACAACCTCCCTTTTCACCACTGTCCTGTCTGGTGTGTAGAGTTCTGGATTTGAAATAATTGAAAGGAGTCAACTTTAATTGCAGTTAATTGCTGGAATTAAATCCAGACCAGGACGACTTACTGCTGTGGTTTGTGTTGGGAGAGGGGTGAGAAGGGAGGCAGAACTATTTCTGTTTATTTAGTGACAATTTTCAGAAGGTTGTGCTTTTCTTCCAATGAAAAATATCAAAACCTTGATGTTTGGCTTCTGGCCAGCCCTGTTTGTGCAGTGTTCCTGCACATCCCCAGCACAAAGCCACACAGAACACAGGCACGGAGGATTTGCAGAATTCGTGTTTTCTTCTCTGTTTTTGGGTTTTTTTTTGCCTCTTGTTGTTTTTTGCCTGAACACTAAATGGTCTCACTAAATGCCTAAGAGAGTCTCTCCATTTACAAAGTAATACATCAGCAAAAGAATTGCAAATTGTTCCCCAAATGTACTACTCTCTCCTGTCTGCTTTCAGTGGAAATTTAAATTAATTGGAATCATTATGGCTTTCTTTTTTAACTTAAATATTACTGCACCAGACTATAAAGTGCCTGAAATTTAATCTGAAGTCTTCAGACCTGAAAAAGCATTTTGCAACTGAAAGATTTTTGATTTTTTTCCAGCTATATCCACTGGTCCAATAGAAAATACCACCCGTTGCTATCAGCCTTGCTTCTGACATTGAGAACATTCTACCTGGCTTTCAGACACCTTGGTTTTATATGGAATGTGCCACCAGCTACTCTGCTCACTTCATCACTTCCAAGGTTTTGTTAATTTATTGAAAAGCTTTTACAGCAGGAGCTTCAATTAAAACAATGCACTTCCAATGCCATGCAATGGAGAACACCGTCGGTTTTGTTTGGATGTGGTTAAATCAGAAATGAAGAAATAATTTTAAAAAAACCCAAATGGACGGGACAATGGGCAGCCTCTGTACTGAGAAGAGCCAAGACATCACCACCTTGTATTACAAAACAGGAAGGTAAAACATGCTGCCCAGTCACTGTCAGATATTGCCCACCTGAGTCAGGGGTAATAACAGAGACCAATTTAGTGGAGAGAGTCACCAACTCCAGACTCAAGCTAACTCCAAAATATTCCAGTATTCCTGACTGGAGCAGTTTTAGACTGGTGGATGGCAAGCCATTTGTTTCTTTCCCATTTGCTTCTAGATGACAGTCAAGGACCTGATCTTTTGGGGCTAAAAGTGAGGGCCTGCCTATGTCACACCACAGGGAAGGGTACCAGGACTCCTCCTGTACCACAGCAGGGTCCCTCTGCAGAAAGGCAGGATCCAAGAGGATGGAGCAAGGCTCTTCTCAGTGGTGCCAAGCAAGAGAAAATGGACAGAAACTGATGCACTTGAGTTCCACCTGAACATGAGGGAAAACCTCTTTCCTGTGCAGTGAGTGAGAGGGTGTGGGGTCTCCCTCACTGGAGATATTCCAGACCCATCTGGACACAATCTTGTGCCCTGTGCTCTGGAATGGCCCTGCTTGAGCAGGGAGATGGGACCAGATGATCCACTGAGGTCCCTTCCAACCTGAGCCATCCTGGGATTCTGTGATTCTCTGACTAGGCTGCTTTCAGAACTGCTCTCATCTGTCTCTGATTTCAAGCCTGAAGCTCACACTGCACTGTGGTTCTGTGCTCAGCCAGCCAACCACGCCAAAATTACCTCAGTTATTCCTTTTCCTATACAGCCTATTGCCATATCAGAGAAGACTGAAGCTGTCTAGACCAAAGTCAGGACACTTCTGCCAGTGCTCACTCCCTTCCTACAGATCCTTTGGATGAAACCCAAGCTCAATGACCACTGACCATATCCCAGTGTCTACCTTACCCATGGGATGCCCTGCAAACAAAGCCACAGGGATGCTGCCAAGGAGAAGGAGCTGGGGCAGTTCAGCAACTCACATCTGTGCTTCTGAGCTCAGAGACAAAGCACAAAATCCAGTGGCAGGGTGACCTGGCAATTCTTTTAATTTGAAATCAAGACTTGGACAAGATTAACAGGGTCAGCCCCCTGTGCAATAGATGTGAAATAACTCAGTTAAACCATTGGGAAATCCAAATTTGACAGGAAAAGAAGACGAAAAGGTTATTTAAACTTTTAATATCTACTTCATTTAACTATAGAAAGCCTGGTGAAATAACCTTAAAAAGTGTCCCAGGGATTCTTCAAGTGAAACATCTCTCCCAGCAAGAGCAAAGCTTTTCCCAGTTGGGAGCTCTTGGTTGGCAGTGTGTGATTAAGGAGTGCTGGCTGTTGTAACATGCTGAAATTGCCTTTAATATGATGACAGCCACTGCTTCAGTGGGGAGGAACCACTCAGGGAGAAAAAAAAAAAAAAAAGACCCAAGACACAAGCATGCAAACATCAAGGAGTATGCTTTCAAGAAGAAATATACCATGAAGAGGATGTGCTACTTGCACCTAAAACTTGTCCCTTTAGCCTTTAGTGGCTGGCATAGCTCTGCCATGAGGGTGCTTTAGCTCAGGAGACTGAAGGAATTACAGCTTCTTAGAGGCATCTGTAATTGTCAGCAGAGCAGGGGCCTCCTACTTAGGGCATAATCAAATTAAATTAATTTTTAAAGAGCAAAGACCACATTTTGACCACAATGATTTTGCTAATGTTTCCTCATACTTGAATGTGCACCAGCAAAGAGCTCTTCCTCTCTGGGGCAGAGAGTCAAGGGAAATCACCCACAGCCAGGAAAGCCAGGGGGAGAGCTCTCCACCACAGCATGGAAACACAGCATCAGCCATGTGAAAATTCAGTGTCCCTGAAGTGAACTGCTCCCTGAAGCCAGTTGTGCAGAGATGGAGCTGCGGATGACAGCATGTGGTGGCAGAGCCCCTTGTGGACAGCGCCACGGGGCTGTGTGACACACACCCCCAGAGGATGAAGTGTTCTCCCTGTCCCCAAAGGGACTCCAGCATGTTTTCCCAGCTCAGGAGATGTGACTGAGGCAGTTGGCAAGTGGTGACTCTGCAGAGCCTTGCATTTATTTCTGAAGGGCATCTTCAGGAGCAAGAGGCAGGCGAGTTAACTGGTGGGGTGATGGGGATGGCACGAACAGATGGTGCAGTGAAGAGCCATTTCCTTCCCACTTGCATGCTGACTGCATTAAATCAATCCCTGGGCTTTCATGGCAATGAGCTCAGGCTGTGCTGTGAAGGGTTTTAACAATCTGACCATATCCTGCTTGTGGGAATCCTTCTGTTGCGTCTCCACACTTAATCCACCCTTGGGGAAAGCCCCTTCCATTTTTCTCATGTGCTCCTTGGTGGTCTCCCCTACTCCCTGTATTGCAGCCATCGCCTCTTTGATAGCTGTGGATCTCTGCAAAGCTCACCATCCTTACAGAGATCCACAGCAATCCACATTTACATGTTTTTGTTCCCATCCATGTACTCAGGCACTGACACAGGATGCTCCACAGGGGCTGAGCCTGCTGTTTTTGCAGCCTTCGCTTATCTCATTGCTTCAGACCTAAACAAATTAGTTTGTAATCCTCAGTGTTGTATACTCTGGAAAACTTGGCTTTAAAAGTGATCAGAAATGACCTCTTCATGTAAATCTGGAGTTAATCCCCTCTTCCTGTCTGGGGCTAGAAGAGAACCCTGTACCTGCACCAATGACAGGTCTTTGCAATCAATAACATTGATGGTTCTGTATTTGCCTATTTGTAGCCATGCTTCACCCTGTTTACACAGAGTGTGTATTGCTTTCTACCACTCCCTGTGCACACACAATTAATGAAACACCAGCTGGTGCAGGATAAACACTGCTGCAGGGATGTAAAAAGACACTACACAAAGATCTCTACCTCTGTTATTTTCCATCTCAGATGCTGTCTTTGCCTCCCAGATATCCTTCTGAGCTGAGAAACTTTGGCTAAAGCATCTCCCTGTTTTTCTCTTCCATTTTTTTTTTTCTGATGTCCAAAAAATCCAGCTAGCCCCAAGCTTCCCATACAAGACAGCAGTTATTCAGTCACCTTCTCCCAGGAAGGCCCTGTCCACGAGGCTGACTCTCCTCAATGGGGTTTGCCTTAGATGCTGGGGGGCTCCTACAAATGTGCAACTGTGTCAGATGTTATGACAATGAAGGTGCTCAAAGGGCTGGAGTACCTCACCTGTAATGACAGGCAGAGAGAGTTGGGTTTGTTCAGCCTGGACAAGGCTCCAGGGAGACAGACCTGAGAGTCCTTTCCAGTATCTAAAGGTGCTACAAGAACACTGGAGAAGGGCTTTTGATGAGGGCAACAGTAACAGTTCAAGGGGAAAATGGCTTTATACTGGCAGAGGGTGTTGTAGCAGCCCTCTTGCTATAGGGATACAGTCTTCTTGCTTATCACAGCATGAAAAGGGTCCTGGTTTATTCCTCTTTACAGCTTAACCATCCTTACCCCAACCATTCACTGACTCTGGCTGCAGCAAGCTCCTGCTGGAGGTTTCCCTTGCAGCCTCTGACTGCTGGTTATTTCCTACTGAACTCTGACTGCAGGCTTTCACCAAGCTAGACTGTGACTACAGGTTCCAACAACAGGCTCTGACTGCAGACCCAGACTGACCTCACAGCAGTGATTCTCTCCTCAGGATCCTTCTTTCTTCATCCTCTCTCATTTAGGATCCTCTCCTCACCAGCTGACCCACTCCCTTTATCACACTTGTCTTTATTGGATACAGCTGTGACTCATCAGGGGCCAGGCTGTGTTGGAGAGGATGAAGTAGCTAGGCCCTGCAGAGATGATTTATTAGTAAAAGATTCTAAGAGTATGAAACCTACAAGAGGAATAGAATTGAAAGCAAGATTTGAACTGTAGGGTGCTGGGCAGGAAAAGGGTGATTAGATAGCTGAAAAGACTGGGCTGGGTGTTTCAGTGACACCCCTGCCAAGACAAAAGGATGAATAAGGGGTTGGACCTTCTCAGGTATCAGGGATAAGGTGGGTTTCACAGATTTTGGTATGTAGAGTAGTATTGTAGTGTTGTAGTTCTCATAGGCTATATGTAGATTCTGTAGGTTTTGTATCTTGAGGTGATTGGTTGATGCTCATTAGAATATTCACGATAGAAAGGGTTAAAATGGAATGTAACAGGTAAATCACTCTGCTGGATCCCTGTCCCTTTAGACCTTTGGACTCTTCCCCAGTTAGGCTGCCTTCCCATGACCAATAAACCACGTGTCCCAAAGAGTATCCTGCTCTTCAGATCATCTCTCTCATCGGACACCAACAGCGCGTTACCAATAAGGCTGTACTGGGTAATTAACACAGCTGGTACTTATCAGAGATGAGGTCATCTGTATCCCCTTCTCCTACAAGAGGGCAGGTTTAGATCAGTTTAAGGAAGGAATCTTCCCTGTGAGGGTGACACTGGCTGCCCAGAGAAGCTGTGGCTGTTCCATCCCTGGAAGTGTTCAAGGCCTCACTGGAAGGGGCTTGGAGCAACCTGCTCTAGTGGAAGGTGTCTTTGCCCATGGCAGGGGGTGTGGAAATGATCTTTAAAGCCAAACTGACCCAAACTATTCTGTGATTCTGTAGTTCTATGTTCCCTATGGGGCAGGGCTGATCCTCGGGGCCAGAGCATCTTGCCCTCAAGAAGGCCAGCAAAGCTAAAGAAGGCTGTTGGGGTTTTGCAAGCCCAGTCTCTGTCCCAGCAGATTCCTTACCATCCCTATTAGCAGCTGTTTGACATGTTGGACTGAATTTGAGCCCAACTGGTCTGGCAGGAAGCTCTTTGTGGGACGTGTACTACAAAATTTCTAACAAATGCTTTAAGTTACAGCTGATAGTTCATCAGGCTCAGTCAGGCATCTGTTTGGTACATTAATGCATGGCTGCACTAAGCTTGTAAATTATTATTCATGTACTTCTGTAGAACATCTTGAGGTTGCTGGCTGAGTCCTTCACTAAATGGGAACAGGGACAATTATTCACACATGAAAAACATGCATGATTCAGTTTGTCCATTTACATTTCTAGTGCAGCCTTCCTTGGCAGGATGGCCAATACAGCCTGGGAGAAGGATGGTCATCCATAATTGAGCTGCTCTGACCAACAACTGTTCCATTTAAAAATGGATTTACCTCACACACACAATGGAGATGGAAGTTCACTACAGTGGCACGGAGTCAAGGAAGGCAGAATTGGTGAAAATAGGGAGGTTAGACACAGAAATTAATTACAGAGTTGACAGGATGCTCTGTTAAGGTCAGGGACATGGACAAGGAAAACTGGATGTCTGTGCACTGAGAGGGAAACAATGGGCATGAATGGAAAAGCAAATTTAATCATAATAAAAAGGCTTCATTTCATCTGACCAGTTAGAAATATCCTGATTAGAAATGGCTGCTCTTTGCTGCTGTCATCTGCTGGTTGCTCCCATTTTCACATTTTTAAGGGAGTGTGAAGTGTTTTAGGCTCTCAGAAAAAGCCAGAGCCTGTTCCTGCAGTAACAGGAGTGCTGTTCATAACAAAAAAAAAAGAGGACAATGCACTGCTTCCAAAGGGATATGGACTCAGAGAGCACAGAGAGGTAAGTCCCCCTGCTCTGGAGGTACACTGACTGATGGAAATTTAATATAGGAAACAGTATATAACACTTTTTTGGCAGCTGAGACAGCTTTGTAGAGTACTAATAAAAATCTGATATTCATCCAGAAGTCAGAGGGGAGGTCCCAAAGTTCAGAATATCAAAAGATCACTGACAGTTTAATTAACGGAGTTAAGAGGATCAGAGGCTTTTATAACTGCTCACACTATGCTCCTTTTTTTAACAGAAACCTACAACTAAAAACTATATTATGGTTTTGTTATCTTCAGGAAGGAAAACAAGAGCTAGGGCTGTAAGCTCCGAGAAGTAAAAATATGGGGGAAAAAAACAAATTAATAGCGTATATTCCTTCCTAAATGCACAGAATATTTTTGGCTTTCAGTAAGTTCCTCAGAAGTGCAATAATAGGGGACTCAGCTTATTTCAGGTGCTTCCCAGAATGTCCCTGTCCCCCCAGACAGCTATGCCCACCTCTGGAACACATTTAAGCATCTCCTGAATTTGCTCCTGCAGACTTTCTTTCCATGGGACCTAAACTGAGCCAGCTTGCTAATCACAGCCACTGGCAGACAATTAAAAAAGGCACAGTCAATCAGCCATCATTAAGTTGGAAGTGACAGGCTGGGTCTTATTTTCAACTAAAATTAGTGGGATTCATGCAAACTTTCCCACAAAGTTCCTCTTGCACTCTGTTTACAATTTAATACTTTGCTACATGCACTGTAGAAAGCAGCCCCAAAATACCTCTGAAAGCAAAGGTAAAGCTGGGATTTGCAGCTTTTGCAATGATTATTATGTGCTGAACCAGCACGTTTGGGTATTATTGCATCTGTGAAGTGTGAGCTGAAAAATAATAGATTAATGGATTTATACTTGCACAGAAAAGAAAGGCCTTACATAGGGAGTTTTATTTAGCATTTGAGAAGCTATTTATTTACTTATTTATTTAAGGAGCTTTTTTGGTCAAGGCAAGGCAAAAACCTGATATATGAAATCAGTCTCCATTGCAAAACTGCTGTGAAATGGTTGCTGATCATTTCTGGATCCCATTTTGGGCAGAGCCAGACAACTCCCACTTGGTTGGATGCTCTGCCTGTGCCTTGTGAAGCCCTTGGGGATGCACTGATATGATCCCAATGAACAGGCAGAAGTTCTCTTTCCCCAGCCATGGCTTTGGGTGCATTTCTACCAGCATTCCCAGTCTGGCAGAAGTAAGGTTTAGGGAATGAGAAGTCTGGGGTAGAAGCTCATTTTGTACCCTCAAGTGATACTATGCTGTTGCTAAAATGTCTGGTGTTCAGCTCCAGGAAGCAATGACAGAATTAATCATCTCAGTTTTTTAACATTTCCCCCTTTTCTTGAAGTTATCAGGTTGAAAAAAAAAATCATAGATCTACACAGCAATTAGGCTCAGCAGCCCCTGTAAGAAGAAATCCATTGCTCTAGAATAATTGCTTGGAGGGGTGTGAGGTAACACAAAACACCTCTGTCCCCACTTTTCTGTGCAAATCCTGCCTGCTGGCAAAAACTTTCTTAACTGGAAATCAAAAATGAAATGGCAATGTTCCTTCCCATTGCACCATGCACATTCCCTCCCCTTCCTTTGCAGTGGGAAGAGATTAAAAGCATCAATTTTTATCGATGAGGGGAGGTAAACACAAAATGTTCATTTTTTAATATTTGCAAGATTTAAAATAGCAAACCTTTGATTTCGTTTTTTTTATTAGCAGTCATGTCCTGTGCAAGCATTGCTGCCTTGAACTGATATTAGCAGACAGCCTGCAGAATGCTTCCTGGGTCAACCAAGGAAAATATCTTGATTATGAGAGCTTTCTAAATAAGAAAATAATATTAATTCACAGAGAGCACAATAGCAAATAATCATCAACCTGGATCTTCACTCTAACACAGCCAGTCACATTTCTGTCTCCCTATGGACACTGCCCACCCCTGACATTCCTGTTTAATGATCTTTCCCCACACAAACAAATCACCCAGACTGCACTGCCTGCCTGAGGAAGGGATGCTCATACCTTTCACTGGGGTAGATAAACTGAGTGCCTTTAGTATCAGCTGCTGAGTCCCTGCATGCAGAGGGCATCACACCAGCACACAGGATTCTTCTCTCTGCAGCCAGACAATGCTGTTCAGAGATCCTTGATATGGGAAGTAGGCTAAATTGCCTTGTATTTCTCAATAAAGACCAGGAGACAAACAACATAAAACGACCTTTTGCTTTAGATTTAGACAGGGAAGTTACACATACAGGAAAATAATAAGTGTACCTCTGTAATGCCAAAAGATTATCAGAATTGGGTTCAGTCCTGCCTTTAACAGAGCTGGTGATTTGTCCCTTTTTGTTCCTACAGAAGCATGGTCAGGACGTCTGAGGAAGGTATTTAACTCAGAGATTATATCCAGAATAGAATATTGGCCTGCTGGTACGCTGGGGGATTAATGTGGCTCTGAAACACTACTAAAGATGATAGTGCCCTGGCTGATCTCTGCATCTGCCTGCAGTCTGAAGGCAAAACATGCTAATCCAGGCTGTGCTGTGAATCCATAGTACACCAAGCTTCCCAAAGATCCCATGGGATATGCAGTGCTCTGGGTTTTAGAAGGAGAGGAGAGAGCAGAAAGCAGAGAGCAGAGAGGAGAGAATCTACAGCCATCATCTAATTCAATTGCCTGAGCACTTCAGGGCTGATCACAGGTTACAGCATGATCTTAAGGGCAATGTCCAAATGCCTCTTAACCATTGATGGGCTGAGGGTACCAACCATCTCTCTAGGAAGCCTGTTCCAGTGTTTGACCATCCTCTCAGTAGGGAAATGCTTCCCAATTTCCAGTAGACCTTCCCTGGAGCAGCTCTGAACCATCCCCACACATCCTGTCAGTGGATCCCAGGGCAAAGAGATCAGCAGTTCTCTCTCTCCCCTTCCCCTCCTCAAACAGCTGCAGGGGGAAATGAGGTCACCCCTCAGCCTCTTTTTCCCCAAACTAGACAAGCCCAAAGTGCTCAACTGCTCCCTGCACTCCTTCCAGCCCTTTCACCAGCTCTGCTGCCCTGGATGCATTCAAGAGCTTCACACTTATCACAGAGTTCTGCACTCAGCCACGAGTGCAGCCACAGCCAAGCAAGAGAAAACCTCTGTGCTCCCTCTGCTCCTCCAGGGAGGGGATCCAGAGGTGCAATTGCACCTCATTTCCCAGGGTCAGGATGACCTGAAGAGCGCCCAGAGGAGATGAGTGTGCAGGAGATGAACAAGTGGCAGAAAGGAGAGGGAAAGGAGAGAAGCACACGGAAAAGAGCCCAGCTCACAGCTACAGAAGTGAGACAGCAAACCCACGCCAGCTCTTGCAGCACTCACTCTGCTCCGACAGCTGTCCCACGCCGTCTGGCAGGGGCTGAACTTGAAGCTGCTGCAGTTCTCCCTTTTAATTTTTATCCTGCTCTTCTACCTAGCAAAGTCACACACAGTCCTCCAAGGACTCACTTCCTCACTTTGAATGCCTTAAACTCAAGTCCCCAAGTCCCTGAAGAGGGGCAAAGACACAAGGAATTGCTCAGGGGAGCAGGAGATGGGAAGGATGAGCTGCAGAAAAAAACTCTCACCTCAGACTCGTAATTCTCACTTGGAAGGATCCATGGGGCTCTCAGTGGCAGAAGGTAGAGGATGGCCTTTGCTGGGCTGTCTGCAACCACACAGCTACAAATACACATGGAATTGCTGCATTATCTGTACTGATAAATTCCTCACGTGGGTTTGGCTCAGATCCCTGTGCAGTTTCTCCAGAAATTTCCAGCCCAGGACCACCAATCAACAATTTGGACAAGGTCACTTTGTTTGAAGGCTTGGAGTGGGCTTGGAGCACATTTGACATACAAGTGTAGACACCATCAGAGGTGGCATTAGATATAAATCAGTGTAACAGTCCTTTAGGGGATATTGCAATTCAGTATTAGCATGCCTGGAGAGAGCAGTGAATGCAATAAAGCTAAACAATAAAAGAATCTTCAAAAATTTCCCAAAGTGAAATTCTTTCCAAGCATAATGGCAGCTGCAAAGCCTGCGAAGATGTGAACAAAATAAAACCAAATTGATTTTTGAGGGTGTAAGTAACTTACTTGCTTGGTAATCACACTAAACAGTCACTAAACTATAGCTATAGGACCTAATTTTATGGGACAACGTGTTCATATAAAAGAAAAAAAAAATCAAACCTCAGACAACTAAAGACCAGAGAGGGAGAGAAAAGGTCTGAGACAAGGACGATGCTCTGACCCCTTCCCATGTAAGCAAGTCACTCTCCACAACTGATGCACCAGCTGGTGAAGTGCAAACAGCTCTGAACTGAGCTCCTGCAATTGTGAGTAGCCTAATTCAGAGCTCAAAACCTGTGAAAGTCCCCAGGGTCACCAGAACACAAGTGACCTTTCAGGGGCAAGGGCTGATAGCGGAACAATGCTCTCTGCCTCTGGCATTGCTTCTGCATCACTAATACAGCACACCATTGGGAGGGTCTGGAATGAAAATGGGGATGGTGAATGAACCTTGGGACAACCTTCACTTTTACGACACGTGAATGCAGAATTCAACTTAAAATAGAGCTTTTCTCAAAACCATGTGACACAGAACGAGAGTGTTTCAGTCAAGTGACTCAGTCAAGAAACCACACATGATGCATTAAAACCTCAAGAAAGAAGAAGGCAATTTAAAAAGAAATTATTCTAATCTGAAGGAAAAAAGGAAAATAGGATGTGTGTGTTAACACAGTTTGATGGCCTCACCCACTAAAAGGCCCCAGAGGTTCAGTGTGCTGGAGCAGTGTGAGGTTCAGCTGCTCACAGTGTTGTCCCTGGCTCTTAAGAGCATCCCAGGGAAAAGAGCTGAGCCTCCCCAAATGGGATTTGGCTGCCTTGAAGGCACTCATCTCTCCTCACCTCTCCCTGGCTCACTCTCAGCACACCTTCCAGGAGCAGACGCTCCAGGGGTCGGACACCAACAATTGTCCTCTTCCCGGGCTGCTCCTGACTCATTCCCTTAACACAGCTCGTTCTGCCCACGGCAGAGAACAGCAGGAGGTGACTGCGTGCCTTAGAAGCTGTGGCTGAAATCTTTGCTGTAGGGAAGCACAGGAGAATTGTAGCTGTGATTTCAGGAGGGACAAGGTTTCATCCAGGTTTTTCTCCACACTTGTACAGGCTGTGCTGGGCTCGCAGCTCTGCAGAGGTGGTGCATTAGCTGGTAAAAATGGAAGCTATGATGAGAAAAGGGAAAAAAAAAAAGCCAAAAACAAAAATCCAGAATGTGGCTGGAGCAGGGGCCATATGGAGGTAGGGCAGCACTTTTCCAGGACACCCATCCTTATTCTGGCTCCTGGAAATAAACACAACACAGCACAAGTGCAGGAATGAGGTCGAGGTCTGGGCATGGACAGTAGCAGGGGATCAAGACCACCCAAGACCCTCAAAGCCTTCCAACCTAGTTCCAGGAAGGTCTGGAAGAACTGACTGTTCATGATAACTAATTCACACAGAAAATGAGAAACCTATCTCCAGGATGAGGAAAACCTATCTATAAACAGATATCCCCCAAAAGCCCTGGCATGTGTGCAACCCACAACCCTGGACACCCCAGCTGGAGCAATGCTGGAGCCAGGAATGGTGATCTCTCTTCCTCACCCTTCTTTTGCTTGTTAGCTTGCTTTCATTCATCTCTCTCTTTCTTTGCTCCCTTTCACCCCACTCCTTTATCCAAAACCCACTGCTGTGTGCTTACACAAGGAGAGCAGGGACTAACTCATAAAATTCCCATGCCAAGTGTGTAATTTAATAATGGAACTTTGCAACCATTTGCAGGCCCTCTGACTTCTGTGGTTCCTTTTGAGCCAAGATTTCCACCCTGGGTGCTCACTTTCCTTTGACAACTGGATGTCACAGAGCCTCCTAAAAATCAGTCAGGACTCCCCTCCTCAGGCCAAGCTCCATGGCTCAAGCTTGCAGAGGCGCCCCCACTCCAGCTGTGTGAAATCTTGAGAAGCACTTAATGAATTAGATATTATTAATATTCTCCTCCAGCATCAGAAGGCAGTAATTAACTCTTTGAAGACGCACCCCAAACCCTGCTTTATTACCCAATCCTCAGAGGCAGCTATGTAATCTCATTGCGATTTTAAAGAATATCTTTTCAGAACAATTATATTCCTTGATTGAAAAAAAAAAAAAAAAAAGAAGAAGTTCAAAGTCCTGATTCTGCCTTGGAGTGTGCATTAGTGATTGCCAAACATGCTGTAAAGATATGAGAGCACGAAACATGATATGCTGCAATGCTTTTGCTGAGCAGATGCCTTAAGGAGGTCATTCAACATGCCAGGTTCTAAATGTTATTTGGGAGTGAGAAAACATTATTTTCCCACTTCAACAAGACTTTCACTTCCCTGTCATATGAAAATAACCTTTTGTACTCAGTGCTATTATTAATTTATTAGCCTTTTGAACGTCTAAATGTTTTACAGTCTATGGACTGCATCAAAGTGCTTGGCTGAGGGACAGGGCAGCACAAACACATGGTGTGTGCACCCAAATCCATGGATCTGAGTTTCAAAGAGCAGACCTGGTGCAAGAACACTTCTGCCTATGTATTTCTGACAGTGAGAACAGCCATTTTCTCAGGCACAAACCCCCAAGGAGTGTATTTATGTCATCATTAAATGTCAAACCGTATGAGTGATGACTATGTGGAAAAAGTGCTAAGTATATATTTCTATAGAAATCAATTAAAGGAGACAATGATTTTCTTTCCATTTAGGTTACATGACTCCAGCACAAGCTGCTGCAGCACAGTGCAGCTGTCAGCCCAGCCTCACTGCCTGAACAATTGCTTTCTGCTCACCTGATGGAACTGTCCTGGGTGGCACCGATTTTCCTCAGGGATGAACTCACCGCCAAACGCTTCTGTGATTCCCAACAGGGAATCACAGATCCTTCCAGCAGATAGGAGGTTTGAAACAATCCCCTGAATAAACTTATGTAACAGGACTTGGACTGTGTCCCTGGTGTTGAATGTAGCATGATGTATTTTGTGCCCAGGAACAAAACACAGAATTTCTGCAGAGCAGACCCTGGCTGCAATGCCAGGCTGCTTCCAAAACAGTTACTGACTGAAACTGCAGGAGTTCATCTGTGGTGTGTGAGGTATTTCAAAGTTGGTGATCTTGGGCTCTGTGAAATCAAAAGGGGATGGTTTCCTCATCCCAGACCGGGCACCGAAGAGGGGCCAGATGGTTTCCTCCTGGAGGAACCATCCCTCATGGGCTATGGAGGTGACTGGTGACTACCCTGGACATCATCACCCAATTTTTAATGAAATGAACTCCACTCTGCATGTCCCACATTGACACAACCCTTCTTGGACCCTTCATCTGCTCTCTCGTACTGCCCACACATTCCCCCATACAGCATTTCCCTTCCTTCTCCAAAATCTAACGTTCCTTTAGGAATGCTGGTCCTGTTCACTGGCAGTCACTGCCCCCATGTCAAAGTCCATGCACCTGACACTGAGCCAAACAGCAGGTATCTCTGCTGGGAACGTAAGTTCCATGAATTTTTCCACCTGGATGATTACCCATACCAGGGCCCTGCAAGGAAACCAATTTTCCCTTAAAAAGGTGTGTGTGAGAGAAGAAATTCTGTGACAACTCAGACAGGAGGCTACTCCCCACATGCATCCCTGGACTGCAGAGCTGAACTCCAGCACGCTGCCCTGTCAGGAACAGACATCTCCATGTTTTTCTCAGGAAGCCAGCTGGAGTGACAGATTCACAGTTTTAAGAAGGAAAAAATACATTTTGGTACAACGTATGTGGCATTATCTTGTCCCATGAAATCACCATCAGCAATGCCTGAGCAGAGCTGTCATTGCAGGGCTGTAGCTGGTGAGGGGGCAAGGGGAGGGAATGCTGAAGTCAAGGCTTGGAGCACTTCTTATCAACAGAGAAGTGAGAAGCTAGAAACCATGAACCAGCTTTCAAGCCCCAAAGCCCTCCTTCAGGTCTGAAGTGGAGTCAACAACCTTCCAGTCAGAGGTAAGCTGACAAGCTGGAACCAAACCTGATTATAACTCAGCTCTTTCAGGCTGCAGCACAGGCAGAGGGGCACTGTAATCCCATTGCATCTGCTTCCTGCCATGGGTATTTTGTGCCATGCTTGGGGTACTAATGAGCACAAAAAATGAGGCCTCCTCTGAAAGCAGCATCTGTAGGATGCTGCAGTGGCTAGAGAGAAATTAGAGAAATTAGACTTTTAAGAAGTAAACTTCTAGTTGTGTTGAACTGTTACTGCAGAGGATGAAATTGTCTTGTGAAATACTGAGGTAGCCTTGGTACATCACCAGGTGAGATGCCCAAGGTACAGCTGCAGAAAAACGTGTTTCAGCAGCTAGAGGATCACAGCTAATGCTCAGTAATCTATAAATCATAGTTATGAGATTTCTCTATGCAAATGAAATTTATATAACCCTCATCAATCGTAAAAAAAAATCATAAAGATGAAATTTTGCAGCCGCAATGTGAATTAAAGGATCCCTTAACCTGTTTTCAAGATCCGTCTTTATAGCTAATTAATTTTTAGATGGAGTGTTCTTTGAAAGAACTAATGGACAGTGAGCATTGCTGATTGATTATAAAATGAGCAGGGGGGTTTAAGAAGTGAGCTGTGAATGTAAAATCACTACCCAGCTTTATTAACCTTGCCATATTAAAATGCTAGACTATGCAACTGCTAGAAGCAGGTATTAATACAGGACCTTTGATGAGTGTATTTTATTTATTTAACATCAATAAATTTCTCTTACTTGATCTATAATATGGAGATCCATCAGACTGTCCTCTGAACTGTATCTTAGAGACCTCAACTTCGAGAAATCCAGAATCTGGATTCTATAAAATATAACTTTACACATGTATGCAATGGGGTGGAAAAACCAAAAAAAAAACCCCAACAAAATGAAAACCAGCAACTGTGAAGAAAAGGAAAAGAAATGCAATTCATATGTCATCCTGCTAGGACTGCCCTCCAGAGCTGCAAATCTACAGGTAACTTTTATTGAGCCATCATTACCAGCACTGACAGCACTGAAAGGCCACTCAATCTGCGATGACCTGAAAACATCAGGAGGGAATGGGAGGGCTGTTAAACACTGCCAGCACCTGCAGGACTGGGTGGCCTCCTGGGGAGTGAAAAGGGGAAAACAAAGAGCTTACCCGCTTCCTCAGGTTGCAGGTGAGCGTGAGGTTCCTGGAGAAGGAGTTTGCAAAAGCAGTGTAGAAGTCCAGCACTTTCAGCAAGGCTTCTCGCTTAATTATATGCAGATCGCAGTAGGTCAGAGCCCGTACGTTGGCACACGCATGGGCCAGGCTGGTTTCCTTCCAGAAGATATCACCAAACACGTCACCTTTACCTGAAAAAAAACCAACAGGGCAGATCTGTTAAAAAGCATCTCTGCTTAGGCAGAGTTTCTCAGCATGCAGATGATTTTTTTCACGACCTGTCTTACGCTCCCAATTATCCCAACGCGAGCTCCCCCAGCCATGAAAACTAACAAGGGTAAAAGTTTTAAAATTAGTTGAGGTACTTGAGCATCCTTAGAAAGTAGCCCCGGGTTTTTAAGGTATTTATAGGTTGCTCTGTGAAGTGTCACAAAGAATAAGAGCCAGATTGTAAAGGTCTCCTTGTAGCTGAAGATACAAGTAATGGGCTTTTCAAAGGCTGCCGAATATAACGAGCACTCAAGTAATGTTCAGGTGATTGAATATTTCAGGTGTCTGTTCCCAAGTGATTTAGGAGTCCTGCTCTTACAAAAACCCTCTGACATCTCTGTTCACCTTCTTTCATCCTCATGGCTCTACAGTGAGGGGCAGGAGCCAGCTTCCAGGGCCCAAGGACCACATTCCAAAGGATGGTTTAACATTTCTAATTCAGTGTCAGTGGTAACACTCCTTCTGGGAAACCCATCAAAAGCCTCACTGAGACTTTTAACCTTCAAATAACCACTTCTAAATCTTAAACACATCCAAAAGTATAGTTCTAAACCCAAATTCATCCATTTAAGTAGAGGCTTAGGCTGAAGTCTGTATTTCAGTGTTTGCTGAGTAAGAGAGGGTTTGACACCTCAGACACCTACACATAAAAATACCTTCAACCAGAGGGGAAAATTACACCTGAAGGCTACTTCTGCACTAGCAAGCTGTGTAACAGAACAGCTGATTGAGGACTTGGGACTAGCTGTAGCCCAGTGCCATGGACAGAAGAGCGACAGAGATTGGGAGTGCTCTGACTTAGCCCAGTTTTGTTTCCTCTGCAAGGAACCCACACCCCATCTGTGCTAGACACCCAAGCAGGAGAAGAGGATGAGGACACCAGATTCAAAATCACACTTGTGACCCAACCAGAACCCCAGCACGGGTGCAGATTGGAGATATGCTTTCAGGTTTGGACCTTCTGGTTGTTCACATTGGAACATTCCAAAGCTGCCTCTTGCTGCCTGGCTGTGGGCTGGGCAAGGACCACAGTGTGTGGTTTGTGGCTGACACTTCAAATCCTGAAGCAGAAACCAGGATACAAAGGGGTTTTTTTGTTTCAGACCCCCAGAGACATCCCAGCTCTGTCTTTTAGCAGTTATTCAAAGGGAACTCAAATCAGTCAGTCAGTGCCTATTGATTTCAGGCACCTCCAGCAGCCCCTTGGTGAAGGTTAGGGATGTTAATAGTTTTGGCATAAAGAAGGCAATGAATTTTTGTGTTTCCTTTTTTAAGAACTTTTAATATTTTGCTCCTCTCTGCTGTGGAAACACAGACCAGAGGGGTAATCTATCCAACCTTATCACTTTTAGGGGTCAGAGGCTCTATTTCTCTATTTCCATTTCTGCTTTTGGTATTGTATCAGTAAAACTTATCTAACATTTCTCAGGCAGAGTGAAATAAAATGTGCAAGTCCTTATCTGCCCTTCCCTGTTTTTATTTTCTAACAAATGTCTCTATAACAGAATCATCCCTTAGAAAGGTTATAACTGCATCTCATTGAACTGCTTTTAATTCTACATATTTTTAAGTTATTAAAATTAACTACAATACATAACGCAGCTGGTATCATTTATAAAACAAGGTGCTTTAAAATATTTTCCTTGATACAGAGCATTTTCTAGTAACATTATAATTTATCCAATGCACTGTTTTGAAATTACCTTATGCAGTTAATTGTCCTTGTCTCTACTTAGAGTTCAAAACCCAGTTTACAGACATGCTCAGCACGGTTACATAATTTATAGAAAACAGACCATTTCTGAAATGCAGAAAATTGCTTAATGGATTTGCTCTCTGAGGTGGACACAGGACAGAGCTGAGTCCTGCTTTCAGTGCAGAGTGCAGTTAAAAGACAGTGGTTTTAGCACTGAAATGTGAGCAAACCACTTGTTCTCTTCTCAAATTTGGGCTAATATGTAGTTAATTTCACCAAGAGCTTGAAAGCAGTGGATGCTCACCCAGAAACTCAGGACAACAGTGTGTTACAGAATCTGTACACAAACCATGGATAGAAGAAACCAAGATCACCTTGTTGTCTTAAGTGTGGCAGGGAACTGCACTGGTTGGGATTTAATGGCTGGGACACAAACTGAACTTATTCACTCTTCCATGAGCCATCACTCACTGGGTTTGAAGGGTGAAACTCTAAACTCCTCTTACATTGTGCTTTATACTCTTCAGAAAGTACAAAATCTTGGGAGCTTTTAAGGGATCTTGAATTTGACATTTCCCACACACACTTCTGAGCTTGTTTGCTGGTTATAAATGTGCTGAGGAATGTACAGAATGAAAACAAAACCTACCAGATTCTCCAAAACAACCCGTCTCTTTTCCATAAATACAGAGATTAATGTACTCTACTTTTTCCCTACTAACTGCAGTTCACTGTGCAGAGAGGGGTAATTATTCACTCAGGACAAGATCAGATGTTTGGAAAAAATTCTTTACTCAGCGGGTGGTGAGGCACTGAGCAGGATGCTCAGAGAAGCTGTGGGTGCCCCATCCCTGAAATGTTCAGGGCCAGGCTGGGTGGGGCTTTGAGGAACTTGGTTTAGTGGAAGGTGTCTCGACCCATTCTATGATTCTGAGGTCAATTTTACACATTGCAACTAAATAAAAACAAGATTTTCATGGTTGCAAACCAGAAAATTTAACTGGCTAGGTCTGACACAGCTACCCAGAGACACATACAAGTATTTTCCACTTGCAGAGGATGCTCAGAGCTCCAGGGAAAGTGCTGCTGGGGCTGAGCTGGGAATGTGGAGGTGCTGATGCAGCCTGCATAATTTCCAGAGCTTCTCTCGGGAGATTTATTGAGGCCTCAGTAAACTTCCTCCCTAATCTGCTCTGCCCTGAGTCCTGAGCACCTCCTGCATGGAGGCAAAGCTCTGGGAAACCCTCCTGCCCCTGCTCACAGTGCCCAAAGCATTGCTGGAAGAAGGAATGCTGTAAATCAGGGTGGGAACTGCTTCCATACATTTTACACATCACAGAACAGTAAAATCCTTTGGGTTAGAAAAGACCTCTATGATCATCAAGTCCAACCATTAACCCAGCAATGCCTAATCCACACTAAAACTTGCCCCTAAATGCCACATCTATAGAATTATGGAATCATGGGGTTGGAAAAGACCACTAAGATCATAAAAATTCAGAGTTTGCAACTGAAAGGAGCATGGACAACAAGAGGACAAGTGAAGAGTGTTGGTGGCAGGCATAATTTTTGCTGAAATAGCTACACTACTATCATTCTAAATACTATGTATGCATGCCTATACATAAAAATATACATATATATTCATGCATATTCACATAAATGTATTTAGGGGAAATCTTGTGGTATGCAGCTGTATAACAGGTCAGGATATTTGTGTGCACTTTTCTATCTTCTATATTTTGATAACCTTGCCAAACAGATTTGGGGGGACAGAAGTCCTCTGCAGCCTTACACCATGGACTGACCTGCCAATTTGCCAGACAGGAGTTGATGCCTAGACCTTTCAGGCAGAAAAATTCTTAAAGGCTTTATGGAACCCCCCAGGATCTTGCAGATGGAAAGAAAAAGTGCTTGAACTCGGAAACACTCTTTTTAAACAGCATCTCAGAACCCACACGTGTATTTATGTAAAGACAAAATTCATCCTCCTGCAAACGGGGACAGAAACTGAGCTAATAAATATCCTAGCAGACATAAGAGCCTGATGGATCCTTTGGAAGATAGTTTAGGCAGGCAGTTGAAGAATAAATTCTTGGTGGGAAATAGCACTGGGTAAAAACACATGAAAGGGACCAAGTCTTCTTAAGGAGGTGTTTTTCTGTGCAGTCTTAGCTAATAGACCAGCTACCCTTTAACCACTTTAAAATACCTCCAAAGCCTCATCAGTCATGCTAGCACGAGCCAGACATGATGAATTATGTTGGCTTTCCACCAGGATGCACTCAAATCTCCCCTTGCTTATGAAAAGCAAAGGCTGATGATGTTTGAGGATCAGTAAAACTGTATCACAGGGAGAAAGTGTTCATCCAATCAGCTCAAGTGCCAAATACCACATGAAGTGATGACAGCATGCACACAAGTGCAGGTCATAATTACACATATTGTTGTCTATATCCATACAAATTCACATTTCTATGTATCTGCAGTGAAACCTCCTGCTGCAGGACAGACATGTCCCAAACTGATGTAGAAACCCAATGAACAGGGAGTGAATCAGCTCCTGTCACCCAGAGCAGCTCTGTGATGGGCCAGTTCTGCATCTCCTTACCATGGCACACTGGGACTGGTTGCACAGGTTTACAAAATGATTTTATTCATTTATGATTTATGGAATAAAATCTGTCTGTGGCTACTAAACACAAAAGATTTCCCTCTGGGTGAAATACAACCCAGTGGAGGGTTGGAAACATTCTGGTGAAGCATCACAGTTTTCTCACTTCACCTTCCTACCTTCTCCTGCACATCTGCTGTTGACCACTTTTGGAGACAGGCTGCTGGGCTGGCTGCATTTCTGGGTGTCCTGGTTTGAGACAAATTTGGGAGGAAACAAATTTGGGAAAGATAGGGGATACTGGACCATGAAGTCACCCCAAGACATTTGGCTTGGCTGTTGTTTCTGCCTGAAGGGGGTATCTGGAGAAGGTGGGGGTGATGCAGTGGTGAAAATCCATCTGGGACATCCCAGTGGTGAAAATCCATCTGGGACATCCCTGCAAGCACAGCCCAAAATGTGCAGAGATGATACTGAGCTGTGGGAGAGGCCTTCTTGCCCCTGCCAATGTTTAATCCTCAACTTCTTTTTCTGGGGCATTCAGAAGGGCCAGAACTTGCTTGAAAATCAGATCAAAGCTGATCACTGAGCAACTTATAAATCCACCTCAATGGGACTGCATGTGAAAGGGCAGAATGACAGGAGAAAACAGCATTTCCAGCCTCTGAAGCATTGTCAAAACAGGCAGTAAAGCAGCAATGACAAGAGACTGTGCCAAAACCCTGGTCTGTGCTGGCAAAGGTGCTTTGCATTATTTAGCAGAGTGAAACCTTCCCCATCTGCACCTGGAAACACAAAGGAACTGAGCTTTCTTCCACCATTCAGGACTGCTACAAGCAGGGCCCAAAGTCCAGAAGGATTTCTCTCCTTATCTCTCTCATTTTTAGTGCAACTATCATACTGCCTCACATCCTTCTAGAAGCTCCAGCTCCTGGAGACATGTTATTTCCATTTTGATTTTATATAGAAAGAGGCTTCTGTCCTTCCTGACTGAGGAAATAAACCTGAAAGCATGACCATTCCTACCACCTTGAAAACTCGTAGGGCAAATCAGATTGCCTCAAACTGTTGGTCTGATTTAAAAGAGCTGTACCACACGATTTTTAAATAATTTTCCTCTTCTTGTGCTGGCAAGACTTTTGAGTTTTGGCAGTGAAGCATGCAGGTCTAATTCAAAAACATATCAATTCAGAGAAAGGAATATTTCTGACTCTGGAGGCTGTGGATCAAATCTGTAACACACTAGCTGGCACTAAATTAAGATTGATGTTTCTTATCATAATTAAGCATCATGCAGAGACACAAAAATATATTAAATTTACACAACAATATGAAAAATTCAGGCTTGTCAGTAAGAACTAATGACACTTTTGAAGAAGCTACAATGGTACTGCAGATGTCTACTCAGACCTGCAAGATCTGACTGATTCCAAGGCACTTCAGAAGACCTCCACTGTGCAGACCAGCAAATCACACTTGTTTTCAGACCAGTAACCCTTCAAATATTTTACAAAATACTTTCAGATTCAGCACTTAAAACCCAGCCTAAATCACATTAATTATTTCAGTTCTGCTAGCTGAAAAAAACCCAACACTTGCCTCTATGAATCATTTTTCCTCTTAGTTAATTTAGAGATTTAACTCATTGGAACACAGGGGACTTTTCCTATAGATGAAATAGGACACAGCCTGTTCTGTAAATTGCAACCAGGTGCATGCTCCTAACCTGGGGAAATGTTCACAATTAGTCTGCCATGGTTGACTTCACATGGAAAACAACACAAAAGTTCAGTATAAATTAACAAAAGTTCAGTATAAATTAACAAGAGCTGATTTGACACAGGGGTCAATTCTGCCACCTTCATTCCACTTGAGAAGAAACCCAAGCTGCAACTAAGCAAATTAAAATCAGAGAAATTCAAAGTGCTGATGCACGGATACCAAATATCATCCTGCTAATGCCCACGGATGACAGCTGTGGAGCTCCTGGGATTCCTGCTCACCCAAATGGGACCTGCTGCTTGCTCTTCCTCTGAAGAACTTTTCTCTGCGTGATTTGGTGGGAGATTCAATCTTTTGACCTCCAAACACAAGTAGCATTAAGAGTGGAAAAAGACTCATCCCTATTTTCACCTGCCATACCAAACTCAAGAAGACACTTGCTTTACTCCTCTGATGCTGCATCATAGCCCCTTCCCAGATTAAAAAAAAAAAAAATTGGAAATAATTAATGAAGCAGACCTTTAATAAGGTCTGGTTTGTCTAATAACAATTAACTACGGGTTACTCTGGAATTATATGCAGAACATGCTGAGAATTAACATGTAATACATAAAGGCAAATAACTGAATACTGTGGGATCAGGACCCTAAGCGTGGCTGAAACATGAACTATTAAATTTACATTCATTCTGACTTGACTAACATACTGAGTTCACTCAGCAGCAACCCCCACCAGCATTTCACTGCTCAATATATTTTTATCACCATGCAGCTTGAGCAGTATTTTTGATCAATTCCTACAATCAACATCTGAACGTGGTGGGCCATTATTTTTCTGCTGAAAAAACAAACTTCTTTAGACCTTGTTAATCAATACGCCCAGTTTAAGTCACTGCACAACTGACACAGCCAGCTGTGCAAATAGCAGGAGCTGGAAAGCAACTCTCAGAGCCACTTGGTTGGCATTGCCACCGATGTGCAACTCCTCACCAGGACCAAATGCAGGTTAACTGCAGCAGGGTGAATTATGAGGTGGCCTCTGGTAGCTGATGCCTCTTTTCATTAGCCTGGAGACTCCAAACCCCTGGTCCTCCCTGAGATCCTCTGCTGGTAACACCTCCCCGTGCAGAGCAGTGGCAGTTAAATTGTTTACTCCTGCTTGAGACGGTGGAAAATTACTGATGTGCCTTCTCAGGGTCACCTCGCTGGCTGGGGAAGTTTGGATAATTAGAGACAAGACTGTTTGCCCTTCTCCACTCTCCTGGCAACTGCAGATGAGTTATGTTAAAATGCTCGTGTCTCCTTCTCCCCAGTGTAGCAGCACCCCAGGTCTGCACGTGGAGAGCTCCCTGCTTCAGCCAGGACCTGCAAAAGGTGGGACACTGCCCTCGAGGAGGGGAGGTAACTAATGAGGGGAACATCATGGGGCACCTGGATATCTCCATTAATGAGTCCTAAAAGCTGCAGGTCTACAATTGGAGTCATTCTCTTACTGTTACTGTTTCTGAAATGCTGCAGCGGCTGGGCGTTTAATTATCCAAAAATGAGAACAAAATCAAACCAGGGGGGAACAAAATGTCACATTGCTGCAAGCTGCCCTGTCAATCACCAGGCTCCACCTGATTTCAAGCACAGGAAACACCAAAGCTAGTGCTTGTGAGACAGGAAAAACACTGCTGAAAGAAAGGATGGTTGTTCAATGAAGGTGGAAAAAAAGAAAAGCACCTGGACAGGATGCCAAGTCTCCTGAGGACACCATTTCTGCAGGCAGGGAAGCTGGATCTGCCAACTCACCGTGGCTGTGAGGCAAGGGAACATGATATGGGAAGATGGACAAAGGGAAAAGGCAGGAAGATTGTGGAGTGATTCATGCCAGGACCTGAGGGAGGATGAAGCCCTGCACTTTGGATGGAAGCATGAATGTCAGAGACAGGGCATGATGGTTCTCAACCTGTTTAATGTGAATCCTACCTGACTCACTTTTCTAGTACATTCCACATTTAAAAATACTCATCTGCAAGTGAGCATGGTTGAAAAAAAATACCAAAAAAACCCCTTCTCCCCCTCTCTTTCTTTAAGCAAGGTAAATAACACACTACTGTATTGAACCACACCACACTATTATTTCCTCTGCAAGGAGAGGAGGCTGCAGACAGCATGTCCTGTTCATTCCTGCTCTCATAGAGGAAATTAATGAGGACAAGTTTCCAAAGGATACTTATTGCATTTCCTCTACTCTAGGTCACTGTTGGGGAGTGGAGAAGATGGACAGACTGGCAGCACAATCCTGTGAGGTGACTTTCCCTGGGAAAACAAGTGTGGCAGCAGATGCTTGGAGCATTCAAAGCAGGCACTGAGGTTTTCCCTTTAGTCAGTTTTTTTTAAACCTGGTCTCCCCCTCAGGCAGATTCACGTTCCTTGTGCTTGAACTTCTCAAGGCAGAACAGATCAATAAAAATTATGTTTCTCACTCTCTGATCTGCAGTTGCTGTTTCAGGTGACACAGCTGCCACTAGAAAAGTCTTTGCAACTACGTCTGGGAGAGATTTTCTTCCACAAGTGGATTTTTTGGACACCATGTCCCATAATTACTCAGTTCACTATTCTGCTAAATAATCTGTCAGTGAAAAAACTCTTCAGTGTGTTCCAGGACTAGAGGAAGCAGTTTATCTTGCTTTAAGTTACATTTACACGTTCTGCCAATCCCTGTAGTACATGATGAACACTGCTCTGAGTCATGGAAGAATTGAAGGCACTTTTGGTAATTAAAGGTAATTCATCTAACCAGATATGGTTAAAAGTCTCTCTAGTCAAGTGGGGATTAACATAGATACTAGATTTAATACATGTATAAGGTAGAAACAAAAATTTCTTACTGTCCTGTCATTCTTAGCATACAATATTCATTAATAAATGCAACCAAGTTTTGCATGTAATCCATTTAGTGACACCTCTTAGCTCAGTAAATTACATATTTATTGTTTTCATAGTAAAAACCATTTATTTGTTTAAATACTGCTACTTCCTTTTAAGCCTTTTGTTTCTTAAATAATTGTAGGCAAATATAAGATATCATCACTGAGATTAATTATAAAAATGAAATGGTCCAGTGAGCTGGAATACAAGGAATAATTTCCTATGGAAATTGTTGATTTAGGAGCTTTCATTGTAATGACTTCACATCTGAATACGGAAACAGATTCATTCTCACATTAAATCTCTCATTTTCAAAACCTTAGTGTACAGTAGAATACAGAAAGATGCAGCAGGTATTTCCAAAGAGCATGGATGTGTTTTCCTGAGCTCACACTCCAGCTGGGAGAATCCAAGTGATGCCCTGGGGGAGCTGTTTCCATGCAGCCCATCCACACACTGCCCAATCCCACCCCAGTCCCAGGCACACACACATTTTTAGGGAAGTCAGGAGCCCTCTGGAGCCACTCTTAGAGGGAAGAAGCAGCACAGAGCTTCAGTGGGTTCTGACAGCTGCCCTATGACCAGGAATCCACAGGATTTGCCCTCAGGGAGTGACAGCTCCAGCTTAAGAGAAGGTAAATATTCAACAGGATATGAGTTCTACAATAAAACAGGCAAGGCAGGCTCTGGATAGTTTTTCTGCAGAGCCACCAGCTTCTCCTCCACACAGTTCTGCCTCTGAGGAGGATTCCTGCCTCCACACTGGTGCTGACCACTCGGTCCCACCACGTGCCACACCTTTCCCAATCCCATAAAAGCTAACAAGGGTCTGCACTAGGCTCTTTCCCAAAACCAGACAGCACAGTGGAGTGACAGGGTGATTTACCTAAATTCCCCCATTACTCAGACTTCTCATGACTGTGGTTTGATATATGATGTAACCCCATCCCTTTGCAAAGCCAGATCAGACTCTTTGTTGTCTGTAAAGCTAGCTCACTACAAGCAAAAATTTTGCCTCCTTGCAGAGACTGTTTGCAGGTGTTATTCTGGGCTAGAACACAGACAAATGAAAATCCCAGTGCGAAGGTTAATGTGGAAATCCTCCTGAGGGAGTAACATAAAACAATGTGCATTTCCTCCAGCAGGCCATTTAAAAGATGTCAAGCACACAGATGCCATTCTCTTCTGCTCAGAGACACAGTAGCTGTGACCAGTGAGCCATGCCGGGCAGAAAGAGCACTCCCAATGGCACAAAAGAGGAGGGATTTGCTTCTAGAGAAGGATCTCTGGAGACACAGCATCTCCATCTCATGACAACTGCTAGCCTCCCGCAGTCCCAGCTGATGTTGGGCAAGGCTCGTTAATATTCAAACCTCAGCAAAAGGAAAACACACACACAAAAGCCAGGAGCGCTCCGGCAGAGATCACAGTACCTAAAATAGCCACCACCTCGTCGTCCTGGATGACTTCCAAGGATCCTGAGACCACGAAGCAGAGAGCATCAACGCTTTCCCCAGCATGGTAGATGAGGTCCCCCGGGGCACAATGGATGGTCTGGAACTCCACGGCCAGGGCTCGCAGGCAGCCGTCGCTGGCCAGCCGGAAGGCAGGGTGCTCGTTGAAAACTTTGCGGTTCAGGTGCACGCAGATGTCTGCTCTCATGTCCTTTGGGCAGATCGAGAGCACCTGGGTAAAGGAAAAGATGGAGAAAATGATCGGCTGGGGATGTGGCACCAAGGCCACCGCGGTGCAAAATAACCGGATGGATGGGTCTGGTGGTGTGCCTGGGAGGGGTCTTGAAATCCATCCGTCCGTCGATCCATCCCATCCATCCATCCCATCCATCCGTCTATCCATCTCATCCCTCCATCCCAACCATCCATCCCATCCATCCATCCATCCATCCCATCCATCCGTCTATCCATCTCATCCCTCCATCCCAACCATCCATCCCATCTATCCATCCATCCATCCATTCCATCCATCCATCCCTCCATCCATTCCATCCATCCGTCCATCCATCCATCCCATCCATCCCATCCATCCCATCCATCCCATCCATCCAGCCAGCCATTTCATAAAGCTTCTGCTGGGAGTTTGATCCTGACTTGGGGTAGTCTTTTCCTACCCATCTACTGCTTTCACTTTGTCTGAAAGGGTGATGTGGAAGACAGGAAGACTGTGCTCACTCCTAACAGTTTTCACACTTGTTTTCCAGAGTTGCAGGTGGAAATGCTCTGTCCTGTCTGTGGGTGTGCCTCCACACCTGGTGCCCAGACTATCTGCCTGCTGCTATGCACAATCCCTGCAGGAGCACAGAACAGACACACAGAGCTGAAGGAGCTCGAGGACATGCAAAGACAGACCATCCACAATAGAAAAACACCACATTTTGTTCACACTCAGAAAACCCAGCTTTCAGAAGTCTTGATGTAGGTCACCACTTACCAACATATGTCCAAACATGCCCAGGGCTAAGTTTCAGTGAGATATACAAGGAATTACCAGCCCAGGAGGGCTGACAGACTAGAAAATCCAAAGAGATTGGAGGAAAAAGGAAGTATACTGAAACCTCATGAAATGTAAAGTAAAGGTGAGTGAAGAACTGTCCACTATGAAGACACCTTCATTGTAGATCAATTAAATAAGACCTTCAACTGGTGTCTTACCTTAAATAGCTTTCCCTATTGAAAGAGTAACACAAATACACCTGAAGAAAGAAAGTGAAAACCTGTGGGTCCTATTTGGTTTGTAAACTGTGTGTTTAACATTTGCACACCCTCCTAAACACATCCTTATAGCCCCAAAATGCACAGTAGCTAATTGCACTGGGAAACATCTAAAGCCTTTTGATGTTTTTTTAGGATAAATGATAGAGAAGAGCATGAGTCTAAGAGCACCCTGGAAGTCTCATACGAAGAAGACTGCAGATCAATAGTACTGATTAATTTCTCATCGTATGGAATTAATCTGGCAGCTTGCTCTGCAGACAGTGCAGGAGACAGGGACACTGGGTTAATGAGTTGACTATCATGGAATAATAGCAGAGGGAGACTCTGGTAACCCTGACTAAGCTTTGAGGCAAATGGTCATGTTAATGAACTCAAGCCACGATTTTAATTTCTGTTTAATGCAGGAGAGGTATAAAACAAATTACTGCAGAGCATTACTAAAGCTCCTAAAGCATCGAATGTGAAAAGAATAAATAACTTCTATTTTAATAATAATATTTAGTCCTTTTCTTATTTAGATAGATCAAAGTTCCTGTGGGATCAAAGACATAATGAATGCAGAAATGTGAAACAGAAGTTATTCTCCCGTTTTCTATTATGACAGTGAGTGGTGAGAAGGGGCTACTGTAACCATCTGCACTAACCTCTTCCACTCCAAATATTCCCATGAATCCCAGAATACCTGGTAAAATTATAACCTAGAAGGCCTAAACTTCATGTTTTCAAATGTTACAGGGTATTTGTTCCAATGGACAGCTACTCTCTCTCTTTCAAAACATGTGCTGTTTCTGAACTGATTTTTTTTTTTTTAATTTTCAGCCAACAGCCAGAGAATCTATGATCTTGTTGAGATAAAAGACCTGAAATAATCTCTTCCACGTGCAGGTGTTCGTAGAATATGACCAGGTCACCTCTCAGTCTTGAAAAACAAGAGAGATAGAAGATGCTTTTTCTGCCTGACACTACGAAGCACAGGCTCTCTTTGGAAACTTCCCCCCTGTGTGAGGTTTTCTCACTTACAACCAACTTCCCAGAGCTACCAGATAATTAGTTTTTATTTTAGTTTACACAGAGTAAGTCAATTTGGGTTAATGATATTTTTCTGCAACAAAATGTTGTAGAGAACGTATTAAAATCCCCTGCATAAGTATGTTTTATCATAACAAATAGTAATAAACACATTTGACAAGGCATATTCTCTATAAGCCAGCATTTGCATTAGTAATAGTATCTTGTCTGAGTCACTACAGACCATATTCTGTATCACATTTCCATAATTTAGTAGGGGCAAATGTCAATTTTACAAACGCCTATTTACCTGAGTCATCCCATTTACCAGTAGAAATATGGGCATATCTTAGTTTCTCAGTTAAAAAACAAAAAAACAACAACTACTTTTGAGGGTGATTGTTTCACCTCGGCCTTACTTGTGGATCAAAGAGAAAGTTTGTCTTTATTACAATAAAAGAGAAACATGCCATCTTTCTTCATCTCAATAGTAACTTAATGAAAAATTCTGCTTTCTTTTCTACCATGATTGATGATTTTTAACATTTTTATCTACTCTTGGGCCTGAATCATGGTTATAAGTTTTTTATGTCCCTTTAATACTTTTCAAAAATTTAAGTGCTTTTGACTTAACAAGGCCACAAGCTAGGAATTCTCAAACATTGCTCTTAAGAAAAATGTCTGTGTTCATACATGACTGATTACCAAATTTTAGCTTTTGAGCTTCCAAACTGCAGAAAAAAACAGTGAGGCTGTTGCAGAGGTTGTTCCTGTAAGATTCTGAGATGTTCCAGGACCCTTTGTTTGTTTGGAATGTAAAATAATTGTGTCCCTCAAGAATAAAAGCCACTTGGATGCAAAACAGCATACTATTTCCTCACAAATACAGACCTAAATACAGAGTATTAAAAGTGAACACTCAAAGAATTACTCATTTTATGGACACAAGCAGCTGATCTATCATTACACAATTCAATGTAAAGAAGCAGGAAAAAAAATACCATTGCACAGAGACAAGCCAGTCTTAGAAAGTATAATTCAGGGAATTTTCTGATGTCATGATAAAGTGATTCTCCTAATGACAAATCACAGCACAGAGATATATGGAGATATCAGTTACCAACGATATCAGCAGTAAATGAGTAATGATCTAAGAGTTAGCCAGGAACAAATATGCTTAATTTGAATTTTCTTTCCTGCTACATAGGCATTGAGAACAGAGAATGAAACAGACGAACAGGAAAACAAATATTTAATATTAGAAGATTTGGCAAGGCATTGTTGGCTGCTATAGATAAATGTAGATATAGGAAGGGAAAAAAGAGAGCAAAGATAGATCATTGCAACATTCAGCTATGTGTTTACTGCATGCTCTTCAAATGAGCACTTCAAATTCAGATGAATATTCGCCAGAAAATGACCCCTGACTGATAATACAAGACTTTGGGCATTCTTACTGTGACTTGCTCTCACTGAGATCTCAGCATTTTTAAGGCAGCATGCTACTGAGGAAATACAAACCAGTAGCACCCTGGCTGTGCCTGAGTCCATATTGTGTACAAATGCACACATATGGGTGCAAAAAAGAGAAAATTTAGGTTAAGGGAGAGGACATCCTGCAATGCTCAGCCAATCTTTTCACTGTGAAGGAAATGCCTCCAACACATCCTGGTATCAGAAGCAAAGCTCAGCTGGGACGTTGGTTCTGCCCTGCGTGCTCTTTTGGCAGCACAGCAAAAACCACCAAGGACAAATTTCTGGAAGGGAGATTTCCTTGGAGATTCCATGGCTTTTGCAGTGAAACCTGCAGTGTGAAAGGCAGGCAGGGTGTTCAGGTCCCTGATGGCAATGCTTTGCTAAGTGAGGGGTTTGGAGAACTTGGAGGGGGCAGGTGCTTGTGCTGCTACAGAATTTGCTCTGTAATGAATCTGCAGCCACAGACTTGCCAGCCAACTCTCCCCTACACATCCAGGCAGCATGAAAGAACACAACCTGCTATGTATCAGTGCAAAATGAGAGGAGAAAGCTGAATTCTACCCAGAGGAGAATCTTTGCTGGCTGTACCAACTCTGACTTCACCAGGAAGGAAGCAAGGCTCCCTGAACAGCACAAAGTCCTGAACCACTACAAAGCTGAGGGAGGAGAAAGGAAAGCACAGAATAATATTTCACACTTTCCCTCTTTGCACAGGAAACTGAATCTCCTTAAAGTCAGTGCAATTTCTGAGCTCTGCCATCACCACCTGGCACCCAGCTGATACAGACCTCAGCACAAGGACTCCCAAAGCAAAGAGTCAACAGCAGCATCATCTCTAGATTGTCTCACATGGAAAATGCTGACGGTGAGAGGATGGCTTGTGGTTGCTGCTGAGATTGGGAAAGGCAGGAACCAGCTCTGGAAGACCCATGGGGAGCTGGCACAAAACGTCTCACAGTCTTTTCAGCTTGAGACCTGTAGGGGTGGGGAAATTAAACCTCCCAGGAGGTTGCATCTGATTTTTTAACTCTCATCCATTTCCTCAGCATGTACAGGCAGTTCAAGATAAGCTTCCTGAACAGCTCAAAGAGCTCTATGGGGAGCAGAGATTATAAAAAATTCAAACAAAAGCAAATGAATCAGAACAAAAACTGCACTTGAGAGCGTGTCCAAACAAGATCTTTTAGGATGGGTTTACAGGTTTAAGTATTTGTTAAAAAAAATCTTCTCCAGCTGGAAAACACTACAAGATGGCTTAGCAGGTATTACAGAATCTGTTTAAGACTTGTCAACAGAAAGGGCAGAGGCCAGTGAATCATGAACATCAGCTATCAATCCTCTTCCAGTATACAGGATTCCCGTATTTCGGGGGTTGTAGGTAGGGAACATATTGACTGATAATCAAACCAAGAGCTTTGACATTCTGTGGTGTAATAACTAGGGCTGTTTCCTAAATGAATATCTGTAATAAATATCAGAGATACTAAAAATGCCAGCTTTGGAAAGAAAGAAAATAAACTCCTCCAACCTCAAACCCATTTGAGGCCACAAATAGGCCTTTTTATTTTGTGGAGAAAGGCCACTCTGGGTTTTCAGACATATTCAGCAGTCAGAATCAACTTCAGCCCTTTCCAAAACACCCACAATACTCACTAGGCAGCTGACCAAGTTACTCAGATTTTTAGAAATATTTGGCTCATTTGAGTATGGAATTCTTTTTCAGGCCTGGCTAAGAGTTACATTCGGCACTGGATGGAGGCCAAAGAGACAAAGGTAAGAAAACAGCTGATTGGCAAATCACAGCATTTTTCCGTAATAATCAGGTAATTTTGAAAGGATCTCAAAGATGATGTATGGAGCTGAGCAGTAATTAACCCTGCAT